>OX940863.1:7910000-9160000 GCA_954871525.1 Parietaria judaica
CGGTATGCACCGGGCTCTGTCGCGATGAAGTGCTTGGCACTGATTTGCTGGCGATGAGCTTGTCGGTATGCACCGGGCGCTGTCGCGATGAAGTGCTTGGCACTGTTTTGTCGGCGATGAGCTTGTCGGTATGCACCGGGCTCTGTCGCGATGAAGTGCTTGGCACTGTTTTGTTGCCTCTTTTTTTTTTATACGTGTTTATTTGAGTCAGCGATAGAATATTGTCTTAAAAGACGAGCCTCATTAAACCCTTCGAGTCCCCCAATGGGTGCGGCTCGCGAGGGAAGAGTACTCCATGTTGTATTGAATAAGGCCGGAGCCAATCGCGCGGATCCCGAACAAGTAGGGTCGGGAGTCCCCCGTTAAATAAACTTTAAAATGGAATGTAAAAACTTAAGAAAAATAGAAAGGAAAACTTAACTAAAAAAAAACCGAAAACGTAATCCGTCGATGACGCTCTTTACTGGTAGAATTTCTTCAAGTGCTTGACATTCCACCTTCTTATGACCTTGACTCCCTCGGCGTTTTTGAGTTCGTACACTCCTGGCTTGACGATGTGGGTCACCGTATAAGGGCCTTCCCAGCTTTCTCCTAGCTTTCCCGCGTTAAGCTCGGCTGTGTTTTGGAACACCCTTCTGAGGACTAGTTCTCCGACCCGGAACCTTCTCGATCGCACCCTTTTGTTGTAGAAGCGTGCGATGGTGTTCTGGTAATTCGCTATATGAATTCTGGCTCGCTCCCGTCTTTCATCGATGTGGTCCAGCTGATGAAGCAGGTCTTGGTTGTTGTCTTCCTCGTGGTTCGGTGCCCAGGATCGCCGGAGACTGGGAACTCCTACTTCCGCCGGGATTACCGCTTCCACCCCGAATGCTAAGGCAAAAGGAGTTTCTCCGGTGGCCGAGTGTGGCGTTGTTCGATAAGCCCAAAGTAACTCCAGGGAGTTCGTCTGCCCATAGACCCTTCTTCTTGTCGAGCCGCTTCTTGAGGCTGTCGGTGATTGTCCGGTTGACTGCTTCGGCGTTCCCGTTTCCCTGAGGATATCTTGGCGTCGAAGTGTTTAGCTTTATCTTCCATCGTGCGCAGAAATCTTTGAACTTCTTCGAGATGAATTGGGACCCGTTGTCTGCGATTATCTCCCTGGGGAGTCCGAAGCGAGTGACTATGTTCTTCCAAACGTAGCTCTCGACATCGGAGTCCTTGATGTTGGCGTAGGCTTCGGCTTCGGTCCATTTGGTGAAGAAGTCTGTGACCACCAGCATGAACCTTTTCTGCCTTGCTCCGATTGGCATTGGACCGACGATGTCGATTGACCACTTCATGAATGGGTAGGGCACCGACACCACCGATAGCTCTTCGGCTGGGCAGTTGATTGCTGGGGCGTGTCGCTGGCATTTCTCGCACTTCCTGGCGTGGTTGGTGCAGTCCGCTCGCATTGTTTCCCAGAAAAAACCTTGTAACTTGGTTTTCCTTAACAAGTTGCGTCCGCCTGAGTGATTTCCGCATTCTCCGCTGTGGATCTCTTCCATGACGTAGTTCGCCTCGTCTTTGCCTAGACAGCGTAGGTAGGGGCCGACAAGGCTTTTGAAGTAAAGCCTTCGGTCTATGATCGTGTATCGAGAGCTTTTTGACTTTACTTTCCGCGCCTCTTGTCGATCTTCGGGTAACTTTCCTTCGACCAGGTATGCTCGGATGGGGGTCCGCCAATCCTCGTCTTCTGTCTCTTCTACTACTCCGGGTTCTTCGCCCTCGCTCTCTTCTTCTTCTACGAGCTGAATTTCTTCATGGTTTCCCTTCGGGATTCCGTCACTGCTACGAGTGCCGTCCTCTTCGTTGGTTTGTTCCTCCTCGCTTACTTTTAGCTTCTTCTCATCGGGCTCTTCGCTTCTCTTGATGCTAGGCGTCTGTAGTGTCTCAACTGTGATCGATCGGAGCTCTCCCACTTGGGTAGTTGACCCCAGGCTCGCCAGGGCATCTGCGTGGTTGTTGTCTCCTCTGGACACCTGTGTCAATGTGAAGAAATCGAACTTCTTCTCGAGGGACCTGACTATCCCAGCGTAGGCCTCCATCCTTTCATTGTTCGTCTCGTACTCTCCACTGACTTGCTTGACGACTAGTTGGGAATCCGAGAAGGCATTCAAGTTTTTTACCCCGATGGCCATGGCTGATTGCATCCCGATGATGAGTGCCTCGTACTCCGCTTCGTTATTGGTGGAGCGATAGGCAGGGCGGCAGGCTTTCTCGATCACTTCTCCCATTGGAGAGATGAGCCGGATCCCGATTCCTGATCCCATCGAAGTCGCCGATCCGTCGACGCAGAGTTTCCAAGTGCCGGCTTCATCGCTCAACTCCACGGGCTCTCTGGGTAGCTCGATGAGGAAATCGGCTAGCACTTGCGACTTCAAACTCGTCCGCAGCTGATATTCGATGTCGTACGCCCCTAGCTTTATGTTCCACTTCGTGATTCTGCCGGATTGGTTCGGGCTTTGAATGATGGAGCGAATCGGTCTGTCCGTCATAACGATGATCGTATGGGCTTGGAAGTGGAAACGTAGTCTCTCCGATGCGTCGTATACGGCCAATGCTAGCTTCTCGATGGTGGGGTACCTCGTCTCGGCGTCGAGGAGCTTTCTGCTGATGTACGAGACTGGCTTTTGCTCCCCTTTTTCTTCTCGAACTAGCACCTGACTTATCGCCTGATCGGACACGGCGATGTATAGGTAGAGCGGCTCTCCGGGCTCCGGCTTTGTCATAACTGGTGGTGATGACAGATAGACCTTCAGCGCTTGAAAAGCTTCTTCGCACTTGTCGGTCCATTCGAACTTCTTGTTCTTCCTCAGCAGCTCGTAGAATAGAAGTGTTCGGTCAGCTTGTCGCGAGATGAACCGCCTCAGCGCGTTGATCCTTCCTGTCAGCTTCTGTACCTCTCGCCGATTTCTTGGCGATGGCATGCTCTGAATGGCTTCGACTTGCTCGGGGTTGGCTTCGATTCCTCGTCGGGTGACCATCTGTCCTAAGAATTTCCCGGATGAGACGCCGAAAGTGCACTTCGTGGGGTTCAGCTTCATCTGGTGTTTGTTAAGGACGCCGAAACATTCTTCCAGATGCTCCACGTGCATTGCCGCTTTTAGAGACTTGACGACCATGTCGTCGATATACACCTCCATGCTCTTCCCGATCTGTTCGTGGAACATCTTTGTCATCAGCCTCTGGTATGTCGCCCCAGCGTTTTTCAGACCGAAAGGCATAACCTTATAGCAGTAGGTTCCTCTTTCGCTGACGAAGGCTGTCTTCTCTTCGTCGTCTGGATGCATTCGGATCTGGTGGTAGCCCGAGTAGGCGTCCATGAAGCTTAGGAGCTCGTACCCGTAAGTGGCTTCGACGAGGCGATCGATGTTCGGCATTGGGAAGCTGTCCTTCGGGCACGCCTTGTTGAGATCCGTGAAGTCGACGCATACTCTCCATTTGCCGTTCTTCTTTTTCACCACGACGGTGTTGGCCAACCACTGGGGGTATTTCACCTCCCTGATGGTTCCCATAGCGAGCAACTTGTCCACTTCGTCGTTGATGATCTTGTTCCGGTCTGAGGCCATCTTCCTTCGCTTCTGTATGACGGGCTTGTGCCCGGGGTCCGTGTTGAGCCGGTGGGTGACCATCGTCGGATCGATCCCGGGCATGTCTTCGTGAGACCATGCGAAGCTTCTTCGGTTCTTCTTCAGGAATTCGACCAGCTGAGCTTTGATTTCTGGCTCGAGTCCCGCGCCTATACCGACGGTTCGGGTTGGATCGGAATCATCGATGCAGACTTGTTCCACCTCTTCGAGCTGCGGGCCTCCTAGCCTTTCTTCGGTAGTTTGGTCTTCCATGTCTTCTGCGCTGAGGATCTTGGGGATGCCCGGGGGTCCTCCTTTTCCCCTTTTCCTGCGTCGCTTCCTCCTGATCGTCGATGGTGGAGGCGGAGCAGACGCGGCTAATTGCTATTGAGCGGCTGGCTTGCTGCCGCTGCCTTCGGCCTTCTCGATGTCCTTGGACGCGCTCATCGCTCGGTAGTGCATCATGTAGCAAATGCGATAGGCTTCGCTGCTTCCTCGGATTTCATCGATGGTTCCTTCTGTCCGTCCGGGGAACTTGATGCATCGATGATAGGTGGACGGGACGGCCTTCATCGAGTGAATCCATGGTCTCCCGAGGATTACGTTGAAATGCGATCGCACGTTCAACACCATAAATTCGGTCATCCGATGGACGGTTCCGGCGTAGACGGGGAGATTCACCGTTCCCAGCGAGAGAGCCACATCTCCGTTGAAACCAGACACCTTGCGCGGACGGCCTCCGATGACCAAATATTCGATCTCCATTCGCGTCAGACAGTCGTAAGTGATGACGTCGACCGAGCTTCCATTGTCGACAAGGACGCGAGCAACGTCGCATCCTCCTATGTTGAGCTCCAATACCAGGGCATCGTCATGCTCGTCTGCGCACACTTCTTCGTCGACGAACTCTATCGTCGTCTTCGGACCGGTCATCCGCGCATCTTCCTGAGCGGACTCCTTCCCTCTGCGTTGGTAGGCCTTGATGCTGTTGATGGAATCTTCGCAGAGGCGAGATCCTCCCATGATCAAGTCGATCCTTGGTCTTGCGACTGGCCTCCCATCGGTCGGGCGCTCCCCCGATGCTTCCTCGATCGCGAGGCTTCTTTTGGGGGCCTCCTGGTTTCCTCCCGCGCGCTGAGCTGGTGCCTCCCGCTTGTTCGGCCATGACCGGTTTTCGTTGTTCCACGGCTGAGTGTTCTTTTGGGAGACGTCTTGGAATTCCCCTTGTTCGATCCTTCTTTGGATTATCTTCTTCAGAGTGGCGCACTCGTCGGTTGCATGACCGTGATATTCGTGGAAAGAGCAGTACTTGCTCATGTCCCTCGGCCAGGGCTTCCTTTCGTAGCTGCCTCGACCGCCGGAATGACCTCCTCGGCCACCCGAAAATCCTCCTCGGCTTCCAGAATAGCCTCCTCGGTTGCCAGAGTAACCTCCTCGATTTTCCGGAAAGCTTCCCTGGTTGCTCGGGAAGTACCCTGGTTGTGAGTTTCCTTGCGGGATTGCCTCCTGCCGATGGCCCTCGTGACTGCCGGGCGCCTCTTTCTTTCCGTCCAACTGATAGACTCCGTGTCCAGGGTTCTCCCTGATCCTTCGCTCGTCGGCCCCGTCTCTGCTTCTCCGATCTCGTCGCTCTCCTTCTCTCCTTGTTCTGGACGACGACCCCTCTCGTCCGTCTCTAGTTTCCTTCCTGTCTGGCCTCGTTCGCCCCTCAGCTTCCTCTTCTAGCCTTTTCTTGATCGCCTTATTCTCTTCCATGTCCATGTAGATTGTCGCTTTGTGGAGCGCATCTTCTATCGACTTTGGCAACGAGACGCACAATTCGTCGTTGAACGGGGACTGGTAGTATAGACCATGCTTTAGAGCTTGGACCGAGACGACGTCTTCGATCTTCGGGATTCGGAACATGACGTTCTTGAATTTCTCTATATACTGCTGAAGAGGTTCGTTCTTCCCTTGCTTGACATCGAAGAGGTTGGACACCGTTAGCTCCGTCTGTACGTAGATGGAGAAATGCTTCAGGAAGAGTGCGACCAACTCGTCGGAGGTGTTGATAGAACCCGGCGTCAGTCTCGCGAACCAGTCGCTGGCGCGGCCTTGCAAACTTGCAATGAAAAGTCTGCACAGGACGGCTTCCTTCCGGACCTCTTCGCCCCCGATGTCGTCCGTCGCGATTCGGAATGACTTCACGTGTGTATGGGGGTCCGTATCCCCTTTGTACGGCGTGAGTCTGATCTTTGGTAATTCCTCCAGCTCTATTCCCCGAATCCTCGTCGTAAACGGGGTGATTCTGGCTTCTCGCACCATCCTGTCGATTTCCGGCGCCGAGCTCGTCGCTTGATGCACCTGTGAAGCGACCTGTCCGAGCTTGGCTTCCATCTTTGCTGACATTAAGGCCATCGCCTTGGCCACTTCTTCGGCCACTCTCGCCGCCACGTCCGTCGTTGCATTGCCCTGTGTGTTTCCCGGCGTGTCTTCCGCTCGATTCGCCGTGGTTGGCTGGGCTGCGTCCGTGTCGAAGAGGTTCCTGATGAGCGAGGGGGTTGACATGCCCACCGGTGTGTCCGTCGTCACCGTGTCTCTGCTGGCGCTTCCCCCAGCAGCTCGTGCGGCCGATTCTGCTATCTGGTTCGTCGGGCGCGGTCTCTCCGCACGCTCTAGGAGGCTTGCGAGGCGTCTGTTCTCCGCGGCCTGCTCCTCTATTTTTCGGGCGGACTCCTCGGCTTTGCTTGTGACCTCCGTCATCTTTGCGATGGCCTCGGCCAGTTGCTGTTGCATTCGCTGCATGGTTTGCTCCTGGGCGGAGTTGGCTTCCTCGGTTGACATCCTCCTTCCTCCCTTCGATTTCCTGGCTGTGCGATAGAAAGAAACAAAGCCCCCTCGGTGGGCGCCAAACTGTAGAGGGCGATTTTACTCACCGTGCAGTCACAAAGATAATCGAAAATAACAGATAATTATAAATAATACGAATATCTCTGATTTATTATAATTTCGAGAGGACCCGGTTTCTTCCGTTTGATAGCTTGGACAATCGAAGATTACACTCTCTAACCCTTGGGAAATCGAGAATAATATGAATAATCAGACTCGAAGACTCAAGGATTTATTCTCTCAAAACTCACGATAATATTGGATATTGAATACTGGATACTGAATGAATTCATTATGCTAAGTTTACATTCGTATATATAGGCTTGAAAGTCTTCTAGAATATTCCTCAAATCTTGCTAGGGTTTCCTTCTGTTTCGCTATGATCGTGGTTGACTTCCTTATTTTGCGTTGGATATCCCACGAAATCTTCAACCGAATAACCCAGTCTTCCCTTCTTTCTCGCGATCTCGAATGAATATCTTCTAATACGAGTAGGCTTTCTCGAAGAGCTTTCTCCGATGAGCTTCCTTTCTCGCGATGAGGTGTTGGGCTGGCTTGGTCGGATGATGACTTTCCATGGGCTTCGCTTGTTGGGCCTTATTTCTTCTGCTCCTTGATGGGCCTGAACTACTTAGGCAGTCGTTCCCTTGTTTTTACGTCGTTTACTTCATAAACGACAAAGGGTAGTGTTAGGGAAAGATTTGACAAAATCTGACCTTAACAATAGATATGAGATGATATTCCATATTTTGTAAAATGAAAAAGTAATTCATGGGGGTACCTATAGAAGAATAGAATTTAAAATACTAAAATTCATTAAATTTTTTACAGTTTAATTTTCATAGGAAAACGATTATTTTTTAAATGATTAATTAATCATAGTATTCAATCAAATTATAAATATTTCAAATAATGGAATATTGTATCCATTTTTTCTAATTATAGAAGGAACCTGGAATTTTAATTCATTTTTTTTTAGAGTCGGATCCCGAATTCCAAATTAAGAATTTAAATTTTCTAAATAAATAATCTAGATCGCCAAAAAGAAAAACAGCTATGATTATACAGTTTGAAAGAAAAAAAATCTAAAATTTCAAATTATATTCGAGAAAACCATATTAATACCATTAGCCCGAAATCATCTTGAGCTCATAATCATTTTGAAATAGTCATAATTACATTTGAACTTAATTGTTAAAGCTTATTTTTTAGGGTTAATGACGGCAAAAATACCTAAAGTTTGGTCAAAGAACCCATCGTGTACCCAAAGTTTAAAAGTGGTGGCAAAAATACCCAAAGTCGCATTTGGGGAGTTGACCACTCCATTCTTGTAACGCCATTAACTTACATGTTAACTCTGGCCATGTGGACAAAACTTGGGTTGCTGACATAACAATTTTTGCCACATGGATGAGCCCACATCAGCCTCGTTTATGACAAAACAACGAATTGAACCCCTAATTAATATTATTTAATACAAAAAATTAAACCCCTAATGATTAAATTAACAAAACAGATTTGTCCACCTGGCCAGAGTTGACGAGTAAGTTAACTGCGTTACGAGAATGGAGTGGTCAACTCTCCAAATGTGACTTTAGATATTTTTACCACCATTTTTAAACTTTAGATACATTAGGGGTTCTGTTCTTTGACTAAATTTTAGGTATTTTCACCGTCATTAACTATGGCATTTTTGCATAAAAATGTTTCATTTGATGAAAAAGCAGTATTTAGATAGAGCCATTCATGTCTTCTTTCTTTTATGGCTGCTACAGCAAGATGTAATGATATCCAAAGATGTCAATAATTGCGTGTGACTGTATTTGGTCCCACTTCTCACAGTCTTCACCTTCCCCCTGTTTCCCATTTCTCAGAATGGGCCCATCTTGGCCCACCATAACTTCGGCTTCTTTTAAAAATATTTGGATTTATCTTCTGATTAGTTTTTCTAATTGGACCAGATGTAATCATACATAGTAAACTATTCCTTTCACCTAGTTTCCTTATCTTTCTTAATGGCAAACAAGGTTAAATTGCGTGGGACTTCAAGTCAAAGTAAAAAAAAAAAGGCACAACGTGCTAACAAGTAAGAAGTAAGAAGGATAATATTAATATTGCTAATGAAATTATTATTTTTGTGTCCTATCTTATCCGTGCTTAACTTTGGTAGTAATGTTATTATAAGCAGGACGTATTTTGGTATATTGTTTACAGATATTAACGGCAAAATTTAAAAATAAAAAAATTGAGGCAACATTATGTATACAATTTTTCTTTTTCTTTTTTCTCAACGATAAAAACATTAAGCTATGTTGTAAAATATTTCTTTCGACGATAAAATTATACAATTTTTTTTTAAAAGATAAACGGCCTACCAAATATGGCCCACACTCCGTATAAATTGGTATTCAAATCAAAGATAAACTTTTTTCGTTTTCTATCGATATTCCACGTTTTTGTAGTGATAAAAAAAATTCTCAATTTTTCTCTCTTATTTTATACTTTTCTTGGAAAAGCTACCGAAAATCCGATTACTTTTCTTGAATTTTTTGTGAGTAAATTGTCGATAGTCGACGAACTTTTTCAAGAAATTCGAAAACTTGATTGAGGTATATCATTGTAGGAAGATGAATAAAGACGCTACAAAGGAACATTGTACCCCTTTTGGGGAGGAAAATAACTCTGCCTTCAAATAAACTATTGCGTTCATGTTTGTGTTTGATACTTTGTTTACATATGTTAGTTGGTGTAAGACATATTATGACATGTTATGATGTTAGTATTTTGGATATTATATAAAAATTGAATATAATTATGCATAAGAATATTTTATATCTTTTTTTATCAATAATGAATTAATCCGTTGATAAATGTCGATATGTTTTGATAACGATAACTTGCGATTTTATATCTTTTTCATTTATAAATCCGTTACCAAACGATAAATTCATTACCAACAGCAACTGAGTTATCGGTCAAAACGATACCCGGACCTAGCCGGACCCTTGATTCAAATTGTTAATGAATTGATAAAGTCTATCCAGAACAAGGTTCGCATTTTCGACGATAATCGTCGATTTTCGGTCTTTTCGGTAGTTACCGGTTCTAATACTTATCGAGCTTTTCGATAAAACCTTTTCCAACCGATTTTCGACATAGGTACTTTTCGGTTAAATGAAAAAAAAATTCGCGGCAAAAATACCAATTAAACTTTCGGCAAAAATAATTATACTCACACAAGAGCACCCCGCCCCGTCTGGTCGGACGGCAGCGGCGGCGGCGCGCGCGTGTGATGGTGTAACATTTGTGTGAGTCCTCCCCCATCCACAAAATCCTATGACCCAAAGGGCCCAAGCCCTTGTCCCTAATATTTGGTATATAAACATCACCAAACTCTTGTCATCTATCAATGTGGGACGTTTTGTTATTCAACTAATATCACACATTCACACTTAACATACACATACACTTCACCTAATAATTTAACTTAATATTATACACTTCAACTAATATTATACACTTAACATACACTTAAACTAATAAAGTGACTTAATATTAGTGTTTTAGATTTGAGACTAGTGATGGAATTATATGTGTGTATGACTTTATTTACATATGTTTTGTGGTATGATATTATAAAAATATTTTGTAAGTTTTCCATCGAAAAGTATCGAAAAGTGTCGATAATCCGTCGATAATCTTCGAAAAGTATCGGTAATCGGTAAGCTACAGTATTATAAGTTTTCCGTCGGTTAATCGGTAAGCTATCGATTAATCCGTCGAAAACGGTAACCGATTTATCGACAATCTCGGTAAGTTGAACCTTGATCCAGAAGACAAAGACATGCACAATAGGTAATATATGGCCTAATATACTACACTTCATTTGAATCTTTCTAGACCTAATCCAAATTCCAAACCTTTATTATGATGCTCATCATTCATATTCTAATATTAATCTTTCACGACCCTTTAGTCTTCACTAATCTCTACAACCACGTCACTACAAACGCACACTGTGTTTTAAATTTACAGTATGAAAGCAATCATTAGTTGTTTAACTTTTTTAGCTTAGCTTTGAATTGAATCTTAGAATGTTTGTCGTAAATCAGAAACCATGTGGATTTTTATGTTCTTACTCTATTTTTTTTCTTTCCTTCTGATACACTCGATTTTAATATGTAAATAACATATTCTGTTCATACTTTATAATCCTCTTTAACTTGTAAGTCTGTGAATAATTGTATGCAATTATAATTTACAATTACAAAGCCAATAAAGTTTTGAACTTGGTAAAAGTAATTAATATTTAAAAATAGATATCCCAATAAACTCCAACACATATACACACAGAGTACGTATTTCCCAAAAAACTGTACTACTTTTTAATTACATGACCGTCCATTTCAGTGTCGATGACCTATTAATATTAAATGAAAAGGAGAGAAATAGTGGAAGAGGAAAGCCCAAAGATCTATGTCAATTATTTAAACTATTAATCAAAAGGTGTATTAAGTTAAGACTGTAAAAGGAAACGTATATTATATAATAAATTATATTCCAAAAAGGAATTTTTTTAGAAGAAAAAGAAAACTCAGATACGTTGGATTGCATTGGAATATTTGGTATTAGTAGATTTTACATATGGCACACTTTAGTCAAGCTTATAATGGGCATACTTCATAATGCACGTTAGCCCCGGCCATAACCTTAAAAAAAATGGGTTAATATTATTGGATATTTTGTATTTTTTACTTTTTATTTTCGATTTTGTATTTTTACTTTTATGAATAATTATAGTACACTTTAAATTTTGTGTTTCTATTTTTATGTATCTTTTCATTTTTTTATGTAATATATTTTTTTTTTTGTAAAATTATCATAATACTTCTCAAAAATTATATATAGATAAATACATAAAGTCGAACTCTTACTCATATGACATATCATATATCCTATATTTTATATTTCTATATACTCATTGAACATTTTTGGAAGGTGATGACTGATGATCTTCACGTGTGTACATTAAAAAAAAATTGTTTTTCTTCTTTTTCGAACTTATTTTATTCACCAACTTTTGTTCTCTCTAACAAAACCTAAGAAGCAAACAACTGAACAAGCATTCTCACAATTGAATAAACCTCCATGCAAATCAATGCTTCTGCTTCTTATTAAATCAGAATTCAGAGAACGATTACACTTTAATCTCTAGAACTCTCAATCACAACAAAGTGTTAACAATCACAAGAGTTCGAGATGAGTAATCTTGGATTACTTTCTTACTACCTTGGTATTGAGGTGGAGCAGAAGAAATATTGCATCACGCTGAAGCAGTCGGCCTACGCGAGGAAGATCCTTAAGCAATTCGAGATGGCGGATTGCAACCTGAGCAAATACCCAATGGAGGCTAAGCTGCAGCTCGGGAAGGATGCTGAAGGAAGAGAAGTGGATCCCACGGAGTACAGATGCGTGATCGGGTGCCTGAGGTATCTTACTCACACCCGACCAGACATTTCTCATGCAGTTGGGATAGTCAGTCATTATATGGAAAAGCCCACAAGCGCACACCAGCAGGCCGTGAAGCACATCTTGCGCTATGTGAAGGGAACGACGGACTACGGGATCCAATATGGAAGAAGCAGGGGAGCAGAAGAGCTAGTCGGCTTCACTGATAGTGATCTGGCCGGTGATATTGATGATAGGAAGAGTACCGGAGGGATGGCGTTCTAACTCAACGGGAACCTGATCACCTGGCAGTCTCAGAAGCAGAAGAATGTAGCTTTATACTCATGCGAAGCGGAGTTCATGGCAGCAACCGCAGCAGCGTGTCAAGCTATGTGGTTGAAGGGGATACTATGTGAATTGACCGGAGCCGAGCAGAAGCCAGTAACACTCTACGTGGACAACAAGTCTACAATAGCGCTGATGAAGAACCCAGTGTTTCATGGTCGGAGCAAACACATAGACACTCGGTATCATTATATTCGCGAGTGTGTGGAGAAGCGGAAGATCATCGTGGAGTTTGTCAGCACGAAGGAGCAGCGGGCAAACATACTCACCAAGGCTCTAGCAATAGTTAAGTTCGCGGAGATGAGAGAGCTGCTCGGGGTGAAGAACCTCGATCCAAGTCAAGCTTACGGGGGAGAATGTGAGTTTAAGCTTGACCGGGCTCAACAACCCCTAGCAGAGATTTCCCCACCAGGAATCTCCCGACCAGAGATCTCCCCACCAGAGCTTCCCCTATCAAATAAGGGCCCGAGCAGAAATGCCCTTACCAGGAGTGCCCCCGGGCAGAAGTGGCCCCCTAGCAGAAGAGCCCCTACCAGGAATGCCCCGGGCAGAATGGACCCTAGCATCTCTGCTAGGGACACACGACCAGAAGTTAGCGGAACCCACTCTAGAAGGTTCCAAACTTGAGGAGTAAGTTTGGAGATTTGGTTTGATTTGGTTTCCTGATTCTGTTAGGATTCGAATGTAAATGTAGAATATTTGATTGAGTTTATTTTAGAAAGTTTAGCTAGGGTTTCGTTTTTTGGTCCCCTATAAATACTAGTGTTAGTGTTTATTTTTTGAAACTCCTCCTTTGTATTTTTGCCTTCGACATTATTAATCAGAGTAACTTTTTCTCCCAACTTCTTCTTTCTTTTTCTTGCTCTACGTGTGTTCTTTGACAGATCCATTCCCATTGGGAACCAACAATGAATACTTTTGCCAAAAATAACCCATATTTTTATTCCTTGAAAGTAATTATTTTGGTTGGTGAAATTCGGAAACCTCTTGTACAGGGATTGTAATTTGTAACTCCCACAAATTTAAAAATTTAATATCTTTTCACCATTCACCTCAAGTGAAAAGAAGCAGAAAAATTGATTCTCCTTGGAGATAAAACTCTAGTGCAAGCTTTATCAACAAAAAAAAATAAAAAAAAATCTAGTGCAAGCAACGACAAGAGGGGATGTAATTGTAAATAACTTATCATATGTGGACGTAAAAGTAGAAAAGCAAAAACGAAAGGCACACATTCAAATTTCTCTCTTTTACTCCTCACTCCCTAGTCCAACCAACTGCAACCCAGCCCAGCTTCGAACTCTAACCAGTCACTCTTCTCAACTCTCTCTCTCTCAGAAGTCACTACGAACCTCACTCGAGCTTCGAGAATGTAATGTGCCACAACAAGCTCACTCCTTTATACACCTCATCTCTCTGCTCTCCAGTGTCTCCAATGGCTTCCTCTCCCTCTTTCTCTCTCCTTCTCCTTCTCTCTCTCACCCTCTCACTGCCTTTCGCGTCTTCCTCTGATGACAGCGGTCGGACTTTCATCGTCCGAGTTCAGAAGGACGCGAAGCCATCGATCTTCCCCACCCACAGGCACTGGTACGAATCCTCTCTCTCCTCGCTACCCTCTCGGACATCCACCGTGATACACTCCTACGACGCCGTTTTCCATGGCTTCTCCGCCAAGCTCACGGAATCTGAGGTCCGGGCTCTCGACGCGCTCCCCCACGTGCTCGCGGTCATCCCGGAGCAAGTCCGGCACGTGCACACGACGCGCTCTCCGGAGTTCCTCGGCCTGAGGACCACCGACAGCGCGGGGCTGCTGAAGGAGTCGGACTTCGGGTCGGACCTCGTGATCGGCGTCATCGACACCGGGATTTGGCCGGAGAGGCAGAGCTTCAACGACCGGGACCTCGGTCCGGTCCCGGCGAAGTGGAAGGGGCAGTGCGTCGCCGCCGGGAAGTCCTTCCCGGCGGGCTCCTGCAACAGGAAGCTCATCGGCGCGAGGTTCTTCTTCGAGGGGTACGAGGCCACCAACGGGAAGATGAACGAGACCGTGGAGCACCGATCACCGCGGGACTCTGACGGACACGGGACGCACACGGCGTCGATCGCCGCGGGGCGGTACGTGTTCCCGGCGTCGACGCTGGGCTATGCGCGGGGCGTGGCAGCAGGGATGGCGCCGAAGGCGCGCCTCGCGGCTTATAAAGTGTGCTGGCTCGCTGGCTGCTATGACTCCGACATCCTGGCGGCTTTTGACACCGCCGTGGCCGACGGGGTCGACGTGGTGTCCCTCAGCGTTGGCGGTGTAGTCGTGCCGTACCACCTTGACTCTATAGCAATTGGTGCGTTTGGCGCCGCGCAGGCGGGCGTGTTCGTCTCTGCCTCTGCCGGCAATGGCGGGCCCGGCGGGCTTAGTGTAACGAATGTCGCACCGTGGGTCACTACCGTCGGAGCCGGGACAATGGACAGGGATTTTCCAGCGGACGTAATGCTTGGGAACAAGAGGGTGATTCCGGGCGTGAGTGTGTACGGAGGACCAGGGTTGACGTCTGAACGGATGTACCCGTTGATCTATGCAGGTAACGAAGGGAGCGACGGGTACTCGTCGTCGCTCTGTTTGGAAGGCTCTCTGGATCCGAGTTCCGTGAAGGGCAAAATTGTCCTCTGCGACAGAGGGATCAACTCCCGTGCTGCCAAGGGCGAGGTGGTGAAGAAAGCCGGCGGGGTGGGGATGATACTGGCGAACGGAGTTTTCGACGGGGAAGGACTCGTTGCTGACTGCCACGTGCTGCCCGCTACGTCCGTGGGAGCCTCCTCTGGCGATGAGATACGGAAGTACATTGCATCAAAGTCGCGGTCCCGGTCGCCGCCTACAGCAACTATCGTCTTCCGGGGGACAAAGCTAGGGGTGAGGCCGGCCCCTGTGGTGGCATCGTTCTCCGCCCGAGGCCCCAATCCGGAGTCACCAGAGATTCTCAAGCCGGATGTGATAGCTCCTGGGCTGAACATCCTTGCAGCGTGGCCCGACAAGGTCGGTCCATCGGGAATTTCGTCGGACACAAGGAGGACGGAGTTCAATATCCTGTCAGGGACGTCGATGGCGTGCCCGCACGTATCTGGATTGGCGGCGCTGCTTAAGGCGGCCCATCCCGACTGGAGCCCTGCTGCGATCCGCTCAGCGTTGATGACCACAGCTTACGTTGTCGATAACCGTGGCGAGATAATGCTGGACGAGTCCACCGGGAACAGCTCCTCCGTGCTGGATTACGGGGCGGGGCACGTCCACCCGGAGAATGCGATGGACCCGGGTTTGGTGTACGATATTTCGTCGTATGACTACGTCGATTTCCTCTGCAACTCGAACTACACGACGAAGAACATCCGGGTGATCACCCGGAAAATAGCGAATTGCCGGCACGCTAAGAGAGCCGGGCATGCCGGGAATCTGAACTACCCCTCCCTCTCCGCGGTGTTCCAGCAGTTCGGGAGGCATACAATGTCGACGCACTTCATCCGAACCGTGACCAACGTGGGGGACCCGAATTCCATCTACATCGCTGAAATTCACCCGCCGAGCGGGGCCTCGGTGACGGTCGAGCCGGCGCGGCTGGCATTCCGGCGCGTCGGGCAGCGGCTGAACTTCCTGGTGCGGGTGGAGGCCACAGCGGTGAAGCTCTCGGCGGGCAGCTCGGAGGTGATGAGCGGGTCGGTGGTTTGGTCGGACGGGAAGCATAAGGTGACGAGTCCTGTGGTTGTGACGATGCAACAGCCACTCTAGGGCATTACGGTCATATCACACGGTTTCTCCGCTGGAGAACTTTGTTCAAAAGTATGCGTTATGTTTTTGTTTGCCTTGTTTGTAAGATTATGAGATTTGATGTTTTGTAGAAACATAAATGATATAAAGAAAAATGAAAAATGAAAAAAAAAAAACTTGCAAACTTGATTAGTACGAGATTGAAATAATAGCGAATGTGATATACATATATTTTTTTGTAATATGTAAATGAAAGAAACTAAGCATAATCCAAGAGTGATGATAACATTGAAAAGGAGTTTTATTAACAATCATTATATAGGTTATGTCCCGTCATTTTCTGGCCCAGGCCAACTTGTGCCCGGGCTACATACGGGCACGGGTTGCACGCGCCGTGATTTGATTCCGAGTCAACAAACCCTACCCCGTTGCATTTGTTGAATGAGGGTGCAGTCAACCCGTAACCCACCCTAACGTTGATCTATCGTGTGTTTGCTTTGGTGGTTGTTCGGAATAGTGAATAAAAATTCGACCAAACACGTTATCGAGCGATTTTTCTTATAATTCTAGTTTACATAATATCTACAAAGAAGAGGAGATAAAATGAAGACAAAAATTATTATTTTTTAATTATAAAAGATTCTAATATTTGGCACCACTAATAAAGATAGTTTTTTTATTTTTTTTTATTAATAAAGATAGTTTTGCTTTCTTTTTCTTTGGTTTATAGTTTGACCACAAACACCCGTGATGCCAATAGATTCATCATTCATGTCGTAATGTTTGTCTGATACTTGGTAACTTTTTTCCGTGATCTATTTTGGTTATTCCACAAATATATTAAACTAGAGGGGTACTAAGGTAAATAATTCTAGTATATATATGCAAAAGATTTAATAGACCTTGTTTATGAATCATGTTTATTGTTTAGTGTGATTTCCCCTGAAGTGTCAACGTTAACGCAACCGACTCCGGTAGCTTAGCGGTTGGCAGTATCCTTGGGAAGCTCTATCGCAATTCCGCCACCAATGGAGACCTGCCCGGGGTCGCGGCATCATACGGGGATTCACCGCTCCACACACGAGTCCACTATTAAAAGTGGGAGATTATTCTTTCATCTACTTTTCAAGTAGTAAAATTTTAGAATTCTTCGTGTTTTAGCCCCAAAAAAAAAAAAAACCGGAAAATTAGCGAACTATTATGATAATTAGGATTAATTGAGGTATAAATTTTCAACATTTAAAAAAATTTAGTGGCATAAACCTAATTTTCTTACAGTTATATTCACTATTTTTTCTCCAAAATTTTGTTCATATTTTCAATCAGTTTAATGGATTTTTGAATGTACTGTTTTGTTTTAAACACATGTCACTAATAAAAGATTCAAAAACTTTTTTCTTTTTAAGATACTAACGAAATGGATTAAGTTGAGAATATTTTAGAGAAGCGAAATACTAGATATTAAAACCTTTGGTTGCGATTTTTATTTTTTATTTTTTATGCCACTACAAAATTAACAAAATTAAGTATCTATACTGCCATTAACATACTAATTAATTTGTGGATTCCATTAAGGATTTATACTACTATTGTCTGGCTTCCAAGTCACGTGCAAGCGGGTGGGTTCGGGCTGTCCGAGATCACATGCACAATATGTTTGTTATTATTATTATTTTTTTACTTGGGTGGCACTATTGGCCAAGATTACATGTACTCACATTATAAGATATTTGTCACGGTAAGAGCAACCGGCACTATTGGCCGCAGACACTATCGGCCAAGATTACATATATTACGCAATTTCTGCGTCTCAAAGGATTGAACCTAAGATCTCATGAAGAGTCTTATTGTAGTGGATTTAACACTAGACCAAGCAAGCTTGGTTAATATGTTTGTTAATTAGTGGGCATGAAAACCCGATCCATTTCTATAATTAGACAGGGTATGCCTTATCTGCCTTTTTAAAACGGACGGGGATGTAACCCATTTTTTTTTTTAAGTCCGTAAGAAATTTAAAGTCTATAAAAGCGGGGGCGCGGGCAACTCCCACCCAAAGAAAAGCCGGGACCGCTTGCCCCTAGCCACGTGACTTGCTTGTCTCATATACTAAGCCCATATACATAAGTATTCATAAATTTAATTAGATTCTTATTCTCGAATATGTTTATGATCCTAAGATTATGTAAAACAATAATAAGAAACAGACTGATTTTGATGGACCCAGACATAATAGTTGGACTTGGGTCCAAATCAATGTGTATGAATAGTTTCAATCAAAATCAGGGTCAGGCCCTTTTAGCTTTCAATATAGGATTACTTATGAGCTTTTAATTTTGCTTAACTCACTTAATTCTAGCTTGATTAATTTACTACGATAGTTGGGCATTAAATGCTTTACTATCAAGCATCTTGAGCTGGGATTATATCATTAATTTCAGGGTCTATTAAATCATAAAATGTGACAACATCAATATCAAAGGTTTAATATTATCAGTTGATTAACAAAACTTGTTTCGCCTAGGACTCTTTAAGAGGTTATAAGTTCAATCCCTTGCGACGTAGAAATTACATATATATGTAATCTTGGCCAGTAGTGCTTTTTTATCATGAAAATATATCTTGTAATACGAGTACATGTTATCTTGGCCAATAGTGCTATCTTGTTAAAAAAAAAAAAACTAACAGTTCACTAGCAAATAACAATGTCAGGACCGGGCTGAGAAATTAAAAACAGTTATTGTCATTGTAAAGATTTTGGCGATTACGAACCAGAGCCGGCCCGATAGGTGGGCGAGTTGGGCGACCGCCCAAGGCCCCCATTATTTAAAGGCCCCGTATATTATATAACTTAACCATTTAAAAAATTTGAATTAGTAGAACGCTTATAAGATAAGATGAAATAGCTCTCCCCGTTGGTGTTGTAAGTGATGCAACTTGAAAAATAAAAAACAACATACTTACTAGAAAAAAATATAACATGCTTACTAGAAAAATCAAGAAAAAATATATTTCGTAGAACAACCATAAATATTGTATTTTAAGCATGATATGTTTTATCAAATATATTATTATTTAGAAATTAAATAAGGGCCTCGTTTTATTTTTTCGCCCAAGGCCCCCAAAAATGTTGGGCCGGCTCTGTTACGAACTCTATAGATCTTTTACACTTCAATTAATTAAGCCAAGCAAAATTAAACCAAATGAAATACTTGTTCGAATCAAACCATAATTGTCCAAATAATAAAATTGGGTTATTAGGATAAAAGTACCCCAATAGTTGTTTAGTAGGTAAACTTTATCTACTTTTTCGTTAGGTTTTTTTTTTTTTTTTTTACTATTTTCATCAGTGATGACTTTCCGCATAATTAGACTATGTTGAATTTTACATAATGCGTTAACAAAGCATCCTTGTATGTTGTATCGTCCCTCTTGATTACTTTGCAATTTGTGTTTCCATGCACGGTTTTGTTTTGTTTGGTATTGCTATTGTTTATCTTGATTATTAACCAAAGAGATTTGACTTTCCGCAAGAAACACAAGAAAAATTCTTATCGTAGCATAGCTTTCACATATCTTCTGGTGACCCTACACTACATAATTAATTTTATAGTTATTATATACCATGAAGACCTTTTTTTTTCCCTTAAATATCAGAATTTTTTATTTCTTGCCAATATGGATTGGTGGACCAGTAGATTGTTGAGTATTTATGAGTCCGAAATTATCGTCGTTATCGACTCCCAAAGGCCAAAATAAATATGTCTACGAAACGGAGACAGCTAGTAATGGACTTTCATATTGTATAATAATATTATGTATTTCTGTTAGATAGATATACTTTTATTGAGGAAAATTGCAGATATCATACTATAGAGTAAAAAAAAAAAATCATATGATGATTTCAAAATTAATCGTCCTGATAAAAAATTACTTAGGTAGATATTTATTTAAAATTAATTGAAATTAATAAAATATTTTTGAGAAAAAAGTTAATTAAGTAATGTGAGATTTGGGGTTTTAATTTCAGATTTATCATTGACTATTGTTGGCTGTGTTATCACAACTGTTTGAAGTGTTGATTAATCTGGGCTCTAATTAAAACTTGAAATTAAACTGAAGTATGTCATCAGAGAAAGAGGATATTAAGTTGTAATAACTGTTTTTGTAAACTGAAAAAATAAGATAAACACAATGTTTAATTAATGAAAAATAAAACAAACATTAATAATGAGAAGTGGGAAGTATAAAATTTGAGAACGTTCTCTTGAATCAAGGCGTATGTTAGCCAGTGGATGAGGCTTTAGTTCTTTAATTAGTAATAATAAAGCATAATCAATTAGCATTAAGCAACTAATTTCCAACTCCTAGTGGAAAAATTATAAGGTAACTTCGTAATTATAAAAAACTAATCAACTTTTTCAAGGCTCACCTGCCATTATCCTCTCTTTTTGCCGATTCTTCTTATAATAAACTAGCTCTTAGCTAGGATTTTGTTTTTAATATAGATCAACTTGTTGTGAATTAGGACCAAAATGCATTAATTAGAAAACACACTAATCAAAATATGCCGAATATAAGAATGTGCAAATGAGCATAATTTATGGAAAAAGGTTGGTACCATGATACTTAATCAAGTAGATTATCCATACAATTACTCAATAATACAGCTATACAAGAGCATGTCAATTTTGATGGCAGGTTAATATAAATCACCACTTTATATAGTTCTCCGCCTTTTTTATTTTTATTTTTTTGTTAATTAATAATTTTTTATTTTTATTTATATTATCACGAGTCTTACTTTTTGTTTTGCACTTTTGAGGGCTAATTTTTGTATTTATATTTTTTAATTATTTTTGGTGAGATTTAGGACTTTCATCTTTCATTATATATTATAAATCTATCTAAATCAACTATGAATATACAATTTGAAAAGATCCTCTTGCCAAAAATAAGAGAGACTTAAAGAGAAATTAATAATTCAAAAGATAATTTTAAATCTTCATTTTGGAAACTGAATTCGATGGCTTATTTTAGAGATTTACAAATAAAACAACCATCGTATAAAATAATCAATGGCAACTGCATAAAAAAAAAAATTTGAAAGAAAAGAAAAGAAAAGAAGCATATCCTCATACTGTCAAAACTGATTGTTGTTAACGGTTTTTAGATGAAAATCACAACCGGTATCATTTAATACGAATCGGTATTGATTTTTATTGCATCTATTTAATTTAATAATAAAAAAGCCTTGATTTAAAATAGTGAAAACTGGATTAATAATATTTCAATTTTGAATTCAATTTATGGTTTTTTTTACACCCCATAGGGCATTGCTCTCTGCATCTTACGTTCAAAACCTTTCACTTTCAACATTTTTGTCGTTTCTCTCTCTTCCTATTTACTAAGCCAAGGCATATTCTGGTGCATGCATGAACCTCATTTCTGTAACTTATTAGTGTGATTATTTACTTTTAATTGATTATTATTAAGATTTAAGCACTCAAATTCGTGGCTAGTAAGTAAAGCTCTTATTATTATTGTAAAATTAAATCACACGAAATATTCCAAAACAGTAACGTACTCGTACAGCAGTTTTGCCTTCCCTTTTTACCCTCTATCATTTGCATTAAATTCAAAAGACTGCCATTTAATAATTTCTTTTTACTTTCATTTCATCACTGTTCTTTTTTTATGATATTAATAAGTTGAATGAAAATTTTTACACGTTTCGTTCAAAGTTGTATGGAACATTCCATCTTCTGTTCTCTTTTTTTTTTTCTTTCCTCCTCAACAAAGTAATAAATATGTTTATTGAGGCTCTTTAAAAGATATTGTTCCATAAAATTGTAATTAGGGTTTATAATTTTCCCTGTGGAATAAATTATGTATATTTGAATCAGTATGCCTTAGCTAAAAAAAATTGTTTGCAAGAAAATCAGTAAAAGCAGTTTAGTGAAAAATTGTTAGAAGGAAATAGAGAATATTATAAATATTTTTTTCTTAATTCTATCATAGGAATTTTAACTTTTTAGGAATTAATTAAACATTAGAAAAATGAAAAGCGATAGTGGCAAGTTACACTTCTAGAGTATATATTTGCAAAAAAAAAAAAAAAAGGAAATATAGAACATTATAAATATTTTTTCTTAATTTTTTGTTGCGCATTTTATATTGGGATAAGTTACTTATTAGTACTAAACTACTGATTATAATTAAAAAGTACTATTCGCAATAAACTTTACCTTACAATTGAAGACAGAAATTTTATATTTATACAAAATATATATGACAATAATTTGTTACTCATTAGCCGTACGTGCATGCATGTGACCTAGCAACGTTCGTAATTGCATTCGTCACCCCTCACAAATCAACAAATGCGACTTATAAAAGTCGAAAGTAGAATTTACGTAATTATTCTAATAATACCAAAATAACTTTTATACATGCATTAGGGCTTAGACATAGACCAAAAAAACTTATGTGTGTATTGCAACACGTTCCTTCAACTTTAACAAATGAGTGCGTTATAGGCCTTAAATATTTGGTTCTCATTTCCATCAAAGAAACTAAACATGAACAATTATATTCCAAAGTCATTACTTGAATTATCTACAAGTAATAAGATCCCAAAAATAAAAATAAAAACTAAATAAACATAAAAAAAAAGCAATATAATACATCAGGAATCAACTAACTAACACTGCTTGTTCGTTAATGTTAAGTCCCACATAGTAAGACAGAGGGACTTACAAAAACGGTTTAAAAAATTCATGGGTTAATTCTCTCATTGTCAATTAGTTTTAAGGTGGAATACTATGATAATTCGCATAGTATCATAGCGCATTAAACTCAAACAAGCACCGATTAAAGGAAAAAAAAAATACTGCCTAAGATGGGTGAGTCACCATCTTGAGGGGGCATATCGATTTTCACATGAAAAAAACATGTGTACTAAGCACGATTTAAAAAGGTCACGAGTTACTCTCTTGATAAATATATGAAAGTTAAAACTCCTGATATTTTATTATATTATCAATTTATTAAATAATAATTTATTTATGTTAATTAAAGTAATTTTAAATATAAAATTATTATTTAATTAAAATTATTAATTTATTTGAATATTAGTTTATAAAATTCTATTTAATATATTTTACTTTTTCTTAAGGGACACTTTAGCATTTTTCGTGGCACCTAAATAGATCTGTTACAGCATCATGTGCGCGTACGTAAAAATAAATGTTATACTTATTATTATTGTTTCATCATTTAATATCATTGGTATTATGATTTAGTCAAGTAGGAGTGGGCAATATTTAATTCGCTTTGAAAACAATTTGAGTGGAAAATTAAAATAATAAAACTGTTTGTTGGAGAAGAATGAATGTAATAGTAAAAAATGATGCGTGTAATGTAATGTGTGGTATGAAAGTTAGGTGACTGTGTTGACTTTTGTTCAGTCAAGTCAAATAATGAAGGTGAAATTGAAACTACCTCAAATTCCTAAATATTTGGTAACATAATATATATATATATATTGTTGGACAAAATCATGACTTAAACCGGTAAGAGCACAATTATGTGTTCAAATATAGATGCGGAAGCAAAATATGTGGAATGGAAATGGAATAGAGTAGTTTGGTCTTCCAAATTGTTCTTTTATAAATCTTATATGTTTGTCGGCTTAGGTTTACGTTAAGATTAAGATGGCTGAATCTTAATGCACATATGAATATTAAGATATGACATCTGAATTTGAATGAAAATTAAACCCGATTGTTTTTTAGATCTGAATGCATATCTAAAAGCAATTTTATTTTATTTTAGATTTAAATTTTATTATTTATTTATTAATAAATATTAATTACTCTAAGAACAATAAACATGAAATTCAATTTTAAAATATTTTTTTTAATAAATCAATTGACAGTACTTTACAATAATAACAGTATAACGCTAATAGTAATTTGTAATAATATATAAATTTAATATATTTTTCAAAAACTTCAATTGTAAGATATACAATATAGATAATTATATCATCAACTAAAATTACCTCTGATTAAATATAGATTTTTGTTAACTTATATTATTTGTACTAATAAATATGTAAATAGATATTTAAAATAGAAAACTTATAATACTTATATAAATAAACAAATTAATATATTTTTATTACTGTTAGTTATAAATTTTAATCATATTTATTTTTTAATATCATTTTAATTTAAAATTGAAATTAATATTTTTTTTTTAAAAAGGTCAAAACTATATATTCTCACTTGTCATTGAATTCATCTCGTTTCAAGCTTTCCAGTGATATTTTTTATGAATCAATTAGAAATCTAAAAATAAAGCTATGGATTTTTAAAGTATGTGTAAAAAAGAAAAAAATAATAATAGAAAAAACTAGTGTGTTAAGTAGAAGAAAAAAGAAGAAATAGATGAGCATTAAAGACGAGAGCGAATATGAATGCCATTAAGATATGGTTTAAGGAGCTAGTAAGACCATTAAGATGTGTAAATGAAAAAAAAAATCTTAATAGCTCTAAATCTGAACCATTAAGATTAAGATGTTCATTAAGTGCATATAAACACAAGAGAAAGGGATGAGACTTAGAATTTTCGCCACGGATATTCGCTGAAAAAAATATTCGCATGTTGTAAAAGATATGATTTATATTTTTTATTTTTATTTTTAATGACATCATTTTCAATGGTATAAAGTTTTTCTTATAGCAAATATTTAAAATTTTCTATTGACTCCCTATTGCTCTGAAGTTTCAAGTGGCAATAAGACGGACATATAATGTCTTAATTTTTGCATTGTAGAACATGTTTTTGAAGGGAATTATATTATCGTCCCCTCCGTCATATCTCGGGATGGGCCCTCGATCCATCGGGATAACCTTTTTAAAATTATTTTCACGGATAACGGAGATCCGACCGGATAAATAATTAGTTATTTATAAACACATAATTATTAATTCTAGTCACGGAAAAAAATAAAGCAATAAAATGGTTTGCATTTATTTACCCAATGCATAAGGACGTACCTCGTTTCTTACGATGATTTCCACTGCGCTTTCTGAATTTGGGCAGAGCTTCCGCCGGACTTGAGAATGCGCCTAAGGAGGTTGAGCAGAGCTTCCCCAAGACTTTCTTCACGCCAAAGGAAACTCCCAAAGCCTTCCGGGATATTCTCTTGAACTCATTGTACCCAAAGCGTGGACTTCGTCGACAGAACTTCGTTGCTTTCTAGTCTATGCGATTTCTGAGCTATTGGGAATAGAATTTCCCTAAGCTAAAACTTTCTAGAGAGAGAGAGAGAATTTCGAGAGCTTCTTTGAGAGAGAGAGCTCGAATTTTGTAATGTGAGAGTGATATTGGAAATGTGAAACTAGCTTGGTATTTATAGAAAAAACCATGCACACAAATTTCCATAGATAAGTGAATCAATCAATCTTAATTAGTATTATTCACAAATCAATCAAAGAATTTTTCCAACCTTCCATGATAGGTAGAGATCGAAAATATGATGATTAAAATACCAAAGATTTAATTTTATGTGATTAAAATAAATACCAAGAAAATCAAATACTTACCATGATAAGTAGAATTCGATTTCTTCATTATTTAATCAATGGAATATATTTTCTTCAATTAAAATAAATACCAAGAAATTCCGTTCCCTTCCATGAATAGGAGATGTCGAATTTCTTCATTATGTTTAACCAAAAATTAATTCCAATTAAATCAATTAAGATGACATGTGATTTACTAATCTTTTCCTTATTTGTAATTAACTTATCAATCAAATAATATCACGATTCAATCAATATTAAATCTCATGCAATATGAATCTTTATTTAAAACTTGTAAATCAAGTTTCATGATTCGTGCATAATTTATATTCATGATATGATTTATTTGATTTAAGTTACCATATTTGTATATAGATAATCAATTAGTATATCTAATTATCTTAACATATAAATATCGAATTCCTCATGCTCAAAATCGCCACCTCTTGCTTGGTAATCAAGCTTGGCAATTTCCATGAATCAAATATTACCTAATATGTTTTTCATGATAATTAACTTAATTAGTTATTTAACAAAATATGATAAGGAAAATACCTAATGGGCTTATCCACCAAGGCTTGGTCGAATTTCCTCTCTCATTATTATCTAAGATTAAATCTCAATGGACCTAGCCCATTAATTTAATCTCCAAGTAGTTTTTCATGAATTAACATAACATTATGTTATGATCTATAATTCATAACTTTTTCTCTATAGCTCTTACACATAAAATCATAGAATAAAAAACTCTTACAATTAAATTTACTACAACATTGAAGTTGACAATTTATTCCAGTTTTGACTTTTTCCGATCAGCTATTTTTCGGGCAAACTTTCGGTACTTTTGCCTTAACTTTTTGAAACTTTCCAAAACTTGACACAAGCTTTAGTTTCAAATGTTCTATCATAAATTAGAATAACAAATATCCTAATTGTACGATTCTTCCTTTACAGAGCTATCCTGAGGACCATGGACCCACATCACTTGAGCTCCAACGGATGAGTCCGTTAACTCCAGTGTTACTCCACTAAAAACCCGAAGTTGTACCCTTTAGTGATGCGAATGATATATTCCTTTTTTATCTTAAAGGTGTCCAGTGATATAATCAAATTCCAGTGATTAATCTTTCACTTGATGATTCACACTTGAGTAGGCGTTTTACCGTTTAGCTCCTTAGTACTTTTCTTCCTGAATTCCATCGGTGGTATTGTAGACGACTCACTTAAGATTACGAGTCGTAAGCTGCGCATGAGTCCCGTACTATTTCTCACGATCGATAATTCGGGGAATCATCTTGACTTAGTAAAAACCTATGTGATATCCATATCTGTGATCAAGCTACTCTTCCCTGTCGACTATCATGTTCCCAATATAGCAGCGTTGGGAACCACAGTCTTTTTGTGTTCTTTAACTTACAAATCAAAGAACAGTCAAGCCAACAGTTAGGGTTCAAGATCACTTCAGGATTTAGATTAATTACCATTTGATCATCTTTTACGACTTAATTCAAAGTTGTCAGTGACAGTCTTAGTTGAGAAACTTTCAGAATTTAGTCAAGTCCTATCCTATACAAAGACACTTCGCACTTAATGCACTTAATGGGTATGACACACATATCTATCCAGAATAGGATTTTCTCCATTTTGTCGCATTAATGACTTTATCAATTAAGAGGCTCCCAACTACTTAATTAAGTCACAGATACATTTTAGTTCATTTATTGCATCTATCAATTCTTCCTCACATTGACTCTGGTGTGATGATAGATTGCAATTGCATTCCATTATGAACTATGGATAAACATTCGATTATACATAAAGAACTATAAAAAATATTATCATAATAAGTGCCTTCTTTATTAAGAGTGACGTCAAAATCTTTTACAGTGGGTAAATAAAACATTGTTTAAGGGAAAATGCCTAACAGTTTTGACTACTATACAAGAACTTATAGTTTGTTACAACTCGTAGAAGTTTAGCTTGTAGCTCATATGTAGTCCAAAAAGGCGCAATAATTGACAAATCCTACGACGCCGCGTGAAGCATCGCAGTAAGAAATTAACGGATAAGACTTAATTTCTTGCACTAAAATTTTCTATATCATTAAAAGTTATGCCTTAAAAAATTGCCATAACACAAATCCCAATTTACGGATTAAACCACTTCGTCTAACAAATTTATAACCCGAACTTTCGAAGATTTTAAGTGATTTTGTAAGAATTCAATACGAGGACTACAAATAATAGAGTGATATATTTTAATATAAACACCCTAAATTCAGTAAACCCTATATATATATATATATATATATATATAAATATATTCAGTAAACCTAAATTAGACCCTTAGATGTTTTTTTTTATTATTAAACAAGTCCACAAGTTTTTTTTTTTTTTTTATTATTTGGAATGATACTATTAGCTTAAGATATATAGATCATATTCTATGTTTTTTATTTATTTATTATCGGAGTGATATTATTAGTTAAGATGACATATACTTGCATTAGGAGATATATTCGCAGTGTAAGAATAACTGACATTATTGGCCGCAATTACATATATATATGCAATTTTTGCGTCTAGCTGAGATCGAACTCAGGACCTCTCATGGAGTCGTGTAGTGGGTTTAACACTAGGCCAATCAAGCTTGGTTTATGCCACGTGCTTTTCTCAACGTTACAATATTCAAACCAATGAACACAATCATATTACTAAACTATATATAAAATTACCATAGTAAATAAGGTACGGCAAAAGTACCATATTTTTATTGGGGCAAAAGTTTAAAAAAACTAAAAAGGTCAGGCTATATTATTTTTATCGTGGTGAAACTTTCAAAAAACCAAAAAAATTGTCCTGTTGTAAGTTCCATTTCTTTCGGAAAAATGATTTTTTAGTTTTTTTTTTATAACTTTTGCCACGAAAAATGAAATCTGAAATATACAACATACAAGAAGATACTTTGTGGTTCTTTAGCCGCATATATCCTTAATATTTGACCACTTGCAAATAGTCCCCAAAATATATATACGATATTTAATACGGATTAAAAAAAAAAACTGGACCCGGACATATCCGGGTCCAAAAAAATACGGATCCGGACATGTCCGGATCCGGATATTTATTAAAAATAAAAATTAAAGTCCTTTAATTCTGGGCCGTTGGATGATCAAGATCAACGACCCATATCAAACGATATTAGGGACTAAACAATAAATAAAACACTTTTAACTAAAAAAAATAACCCGGATCCGGACCTGTTTGGGATTTTTTTTTTCCGTACCCAAACATGTCCGTATCCGGTTTTTTTTTTTTTTTTTTAAATATCCTAAAACGGTACCTTTGACCGTAAGACATTTTGGGGACTACTTGCAAATCTTAATTTGAAGAAAAAACCAAATTGCACGTATAATAGTGCTTAGTGGCTAGTGCTTAGTGATAATGATATTTAAATTGCTATTGGATAGTAGTTTGGATCGATTGTAGTGCATTTAGCAATTCACCAAATCAATATTAGTCATACATATGTACGTTGATAATTATTTTAGTACAAATAGTCGAGTACTATATTGATATTCTTAACATTGTGATATACTCGGATCTTGATAATGTCATGGAACGTAAAGAAGTGGAGATCAAATTCTAGTCAGTGGAATATATCACGTACAAAATCTTACCTCATAGATTATTGCTAGTGCAATTAATTATGAAAGTTATTTAGCTCTTCACACTGTAAAATGTTCATATAATACTCTTAATTTTTAATTTTGTCTATATTTAATCTTTTTATTAGATTTCAGTTAGTTTTTAATGGAAGAATATTTTTTTTTCGTGTTGGTACCCTTGGGACCAAATAAAGAGCGATGAAATTTGAAGTTTTATTTAGCCTCAAAGATACCAACACAAAACTATTCTTTCCTAAACAAAACAAACAAAAACCTAAAAGAAGGTTAGATATGAACAAAATTACAAAATAAGAGGTGTGTAATTTGGTCATTTTACAATGTGAAGGGTTAAATAAGGCCAACAAAGTAAGTTGAAGAACTTTTAGTATTAAACAAACTTTTTTCGTCTAGTGGTAACTCCACTACATACCTCTCCAAGAGTTCATGACGTTCGAACCTCATGGGATGCAAATGCTTATTGTAAACTTGGCCAGTAGTGACACATGTTCTTACACTAATTATATCTAGTAATGCGAGAGTGCATTGTAACTTGACCAATAGTGCCAGCCCTATTAAATAAAAGAGATTTTAGAATTGATTGCCCTTATTTTCATTTTCATATGAGATATTTACAAAAAATAAAATAAAATAAAAATCATAGGTATATTTTTAATTTTTTTCGGTGATAAAATTTTCTACTGATATTAAAAACCAAGTCGATCTGAGTTTGTCGTCTTTTTGGACTCAAGGCCAAGTAAATTTTGAGACCCTTAAAATATATATTTCATATATTCAATTAAATGTATAATAATAAATATTAAAAAATTAAAGTCCTTAAATCCGAGAGTCCAAGGGCTAGCCTTGCTTGAGGCGCCCCTGTTAAAATTTTGGCAAAAATTAAGTTTATTTTAATTTATTCTTTATATAAAATTTTATTTTGTGAAATATTATGTTGATTACATTTTTTTTTCTTTTTCTGAACGCCTTACAAAATATTATTTTCTTCTGCTCCTGATCATAGATTATCTGGACATATTTACAATAATAATTTTTTGTCATGTACAATAGGAGGAAATATGAAAAGAATGATTGAGATTGCATTTACTCAGAGCCAGGATAATCAGATTCATGAACATTGACATTTAATGCATGCACAATTAATTATGTGGATATATATAAATGCAAAACATAATAAATAAAATCACCTCCAACTTGGTAATATATTATTATACTAGGATTGCATATTATTTTACCCTTCATGTAATTCTCATTTATTTGGCAGCACTAGCTATTTTAAATTAAATAGGCGGGTGCTATGTATAAATTTTTTAAACAATTACTAAAGATTGTGAAATATAATAAAATTTATTTACACAATTTTCAATAAGATTTATATTATATTATATTATATTCTAAAAAAATAACTTTGTGAAAATAAAATAAAAAAGATATATTTTGCTCAAAGTTTCAAAAATTATTAAGCCTACAGAGAGATGCTTTAATCTATTAAGTAAAATAATACATGTTAAAATATTTACATGCATGGTAGTTTAAATTAACTTTAGCAAAATAATCATTCAATTTTATTACAGTATTTATATCAAAGTTTCTGCTTAAATAAAGACAAAAAAGGTGCAATCTAGTGACACACAATAAAATTAGAGGAATAATATAGACACGGTTTTAAACTACAAAGTGAATTTTTTAATTGAATCAAAAGGTAATTCTCAATTGATTTTGATGATACAAATATAAAATAACTTGTATCCAGAAGATTACCTGTTACATGTCGAGTTAAAATATAACACACTTCTAAAATTATTAAGAAAATAGGATTCAAAGATACACTAGAATACAAATTTAAAAAATATAATGGCATAACAATTCGAACCTCAAACTTCTACGATATAATTTAAGTGTCAAACCATAAGAGCAAATTGCCTTAGTTTTTTATAAGTTACAAACATATTAATTTTTAAAATTGAAATTATATTTTTAGATAAAAAAATAGCACTATATTTGTATAATTGTAATTTATTCCGTTTCTTCGTCTTTGTTAATGAAATATTTATTCGTTGGAAGAAAGTTTTTGAAATACGGGCAATCCGGCCCTGGCCCACCTTGCCCCGGTTTGAGAGCGGAGGGCCGGAGGCTAGTATTTAATATTTATGATGAATTTTTTTAGTGATAAAAATTTATACAAAAGATTTTTGAGTACATATTACACGTGTGCCGTCTGGTGAGAGCGTACGGTAAGAGTAGGTGATGACTAGACCAGGAGATTCCTCCTCGAGTCCACTGTTCTTCACTGTCCAAACAAACACACGAGAATCTGTAATTCACTCTCTCACCAAAGGATAAAACGGTAAATTCACTACCCTCTGTAATATATAGCCCTTTTTCTCAAAGCTTCGTTACATTTCATTTCATTCAGACAAGGAAAAAAAAAAAAAAAAAAACCTCTCAGAAAGCAAAGCAATCGTTTTCTTTCTCCTCCGTTTCAACACACCAAAAAGCTCGTCTCTTTTCGCTTTTCGATCTCTCTCTTGACAAATTCCGAGGCGTTTTCTCTGCGAAAAGCCGAATCCTCGTGCTTGATCGGAGCTGAACAATGTGTGGAGGTGCTATAATCTCCGACTTCATATCGGCGCCGCAGTCGCGGCGAGTCACCGCCGATTACCTCTTGTCGGATCTGAAGAAATCCGGAGCCGGCAAGCGATTCTCGAAGCCGCTCCTGTCGGAGATCGTCGACATCGTCGACGATGACTTCGAGGCCGATTTCCAGGGCTTCAAGGGCGAATCGGACGTCGAGGACGACGATGATCTGCTCGATGTCAAGCCTTTCGCTTTCTCTGCTCGCAACAGCAAGCCTACAATCTCTCGAGGTGACTTCTCTCTCTTCTTTCACTCTTACGCTTTTCCAGGGTGTTGGATTTTTTTTTTTAGATTCTAGGAAGCAAATTTCGCTAATTATTACACACTTAGATAAATTTTGCTAATTTATAACATTTATTTATTATTTATTTTGCTTTAATTATCTCTATATTTGTCAAGAGAAAAATCATTTTAGGAGAATTGGGGCTTTTAATGTTGCTTTTCCGATTTTAGGAAAAATTGTTCGAAGATGAGTATAATTTATTGTGGGTCAAAAAAGTAGATGATAATTTTTTTGGGGGTCGATTAGCATTTTTATGGGTTAAGACGATTATCATGTTTTTATTGATAAACTATATGTATTGATTTTTATTATTAATAGTTTATGATAAATGATTTCCATGTTTTTGTCAATCATTGTTTAGGCTTTTTATGAAAATAATGCTCTTGAGAGGTAGATAGACTAGTAAAAATGGATGTTCTTGAGATGTTCTATTATATTCTGTTTTTAGGGATTGTGTTGTGTTTGATGTTTGTTCTTTGTTTGTAATCGAAGATGCGACCACTGTGAAATTCACCGAATCAAACGGCCAAGCTAAGAGATCTGCAAAGAGGAAGAGGAAGAACCAGTACAGGGGAATCCGGCAGCGGCCGTGGGGCAAGTGGGCCGCCGAGATCCGAGACCCTAGGAAAGGAGTTCGGGTTTGGCTTGGAACTTTCAACACCGCGGAGGAGGCAGCGCGTGCTTACGACGCTGAGGCTCGTAGGATCCGTGGAAATAAGGCCAAGGTGAATTTCCCGGGCGAAACAGCCCCCCGTCTGTCGCCAAAGCAGTTGGTGAAGGAAAAGTCCAAGAAGTCACCTCCTTCTGGTGCGTACTCGAACTCCTTCGAGTCGAACATGAACCAGAGTTTCAACTTCACCAATAACTCGGATCAGGATAGCTATAACAGCGTGGAGTTTCTGGATGAGAAACCGATAGCCGATCAATACGAGTGTCCTCCGAAATCGGTCTCGCCCAAATCCAGCACTACCCCGGGGTACTTTAGTTCGGATCAGGGAAGCGATTCCTTTGACTATTCCGAACATGGCTCGAAGACCATGGAGATATCCTCTGTTTTCTCGGCAGGGTTAGAGAGTGACGACTCGTTCTTTCTAGAGGATTCTAATCCGGCGAAGAAGATGAAGACCGACTCGGGGAACATCGAGAATTGCCCGAAGACACTGTCGGAGGAGCTCATGGCGTTCGAGTCCCAGATGAAATTCTTTCAGATGCCGTACCTCGACGAAAGCTGGGATTCACAGCTGGATTCCTTCCTAGCCAGCGACGTAGCTCAGGACGGGGGAAGCGCAATGAATCTCTGGAACTTCGACGGAGCCTTCTGAGCCGGCATCTCCTGGTTTTTCTAGTTTATGTAAATAAGGCTACATGTTAGTGAGTGTCGTTTTTGTTCTTTCGTTTCGCCTGCTCTGCCATTTCGAAGTTCTAACGAGTCGTTTTGTTTGGTGGTTGCAGGAGTTGTTATCTCGTGAAATATGGAGATTTGAGCACCCATAAGCAGAGAGTGATTCGAGGTAGCTATGCCGCTCTAATGGCGAGTATATAGATATTAGGCTTTTACCCTTAAGAACTTGGTTGTTTAAACATGAAACCTGAAACGTATGTGTTTGTATGAATTACTATTTGGTCTGGTGATGATTATGAATACTAAGACTGATAATTCCGATTTGGTTGTCGTCCCGCCCTTCCCTCACAGGCCGGTGAGTAGGGGTGGAAATATCGATCTTGGTTGTCGTCCCGCCCTTCCCTCACAGGCCGATGAGTAGGGGTGGAAATATCGATCTTGGTTCAGGTTTCACCCTCTTGCAAATAAAGTGTCTTTTTAGGGATTAGTCTCTTAAATTAAAGGGAACTAGATCATCATAGCTTTCGTATCACGTAGTTCTCATAGCAATTGTTCTTGTTAGCTAACACGAGAATCGTACGAGCAAAATCACATGTATATATATATATATATATAAACATGTTAGAAGATCCAAGTAAGTTTATAAGGTGGACTTCAAATTTTGTTTTTTCATTAATATAGTTTTAGATTTTGTTTTTAGATTTTAATTGAAGATTTAGCTGTACGTGATTTAGAATGATAGAGAGAGAGAGGCGTGTGGTTGACGTGCCACGTGGCATGCAATCATTATATTGGTTGCGCTTGCGAGTGAGTCAGCCATGTGAAATGTTTTTGTCGTTTTGGTGCAAGTTGTGCGTTTATTGTTTTGGTAGCGACAAGTTGCAAGTGGCATTGGGGTGCGATAAAGTGGTTAAGTGGGTCACTTTCTGGCGGTGAATGACAAACCAAATGGTCTAAGGGTAGAGGGTTTTCGGGATTGGAACCCAAAAAAGGCCCGATGCGTTGAAGGCCTACTGAAAAGTAAACGGCCCGGTTCAAAAGGTTAGCTCGAGCTTGGTCCAAAAAGTCAACGGCCCGATCAATACACTAAAATAGCAACCGACTACTTATCTTTGGAGGGCAGAACTGTATTTATCGAGTAATTGGTACTCGACAATAAAATCATTTTTTTTAATCGTATCGAATTTTACGAAGAAAAAAGAAAAGTAAATTCATGTCTCACGTTGGACATAAAAATTATCACACTGAGTGAAAATAGTACTAGGGTTGAAAATGTTTTTGTGCTGGCTACAATGTCGATCCTGACCGGTTTTTAAAAAAATTATGCAAAATTTAGTTAAAAACCGGAACTAGGATAGGGATGAAACATTAAATTTCGAGTTTTTTCCCAGTACAGATTTTAAAATACATATAGTTTTAGATTTTCATTACGTAATTTTAGTGATTTATATTTTTATTTTTCAGCCCTACTTTCTCCTTCATTTGCTCAACGTCTCCGTACGCTCTTCTTCTTCTTCTTCTTCTTCTTCTTCTTGGATATTTTAGTTTAGTCTTTTAGATTATGTTTGAGATTTAGACTTTGTGTTTGGATTTGGTAGTTTGTACATGGTATTTGTATTTGTCATGGATTTCATCCCGAATTTAGTCTCTAAAAAATTGGGAATTTTATGCTTGTCCCGGACTCCCGGTTCCAATTTGAGAAAAAAAGGAAATCAAAGAGGAACATGAACCGGGACAAAAAGTCGATGCCCTGGTTTCCGGGGACATGGACTTAAAAAAAGTTAATTTCTTAGTTTTCGATTTCGATTTCACCCCTAAAAAATACATAAGGTAGAATCCTGTCTAAGAGAGCAACTAAAACCATGAGGGCAAAAAGAAGACATCGTCTTATGTATATTGATATTTTGTTTTTTTGTTTTTTGTTTTTGGAAATTTGTACATCAAACTTGAGCACAAATACCACATTTTCCCTTCAAAATCGAGGGAAATTTTATCACAATTCAAGGGATATTAATATTAAGTTAAAATGCGTCGTTCATTAATTTATGACATTTTTCTTTGTCATTTTCATGTAAATGCCAGACTATGTGTCGTTTTAAGAATTTGATTATGGATACTCCTAGTAGTCCACATAATTATGGCCTCAGGAATGAAGCTTTTTTACCATGGAAATTAAATCAAATTATCTTAACATTGGAACTAATTTTACTTGCATTCTCGACAAATTTGAAGAAGAAAGTCATCATATAAAATTCTTTTCCACAGTTTTTGTTGCTAGGGAGAGGCGAGGGCTATTTAATTTTTATAACAAGACATTGTAAGATATATGTATTTATTTGTGTTTATATATATATATATATATATACATAATTATTTACTATTACCAACCCAATAAGAGAAGTGAAGCAACTATGGTTTGTAAAATAGAATCAAATTAGTAAAGGAAGAGTGATTCCTTTATCTTGATCTCTTGAAAGTTTTGGTATATAATAACACCAAACTTAAGCCCAAAGAAAGACACCAAATTCCCACTTTCCTTTGAAACAAGTATCAAATTTCAAGAACCATATAAACATATATGATACACAACTATTGAAAATAAATTGGATGAAACGCTCATGAGACAAAAAAATGATCATCATATTCGATGGAAATTTATATTTGTTGCAAAAGTCTCTACAAGTCTTATTCTTTCAAGAGATCTTGTCTGTTTCTCTTCCTTATTGTCATCTTTATAGTTGTACTTTTAGGAGCAATTGCATTGATAATTGTCTTTGTTGTCAAGCCCAAAAGTCCTATTTTCTCTCTAAAACTAGCAAACATAGATATGTATGATCTAAAATCCCGTCCCGGACCGACCCTTTTCGTTTCATCCGTGATCACCCTCACTTTCAACGCTCAAAATCCGAACAAAGTTGGGATCAGATACAGCCCTTCTCGCTTCCGCGTGAACTTTGAAGGGTTGCCAATCGGGACGATCCGAGTTCCCGGATTTATGCAGCCTCCGCACAGCGACAATGTAACCGTTCCAGCTAGGGTTTTCTTCTGGAATGTGAATGCCAGCCACGTCATCAACGAGGCCACATCCATAGAAGCGAAAAACTCAGTTCGGATGAGAGTGATTGGCGGTGTTAATGCTCATGTGTTGGCGCTTCATTTGATCATGTTGAGTATTAAGGTCTGCTTTGAACTTTTATGTGTCTCATTAAATGCCTAGACATAAAATTAGATGTGTTAATTCTGAAATTAAGTAATTATCATTTATACCCCTTGAATTGGTCCTATTGTTATTGTTTCGGGCCTTCTTCTTCTTCTTCTTCTTTTTTCCTTCCGTGTATATGTGAGTCTATAAATTATAGCAATTTTTCGTAATCTTTGACGAAATCGACAACTTACTCATGGAAGATAGTAGTGTTGAAGGGATAAAATCGTTACATATGTGCTATCGTGAGCGCCTTAAACTTCAACGAAAATCGTGAAGTTATAAATAATTAGCGTAAAAATTGTTACTATTTATAAATTCAAGGATAACTACAAGGATAATACACAGCATAACACATTTACGTGACATGACCGCAAAAATTAAAATGATAAATTAATGTAGTCATTCCTATCTTGGAGCTCAAGTAATCTTTGATTCTTTTTTCAGGTTTCATTGGAATGTGACATAAACATTGATGTTAAAGAGCTGACAAGAAACAACGAAATTTATAGCATTGTTAAATATCATATGGTAAGCTTCAATATATGCATATATATATATTGTTTTATTTAAGTCGTTAAGATACTTATAATCCACAATGATTTGCAGGCATCGCTTATCAGCAATCCTCACACGATCTCAAGAACGTGCAAAGTATATTTCAACATATGATCTGCAATGCAAATCTCAGAGCTCGCAAGGCTCAACATCACAATGTAAATCTATTTTTTGTATATCAATCCTTTCATTCTTGACATTATTGAAAAGAAGATTGTGAATTGGAGTTTGTACAATTTGAGTAGATGTGACCCTTAACTTGATGGTTTGGGTAGAGAAAATCATTTATAGTCAAATTGCAAAAAAAATTTATTTTACTTCACGCCATACATTCGTATAATTAAACCGCTAGATTTTATTCGACCACTAAAAACAAAATTCATATTTAACAAACAGAACCGCAAAATTTCAGTCCCTAAGAAAAAAATATTCCACTGATCCGAAAAATAATAGGACCTCACAAATATATATATTTTTTTTCCAAAATAATTCAGGATTCAAAATTTTCAAATTCCAGTACTTCCATAGACAAATATTTTTGTTGTTGTGAGAACTAGTCAATGAATATAGCAATGAAGATCAAATTAGCAAGGTGTTTTTTTTTTAAAAAATTATAATGAATAGCCCCATTCATATGTTTACATTGCATTTTAGCAAATTTAAGGTTTTTATTTGCAAAAACAATGATTAGTCGCGTTATTTTGAACCTTGGTTCAAAGTAACATCTTCTTCAAAACCAACACAACGGCCAAAAAACCGATTGCATTTAAATTTGCATTTCAATTGCAAACACTATCCATATTTAACATGTAGGGGATTTATTTATTTAAATAACGGCTAGTTAATTTAGATTGTCGGATCGAGATCCAAATGTTTAGATTAACTAACTATTGAAAAACTATTGTATATTTATATATATATATTTAAACGAACCGGAAATAAAAACGGTTCCGACATCAATATTGTTTCTATTTCTAATATCAGTCTTGAAGTTTTAGTACCTTTTTTTTTTGAAGTATAATTTCATTTTTTTGGGGCACTTAGTTGAGCGTGAGATTGATGTTGCTTGACACCAGAGTGGACAAATAAGGGTGGATCTCTGTGGATTTGAGCTCGGAAAATGTCCACCAATATCAAATACACCGAGAGAGCTCATGAGAGCACATTTGACCCCACCTGTTTCAAAAATGATCTCATTTCTCCCCTGAAAACTAACATCTTGACGAATTTGGCCAACACTTTCTTTACTTGTAAGCCAATCAATAGATTCAACTCGTGAATCATGTTTTAAATCTTCACATCAGCCTTTTCCCAATTGTACTCGGAAAACTACCGAATTCATAATAGTTTTTGTTAATGCATAAAAATGGCTTTAACTTAGAGTCCGATCCACGGTTTGGGCTCCGAGCTGAACCTGGTCGACCCGTGGATAATCCGATGCAGAGTCAACGCGGGTTGACAGATGATCGTCAAAGCTGGAGGCAAGTCCTTCGTCGTTGGCGAGCCTCCGGGCTATTCTTGGCGATCCTTGATGAACTTCCCTCCTTGGCGAGCTCCTCGTATAGGCGAATTCCTTGTCTTGGCGAAGCTCCGGGGTGTTCTTGATGATTCCTGGTGATTTACCTTCCTTGGCGAGCGAGGACCTGCAAAAAAAGGTAGATCGGGCCCGAACCCCATCACTTATAGTTGGGCGAGGTTGTCTACGTATCTCAGTTTAAGATAATCAGGTCCCCACATAGTTCAGGGTTGGTAAATGTCAGATGACTCACGATGTGGTTTGGCTCGTTGGAGATGCCAATGTTGGCGGTGCGGGGGTGACCTTCACCAGTGGCGAGGGTATTACCGGCAAGGGTGTCGTAGTAGACGGCGCAGGTGTAGGCGGGCTCGTATGGCGAGGGCCTTGACCGGCGAGGGTAGTCTTGGCCGACGCTTGGAAAATATTGTTGGACATATGTGTCCTTAAACAAGATATTTTATCCATTTGTAAAAGATTATGACATGTCATTGAATAAAGATGATACTTATTATGTTAATCTTATTATAGTTTCTGGTAGAGTAAAATAGAATGTTTGTTTCCATAGTTCATAAAGGATGCAATTATGTTATTATTATTACAACAGAGTCAATGTGAGGAAGAATTTATAATCATAATAAATGAACTTAAAATGTCCGTGACCTGATTAACTGGGTGGGAGCCCATTAATCGTATAAGGTCATTAATGTGACTAAGTGACAATCCTATTCTGGATTATGTGTGTGTGTCACACTCACTAGAAGTGCATTAAGTGTGAAGTGTCTTCATACTGGACTGGACCTGACTTAAACTCAAGAAGTTATCATATAAGACCGTCACTGATAACTTGTAGTTGAGTTACAAATAGATGATCAAATGAATATTAGTTCTAAGTCCTGAGTGGTCTTGAGTCCGAGCTACTGGCTTGATTGTTCTTTGATTTAACCGTTAAAGAACACAAGATATTACCGCTGTTCCCAACACTATTATTTTGGTAACATGATAGTCAGTAGTAAGGGTAGCTTGATCATAGACATGAGCATCACACAGCTCTCTTCAGAGTCATGATGATTCCCTTGGTTGTCAGTGGTGAGAAGTGAGAGGTACCCGTGCGCAACTTATGAATCGAAACCATAAGTGGGTTACTCATAATATTACTGACTGAGTCAAGGAGGAAAATGCAATGAGAGGCAATACGGTAAAAACCGCCTGCTCATGTGTGAGTCATCAAGTGAAAGAATAATAACTCGAATTTGATTATATCAATGGACACCCTACTGATATAAAGGGAATAATATATACTGTATCACTAAAGAGTGCAGCCTCGGGTCTATAGTGGAATCACTTCGAGGTTTGACGAACAACTAGCAGTTCGTTGGAGCTTAAGTGATACGGGTCCTTGGTCCCCAGGATAGCTCCGTAACGGAAGATACGTACGTGATTAAAATACATTCTGGATAATGTTTAATCATTTGGCTAGACTTATAAAACTGCAGGTCTGTGGCAGACGTCAAATAGTTTTATCGTCAGCGTGGCAAAAGTACCATATCTTGGTACATGAAATTAACTGATTAAAGAAAGTTATAATTTAGATTTTATATCAGCACCATGTTGTTGGAAATTAAATTCTAATAAACTTTGCTTTTTGAACCAAGTCATTTCGACTTACGGTTTGTGATTTATGGATTTTCTAAGTTTGTGCTCGGTTCGATAAACTATGAAATTAAATCACATGTCACGAATTTAAATGATGGTGTGGCACCATGACATTTTAATGTGTGACATTTAGATCAGGCATTATTAATATAATATAATTATTTGGATTTAATTATTGATATCTTATTAATAATTAATTAATAATTAATAGATTTATATTAATAATAATAATAATATGTATTTAACATATATTAACACATGTGTAAATCGATATGGGCTTGCATGACCTAGTCCACACGAGTTTGACCTGTTAGGGTTTTTTAATATTTGCGGCATAAGTACCTAAAGTTTGGTACTTTAGCAAAAACCCTAAAATCAATCTTATCCTTTAGATCGAAAATGATTTAATATCAACCGTAGGATTAAGATGATTGATTTTTGACCTAACCCTAATTCGAAAATAGTAGCTTGGTGACCAAGCTTAGGGTTTTCAAATTTGACCTAATTAATTATATCCGTTAGATCGGTTTAAGATTTAATCTTTACTGTCGGATTGGAAATTAATTAATTATATTTATAATATATATATTTCGAAGATAATGATATGGATAAAATCGAATTAGGCTTTTACCAAGTCTTAGAGTATTTGATTTTTATCCCAAATTAATTTGATCCATTAGATCGGTCTAAGATTATATATATATATATATATTTCGAAATTAAAATAAGTAGATAAGATTGGTTTTTTTATTTACCAAGTCTTTCTTATTTAATTAAATCCCTAATTAATTATATCCATTAGATTTAGATTAGATTAAATCTAAGCCTTTGGATTAGGATAATTAATTATATTTAATAATAATTTCCAAAATTAAATATATATATATTCGAATTATATTTAAATAAGTGGATAAGATTGGTTTTTGTATTTACCAAGTCTTTCTTATTTAATTAGATACAAGTTTAATTATAACTATTGGATCTTGATGAGATTAAATCTCAACCATTGGATTGAAGTAATTAAAGTATTTAAATATATATAAAATTCAAATTTTGGAGTAAAATTCTCTAATTCGGTTATGGGCAAAGTCTATAAATAGGGAGCTCATTTACAACATTCAACACACCTTCCCTAGAGCAAAAAAACTCGAGCTCTCCCCCTCTCTCTAGGGTCTGCGAGTTTTTTCTGCCTCTGATCTCTTTTCTGGTTCGGCTTAGTGAGAATGTTGTTTCTCCGGTAGCTTAAAAAGAACCTCAGTTAAAGTTTTGCGACGGAGTCCTGCCGGCGAAGCCCACGCTTCGGTACGAGGAATCCAGGAGAATATCCCGGAAGATCACGGGTGTTTCCCTCAGCCCCGGCGGAGCCCTGCTGAACTTCAGAGTCCGCAACCGGAAACGTCAACCGAGGTACGGCCTTATGCATTGGGTTAATAAATGCAAACATTTACCGCTTTCTATTTATTTCTTATTTCGACTATGATATTAATAAAGAGTTGTGAATATTAAATATGTAATATTTATCGGATCTTGTTAAAATGGTTATTACCCGATATCCGTGCCGTTGGTTCAATAACAAGTTTTCCGCTTTAAAATAATTTTTTAAATGTTATTGAAACGGCTCGGGGGCATATTTTGGCGTAATGGTACCGGGAATCAAACCCCGACGATTTTTCCCCGACAAACAAATATCAGGCGAAACGTATGATTATGTTGAACATATTCTCTTTTGGCGAGCCTTAGCCTCAAAATAACCCTTATCTCTCGGACGGGGCCCCTCTTGGCGAGCTCTGGGGGCATCGAAGACGTGAGCCGATTACAACCATAGGAAGGGGGCGATTTCTAGAGAGATATTGGCTAGAGAGAGAAGCTCTGGAGAAAGCTGTGAGAGAATGTGTAAAATGAGGAGAAGAAGGGTCCTATTTATAGGTAAATGAGGTAACCACTTCTCCATGAATCGGGGGAAATCAATTTCCATTAAATGCACAAAGGGGCCACGAATTTGGCTTGTCATAGGGGCCTTGCCGGGCTCTTTGTCATGGCGAGGTGCTCGTCGGTTGCTTCGTAGCTCGCCTGTAGCGTCTTCCGGGTGTTCGCGCGCGACCTTGTATGTTGAGTCCGGGAGAATCTAGAGGACTTCCTGATGATTTTCGTAAGCTCGGATCTCCTCATCGTGTGTAATTATTGTGAGTTATTCCTTCGTCAACATTGATGGCGAGGTAGCTCGTCAGGGGACCTCGTCAGGAGGCTCGTCGGGGGACCTCGTTTGGAGGTGCCTTTTCGATCAAGGGCCTTTGTCTTCTTCGTCTTTTTGGCTCCGGGCCTCGCCAAATGCATTGGGTCTTGGGTCTTTGTTCTTCGACTTCGTCGGTGAGTTTTGACTTTCACTAATGGGCCAATTTGCCAATAAGGCCAATTTTTATATGTTTCAAAAAATACATATAACAGTTTTCATATTAATTATTTTCATATGACAGTAGAACCTCTATAAATTAATACTGTTGGGACCGGCAAAAAATATTATCTTATCGGATTATTAATTAACATATAAATTAATAATTTATTAATTTATACATTAAGTGAAGAAAAAATTTATTAATCAGCTATAATTATATAAACATCTTTACTAACAAAAAATTATTTCAATTTATTATATCGAGAATATTAAAGTATCAATATTAAGAATATCAAGAGAGATTAATATGATTTAAAAAGATTTTATTAGAGTACCAATGTCTGAAATATTAAAGAGCCCAACATGAGAATATGATAGCCGACCTTTGATGCTCTTCGGAAGCGTAGAGATGAAGTTCAAGAGGACATTAATTTCAAGAAGAAACAAATTACTAACGAAACATATTTTAAGAAGACTACATGATTAGTGATGTAATGCTATCTTTTTACTCAATGTGATTTCATAGTTATTTATGTTATATTTTATTTATAGTGATTTTACAATTATTTATGTAATTTTTTATATTGAATTATTAATTTATATATCACTTGGGACCTATATACTTTCTAAAAAAATTATTATCTTATAAATTTAGCGAATTATTAATTTAGCTAGTTAGGCCCGAGTCGGGACCGACCAAAAATATTATTTAATCGCGACTATTAATTTATCGAGTATTAATTTATAGAGGTTCTACTGTAATTACTTAAATATGGGACATGTTTTGCTTGTACAGGTTAGATTAAGATTGCAAATTTTATTTTATTAAAAAAAAAAATAGAGATCTTTTTGGACTTAATTGATAAATTGCCTTTTGGGTATAGTTCACGTGGATTTCCTTATATGAAGCTTTCCCTCAGCTTTGATTATTTATTTAAGAGTAATAGGCACTAATGCCCCCTGAACTTTGCATGTCAGCACATTTTGTCCTTGAATTATAATTTCTGGCTGCAGTGCCTCCTATGTATTGAAAAATGGCGGACACGTGTTTAATTGTGCGCTTGCTTGGATTTATTTCTATCAGTTAAGTACCGAGTGGGATCAATATATAGATTATGAAACTCTTGTGAAGTTTTCAATAAATAAATTATTTAAAAAAAATCTCATGAACTTATAAGCCCTACAATGTTAAAGAAAAATAGCAAAATGTTCAGAGTACCCTCAAACAAGTTACATGTCACATATAAATTAATATTTTTGATCATATATTTATGAATATATAGAGCATAATGTGCTAACTACTTTTGAAAGTATAGGGACGTATTGTTACCAATACTAAAATTCAAAGGACAAAGTGGACCAAGAAATAAAACTTAGGAATATTTGTGCCAAATACTCTTTATTTAAACCTAGATAGTCTAATGGTCATGATTTTTATGCGTCTTAATTATAATATGTTCATATTATATAACATCGGGATATTTGCAACAAAAATACCAACATAATACAATTTATATTTTCAATCTTCTTTTGGTGTCACAAATTCTTAATGATATAATTTTTTTGACGTAGATAATTAATTTTTCCATTAACTCTCCCATCGTGAAGTTTTACGTGCTTCGCACGATGACATGACTGACTACAAAATGCCAAAGTTTTTGCATTATAGAACACATTTTAGCTACTACGAAGAACTTAATGTTCATTGTCAACTGTTTGAAGGTCTTAAGACTCACATGTGATTAAAAAGAGAGAAAACGTCATATGCTGCCACGCGAAACTTTTTACAATATTTGAGTACTATTGTCTCAAATATCCCTAAGAAGATCAACAAGTGGACTTTTTTTTTTTGTTTCCTGAATTATTTTAACTTCGAAGCAGCATTATTGGGGAATTTAGATAAAAGAATCAGCACTATAATTCAAGCAATTTATTTGCTTTCTTAATTAATGATCACATCCACATGATTATATTATTTTATTAAATATGAATAGTGATCTATATCGTTGACATTGTAATGCTTGATATTTGTGCTGCACATTTTGTGTATGATGTAACATTATATTTGTTGTGCACAAAATGCGTTGAAAAACGAAGCATTAAAATTGTCATTTTTTTATTTTTATTTTTATTTTATTTTTATGGCATTGTTTTTATTTGATTTAGCACTATACAAACCTTATCTGCTTCCAAAGGGACAGAATCATTTAAATTCCATGCCTGGCATGTTTCAAGTTCAACCCCAGCGTTCCTCTCCAAAATATAAAATAACTCTTAAGTATTAATTAATATATTTATATGCATATTTTTCTAGATGTAGCCCGAGAATTTTTTTTTTTGTCATTGTTTGTCTTTCGAAGAAAAAAAAAGTGCTTCATTTAATTTTTTTTTCTTTTTGTTGTCAAAATGAAGTTATTTTTAGGAATATTTTCGGTATAAATACCCAATCTTATACTTGTGCGCCGGTATATTTTCGATCTATTTTTTTTTTCTCGCGGTAATAGTGTCTAAAAGTCAATAAACAATGATGAACTCCAATTTTATCCTTGCCTCATTAAGGTCTATCACACAAAACACATATGTACTGTTGGACCCTCTCAATATATATAGATGTTAACTCGACTCTTGCTTCACAGGCAGTAACTCGACATAGGTATTGAACCTTAACATTACTGTTTTGTGGTCTTTGAATATTATTGCCGTAAAAAAAATTAAAATTGTGCCGTAGATAATTGCATACCGATGCCACAAATTGATATCAAGTATTAGTCAAATTTAATGAAAAGAAAAATGGACATGATCACAACTTTCTCTATCGGTCGATTCTGACTTTAAGATACTAAATAAAACTTAATTAATATTCAAATAAAAGTAAATGAATTGTGTTTCTGTTGTTCAGCCGCACATACATACATACATACATACATATATATATATATATACATACATACATATATATATATATATACATATCACACATGTGTACACATAATAGAGCAGCAAATTAAGCTTGTTGCAACTTGCAACTCTCGTCTCATTAACCGAGCAGGATATTTAACTATAGTTATTATTTTATTTTTTTTTTATTTTTTAAAAGTCAATCAAAGCAGATCATAGAAAAAATCAAAGACAGCTCTATTTATTATAAATAATACATTACATATACATAAATATATATACACAATATTGCATATAAACGTCAGAAAAACCATCTGACTAATGTACGAAGCAAGAGAAGTCATTATATCATATAAAATGGACAGAATGAGGATTAGCTCTCTCTTCCTTGCCGTTCTCATTTTAGACGTGTCGCTCAAATCGTCTCCGAGTGAGAGCGCCGAAAGCCGGCATTACTCGCGGGTGCCGGAGAAACTACGGGGCGGGGTCGCACTTTTCATTTTCGGAGACTCCTTCCTCGACGCAGGCAACAACAACTACATCAACACCTCAACCCTTGACCAGGCGAACTTCCGGCCCTACGGCCAGACCTTCTTCGGCTTTCCGACTGGGCGATTCTCCGACGGCCGGATCGTGTCGGATTTCATCGGTGAGTGTTGGAAATATCTTTTGTGGTTGTCCTCTTGCTTGTGCAAATCCACTTTGGTTAACCAACATATATCCTGTCTCCTAGCTTATAATTTAATCATCAAATACAGCCTAATCTTGTCTTTTTCTCTATGTCACATACGTATAATTATACGGTTTGAACATACAATTTATGATTATTTGTACGTTTTTTGTAGCTGAATTTGCAAATCTTCCTCTCATTCCACCTTTTCTACAACCGGGTTTTCGCCATTATTATCATGGAGTCAACTTTGCGTCTTCCGGGGCGGGTGTATTGGTGGAAACTTTTCAAGGATCGGTACGGAAAACATCGTCATTTCAACAATCGCATATAGATAATTTAAGAGATATATTGGCGGCATAAGTTATCACGGTCGTCTATGTTTTCTGGCAGTAAATATACTAAAAGAAATTTCAATATTTTTAACATTATTTTAGAAGTCGTGTTCAAGACGGACAAAAGTCGGGTGTATACTTCCGAAGAGATATTTTAACTTAGGTATATTTCCGTAACAAAGATAGCCAATTGCAATAACTTATGGGTATTTGCTGTCGATAACCCGTCGTGAAATTCTAATTAGCAGTCCTAATTTATACATAAAGAACGTTGTTGAAGTATATTCCTCCAATTATTGAATATGTTGGGAGAGTAATTAGTAAAGAGCGCACGCGAAAGGCAATAATTCATGACATGAGAGGTATGAATTATGAATAGAACAAAATTGGAAGGAAAATTAATGAAAGGTATCATATCATCGATTCATACTTCAGATATATGTCTTTAGCTTCGTCCTCTTTCACTTTTGGAGGAGAAATGAACAAACACATTCATAAAGGTGAGCTATTTGTTTGTCACGTATCTAGGATAAAACATAATTGTTTATTTAGGTCATCACGTGACATAATTGGCAACTAAGTTTAAAGTCAAAACAAAAATGAATAAAGGAGGTATTTCTTTTATATTATATAGGTTAGGGCTACTTTGGTTGCCTTACCTTTTTACCAAAGTAGAAAGACGCACGTCTTTGAAAACTTTTAGTTTTTACATTAAATATTGAGTTTAAGGCACAAATATTACTTTAACTTTATTGTTTATGGACTTTATTGTCTAACTTTAATTTTTAACATCAATACTCTTTTTAGATTTAGATTATTTATCCCTAAAAAAAGATTTAGATTGTTGCACTCATTGATTTTAAAAATAAAGTGGGAATTGCCAATTTCAATGCAACACATTGCCCTATTGATCAAGAGTAGTTTCTTAATTATTATTTTTTTCTTTTAGAAATTTTGTGGACTTGAAGTCTATATATTTTTTATTTTTATTATGGTAGTCATTAATCTAGTATATTGATCTCAACCACATTCGATATAGCGAATAGAACTAGTTTAAGCGTTTCGCGAGGGCGAGGGCCGGAGCAAGGTTAAGACTAGGCAAGGAGTACGCCCAAGTTTAATGAATTTGCAAATTTGGGGATGACCCGAACTTTTGTTTTATGCGCGAGCCTGTACAGATTATATTATTTTTTGTCATATAACAACGCGTAAGAAACTATTTGGGATACTTTGAAATAATAAAAGTATTCGTGTCTAAAACTAACTAAAGTTAAGAAGATAAAAGTCAACGGGACATTGGTGACAATTACTCTACTTTTGACTAATCTTTCTATTGATGTAATTAGTGTTTCCATTACCTTTTTGTTTAGGTGATCGATCTCCACTCTCAGCTAAGGAACTACAAGAAAGTAGAGGCGTTGCTGAGACGAGAGTTAGGCAGCGTTGAAGCTGAAGCGAGGGTGTCGAAAGCTGTCTACTTGTTCAGCGTTGGGACCAATGATTACATGAGCCTTTACTTAACCAATTCCACATTGCTAACCACCTACTCTCAATCGCAATACGTAGCCTTGGTCATTGCCAACTTGACAGTTGTCATCAAAGTAAGCATTCATACTAATTACTATGTCTTCTTCTCTTCGTAATAATTGATTGGTTAAAAGAGATGTGCATCCCAGACGGGCCAGCCACGGGCGGGCTAGCCCGTCCCCATGGTGTTTCTTTTGGCCCAGGCAACCCCAGCCCGTCTCTTACGGGTGGGCGAAACTTGTCTGTCTTTTCATAAATTTTATTTTGAAAAACAATCAAAATATGCCTTTGACTGTATTTTATGCTTTTATATTTTTTAAACATTTTAATTTCCAGAAACCGAAAATTACTCGTTATTCATAATTTAGAATTTTATTTCTATATACATTCTAATTTTATTTTTGTCAAAAAATACATTTTAATTTATAGAAAATCAAAATACATATGCTTAATTTAGGTGTTATATATATATATTTATAATTGTCCTGAAATTGATTAAAAATTAGAAAAATAAAAGGCGATATTGTCAAATACACACTAAGAGCGTATTTGTGCTGTTTTTTTTATTTTTTTTATTACAGATAATAGATTGTAGATTTATATGAACATTAAATATATATGGTATGAAAAGGAAAAATTCCCATTTTAATATAAATATTATTTTGCAGGAAGTATATAGTCTTGGAGGCAGGAAATTCGGGTTTATGAACTTGCCATTGTTCGGTTGTTTTCCCGGTTTTAGAATGAATACCAAAAATGGAAGTTGCTCTAAAGAAGGGTCGAATTTCATAAAGCTACACAACAAGGCTCTCTCTGAGCTTCTGATGAAGCTAGAGACAGAGTTAGGTGGTTTCAAATACTCACTCTATGACTTCAACACCATGCTAACCAAAAGGATCAATCATCCCTCAAAATATGGTAAGTAGTTTGCAGTGAACTTTTTTTTTTTGGGGAACAGTAATGTATTTTCTTTCTATAGCACTTTTGTTTTTGTTAATAGTGCGTAAGTATATAATATTTAATTTTATGGTAGAATAAACCTAATTATTTTTCACGATCAAAGTTTACAATATCCGTTATTTTTTTTCTTTTTTCTTTTTAAATGTCATTCTTATTATCAGATTTAAAATTCTATTAAATTGATTTAAGTGAACGTAATTTAGAGAGAAGCAGACTTTGACCGTGAAGCAGACTTATGCTGCTATTAACATATTTTTTTTTTTTATATATAACCTTTATTGTTACTAATTACCAAGCTAATTTACAATAAAATGTTTGATTAATGAAGGGTTTAAGGAAGGGAAAGCAGCTTGCTGTGGAATAGGCAAGTACAGAGGAGAGTTCAGCTGTGGAGGGAAGAGGATTGTGAAGGAGTTTGAAGTGTGTGAGAATCCGAGTGAGTATGTGTTTTGGGACTCTTATCATCCCACTCAGACACTCCACAAACAGCTCGCTCTTCAAATGTGGACAACCACACCCAATCCCTATGCCTATAATCTCTTCCAACTCTTCCAATTCAACTAAAACACCAACATGAAATTGTACTATAATATACATCGATTAATGACAGGTGGGAAGGAGTAAATTATAGCTACAGTTTCTAGTGTATAGGCCTTCAAACGACAAGAGCAAGGTTCTAAATTTTGTGAATACTCGACAATTTCTAGTGTATAGACAAAAGGATAAGGTTGGTAATTGGTGACGTAGGATCATTCAACGACAACCATTTTAAAAACGACCAAATGGTTAGAAACTACAAGTTATATAGCATGGGAAGTAGAAAAACGACATAAATAGGGACAATAAAGCTGGAAACGACAGTAGTTAGTAAAAGCGACGAGTGAAACAAAAGTAATTATACAAACGACAGTGAAAAGCGAGTGAAGATAAAAACGTAACATCCTCTCTTAAGCTTCTTAAACTATTAAAATAGTCATGCAATACGCACTTAATTATGATTACCCTATTATCTACTGGATTAATTAAAAAGAGTAATTAGCGTCGATGCTCCCTAACTTTGGTTATAATTGCACCAAGCTTTCAACTTTGAAATTAATAGCCAAATCCTCGCCACTTTAATTTTGAACATAATCCATTTAAAAATAAAAATAAAAATTGAACATGATACAAATACATTTTTATGTTTTAGATTTTCGCGATTAACATGAATTCAGCTATTATAACACGTTTTTGTTTCATTCAGTTTGAAATAAGTGGTAAAATGTAATGGCATGTAATTTTTTTTGTTTTAAAAAATTACCATGATTGGTAAATTTTAGTACATTTTTTTTTTGTTTAATACTATGATCAAGATTTTTTTTATCATTATGATTTAAATTTAAAATTAAATTTTAGTTTTTTATTTAATTTAATTGCAAGTTAATAACTAAAATCTAAAACATACAAGTGTATTTGTATTTCAAAGTCCAAAGGTGCATATGTCAAAGAATTCAAAATTGAGAAGGTTTGGATGTCATTTTTAAAGTTGGGATGGCTAGCAAGTATTGACGTCATTAATTACCCATTAAAAAGCAGTTTCATTATTTATAAGTCTAAATGTATAGAACTGTATCAAGTGGCACAATCTCATCTTTGGTTTGATCTTTGAGCTCAGCATTTATGCACTTTATTGCTAAGGTTACAATACATTCTTGTAATATTAGATATATTCAGTGTGAGAACATAATTGGCCAAGTTTACAAGCCAAATATTTTGTTTTGAGAAGACAATTTCATGATTGGTAAATTTTTCAATGTATAACATGCATAAATGACATCACATGTATATATAACGTAACATTTGACTGAAAAAGGTTTCTATGAGTACTCAGTAGGACCACAGAGAGAGCTCAAAAACCCAACTGCTTCGTGCTTAATATGGTTAAACTCAGAATCAAGTTCAACTTTTGTCTGTTTTCTCACACTTCAGCTTCTTTTCTTATTTTGTTTGACCACCATTCTAATCATTAAGACAAAGATGACACACACACATGTGTATATATATATATTATATATATATATATATATATATATATATACATATTTGGACAGCACTCACTGGGAACTGCAGCTATGGCGTACTCGATCAACATAGGGACAAGACTCTCTCTACTTCTTGCACTATTCATTTTCAAGAGCTCTATGGCCGTGCAGCCGCGGCTGCCGGAGGGACACGTGGCACTCTTCGTGTTCGGCGACTCGCTCTATGACCCCGGAAACAACAACTACATCAACACCACCACTGAATTCCAAGCGAATTTCTGGCCTTACGGGGAGTCCTATTTTGACCCGCCCACCGGGAGATTTTCCGACGGCCGTCTTATTCCCGATTTCATCAGTTTAGTGCTTTTTTCAATTAGTAGCTTAATTTTACAGCTTTGATCATTCAAAAAATCTACTTAACAAACATGACTAATTTTAATTTATTTTTTGTCGAATTTTTCTTATGATAAATCTAGGTGAATATGCTGGTTTACCACTGATTCCTCCATATCTAAAGCCAGGGACTAAAACATATGAATATGGGGTTAATTTTGCATCTGGTGGAGCTGGTGCTCTTGCTGAAACTCATCAAGGTTTTGTAAGTAGATTTTTTTTTTTAGATTTGTCAGAATTTGTCCGAGTTTGAGACCTGAATATGGATTTTTCGCGGTATGACATATTATTTAATAGATATTTTGAGGGCTCTACGGTGAAGGTTGATAGATCGGTCGATATGCCTAATCTGAAAGGCCCATTGTATCCCCTTAATTGTCACACTGTCGTTCATAGCTTTGTCCGTGGTATTTTTTTTTCTTCTCAAATCAGATTTTTTGTGTAAAATTTACAAGATTCATTAGTATGTTTGTTTCCTTGACGAGTTTATATTAATATAGGTAATAGACCTCAAAACTCAGCTGAGTTATTTCAAGAGAGTGGAAAGGAAGTTGAGGCATGAACTCGGTGAGCATAGAGTTAAAAGATTGATATCTACAGCTGTTTACATGTTCAGTGTCGGAATCAACGATTACACATCGCCATGCAAATCCGATCCAACTTTCTTCGAGAAGTTCTCTAAGAAAGAGTACACTGGCTTGGTTTTGGGCAATATAACTCAAGTCATACAAGTAATTATAAGTATTTTGTGTGCTATTCCGTTCCGTTCCGCTATGATATTCTTGTTATGGCAAGATTTTTTTTTACTAAATTATCCGGCTTTGTGCGTGTGATATTCTTCAGGGCATTTACGAAAGTGGAGGAAGGAAATTCGGGTTTGTGAATATGCCACCATTGGAGCGTTTTCCCGCGTCTAAAGCTGTTAGGCTAGGAAAAACCGGTTCTTGCTCGAAACAAGCCATGTTATTACCGAAGCTTCACAACAGAGCACTTCCGAAAGCCCTAAATCGGATTCAGACTATGCTCGTAGGCTTCCAGTACTCGATCCACGATCTGCACACTTCGATGACCCAAAGAATGGACGATCCTAAAAGATATGGTAATTTTTATTATCATAAATGATTCAAGGTCTCTATACATGTTTGTGTTATCAAGACAATGTGAAACTTGAATCGTATACATTGAGAATATGATTTTAGATAAGTGTTTACATTCTTATATGACAATATATAGCAATATATAGTTCAACCAGCTTTCATTGTTACTTTAGCAACATATACCATGGCCAGTACCTACATGATAAATCTCATGACAATAATTATAAAATTAGGTCAATGAATCAACATGCTATAATATATATGTTAATTTACTTTGTTGAGTGGATTACTTGTAAGTTGTATCGACGAAAAAAGTGAACGAAATCCTCGTTGATGGTAGGGTTTAAGGAAGCGAAGGTCGGGTGTTGCGGGAGTGGACGATACAGAGGAGAGTTCAGTTGCGGAGGAAAGAGAGAGAAAAAAGAGTTTGAATTGTGCAACGATGTTAATGACTTCTTCTTCTTTGACTCGGCTCATCCCTCTCAAGCGGCCTCCAAGCAACTCTCCACGCTCATATGGAATGGAAGCTCTCGTGTCACAAAGCCTTATAATGTCAAACAACTTTTCCAACTCTAAGGAAGCAAAATCATAGTATTAAATAGACATGTTACCAGAATCTAGAATAAGTTTTTTATGTTATAGCTCACGTGTTTAGAACTTTTAAGACTAAATATAAATTTTTCCTGCTTCTCTTTCTAATTTAAATGTTTATTTTCTTCAGATTTGATTTGATTTTCAATCTTTAAAATGAAATCGATTGTTTTTGAATGATAATTCACTAGGAAATCCTATGAAATGCCAAAAAAGAGCCAAACCTGATAGAATATATAAAAATATATACAGTAATCTTTTACTGATTTTGTATATAATTAGATATTATTTGCTATGATTTGGTACCATAACTCTAGCCATGATTTATGATTGTATAGCTGGTTGTGAGACTGCATATATTGTACTGTTCGATCACGTAATACGACAGGGATTCATCCTCTTTCATGGTATTAGAGCCTAGGGCTTCTCTCCTCTCTCACATTTTCTTTTCCTCTGTGCTCTATCTCTCTCATTCAATTTCTCTTCATCTTCTAGCCACCTCAAAATCTCACATTTTCTTTTCCTTTGTGCTCTATCTCTCTCATTCAATTTCTCTTCATCTTCTAGCCACCTCAAAATCATGTCGAGCACAAAATCAACATTTCATCCTGCTCTTGTTGTTTCTAATATCAAGACTCACATCTCAATCACTTTTGAAATGGAGAACGTTCAATATACAACATGGGCAGAGCTCTTCAAAATTCATTGTGGATCCCATAAAGTTCTTCACCACATAATTCCACCGACAACTGGTACGATAAAGGAGCCGACTACCGATGAAGAAAAGGAATTATGGAGTACTCTTGATGCAACGGGTCTTCAATGGATTTATGCCACCATTTCCACCGACTTGCTACACACAATTCTCGAACCCGACTCAACAGCCAAAGAAGCTTGGAATCGCTTGCGTGAAATTTTTCAAGACAACAAACACTCCCGTGCCATAACACTTGAGCAGGAATTCTCAAATACTGTTATGGCTGATTTCTCTAATGCCTCTGCATATTGTCAACAACTCAAGGTTTTGGCTGATCAACTCAAGAATGTTGGAGCGCCGGTAACCAACAATCGGCTCGTCTTACAAATGGTTGCTGGTCTCACAACGGCTTACAAAGGTGTTGGTACGCTTATTCGTCAAAGCAACCCTTTTCCTCCCTTTTATCAAGCTCGTTCAATGCTTATACTGGAAGAAGCCGGTCTCACTAAAAAGGTCGCTACCGCCACTGATTCCGGCATGATTGCCACTTCGTCCAATGAGCCCGATGAACAGGCGTCTTTTTCGGATCCTACATCATATCATCGTACTACACAAGGCCCAAACCGCAATAATGGTGGTAAATACAAAGGCAGTGGTCGTGGCGGTGGTAAGATCAATGGTCGAGGTAACGCCAATAGCGGTGAAAACCGAGGCGGCAGGCAATGGCAGCCTCGTCCAATGCGGCAACAACAAGCCCCATGGGGTAATGGTGTGCAGCAGTGGCCTTGGCAATGGCCATGGGCTATACCACCTTGTCTATATCCACCTTCTTCTTGGAAAAGGCCTGTTCAACACCCGAGGCCCCCACACCAGTCCGACATTCTTGGTCCACGTCCCCAACAAGCCTACTCTGCAACCTCTACAGACATTGAAGCTGCAATGCACACTTGGGCTCACTCCACCCGATGCAAACTGGTATATGGACTCTGGAGCCACGTCTCATATGACTTCTTCACAAGGTAATCTCTCGTCTTATTTTAATTTGAGCAATAATCGTGGCATAGTTGTCGGAAATGGTCATTCAATTTCAATTCGTGGTTATGGTCATACACACTTGTCTCCTCCAAATCCACCTTTAAACCTAAAAAATGTCCTCCGTGCTCCTCATTTGATAAAAAACTTAGTTTTACTACTGACAACTCAGTTTCTGTTGAATTCGATCCTTATGGTTTTTCTGTTAAGAATTTTCAGACGGGGCAGCGACTAATGAGATGTGATAGTCGAGGCGAGCTTTATCCTATAACCACCAACACATCCTTAAATCGAGCACACTCACCATCAACTTTTGCAGCTTTAGCACCTTCTTTGTGGCACGAGCGTTTGGGTCATCCAGGAGCGCGCATCTATTTTAGAGTCTCTTAGACAAAATAAACTCATCGAGTGTAATAAAATTGTCAATTCTCATGTTTGTCACTCATGTCCTCTTGGAAAACAAGTTAAACTTGCTTTTTATGCTTCTAATTCATCTACTCTTTTGCCTTTTGATATTATTCATAGTGATCTTTGGACATCACCTCTTTTGAGCTCTTCGGGTCATCGTTATTATATTCTATTATTAGATGATCACTCTAATTTTTTATGGACTTTTCCTTTGTCCAACAAGTCACAAGTATTTTCCACTTTTTTATCATTTCGAGCTCATATTCGCACTCAATTTGAACGCGAAATAAAAAATATTCAATGTGACAATGGGAAGGAATTCGACAATGGGCAATTTTGGGATTTTTGCAAAACTAATGGTAAGTCTTTCCGCCTTTCTTGTCCTCATACCTCCTCACAAAATGGTAAAGCTGAAAGAAAAATACGAACTATTAATAATATCATTCGTACCCTTCTTGCTCATGCTTCTTTACCTCCAAATTTTTGGCATCATGCTCTTCAAATGGCCACATATATTCTTAACATACTTCCGAGTAAACAATTAGCCCATCAATCTCCTCTCCAAATTCTGTACTTAAGAGATCCTTCTTACTCTCATCTTCGAGTGTTCGGGTGCCTATGTTATCCTCTTTTTCCTTCTACAACCATAAATAAGCTTCAAGCTCGTTCTACTCCATGTGTGTTTATGGGAGGGATTCATCCTCTTTCAAAACCTTATAAAAAATTTCCTTAAGTATCAAAAAATCAATTTCGGTTTTTCGCCAAATTAACCCTAATAAATAATTACTAATATCAAATCCTTAATATTAATTCCTATTCTTAATGGTTCGGGATTGATTCACACTGCCGGAGCTTGTACTGAAATTATCAATACTTTTGAAACCAATCTCTTATTCTCCCCCACAATGTATCCATCAAACCGTTCAATAAATTCCGATGAATGGAGGCACCTTAGTGGTGAATTGGTTTACGTTTCAGAGCCTCCGCCTATGGTCATTATTTTGAGCAACGATGACGATGATGGTGATTACAATGTATCCCAGGATTCCGTAGACTCTTTAATTAGGTAGACTCGTCCTCTCCCGTACGACCACAACCATTCAACTTATTTGAGAAGTTTGGGTATTTTTGTATTCTAATAGGGTAGAGACATCGCTTGAAGTCGTCCTTTAAGTCGGGCATTATATGCTCTGCCGCAAGGTCGTAGTAAATGCTATAGTAATATCTATTCATTAGTCATTAGTGAAATTCTTCGATGGTTGTGACTTTGTTGGGACAAGTATATCATCATACATATTTTCCCAAGCAATACACACGGATTTTTAATTTTAAAAAATATTGCGCATAAGTAAACGAGTTAACATTATAAACGCCGCTTTTTTACAAACATTTTAAGAGGAAAACACACCACGAAACAAGAAAATTAAAAGTGCAAACAGAATCAAGGGAAATGCAAAGCACAACACTCTGTAGACGAGTATAATCAGACAGCTGACAACAGGCCCAGCAGAGCATCGAGGTCTCTCGCACCACTTCCACCCGGAGAAGAAGCCTCCATCGCGATCCGCTGCATGACAAGAGCTCGCTCCTTAATCTTCTTCCCCTCTTCTTGCTTAAGAACCATCTCCAAGGCTCTGACAAATCCGTGCTTTGACAGAACCCCGGTTTCGCTGACTCGCACTCCCATCCCCCAATCACGCTCCACCACCAGCGCGTGCATCTGGTTGTCCCCAGTTAAAGCCTTCCCGTATATGATGGGGACGCCGTAGGCAACACTTTCGTTCACCGAGTTGGTGCCGCAGTGCGTCACGTTCACGCCCACCGAGCCATGCGCCAGAACCCGACGCTGGTCAGTCCACGCCACGAGCCTCCCGCTCTGCTGCATCCTCTCGGCAAACCCGCTCGGTAAGAGCCTCTGCTGCTCGCTCGGGAGCGACCAGAGGAAAGAAATCTCAGTCTCTTCCAGCGCCTCAGCCATGATCTTCAGCTCATCTTCGCTTAATATGGCCGAAGTTCCGAAGCCTATGTATGCTACGGAGTTAGGTTTCCGACTGTCAAGCCAAGCCAGGCAGCCCGTCAGATCTTCGTCCGAGGACTGCTGAAGCGGGAATGAGAGGGTGAAGAACCCAATGTTGAGAAAAGCCTGAAACTTGGACTCCAAGTCACGGTTTAGCTCACCGGGGTTTAGCTCGTGGAACGAATTCAGCACCACCGCAGAAGCTCGCCGCAAAGCTTGCTCAAATCTCGGAGGCGTTTGCCGAAATCCAGGTCGCTCATCCAAGTCTCCGTGGAATATATGTGCCGCTTCCAGGTGGTCTGAGACTCGCACGCCCTCTAAGCCGGGAACAAAATCAAGTGCCACGTCAACAGTATTGCCATCGGTCGCGGCAGCGGCGGCACAGTGTTGGCGGATGACGTGGAAGTGGACGAAAGATGAGAGGAGCTGAGACGCTGACGTCCACAATGCGATCCACGGCACGCAAAGCTCCTCGGCCAAATCGGGCATCACAAAGCTGAGCACCGCGTCAACCAGGAGGCATGTGATCTTGGCCCCTCCGGCTGCTGCCACCGCCTTGTCCAGCTCGTTCTTCATGCTCCCGGGACGGAGCAAGACCTTTTCGAAGAGCTCCATCTTTTTCTCAAAGCTATGTTCCGACGCGTTTTGGCCGGCAGGAACACCGTCGTCAAGGTCGTACGGTGTGAGGTTGGGGATCGGAGGAGAGGATCTGAAGAGAGATGCATTGACTCCGGGAATGCTGAGGAAGGTGAAGTGTGTGTTGGGAGATGAACGAGCCAAGCGGAGCACAAGTGTGTGCGTCGAAAATGCGTGGCTTGAGAACGGGAAAGCAATCACAGCAACGTGTGAGGTTTTGGTGTCCGAGAGCGAGAATGTTGTCATCTTGATATGTTTGTATATATGATGTCGAAACCCGAGTTATTTTTGTTGTGTACTTGATATTGCTTGCCTTTGATGGGCGGTATTATATATACACACCACACACTGCCTACTACTAGACCGTCAATCGGCGTAAAGTATTTCTTAACTCAATAAGAGCTTTTTTTTTTTTTTTTTTTCTTTCATCAAGAATAGTTTAATCGGATAATATATCGTTCGTAGTTACAGATCAAAACGTGGACAAGAAATATATTTATATATAATTGTGGCAAAAGTAGCCAATAATCCCGAGTCCAAACATCGAGACCAGAATTATCGAGTCCGGATTTATACAAAATCATAGGCGAAACCAGGAATCGGAGAGAGGGGGGCTCAAAACTTATAACGTAGTTTATACAAAAGTTGTGGGGGCTTATTCCAAAATTCTTGGCAGCCTCAGGATAAGGTAATTCGGACCAAATTAAAAATCGAGAGAAAATATAAATCAAAATGTTTCTTAAGTAATAATATTAAGTTTGTCCAAACTTATTATAATCGGATTTGGATATTGTCGTCGAGGTTGAAGGATAAATTTTTTTGACGTGTAAGTTTGTCGTTTTTAATTGTTGACAGTATATATAATTTTTGGAGATTTAGATCGAAGTTGTTTCTCAATTGAGAAGCATGTGTTAAATTATGACGTCTCAATACATGTATAATACATCGTTTGAAGCTATAATTTTATTGTATACAATAATAACGTTTTTCTTATAGAGATATTTATAAATTCTTAGAACTCCTATTAAACTATATTAGGAATATATATAGTCACGATCCTCGAACAATATATATTTTCTCTCTAAATTATACAAGTTTACACGATTTTGATCGGCATAATATATATATATATATATATATATATATATATATATATATATATATATATATATATATATATACTGATACAAGTTATATCACACAATCTTTGACAAGATATATTTTTCCCTCTAAATGATACAAGTTATTTATAGGATCTTCGACCATATATATTTTTCTCTCTAACTGATACAAGATTATATCACACGATTTTTTACAAGATATATTTTTCTCTCTAAGTTAATTATGGACCTTCGACAAGATATATTTTTCTCTAAATGAGACAAGTTATATCATCAGCCATTTTTTAATTATACAATAAGATAATCTAGTCATATCCGCGAGCATGTATGTCGAGAGCCCGGGGGAATCCTGGGGACCTTTATATATATATATATTCTCTAACTGATACAAGTTATATCACACAATCTTTGACAAGATATATTTTTCCCTCTAAATGATACAAGTTATTTATAGGATCTTCGACCATATATATTTTTCTCTCTAACTGATACAAGATTATATCACACGATTTTTTACAAGATATATTTTTCTCTCTAAGTTAATTATGGACCTTCGACAAGATATATTTTTCTCTAAATGAGACAAGTTATATCATCAGCCATTTTTTAATTATACAATAAGATAATCTAGTCATATCCGCGAGCTTGTATGTCGAGCCCGGGGGAATCCTGGGGACCTCCCGAGGATCATCGTAACCTCGGGTCTTCTCATCGTGTGTAAGATATCCCACGCCGATTTTATCGACGAGGGGTATGTCTTCGTCAAGATGCTCCTTTGCCGACAAAGGGATTCGTCGCTTGGCAATGATATTTGTCGTAAGGTTCGTCGCCCCGGCGAGGGGGTTCGTCGGGAACTTCGCCGTTCGTTGAGGGTGACTTGTCGGCCCGACTAGGGGCTTGTCGTCTGACATAGGTGGTTCGTCGTCTTCATCTTTGTTTGTCTCGGGGACCTCGGGGATCGTCGGCTAAGTTCGTCAGGGACTCCCTGGGGTCTTCTTTGCCTTGCCGAGTTCCACTCCGAGTCACTGGGAGTCTTCTATGGTCTTCATTGCCTTGCTCCTTGGTCGAGGATTTTCCCGGGGTTGTGATAACCTCATCGGTTCGTCCGAATCGTCTTCTTGGATAAACTTCAGTCTTGGGCTTCGTCTTCTGGGCCTTCGGGGTTCCGGGCTTCGCCAAATGAGTTGGGTCTTGGGCTCTCGATCTTTGACTTTGCCAATGAGCTTTGACTTTCGCCAATGGGCCCAACTTTTATATAGTCCGAAAAATACGCATAACACTTACATTAATTTTTTACAGCGTAAAAACATGTAGAAGTCAATTTTGACCATATAGAGATTGTTATGAACTATTATCATAAATCGAAAGGCTATAAAAGATAATTATAATGCAACACGTGTTAGTAGCTTCATGTCTCATTTTATTTTGAAAATTATGATCTATTATTTTTTCCTCGTCTAGTCAAAGTTCTGGCTCCGCCACTCCTATATGTAGATGCAGAGAGAGAGAGAGAGTAGCGACACATACAACGCTCGATTGCCGTTGATTATTTTTTACTTGAAACGTGATATTATAAATTTATTACTTTTGTTGTTTATATTTAAGTTTAAGAATATATCTCGGTCTAATATTATAGAACAAATAAAAAATGAAAAAAGAAAAAGAAAAAAAGAAACAGGGTTAAAGATAGAAGAAAGATGGGCAAAATTTGAATGTTTTCTAGAAGTTTGAAAAGATTGATTGACAGTTGACGAACGTAATTTTTTTAGAACTTACTGCGGGTCTTTTTAGACTCTTGGTACTTTTTCCGTAATATATTTAAAAAAATATGTCGTTAACTTTGAAATTTATTTCTCGCTAATATCCCTTATAATTATTACTTTTAATTAACGTATTCATTCTCCCATTTTCAAGTTGTAATTAAATATATAGAATAAAGAAGAAGAAATATAATATTTTGGCAATTCTTTGACTCTGATTTTGTTGATTACTTTTTTCAAGAAGAAATACTGGAGAGTGAGCCATGATGACAATTTCCTTTTAGTAAAAAAAAAAAAAAAAAAAAACTTCGAAAGCAATTTGTGCAGTGTCCGGATAATCACATTTATTATTATTATTATTATTATTATTATTATTATTATTATTATTATTATTATTATTATTCCTAATCAGTTCGTATTCTGAATTACTTGATAAGTATTGTTCTTCTTCTAATATATAATCTTATTCCTCGATTTTATTATTGTGGCTATGATAATACCGAATCTCTTGTAAATATCGTAATAGTAACGTGCTTATAGGATGTTCAAGATATGGTCCTAACTCCTAAGTACTTTATTTTATAACCTCTACAGAAAACATATTTTCCTATTGAGAATTGACCAAAATAAAAATAAAAATTGATGAGTCGGAAAAAAATTATCCACAAATACCTTGCTTGATTAGCATTTAAGCCTCACATTAATTATGCACAGGGAAAACTAAACGAAAAGATAAATAAATCAAAGTGAACTTGCACACTCCACACTACTATATATAATCTAACCATTGGAAACTGGTTGTTCGGTTGTTCCCATTCTCTACTTGTCAATGGAGATGAAGAGAAATATGAATTTGGAGAGAAGAGCGTGGTCGAGGGGTCTATGGGAGGGTCTCAAGGAAGTTCTTCTGCAAAAGCTCTTGACATACCGTATTCGTTCATCTCCACTTGTTCTTCCGAGCCATTTGGTCGGTCTCAACGTCATCGTCACTGGAGCCACAAACGGAATCGGTCTCCACACGGCCAGGTTTATACAAGAATCTTTTTTATCTGTTCTCCATTGTTCTTGGCATTGCTTTCTTGGAGAGATAAATAATTGAAACCTTAAACCTCTTATGTTTGATGACAATTAATTGATGAGACAAAACAGAGAGCTCGCCATGGCCGGCGCGCATATGGTCATGGCTTGTCGGAACGTTCAAGCAGCGGGCAAGATTCTCCGGAAATGGAGAGAAGAAGTTCGTGATGGGAGAGCTTTGAATGTGAAGGTACGTAGATGAATCTAGATACATAATTGATTTGCTTTAGTAAGAATGATATAGAACGAAACATGAGAGATGTGAATGTGATGCAGATTATGGAGCTGGATTTGGCCTCGCTTAGCTCTGTCCGCCAATTTGCAGCTGATTGGGATCAAGATTCATTGCCCCTTCATATTTTAATCAACAATGCTGGAATTTGTCGAGCCGGAGGTATGGAATATCGGCCCGACTTTCACAATGGTCGATGAAATGTTGACCATACTTCGCACTAATGACCCCTTCATAAGAGGAGAGATTATTGTGCCAATGGCCCTCAAGAATAAAATTGGCGCCAATAGTCCTCCTAAAACAAATTTTGTGTTCCGATTGTCTTTCACAATATTCGTTTTGACATAAATGTAAATGAATATATCGAAAAGTTAGTTTTTATGGAAACATGGTGAAATAATATTTTGTTTAAATATTTCCATCGCCATTTTCGTCAAAACTAACTGTGAAGGACCGTCAGAGCACAAAATTTGTATCAAGATGACCGTCAGCCTTTTCTTTTTTTCAAATGAATGAAGTTTTAGTGATTGTAGCTTGTTTTTTAAGAACTACATATATTCTTATACATATAGTTATTGCTATGTTACTCTTTAAAGGTTTCTTTTTCATTTCGGTGCGGTGATAATGAATCAGAGAAACAGCAGTTTACAAAGGACGGAATAGAGCAGCACATGCAAGTGAATCACGTAGCGACAGCGTTGCTTACGCTCTTGCTTGTTCCTTCCATGCTCAGAGCCGGCACTTGGCGTCTTGTCAGTGTCAACTCTCTGGTACTCTACGGATCTCTCTTTCTCTTAATTATAGAAGACTTGCTGTAGAATAGATTAGTAATTCCCCCTTGGCTCATTGGTATGTGTTCCGTTTCCCGGGACCTATCATAATCCGGACCAGACATGCAAAACGAGTTATTTTTTAGTCTTCTGCAACTGTTAGTTATTATACTAGGGAAATTTCTGGGGAGTTGTGAATGTGCTTTCTTGGAACAACGGCGACAAAAACTATAGCGCTGCGAAGGCTTATGGATCGAGCAAACTTGCCCATGTAAGTTAGGGGTAAACCCGTTATTGAATTCAAATCCGTGCATTGACACGTGTCAGACTAATATTCATGAACAATATAAGCAGATCATGTTCATGAAGGCACTAGCCAGCCATCTTGTAGACCAAGGCTTGACCTCCGTGCAATGCGTTGCTGTTAATCCGGGGTTCGTCACCACAAACTTGGTAACAAAAATAAAAAAACGGATTATTTGTGTCTGTGCTTGTAGATTAATTGGCGCTGATGTATATTAACTGATAACGCTACATGAATTACTCAGACTTCTGAAATCAGCACTAGTCGATCATGCTTGATGCTGGACTCGTCTGAAGGTATATATAAGTATATTATAGTAGAAAACTTATACTAGGTTGTAAGCAGATTTAAAGTTTTTATTTGCAAAACATTAGCTATTTTATCAATGATTAATGTGGTTATAATAGTTAATATGATTATTTTTAATGATTAGTATGGTTAATGGGCTATTTTACAAATATTAACCAAACATTTACTATTTTATCAATTTTAAACTATTAAGTTGGCTATTTAGCTTAAACTTCCTTTTATTAATAACCAAAATCAAAGTTTACGTACATACGAGTTGAATTACTTCGCCGATCGGTAAAATCATCTTATATACTTGTCTTGAATTATTCTGAAGGCGCGAGAAGTGTGCTCCATTGCGCTACGAGTAACAGTGTGGTGAGCAACATGGTGAAGGGCTTCGCTTACTACACCAGCAACTCCAAGCCCGGCAAATTCTCTTCCAAGGCTAAGAGATTGGAGGATTGTTTGTACGTTTGGGAAGCAACGCTCCTTATTCTGGACTTGAATCTTGATCACTTATCCAATCTGTTCAGCCCAGGTGTTGATCAAATGCAGGACTTGGTAAAGGCATCTTGATGTGGAGTGAAGTTGTAATTTCATTTGTAAATCAATTCAGACAATAAATTATATGCTGTTGTAGCAGCGCAATTATAAATGAAAACTGCAATAAATAAATATCGTTACAAAGATAAGTCGAACTAGGATCGTTGATTAGACGCGCGAATATCCGATCGAAAAACCCTCCTTCATCAATTGATTCATTCACGAATATTAGATTTAGGGCATCAAATTGTATTTTCTTAAGAACTTGAAATTTAAGAAAAAGAATTCAAATCTTTCATTTAATTATTTAAAGCTGAAGGTCATCAGCTTAATACTTATATAGAGACAACCGTAGAGCAAAGAGGAAACAAAATAAACATGGCAACAAATTACATTTATATGGGAAAGTAATTAGTAAACCTAATTAATCAAGAATAAATAGGATAGAAAACAAAGGCTACAAATCGAGCATATCTTCAAGATCGGGCAAGCAAGATATTGGCATTCATGCTTCCATGTAAGATTTCTATTCCCATAATTAAAACGTTAAAACAATTAACATGTAAAACAATTGAAGTCGACATGGGTTTCTATGCCTAGAATCTCTCTACAACCTTTGGTCCCCAAGAGTGCACAAATTTTTTTCCCCATTTGTCTATGAAAGCCGGGATGAAACGAGAGAAGAAATAGGATGCAGGAACGCAATAGAGTCAATTATTGCTCTAGGGTTAAGCATGTTGGTTCCAATTCGATCACTGAACCGAAACACGGTGAGAGAAAAAAACCCCAATAAAGATTAACCGATGATCAAGTAACAGAAACACCAATGCCATTTCTCGCTTTCCTAGCAAAGCAAACGACACCACCGGTGGGGGTTTTAATCAAAGGAAACAATCAAAGAGGAGAAAGTATTCTCTGTTCGAAACAAACAATGGGAAACTACTTCCTAAGATATATGAATGTATCATGCCCAAAAACTCACTGCATAACGTACGTACTCACCAGGAAAAAAGAAAAGAAAAGAAAAGAAAGTCACGCGAATTGTAGAAGATCTTAAACACCTTCTCGCGTTTCTCTTCCAACAGACGACCTGGTTTCTTCGACTTCAAATAATTCAGAATGGAACAGATAAATTGGCAAATCATTGCATGAAAACAAAGGAAAGAATTAGGTATAGCAAATATAATCAAGAAACTGCCAAACACTATGCCCCAAGTTCAGACTTCATAGTCAATTTCAGTCCTATTTATCTTCTTCCAGATTTCACATAAAGCCCCAAATATGATTCAAAATCAAAATAAACGATGAACTGCGATTCGTATAAAGGAAGTGGCAGCAAATCAAACCCAGAAAAGTCAAGCTAAACCGAATAATCAGATACAGATCTTCATGGAAAAATGGAGAGAACAAAAAACCTTAGCTTCTTGAAGCTCGATCAGGTGAGCAGGGAAGTTGATTAATCTTCTTCTCTTCAAAAGCTGAGGGCAACATTCATAAGAATCCAGAGACCCAAGTTCGACGAGCTGATACCATGGAGAACGATCGCACATCAAAATTAGAAATAGAAACGACGATGAGGAAGAAATTGCGAGCCTGAGAGAAAGCTTGATGGATCTGCAGAGTCGAGTGAGTAATTTTGGAGAACCATAACTCCGAGCAAGCAACACAACCGAGAGAGTTTGAGGTTTCACTAGTGCTAAACCTGTGCATTCGGGCGGTCCCCACGGCCCCAGCCCGCCCGCTCCCGAAATACCTTGCGGGCTGCCGGCCAGAGCCCGTGGGTCCTTAGGGCTGCCCGGCCCGCCTAAATCTTTTTTTTTTTCATTTATTTATTTTTTTTAAAAAAAACTGGTATTTGCAAAGGGGCCTTGGCAATTAAGGCCGAGGTTGTTAGATCAGAGAGCACTTTGCTACTCTTTACATATTTTGACGCTAAAAAAAATATGGTTTATGGTTTATGTAAAATAATTATATGGTATTGTAAAATAATTATATGTAAAATAATTATATGGTATCTAAAGTGTATGGTATTGTAAAATAATTATATGGTTTATGTAAGATAGACACATGGAGAATGAAAAATAATAATTATATTGCTTGATAAAATCGTAACAAAAATACAAAGAAGAACGGTAAAAATTACAACGATATTATTCTTCATTGTCTTGGTAGAATTGGTCGAATTGAGCGACGTCGCTATGCTCGGCTTCGACTTCTTCGCCTCCCTTGTGCTTCCGCCAATCGGCTCTAATCCAATCCCTCAAAATTATAAGCTCCTCCACGTGGTCCTCCGATAGCGAATGTCGTCGATCGCCGATTAGATTTTTGCTTAGACTAAAGGTGGATTCTGATGAGACCGTCGAAGCCGGGATGCAAAGGAAGTCGCGTGTCATCCGTGATAATGGGAAATTCCGTCTTGTGGTCGTCCCAGCATTTGGTGATCGGGAAAGTGCGTTCATCCGATGAAAACGTGACTCGCGGCATATTTGGTACTTGGTCACTTCGTCGACGACTCGTCTTGGCTCGGCTCGGCGTGCAAAGGAACGTCTCGGTGGCCCCATCACGTTTGTTCTTGGTTGATTTCCATCCGCCTCTAAATCACGTCTTCTCTCCATTTCGTTGATAAATGCAAAGGGTGACGGGTCGGTTGAAATTGGATTTTCCGTAGGTTGCGCCGGTACCGCCGTGCTTGGTGGTTGTGGTCGCCATCGGTCTTCGTATCCCCTATACATATTACCAAACGCAATCTTAATGTCGTCAAAATAAGAAGCATAGTACAATCCATCATCATTCCCCGATATTTTATCTCCGATTCCATGTAAAATATAATCTAAGCCCATAAATCTCGCCCTTGGATCTAATATCAATGCTATAGCGTATAAAAAAGGAACCGGGTCCCAATATTGCAAATATTTTTCCATCATATTAGTAATAATAGGAGTAAGCAATGAATTATCAACATAAATAGGCCTAGGAAGTGTGGATATGATTTCATATAATGTAGGGATGCATAAATATAAAGTAGTACTATTAACGTCAGATAACAAAACAATATTAGTATAAAAGCATTTAAGAAAGTCGAAGAATGTCTTAGCCATGGTCCAATCGTTGTCGTGGATGTATTCGAAGCCCCGGTGTTCTTGGATCCATTTGTGGAACAAGTATCGGTAGTCGAGAACTCCATGCAACATTTCGTACGTCGAATTCCACCGAGTTGGGCAATCCGGCGCGAATTTCCTCGGTAGAGCCTTGTTCTCTATGCAAAACTCCCTCCACACTTGGATTCGGTGATTGCTAGCTCGCAAAAACTTTATGTTGTCCCGGATCCTTTCAATATGCAAGCTAATCAAAGTTTCACCGGATCTAACAATAAGATTAATAATATGACAAACACATCGTTGATGAAATAAATCTTTATATTCCACGGTTATAGTATCATGCCGATTGTCTTAATAGCTACTGTTAAGGTCGGATTTGGTCAAATTCACCCTCAACACAACTCGTGTCGTTTTGTCCAGAAACGACATGAGGGAGGCGAAGAAGTTCACCAGCGAGGGGGGATTATCCCCGAGGAGGAACATCCCCGAGGAAGAATACCCCCGAGGAGGTTAATCCACGAGGAGACGCAGCCACGCGAGAGCAAGCTGCGAGGAAGCGTCCCATCACACCCGACGAGGAATTTCGTCATGATGATTGTGCAGGGTCGAATGACCCTTGACGAGACGTGCATTTAATGAAGCCGACCTACCCACTCGATGAGAACACCGGCGACGAGGCTTGCAGAGCCGAATGACGGCTGACGGGACGCGCATTTAATGAGGCGCACTTACCCACAACGGCAGCCTGCTCGGAAGTGACATAAAGCAAGGATAAACCCTGCTGCCCTCAAATCACGTCAGAGAGTGATGATTAAAGAGAAAAAAGGCGGGAAAGATGCGAGGGGAAGGCATTGTAAACTCTATAAAAGGCAAGATAAGCCTCATTTGTAAGGGTTCGGAAAAATAGAGGAAAAAGGACCCGTAAAAGAGAGAAAGAAATCTTGTAATAGGAAAAAGGCCAAGGAAACAGAGAAATCGGAGGCTCATGATCCTTCATCTATCCAGCTATTCAACGGAAGAAAACCGAGCCCATTTCGGAAAATATAATAAAACAGAGATATTCATCATTTATTGTTATTTATTCGTTATCTGGTGATTGTCTTTGTGACTGGAAAAGGGTGGTGAAAATCCCCCTCTACAGTTTGGCGCCCACCATGGGGATTTGTTTTCTTTCTAACTCACAGCCAGGAATTTGAAGGGGCATGACGTCATCATAAGGAAGCAACTCAAGGGGAAGGAGTGACGTAAGGCAGGGAGACGTACGGACTCCTCGTATTTAAGAGAGGCCGTTTGATAGACAGTTGATCAGAAAAGAGGTGCACGCGTATCAACGAATCGGAGCAACTTCCGAAGCATCGTGAAGTGACAGCAAAATAGAGAATGTGAAAGGTTGCTTGCGAAACAATCGGCGGTTATAAAATGGGAGGCTTGGAGAGGATCAAGGGACACAAGTCTGCAAAATTAAAAACCAACTCGATAAAATCCCAGATAAGCACCAATCTCTCCACTCGGAAGAAAAAAGTTTCCTTCTTACCCAGAAACAAGTTTTTGCTAGTATTCTCACGATACAGGAGGAAGAAGCACTTTAAGAGAAGATGGCGTTTTGGGAAGGATTCACTAGCCAAAGCCACGCGAACGAGTCAGGGATGATAGTGGATGAAGATTGGGGATGGCTCCAGGAAGGCGCGGCGGGGACCCCGAGAGGAGATGATCACGGGATGACGGACTTCTGGAGGAACGAGGAGTGGCCGGAGAGCAGCGAGCCATCACCAATGGAGGAGGACGCCGCGGGGAGCCAACGGGATCAGGAGGAGTCAAGAATCCCAGGTGAGCCACACCCCGCGCTGGAGCTGGCCCTGCCGTATCTTATGACCGAGGAACTCCTCGCGATGGAGACGGTGTGCACCTCGTTACGCGACGAGGTTCGAGGGAACAACCTTCTATGGCGCAACCTCAGCATCTACAGCCCGTTGAGTGAGCGGATCACAGACGAGGATCTCCTCAGGCTGGCGAGGAGGTCTCGAGGGAAGATGGAGACCTTGACTCTGTACGAGTGCGACGAGGTCACCAACACCGCGGTGGAGACGATCATGCGGGGCAACCCGGCGCTCGTAAAGCTATGCCTGCCACGCTGCCATCGGATCACCCTGGACGACGTGGTCAGCAACTTGTCCACCATCGAGCACGGGATAAAATTCGTAATGGTCAACGGGTTATTTCCCAGGTTCGTGGACGGAACCAGGGTCAAGCTTGAGGATCTTCCCCCACTGCTCGCAGTAGGGGACCCAGCCAGCTACCTCGAGCAGCAAGTGCCCACCCCACACGGTCGTCTGCTCGACATGGAGTTCTGTAGACGGTGCGACAAGAATGTCCTGGTCTACGAGAGGCCAACGAGGACTCAAACAGGTGACTCCGTCCACCCGCCGTGTTCTAGACGACGCCGAAATGGGCGGGCTTACGGATTTTGCAGGTCGTGTTACATCCTTGGTACCACGTGGTACACTGACCTCTGCCCGGAATGTAATTTCGGTCGCCCCAGCTGGAGCTCTATGGAGAAAATCGCGTCGTCGGCCTGCTCGATCGTCGAGGAAGAGTGAGCCCGGAGTAAGGCTCATACGCTGCTCAGTGCGAGGAGAGGATTGGGGTGGCTTCCTTTTTTATGGTTTTGTAGGTTATAGGTGGTAGGAGTCTGTTTGGTTTTGTTTTTAATGTCGATATGTGTATGTATTTCTTTTGTTCATTAAGGAGCGAGCAAATTTATAAAGTTGGCAAAGTGTGTATGCAACTCTGCTCGGGGGTAGTACAAATTAGGAGGGAAAATGTCTTGACAATATTAAAAAAAAAAGGGTATATATACGGCTAAGGGTGCCGAGAAAACCCGGTTCGGCAAAACAGGCCGAGATCCTATATACGGCTAAGGGTGCCGAGCAAACCCGGTCCGGCAAAACAGGCCCAGATCCTATACACGGCTAAGGGTGCCGAGCAAACCCGGTCCGGCAAAACAGGCCCAGATCCTATACACGGCTAAGGGTGCCGAGCAAACCCGGTCCGGCAAAACAGGCCCAGATCCTATACACGGCTAAGGGTGCCGAGCAAACCCGGTCCGGCAAAACAGGCCCAGATCCTATACACGGCTAAGGGTGCCGAGCAAACCCGGTCCGGAAAAACAGGCCGAGATCCTATATACGGCTAAGGGTGCCGAGCAAACCCGGTCCGGCAAAACATGCCGAGATCATATATACGGCTAAGGGCGTCGAGCAAGCCCGGGCGAGCGAAAATGCCAAAGAGACAACTAAGGCGAGAGTGCCTACGGGGTCCTGGGAATTAGTCGGCTCGTACCCGATGAAACCTAGCGACATCCGCAAGAGATAACGGAGGAAAGAGTGCCTATGGGGTCCTAGGAATTAGTCGGCTCGTACCCGATGAAACCTGGCGATACCCACAAGAGACAGTTGCGGCGAAAAATGCCAAGGGAAAGAGGTATGGCGAGGGTGCCAATTAAAAATATATGTGTACAATGTTTATGGCTAAAGGGCACCAAGCAAGCCCGAAACCGGCGAGAGTGCCGAGCAAAGAAAAATCATATTTACGACTAAGGGCACCAAGCAAGCCCGAAACATAGTGCGAAAGAATATAAAAGAATATCATCATCATCATATGCTCATTGGATTCAAAAGTGCGAAACACAGTATCATTATTTACAACTCATCGTTTACATCCCGAGTGCATAGACATACTATAACTCTCGCAGGGGCCGATTCCCCCGCCCAACGCCATCATCAGGAGAATCTTGACCCAGGACCGCATCGGCACATTCTTCAATAATAATGTCGCAGCATCGACGAATGATGTCATCCGCAATTAGGCAAGCAGGATCGTCAGCAGGAAGTCCTTGGGGCTTACTCGAGGAAGCTCTTGCTAGGTCCGCATCAGCCCTACTATCGGCCTGCAAAGGAGGAACCAAAAGTAAAGGATCAACCCCAGAAGGAAGAGGTAAAAAATACAAATTATTTATGCTGAGCTACCTCGTACCGTTCTCGACGAGGAGGGAAGAACGTCGAAACCTGGCGAGCGCACCCTAGCGACGCCTTGGGGGAGACAAGGAGAAAGCGGAGGAGAGTTTGGATCACCGGAGATTTTTCTCTCCAGCTTGGCCAAATCAGCCAGGTACTCCGGTTCCAGCTTGCGCCACCTCGGCAGTTTGGCTCGAAGCTCACCAACAGTCGAGCGGGAAGGTAATCCCTCGACGAGTTTAATATTCGAGAGCACGCCGCCCAGCAGGCGCTGAGTACGAGCAATCCCCTCAAGTGCACCAAACCTCTCGGAAGCACGCTTCAGCTTGTCAACCGCTTGGTGGTAGAGGCGTAGACGGGAAAATTCTTCCTCTATAGCCCAACTCTTGGCTGCGTCGCGATCCTTGACGAGCTTCCTCAGCATGGCCTTGACATAGAAGGAGATTTGCTCCTCCCGACCAGGCGACAGGTTTATGGCATCGGCAATACGGTTGAAATACTCATTCTTTTGCTGGATCTGTGCCGAAAGAGTGTCCTCGCACCGCTGATAACGCTGCCGCTCCTCGAGAAGGGATTCTTCGGCAATGGCGAGGAGGCGTCTATATTCATCGCGCTCGGCCCTACTTTCTGCGATCTTAGCCTCTGCAGTCTCGGGGAGAATGCCTTCGTTCCCTGATAAAGCCCTCACCGGCGCAAGGGCAAGCACGGACTCTCAAGCCCCCTCATGACCTCCTCCATAGCGGGGGGAAGAGGCGTTGGGGCAAAGTGCAACGATACCACCTCTGGCCTGCGAAGAAAAAGAGAGAGTGGGGATACGGAAGAAAAAATAAAGAAGCCCGATAAGAGAAGGGATAAGGAAAGGGCAAGTGTACAAGGGCGATAGCAGGGAAAAGCTTGACGATGAAAGGAAAAAGGTAACCCGAGAAAGATTTCTTTTATTCATACGATAATTATGCTTGGATTACAGTGAAATACACCACGAGCCACGAAATACGGAATTTACAAAAAGCGGGAAATGGAAAGGGAAGCTCCAAGAAAACATCCTATACCGTGGGCTCTGGGAGCGCCGGGGTCTCGGTGCTCGAGCCAGATCCATCGCGCGGTGCAGATCCAAGGGCTGCCCCTTCCGAGGCAAGGCTTTCAAGTCTCCGGCAGTCCGAGGCTGCCAGATTGCAGGGAGAGAGCGGCGGAGAATTGGGGTCCCGGGCGGACTTCTGGTCCAGCTCTTTGGCCACGGCCCGGTGCTTATCGCGGCTTTCGCGCCACGAGGATAAGCGCGTATCGAGGCCCCCGGCTTGTGCCGCCAGGGGGTTCTTCTCGACCAAGGCGATGTTGGCATGGTACGCGGCGGCCAAGCGATGGGCGTTGATTGATTGATCAAGAAAACCATACTTCGCCGATAGATGCTCCAGCTTGGCTTGGGCCTCCTCGAACAAGCGCTATCGGCCATGACGCTCCTCAACTGCCTCGGCTAGCGCAGTCTCTAGGTCCTCAGCGAACTTCTTCAACACGGCATTGACCCCAGACGCCAGCTGGTCTTCCTGTTCGGGCGATACGCCAACGGCCTCGCCTATCTGAGCGAGGCATTCAGCTTGAAGCCGGAGCTTATCGGAGAGGCTCGCCTCCTTAACAGCGTGAGAGTTTTGCTGTTCCGCGAGTTCGGCCTCAGCGGCCCGGCGCAGCGAAACTTCCGACTCCAAAATGGACTTGGTCTCGTTGAGCTCAGCCTCAGCGGCTCGGCGCAATGAGCTTTCCGACTCCAAGGCGGACCTAGCTTCGTTGAGCTCAGTCTCGGCGGCCTGGCGCAACTAAACTTCCAACTCCAAGGCAGATTTGGCTTCGTCAAGCTCCGAGGAAAGCTTCTTGGTCTGCCCCTAGAACTTCTGCCCGTCGTGGGTGGAGGCCTCAAACCGTTCCCGGACTAACGAGAGTTCTGCCGACAACTCACTGCTCTCTCTCTCAACCCTAGCGATGGATAGCCGCACGGATGCGATCACGTCTGTCAACAAGGCTACCCCCCGGGCAACGCGGTCAACCAATTCCAAGTTCCCCACGGGATCGCTGAAAGGCTCGACGAGCCCGTGAGAGGCTTCAGCCACAGGAAGTGCTCCCGGAGGCGGCAAGGCTGGGAAGTTGGATTGGGCCCGTGGCGACCCGGTAGGTGCCTCCTCGGGGATTTCCTCGAGGTCAAGGGATGACCCAGAAGGCTGCGCCAAGTCATCCGTTGATTTGGGCAACGCGCTAGAAGGAGTGACAAGAGGTACTTGCGAGCTGGAGACGCCGGCAAGACCGGGAGAAGGCCGGACCATTGAGCCCTCAAGGGCCTCGACGCCAGGTACATCGGGAAGAAGTTTCAGGCCAGCGAGATTCGCCTCGGGGTGCACCCCGGACTGTTCCTCCGTGGGCCCGAAGAGGATCTGTTCTGGAGCATCTTCCTCGTTAACAGGCCCCGTATCCCCATCATCGGAAGCATTGGTCTCTTTGACCAAAGGCTGAGTCGGAGGCATTGAGGCCGCGACCAAGTCCCGCGTTGCTTCATCGGGGATTCCCCGAGGCGGTGACGGGGAAGACCGGGTCGCGACCCCCGAAGCAGAAAGAGGAATGGGGTTTTCGGACCCCGACGGAGGTGGAGGAGGAGCATTCGGCGCGACGGCCAGATGCTCGATGTCTTCTAGCTCCAGTCTCTCCCGCAGGTCCGCGGCGGGGTATGCACGCACGTCCGCCGCAGGTCCCGTCCTCCCCACTGCGCCCTCGACAGGCGCGGTGCCCGAGGTTCCCTCCGCTGTTCTTCGAGACGGGCCAGCCGCTTCGAGTTCAGGAGTCGGGTCGGGAACTCTCGCCTTCTTCGCGGGAGAAGCATCACACACTTCCTCAGCGGGGCGCTTGCCCGAAGAGTTTTCTTCCCGAGGAGATCTCCTCGAGGAGCTGGAAGTATCTGGCGAGGAGCGGGCCACGGACTCCGTCCTCTTCCTTGTTCGTCGCTCGTCACCAGTATCCTCGACAGGGCGTTTACTCGAGAAACCGCCCTCTCGGGGGGTGAGCCCCATGAAGCGAGGAGCGTCGGATCCTGCCCGGGACCTCGACGATCTGTGCGCCTCCCGATCCCGACCAACGGGAGCGCTGTCCATAGCAGCCACGACTTTATCCTCGGCGTTCTTCTTCAGCCTTGGAGTGGGTTTCCTCCACTCCACGGGAGATCCCTCCGGGGCTGGTTCGCAAAGGAAACCTTTCGGGAGAAGAGTGTTAGGGGGCACCCCGTGGATTCGGGCCAATTGATAAACCCAAGATTTCTCGAGCCGCTGGCCCCCGAAGTCTTTGCTCCAATCGCGCCTGGGGTTGGCAAGGAGAGCAGCGTGGATGCTTTTGAACCGCCCCTCGGCCTCTTCATTCTCCTCGAGCTTGAATCGAGGGAGGTCCACTCCCTCGAGCACCAAATCCCTCGGTAGGAAAGCATGGTGGGGACCGAAGTTGGAGTTGTCCACACGAACAAAAAAATATTTATTCTCCCAACCGGATTCGTTCGACGGCGTGTTCAGGAGAATGTGCGGTCGGACGCGAGAGCGATGGCAAAGCGACCCAGATTCTTCGGATTGCGGGAGACCTTGAAGAGGCGCATTAGGTCCTCGAGCGTGAGCTCCACTTTCTGCTCACATGCAATGGCAAGTGTACAAAGGAGGAGGCGAAGAGTGTTGGGGCTCACCTGAGCAATCGGAACCCCGAAGGCGTAAAGAAACGCCACGACCAGGAGCGGCGTCGGGAAGCAAAGGCCGACGATGCGGAAGAACGATTCATAGACGCAGACGAAGTCGCTCTGAGGCTCGTCGGCGAATTCACCCTCGAAAGGGAGACGGGCAAAGCAGACCTCTGAGTCAGAATGGTTGTCGATGATAAACTTCAAACCCTCTTCCGTCATGACGGAAGGGGGACTCCGAGTCTTAAAGACTGGGCCGGAGCGGGAAGGACCCATCGAGGTGTCTAAGGGAGAAGGAAGAAGAAGTTCGGAGGCGAGGGAATGAGAATAAACAACAACAACAAAAAAAAAGAAACTTTGAGAGAGTTCTTGAAAATACGAAAATGCCTGAAAAAATGGGTATGAACTTCGAATTTATAGAAGGGGAAGAAGGATAGATAGACACGTCTTGATCTGACGGCCCAAATTCAAAGCTTGCTAACTCATCAACGGTTCGTATCAAAGGCCCGTTATAAATCTCTACAAGCACTCAAATGCGAAAAGGGGTGGGCATTCAATGCTGAAGGGACGTGCGTAAGATTCGAGGCTGACAGGTTTTTGGGAAAGCAAACCAAGGTGGGTCCCAGACCCAAGCAACGGTCGGAGAAGCGAGAGAGTCGGGCTTCCCTGATCGTTAGCAGGGATCTACGCGGAAAAACTCCTCGCTCGGCATCGTTGAGAAATCTTCGTTGCTGGGAGTTTCATCGGGAAAGTTATACTGTTATACTTACACCATGCATGTTTACATTTACACCTTTGGCCTTCGAGGCGTATATTTCAGTATTTTACAGGATTTAGGCAAGCGAAGAGGGTTCTCTACCAAAATGCCAGCGACGTTTTAGTCATGACAGCCCTCGCGGGCAAGGGACCGGGCTCGCAACAAGGGGAGACGCGAAGGAGGCCTAGCGAGGAAAGGGAGCGGCTTAGTAATAAAACCACGCGAGGAGCCGAAGGAGCAATCACCGACCAGGAACCAAACAGGGCCGGCTGGAGCCAATCTCCGAAACAGTTATACTTTATTTTACCAAGTGTATACACTTGATAAAATGGGGGACTAACTGTTAAGGTCGGATTTGGTCAAATCCACCCTCAACACAACTCGTGTCGTTTTATCCAGAAACGACATGAGGGAGGCGAAGAAGTTCACCAGCGAGGGGGGATTATCCCCGAGGAGGAACATCCCCGAGGAAGAATACCCCCGAGGAGGTTCATCCACGAGGAGACGCAGCCACGCGAGAGCAAGCTGCGAGAAAGCGTCCCATCACACCCGACGAGGAATTTCGTCATGATGATTGTGCAGGGTCGAATGACCCTTGACGAGACGTGCATTTAATGAAGCCGACCTACCCACTCGATGAGAACACCGGCGACGGGGCTTGCAGAGCCGAATGACGGTTGACGGGACGCGCATTTAATGAGGCGCACTTACCCACAACGGCAGCCTGCTCGGAAGTGACATAAAGCAAGGATAAACCCTGCTGCCCTCAAATCACGTCAGAGAGTGATGATTAAAGAGAAAAAAGGCGGGAAAGATGCGAGGGGAAGGCATTGTAAAATCTATAAAAGGCAAGATAAGCCTCATTTGTAAGGGTTCGGAAAAATAGAGGAAAAAGGAACCGTAAAAGAGAGAAAGAAATCTTGTAATAGGAAAAAGGCCAAGGAAACAGAGAAATCGGAGGCTCATGATCCTTCATCTGTCCAGCTATTCAACGGAAGAAAACCGAGCCCATTTCAGAAAATATAATAAAACAGAGATATTCATCATTTATTGTTATTTATTCGTTATCTGGTGATTGTCTTTGTGACTGGAAATATGGTGGTGAAAATCCCCCTCTACAGCTACCCCATTAGACGACGCATTGTCCAACGTGATTGAAACAATTCTATCGCTTAATCCCCACTCATTTACAAGCACCTAAAATTGAATTCGATATATTATCGCCTGTGTGCCTACCCGGTAAAGACGGAAAACCAATAATACGTTTTGAACACTCCAATCTTTATCAATATAATGAGCGACAACACTAGAATAATCTTCCGATGCCGGACCGGTCCAAACATCGGAAGTCAAAGCGATACTATTTGAAAACGAAATAAGACTATCAATTAATTCCCCTTTCCTTCGAACGAATTCCCTCTCTATATCTCTAGTGGGCGTGGAACGCGAAACGTGTACATACGACAGATTAAATCGTTTAAGAAGAAGTATTCGATCCTTATTTTTGACAATGCTTAAAGGTTGACCCGTCATAATAACCCATTCCGCAACCCACGCCCTAGTTTGTTGTGGATCCAAAGGACTTACCTTGGCGGGACCCGTGGCGGTGGGGTCCCGTTCCGGATTGCATACATCGAGATGACGTTTGAGGTGACTTGTTCCGTCGGATCCTTTTCCGCCAAAAGAACGGTTGCACCCTTTGCACAAGGCTCTAACATTGTGCTTTCCATTGTAAAGGATCGCCTCGGATGCGGTGGAAAAAATTCCATTCTTCGGATTTGACCTTCCCCAGAGCTAAAACGAACTTAGGAGGTGCGGGGGGAGATCGTGCGGTCACCGATTCGCTACATTGTCGCATCGATGATTCCGGTTGTGACTCGTCGTGTTGGAATAAGTGGTAGTTGAAATTTAAATCCAATTCCGGCTCGTCTTCGTTATGGGCATGATTGAGTTGAGTGTTATAAATGGCGTCGACGTCTTGGCTCGGGGTCATCTCCGTATTCCCTAGGAGTTTGAAAAATAGAAGCATGATCAAGAATTGCCGGGATATAATCGTTTTGCTCGGATCTAGATAATCTACGCCCCGATTGACTACTCCCTTCGTTTTGACTAGCAATGATAACTTAGTAATACTATGACTAAATGAAACTGTAATATATGATATGACTAAAGTAATAAACGAAACTGTAACAAAATTATAAAACTAATGAACGAAACTGTAATAAAGCTAACCTAATTTATATGACTATGAATGACTAAGGTAATAAAACTATGACTAATTTATATGACTAATGATTAATAATGGCTAACGTAGTAAAACTGTGATCTATTTCATTCTTCCTATTCCTAATTCTAATCGTTCTGCAACGATTCCTCGAATACTTTCTCGAGGACTATTGCGAACTCCGAACCTCAATATCGACTCATCTCCAACGCCTGCCTCTCGCGGTAAGTTTGTTTTATTAATCGATGTCAGTTTGCGATCTTTTTTCTTTCTTTGTTTTATTTATTTTAATATTTGGCTTTCTCTTGGATTTATGAAGCAAAAACTCTCTGCGTTATTTTCTTTATCAGTCCTTCCCCCAACAGCCTAAGCCTCGCCAACTCCAATCACCCAGACGGAGCAATCGGCCGTATCCAAAGGTACCGAACTCAGTCGCACAAAGTTCTTGTGGCAGCGGCAAAGGGAAATAAGGCCGTATGTTCGTTTCATTGTTACATAACTCTTTTATGTACAACTCTCTTAAAAATTGTTTATGCTCTTTATTAACTTCTACGTACTGCAACTATTTAATGGTCCGATTCATCTGAATTAGGCGTATATCCCGTTTGATGAAATGCTTATGAGAAACTTCCACAGTAATGGTATTGATTTATGTGTTATCTTGTCTCCGCATATATATCGATTGTTTTTATGTTAATGTGTCTTTTAATAGCTGAAATGAAATTAATTGTAGCATAAGAACTCTATCTACTCCGGTTTGCAGTTTGTATATCACTAATACCCCTGTTATTTTACAAGCTTTACGAACTATGTCGGTCTTATTTTTATAATTACTGATTGTTTTAATTTTTGCTTTGCTTCTCCTACGATATTCTTTTTCACTGTGTATTGGTTTGAATTTTTAGTCTTAATAGGTCTTGAAAACACACTTTCCGTATAATTTGGGGCTGTGTTTCTAAGAATTTTCTTTGATTTTTATGGCATTGTTCAACGATTAAATTTACCAAATTTTGTTTCATTTTTTGGGAGAATTTTCATTTTAATAACGTTTCTCCGTCAACCGTAAGCTGTGGAAAATGAAGAATTTGCGAGAGCGCCTCAGCAATTGTCATCTAGGCTGGTCTCTGTCATACGGCAGCCACAAGTTTTTTCTTTTTCCTTTCATTTCGTTATTGGTAGAAAAATATAATTTTTCATTGCTAACAGAAAAATATAATTTTTACAGAGAGGCCCCGTTCTGGATTCCAATCTTTGTCCCAATATCCCCGCTAATGGTCAATTGTTTCTGCCGCCTCACCATTCCGCTTTAGGTATGTTGATGCCATTATCAAAATTTTGGGAAATGATTTATTGGAGACTCATTTTCTTAAACAGTTTGCTTCATGTCAAGATTTGTAATGTCTGGTATTTAATTGTTCACGAGTCAAAGATCTTGTGAAATAGTTATAACTTACAACTAGAGCTGCACACCACGCGTCGCCACTCGCGACACGACGCGTCGCGACGTGTACAGGAGGAATCGCGATGCGTCGCGATTTTGCGGCAAAAGTCGCGATTCGTCGCGATTCTGGGCACGCGTCGCGACGCGTGGGAGGGTGATCCGAACTTTCGATCCGACGGCCAGGATCGTGCCACGTCAGCGATCCGTGTGATGTGTTTGTTTGTGGCAATAATAACACGTTTTTCACCCGAAATTTATTACCCAACCACAATTTTTACCTACTTTATTCGAATTCAACCCTAAAATTTCAAATTTTTATTTTTTTTACCCACTATTATTCACCATTCGAGTGTCGCCATTTCCGGCAAAAACATTTCCGGCAAAAACATTTCCGGCAAAAACATTCGAGTGTCAGCATCGGGATCCGGTACGCCACCGGCACGAGCGGAGGAAACGGACGGTGCCCCGCAAGAACTGAAGCGGTACTACGGCCTGCGGATCGACGAGGACTCCGTCGAGTTCGATGTGATTGGATGGTGGAAGAATCAACGGGAAAGATTCCCGATATTGGCGAGAATGGCGAGGGATATACTGTCCATCCCCATTTCCAGCGTTGCTTTGGAGAGCGCGTTCAGCTCGGCGCAGCATATAATCGACGACCGGAGGGCGTCAACAACTCCCACACACCTCGAGCAAGCGGTGGTGTTGAACGATTGGATGTTCCGCAACCCCACCATCGCCCAACGGACCGAGCCAACCGACCTAGAGCTTATGACGCAAAGGTTTAACGACTGGTTCCCCGAGTGACGCAATGTAAACGCCAATATGATGTGCTCTTTCCTCTCTTGGTTTTATGTCCCTAAGGAGGGTTTTACGAGAGAGGTTTTAGTGAGGCATCTTGTAATATTTACACTGAATATTTACAACTTCTTCCACCATATTGTAATATTCACAATGAATAATACAACTTTTTTTTAATATCTTGTTTTATCATATTTACTTATTTGTTTTAGAATTTTAATAATTATTAATATGGTACACGTACATGATTATTAACATATATTACAACTTAAAAATTAACTTATAATTTAAAATTAATAATATGTTACACAATAATAACATACTAAAATATTAATTTTGAAATAAAAAAAGTTTAAATAATAAGTTTACATAATTTAATACTTAAATTCGGATAAAAACTAATAAAATTAAACATTGGAAACAAAAAATAACTTATGCCGCAGCCCTTTTTTTGGTCCTTCCTCGCTAAATCGCGACCACGTCGCGACGCATCGCGACCAGGCACGCCACGACGCATCGCGACCGGCCAACTCGCGATTTTGGCGACTTTAGTCGCGATCGGTCGCGACGTGGTCGTGTGCAGCTCTACTTACAACTCCGTAGACGCCTTCATTAAAAAAAATTATTAAATCAATAAATCAATAGACGCAACCAAAAGTAATTTCACCAATAGTTGTAAGTTTATTCAAATGAAGAATTGAAATAGAGATTTCTCTACTTTATTAAAACCGTTCTGTCAATCTCCCCCACTTAAATCAATTTTACTCTTCATTCTAATCATTCTTCAATGATTCCTTCAGATGCATACGAATCATCTCCCGGATTTCACAGAACATTAATGTACTTATACTATTTGTTAATTAGTGTGTTTTTTTACTAATATTCGAATGTCACAATTTCTTTACAGCGATTTTATCTTATTCTTTTTTCTTTTTTATTTAATGGCGATTTTGTCTTATTCTCAAATATGGATGTTTGATCTTTTTGGATCAATCTCTCATGTTTATTGATCTCTCACACTAATTTATCTAATAATCCATGCTTTACAAATGATTTTTTTTTTTTTTTTTTTAACTTTGTTCAAATTCTGGCTCAGTTTTGTAGCCCGAAGCATCTATGATTTCTACAATAACTTACGAAAATACTAGACTGATTAATTTTTTTCTTATTCTGGATTACTGCAAATAGGAAACACAATTGAGACTGCTATTTATTAAGAAGATGGTCTGTAGATGGAAACACTATGTAATACACTATCATATTACTGTTTTTCTTTCATAAACTTTTAGCACAAAGAAGGTTTATAGAAAATAATTTTTTCAATTCTTGCAGATTATTTTAAGGGCCAACTTCAACTAGAAAAGGAATTACAGTCCTATTAAAGTAGAACTTATGTCTCGAAGGTATTTATTTTTTCCCGATTCCTTTTGTTTTCCATTACCATTAATTTTTTTAATGTTAACAATTCTGATCAAAAGTATTTTTTTTTGCTGAAATTGACAGCTCAGACGAACAATATAGCTGAGACGTTGAAGTCAATCGCCTAGCTAGGTATATGATATTTACATTTTTTGCTTTTGTTTTTTATTTTCAAATTGAGTTTACCGGTTAACTCTCTTGCACTCATTATCAATATCCGCCACTTTGTTTCATCAGTTACTGTTATATAAGTATAAACCCTTTTAGCTAAATTTCTATACTGCACCGATCACATTGGTTTGGTGGTTTATTCCCAACTGCAGTCACCATTGCTTCTCTGGTATTTGCTCGTTGGTTTTTTTTATCCTGCTTTGTTGTTCGATTAATACTCAAAATCCTCTTTCCAGTGTCATCATCTTTTGTTATGAGAATGAAAAGTTGTTCATGCTGGATTCTAAGTAGTTAAATCCTTGCTGCAAATTACATTATATTTCCCATATTATTTACGACGATTTAGTAATTTTCAGGTTTCGTCTAGCAAGTAGTTACTTAATGAGTAATGTGAGGCCTCGGTTTCTATTGACGTGAATTGCAGGTACTAAAGATATTATATGTTCATTTACATCGTAAAGAGAATTTGAAAGATTAGAAACCAAAGTATATAGGCTAACCATTTCATTTATGTTTGCACTTTGACTTCAAATGTCTCAATTAGATTGTTTGCACTTCCACGTATAGAGAGGGAGATCTTAAATGCTTTGTTATACACTCACACTCAAACGCATATTGAACCATCACAGATATCAATATCCCTTTTAGATATTCTGACAATTGATTTTAACTTTTCTTTGGTTGCCTCTAAGCCTTTGTTCTGTTTTTGATTTGTTATTTGGTGTTTGGGTAGATGTCAACAGTCTCGATTTATTAAACTTCTTTAACAGAAACCCACCCGGTTTATCGTGAATCCAATGTGTGTATTTTCTTTTATATTTGGTTTTTTTTTGTTATATTTTTAAAATTTAGATCATATTTGTTATTTGTTTAGGATATTTTATCCTTTTTATATTATTTTATTTATGTCATATTTTACAAAACATTGTAGTTTAGTGGACTCTTTCCAAAAGTACAATGGATTCAGAGTTGACGTTCCAACTATTCTCATATAACAAGTTATGAAGAAGAATATGCTAAGAATTTCTTTAGAAACAAGGTTTGTTTTCTTATTTCTTGAGTTCTTTTCTTAATTGTTAAGTTATATAACAAGTACTTTTTATCTATAAAAAATAGAATTCACAGATTCTACTTTGTGCTCATTTCATTTTTTTTTGATTTCGTACCAAAGGTACTAGGCCCTCAAATTGATGTCCAACTATTCTAAATGTAACAAGTTATGAGGAAGAAAATGCTAATATGCCTTTGGGGAACAAGGTTCGTTTTTGTTATTGTTTGAGCTTTGTTCTAAATTATTTAATATAATAAAAAGTATTTCATAAAAATAGAATTCAAGTATATCCATCGTTGTTGCTCTTTTCAGTTTTTTTTTTTGTTGATAAAATTCAACTTTCTAAAGGTATTATCACTATGGATTCAAAATTGATGTTCAAACCACTCTCCATGTACAAAGTTTTAAGGAAGAAAATGCTAAGAAGATCTTCGAAAATAAGGCTTCTATAAATTAATTTCTGATTCTTAAATAAAATATAAATACTGTAATGGTTTTGTAAATAATGGCTCTGAATAGCCAAATTGAAATGTTTGTTTAGCCAAATAACCAATCTTTCTTTTTTCTTTGCAAAATAGCCAAATTGATGAGGTGGCTTTTTAATAACAGATTTTATACCTATAATAATACCCTTTTAATTAACCTATTTTTTGTAATTAATAAAAAAGGAAAAAAAATATTTCGTTATTAATTTTTGGCAGCGTGATTTTATTTTCAAAAATTAAAATTTTTAAAAATTATAATAGAAACAATAAATGTAGCTAATCACGTAATCAACTTTATAACTAATTACCTATTAATGTGGATATTATTCAAATTCGTTTTTAATTATTTAATTAATAAAAAAATCAAATATTACCCCATGAGATCGTGTTATATTTGTTGTTGGACGTGTTTTTGAATTTCATATTAACGTGATTTTATTTCATATTAACGTGGTTAATTTCTCAATAATTGAATTCTCATATTTTTGTGTGTCATTTGTTGAGATCGTGAATTTTCACAATAACGTGGTTAATTCCTCATACAACATTGTATTAACTTTAGATATACAAGTTAATTCTTATCGAAATCCAGTTTATTCAACATTTTCACAAGCTTGGCATATTATTTCCAGATTAACATTGTATAAACAATGGAGATACACGTTAATATGAGATCGAAAACAAGTTTATATTTCACGTTAATAAAACATCAATGTTATCCTCCATAATAAAAACATAAACCGTGTCGTTAACCTCAAAAATTTATAAGAGTATTTTCGAAAAAAACAACATAACAACAATAACATAAACCGTTTCCACTTCCGTCGCTTCTGTTTCCGTTGCCGGTCCCGCGGTTGTTTCTAATTCCGTCTCTTCCGGTTCCGCAGTCATTGACGCAGGACTGGATCTCGTTCTCCTCATAGTTAATGTGGGTTTAACACAGCTGCAAATATATAAATTAACCACATTAATACAACATATCCAAATTGAAACAATCTGATTTAACGTGAATTAATACAACCTATATGAATGAATAAAAACCCGAACCAACCAAATTAATACACCTGATTATTAACTTAATTAACCGGGTTAATCATCACTCGATTATGCACGAATTACTCGATTATGCACGAAGTGGAACCTCTAGGTTTTTCTTCGAATTATATGAATAAACCAAATTAATAAATATAGCAAAATAAAAACAATCATACTAATCCATCTATTAACCACACTAATACAACATAAAAATCAAACCTAATCGTCCATGTTCATGATTAACTTGCCCATGTTCATGTATACAAACAAACTCATCTATTAACTACATTAATACAACAAAAAATCGACTATAATCGTCTATATTCATGACTAACTCGTCCATGTTTATGATTAATACAACCTAATTATTATTGACCCTAATCATACAAATCCAAAATTGATTACTCACAAACAATGAAATCGACTATTAACCACATTAATCCATATTTTAACCACATTAATACATCAAAAAAATCACACCTACTCGTAGGTGTTAATGATTAACTCGTCCATGTTCATGTATACCAACTAATCAATCTATTAACCTCATTAATACAACTTAAAAATTACCCTAATCTACCATGTCCATGATTAACTCGTCCATGTTTATGATTAATACAACCTAATCATCCACCCTAATCATGCAAATCCTAATTTGATTAGTCACTAACAATGAAATCGAGTAGTCACGGACAATCAAATCAAAGACCAATATGAAAATGTTTACATTAATACATGTGAAAAAACTCGATTTTACCACTAATCTTCATGTTAAATACAACCTAAAAATCTATTAACCACATACTCACGAATTAACCACACTAATACAACTTAATACAATCTATTATCCATATTATTTACTAAATTAAACGAGTTAATCATTAATTATTAACTAGTCCATGTTCATGATTATTATAACCTAATTATCCACCCTAATCATACAAATCCTAAAGGGAAACTTGCAAAAATGGCTCCAAAAAACACCATAATTCAACTTTTAAACTCATATTAAAAAAATACATAATTCTAAACTTTGTCCAATTTAAGACATTTTTACCCCTGAATAATTAATTCCTAAACTGTCCCTAAATTATCAAAAACTGTCCCCAAAATCCAAATTACTGTCCCCAAAATATGAAGAAACTGTCCTAAGAAAATTACTCATACAACCTCCCACAAAACTGCCCAGAAAACTATCCCTAAATTATCAAAAACTATTCCCTAAATTCAAATTACTGTCCCCAAGGATCATTAGAAACTGTCCCAAGAATGTTAATCATACAATCTCCCCAATGTTAATCAGGGGTAAAAATGTCTTAAATTGGACAAAGTTTAGAATTATGTATTTTTTTAATATGAGTTTAAAAGTTGAATTATGGTGTTTTTTTTAGCCAGTTTTGCAAGTTTCCTATCCTAAATCGATTAGTCACGAACAATGAAATCAAGTAGTCACGGACAATGAAATCAAAGACCAACCGGAAATAAATTCGATTAATACATGTGAAAAATCTCGATTTTAGAAACTCGCTTAATACCAAAAGCCCATCTTTTTTACCAGTCGACAGATTCTCTGGTTGCACTGTTCTTCGCCGATGAGATGACTGTCGTCGTCGAGTTGAAACTGTACCAACCGGAAATAAACTCGATTAATACATGTGAAAAGCTCGATTTTATAAACTCGATTAATACCAAAAAACCCCTCTTTTTCCCAGTTGACAGATTCTCCGGTTGCATTGTTCTTCGCCGATGAGATGACTATCGTCGTCGAGAGATGTGGGTCGTCGATGAGTTGAAATTGTCGTCGTCGGGAGATGACCGTCGTCGCCGTCGTCGAAGAGAAAGGGTTCGCCGATGAGAAAAAGGGGGAAATGGGTTAGGTCGAGCTGCAGTCGAAAGAGAGAGAAAATTAGAAGTCAAATTTAATTCCAGATTTTAAGGAATTAATCTATTTAATTTTATCAGTATGAAATTTAAAAAAATACTATGATTATTGGATAATTAAATTAAATCATAATTAAATATGAGGTTAATAAGGTCTTTGTGAATTATTAATGAGGTTGATTGGCTATTTGGCAATATTAATCAAAAGATTGGCTATTTTGTAAAATAGTTTTTCTAGTTTGGCTATATAGCTATAGAGCACTATTATAATTTGTAATTTTTCATGAAAATTTTACATTAACGTCATTGTAATTGTAATTTGTTATTACAAATCTATTTCTTACATTTTTTTAATTTTCTTTATCAAATTTATACATACTATTTTATTCTAATATGGACATACGAAACAACATTTATTATGTAAGCCATTCATTTTGTATGTAATTTTGAAATTTATCTAATTTTTTTTAAAAAAAAATCGTAAATCATATTACATAACAAAATAGTTTGTTGTAAATGTATGTTTTTCAATAAAAATCGACAACAAAATTATTTAATTTGACATTGTTTTTAACGTTACCGAGCAAAGTGCGGTGCAGGTCATCTAGTTGATATAATATGTTACTGTAAACTAATGACTAATGACTAATAATGTGCTATGTAACTAACGTAATAAAATAATGACTAATAATGTGACTGTAAACTATATTATAAAGTGTCTAATGACTAATATTGTGACTAAATAAGAAATTGAGAGCTTGATAGAGCTTGAAGAGTTGCAAAATGAGAGCTTGAGCTTATAAATTTCAGAAAATTAGAAAGTAGAAGGGATTGGTGTGTTTGAGTTTTTTGAATGGTGTGGTATTTATAGATTAAGTTGAGTAAATTAATTAATTAAATTTTTTTTATATAATTTTAGTGAATATAGCCGTTTTAAATTATTTATTACCTTCTGAATTTTTTTTTTTTTTTTGGGACTAAAATAGTCGTTATTAGCATTAAAATGGCAAAATAGTCGTTATTGATGTAGTTCTGGTACTTATACCTACTAATTTTATTAAATAGTGTCAGCCCCCTTAAATGATAAGGTACTTTATCGTTGCACCCTTTGAAAACACGCTCATCCCTTCGATTGGACGATCGTACGGTTAGGCTTTATTTAAAAAAAAAAAAAATTAATGCAGCCCATGGGCCCGCCAGCATCTCGGGTTGCGGGCGGGGCGCGATTACTCGGGCCACGGGCCGGGCTGACCCGAGCCACCTCTGGCTTCAATGCCCGCGGGACCGATCGGCGAGCGACGGGTGGCAGGCTGTCCGTGGGCCCGCCCTCATACGAACAAGACTAATTAGGATTGGGGCAAAGAGAATTAAAAATTTCAAAATTAAATTAAGGGCCAGTTTGGTATTGTTTCTAAAGAGGTGTTTTTGCGTTGTCCTTAAATTTAGAGAGAAAATTGTGTTTGGTAAGTCAAAATAAAATTACTTTCTACATAATTTTTGTTTTTCAATAGGCAAAAATGAAAAGCGCGTCATTGATGCTTTTGGAGAAAATTATTTTGGAGGTTGTACGTGTCTTTCCCATCCTTTTTTTTTTATTATCTTTATTTAAATAGTTTTTTTTTTTGTTATATTTAATTTCAAAACTTCGTAACTTTAATTTTATAACTCCGATTGACTTATAATAATAAGCATTGAAAAGTTTGCGACGAGACGAATCCATTGATAGGTTGGAAGATATAGTTTTGATGTATTTTAAATAATGTATTTTTAAACTATTTATAAGAAGTGATTGATAGTAAATTACATAACCAAACACTAAATTACTTAATCAAGTAACACTTTTTTTACATTACTTTTGAAAAGTGATTTGTATAACAACACAACAATGCCAAACTGGGCCTAAATATCATCTTCGCAACAAATATATTAGCCGCATTTTTTTTTAATGTGTCAAATTTGCGAACTGAATATTTAGTTGCGAAGTTTTCCCGGGAAAAACCCCAAAGTTAAATGTTTGCAATATCAGTCGCAAAGAATTCTTTGCAACAAATATTTAGTCGCAAAACAAGGAAATGATAGAAATGGTAGCTTACTCGAGTATTTTGGTTATGTGAATTTTGGTTACTTTAAAGGAAATTGTACGAAATCCCCCAATTTTAATCGAGTACCGAATATATGGGGCGGAGCCAGAATTTATGTTGAGGTGGTGCTTAAGATAATTTTTTAATAACTTTTTAATGTAAATTTTCAATTATATATTTACAAATGAATAACGACAATCACATAATAACATTGCAACATCTATTAAAAATCAAATAGATAAAGCTGTCTCAAACAAAATATTAAGTTGATTTTTTTCATTTTTATTTTTAAAAAATATTGTATAATAGATTCCTCGTTGACATAAACAAAAATATATGTCTCGATGATCACGTTTTGAGGCATTTTTAAGAAATAATTATAACTATTTATTACTTTTTAATGAAGTAAAGATAATTAATGAGAAATAACCAAAAGTAGAATAATCATAAATTCATAATAATAAAATAGTTATAATATGTTGAAACTGTGAAGAATTGCGATCAAAAGGAGCAAAAACGTGAAATAATAATACATCGTTATCTGAAACTTCACGATAGAGACTAGACAATTTTTTAATTATTTTCGCAAAAAGAAATTATATCATTAAAAGCTTTACTACTAAAAATATAAGGATTATAACTCATTATATTGCAGTATTTTGTCTCAAATAAGATGATAAATTACATTTTTTTTTTTTATATTTAAAGTACATGTTACGTTGGTGTTAGGAGTCGATCCTAGATCTTTACAAAAGGAAGAACTTGTAATCAAGGCAACAACGAAAGCTACTACATGCTAGTTCTAGAACTCGATTGACTGTTAATATTTTATACATAATATTTACGTTTTTTTATTTTTAAACTTTTTTTTATTTTTATTTTCTATGCGTCGTTTTTCAGGTGGTGCCCCAGCATACACTCGCCTCTATGTAGCTCCGCCCCTTAATTAGCTACGAAATCCAAAAATATGGGGTAAAAATACGCAATTATTCTAAAATACGTGGCTATTATGGATTTTTTATACTCAAGTATTTTTGGATTTGTAAAAATACGTGATTATTTTTTTAAAAAAAAATTGTATCTTGGAAAGTTAAAAATACTCTGATTAAATTACTTACATTAAAATAATCAAAATTATATACTTTTAAAATATGGAATAAAATTTGCGTAATTTTAAAATGTTGATTAAAATATGAATTAATCCATTTCTTATTATTTTTATTTTAGATACCAAGTATTTTATTTTTGGTATTTTTAAATTTAAGATATTTTGCACTCAGATAAAAGAATATCAATGTGGCGATCAATTGGATGCCATGTGACATTTGGCTTACAATTTCTGAGTATTAGTATTTTTCTCGGATAACAAGATGAATGTGAATATATCAGAGTCATTTAAAAGACTACATGTACTTATGCCGCCATAAGCCCAAAGAGCGATATGAGTGACACGTTGCACCATTTAACATTTGTAGAAGGAAACTCGCGGAAGTGGATTGGGGAGGCAAATAAAATATTGAGAACTTTCACCGGCTGAAAAAAAGAATGATAACTTAATGTAGATAATTGAAAGACTGCGGGTACTTATACCGCCATTTTCCCTATTATTTTCTGGTCGGTAAGGAAGATACTCCGTATCCAGATGAAATTACGCAATATTATTTTCTAATAATATATTCACTTAAGCTATATCGTACTAACTCTAAACAAAATCTCCACAAGTCGTCCTAAGCTCACAGCAGGAAGGTTTTAACATCGAAGAAACATCAATATTATATGAGATATCCTTCACTTAGAGAGTTGAGTTAATAAAATCTTTGAAAATCTAGTTTTTTTTTTTCATTACTCTAAAATCACATGGACAACAAGGAAAAGAAAATACTGAGTCTAAGTCAACGCACATAACTAAAATGAATATGATTTTAATCGTGTTGATCACCGCGAATATGATTTAAATAGTTAGTGAACACATCACGGACATGAAACATATGATGAGACCCAACCCAATTAGACACAATTATTTTTATGCAATATATATATATATATAGTACTAAGTGTATTTAGTAGTGATTATGTCTCAATTTTGTATTTTTATTTTATTAATAACGTTGTTTAATTGATGAATATTTACAACCGCTAATGAGTTTTAAAATTTTATACTATGTAATTCTATTAATTTAATTAAATGGGTCTAAAATGATACTTAATATATTAAATAGTTTTAGAGTCCAGTAAGCCAGATGAACACTGGTTCAAATACATTGCTATCTTGAGATCATAACAAGTTAAACCGGGATGAGTCGTATAATTGCGGATATGGATATAAGAAAAATTATTCCCTTAACGTGTGATTTGTGGGAAGTAAACATATACTCATGTGTAGCTTACGACCTCGCAATCGTGAGTAGTTTTGCAATACTCATATCTTGTCTAGTTGTTTGTCTGGAATACTGCGGCGTATCCGGGATTGAGTTTTAGTTCTTGATAGTATAGCATCTGCCACTAGGTGTTCGAGGCTAGCCTAGGAGACTGAAAATCAGTCTCTGATACTCATGAGAGATTGTTTTTCAAGTATTTGAGACTAATTAATTAGTCTCTAATACCCTTGTTTCTTGTAGTGGGTCCAGTTTATAACCAACATTTGGTATCAGAGCGAAGTAACCAGAGTACATGTGTCATCATCGTCGTTACCCCGCAAGGCCGCCAGAGAAGAGATGACAATAAAGGAAAGAAGGGAGGGAATGTCACACTAAGTTAGGCGATGCTTACGAAGAGAAACTACTCAGTGTGGGCGCTAAGATGAGAGTAAATTAATGCGTGGTCAAGAAGTTCCTAAGAGCAGTTGCTGAACGTTACATGCAGATCATGACGTCGATCAAAGAGTTTGGTGACCTCAAGACTATGTAGTCGAGGAGGTTGTGGGTCGTCTAAAATTCCACGACGCGAAGTTTCGGAGCTATGCTGACAGAGAAAATGAAAAGTCACCTCTTGCTCACGCATGAAGAATAGATGGGCAAGCAGAAGAGGTACCAGTGAGACGGTTCTTCCTCCAGTTCGTCGAGTCGCAATGGATACGGAAGTGATAGCTGTGGACGTGACAGATGCTGAGGTCGAGGATGTGGTCGCTGAAATCGGGTATCAACGATGTTAGGAAGAATGTCTAGACAAGTATATCAACAAGTAGAGAAACAACCCAGATTACCAAATATGCGCATAAGGTAAAGAACAAATGAACACGCAATATTTGGTAACGTAGTTCGCGAACCCCTCGTCGGAACCTACTCTGCGGGGCACTTACCCAGATACTTTACTCCACTGGAAAACATTTACAAATGTTACACGGTCATACATGATATTTAAATGAGTTTCACAAGGGAATAAATTAACTCCCCCTCGAGACCAGGCATAGTTGGTAATCCGACTCTAGGGAAAAAGCTTGCTTCTCTTCAGAACAATCTTGCGATGTCTTCAACTGTCCACAGCCAGTCGTCACTTCACTCAAGAGAGATCTCAAGACTCTCCGGTTCTGATTCAAGCAGATCTGTGTTTTTCGTTCAAAGTGCTCGATGTTCCAGCCACATCTAGCAAAGGCTAAATAAGCCGGTCTTCTTGGTATCCATAATGCGACATTAATAGCTCCACGATCAGGGGGATTGACAGCACCAACGGTAATATCAATCAAATCAACAATCAGATGAAGAATTAAGACTGAACTGGCAGATCGCGGAGATTGCACAGCAAAGATCTTTGACTCCAGCAGGAAATCTCTTCAATAAAAGCGCAGATCTTCAGCAACTTGTTGATACTTCTGTTGTCTGGACACCACCTGTTTATACAACACATAAAGACAAAAACAAAAAGAACAAACAATATTCTTATAGTCGCGACCAGCGTGGTCAAGGCAGTAACACTCCCCGCCAAGACGGCGCCATAACCCGCAAGGATAAGAGCACGTTAAAGTCATTTTACAACAGTAATCATAACGGAAGCCACGTCAAACTTATGATGACATGAGAAAAAAATACTTTTGATATTTTTACCACGACAAAATACAAAGAGTGTGTACTTCAAAATACTTTGCCTGTATTTACAATGAGTTAATAAGATAGAAGACTATGCGCCAAAAAAAAAAAAAAACATGAGTATGAGTATACAAACGTCATTACATGACAATATATGCCGCTACGCTAATATTTCCTGGAAATACTGAGAGCTACAAATACGGAAATACAGCTCCATATAACCTGTCTCAACATAGCCAAGCATCAAAATATATATTTTTTCCTCGAAGAATGGTGTTGTATTACCTGCTTTTGCCTCTGGCTGTGTGCTTCTCGATTCGTCTCTTCTTATTCTTCTTCCAAAAGCCCCGGTCCTATACTGCCGCTTCCAATCTACCTCCGGGGTGGTTGGGGCTTCCCGTGATTGGGGAGAGCCTCTCGTTCATGTGGGCCGTCAGACTAGGCCGCCCTGAGAAGTTCTTCTTCGACCGGGCTGTGGGTGACGGGTCAGCGTTCAAAACATCCTTGATGGGCGAGCCTGCCGAGGTGCTTTGCGGCGTGACGGGCAATAATTTCATCTACTCCAACGAGAACAAGCTGGTGACGACGTGGATTCCCCCTTCCATGTCGAAACTCATCTACGCCTCCACGCAGATGAACAATAGCGCGAGTTTGAAGAAACTCAGAAAGCTTCTCCCGGGCCTCCTGAAGATGGACGCTCTACGGCGCAACGTTGGCATCATGGATGAGGTTGCGCGACAGCAGTTTGCCGCCGAGAGGGGCGGTCGAAGCAAGGACTCTGTTTCCATGGCTCGTCTCGCCAAGAGGTACACGTTCCAGGTCGCGTTGAGACTCTTAGCGAGCCTCGACGACCCTAAGGAGATCGAGAGGTTAGAGGAGCTTTTCAACACGGTTTCTGCGGGGATGTATTCCATTCCAGTCAATCTTCTGGGGACGGCGCGCAATCGAGCACTGAAGACGGTGATGGTGCTGAAAAATGAGGTTGTGAAGGTGATCGAGCGGAGGAAGATTGAGATAGTAGAAGGGAAAACTGGCATGGGACAGGACATCCTCTCCCACATGCTTGACATACGCACTGACGATGGCCAGTTCTGTAGCGAGCTCGACATTGCCAGCTTTATGATCGGCCTCGTCCATGCTAGCCACGGAACCACCAGCAAGGCCTGTACCTCCCTCGTCAAGTATCTAACAGAACTTCCCATTGTGTATGAAGCCGTTTACAATGGTGCGTTATATATATTAATATATATTTTAATTTATTTAAGAACTCTGATTGTATGCCTGTTTGGAAAATCCATTGAAGGGTTGGAAATGATTTTGTTAAATATGAGAAATCTAGTAGTTTTAAAATGTTTTCAAGTTATACCCTCGTCCTTGAATCTTTTCCCAGAAAAAAAAAAAAGTTATTTATGTTGGGCATAGGGAAAAGAAAGCTAAAGGCAGTGTTAAATTTTTGTGAACTTTAATACAGAGTAACCAGTATTTATGTTTCTTTTGAGTCTCTGACAAATAAGACATGATAAATTGTAGAAAATTGTTTTAAAATGAATTCCAGCTCATTTAACTTTTTAAATTTTATTTATGTTATTAAATAACACCCGGAATTCGAATTTCACATGATCAATTCTAGGTAAAATTAACAAGTTATTATAACGATATGACAGAGCAAATGAAGATCGTGGAGTCGAAAGCAGAAGGGGAGATGCTGAACTGGGCCGACCTAGAGAAGATGAGGTACTCCTGGAACGTCGCTCAAGAAGTGCTCCGGTTAGATCATCCGGGGATGGGACTGGGAGCAGCCAGGGAGGCAATCACTGACTTCACCTACGGCGGCTTCTCTGTTCCCAAAGGCTGGAAGGTATTCTTGTCAACCGCCACCACCCACAAGAACCCCGCCTACTTCCCGGACCCTGAGAGATTCGACCCGGCCCGATTCGAGGGCAGTGGGCCCGCCCCATACACGTACATCCCCTTCGGCGGTGGTCCTAGGATGTGCCCTGGCAAGGAGTACGCTAGGGTTAAGATGCTGGTTTTCGTGCACAATGTGAGTTTAAGCCTGACTTGGCTCAACTCCTAGCAGAGATTTCCCCACCAGGGATTTCCCCACCAGGGATTTCCCCACCAGAGCGAGCAGAGAAGAGCCTGAGCAGAGATCTTCCTAGCAGGAGTTCTCCCACCAGAGAGCTCCCCACCAGAGATGGGTTCGACCAGAGATTTCTCCCAGCAGGAAGGGACCCGACCAGGAATGGTCCTACCAGAGATGGCCCTAGCAGAGATGAGGGAGAGCAGAGATGGCTCCCTAGCAGACGAGCCCCGAGCAGGAATGCCCCGGGCAGAAACACTCCCTAGCAGCCCTGCTAGAGACACACGACCAGAAGCCAAACTTGAGGAGCAAGTTTGGAGATTTGATTTGATTTGGTTTCCTGATTCTGTTAGGATTCGATGTAAATGTAAAAGATTTGATTGAGTTTTTTTTGTAGGAAGTTTTAGCTAGGGTTTCGTTTTGGTCTCCTATAAATACTAGTGTTAGTGTATATTTTTGTAACTCCATTATTGCAATTTTTTGCCTTCGAATTAATCAAGAGAAAATTCTCCCAAGTTCTTCTTTCTTTGTTCTTTCTCTTCGTGCTTTGTTCTTTGGTTGCAGATCCATTCCCATTGCGAACCAACAATTGGTATCAGAGCTTAGGTGCCAAAGAGGATGTCGTCACCAAGCGAGTCCACCGGAGGAGAGCTGACAACCGCGACGAAGATCGGATCAAAGGAAGGGAATGTGACGCTCCATTACCCGATGCTCACGAAGAGCAATTACTCAGTTTGGGCGTTGAAGATGCGAGTGAATTTGCAGGCGCAAGGAGTCTGGGAGGCTGTGGAAGGGAGCGATGTCGAAGGGCGCAAAGAGAGGATGACACTCGCTGCCATCTACCAAGGAGTTCCGGAAGATGTCCTTCTCATGATCGCCGAGAAGGATTCCGCAAAGGAGGCGTGGTCGACACTTCGAACCATGTACATGGGCGCAGATCGCGTCAAGGAGGCTAAGGTCCAGACCTTGAAGAGTGAGTTCGAGGTTATGAGGATGAGGGAAAGCGAATCAATTGATGATTTCGCTATGCGGCTCACGTCCATTGTGATCGGCATACGCTCGCTGGGAGGCAAGGTGGAGGAGACCACCGTCGTCAAGAAGTTTCTCCGAGCAGTGCCTCACAAGTACATGCAGATCGTGACATCGATTGAGCAGTTCGGCGACCTCAAGACCATGACGGTCGAGGAGGTTGTTGATCGCCTCAAATCCTACGAGGAGAGACTTTGGGGTTACGGTGACAGAGAAGAGGAGAAGCACCTCGTGCTCACGCATGAAGAGTGGACGGCCAGACAAAAGAAAAGCGGGGAGAAGATATTTCTTCTAGCTCCTCTGGTCGGAGTAGCTACAACGGAGACAGCCGAGGACGTGGTAGAGGTCGTGGGCGAGGGCGAGGGCGAGGTCGGGACACGCGAGGTCGCGGCAGTGGTGCACCCCGTCAGAAAAGCACGACCAGGAGAGACAAGAGCACAGTAAAGTGCTGTAATTGTCAGAAGCTTGGGCACTTTGCTTCAGAGTGCCGCAGCAAGAACCACAAAGAGGAAGCAAATCTGATGAGATTCGATGAAGACCATCCGGCTCTGATGTTTGCCGAACAGGAGGTGAGCCTGGACAGACAAGAAGACGAGGAGACTATCCTCGTAGGCGGCAGGGAGCATACCTGCCCGGAGAGCAGAGAGCAGACCTGCTCGGAATCCGAGCAGAGACCAGAGATCAGATACCAGCGACCAGAGAGCTCCGAGCAGAGACCAGAGAGCAGAGACCAGACAGCTGAGACTAGAGACCAGACACCAGAGACCAGAGAGCAGACCAGATCGGAGGTGGTGTTCCTGATCGAGGACAAGGTTATTGCGAACCTCCTCGTTGACGAAGAGCAGAAAGTCTCTACCGATGTCTGGTACCTAGACAATGGCGCGAGCAACCACATGACAGGAGACCGAGCTAAGTTTGAAGAGCTTGAGGAGAAGATCACAGGGAACGTGAAATTTGGCGATGGCTCGATCGTCGAAATTAGAGGCAGAGGGTCCATCCTGTTCGTGTGCAAGAACGGGGACCAACGCCTCATGACCTAGGTCTACTACATCCCAAAGCTGAAGAGTAACATCATCAGCCTCGGACATATGACGGAGATCGGCAACACAGTGGCGATGTCTGGTCCCTATCTGAAGATGTGGAACAGAAGTGGCAACCTGCTGATGAGGGTGAAGAGAACGCCGAACAGGTTGTACAAGATTCTCCTGGAGACAGGCCAACCCATCTACTTAATGGCTTCCTTAGCAGACCCGGCCTGGTTGTGGCATGCGAGACTTGGGCACGTAAACTTCTACGCGCTCAAGATGATGGGCGAGAAGGAGATGGCCTATGGGGTTCTTAAGATTGAACACCCCAACCAGCTATGCGAATGTTGCATGATCGCAAAACAGGCTCGAATACCATTCCCGATTAAGGCCAAATTCCGAGCAGAGCGACCTCTCCAACTGGTGCATGCGGACCTCTGTGGTCCTATCACCCCAGCAACTCTAGCCGGAAGCAAGTATTTCCTACTACTTGTTGACGACTACAGTCGCTGGATGTGGATCTACACGCTCAAAGAGAAGAGTGGAGCCTTTGAAGTCTTCAAGAAGTTCAAGAGGCTCGTGGAGAATGGGTCAGAACACAAGATGAAGGTCTTGAGAATAGACCGAGGTGGAGAGTTCACATCTCAGCAGTTCGGAGAGTTCTGCGATCAGGAAGGAGTCGAGCGCCACCTGACCGCACCATACACTCCCCAGCAGAACGGTGTGGTGGAGAGACGAAACCGCACAGTGATGGATACAGCAAGGAGCTTGCTAAAGAGTATGCAAGTACCAGCGAGGTTTTGGGGAGACGCAGTTAGACACGCGGTCTACTTGCTAAACCGTTTGCCAACGAAGGCACTAGGAGAGCGCACTCCCTACCAGGCATGGAATGGGAAGAAACCCCACTTGGAGCACTTGAGGGTGTTTGGGTGCACCGCACATGTGAAGACTGCGGGTCCCCATCTCAAGAAGCTTGATGACAGGAGTCTGTCGATGGTGTACCTTGGTGTTGAAGACGGAAGCAAGGCACACAGACTCTTTGACCCCCGACGCGGCAAGATCCAGGTGAGCAGAGATGCCGTGTTCGAAGAAGAGAAGAAGTGGGATTGGCGCAACAAGAACGGAGACCCCGAGCAGAACTCAGTTGAGTTCGTAGTCGAAGAAGAAGGGGGCGTAGTAGAGCAGGAAGGTGCCCTCACCAGCTCATTCAGCTCGGGTACTCCCTCCAGCTCGGGTACCCCTACCAGCTCTGGTCCCCCCACCAGCTCTGGTACCCCCACCAGCTCTAGTACCCCTACCAGAGATTCCTCCCCGGGTACACCTAGGACACCCAGCCCGAGCAGAATCAGCTCTTCCAGCTCAGGAGATTCCTCGATCAAGGATGGCCCAAGGGGATTTCGTCCCCTAGCAGAAGTCTATGAAGAATCTCAGGAAGTGGAGATGAACTTAGAAGAGTTGTCCTTGTTGTGCGCCGAGGAGCCAGCCAACTACCAAGAGGTAGCAAGCGAGCAGGAATGGCAGGAGGCAATGAAGAAGGAGCTGGAGTCCATAGAAAAGAACAAGACATGGGAGCTCACCGACCTGCCCAAAGGTCAGAAGCCCATTCGCTTGAAGTGGGTCTACAAGCTCAAGAAGGACACCGAGGGGAATTTCCTAAAGCACAAGGCAAGGCTAGTAGCCAAAGGCTACGTGCAGAAGCAAGGAGTCGACTTCGAGGAAGTCTTTGCTCCCGTGGCGAGACTAGACACGATCAGACTCATCCTAGCCCTAGCAGCTAATCGAGGTTAGGAGATTCACCACATGGATGTCAAATCGGCATTCTTAAATGGTGACCTCGAGGAAGAAGTCTACGTCAGTCAACCTGAAGGTTTTGGCGTCAAGGGCAAAGAGAAGAAGGTGTACAAGCTCTCCAAGGCTCTATACGGGCTACGTCAAGCTCCAAGGGCGTGGAACATATGCCTCGACAAGAGTTTGAAGAGTCTTGGATTCACAAAGTGTTCAAGAGATCAGGCAGTGTACACCAGGAGCAGCAGAGAAGAAGTTCTGGTCGTCATAGTCTATGTGGACGACCTGATAGTCACTGGATCTAGAGCAGGAGGCGTAGAGGGATTCAAGAAGCAAATGATGGCCGAGTTCGAGATGAGTGATCTTGGACTACTTTTTTACTACCTCGGCATCGAGGTAGAGCAAAAGAAAGATTGCATCACGCTGAAGCAGTCGGCCTACGCGAAGAAGATCCTCAAGCAGTTCGAGATGGCGGATTGCAACCCGAGCAGATACCCAATAGAGGCGAAGCTGCAGCTCGGGAAGGATGCTGAAGGAGGAGAAGTGGATCCCACAGAGTACAGACGCGTGATCGGGTGTTTGAGGTATCTCACCCATACCCGACCAGACATTTCTCAAGCAGTTGGGATAGTTAGTCGTTTCATGGAGAAGCCTAAAAGTGCACACCAGCAGGCCGTGAAGCACATCTTGCGCTACGTGAAGGGAACGACGGACTACGGGATCCAATATAGAAGAGGCAGGGGAGCAGAAGAGCTAGTCGGCTTCATTGACAGTGATCTGGCCGGTGACATTGATGATAGGAAGAGTACCGGAGGGATGGCGTTCTACCTCAACGGGAACCTGATTACCTGACAATCTCAGAAGCAGAAGACTGTAGCTCTATCCTCGTGTGAAGCGGAGTTCATGGCAGCAACTGCAGCAGCATGTCAAGCTATGTGGTTGAAGGGGATTCTGAGTGAAGTGACTGGAGACGAGCAGAAGCCAGTAACACTCTACGTGGACAACAAGTCCGCAATAACACTGATGAAGAACCCAGTGTTTCATGGTCGGAGCAAACACATAGACACTCGGTATCATTATATTCGCGAGTGTGTGGAGAAGAGGAATATCATCGTGGAGTTTGTCAGCACGAAGGAGCAGCGGGCAGACATACTCACCAAGGCTCTAGCAAGAGTTAAGTTCGCGGAGATGAGAGAGCTGCTCGGAGTAAAGAACCTCGACCCAAGTCAAACTTACGGGGGAGAATGTGAGTTTAAGCCTGACTTGGCTCAACTCTTAGCAGAGATTTCCCCACCAGGGATTTCCCCACCAGAGCGAGCAGAGAAGAGCCCGAGCAGAGATCATCCTAGCAGGAGTTCTCCCACCAGAGATGGGTCCGACCAGAGATTTCTCCCAGCAGGAAGGGACCCGACCAGAGATGCTCCTACCAGACATACCCCTAGCAGAGATGGGGGGGAGCAGAAGTGGCTCCCTAGCAGACGAGCCCCGAGCAGAAATGCCCCGGGCAGAAACACACCCTAGCAGCCCTGCTAGGGACACCCGACCAGAAGTCATCGAAAACCATTCTAGAAGCAGCCAAACTTGAGGAGCAAGTTTGGAGATTTGATTTGATTTGGTTTCCTGATTCTGTTAGGATTCGATGAAAATGTAAAAGATTTGATTGAGTTTTTTTTTTTAGGAAGTTTTAGCTAGGGTTTCGTTTTGGTCTCCTATAAATACTAGTGCTAGTGTATATTTTTGTAACTCCATTATTGCAATTTTTTGCCTTCGAATTAATCAAGAGAAAATTGTCCCAAGTTCTTCTTTCTTTGTTCTTTCTCTTCGTGCTTTGTTCTTTGGTTGCAGATCTATTCCCGTTGGGAACCAACACACAACTTTGTCAAGTACTGTCCCAGGGAGAAGATCGTCCGTCCTTGACTAAATGTCTTCCCGACAAGCTAAGTCCATTGCCCAACAAAGCAGCAGTAAGCGAATCTCGATTCGCAGTCGTGTGTTATCATCATATCTGTGTGTGTTATTGTGTCTTTCAAGTATTTTCTTTATGATATGTCAGTGTGGGAATCGTTTCTGATTCGAATGTCAAAAGAACAATCTTAATCTTTTGAGATCTTACTCTGTTTAGAAGTTAGATCTTAGTTCCATTATCCATACATGAAGTGGCAAAGTCAGGAGGTGAGGTAACTGGGGAGCTAAGCAGCTTAAAACGATGTGGCAGACTTTTCAACAATTTATGGTTTAATTACCAATATCAAACCTTTTCAAACCGCAAATTTTAAATCAACACAAATTCCTAATCAAATTAAATACTGTTGAAAAAAACACAAAAATCACACGAGTTGTGGTATAGACTCCAATCATAACAACATTTAAGAAAGTGCCTCAACTTATTAATTCATTTATAAATACTAAGAAATAAGACCATATCTTATTTGACTGATCAAATATGTTTTTTTTTTTCTTCTCTAATATTAATATTAATTTTATTTTATTTATTTAACCATCTAAGTACTTATCTAGATTAAAAATAAATAATTAAATACCAAAAATTGAGACCAAGTCATCCTGATGAAGATGTGGTGGACTTTTGCTAAGCGTTGTCTCGAGTTTTCGTCACCGGAAACAATTTTGTTTTGAGTGAAAAGATTATGCAGAACAAAGGTAAAAATGATGGACCCACGAGAGTTCTTATGTCGTTTGACCCGTTAATGAAACATAATTTCATGGCTTATATACTATGTGTGATTGAACATGGGTTACAAAAAGGGAAATTACAATCTTTTGGGGTCTAATTCTCCCAAAGGTGAGCGAACAATTTTGCAGCAAAGAATTTTCTGTTAGGTTAGGATCTCTTAGAATAACGTTGTTATAACTTATATCTACTCTCTCTTGCATGTACAAAGGTATGTAATAACTAATAACTAATATGTATAACAGTGATTGGACGGGTCAACTTTTTAGACAGCTGGATTGTTGGTTTCTACTTTCTAAGAAAATATATCTTAGCAAAAAAAAAAAAATAATAATAAAAAAAATATGGAGTTTTAAATAATTGGGTACAACATGGCTAAATGTTTAAGGGTTAAAATCCTAGCAATTAAATTCCTAAAATCTCTAACTGTCCTAAAGAAAAGGGAAAACGAAAACTAATTCCCAAACTTGCTCTTCGTGACCAGGAACTTCCTTGGATGACTCCACTTTCACGCGCACTCGGGCCAGGTGATCATACTTCACCATGTCGGGCTTGATAACCTCACATTTCCCACCTAAGCTTGACTTGGTTTGAGGTTCTTCACACCGAGCAACTTTCTCATTTCCGCGAATTTGAGCCGAGAAAGGGGCCTTGGTGAGAATGTTCGCATATTGCTTTTCGGTATCAAAAAAATTCCATAATGCTCTCCCGCTTCTGTACACACTTGTGGATGAAATAAAAGCAAATGATGATGTGTTTACTCCGTCCATGAAACACCAGGTTCTTCATCAATGTGACCACGGACTTGCTATCCACATAGAGATTTACTAGTTTATGCTCGGTGCCAGTCACTTCACTCAACAAGCTTCTCACCGAAAATGCTTGATACGACGCAAATAAAAACTAGGCCTCGTATGAAGATATGAATACAGTTCTCTGCGTTTTAAAAAGCAAGGCCAACAAGCTTCTATTGGGGCTCATTGGCTAATGCCTTTTGCCTGCGCTAGATCGGCATCCTCCCCGGATTGGCGCACATGGGTCCTTTTTCGCCAAGAGCTTTGTGTCCCTACGGTGAGGAGGAGTCGGCTGCTTTCGATTGATCGCAATATTTTCTACCCAAATGCGACTTACTTGTTTTGTTTTGCGTGCGTGCGTGCGTGAGAGAGAGCTCCACCAATCCTTTAATTTAATAAATATATTACAATTGATTAATTTAAAATACAAAAATAATAATATATTACTTCTCCTGGATGTTGGCCCGGAAATCCCTCACATGGCGACGACGATCCATATTTTGTGAGTTTAAGCCTGACTTGGCTCAACCCCTAGCAAAGATCTCCCTAGCAGAGATTTCCCCACTAGAGATCTCCCCACTAGAGCTTCCCCTAGCAGAGAAGGGCCCGAGCATAAATGCCCCTACAAGGAGTGCCCCCGGGCAAAAGTGGCTCCCTAGCAGAAGAGCCCCGAGCAGGAATACACCGTAGCAGCACTGCTAGGGACATCCGACCAGAAGTCATCGGAACCTATTCTAGAAGGTGCCAAACTTGAGGAGCAAGTTTGGAGATTTGATTTGATTTGGTTTCCTGATTCTGTTAGGATTCGAATGTAAATGTAGAAGATTTGATTGAGTTTATTTTAGGAAGTTTAGCTAGGGTTTCGTTTTCTGGTCCCCTATAAATACTTGTGTTAGTGTTTATTTATGTAGCTCCTCCTTTGTATTTTTGCCCTTCGAATTAATCAAAGAGAATCCTTTCTCCCAAAGCTTTCTTCTTCCTTTATTTTTGTTCTTCGTGTGTTGTTCTTTGGCTGCAGATCTTATTATTGGGAACCAACATATTTGTGGAGGGATTTGTCCCTATGGGGTTTCTGTCAAGGCGGCCTTGTGCCTAGCAGAAAAGTGAATGACGTCTACCACAACACAAATTACGTAATTACTTTTTAAGAGATATATTATATTACATTAATTTAAAATACAACAATTATATTTGCAAATTGCAGGATAGTTAAAAATATTAAAATGGCCGTTAAAAAATCATACTAAAACACCATTACGTATTTAGAAATTCTATTTAATAAATATTTATTTAAGTAAATATATATTTATATATTTAATCGCACTATGAATTTTTTTTCATCATTATGACAATTCTTTTAAGTGGTTTAGTTAAAAATTCAAAAAAAATTTAGGGGTATGAGCAGGGCCGGCCCTGAGCTCGTCGTTTTTGTCCAAGTGTGGCCAGAGTTAACGGGTAAGTTAACTACGTTATAACAATGGAGTGGTCAACGCCCCAAATGTGACTTTGACTATTTTTGCCACCACTTTTAGACTTTAGGTATACGAGGGGTTCTTTGACAAAACTTTGGGTATTTTCACCGTCATTAATGTTGGGTATCCCTCCTTTTTGGAGGCCCAACAATGTGGGTTACCAGTCGACAGATTCTCCGGTTGCACTGTTCTTCGCCGATGAGATGACTGTCGTCGTCGAGTTGAAACTGTACCAACCGGAAATAAACTCGATTAATACATGTGAAAAGCTCGATTTTATAAACTCGATTAATACCAAAAAACCCCTCTTTTTCCCAGTTGACAGATTCTCCAGTTGCATTGTTCTTCGCCGATGAGATGACTATCGTCGTCGAGAGATGTGGGTCGTCGATGAGTTGAAATTGTCGTCGTCGGGAGATGACTGTCGTCGCCGTCGTCGAAGAGAAAGGGTTCGCCGATGAGAAAAAGGGGGAAATGGGTTAGGTCGAGCTGCAGTCGAAAGAGAGAGAAAATTAGAAGTCAAATTTAATTCCAGATTTTAAGGAATTAATCTATTTAATTTTATCAGTATGAAATTTAAAAAAATACGATGACTATTGGATAATTAAATTAAATCATAATTAAATATGAGGGTAATAAGGTCTTTGTGAATTATTAATGAGGTTGATTGGCTATTTGGCAATATTAATCAAAAGATTGGCTATTTTGTAAAATAGTTTTTCTAGTTTGGCTATATAGCTATAGAGCCCTATTATAATTTGTAATTTTTCATGAAAATTATATTAACGTCATTGTAATTGTAATTTGTTATTACAAATCTATTTCTTACATTTTTTTAATTTTCTTTATCAAATTTAAACATACTATTTTATTCTAATATGGACATACGAAACAACATTTATTATGTAAGCCATTCATTTTGTATGTAATTTTGAAATTTATCTAATTTTTTTTTTAAAAAAAATCGTAAATCATATTACATAACAAAATAGTTTGTTGTAAATGTATATTTTTCAATAAAAATCGACAACAAAATTATTTAATTTGACATTGTTTTTAACGTTACCGAGCAAAGTGCGGTGCAGGTCATCTAGTTGATATAATATGTTACTGTAAACTAATTGCTAATGACTAATAATGTGCTATGTAACTAACGTAATAAAATAATGACTAATAATGTGACTGTAAACTATATTATAAAGTGTCTAATGACTAATATTGTGACTAAATAAGAAATTGAGAGCTTGATAGAGCTTGAAGAGTTGCAAAATGAGAGCTTGAGCTTATAAATTTCAGAAAATTAGAAAGTAGAAGGGATTGGTGTGTTTGAGTTTTTTGAATGGTGTGGTATTTATAGATTAAGTTGAGTAAATTAATTAATTAAATTTTTTTTATATAATTTTAGTGAATATAGCCGTTTTAAATTATTTATTACCTTCTGAAAAATTTATTTAAATTTTTATTTTGGGACTAAAATAGTCGTTATTAGCATTAAAATGGCAAAATAGTCGTTATTGATGTAGTTCTGGTACTTATACCTACTAATTTTATTAAATAGTGTCAGCCCCCTTAAATGATAAGGTACTTTATCGTTGCACCCTTTGAAAACACGCTCATCCCTTCGATTGGACGATCGTACGGTTAGGCTTTATTTAAAAAAAAAAAATTAATGCAGCCCATGGGCCCGCCAGCATCTCGGGTTGCGGGCGGGGCGCGATTACTCGGGCCACGGGCCGGGCTGACCCGAGCCACCTCTGGCTTCAATGCCCGCGGGACCGATCGGCGAGCGACGGGTGGCAGGCTGTCCGTGGGCCCGCCCTCATACGAACAAGACTAATTAGGATTGGGGCAAAGAGAATTAAAAATTTCAAAATTAAATTAAGGGCCAGTTTGGTATTTCTTCTAAAGAGGTGTTTTTGCTTTGTCCTTAAATTTAGAGAGAAAATTGTGTTTGGTAAGTGAAAATAAAATTACTTTCTACATAATTTTTGTTTTTCAATAGACAAAAATGAAAAGCGCGTCATTGATGCTTTTGGAGAAAATTATTTTGCAGGTTGTACGTGTCTTTCCCATCCTTTTTTTTTATTATTATCTTTATTTAAATAGTTTTTTTTTGTTATATTTAATTTCAAAACTTCGTAACTTTAATTTTATAACTCCGATTGACTTATAATAATAAGCATTGAAAAGTTTGCGACGAGACGAATCCATTGATAGGTTGGAAGATATAGTTTTGATGTATTTTAAATAATGTATTTTTAAACTATTTATAAGAAGTGATTGATAGTAAATTACATAACCAAACACTAAATTACTTAATCAAGTAACACTTTTTTTACATTACTTTTGAAAAGTGATTTGTATAACAACACAACAATGCCAAACTGGGCCTAAATATCATCTTCGCAACAAATATATTAGCCGCATTTTTTTTTAATGTGTCAAATTTGCGAACTGAATATTTAGTTGCGAAGTTTTCCCGGGAAAAACCCCAAAGTTAAATGTTTGCAATATCAGTCGCAAAGAATTCTTTGCAACAAATATTTAGTCGCAAAACAAGGAAATGATAGAAATGGTAGCTTACTCGAGTATTTTGGTTATGTGAATTTTGGTTATTTTAAAGGAAATTGTACGAAATCCCCCAATTTTAATCGAGTACCGAATATATGGGGCGGAGCCAGAATTTATGTTGAGGTGGTGCTTAAGATAATTTTTTAATAACTTTTTAATGTAAATTTTCAATTATATATTTACAAATGAATAACGACAATCACATAATAACATTGCAACATCTATTAAAAATCAAATAGATAAAGCTGTCTCAAACAAAATATTAAGTTGATTTTTTTCATTTTTATTTTTAAAAAATATTGTATAATAGATTCCTCGTTGACATAAACAAAAATATATGTCTCGATGACCACGTTTTGAGGCATTTTTAAGAAATAATTATAACTATTTATTACTTTTTAATGAAGTAAAGATAATTAATGAGAAATAACCAAAAGTAGAATAATCATAAATTCATAATAATAAAATAGTTATAATATGTTGAAACTGTGAAGAATTGCGATCAAAAGGAGCAAAAACGTGAAATAATAATACATCGTTATGTGAAACTTCACGATAGAGACTAGACAATTTTTTAATTATTTTCGCAAAAAGAAATTATATCATTAAAAGCTTTACTACTAAAAATATAAGGATTATAACTCATTATATTGCAGTATTTTGTCTCAAATAAGATGATAAATTACGTTTTTTTTTTTTTTTTTTTTTTATATTTAAAGTACATGTTATATTTAAAGTACATGTTACATGTTACCAGTCGACAGATTCTCCGGTTGCACTGTTCTTCGCCGATGAGATGACTGTCGTCGTCGAGTTGAAACTGTACCAACCGGAAATAAACTCGATTAATACATGTGAAAAGCTCGATTTTATAAACTCGATTAATACCAAAAAACCCCTCTTTTTCCCAGTTGACAGATTCTCCGGTTGCATTGTTCTTCGCCGATGAGATGACTATCGTCGTCGAGAGATGTGGGTCGTCGATGAGTTGAAATTGTCGTCGTCGGGAGATGACTATCGTCGCCGTCGTCGAAGAGAAAGGGTTCGCCGATGAGAAAAAGGGGGAAATGGGTTAGGTCGAGCTGCAGTCGAAAGAGAGAGAAAATTAGAAGTCAAATTTAATTCCAGATTTTAAGGAATTAATCTATTTAATTTTATCAGTATGAAATTTAAAAAAATACGATGACTATTGGATAATTAAATTAAATCATAATTAAATATGAGGGTAATAAGGTCTTTGTGAATTATTAATGAGGTTGATTGGCTATTTGGCAATATTAATCAAAAGATTGGCTATTTTGTAAAATAGTTTTTCTAGTTTGGCTATATAGCTATAGAGCCCTATTATAATTTGTAATTTTTCATGAAAATTATATTAACGTCATTGTAATTGTAATTTGTTATTACAAATCTATTTCTTACATTTTTTTAATTTTCTTTATCAAATTTAAACATACTATTTTATTCTAATATGGACATACGAAACAACATTTATTATGTAAGCCATTCATTTTGTATGTAATTTTGAAGTTTATCTAATTTTTTTTTAAAAAAAATCGTAAATCATATTACATAAAAAAATAGTTTGTTGTAAATGTATGTTTTTCAATAAAAATCGACAACAAAATTATTTAATTTGACATTGTTTTTAACGTTACCGAGCAAAGTGCGGTGCAGGTCATCTAGTTGATATAATATGTTACTGTAAACTAATGACTAATGACTAATAATGTGCTATGTAACTAACGTAATAAAATAATGACTAATAATGTGACTGTAAACTATATTATAAAGTGTCTAATGACTAATATTGTGACTAAATAAGAAATTGAGAGCTTGATAGAGCTTGAAGAGTTGCAAAATGAGAGCTTGAGCTTATAAATTTCAGAAAATTAGAAAGTAGAAGGGATTGGTGTGTTTGAGTTTTTTGAATGGTGTGGTATTTATAGATTAAGTTGAGTAAATTAATTAATTAAATTTTTTTTATATAATTTTAGTGAATATAGCCGTTTTAAATTATTTATTACCTTCTGAATTTTTTTTTTTTTGGGACTAAAATAGTCGTTATTAGCATTAAAATGGCAAAATAGTCGTTATTGATGTAGTTCTGGTACTTATACCTACTAATTTTATTAAATAGTGTCAGCCCCCTTAAATGATAAGGTACTTTATCGTTGCACCCTTTGAAAACACGCTCATCCCTTCGATTGGACGATCGTACGGTTAGGCTTTATTTAAAAAAAAAAAATTAATGCAGCCCATGGGCCCGCCAACATCTCGGGTTGCGGGCGGGGCGCGATTACTCGGGCCACGGGCCGGGCTGACCCGAGCCACCTCTGGCTTCAATGCCCGCGGGACCGATCGGCGAGCGACGGGTGGCAGGCTGTCCGTGGGCCCGCCCTCATACGAACAAGACTAATTAGGATTGGGGCAAAGAGAATTAAAAATTTCAAAATTAAATTAAGGGCCAGTTTGGTATTGCTTCTAAAGAGGTGTTTTTGCTTTGTCCTTAAATTTAGAGAGAAAATTGTGTTTGGTAAGTCAAAATAAAATTACTTTCTACATAATTTTTGTTTTTCAATAGACAAAAATGAAAAGCGCGTCATTGATGCTTTTGGAGAAAATTATTTTGCAGGTTGTACGTGTCTTTCCCATCCTTTTTTTTATTATTATCTTTATTTAAATAGTTTTTTTTTTGTTATATTTAATTTCAAAACTTCGTAACTTTAATTTTATAACTCCGATTGACTTATAATAATAAGCATTGAAAAGTTTGCGACGAGACGAATCCATTGATAGGTTGAAAGATATAGTTTTGATGTATTTTAAATAATGTATTTTTAAACTATTTATAAGAAGTGATTGATAGTAAATTACATAACCAAACACTAAATTACTTAATCAAGTAACACTTTTTTTACATTACTTTTGAAAAGTGATTTGTATAACAACACAACAATGCCAAACTGGGCCTAAATATCATCTTCGCAACAAATATATTAGCCGCATTTTTTTTTAATGTGTCAAATTTGCGAACTGAATATTTAGTTGCGAAGTTTTCCCGGGAAAAACCCCAAAGTTAAATGTTTGCAATATCAGTCGCAAAGAATTCTTTGCAACAAATATTTAGTCGCAAAACAAGGAAATGATAGAAATGGTAGCTTACTCGAGTATTTTGGTTATGTGAATTTTGGTTATTTTAAAGGAAATTGTACGAAATCCCCCAATTTTAATCGAGTACCGAATATATGGGGCGGAGCCAGAATTTATGTTGAGGTGGTGCTTAAGATAATTTTTTAATAACTTTTTAATGTAAATTTTCAATTATATATTTACAAATGAATAACGACAATCACATAATAACATTGCAACATCTATTAAAAATCAAATAGATAAAGCTGTCTCAAACAAAATATTAAGTTGATTTTTTTCATTTTTATTTTTAAAAAATATTGTATAATAGATTCCTCGTTGACATAAACAAAAATATATGTCTCGATGACCACGTTTTGAGGCATTTTTAAGAAATAATTATAACTATTTATTACTTTTTAATGAAGTAAAGATAATTAATGAGAAATAACCAAAAGTAGAATAATCATAAATTCATAATAATAAAATAGTTATAATATGTTGAAACTGTGAAGAATTGCGATCAAAAGGAGCAAAAACGTGAAATAATAATACATCGTTATGTGAAACTTCACGATAGAGACTAGACAATTTTTTAATTATTTTCGCAAAAAGAAATTATATCATTAAAAGCTTTACTACTAAAAATATAAGGATTATAACTCATTATATTGCAGTATTTTGTCTCAAATAAGATGATAAATTACGTTTTTTTTTTTTTTTTTTTTTTTTTATATTTAAAGTACATGTTATATTTAAAGTACATGTTACATGTTACCAGTCGACAGATTCTCCGGTTGCACTGTTCTTCGCCGATGAGATGACTGTCGTCGTCGAGTTGAAACTGTACCAACCGGAAATAAACTCGATTAATACATGTGAAAAGCTCGATTTTATAAACTCGATTAATACCAAAAAACCCCTCTTTTTCCCAGTTGACAGATTCTCCGGTTGCATTGTTCTTCGCCGATGAGATGACTATCGTCGTCGAGAGATGTGGGTCGTCGATGAGTTGAAATTGTCGTCGTCGGGAGATGACTGTCGTCGCCGTCGTCGAAGAGAAAGGGTTCGCCGATGAGAAAAAGGGGGAAATGGGTTAGGTCGAGCTGCAGTCGAAAGAGAGAGAAAATTAGAAGTCAAATTTAATTCCAGATTTTAAGGAATTAATCTATTTAATTTTATCAGTATGAAATTTAAAAAAATACGATGACTATTGGATAATTAAATTAAATCATAATTAAATATGAGGGTAATAAGGTCTTTGTGAATTATTAATGAGGTTGATTGGCTATTTGGCAATATTAATAAAAAGATTGGCTATTTTGTAAAATAGTTTTTCTAGTTTGGCTATATAGCTATAGAGCCCTATTATAATTTGTAATTTTTCATGAAAATTATATTAACGTCATTGTATTTGTAATTTGTTATTACAAATCTATTTCTTACATTTTTTTAATTTTCTTTATCAAATTTAAACATACTATTTTATTCTAATATGGACATACGAAACAACATTTATTATGTAAGCCATTCATTTTGTATGTAATTTTGAAATTTATCTAATTTTTTTTAAAAAAAAATCGTAAATCATATTACATAACAAAATAGTTTGTTGTAAATGTATGTTTTTCAATAAAAATCGACAACAAAATTATTTAATTTGACATTGTTTTTAACGTTACCGAGCAAAGTGCGGTGCAGGTCATCTAGTTGATATAATATGTTACTGTAAACTAATGACTAATGACTAATAATGTGCTATGTAACTAACGTAATAAAATAATGACTAATAATGTGACTGTAAACTATATTATAAAGTGTCTAATGACTAATATTGTGACTAAATAAGAAATTGAGAGCTTGATAGAGCTTGAAGAGTTGCAAAATGAGAGCTTGAGCTTATAAATTTCAGAAAATTAGAAAGTAGAAGGGATTGGTGTGTTTGAGTTTTTTGAATGGTGTGGTATTCATAGATTAAGTTGAGTAAATTAATTAATTAAATTTTTTTATATAATTTTAGTGAATATAGCCGTTTTAAATTATTTATTACCTTCTGAATATTTTATTTAAATTTTTTTTTGGGACTAAAATAGTCGTTATTAGCATTAAAATGGCAAAATAGTCGTTATTGATGTAGTTCTGGTACTTATACCTACTAATTTTATTAAATAGTGTCAGCCCCCTTAAATGATAAGGTACTTTATCGTTGCACCCTTTGAAAACACGCTCATCCCTTCGATTGGACGATCGTACGGTTAGGCTTTATTTAAAAAAAAAAATTAATGCAGCCCATGGGCCCGCCAGCATCTCGGGTTGCGGGCGGGGCGCGATTACTCGGGCCACGGGCCGGGCTGACCCGAGCCACCTCTGGCTTCAATGCCCGCGGGACCGATCGGCGAGCGACGGGTGGCAGGCTGTCCGTGGGCCCGCCCTCATACGAACAAGACTAATTAGGATTGGGGCAAAGAGAATTAAAAATTTCAAAATTAAATTAAGGGCCAGTTTGGTATTGCTTCTAAAGAGGTGTTTTTGCTTTGTCCTTAAATTTAGAGAGAAAATTGTGTTTGGTAAGTCAAAATAAAATTACTTTCTACATAATTTTTGTTTTTCAATAGACAAAAATGAAAAGCGCGTCATTGATGCTTTTGGAGAAAATTATTTTGCAGGTTGTACGTGTCTTTCCCATCCTTTTTTTTTATTATTATTATCTTTATTTAAATAGTTTTTTTTGTTATATTTAATTTCAAAACTTCGTAACTTTAATTTTATAACTCCGATTGACTTATAATAATAAGCATTGAAAAGTTTGCGACGAGACGAATCCATTGATAGGTTGGAAGATATAGTTTTGATGTATTTTAAATAATGTATTTTTAAACTATTTATAAGAAGTGATTGATAGTAAATTACATAACCAAACACTAAATTACTTAATCAAGTAACACTTTTTTTACATTACTTTTGAAAAGTGATTTGTATAACAACACAACAATGCCAAACTGGGCCTAAATATCATCTTCGCAACAAATATATTAGCCGCATTTTTTTTTAATGTGTCAAATTTGCGAACTGAATATTTAGTTGCGAAGTTTTCCCGGGAAAAACCCCAAAGTTAAATGTTTGCAATATCAGTCGCAAAGAATTCTTTGCAACAAATATTTAGTCGCAAAACAAGGAAATGATAGAAATGGTAGCTTACTCGAGTATTTTGGTTATGTGAATTTTGGTTATTTTAAAGGAAATTGTACGAAATCCCCCAATTTTAATCGAGTACCGAATATATGGGGCGGAGCCAGAATTTATGTTGAGGTGGTGCTTAAGATAATTTTTTAATAACTTTTTAATGTAAATTTTCAATTATATATTTACAAATGAATAACGACAATCACATAATAACATTGCAACATCTATTAAAAATCAAATAGATAAAGCTGTCTCAAACAAAATATTAAGTTGATTTTTTTCATTTTTATTTTTAAAAAATATTGTATAATAGATTCCTCGTTGACATAAACAAAAATATATGTCTCGATGACCACGTTTTGAGGCATTTTTAAGAAATAATTATAACTATTTATTACTTTTTAATGAAGTAAAGATAATTAATGAGAAATAACCAAAAGTAGAATAATCATAAATTCATAATAATAAAATAGTTATAATATGTTGAAACTGTGAAGAATTGCGATCAAAAGAAGCAAAAACGTGAAATAATAATACATCGTTATGTGAAACTTCACGATAGAGACTAGACAATTTTTTAATTATTTTCGCAAAAAGAAATTATATCATTAAAAGCTTTACTACTAAAAATATAAGGATTATAACTAATTATATTGCAGTATTTTGTCTCAAATAAGATGATAAATTACGTTTTTTTTTTTTTTTTTTTTTTTATATTTAAAGTACATGTTACATGTTACCAGTCGACAGATTCTCCGGTTGCACTGTTCTTCGCCGATGAGATGACTGTCGTCGTCGAGTTGAAACTGTACCAACCGGAAATAAACTCGATTAATACATGTGAAAAGCTCGATTTTATAAACTCGATTAATACCAAAAAACCCCTCTTTTTCCCAGTTGACAGATTCTCCGGTTGCATTGTTCTTCGCCGATGAGATGACTATCGTCGTCGAGAGATGTGGGTCGTCGATGAGTTGAAATTGTCGTCGTCGGGAGATGACTGTCGTCGCCGTCGTCGAAGAGAAAGGGTTCGCCGATGAGAAAAAGGGGGAAATGGGTTAGGTCGAGCTGCAGTCGAAAGAGAGAGAAAATTAGAAGTCAAATTTAATTCCAGATTTTAAGGAATTATTCTATTTAATTTTATCAGTATGAAATTTAAAAAAATACGATGACTATTGGATAATTAAATTAAATCATAATTAAATATGAGGGTAATAAGGTCTTTGTGAATTATTAATGAGGTTGATTGGCTATTTGGCAATATTAATCAAAAGATTGGCTATTTTGTAAAATAGTTTTTCTAGTTTGGCTATATAGCTATAGAGCCCTATTATAATTTGTAATTTTTCATGAAAATTATATTAACGTCATTGTAATTGTAATTTGTTATTACAAATCTATTTCTTACATTTTTTTAATTTTCTTTATCAAATTTAAACATACTATTTTATTCTAATATGGACATACGAAACAACATTTATTATGTAAGCCATTCATTTTGTATGTAATTTTGAAATTTATCTAATTTTTAAAAAAAAAAAATCGTAAATCATATTACATAACAAAATAGTTTGTTGTAAATGTATGTTTTTCAATAAAAATCGACAGCAAAATTATTTAATTTGACATTGTTTTTAACGTTACCGAGCAAAGTGCGGTGCAGGTCATCTAGTTGATATAATATGTTACTGTAAACTAATGACTAATGACTAATAATGTGCTATGTAACTAACGTAATAAAATAATGACTAATAATGTGACTGTAAACTATATTATAAAGTGTCTAATGACTAATATTGTGACTAAATAAGAAATTGAGAGCTTGATAGAGCTTGAAGAGTTGCAAAATGAGAGCTTGAGCTTATAAATTTCAGAAAATTAGAAAGTAGAAGGGATTGGTGTGTTTGAGTTTTTTGAATGGTGTGGTATTCATAGATTAAGTTGAGTAAATTAATTAATTAAAATTTTTTATATAATTTTAGTGAATATAGCCGTTTTAAATTATTTATTACCTTCTGAATATTTTATTTAAATTTTTTTTTTGGGACTAAAATAGTCGTTATTAGCATTAAAATGGCAAAATAGTCGTTATTGATGTAGTTCTGGTACTTATACCTACTAATTTTATTAAATAGTGTCAGCCCCCTTAAATGATAAGGTACTTTATCGTTGCACCCTTTGAAAACACGCTCATCCCTTCGATTGGACGATCGTACGGTTAGGCTTTATTTAAAAAAAAAAAATTAATGCAGCCCATGGGCCCGCCAGCATCTCGGGTTGCGGGCGGGGCGCGATTACTCGGGCCACGGGCCGGGCTGACCCGAGCCACCTCTGGCTTCAATGCCCGCGGGACCGATCGGCGAGCGACGGGTGGCAGGCTGTCCGTGGGCCCGCCCTCATACGAACAAGACTAATTAGGATTGGGGCAAAGAGAATTAAAAATTTCAAAATTAAATTAAGGGCCAGTTTGGTATTGCTTCTAAAGAGGTGTTTTTGCTTTGTCCTTAAATTTAGAGAGAAAATTGTGTTTGGTAAGTCAAAATAAAATTACTTTCTACATAATTTTTGTTTTTCAATAGACAAAAATGAAAAGCGCGTCATTGATGCTTTTGGAGAAAATTATTTTGCAGGTTGTACGTGTCTTTCCCATCCTTTTTTTTTTTATTATTATCTTTATTTAAATAGTTTTTTTTTGTTATATTTAATTTCAAAACTTCGTAACTTTAATTTTATAACTCCGATTGACTTATAGTAATAAGCATTGAAAAGTTTGCGACGAGACGAATCCATTGATAGGTTGGAAGATATAGTTTTGATGTATTTTAAATAATGTATTTTTAAACTATTTATAAGAAGTGATTGATAGTAAATTACATAACCAAACACTAAATTACTTAATCAAGTAACACTTTTTTTACATTACTTTTGAAAAGTGATTTGTATAACAACACAACAATGCCAAACTGGGCCTAAATATCATCTTCGCAACAAATATATTAGCCGCATTTTTTTTAATGTGTCAAATTTGCGAACTGAATATTTAGTTGCGAAGTTTTCCCGGGAAAAACCCCAAAGTTAAATGTTTGCAATATCAGTCGCAAAGAATTCTTTGCAACAAATATTTAGTCGCAAAACAAGGAAATGATAGAAATGGTAGCTTACTCGAGTATTTTGGTTATGTGAATTTTGGTTATTTTAAAGGAAATTGTACGAAATCCCCCAATTTTAATCGAGTACCGAATATATGGGGCGGAGCCAGAATTTATGTTGAGGTGGTGCTTAAGATAATTTTTTAATAACTTTTTAATGTAAATTTTCAATTATATATTTACAAATGAATAACGACAATCACATAATAACATTGCAACATCTATTAAAAATCAAATAGATAAAGCTGTCTCAAACAAAATATTAAGTTGATTTTTTTCATTTTTATTTTTAAAAAATATTGTATAATAGATTCCTCGTTGACATAAACAAAAATATATGTCTCGATGACCACGTTTTGAGGCATTTTTAAGAAATAATTATAACTATTTATTACTTTTTAATGAAGTAAAGATAATTAATGAGAAATAACCAAAAGTAGAATAATCATAAATTCATAATAATAAAATAGTTATAATATGTTGAAACTGTGAAGAATTGCGATCAAAAGGAGCAAAAACGTGAAATAATAATACATCGTTATGTGAAACTTCACGATAGAGACTAGACAATTTTTTAATTATTTTCGCAAAAAGAAATTATATCATTAAAAGCTTTACTACTAAAAATATGAGGATTATAACTAATTATATTGCAGTATTTTGTCTCAAATAAGATGATAAATTACGTTTTTTTTTTTTTTTTTTTTTTTATATTTAAAGTACATGTTACATGTTACCAGTCGACAGATTCTCCGGTTGCACTGTTCTTCGCCGATGAGATGACTGTCGTCGTCGAGTTGAAACTGTACCAACCGGAAATAAACTCGATTAATACATGTGAAAAGCTCGATTTTATAAACTCGATTAATACCAAAAAACCCCTCTTTTTCCCAGTTGACAGATTCTCCGGTTGCATTGTTCTTCGCCGATGAGATGACTATCGTCGTCGAGAGATGTGGGTCGTCGATGAGTTGAAATTGTCGTCGTCGGGAGATGACTGTCGTCGCCGTCGTCGAAGAGAAAGGGTTCACCGATGAGAAAAAGGGGGAAATGGGTTAGGTCGAGCTGCAGTCGAAAGAGAGAGAAAATTAGAAGTCAAATTTAATTCCAGATTTTAAGGAATTAATCTATTTAATTTTATCAGTATGAAATTTAAAAAAAATACGATGACTATTGGATAATTAAATTAAATCATAATTAAATATGAGGGTAATAAGGTCTTTGTGAATTATTAATGAGGTTGATTGGCTATTTGGCAATATTAATCAAAAGATTGGCTATTTTGTAAAATAGTTTTTCTAGTTTGGCTATATAGCTATAGAGCCCTATTATAATTTGTAATTTTTCATGAAAATTATATTAACGTCATTGTAATTGTAATTTGTTATTACAAATCTATTTCTTACATTTTTTTAATTTTCTTTATCAAATTTAAACATACTATTTTATTCTAATATGGACATACGAAACAACATTTATTATGTAAGCCATTCATTTTGTAATTTTGAAATTTATCTAATTTTTTTTAAAAAAAATCGTAAATCATATTACATAACAAAATAGTTTGTTGTAAATGTATGTTTTTCAATAAAAATCGACAACAAAATTATTTAATTTGACATTGTTTTTAACGTTACCGAGCAAAGTGCGGTGCAGGTCATCTAGTTGATATAATATTTTACTGTAAACTAATGACTAATGACTAATAATGTGCTATGTAACTAACGTAATAAAATAATGACTAATAATGTGACTGTAAACTATATTATAAAGTGTCTAATGACTAATATTGTGACTAAATAAGAAATTGAGAGCTTGATAGAGCTTGAAGAGTTGCAAAATGAGAGCTTGAGCTTATAAATTTCAGAAAATTAGAAAGTAGAAGGGATTGGTGTGTTTGAGTTTTTTGAATGGTGTGGTATTTATAGATTAAGTTGAGTAAATTAATTAATTAAATTTTTTTTATATAATTTTAGTGAATATAGCCGTTTTAAATTATTTATTACCTTCTGAATATTTTATTTAAATTTTTTTTTTGGGACTAAAATAGTCGTTATTAGCATTAAAATGGCAAAATAGTCGTTATTGATGTAGTTCTGGTACTTATACCTACTAATTTTATTAAATAGTGTCAGCCCCATTAAATGATAAGGTACTTTATCGTTGCACCCTTTGAAAACACGCTCATCCCTTCGATTGGACGATCGTACGGTTAGGCTTTATTTAAAAAAAAAAAAATTAATGCAGCCCATGGGCCCGCCAGCATCTCGGGTTGCGGGCGGGGCGCGATTACTCGGGCCACGGGCCGGGCTGACCCGAGCCACCTCTGGCTTCAATGCCCGCGGGACCGATCGGCGAGCGACGGGTGGCAGGCTGTCCGTGGGCCCGCCCTCATACGAACAAGACTAATTAGGATTGGGGCAAAGAGAATTAAAAATTTCAAAATTAAATTAAGGGCCAGTTTGGTATTGCTTCTAAAGAGGTGTTTTTGCTTTGTCCTTAAATTTAGAGAGAAAATTGTGTTTGGTAAGTCAAAATAAAATTACTTTCTACATAATTTTTGTTTTTCAATAGACAAAAATGAAAAGCGCGTCATTGATGCTTTTGGAGAAAATTATTTTGCAGGTTGTACGTGTCTTTCCCATCCTTTTTTTTTATTATTATTATCTTTATTTAAATAGTTTTTTTTTGTTATATTTAATTTCAAAACTTCGTAACTTTAATTTTATAACTCCGATTGACTTATAATAATAAGCATTGAAAAGTTTGCGACGAGACGAATCCATTGATAGGTTGGAAGATATAGTTTTGATGTATTTTTAAACTATTTATAAGAAGTGATTGATAGTAAATTACATAACCAAACACTAAATTACTTAATCAAGTAACACTTTTTTTACATTACTTTTGAAAAGTGATTTGTATAACAACACAACAATGCCAAACTGGGCCTAAATATCATCTTCGCAACAAATATATTAGCCGCATTTTTTTTTTAATGTGTCAAATTTGCGAACTGAATATTTAGTTGCGAAGTTTTCCCGGGAAAAACCCCAAAGTTAAATGTTTGCAATATCAGTCGCAAAGAATTCTTTGCAACAAATATTTAGTCGCAAAACAAGGAAATGATAGAAATGGTAGCTTACTCGAGTATTTTGGTTATTTGAATTTTGGTTATTTTAAAGGAAATTGTACGAAATCCCCCAATTTTAATCGAGTACCGAATATATGGGGCGGAGCCAGAATTTATGTTGAGGTGGTGCTTAAGATAATTTTTTAATAACTTTTTAATGTAAATTTTCAATTATATATTTACAAATGAATAACGACAATCACATAATAACATTGCAACATCTATTAAAAATCAAATAGATAAAGCTGTCTCAAACAAAATATTAAGTTGATTTTTTTCATTTTTATTTTTAAAAAATATTGTATAATAGATTCCTCGTTGACATAAACAAAAATATATGTCTCGATGACCACGTTTTGAGGCATTTTTAAGAAATAATTATAACTATTTATTACTTTTTAATGAAGTAAAGATAATTAATGAGAAATAAGCAAAAGTAGAATAATCATAAATTCATAATAATAAAATAGTTATAATATGTTGAAACTGTGAAGAATTGCGATCAAAAGGAGCAAAAACGTGAAATAATAATACATCGTTATGTGAAACTTCACGATAGAGACTAGACAATTTTTTAATTATTTTCGCAAAAAGAAATTATATCATTAAAAGCTTTACTACTAAAAATATAAGGATTATAACTCATTATATTGCAGTATTTTGTCTCAAATAAGATGATAAATTACGTTTTTTTTTTTTATATTTAAAGTACATGTTACGTTGGTGTTAGGAGTCGATCCTAGATCTTTACAAAAGGAAGAACTTGTAATCAAGGCAACAACGAAAGCTACTACATGCTAGTTCTAGAACTCGATTGACTGTTAATATTTTATACATAATATTTACGTTTTTTTATTTTTAAACTTTTTTTTATTTTTATTTTCTATGCGTCGTTTTTCAGGTGGTGCCCCAGCATACACTCGCCTCTATGTAGCTCCGCCCCTTAATTAGCTACGAAATCCAAAAATATGGGGTAAAAATACGCAATTATTCTAAAATACGTGGCTATTATGGATTTTTTATACTCAAGTATTTTTGGATTTGTAAAAATACGTGATTATTTTTTAAAAAAAAAATTGTATCTTGGAAAGTTAAAAATACTCTGATTAAATTACTTACATTAAAATAATCAAAATTATATACTTTTAAAATATGGAATAAAATTTGCGTAATTTTAAAATGTTGATTAAAATATGAATTAATCCATTTCTTATTATTTTTATTTTAGATACCAAGTATTTTATTTTTGGTATTTTTAAATTTAAGATATTTTGCCCTCAGATAAAAGAATATCAATGTGGCGATCAATTGGATGCCATGTGACATTTGGCTTACAATTTCTGAGTATTAGTATTTTTCTCGGATAACAAGATGAATGTGAATATATCAGAGTCATTTAAAAGACTACATGTACTTATGCCGCCATAAGCCCAAAGAGCGATATGAGTGACACGTTGCACCATTTAACATTTGTAGAAGGAAACTCGCGGAAGTGGATTGGGGAGGCAAATAAAATATTGAGAACTTTCACCGGCTGAAAAAAAGAATGATAACTTAATGTAGATAATTGAAAGACTGCGGGTACTTATACCGCCATTTTCCCTATTATTTTCTGGTTGGTAAGGAAGATACTCCGTATCCAGATGAAATTACGCAATATTATTTTCTAATAATATATTCACTTAAGCTATATCGTACTAACTCTAAACAAAATCTCCACAAGTCGTCCTAAGCTCACAGCAGGAAGGTTTTAACATCGAAGAAACATCAATATTATATGAGATATCCTTCACTTAGAGAGTTGAGTTAATAAAATCTTTGAAAATCTAGTTTTTTTTTTTCATTACTCTAAAATCACATGGACAACAAGGAAAAGAAAATACTGAGTCTAAGTCAACGCACATAACTAAAATGAATATGATTTTAATCGTGTTGATCACCGCGAATATGATTTAAATAGTTAGTGAACACATCACGGACATGAAACATATGATGAGACCCAACCCAATTAGACACAATTATTTTTATGCAATATATATATATATATAGTACTAAGTGTATTTAGTAGTGATTATGTATCAATTTTGTATTTTTATTTTATTAATAACGTTGTTTAATTGATGAATATTTACAACCGCTAATGAGTTTTAAAATTTTATACTATGTAATTCTATTAATTTAATTAAATGGGTCTAAAATGATACTTAATATATTAAATAGTTTTAGAGTCCAGTAAGCCAGATGAACACTGGTTCAAATACATTGCTATCTTGAGATCATAACAAGTTAAACCGGGATGAGTCGTATAATTGCGGATATGGATATAAGAAAAATTATTCCCTTAACGTGTGATTTGTGGGAAGTAAACATATACTCATGTGTAGCTTACGACCTCGCAATCGTGAGTAGTTTTGCAATACTCATATCTTGTCTAGTTGTTTGTCTGGAATACTGCGGCGTATCCGGGATTGAGTTTTAGTTCTTGATAGTATAGCATCTGCCACTAGGTGTTCGAGGCTAGCCTAGGAGACTGAAAATCAGTCTCTGATACTCATGAGAGATTGTTTTTCAAGTATTTGAGACTAATTAATTAGTCTCTAATACCCTTGTTTCTTGTAGTGGGTCCAGTTTATAACCAACATTTGGTATCAGAGCGAAGTAACCAGAGTACATGTGTCATCATCGTCGTTACCCCGCAAGGCCGCCAGAGAAGAGATGACAATAAAGGAAAGAAGGGAGGGAATGTCACACTAAGTTAGGCGATGCTTACGAAGAGAAACTACTCAGTGTGGGCGCTAAGATGAGAGTAAATTAATGCGTGGTCAAGAAGTTCCTAAGAGCAGTTGCTGAACGTTACATGCAGATCATGACGTCGATCAAAGAGTTTGGTGACCTCAAGACTATGTAGTCGAGGAGGTTGTGGGTCGTCTAAAATTCCACGACGCGAAGTTTCGGAGCTATGCTGACAGAGAAAATGAAAAGTCACCTCTTGCTCACGCATGAAGAATAGATGGGCAAGCAGAAGAGGTACCAGTGAGACGGTTCTTCCTCCAGTTCGTCGAGTCGCAATGGATACGGAAGTGATAGCTGTGGACGTGACAGATGCTGAGGTCGAGGATGTGGTCGCTGAAATCGGGTATCAACGATGTTAGGAAGAATGTCTAGACAAGTATATCAACAAGTAGAGAAACAACCCAGATTACCAAATATGCGCATAAGGTAAAGAACAAATGAACACGCAATATTTGGTAACGTAGTTCGCGAACCCCTCGTCGGAACCTACTCTGCGGGGCACTTACCCAGATACTTTACTCCACTGGAAAACATTTACAAATGTTACACGGTCATACATGATATTTAAATGAGTTTCACAAGGGAATAAATAACTCCCCCTCAAGACCAGGCATAGTTGGTAATCCGACTCTAGGGAAAAAGCTTGCTTCTCTTCAGAACAATCTTGCGATGTCTTCAACTGTCCACAACCAGTCGTCACTTCACTCAAGAGAGATCTCAAGACTCTCCAGTTCTGATTCAAGCAGATCTGTGTTTTTCGTTCAAAGTGCTCGATGTTCCAGCCACATCTAGCAAAGGCTAAATAAGCCGGTCTTCTTGGTATCCATAATGCGACATTAATAGCTCCACGATCAGGGGGATTGACAGCACCAACGGTAATATCAATCAAATCAACAATCAGATGAAGAATTAAGACTGAGCTGGCAGATCGCGGAGATTGCACAGCAAAGATCTTTGACTCCAGCAGGAAATCTCTTCAATAAAAGCGCAGATCTTCAGCAACTTGTTGATACTTCTGTTGTCTGGACACCACCTGTTTATACAACACATAAAGACAAAAACAAAAAGAACAAACAATATTCTTATAGTCGCGACCAGCGTGGTCAAGGCAGTAACACTCCCCGCCAAGACGGCGCCATAACCCGCAAGGATAAGAGCACGTTAAAGTCATTTTACAACAGTAATCATAACGGAAGCCACGTCAAACTTATGATGACATGAGAAAAAAATACTTTTGATATTTTTACCACGACAAAATACAAAGAGTGTGTACTTCAAAATACTTTGCCTGTATTTACAATGAGTTAATAAGATAGAAGACTATGCGCCAAAAAAAAAAAAAACATGAGTATGAGTATACAAACGTCATTACATGACAATATATGCCGCTACGCTAATATTTCCTGGAAATACTGAGAGCTACAAATACGGAAATACAGCTCCATATAACCTGTCTCAACATAGCCAAGCATCAAAATATATATTTTTTCCTCGAAGAATGGTGTTGTATTACCTGCTTTTGCCTCTGGCTGTGTGCTTCTCGATTCGTCTCTTCTTATTCTTCTTCCAAAAGCCCCGGTCCTATACTGCCGCTTCCAATCTACCTCCGGGGTGGTTGGGGCTTCCCGTGATTGGGGAGAGCCTCTCGTTCATGTGGGCCGTCAGACTAGGCCGCCCTGAGAAGTTCTTCTTCGACCGGGCTGTGGGTGACGGGTCAGCGTTCAAAACATCCTTGATGGGCGAGCCTGCCGAGGTGCTTTGCGGCGTGACGGGCAATAATTTCATCTACTCCAACGAGAACAAGCTGGTGACGACGTGGATTCCCCCTTCCATGTCGAAACTCATCTACGCCTCCACGCAGATGAACAATAGCGCGAGTTTGAAGAAACTCAGAAAGCTTCTCCCGGGCCTCCTGAAGATGGACGCTCTACGGCGCAACGTTGGCATCATGGATGAGGTTGCGCGACAGCAGTTTGCCGCCGAGAGGGGCGGTCGAAGCAAGGACTCTGTTTCCATGGCTCGTCTCGCCAAGAGGTACACGTTCCAGGTCGCGTTGAGACTCTTAGCGAGCCTCGACGACCCTAAGGAGATCGAGAGGTTAGAGGAGCTTTTCAACACGGTTTCTGCGGGGATGTATTCCATTCCAGTCAATCTTCTGGGGACGGCGCGCAATCGAGCACTGAAGACGGTGATGGTGCTGAAAAATGAGGTTGTGAAGGTGATCGAGCGGAGGAAGATTGAGATAGTAGAAGGGAAAACTGGCATGGGACAGGACATCCTCTCCCACATGCTTGACATACGCACTGACGATGGCCAGTTCTGTAGCGAGCTCGACATTGCCAGCTTTATGATCGGCCTCGTCCATGCTAGCCACGGAACCACCAGCAAGGCCTGTACCTCCCTCGTCAAGTATCTAACAGAACTTCCCATTGTGTATGAAGCCGTTTACAATGGTGCGTTATATATATTAATATATATTTTAATTTATTTAAGAACTCTGATTGTATGCCTGTTTGGAAAATCCATTGAAGGGTTGGAAATGATTTTGTTAAATATGAGAAATCTAGTAGTTTTAAAATGTTTTCAAGTTATACCCTCGTCCTTGAATCTTTTCCCAGAAAAAAAAAAAAGTTATTTATGTTGGGCATAGGGAAAAGAAAGCTAAAGGCAGTGTTAAATTTTTGTGAACTTTAATACAGAGTAACCAGTATTTATGTTTCTTTTGAGACTCTGACAAATAAGACATGATAAATTGTAGAAAATTGTTTTAAAATGAATTCCAGCTCATTTAACTTTTTAAATTTTATTTATGTTATTAAATAACACCCGGAATTCGAATTTCACATGATCAATTCTAGGTAAAATTAACAAGTTATTATAACGATATGACAGAGCAAATGAAGATCGTGGAGTCGAAAGCAGAAGGGGAGATGCTGAACTGGGCCGACCTAGAGAAGATGAGGTACGAACGTCGCTCAAGAAGTGCTCCGGTTAGATCATCCGGGGATGGGACTGGGAGCAGCCAGGGAGGCAATCACTGACTTCACCTACGGCGGCTTCTCTGTTCCCAAAGGCTGGAAGGTATTCTTGTCAACCGCCACCACCCACAAGAACCCCGCCTACTTCCCGGACCCTGAGAGATTCGACCCGGCCCGATTCGAGGGCAGTGGGCCCGCCCCATACACGTACATCCCCTTCGGCGGTGGTCCTAGGATGTGCCCTGGCAAGGAGTACGCTAGGGTTAAGATGCTGGTTTTCGTGCACAATGTGAGTTTAAGCCTGACTTGGCTCAACTCCTAGCAGAGATTTCCCCACCAGGGATTTCCCCACCAGGGATTTCCCCACCAGAGCGAGCAGAGAAGAGCCTGAGCAGAGATCTTCCTAGCAGGAGTTCTCCCACCAGAGAGCTCCCCACCAGAGATGGGTTCGACCAGAGATTTCTCCCAGCAGGAAGGGACCCGACCAGGAATGGTCCTACCAGAGATGGCCCTAGCAGAGATGAGGGAGAGCAGAGATGGCTCCCTAGCAGACGAGCCCCGAGCAGGAATGCCCCGGGCAGAAACACTCCCTAGCAGCCCTGCTAGAGACACACGACCAGAAGCCAAACTTGAGGAGCAAGTTTGGAGATTTGATTTGATTTGGTTTCCTGATTCTGTTAGGATTCGATGTAAATGTAAAAGATTTGATTGAGTTTTTTTTGTAGGAAGTTTTAGCTAGGGTTTCGTTTTGGTCTCCTATAAATACTAGTGTTAGTGTATATTTTTGTAACTCCATTATTGCAATTTTTTGCCTTCGAATTAATCAAGAGAAAATTCTCCCAAGTTCTTCTTTCTTTGTTCTTTCTCTTCGTGCTTTGTTCTTTGGTTGCAGATCCATTCCCATTAGGAACCAACAATTGGTATCAGAGCTTAGGTGCCAAAGAGGATGTCGTCACCAAGCGAGTCCACCGGAGGAGAGCTGACAACCGCGACGAAGATCGGATCAAAGGAAGGGAATGTGACGCTCCATTACCCGATGCTCACGAAGAGCAATTACTCAGTTTGGGCGTTGAAGATGCGAGTGAATTTGCAGGCGCAAGGAGTCTGGGAGGCTGTGGAAGGGAGCGATGTCGAAGGGTCAAAGAGAGGATGACACTCGCTGCCATCTACCAAGGAGTTCCGGAAGATGTCCTTCTCATGATCGCCGAGAAGGATTCCGCAAAGGAGGCGTGGTCGACACTTCGAACCATGTACATGGGCGCAGATCGCGTCAAGGAGGCTAAGGTCCAGACCTTGAAGAGTGAGTTCGAGGTTATGAGGATGAGGGAAAGCGAATCAATTGATGATTTCGCTATGCGGCTCACGTCCATTGTGACCGGCATACGCTCGCTGGGAGGCAAGGTGGAGGAGACCACCGTCGTCAAGAAGTTTCTCCGAGCAGTGCCTCACAAGTACATGCAGATCGTGACATCGATTGAGCAGTTCGGCGACCTCAAGACCATGACGGTCGAGGAGGTTGTTGATCGCCTCAAATCCTACGAGGAGAGACTTCGGGGTTACGGTGACAGAGAAGAGGAGAAGCACCTCGTGCTCACGCATGAAGAGTGGACGGCCAGACAAAAGAAAAGCGGGGAGAAGATATTTCTTCTAGCTCCTCTGGTCGGAGTAGCTACAGCGGAGACAGCCGAGGACGTGGTAGAGGTCGTGGGCGAGGGCGAGGGCGAGGTCGGGACACGCGAGGTCGCGGCAGTGGTGCACCCCGTCAGAAAAGCACGACCAGGAGAGACAAGAGCACAGTAAAGTGCTGTAATTGTCAGAAGCTTGGGCACTTTGCTTCAGAGTGCCGCAGCAAGAACCACAAAGAGGAAGCGAATCTGATGAGATTCGATGAAGACCAGCCGGCTCTGATGTTTGCCGAACAGGAGGTGAGCCTGGACGGACAAGAAGACGAGGAGACTATCCTCGTAGGCGGCAGGGAGCAGACCTGCCCGGAGAGCAGAGAGCAGACCTGCTCGAAATCCGAGCAGAGACCAGAGATCAGATACCAGCGACCAGAGAGCTCCGAGCAGAGACCAGAGAGCAGAGACCAGACAGCAGAGACTAGAGACCAGACACCAGAGACCAGAGAGTAGACCAGCTCGGAGGTGGTGTTCCTGATCGAGGACAAGGTTATTGCGAACCTCCTCGTTGACGAAGAGCAGAAAGTCTCTACCGATGTCTGGTACCTAGACAATGGCGCGAGCAACCACATGACAGGAGACCGAGCTAAGTTTGAAAAGCTCGATGAGAAGATCACGGGGAACGTGAAATTTGGCGATGGCTCGATCGTCGAAATTAGAGGCAGAGGGTCCATCCTGTTCGTGTGCAAGAACGGGGACCAACGCCTCATGACCTAGGTCTACTACATCCCAAAGCTGAAGAGTAACATCATCAGCCTCGGACATATGACAGAGATCGGCAACACAGTGGCGATGTCTGGTCCCTATCTGAAGATGTTGAACAGAAGTGGCAACCTGCTGATGAGGGTGAAGAGAACGCCGAACAGGTTGTACAAGATTCTCCTGGAGACAGGCCAGCCCATCTACTTAATGGCTTCCTTAGCAGACCCGGCCTGGTTGTGGCATGCGAGACTTGGGCACGTAAACTTCTACGCGCTCAAGATGATGGGCGAGAAGGAGATGGCCTATGGGGTTCTTAAGATTGAACACCCCAACCAGCTATGCGAATGTTGCATGATCGCAAAACAGGCTCGAATACCATTCCCGATTAAGGCCAAATTCCGAGCAGAGCGACCTCTCCAACTGGTGCATGCGGACCTCTGTGGTCCTATCACCCCAACAACTCTAGCCGGAAGCAAGTATTTCCTACTACTTGTTGACGACTACAGTCGCTGGATGTGGATCTACACGCTCAAAGAGAAGAGTGGAGCCTTTGAAGTCTTCAAGAAGTTCAAGAGGCTCGTGGAGAATGGGTCACAACACAAGATGAAGGTCTTGAGAACAGACCGAGGTGGAGAGTTCACATCTCAGAAGTTCGGAGAGTTCTGCGATCAGGAAGGAGTCGAGCGCCACCTGACCGCACCATACACTCCCCAGCAGAACGGTGTGGTGGAGAGACGAAACCGCACAGTGATGGATACAGCAAGGAGCTTGCTAAAGAGTATGCAAGTACCAGCGAGGTTTTGGGGAGACGCAGTTAGACACGCGGTCTACTTGCTAAACCGTTTGCCAACGATGGCACTAGGAGAGCGCACTCCCTACTAGGCATGGAATGGGAAGAAACCCCACTTGGAGCACTTGAGGGTGTTTGGGTGCACCGCACATGTGAAGACTGCGGGTCCCCATCTCAAGAAGCTTGATGACAGGAGTCTGTCGATGGTGTACCTTGGTGTTGAAGACGGAAGCAAGGAACACAGACTCTTTGACCCCCGACGTGGCAAGATCCAGGTGAGCAGAGATGCCGTGTTCGAAGAAGAGAAGAAGTGGGATTGGCGCAACAAGAACGGAGACCCCGAGCAGAACTCAGTTGAGTTCGTAGTCGAAGAAGAAGAGGGCGTAGTAGAGCAGGAAGGTGCCCTCACCAGCTCATTTAGCTTGGGTACTCCCTCCAGCTCGGGTACCCCTACCAGCTCTGGTCCCCCCACCAGCTCTGGTACCCCCACCAGCTCTAGTACCCCTACCAGAGATTCCTCCCCGGGTACACCTAGGACACCCAGCCCGAGCAGAATCAGCTCTTCCAGCTCAGGATATTCCTCGATCAAGGATGGCCCAAGGGGATTTCGTCCCCTAGCAGAAGTCTACGAAGAATCTCAGGAAGTGGAGATGAACTTAGAAGATTTGTCCTTGTTGTGCGCCGAGGAGCCAGCCAACTACCAAGAGGCAACAAGCGAGCAGGAATGGCAGGAGGCAATGAAGAAAGAGCTGGAGTCCATAGAAAAGAACAAGACATGGGAGCTCACCGACCTGCCCAAAGGTCAGAAGCCCATTCGCTTGAAGTGGGTCTACAAGCTCAAGAAGGACACCGAGGGGAATTTCCTAAAGCACAAGGCAAGGCTAGTAGCCAAAGGCTACGTGCAGAAGCAAGGAGTCGACTTCGAGGAAGTCTTTGCTCCCGTGGCGAGACTAGACACGATCAGACTCATCCTAGCCCTAGCAGCTCATCGAGGTTAGGAGATTCACCACATGGATGTCAAATCGGCATTCCTAAATGGTGACCTCGAGGAAGAAGTCTACGTCAGTCAACCTGAAGGTTTTGGCGTCAAGGGCAAGGAGAAGAAGGTGTACAAGCTCTCCAAGGCTCTATACGGGCTACGTCAAGCTCCAAGGGCGTGGAACATATGCCTCGACAAGAGTTTGAAGAGTCTTGGATTCACAAAGTGTTCAAGAGATCAGGCAGTGTACACCAGGAGCAGCAGAGAAGAAGTTCTGGTCGTCATAGTCTATGTGGACGACCTGATAGTCACTGGATCTAGAGCAGGAGGCGTAGAGGGATTCAAGAAGCAAATGATGGCCGAGTTCGAGATGAGTGATCTTGGACTACTTTTTTACTACCTCGGCATCGAGGTAGAGCAAAAGAAAGATTGCATCACGCTGAAGCAGTCGGCCTACGCGAAGAAGATCCTCAAGCAGTTCGAGATGGCGGATTGCAACCCGAGCAGATACCCAATAGAGGCGAAGCTGCAGCTCGGGAAGGATGCTGAAGGAGGAGAAGTGGATCCCACAGAGTACGGACGCGTGATCGGGTGTTTGAGGTATCTCACCCACACCCGACCAGACATTTCTCAAGCAGTTGGGATAGTTAGTCGTTTCATGGAGAAGCCTAAAAGTGCACACCAGCATGCCGTGAAGCACATCTTGCGCTACGTGAAGGGAACGACGGACTACGGGATCCAATATAGAAGAGGCAGGGGAGCAGAAGAGCTAGTCGGCTTCACTGACAGTGATCTGGCCGGTGACATTGATGATAGGAAGAGTACCGGAGGGATGGCGTTCTACCTCAACGGGAACCTGATCACCTGACAATCTCAGAAGCAGAAGACTGTAGCTCTATCCTCGTGTGAAGCGGAGTTCATGGCAGCAACTGCAGCAGCATGTCAAGCTATGTGGTTGAAGGGGATTCTGAGTGAAGTGACTGGAGACGAGCAGAAGCCAGTAACACTCTACGTGGACAACAAGTCCGCAATAACACTGATGAAGAACCCAGTGTTTCATGGTCGGAGCAAACACATAGACACTCGGTATCATTATATTCGCGAGTGTGTGGAGAAGAGGAATATCATCGTGGAGTTTGTCAGCACGAAGGAGCAGCGGGCAGACATACTCACCAAGGCTCTAGCAAGAGTTAAGTTCGCGGAGATGAGAGAGCTGCTCGGAGTAAAGAACCTCGACCCAAGTCAAACTTACGGGGGAGAATGTGAGTTTAAGCCTGACTTGGCTCAACTCTTAGCAGAGATTTCCCCACCAGGGATTTCCCCACCAGAGCGAGCAGAGAAGAGCCCGAGCAGAGATCATCCTAGCAGGAGTTCTCCCACCAGAGATGGGTCCGACCAGAGATTTCTCCCAGCAGGAAGGGACCCGACCAGAGATGCTCCTACCAGACATACCCCTAGCAGAGATGGGGGGGAGCAGAAGTGGCTCCCTAGCAGACGAGCCCCGAGCAGAAATGCCCCGGGCAGAAACACACCCTAGCAGCCCTGCTAGGGACACCCGACCAGAAGTCATCGAAAACCATTCTAGAAGCAGCCAAACTTGAGGAGCAAGTTTGGAGATTTGATTTGATTTGGTTTCCTGATTCTGTTAGGATTCGATGTAAATGTAAAAGATTTGATTGAGTTTTTTTTTTTAGGAAGTTTTAGCTAGGGTTTCGTTTTGGTCTCCTATAAATACTAGTGCTAGTGTATATTTTTGTAACTCCATTATTGCAATTTTTTGCCTTCGAATTAATCAAGAGAAAATTGTCCCAAGTTCTTCTTTCTTTGTTCTTTCTCTTCGTGCTTTGTTCTTTGGTTGCAGATCTATTCCCGTTGGGAACCAACACACAACTTTGTCAAGTACTGTCCCAGGGAGAAGATCGTCCGTCCTTGACTAAATGTCTTCCCGACAAGCTAAGTCCATTGCCCAACAAAGCAGCAGTAAGCGAATCTCGATTCGCAGTCGTGTGTTATCATCATATCTGTGTGTGTTATTGTGTCTTTCAAGTATTTTCTTTATGATATGTCAGTGTGGGAATCGTTTCTGATTCGAATGTCAAAAGAACAATCTTAATCTTTTGAGATCTTACTCTGTTTAGAAGTTAGATCTTAGTTCCATTATCCATACATGAAGTGGCAAAGTCAGGAGGTGAGGTAACTGGGGAGCTAAGCAGCTTAAAACGATGTGGCAGACTTTTCAACAATTTATGGTAAAATTACCAATATCAAACCTTTTCAAACCGCAAATTTTAAATCAACACAAATTCCTAATCAAATTAAATACTGTTGAAAAAAACACAAAAATCACACGAGTTGTGGTATAGACTCCAATCATAACAACATTTAAGAAAGTGCCTCAACTTATTAATTCATTTATAAATACTAAGAAATAAGACCATATCTTATTTGACTGATCAAATATGTTTTTTTTTTCTTCTCTAATATTAATATTAATTTTATTTTATTTATTTAACCATCTAAGTACTTATCTAGATTAAAAATAAATAATTAAATACCAAAAATTGAGACCAAGTCATCCTGATGAAGATGTGGTGGACTTTTGCTAAGCGTTGTCTCGAGTTTTCGTCACCGGAAACAATTTTGTTTTGAGTGAAAAGATTATGCAGAACAAAGGTAAAAATGATGGACCCACGAGAGTTCTTATGTCGTTTGACCCGTTAATGAAACATAATTTCATGGCTTATATACTATGTGTGATTGAACATGGGTTACAAAAAGGGAAATTACAATCTTTTGGGGTCTAATTCTCCCAAAGGTGAGCGAACAATTTTGCAGCAAAGAATTTTCTGTTAGGTTAGGATCTCTTAGAATAACGTTGTTATAACTTATATCTACTCTCTCTTGCATGTACAAAGGTATGTAATAACTAATAACTAATATGTATAGCAGTGATTGGACGGGTCAACTTTTTAGACAGCTGGATTGTTGGTTTCTACTTTCTAAGAAAATATATCTTAGCAAAAAAAAAAAAAATATATATGGAGTTTTAAATAATTGGGTACAACATGGCTAAATGTTAAAGGGTTAAAATCCTAACAATTAAATTCCTAAAATCTCTAACTGTCCTAAAGAAAAGGGAAAACGAAAACTAATTCCCAAACTTGCTCTTCGTGACCAGGAACTTCCTTGAATGACTCCACTTTCACACGCACTCGGGCCAGGTGATCATACTTCACCATATCGGGCTTGATAACCTCACATTTCCCACCTAAGCTTGACTTGGTTTGAGGTTCTTCACACCGAGCAACTTTCTCATTTCCGCGAATTTGAGCCGAGAAAGGGGCCTTGGTGAGAATGTTCGCATATTGCTTTTCGGTATCAAAAAAATTCCATAATGCTCTCCCGCTTCTGTACACACTTGTGGATGAAATAAAAGCAAATGATGATGTGTTTACTCCATCCATGAAACACTAGGTTCTTCATCAATGTGACCACGGACTTGCTATCCACATAGAGATTTACTAGTTTATGCTCGGTGCCAGTCACTTCACTCAACAAGCTTCTCACCGAAAATGCTTGATACGACGCAAATAAAAACTAGGCCTCGTATGAAGATATGAATACAGTTCTCTGCTTTTTAAAAAGCAAGGCCAACAAGCTTCTATTGGGGCTCATTGGCTAATGCCTTTAGCCTGCGCTAGATGGGCATCCTCCCCGGATTGGCGCACATGAGTCCTTTTTCGCCAAGAGCTTTGTGTCCCTACGGTGAGGAGGAGTCGGCTGCTTTCGATTGATCGCAATATTTTCTACCCAATTGCGACTTACTTGTTTTGTTTTGCGTGCGTGCGTGTGTGAGAGAGAGCTCCACCAATCCTTTAATTTAATAAATATATTACAATTGATTAATTTAAAATACAAAAATAATAATATATTACTTCTCCTGGATGTTGGCCCGGAAATCCCTCACATGGCGACGACGATCCATATTTTGTGAGTTTAAGCCTGACTTGGCTCAACCCCTAGCAAAGATCTCCCTAGCAGAGATTTCCCCACCAGAGATCTCCCCACTAGAGCTTCCCCTAGCAGAGAAGGGCCCGAGCAGAAATGCCCCTACAAGGAGTGCCCCCGGGCAAAAGTGGCTCCCTAGCAGAAGAGCCCCGAGCAGGAATACACCGTAGCAGCACTGCTAGGGACATCCGACCAGAAGTCATCGGAACCTATTCTAGAAGGTGCCAAACTTGAGGAGCAAGTTTGGAGATTTGATTTGATTTGGTTTCCTGATTCTATTAGGATTCGAATGTAAATGTAGAAGATTTGATTGAGTTTATTTTAGGAAGTTTAGCTAGGGTTTCGTTTTCTGGTCCCCTATAAATACTTGTGTTAGTGTTTATTTATGTAACTCCTCCTTTGTATTTTTGCCCTTCGAATTAATCAAAGAGAATCCTTTCTCCCAAAGCTTTCTTCTTCCTTTATTTTTGTTCTTCGTGTGTTGTTCTTTGGCTGCAGATCTTATTATTGGGAACCAACATATTTGTGGAGGGATTTGTCCCTATGGGGTTTCTATCAAGGCGGCCTTGTGCCTAGCAGAAAAGTGAATGACGTCTACCGCAACACAAATTACGTATTTACTTCAAGAGATATATTATATTACATTAATTTAAAATACAACAATTATATTTGCAAATTGCAGGATAGTTAAAAATATTAAAATGGCCGTTAAAAAATCATACTAAAACACCATTACGTATTTAGAAATTCTATTTAATAAATATTTATTTAAGTAAATATATATTTATATATTTAATCGCACTATGAATTTTTTTTCATCATTATGACAATTCTTTTAAGTGGTTTAGTTAAAAATTCAAAAAAAATTTAGGGGTATGAGCAGGGCCGGCCCTGAGCTCGTCGTTTTTGTCCAAGTGTGGCCAGAGTTAACGGGTAAGTTAACTACGTTATGAGAATGGAGTGGTCAACGCCCCAAATGTGACTTTGACTATTTTTGCCACCACTTTTAGACTTTAGGTATACGAGGGGTTCTTTGACAAAACTTTGGGTATTTTCACCGTCATTAATGTTGGGTATCCCTCCTTTTTGGAGGCCCAACAATGTGGGTTATTTTTTGACCCATTGATCCATGTACCCGGCCCATGAAGTCTAGGTCATAAATGACTTAGATGAGATAAAGAAATTAGAAGAGTGAAGAAGTGAGGGAAAAACAAGAGCAAGAGAAAGAAAAGGAAATTCGCGGTTGCCGCACAGTTTCATCGACCCTCAGGAAAATCATCATTGCGCATTCGTTCACCGTTTGATTGTCGTGATTTTTGAATAGAACGTTCCTAAGACATAGAGGTACGTTCTGAACGGTGAAGATGTGGTTTGGATCTTTCTAGTTCGGTCTGAAGAGTGGTAACCAGAGGGTGATTTGTGAGAACGTTTTTCACAAATTCTTCTCTTGCTTGTTATTGTAATCCGAGATTGGTGTTCGATCTTGATGATGATGATGATGATGATGTATGCCTTTAGTTTTATCTAGAGAAGACTTCGTTTGTACCTCACTCTTGATTATAGTCGATTTTAAGCGGCCTACGGGTCCCGTGGTTTTTACTCCGTTTTGGGGGTTTTTCCACGCTAAAATTGTCTCGTGTTCGTGGTTGTGTTTCGATTATTATTGCCTTCATATTTCAGCGGCTTTTGGGAGAGATTTAGATTCCGTTGCGTTGCGCTTTCTCCCAACAAAGTGGTATCAGAGCCGTGGTTTGATTTTGTGCGACTATGGAGGTGAACCCGTCATGAATGGAGAGTTTGAACGGTTCCAATTACAATGTTTGGAAAGGAAAAATGGAGGACTTTCTCTTTGTCAAGCATTTCCGTTTGCCGGTTTTTTCTACCGAGAAACCCGAGGGAAAAAGTGATGAAGAATGGAATTTGTTGCATCGACAAGTTTGTGGGTACATTCGACAATGGGTGGATGACAATGTTTGGAACCATGTGGATGGTGAAACTCGTGCTAACATCCTTTGGACGAAGCTTGAAGTGCTTTATGCACGGAAGACCGGGAATAACAAGATGTTCTTGCTCAAGCAAATGATAGCCTTGAAGTATCATGACGGTACGCCAATAACCGATCACTTGAATAACTTCCAAGGAATTATGAACCAAATGACGACGATGAATCTTAGATTGGATGATAAGATTCAAGGATTGTAGCTTCTTGGTACTTTGTCGAACTCGTGGGAGACGTTTAGGATGTCGTTGTCTAACTCCGCTCCGGATGGTATCATGTCGATGGATTTGGCAAAGAGTAGCATTTTGAATGAAGATATGAGAAGAAAGTCTCAAGGCTCCTCTTCACATTCCGAGGTATTGGTTACCGAGTCGAGGGGGATAAATCAAGCCCGTGATTCAAACAACCATGGTGCATCACGAGGAGCGTCGCGTGGAGGTTCAAAAAGATGGGCTAATGTTGTTTGCCATCATTGTGGCTTGAAAGGCCACATTAAAAAGTATTGCCGGAAGTTGAGAAACAAAGGCAAGGGAAAGAAGAACAACCACAACAAAACTGATGTCAAGAAAGAAGGTAACAATAGTGAAAATGTTGCTATTGTTGACGATTTCTTTGTCGTTTGTGATGATTATGCAGAAAGTGTCAATTTATCTCGCGATGAGACGAGTTGGGTGGTTGATAGTGGTGCTTCTTCGCATGGGACTTCACAACGGGATCTTTACTCCACTTATAAGGCTGGTGATTTTGGTATTGTCGGCATGGGAAACAAAGGATATTCAAAGGTGATTGAAATTGGAGATGTATGTGTTGAAACTAGTAATGGCACTTCTCTAGTTCTCAAAGATGTGAAGCACGTTCCGGACCTTCGGTTCAATCTCTTGTCGGTTTCAAAATTGGACGATGAAGGCTATGGCAACTCTTTCTTGGAAAATGAATAGAAGTTAAAGAAAGGCTCAATGGTGATTGCAAGAGGAAAAAGACGCTCAAATTTGTATGTCGCGCAATTTGGGAGTTCTAAATGCCACGTCAACACTTGCGAGGATGAAAGTTCTTCCGAACTATGGCACAAACGTGTGGGTCATATGAGTGAGAAAGGTTTGGGAATCTTGTTGAAGAAGAATGCACTATTTGGAGTTTCCAACGCAAAGTTGAAGAGATGCTCGCATTGTTTGGTGGGAAAGCAAAGGCGCGTATCGTTTTGGTCTTTTGAACCAGAGAGAAAGTCACAAGTGTTAGACTTGGTACATTCCGATGTTTGTGGGCCAATGAAGACACGATCCCTTGGCGGTTCTTATTACTTTGTGACTTTTATCGACGATCACTCTCCGAAAGTTTGGGCTTACACCTTGAAGACAAAAGATCAAGTGTTAGATACCTTCAAGTTGTTTCAAGCGTCGTTTGAACGAGAAATGGGGAAGAAGCTCAAGTGTATCCGAACGGATAACGGGGGAGAATACATTGGTCCTTTCGATGAATATTGCCGAGAGCAAGGTATTCGTCACCAAAAGTCTCCTCCGAAGACACCACAATTGAATGGGTTGACCGAAAGAATTAATAGAACTTTGGTTGAAAGAATGAGATGCTTGCTTTCTCAATCAAAGTTGCCGAAGTACTTTTGGGGCGAAGTATTGAGTACGGTTGTACATGTGCTAAATCTTACACCTTGTGTGCCTTTGAAGTTTGAAGTTCCGAGCCGTGTTTGGAGTGGTAAAGATGTCACGTACGACCATCTTCGAGTGTTTGGGTGCATGGCATATGTGCACGTTCCGAAGGATGAGAGGTCGAAGTTGGATGGCAAGACCAAGAAATGTATATTCGTTGGTTATGGGCTCGATGAGTTTGGATATCGTTTCTTTGATCCGGTTGCAAGAAAGCTTGTTTGTAGTCGTGATGTTGTATTCATGGAGGATTACACCAGTGAAGATATCGACAAAGTTGAGAAAGAAGTTCCAACCTTTGAAGACGAAGAATTAGTTGATACGGAACCAACTAATATTGCTCCTACCCCGACCGTTGTCGAAGATGTGCAAATTGAAAATCAAGGTACGAAATTACATGTTAATCCTTTAAATCCTAATGATTTTGTTGATGTTGAAAATGAGGTTGGCCATGAAGATGAAAGTGAGCAACCCTCTAATGAGTTGAGGCGGTCCACTCGTGTTAGACATCCTTCCGTTTGATACCCCTCGAACGAATATGTCTTTATCACCGATGACGGAGAACCTGAAAGTTTTGAAGAAGCTTTGGATGACGAAAACAAAAAGGAGTGGATGGATGCCATGGAAGATGAGATGCAATCGCTTCGTGAGAACAACACTTTTGAATTGGTGAAGTTACCAAAGGGTAAAACGGTTTTAAAGAATCGATGGATTTATCGTTTGAAGCAAGACGAAAGCACTTCGCAAAAACGGTTCAAGGCTCGCTTGGTGGTAAAGGACTTTAGTCAAAGAAAAGGCATTGACTTTAGCGAGATTTTTTCTCCCGTGGTGAAGATGCAATCCATTCGGGTAGTGCTTGGGCTAGCCGCTAGCCTTGATTTTGGAAGTTGAGCAAATGGACGTGAAGACGGCTTTTCTTCACGGTGATCTACATGAAGAGATTTACATGGAGCAACCGGAGGGTTTTCGAGAAAATGGTAAAGAAGACTATGTTTGCAAATTGGTAAAGAGTCTTTACGGCTTGAAACAAGCACCGCGACAATGGTATAAAAAGTTTAACTCGGTGATGGCTAAACATGGCTACAAGATGACAAATGCCGATCATTGTGTGTTTGTGCGCAATTTCTCCGATGATGATTTCATTATCCTTTTGCTCTATGTTGACGATATGCTTATCGTTGGAAAGAACATTGCTTGGATTGAAGAGTTGAAGAAGAATTTGAGTGAGTCTTTTGCGATGAAGGATTTGGATAAGCGAAAAAGATCTTTGGAATTGAGATTTTTCGTCATCGAGAGGCGAAGAAGTTGTACTTGTCTCAAGAATCATACATCGAGAAAGTTCTTCGGCATTTTAAGATGGATGAAGCAAAGCGGTGAGCGTTCCGCTTGGATCTCATTTCAAGCTTAGCCACCAACAATGTCCATCTACAAATGATGAATGAAAAGTCAAGTATGAAGAACGTTCCATACTCGTCGGCGCGCGGTTGGTAGTTTGATGTACGCCATGGTTTGTACGAGGCCGGATATAGCCCATACAGTGGGAATGGTGAGTCGTTATCTCTCAAATCCGCGAAGACGTCATTGGGAGGCCGTGAAGTGGGTTATGAGACATCTCCGCGGGACTTCAAATTTGAGACTAGCTTTGGGATGCGAGAAGCCTACGTTAGTTGGTTATACGGATTCTGATCTAGCCGGAAGCTTGGATGATCGAAAATCTACTTCGAGACATATGGTGACTTTTGCCGGGGGAGTCGTGGCTTGGCAATCGAAGTTGCAAAAGTGTGTTGCACTCTCTACTATCGAGGCCGAGTTCATTGCCGCCGTTGAAGCGACGAAAGATTTGTTGTGGTTGAGGAAATTTATAATGGAGCTTGGGGTCAAACAAGAAAAATATATCTTGTTTTGTGATAGTCAAAGCGCCATTCATTTAGCGAAGAATTCCTCGTTTCACTCAAGGTCGAAGCACATTGATGTTCGTTATCATTAGATCCGTGACGCATTGGATTCTAAGTTGATGGAGCTCGAGAAGATTCACACCGATGACAATGGTTCCGATATGTTGACGAAGGTTTTGCCGAAAGGGAAGTTTGAGTTTTGTCGCTCGGTTGCCGGGTTGACATTGCCCTCCAACTAGTCGGTCGGGGGAGTTTGTAGGGTATCCCTCCTATTTGGAGGCCCAACAATTTGGGTTATTTTTTGACCCATTGATCCATGTACCCGGCCAATAAAGTATAGGTCATAAATAACTTAGATGAGATGAAGAAATTAGAAGAGTGAAGAAGTGAGAGAAAAACAAGAACAAGAGAAAGAAAAGGAAATTCGCGGTTCCCGCACAGTTTCGTCGACCCTCAGGAAAAATCGTCATTGCGCATTCGTTCACCATTTGATCGTCGTGATTTTTGGACAGAACGTTCCTAAGACATAGAGGTATATTCTGAACGGTGGAGATGTGGTTTGGATCTTTCTAGGTCGGTCTGAAGAGTGGTAACCAGAGGATGATTTGTGAGAACGTTTTTCACAAATTCTTCTCTTGCTTGTTATTGTAATCCGAGATTGGTGTTTGATCTTCATGATGATGATGATGTATGCCTCTAGTTTTATCTAGAGAAGACTTAATATGTACCTCACTCTTGATTATAGTGGATTTTAAGCGGCCTACGGGTCCCGTGGTTTTTTACTCCGTTTTGGGGGTTTTTCGTGTTCGTGGTTGTGTTTCGATTATTATCGCCTTCATATTTTAGCGGCTTTTGGGAGAGATTGAGATTCCGTTGCGTTGCGCTTTCTCCCAACAATTAACCTTTTTAAATTTCAAATTAATCCTCTTCTTTTTACGTTGAAATTTTAACCAACGATCTATCTGTGAGTTTAAGCCTGACTTGGCTCAACTCCTATCAGAGAATTCCCCACCAGGGATCTCCCCACCAAAACTTCCTAGCAGGTGTTCTCCCACCAGAAATCTTCCTAGCAGGAAGTTCCCCAACAAAGATGGGTCCGACCAGAGCTTTCTCCTAGTAGGAAAGGACCTGACCAGAGATGCTCCTACCAGACATACCCCTAGCAGAGATGGGGGGGAGCAGAAGTGGCTCCCTAACAGACGATCCCCTACCAGGAATGCCCCGAGAAGAAACACACCCTAGTAGCCTTGCTAGTGACACCCGACCAGAATTCATCGAAACCCATTCTAGAAGGTGCCAAACTTGATGAGCAAGTTTGGAGATTTGATTTGATTCGGTTTCCTGATTCTATTAGGATTTGATTGTAAATGTATAAGATTTGATTGAGTTTATTTTAGGAATGTTAGCTAGGGTTTCATTTTTTTTTGGTCTCCTATAAATAATTGTGTTAGTGTCTAATTTTTGTAACTCCATTATCGCAATTTTGCTTTCGATTAATCAGAGAAGTTTCTCTCCCACTTAGAGCACTTGAGGGTGTTTAGGTTCCCCGAACATGTGACGACCGTGGGTCCCCATCTCAAGAAGCTCGATGATAAGAGTCAGACAATGGTGTACTTTGGTGTTGAAGACGGAAGCAAGGCACATAGATAATTTGACCCCCGATGCGGCAAGATCCAGGTGAGCAGAGATGCCGTGTTTGAAGAAGAGAAGAAATGGGATTGGCGCGACGAGAACGGAGACCCCGAGCAGAACTCAGTTGAGTTCGTAGTCGAAGAAGAAGATGGCGTTGCCGAGCAGGAAAGTACCCACACCAGCTCGGGTACCTCTATAAGCTCAGGTACCCCTACCAACTCTGGTACCCCTACCAGAGATTCATGCCCGGGTACACCCAGGACACCCAGCCCGAGCAGACTCAGCTCGTCCAACTCAGGAGATTCCTCGATCAAGGATGGCCGAAAGGGATTCCGTCCCCTAGCAGAAGTCTACAAAGAGTCTCAGGAAGTGGAGATGAACCTAGAAGAGTTGTCCTTGTTGTACGCCGAGGAGCCAGCCAACTACCAAGAGGCAGCAAGCGAGCAGGAATGGCAGGAGGCAATGAAGAAGGAGTTGGAGTCCATCGAGAAGAACAGGACATGGGAGCTCACCGACCTGCCCAAAGGTCAGAAGCCCATTGGCTTGTAATGGGTCTACAAGCTCAAGAAGGACACCGAGGGGAATGTCCTAAAGCACAAAGCAAGGCTAGTAGCCAAAGGCTATGTGCAAAGGCAAGGAGTCGACTTCGAGGAAGTCTTTGCTCCTGTGGCAAGGCTAGACACGATTAGGCTCATTCTAGCCCTAACAGCTCATTGAGGTTGGGAGATTCACTACATGGATGTCAAATCGACATTCTTAAATGGTGACCTCGAGGAAGAAGTCTACGTCAGTCAACATGAAGGTTTTGGCGTCAAGGGCAAGGAGAAGAAGGTGTACAAGCTCTCCAAGGCTCTATACGGGCTACGTCAAGCTCCAAGGGCGTGGAACATATGCCTCGACAAGAGTTTAAAGAGTCTTGGATTCACAAAGTGCTCCAGGGAGCAGGCAGTGTACACCAGGAGCAGCACAGAAGAAGTTCTGGTCGTCGGAATGTATGTAGACGACCTGATAGTCATTGGATCCAGCGCAGGAGGCGTAGAAGGATTCAAGAAACAGATGATGGCCGAATTCGAGATGAGTGACCTCGGATTACTTTCATACTACCTCGGCATCGAGGTGGAGCAGAAGAAAGACTGTATTACGCTGAAGCAGTCGGCCTACGCGAAGAAGATCCTCAAGCAGTTCGAGATGGTGGATTGCAGCCCGAGAAAATACCCAATGGAGGCAAAGTTGCAGCTCGGGAAGGATGCTGAAGGAAGAGAAGTGGATCCCACGGAGGATAGACGCGTGATCAGGTGCCTGAGGTATCTTACTCACACCCGACCAGATATTTCTCACGGAGTCGGGATAGTTAGTCGTTTCATGGAGAAGCCAACAAACGCACACCAGCAGGTCGTGAAGCACATCTTACGCTACGTGAAGGGAATGACGGACTACGAGATCCAATATAGAAGAGGCAGGGGAGCAGAAGAGCTAGTCGGCTTCACTGACAGCGATCTGGCCGGTGACATTGATGATAGAAAGAGCACCGGAGGGATGGCGTTCTACCTCAACGGGAACCTGGTCACCTGGCAATCTCAGAAGCAGAAGACTGTAGCTTTATCCTCGTGTGAAGCGGAGTTCATGGCAGCAACCGCAGCAGCATGTCAAGCTATGTGGTTGAAGGGGATTCTGAGTGAAGTGACTGGAGACGAGCATAAGCCAGTTAGACTCTACGTGGACAACAAGTCCGCAATAGTGCTGATGAAGAACCCAGTGTTTCATGGTCGGAGCAAACACATAGACACTCGGTATCATTATATTCGCGAGTGTGTGGAGAAGCAGAAGATCATCGTGGAGTTTGTCAGCACGAAGGAGCAGCGGGCAGACATACTCACCAAGGCTCTAGCAAGAGTTAAGTTCACGGAGTCAAACTTACGGGGGAGAATATGAGTTTAAGCCTGACTTGGCTCAACTCCTATCAGAGATTTCCCCACCAGGGATCTCCCCACCAGAACTTCCTAGCAGGAGTTCTCCCACCAGAGATTTTCCTAGCAGGAAGTTCCCCACCAGAGATGGGTCCGACCAGAGCTTTCTCCTAGCAGGAAAGGACCCGACCAGAGATGCTCCTACCCAGACATACCCCTAGCAGAGATGGGGGGGGGGGGGGGAGAAGTGGCTCCCTAACAGACGATCCCCTACCAGGAATGCCCCGAGCAGAAACACACCTTAGCAGCCCTGCTAGGGACACCCGACCAGAAGTCATCGAAACCCATTCTAGAAGGTGCCAAACTTGAGGAGCAAGTTTGGAGATTTGATTTGGTTTCCTGATTCTGTTAGGATTTGAATGTAAATGTACAAGATTTGATTGAGTTTATTTTAGGAAGGTTAGCTAGGGTTTCGTTTTTTTTTTTTTTTTGGTCTCCTATAAATACTTGTGTTAGTGTCTAATTTTTGTAACTCCATTATTGCAATTTTGCCTTCGATTAATCAGCGAAGTTTTTCTCCCAATTTCTTTGTTCTTTCTTCCTTTTCTTGCTCTACGTTTGTTCTTTGGCAGATCCATTCCCATTGGGAACCAACACTATCTCTTTAAATTTTGAAAACCACCCTTTAAACTTAAACCCTGCAGGTTGTGTCCTAGTTACTGAAAGCATGACTCGAACTCATCAGCTCAAGGAAAAATACCTTTACCACGATTCCAATCCATTATTTCTCCATTTGAATTATTTTAAGATATAAGATCGTATAACTTGACCAACCGCGTGGATATCAAAGTATTTAAAATGATTTCTTGTGGACTAATAGTATTATTGATGAAGGCGTGGGAGAAGGAATCAAGCCACATTGTCACGGGGATAAGAAAAGAAAAGAAAAAAATAAGATGTTTAAACAAACCCTAAAATTTTCAGTTGTTCAGAGATCACCTTCCATTGCCCTAATATTTATTTGCAAATCAATCACAAATATATATTAACTATGTATATAACTTTCATTAAGCCAATGGACAAATTTGAAAGATAAAAAAATGGTGCATGTGATCCACAATCACTTAGTTTAAGACTTAATCGGTTGAAGTTGATGACTTGCTACTTTGACTCATTACATAATTCGATTAATAATTGAAGGACATATAAATTGGCGGAAAAAATCTCTTCTTATAAATTTGATCTTTTGTATTTTAATATTTACATATATTTAAATTAGCGGCAAAAAATAATAGTTAGTTGAAACAATCTGGTCAGATTATATTTAAATAATTTGAAAATCATAGTTAGTTGAAATAATCTGGTCAAGTTATTTTGAATAATAGAATAAAATCATACTGACCAACCGCATGGATATCAAAATATTTACAAGTAGTTGCTTGTGGATAATTGTATTATTGAGGAGGGCATGTAAGAAGAAATCAAGCCAGAGTGTCATGGGTATTGTAGGTTATTCTGACTCATGAAAATGATAATTTGGGCTAAAACTGGTCGAAAAGTTTATATAGTCTAGCAAAAGGGACCCATCTTTTTCCTGGTGGCGCCATAAAGGCCTTGGCGTTTAGTTATGGTCCCTGAGATCAGATTCTTATTTTGATTTTCAAAGTGTCATATTGATTTCACAGACCACGTTAAGTTACCAGTTGTCTCTGTGTTGTAGAACGGTCTCGCGGACCGCTGAAATTTTAATGAAGGGAACAGAAAATAACTTGATGTTGTTTTCTTTTTCGGTCTTCAACTCAAACGTACAAAATATAATTATAATAATATATTATCATATTCTAAAATGATATTATATTATTTATTAGGAGATATTATAATAATATTAACTTTATATAATTAAATTATCAAGATTATTCTTATATATTATTATACATTTTAATGATATTACTATAGTAGTAATGAATGTACTTTTATTATTCATATTACTAAATTTTAACTTAATTATAATGATATAATAAACTCTTGAAACTAAATTGTTTGTGAGTTGAAGCCTGACTTGGCTCAACTCCTAGCAGAGATTTCCCCACCAGGGATTTCCCCACCTGAGCGAGCAGAGAAGAGGCTGAGCAGAGATCTTCCTAGCAGGAGTTCTCCCACCAGAGAGCTCCCCACCAGAGATGGGTTCGACCAGAGATTTCTTCCAGCAGGAAGGGACCCGACCAGGAATGGTCCTACCAGAGATGGCCCTAGCAGAGATGAGGGAGAGCAGAGATGGCTCCCTAGCAGACGAGCCCCGAGCAGGAATGCCCCGGGCAGAAACACTCCCTAGCAGCCCGGCTAGAGACACACGACCAGAAGCCAAACTTGAGGAGCAAGTTTGGAGATTTGATTTGATTTGGTTTCCTGATTCTGTTAGGATTCGATGTAAATGTAAAAGATTTGATTGAGTTTTTTTTGTAGGAAGTTTTAGCTAGGGTTTCGTTTTGGTCTCCTATAAATACCAGCTCTGGTACCCCTACCAGAGATTCCTGCTCGGGTACACCCAGGACACCCAGCCCGAGCAGACTCAGCTCGTCCAGCTCTGGAGATTCCTCGATCAAGGATGGCCCGAGGGGATTCCGTCCCCTAGCAGAAGTCTACGAAGAGTCTCAGGAAGTGGAGATGAACTTAGAAGAGTTGTCCTTGTTGTGCGCTGAGGAGCCAGCCAACTACCAAGAGGCAGCAAGCGAGCAGGAATGGCAGGAAGCAATGGAGAAGGAGCTGGAGTCCATAGAGAAGAACAAGACATGGGAGCTCACCGACCTGCCCAAAGGTCAGAAGCCCAGTGGCTTGAAATGGGTTTACAAGCTGAATAAGGACACCGAAGGGAATGTCCTAAAGCACAAGGCAAGGCTAGTAGCCAAAGGCTACGTGCATAAGCAAGGAGCCGACTTCGAGGAAGTCTTTGCTACCGTGGCGAGACTAGATACGATCTGACTCATCCTGGCCCTAGCAGCTCATCGAGGTTGGGAGATTCATCACATGGATGTCAAATCGGCATTCTTAAATGGTGACCTCGAGGAAGAAGTCTACGTCCGTCAACCTGAAGGTTTTGGCGTCAAGGGCAAGGAGAAGAAGGTGAACAAGCTCTCTAAGGCTCTATACGGGCTACGTCAAGCTCCAAGTGCGTGGAACATACGCCACGTACAAGAGTTTGAAGAGTCTTTGATTCACAAAGTGTTCCAGAGAGCAGGCAGTGTACTCCAGGAGTAGCAGAGAAGAAGTTCTGGTCGTCGGAGTCTATGTGGACGACCTGATAGTCACTGGATACAGCGCAGGAGGCGTAGCGGGATTCAAGAAGCAAATGATGGCCGAGTTCGAGATGAGTGATCTTGGACTACTTTCTTACTACCTCGGCATTGAGGTGGACCAAAAGAAGGACTGCATCACGCTCAAGCAGTCAGCCTATGCGAAGAAGATCCTCAAGCAGTTCGAGATGGCGGATTGCAACCCGAGCAGATACCCAATAGAGGCGAAGCTGCAGCTCGAGAAGGATGCTGAAAGAGGAGAAGTGGATCCCACATAGTACAGACGCGTGATCGGGTGTCTGAGGTATCTCACCCACACCCGACGAGACATTTCTCACGCAGTTGGGATAGTTAGTCGTTTCATGGAGAAGCCTAAAAGTGCACACCAGCAGGCCGTGAAGCACATCTTGCGCTACGTGAAGGGAACGACGGACTACGGGATCCAATATGGAAGAGGCAGGGGAGCAGAAGAGCTAGTCGGCTTCACTGACAGTGATCTGGCCAGTGACATTGATGATAGGAAGAGTACCGGAGGGATGGCGTTCTACCTCAACGGGAACCTGATCACCTGGCAATCTCAGAAGCAGAATACTGTAGCTCTATCCTCATGTGAAGCGGAGTTCATGGCAGCAACTGCAGCAGCATGTCAAGCTATGTGGTTGAAGGGGATTCTGAGTGAAGTGACTGGAGACGAGCAGAAGCCAGTAACACTCTACGTGGACAACAAGTCCGCAATAGCACTGATGAAGAACCCAGTGTTTCATGGTCGGAGAAAACACATAGACACTCGGTATCATTATATTCGCGAGTGTGTGGAGAAGAGGAGTATCATCGTGGAGTTTGTCAGCACGAAGGAACAGTGGGCAGACATACTCACCAAGGCTCTAGCAAAAGTTAAGTTCGCAGAGATGAGAGAGCTGCTAGGAGTGAAAGACCTCGACCCAAGTCAAACTTACGGGGGAGAATGTGAGTTAAGCCTGACTTGGCTCAACTCCTAGCAGAGATTTCCCCACCAGGGATTTCCCCACCAGAGCGAGCAGAGAAGAGCCCGAGCAGAGATCTTCCTAGCAGGAGTTCTCCCACCAGAGAGCTCCCCACCAGAGATGGGTTCGACCAGAGATTTCTCCCAGCAGGAAGGGACCCGACCTGGAATGGTCCTACCAGAGATGGCCCTAGCAGAGATGAGGGAGAGCAGAGATGGCTCCCTAGCAGACGAGCCCTGAGCAGGAATGCCCCGGGCAGAAACACTCCCTAGCAGCCCTGCTAGGGACACACGACCAGAAGCAAAACTTGAGGAGCAAGTTTGGAGATTTAATTTGATTTGGTTTCCTGATTCTGTTAGGATTCGAATGTAAATGTAAAAGATTTGATTGAGTTTATTTTAGGAAGTTTTAGCTAGGGTTTCGTTTTTGGTCTCCTATAAATACTAGTGTTAGTGTATATTTTTTGTAACTCCATTATTGCAATTTTTGCCTTCGAATTAATCAAAGAGAATTCTTTCTCCCAAAGCTTCTTCTTCCTTTGTTCTTGCTCTTTGTGGGTTCTTTGGTTGCAGATCCATTCCCATTGGGAACCAACATTGTTTACTAATTTATATTACATTATTTATATAGGTACGTAACTATATAGTAATTAAATTTGAAAATATTTGTACATCAATGGATATATTTTTTAGGCATAATATAATTAAGTATATTACTTTCAAACTAAATATACTTTCTTTTTAGTAACTGTTGTGAATAATAATTAGAATAGGACTAATAGTGTGTATTTAGTAAGCCTAACAATGTGTACAATCTTAGGTTGTATAAATAGGTCATTTTGACCCATCAATGAATGCAGCATTCAAAAAACCCTTTTTCTACTTGGTATCAGAGCTCGGGTTGAGAGCTTACCGAGGCGAGCCCTGATTTGCCAGAGTTCAGATCGTGCGCGGTGGAGTAACTCGGCTAGGGCGGCAGCTGCTCGGAGTTGGGGTTTTATCAAAGGGAGTCCGAGGACTCGAAGTGTGTGGCTGCTGAGAAGCTTGGAGATCGAGAGAAGAGAATCGATCGAAGGCAGAGCAGCCTTGAGTTTTTTGGAGCTTGGTTTAGGGCTTGGGGATCGAGCTGGAGAAGCTTCATTGAAGCTCGGGAGCTAGGGCTTGGAATCGAAGACCTTGTGGAAAAGAATCGATTTAGGGCTTGTTACTGAAATTGATTGGAGGTCTGAGAGAGAACGCATAACTGTGCGATATTGAGTGGAGAAGAAGCTCGCCTGAGATTCGTGGTCGGCGGAGAAGAAGAAGAATCGAAGGAGAAGCGGGAGGAGAATCGCGAGGTTTGAGCTCGGAGAGATTGAGCGTGGAAGGTCAAGGAGATTCAGAGGTGCGACCTAGGGCTTGGAAGACAGCGATCGCGATTCGCGTCCAAGGCGGTGGTCAGAAGATTTCTGGCGACTTCAGCCGCGGTCGTCGTCGACGGAGGCGAAAGCTCAGGCGTTGGAGGCGTGAGCTCAGGTGACCGAGGGAAATTGCTCAGCTGGAGGAGCACGAGAGAAACCAAAAAAAAAAAAAGGAGAAAGAAAAGAAAAAAAAATAGAAATTCCTTTTTTGACCTTGGTGTTTTTTGCGTGTCCCTGCGTCTTTTTGGTGTGCCCACAAGCAGAAAAAAATCGTTTGTTTTGGGTGTGGTTCTACTTCTTCCTGCGCCGAAACTAATGTGCCTGCGCCTAGAAAATTATTTTTGTGAGATCATTTTCAGTTCTTTCTCTTCTCGTTTGTTGAACTTCGATTGGGTCCGGGGAGCCATAAGCTAGGATCCAACAATAAGTTCAACGAAAAACAAGATGTCGGGGGCTGATTTAAAAGGGATGACAGAGACAAAAATTGGAGAATTAGTTGAGTTCTTCAAAGCTTGGAAAGGGACTGGAATGTCAGGTCTTCTGAAGAGAGAAAAAGTGATGAAACTCGATCTCCAGTCGATAGATTTGAAGCTCGATGGGCCGAACAATTACTTGGATTGGTCCCTCCGAGTAGAGAGAACTTTAGAGGCGAGGAACCTCGAGAGCTTTATTACAGGGGAAGAAGAAAAGCCTGATAAGAATGCTCCAAATTGGAAGGAATGGAAGGCCACTCATAGCGAGATATATACGTGGTTACTTAGTTTGATGATTCGGGAGATCGCTAGTGAAGTTCAGATGCTCCCAACCGTCAGAGATGTGGGAAAAGTTGAGAGTATCCTACGCAGGCACCGAGAACAAGATGAGAGTGTTCCAGATCCTACAAGACATCAGGCTAGTGGTACAGAGAGACAAATCAATCGGGGAGTATGCGAGAGAGCTTAAAAGACTGTGGGCTCAATATGATTATTTCTCAGCGCACGGGAATTGTGATTTTCCCAAGTGAACAAAGAGTCAAGAAATTGCGGAGATCAGAACGATGAGATTCCTGGAAAAGTTGAACCCAACCTTCAGACAGAGGAGAGCAATACTTCTATCGACTAAGGAAATTCCTTCGTTGGACGAGACAATTTCAGCGATGATCGGGGAAGATACCATAATGCGAGTACATACTGAGGTCTGCTCTGACTGTTGGAGTGAGCGACGGTAGAGACCATAAAGAAACCCGGCAATGTTACAACTGCGGTGCGACTGGCCACCTGAGGTCGGCGTGTCAAAAGGCACTGAAGGAGAGGGAATACGTCAATCGAGGAAAATCTAGTGCTCGCGGGCGTGGACAGTTTGGAGGCCGTGGACGTGGTGGTCGTAGAGGTGGTTACAATGGTAGCCATCATGCATACCTGACGGCTGGAGACGATGAAGAGGAAGACACAGAACAGTTTTGCTCCAAGAATGAGGTTCTCGAGATGATCAAGAACCATGCAGGCGTGACTGAGAGGGGCTCCTCCTCTGCGCCTAATGTGGCGAAGTTTACCAACTCCTGTATTGGTAAGGCTCTTTCTTCCGGACGGATTTTACCAAAAAAGGATTGGATAGTGGATTCTGGTGCAACTCGCCATGTGACTGGCACTGCAAGTGAATTCACTAAATATACTCAACTAGCAGTCCCTGAAAAAATTCAAACTACCGATGGCACATCCCAACCTGTGATTGGGAAGAGTAGCGGATTATGGTACATGGACCTAAAAGGTGTGGATGCTGGGCTTGCGTCCATAGTGGAGAAGGAAGGCACGGAGATGTCCTGCACAAGTGCGGTTGGAGAGTTGATGTTACATCACCAACGCATGGGACATCCATCTTTTGGAACCTTGAAGATGTTATTTCCATCATTGTATGACAAGTCTGATAAACAAAAACTTGTATGTGATTCGTGTGAACTTGGAAAGCATACCCGAAGCTCTTATGTTAGCTCGGGAAAAAGAGTCTTCACCCTTTCGATTTGGTTCATTCAGATGTATGGGGACCTAGTCCAACGAAGTCAATACATGGATATCGCTATTTTGTGACGTTTATTGATTACCATACTCGTGTTACTTGGTTATATCTGATGAAAAATAAGAGTCAAGTGCTCACTTGTTTCAAATACTTTCACAAAAAGGTTCAGACTCGTTATGGTGCCGTTTTGAAGGTACTAGTATCTCGATATCATTTTGTGGTCAAGACACTGAGGTCTGATAATGGGACGAAGTATGTCAACAGTGCCTTTCAAGAGTATCTATCTCTATATGGAACTGATCATCAGACAAAGTGTCCATACACTTCAGCCCAGAATGGAGTTGCAGAACGGAAAAACCGACATCTTCTCGAGATAGCTCGGTGTATGATGATCGAGAAGAATGTTCCGAAGTACTTGTGGGGGGAAGCTGTTTTGACAGCGGCGGGATTAGGTATGGAAGGCATTATTCCCAACAAAGTTTTTGGATGTGTATGCTTTGTCAAGGACAACAGGCCAACAGTCAGGAGGTTGGATCATAGAGCCATAAAGTGTATCTTTGTAGGATATTTCGCTACTCAGAAAGGTTATATTTGTTGGAGCCCTGTCGATAGGCGACAGTTTATGAGCATGGATTTGACCTTCCGTGAGCATGAGTCATACTGCGGTGTGCCAGTCTCTTCTACTTTTGCAAAGTCGCATGATACGCGAGAGGGGGAGAATGGTGGCAGTAGCTCTAGTTCTAGACCATCTACGGTGACTGTGGTGAGACATCCAGTTTCGTATGATTCGAGCTCAGAGTCAGAGACTGAGGAGATTGTGACAGAGGTCAGAGACGATGACAGAGGTCAGGCTCATGAGGAGAGCTCAGGGTCAGAGAGTGAGGAGGAGACTCACATGACTGACACGGAAAAAGATCAAGCTCAGGGGGAGTTGAGCGCTCTGATAGAGAGGAATATGGATAGAAGTGGATATTTGGCTCAAGGGGAGCTGAAGGTATATACGAAGAGGAGGCAACGAGATAATGCAATGCCTGAGCCACCTACACCAGTGGAAGTTACTTTACGAAGGAGTTCATGAGGTAATGCGGGACGTCCTCCTAACAGATTTGGCTACGGCATTGGAGATTATGTCTCGTATGAGGATGTTGGGGATGAAACTCAGGCAATGTTCACGTCACTAGATGCGGTCACTATTCCCAATACATGACAGCAAGCGATGGCGGATCCGAAGTGGAAAGCTGTGATGAAGGAAGAACTCGGTGCATTGGAAAAGAACAAGACGTGGGATCTTGTCTCGCTACCAGCGCGGAAGAAGGCTATGGGGTGTACATGGGTATTCACAGTCAAGCAAAATCCGGAAGGGCGCATTGAGCGCTACAAGGCACGGTTAGTTGCAAAGGGGTATAGTCAGACGTACGGCATGTTGGGAATCACGTCTCGGATCCCATGTAAATTATCGCGAAATATACCTCCGAACCGTCCGGGTAACTTTAAAAAATTATTTTAAAGCGGAAAAACTTGTTATCCATTCAACGGTCCGTATATCGGATAATAACCATATCCCAAGATCTGAGAAATATTATGCAATTTAATATCCATATATCATTATTAATAATCCAGGCATTATAGGAAATAAATAGAAAGCAGTAAATGGTTGCATTTATTAACCCAATGCATAAGGCCGTACCTCTATTAATGACTTCCGGCTGCGCGTTCTGAATCGGGCAGGGCTCCGCCGGTGCTGAGGGAAACTCTCGTGATCTTCCTGGATATTCTCCTGGATTTCTTGTACCGAAGCGTGGGCTTCGCCGGCAGGACTCCGTCGCAAAATTTAAACTGATGGTTCTTTTTAAGCTTCCGGAGAATTAAGTCTCTTGAGCCGAACCAGAAAAAAGATATCAGAGAGAAAATTCGCAGACCCTGAAGGAGAAGGAGAGTTCGAATTTTTCTCTGGGGAAAGATGTGTAAAATGTGTAGAATGAGCCTCCTATTTATAAGCTCAAACCGTAACCGAATTAGAGAAATTATCTCCCTAATTTCGAATTCTATTAATTTCTAAATATAATTAATTATTTCAATCCAATTGTCTAGATTTAATCTTATCTAAATCCAATGGATATAATTAATTAGGGATTTAATTAAAAGCAAAACCCACGAAATTCCCAAAAACCACCCAAGGTTTAAGGGAATTGCCCATACTTTCAAACAATTCATTTATACTCATTCTATAAATAATTTGGACTATATTAACCCTGATTTTAATTATATTTATTTATTTTCGTATTTAATTATTTATTATATATTTTAATTTTTGAATTAAATTAATTATCCTAAAATTTTGGTTGAAAACTTCCCCTATTAATTAGGTTATCATTTAATTTTGTTACTTTGACCCAAAAATTAATCCTTTTTTTTCTCTCTCTTTCTCTCTTTTTTTCTCACGTTCTCTCTCTCTCTCTCTTTCTTTTCTCTTTTCTCTCACGTCTGATCTCTCTCGCTCTCTCTCTCTTGACTTAGGGCGTGGCTTCGGCGACCGTGGGTGCGGCGGCCGAGGAGGCGACCGTGGCCCCCGTCGCGGTCGCCCTCCATTGCGCCTCCTTCCTCCGTCGCCCTCCGTCGCGCCTCCTTCCTCAGTCGCTCTTCGTCGCGCATCCTTCCTCCATCGCTCTCCGTCGCGGTCGCCCTCCGTCATTCTCCTTTTCTTCGCTGTCTCTCGGTCGCCGGATCAAACACGGTAAGAGTTTTTATTTTTGTAAATGGGTTTACACGATTTTGGATTGGTAATGTTTATTGGATTGGTAATATTTTTTGTAAATAGTTTTACCAAGTTTAGAGTTTAACAAGTAATACAAATTTTTGTAAAATTTCGTAGGTATTTATACATTTTTTAACAAGTTGGACTTTGGTCAGGTTGAATATTTTGTAGCGAATTCAGGTTGAAAAAGTTAACCCGACCCCGTTTCAAAAAGTTAACTCGACCCGGTTCTGAAAAAGTCAACCCAAACCGTACCGACAAAGTCAACATGAATCTGGTACAAAAAATTCAACTTGACCACTGTCCAAAATATTCAACTCGACCCTGTTCTAAATAAAGCCAACTTGACCCCGGTCCGAAAAAGTCAAATCACCCCCGTTCCAAATAAGTCAACCCAAACCCGGTGCGAAAAATACATATGTTTCTATTACTATGATCACTTATCAATAAGTTTCTATTTATATTCTTATTTTTGTCAAGATATAACGTGAAGTGAATGTTGTTTAATGGTTATCTTGTCCTTTTATGAGGGGGAAGGTGATGAGTTCGAGTCCTACCAAAACTATAATATATTAATCTTTGTTTAGATGACGTCAACAAGCGAAAAAATATATTAAATGGTTTATCGCGGCATAAATACCTAAACTTTGGTTTTATTACGGTATAAATACCCAAAGTTTGGATGACGTGGCAGTCAACGACCACGTGGCGTGCCACGTGGAAAGAGGCTAACGGCCACGTGGACGGCACCGTTAGTGGATGGACGGAAAAAACGGGTCAACGCCCCAAAATGTACTTTGGGTACTTTTGCCACCACTTTTCGACTTTGGGTACACGAGGGGTTCTTTGACCAAACTTTGGATATTTTTGCCGTCATTAACCCTAAATTTAAAGACATTAAGCATAACATAACATAACAGCTTACATGTCGATTAAAACTTGAAGATACAAGTCAAACAGCAAAGCAACAAAGAAAAAAGCGGTGATACCATTATTCGATATTTTATTATGATATAACAGCAAGGCCTTCCTTCGACTCCTTCCAGTTTGAGAAGTCTCCAGAATTGCATCAACTAAATGATGACTGCTGGATTCAAAGATGCAAAGGCCAGAAGCTCTGGGTTTGTCTCGAAATGTTTCATCTCTTCCTCATCCAACCACAGAGCCACTTCTATTCCTCGCCCATCTCTTGCATCCATCATGACACATGCGTTCTTAGCAGTCACCTTAAGTGGAGAGCATATCCATACTGGTTTTCCCCACCCGAAATCCGCACCATATAGAGGAAACTTGCACCAGCTCGTGGGGACAAACTGACGAACTACAGCATCGTCTTTAGGCCTCAACATCTCTTCCATGAACCCGCTAAGCGCTTCGGAAGGAATTGTTTTTTTCCAGATCACTTTAAATTCCTCGATGCCTTTCCTTAGAAGAGCAACCAGATCTTTCAGTTCAAAAGTTTCCTCTGCGATGCTGCTCGGGATCTTTGCTTGGAAGCTCCAGACGAGATTTCCAACAGAGTTCTCCGGCAAACACGGATTCATCCTTTTCCTTAAGTTGACGGCCTGAATAAAGGCACAACGACGCTCATCAGATTTTGAGTGATTAGATAGAGATGAGGCCTTGATCACGCATTTCCAGATAAGTGCCGAGACTGCCTCGACGCGTGTTGGGAATTGCACAGTTGAGTCACTAGCTACTTTGGACCTGAGCACTTCAACTCTTAGGCCATCGAAGACTAGCCTCTTGAGTTCTATTTTCTCATTAGCTTGAGAGTCCTTGTATGGATCGGTCAAGGAGACCGAGGATTCCATCGGAGGGAAGATTGATGCTCGAGATAAGAACTGTGGAATCAAGGTCGGTTCGAGCTCCAATTTCGATGTGTAGGAAGCCCAGCAGTTGAGGAACATGCTCATCGTGGAAGCGTCGGCGATTTTGTGAGAAAAACAGACCCCTATCGCCAAGCCACCGCAGTCGAAGAAGTTGGCATTGACGAGCAGAAGAGGACTCCTGAATAGATCATCTTTCGGAATTTTCTGTCTAGGAGCCAATTCTACCAGCGTATCAAATACCGGATTCAACAATATGGTGGACAAGGGACAGTTGACTTTTGTCGCCTCAAATTCGGCGCCGTCATCATTGCACTCGATGAAGATGTTGTCTCTAAGTCTTCCTGCAAAAGGGTAGAACCTTGTCAAGGTCTGAGATAGTGATTTTACCAGAAGTTGGGATGTTTCGGAAACGCTCATATGATTTGTAGTGCCGGAATAGAGCAGAAGCAATGGGACAATATCACTTGGGGCAATTTGATCTAGAAAGGAGAATTCATATCTGCAAAAGTTTTCCGGAGTTATAGATGAAGGTTTTACTGTTTCACTCTGAATTAGTTGAATCTGCATTTTTACTGCCAAAATTTGAGCGGCTTATTCAAGATATAATATGAAAGGCACAGAATTTTCATACTCTGAAAATGATTCATGACGGTCTCGTCATCGATATCATTAAACACATCACTTTCAGTATTTGTAAATAAAATATTTTTTAGAAAATCATCGCCTATCTTGTTGCGTAAGTCGGTCTTCAATAACTTCATGGCAGAAAATAACCTCTCAACCGAAGCTGTAACAATAGGTAAAATGAAAGCCAACGTCAAGAGCCGATAAACTAATGGATACACTTTGTCTTTCCCTGTCCCGACCATTATCCGTGTAAGGTCTCCAACTTTTTCTATTCCACTAAAGCGGTCGTCTAAACGAACATCCACTATGTAATTTTGAAGCTGACTTTCTAGCAGAGCACACTCTGTAGAAGAGAATTCCATCAGGTAAAACTCGGCTAGTTTGATTAACTTCTTCACGTCAAAAGCTACAAAGAAATCTTTAAGGCTCAAACATGCTATGCAAAGCAATAACTCAGTAGTTGCCTCGTTAAATCAGTCATTCAATTCGTCAATTGATTTATAGTGCTCCAAATTGCTACTGTCGTTGATTTTTTGCTTTCCACGAATAGGTTCAAACGGACTCGTCATGCTCGGAATACGAATACTATAATGAGTACAAAAAGTACACACTTTTTCAAACAAGGCGTCCCATCCGTTGTCTCTTATATCCTGTAATCGCTTCTTACAAACTTTCACCAAAATCATGACATTTATAATATCTTTATCCTTCCTTTGAAGAGCTTTTGATAAGTCGTCTGTAATCCCTGGCAAGCTTATCATCAAATGCAAGCTTAACACAAATTCAAATGTCATCATTATTCCGTGCCAAGTTCGCGCTTCAAACCTTGTGGTTGAATTATTTGACTCATTAAAAAGGTACTGAAGTACCTCAGTTACGGCCGAAAACATAGTAAGCACGCTAATCAAAGAGCCATAGTGTGAACCCCAACGTGTATCACCGGCTCGTTGAAGATTCATTTCTTGATTAAGAACCCGCCCACTTTCAATCACGCCATCATCGACCGCTTCAAGAACCAAACCCTTGTGCTTTTCTCGGAGAATGTCACAATGTATGGCTGAAGATCTAACAACATTCATAATTCCATTCACTGTTAGAAACAAAGATGCCACATCATCATTCTTCTTTGCGAGTCCCACCAAAGCTAGTTGAAGTTGATGAGCAAAACAATGGATATAGAAAGCGCTTTGATTTTCCTTCAAGATTAGAGCTTTAAGGCCGTTGAACTCTCCTTGCATATTACTAGCTCCATGGTAACCTTGTCCTCGTAATCTCGATAAACTTAAACCATGCTGAGCAAACATTTTGTCGATGGCGGCCTTTAGTGACAAAGATGTGGTGCTAGTGACATGCTCTACTCAAATAAAGCGCTCAACAATTTCTCCACGCTTGTTCACATACCGTAATATGACCAACATTTGCTCCTTCATCAAAACATCACGTCGTCCACCAAAATGGAAAATAACGCATTACCAATATCTTCCAATATCACTTTCATAGTTCTTGCCGCACAAGCACTCGCACAATTTCCAGGAGCATTTTCTAAAGCAACGGCCTTGATGTCGGGATCGTGTTTAGCTAGTACCTTTAAAATCTCAACAAAGTTACCTCGGTTTCAGCTTTCAGATTCATTACGGCCTTGAAATGCCATTCCTTGCCGTAAAAGAAGTCGAACCACCTCTAAAGTACCATCCAATCTGATTTGGTATTCATTATGAACAGTTTCTGTTTGCCTAGAAAAAACTCCGATCAAGATGTTGCTTATGATTCTTCAAAAATTCATACTTCGCCCAAGCTTGATTATGAGAACTTAACTGACCTCCGAGATGTTGATGAAGCCTTTCTTTTTTCTTGAAATTCTGATATCATTCTCCCACAAAAGCGTCACCACCACCTTTGTCACTACTTGGTTTGAACAAGTAACAACAAAGGCAATATACTTTATTCTTCTCTTTGCTATACTCAAGCTAACTTCCAAAATCATCGTACCAAGAAGCTTTGAACCGCCGTCCTTTAACGACTTGAAACTTTTTCTTCTTAGGTTGACAAGGGCCCCTTTGGATGTACGTTCGTCGAACTAAATCAACAACATTAGGATCGAAGTCTTCAATCGGTATTCGCAATCCCGGGTCACTTGGTAAGGCGTTTGGATCAAAATTGTCCTTTTTGAATGTGCTAGCACTACTTTCCGTCGCTAAACTCGAACAACTTGGTAAGGCTTTTAGATCAATCTCGTCTTTATTGAATTTTCTAGCACTACTTTGCGTCGCTAAACCCGGATCACTTGGTAAGGCTTTTGGATCAATTTCGACTTTTTTGAATTTGTTAGCACTACTTTCTAGCTCTTCCCCTTTCCTCTTGAAATATCTATGCATGATTATCTTGTTATACGTCCTAAAATAATGCATCAAAAATTCAATCAACATAATTTCCATGAAGTTTCCATGAAGTTTATGATCACATTCACAATGTAAGTTAACAACGTATTGAAACATTTTTCTACTACTTAATAGTCCCAGTGAAGCTCTTCGAATCATCAAAAAATTAATGATCGAAAAAAAAAAAAACAACATCTGATTTGATTAAAAGTAGGCAAGGATAGTATATGAAATAGATTACTTGTAACTTGCTCCAAAAAATTCAAACTAGAAAAACTGATTTGAAGAGTAAACGAAACTGGAAAAATTCATTAGAAACAATGGCTAAGAAATCATTAGAAACAATGAAAAAAAAAAAGATTGGGTATCAAGAACTGGGTATTAAATCAAGTAATCAATATTCATTAAGGGAAAAAAATCAAACCAAACCAGAGCGAAACAAGAGAACATTTACCTATCGGGTCTTGACCAAACACAGAGAATCTCGAATGCTCGACCAATCTCGGTGTGGCGTGAAGCAGATTCTGGAGGAGAAGAACGAAAGGAGAAGAACAGAGCAGGGATCGATAGAAATAGAAATAGAGAAGAAAAAAAAAACCCAAGTGGGGGCAAAGTAGTAGGCTCAGATGATGTATTGGGCTTCCAAGTGAGGGCAATTGTCCCCCCTTGCCCCCATATCAATCCGCCCCTCAAAATAATGATAAAAGGATATGAAAACAAAAATTCAGAAGCTATTGAAATTCCAAAATATAAATTGACAAATAAAAACGACGAAGACGATCTACATGATAAAACTGAACAAAGCCAACGCTGTGTTGGCCGTGAATCGAATCGGCGAGAGTGGAAGTTAGTCGAAGAGAGCAGAGCAAAGTAAAGGGGCAGTGAAACGATTCTGTTCCTCATGATTTGCACAGAAATGAGATTTCCTCTCGCTCTGTTCAATTACTTAACGCGAGAAGAGAGACGAACGAGAGTGCAAATTTTCACCAACTTTTTTGGCTGTGCGGGTTCCCTCTTAATTCTCCCAACCATCTTTTTTTTTTTTTTTTTTTAACAGTTTTTCAATAACAATTTAAACTTTAACTAGGGACTGGTAATACTTTTTCATAAAAAAAATTAATTTTAATTAGTCTTTTTGTCAGTTTAGAATCGTCAAAAGAATTTATCATACCATAGCAACAATAAAGGTCATTCCTATAGACTTTAAAATACATAAAACCTTCCCGCGAAGATGAATTTCGCTTATAGACATTTAGGGACGAAATTAACGGCCCTATAAGTCTTAAAATTTAAAACAAAAATTTAAAATTAAAATAACATTACTTTTGTCATTTTGATAACATTTAGAAATAACAATGATTACTAGAATCTTCCTATTTCTAGAAATAACAATGATAACATTTAGAAATAACATTACTTTCTAAATGTCTCTAAAAGTCTCGTTCCTTTTACTCATATTTCTTGTAGTGCCAATGATTACTAGAATCTTCCTATTTCATTAACAAGTAAAGCTGTGCATATGCTACGCGTCCAAAACGTGAACGCAAGATGGGCACGCGTCCAAACGAGGACGAGCTTCTGGCGTCTCGTATATCACGCAACGAGAACTTACCTTTGCGTCAGCCACGCGCCATGAAGCAGTGACTAAAGGGTGTTCAACGAGCAGTAGGGATTCACAAGTGGCATAGAGAAAGGCAACTTTTTACTTTGTGGCATTAGTACCGCTTTTTTATACTTTTTTTGTTTATATTCACTTTTTTTCTCCATAATTTAACTTTATTTACCCTATATTATTTATTTTCCTCTATTATATTAAAAAATGTAAACAAACTAAGTACTTTCGCCACATTTTATTTTTCTGCGTTTTGAATTTAATCAGAAATAATTTTTTTAAATATTAAATATTAATTATTAATCTATTTTATTTATTAATCTAGTTTATAAAATATAATTAAAAGTGTTGTTTTCAAAATTAAATAACAAAACATGTATTTTTGCCACAGTATATTAAACCTATTAAAACTTCCTTCTTCTTCCTTGCGTCACGTTCAGAGCTCGACGCATGTTTTCATTTTGCGCCATCGTCGAACGCATATCTTTGCGTTGGTGGAGAGCCGCGAACGTGCACTCACGTTCACGTGAGCACGAGTACGGCGTCACTCAAAAATGCGTCGTGGGCCAGCTTGATTGACAATTTATTTTCTTTTAATAGGGTGACATTATCAGCCAATGTTACAATGCACTCTCGTATTATTATATAATATTCAATGTAAGAACATGTGACACTATTGGCCAAGTTTACAATATGTAAAAGGGCACGCATTTGCGTCTATTGGGGTTTAAACCCGAGATCTCTTGGAGAGGTATGTCTTGTCAATACCCCAGAAAACTAATATATTTTTTATTTTTCAGGATAAAATCCGAAATTAGAATTTCTGGTTCGAATATTGGATTGTTGAATACGGATAAAATTCAGAAACATAAATTTTGGTTCCATATTTTATATGGATATTTATTCTTATAAATATTTAAATGATATCTTAATAAAATAAAATAAAAAACCCAACGATTTTAAATTAAAATTAAAACTAGTACCAAAAGTTCTGAGTAAAAAATTTTCGTGATATATATATATATATATTTGGATTTTTTCTGAATTAGCTAATCTATAACCAAATACCATATATATATATATATATATTTATGTGGGATTATCGTGATATAAGTACTAGTATCTTTCAAATGACTCCGAAAAGTTCCTTTTTTTTAGCCGGGGAAAGTAAAGTGTAAGTCAATGCCATGCGGTATCCGGTTAACGGCCACATGGTATGCCATGTCATCGGGTTTCCACTTACGTGAATTTTTTTTTGCTTTTTTATTTGTATACAAATTTAAAATAAAAAACAATTTCAAACATTATTTTTTAACTGACTTTTTGACCCGAATATTAGCATTTTTATTCTCTGAAATTAAAAAATACCCGGATTAAAATACTCAAAATTTAAATGTACCCAGTTTTTTTTCCTAGATTTAATTACGTGGTTATTAAATTCGGGGTATTTTAATTTTTGTATTTTCAGATTCCGGATATTTTCGTTTGAGCTTCTTTTAGATTCCGGGTATTTTAATCTTGGCAAAAAATAATTAGGTATTTTTGGATTTTGGGTATTTCAATCTGAGTTTTTTTTATTTTAATTTAAGAGAATAAAAACAGCAGTTTTGGGGCTAAAAAAGTCGGGTAAAAAAATAATACTTTTTATTTATCTAAACCGTTATTAGCAAGATTAAAATTGTACCCAAGAATTAAACGCTTTAAATGAAGTACCCTAAATCGAATCCGACGAACAATAATGGAGAAATCAAAGGTTGTGATTCAAGAAACGTGCCGTCAAATTAGTTTTCGGACGGTGCTAAGTTGGGGAAGAAGAGTGAAGAGAATCAGGATTATGATTGGATGGGTGAGAGAATCAGTGTTTTTTGAAAGCAATTTGATTTCATTCAATAAAAAAAGTTGAGGAGAAGAATCCCTCAACGCCGTTGCTACAAGCCACTCCGGGCAATAAGGACACATAAAGTCCAAAACAAGAGAAGAAAGACGTCTCTTGGCCAAAGCATTGGCCACCTCGTTACATTCCCGTGGAATCCAAGTCCATTCTCCGGTCCCGCCTAGCTCTCGGCCGAGCTCCCGCACCTCCGCAATAATCGGGCCTTGCAAGCCCAACGAGTCTCGTGCCTTGGTGAGGTGGGAGGCCCGCAAGCAATCCGTCTCGGCATGCTCGATCTTCCACCCCCGATCGCGAGCAAAGAGAAGCCCCCGTCGCATCGCAATGCACTCTCCGGTGAGTGCCGAGTCGACATGGTCGACCAAGGAAGCCATGACTCCCATGACCCGACTGTGGTGGTCTCGGACAACCGCTCCCACCGCTGCCCGTCCCGTCTCCCCGTCCCAAGCCGCGTCTACATTAAGCTTGAGGCTCCCCGCAGCCGGCCCGGACCAAGCCCTCGGTACCTCCTCCCTCGGCGAGCGGTGGTTCTCCGTCGCGAGCGCATACCGCTTGAAACTTGTGAACCATCCGTCGACTTCTTCCACCCAAGTCTCTGGGGCCCGTACGCGGTGCTCGAATAGGCGAAGGTTGCGGTCGGACCACGCCGCCCAAATTAGCCCGCAAAAGAGCTCGAAGTGCGGTTTGGAAAGACTCTCGAGCGCCCGGTAGCACAACTCCCGAAACGGAATCTCCCCCGTCTTTTCCACCCACCGGTGGATCGTCGATGATGCCCAAATGGATTTGGCCCTCTCACACCCCCAAACAGCATGTAAGGCGTCCTCAGGGAGCGCCCCGCAAAAGTTGCAAAAGGGTAGAACGTCTACCCCTCGGATCCGAAGTGCCCTGTTGGTCGGAAGAGCTTCCGAACACGCGCGCCACACCATGTGCTTCACTTTCGAGGGGATCGCCGTGCCCCACAAAGCTTTCCACCAATTCGGCTCCCCTTTTTCCGAGCCCGAAGGTCAGTACCGTGCTTCCGACCTAGCTAGTCGGTAACCGGACCGCACCGAGTAGATCCCGTTGTCTTCGTAGTGCCAAACAAGCCGATCTGGACCCTTCCCCACCGGGATCCTCAAGACGGCCTCCGCATCGTAGGGAGTTAAGAGGGCCTCGACCCGAGAGAGGTCCCAATGACCGTGGGAGACTAGATCAGCTACACGCCACGGATACCCATTGTCCGGAGCCTCCGAGGTGGCGAAGAAAGCCCCAGGCCGAAGGATCCAAGATTGGCCGTGGACCCGTACGTTGCCGTCCTTGATTTTCCATCTCGTGTCGCGTCTAAGCAAGTCTCGTCCCCAACACAGACTCTTGCACATAAACGAGGGGCGTCCCTTGCATTTGAAGTCAAGGATCGAGGTGTCGGGGTAGTACTTAGCTCTTAGAATCCGCGCTAGGAGACAACCGGGATTTTGGATGATCCGCCACGAAAGCCGTGCTACGAGGGCCCGGTTGAAATCACCCATGTCCTTGAAGCCCAAACCACCTTCCCCTTTCGGATTTGCGAGGACGTCCCACCTCCGCCAATGGATCTTTCTCGACTCCTCCGACCCGCCCCACCAAAACCGAGCGGTAGTAGCGTGAAGATCTTTGATGGTGTGAACGGGAAGCCGGAAAAGACTCATGAGATAGGTGGGGATGGCTTGCACCACTGATTTGATCAAGACTTCCCGTCCCCCGGCCGAGAAGAGCTTCGCTTTCCACGTCCCGAGATGCTTCTTGACCCGGGCCGTGATCTTGCTAAAGATTGCGCACTTGTTTTGGCCGACATGTACCGGAAGCCCGAGATAGGACTCGAGGTCCGGAACGGCCCGCATACCAAGCACCCGTGAGATGGATCCGCCATGAGCCTCGGCTACGTTTCGTGAAAAGCTCACCATGGACTTCTCCGCGTTAACGGTTTGTCCCGTCCCCTTCTCGTAAACTTTGAGGACACCGCTAATAGCTTGGCCGCACCCGACACTCGCCTCCCCGAAGATGATGCAATCATCCGCGAAGAGAAGATGTGTCACCGACGGAGCTTCCCGCCGGCACGCGAAACCGTGTAGGAGTCCAAGCCTCTCTTGCCCCCGGATTAGCGCGGATAAGCCCTCCGCGCAAACTAGGAAGAGGTATGGCGACAAAGGGCAACCTTGCCGGAGTCCGCGGGTCGGCGAGAAAGAGTTTCCGGTTCTTCCATTGAGAACGATGGAAAAGACCGGTGTCGAAATGCAATCCCGTACCACGGCTAGGATTCGCGGCCCGAACCCCATCCGATGCAACATTGCTTCCACGAACCCCCATTCGACTCGGTCGAAAGCTTTGCTCATATCGAGCTTTATGGCCATCGCCCCCTTCTTTTGATGACGGATTTGCCGGATAGAATGAAGGAACTCGTAGGCGATGGCGGCATTGTCCGTAATCAAGCGTCCGGGAACGAAAGCGATTTGAGCTTCCGAGATGATGGAGGCGAGGCCGCCTTTTATCCGATTAGCGACCACTTTGGAGACGAGCTTGAGAAGCACGTTGCACAAACTAATCGGTCGGAAGTCTTGTACTTTCCTTGGGTTCTTCACCTTGGGCAAGAGCACGATGTTGGTGGCGTTCCATGCTCTCACACTCCTCCGTCCGTTAAGGACATCCAAACACTCTTCCCGAATCTTCGGCCTCACAGTCCCCCAAAGTTTTTGGAAGAAAACGGCGTGGAAGCCGTCGGGGCCCGGCACCTTCCGGGGGCCCATCGAGGAAAGAGCGGCATTGATCTCATCCACGGTGAACCTCTCCTCCGTAATCTCCCATTGCCCCGCCGAGATAGAAGCAACGTCCTCCGTCGTGATCAAGCCAAAATCCCTCTCCGAGGCGCCGTTTGAAGAGTAGATGTTCAAGAAGTATTTGTCGAACACTTCTCGAACATCCTTCTCCAATGTCACCCATTCCCCAGTCTCGTTCAAGATACCTCAGATTTGGTTTTGCGTCCTTCGACGCGTGGCACGAGCGTGGAAGTAAGCCGTGTTCCTATCCCTTCCGCGTAACCAATCGGCCCTCGCCCGTTGCTTCCAAAGATACTCTTCCACCATGAGGAGCGAATCTCGTTCCTCATTCAAGGACCTCAACTCGGCTCTTGTTTCCGGAGTAAAATATGTTTTGTGAAGATGCTCAATCCGCTCCGAGAGCGCTTTGATTCTCTTTTCCCGGTTACCAAAGGTCGTCACGCCCATACGCAGAGGGCCTTTTGACATGTCCCGAGGCTTGCCGCACACCCTCTAGAAACCCGGTCGGTCCCACCCGAACCCCACGCAACACAGATCACCTCGGCGCAACCGTCATTTAAGAGCCAACTCGGCTCAAAGGCCCATCTCCTCCCCATAGCCAAGTTGGGATTGTGCATAATCGGGTCCGAGCCCGTGTTGATGAGAAGCGCTCTATGATCCGAGCCCCAAAAGCCCAACACCTTCACATTCCCCGACGGGTAAGCCGACTTCCACGCCGGGTTTGCACACGCTCGATCGAGACGACTTTGGACGTTCCGCTCCCCCACTTGCATATTGCTCCAAGTGCACGGTTCACCTACAAAGCCCAAGTCGATAAGATCACATACCTCGAGCACGTTGGCGAAGCGATCCATGGAAGCCGTTTTCCTCCGAACCCGGCTCACGTGCTCGAACTCGTAAAGCACTTAGTTAAAATCTCCCGCGCACATCCACGGGCTTGTGTCACCGTTATGAAACCGTCGTAGAAGCTCCCACGAGAGGTGCTGAGAAGCTTTGATCGGGTCCCCATGGAAACCCGTGAACCTTGACGTCACCCCAAGCTCGTCTCTAACTCCCACGTCGATATGCCGTCTGCTAAAGCTACGGATATCGACCTCCACCGCGTCATTCCAAAGGATGTGAATTCCACCACTAAGGCCCTCGGCGTGAACCCCGAACCCGTTGGCCATATTACTTTGACGCTTCAATCTCTCCACCCGGATACAGCTCAACTTCGTCTCCGAAAGAAAAACGATGTCCGGCTTCCGCTCACAAATAAGTCTTCGTAAGCGGGCCCTCGCCCGGGGATTGCATAATCCCCGGACGTTCCAACAAAGGATCTTCATTGCTCCTGGCCGGCCCGCCATTGGCGTGCCGCCGATATCACTGGGTCCATCACTCCCATTAATGGGTTACATGGTCCCGGAAAACTGACCCTACCACTGGAAAGGATTCCAGAGTAGCACAAAGACAAAGAATCACAAGGATTCACACCGATGAACCGGTAGAGACCAAGTCGAGGCAAGGTCTCAGTAAAGTGAGTCATTCTCATTTGGAGCTTCATGTGCACCTATGAAGCATTTGGAACGAATCTGCGGGACTTAAAGCACTAACAACCTGATTTGGGCTCAAAGGCGGGTCGAAAAATAGATTTTGACTGCGAACTTTAAGTCTGGCATTTTATTAAACACTTGGTCCACACAAAGAAGATTTCCAACAAATCATTGACCATGGCCACCGAATCTCGCCACTCTTTCAAGCTCTCAAGAAGGCTTCTAAAGACCTCCAAGCCTACCCCACTTAGCCTCTGCTCTACTACGCAGACCCACGACCCGCCATTGAAGCTCTGTTAGAGTTCGGAGCATTGCTTGAATTCGCTATTGACTTTGGCGAGACCGACGGTGGTGGAATCTTTGAGAGCTTCATCTGTATGTGATGAATCATGTGCAGACGATGAGGGCAGGAACGTGATGGATCTGCAGCTTATCCATGAGTCTGCTTCACCTAAAAGTGTGAAGAGAAAAATGGGGAGCACACAATGCGAAAGTCTATTTTTAGAGTTTGGAACTTTTAAGGGTACTTTGGATTTTCAGGGTAAAGTAGTATTTGTGCATAAAATTTGGACAAAAAAAGAGTGAATTATGTCAAAAATTTGAAAATTGTACATATCACTCGCTGACGGTCAAGTGACGAAAAATACGAAAAAATTTAACAGAATAAAGTTTGGGTACATTAGTCGTCGAAAATAAACATTGGGTACATAATCCGCAGAAAAACAAGCATTGGGTACATTAGCCGCAGTTTACCCTAGATAAATATCCAGAACTTATGAGATTATGCCTCGAAAAATATCTCCTCAATAACGTCTACCATCTTTAGCTCAAAGTAGCGGCAAGTTTTTAAACTACAAACGAAGAGAAGATGAACATGGGTTAAATATTCTTAAAAAGACAAAAATATGAACAAACGATACCCACGTAGAATTTTATGGTAAGGATTGTGAATGGAAAAAAAAAAAAAAAAAAACTTAATTACTCATGTAAAAAAAAAAATTATGGCAATGAAAACTCGTGTCACAAAAGAAATTGAGATTTTAAGAGCTCGTTTAGTGAATGTGTTTCTGCATAATATCTATAATTTGTTTCTTCTTTTTTGTTTTGTTTTATTTTGTTTTGTATTTTGGGAATTTCTTATCTAAATCCCTATATTTTAAATAATACACAAATTAAAGAGATAACAATACTTTAATTAATCATTTATATCTTTGACAATCGTCATAAGCATAGAACAACCGCCTTAAACCAAAGATGCATACAATCAAATTTTGACGTAATGACCAAATTTACACATGCATATTCATGAATTACATTGTTGATTGAAAAATAAATCATGAGAGAGAGATCAATTTATTATAAACTAAAATTAGTAGACCTCTGTTTTAAAGAGTCGACATTGCCAATGAAAATACTTTTATTTACGCTTCAAGACTACGAATAATTGACCACCAGGAGCTTTGGTAAATGAGGATATAAGCTCGTCTGACTCTTGAAGCTTGTTCTCGAGTCTCTTGAACATTTCATCGGTAATCTCACTTCCGAAGTGCTTGCTCAATATCCCATCTAAACCCGCTCTAAAATGTTTGACGGCATCCCTTCCATTTACAGCATTGCGGTTCGTCACTGCCTTCACAAATTCAATTTTCAGAGGGCGAAAACACCCGTTTTTCTCTACCAAACTAAACATCTCCTCTGGAGTAGCATTGTAAACTGGCATGTTGAAGGAATCTACCAAAGTTTCACTGATCAAACCCTGTATAATCACAAAATTAGATGAATATTGAATGGGAAGTAATGATCAAACGCTTCATGACAAATGAATGATGGACATATTGGAGATCCAAGTACAATTGCTAAAATATTTTTCCGAATAAATTCCTAAAAAATTATATCTAAAAGTACAATCGGTAACTCAAATAGTTCCAGTTGTTAATGCATTTAGTAATTGATTAGCAACGGAAAAATAATTTCCAAAAGTCTAATTTTTGGGAGAATCTTCAGCTGGAAAAGGACAACTAGCTAGCAGCTGGAAAATTAGTTGTGGAAACTTTAAAATTATTCTTTAGAATTTGAGGAAATTCATTGCCCATTTGGTGGTGAATATCAATACCATATGGTTGCCATTAACACAAAGTACAACGAAATCTAATTAAAGATATATTAAAATACCTGTTTCGCCATGTCCATGTAAGTAGAGCCAATTATATCAAATACCAAACTCATTGGCGATGCAAGAGATTGTGAATTAACCTCACTTGGAAGACCTTCCATTATTACCATCATTCCTCCTTGAACAATCTCCTTAGCTCTTGCATTCAAGAAACTGGCAATATCGATTTGAAATTGAGATCGATACGCATCGTAAACTTCCCTCGCAGCTTTAACATAGAAAATTTTGCCTTTGTTCCATGCTGGGGAGCTCTTATCCAACACTTGTTCTGGTGCTTTAGAGAGCCAATGCAGAGCAAAATTAGAGTACACCAAGTGAAGCGATGATTTAGGAAACAACCGATTGTGGAAAGACCCCGGCACACCGGTGGCAAAGTACGGCATTTTAGATGGCAGTGAAGTGAAAAGAGTGTTGAAATCATTAGAAGTTTGGTCACAAAAGAAAACATGGAACTCTGGCGATTTAGTATTAGGGCATTGAGATGCGTGTTTTAGCTTGACAGCTTCCAACAAGCTTTGCATGGCCAAGAATGTATTAGGTCCTGTGGAACATCCCAAATCCACAAGCCGGATTGTGTTTGAAACAGACGAGATGGTCTTCACGTCAAGATTCTTGTAGATTTCCTCGTTGATGTCTCCTTTAACAATGTCGGCCGCCTTTCCCTGGAAAGTTACGTAGATACTGTATATCTTAAATAATTGGTAAAAGAACTAAAACATTTTTCGCAACAATATATAAATTCTATTAAAGTGAGTTAACAAATTATAAGATATAAGATGACGAGTTATTGTTTCGTTGATAATTGGTTTTGAGATAAAACCTCGTGTATACTAAAATGAGATTAGACCATATGAAGTTTAAACAAAAATTTGATCGTTAAAACAATAAGATCTGACCCAACATAAATGGTCACATATCGAAAAAAATATGTGGGTAAAGCAAAGTTTATAAGACCATGGATTAGTCTCTCTTTATGAGCCATTGATATTGATATGTAATCTATGATATTCCTTAACATTGTGATAAGTATTTGACAAAGTGAACACCTGGGGTATAGAGTTCTTGGAGTAGCTATTAGCTCCATCTCCACCGCTCATTGCAGACTGCATTGTTTGACAAGTTGTTCCTACTATGTTGTGTATGTGATAATTGTGCTTGGAGAAAAGGGAGTTTATAAGCAAGGTTTTAAGAACCGGGGCATGTCACGGGTAGACTACGGGTAAACCGCAAATGGCGGATATGCAGTTTCAAACCGACACACTCAATTGTTACTTTACCAAAAACTACAGATAAATAGAATGCCCCATGAAAAAGCATAAGAAACCCATATAAACCCCGAAACTCTGTTTTTTTTAATTAAAACTACATATAAAATTATATATATCACTAATATTTCTAAATACTATTATATATTGTTATGAAAAATTATAGTTTACCTATCGGTTTGCTGTCTATAAGTCCACCAGTTTTGCTTTTTAAAAATCTTATGGAAACCCCATGACTTTTAAAAATGTCTAATATTTTTTTTTTGAAAGAAAAAAATGGCTAATAGTATACTGAGAAGATGAGAAAAAATAGAATAGTATTATGGAGTATATAAGGACACTATGGTCCATTATTTTTGAGACGTTGACCTGCTAATTGAGGCGTGAATAACATGCTAATCTAGGTTTTGGCTTTTTAACCGTTAAACCTAGAACCGAAATTTTATTTGAACCGGATGCTCTTTCAAAATCGGATCTAGCCCGTTTAACCCGGTATTAAATCCACTTTTTTTTTTTTATTAATACCCTATTTGATGCAAGTTGTGTTTTAAATTTGACATAATCAAACCTAGCCGATATTTGTTTCTTTCTCTCTCTCATCTATTGTAAAATGTAATGATCTTCCTTCATAGTGAACTCTCTTTTCTTTGCCCAATGCCCATAAAGTAAGAAATCAGGTTTTTTCGGGGATTGAGAGAGGATTCGTATACCAATAATCGAGTGTAAATGAAAAAAAAAAAAATGTTGAGAGTTGACCGTGGGATTTAGATAAGAAATTTTAAAAAGTAATTATTGATTTGCATTTCTAACCGAAACTTCCCAAAATACAAAAATATTGTTGGGTCTAAATTTACTCTAATCGAAAGTCAACAATAGACCTTCTCAAAAATATTGTTGACCACATTTTATGTATTTTTATATATTCAAAACATATTATATCAGTTCTAGCATATGACTTATTCACATGTTTGACTCTTTATTAAGCATTGGGTATAAGATTTGAGTTCTAAAATTTGGAAGATTCACCATTCGATCGAGTGCTAAGAAATATGGAGGTGCCTATCCTACGCACGAAGAAGAAGAAGAAAATACAGGTTGTGAGATGGAGCAAACCGAGACGAGGAAGATTTAAATTAAATTTAGATGAGAGTAGTTTTGGTGACCCAGGCCCTGCTGACGGCGGCAGTATATTGAGAGACTACAAAGGTAAGTTCATTTTTAGTTTTTCAAAATTCTTTGGAATTTGCTCAAATAATGAAGCCGAACTTAGGGTGGTGCTTGAAGGACTTAAGATTAATAAACAAATGGGCTACGATGGCATCGACACCACACCACCCCACGCCTTGCCGGCCGGCCGGCCGGCGGCGGCGCGTGCTTGGTGGTGGAACATTTGTGTGAGTCCTCTCCTATCCACAAAATCCTATGACCCAAAGAACCCAAACCCTTATCCAAATTATTTGGTATGTCAACCATTCCGTACTCTTGTAATCTATTAATGTGGGACTTCTTAGAAAGAGAGGTAAACTATGTTCATATCAAATTTTCATTAACTTGTGAAACAAGTTTCAACATTTATGTTATGAAGTATGAGACTTTCATTATGTTTATGTTTTGTGTAATTAGTATTTTATGTTACGTTTTGAATGTAAAATATGTATGAAAATATTTTATAGATTTTTCATCGATAAACGATTAATTCATCGATAAGTTTGATAAGTTTCGATAACGACAAACTATAACTTTTATAGTTTTCCATCGATAAATCTATCGGCAAACGATTAATCACTCGATAACGGCAAACGATTTATCAGCAAAAACGGCATTTTGAACCTTGGTCACGACTTAAGTGATTACTGGCTATTCCTAAAAAATAAATATTAAAAAAATAATGATAATATATAAAAATGCATAAAAATGTGGTCAATAAAGGAAAAAAAAAAGAAAGTAAACAAGTCATACGCCGACCTCTAGAACTGAAAACAAAAAATGCTAAAATTATATATCGTTGAAAATTTATGCTGCAAAAAGATAATATAAATAATAATTTTTGAAATATGTGAGTATTTTTGCCACGACACAATTTCCTCAATTAAAAGGAATGAGCTGTTTCCGATTGACAGAAAATGAAATTAATTATAAAAATCAATGATGGTCTATCTTCTACTCTGGAAGTATCAAATATTCCAACTATGTACTGCGTTTGTTGTGTTTATTATTAATTTTCGTGTCTTGTTTTCCCCTTTTTAAAATTGGTTGAATGATTTGCTAAATAAATTCAAGAACTAGATATTTCTCCATGTTAAGTTGAATACTAATAAGTGCAGTGGTTATATATGTGGTTCTTTCTTTAAGATAAGCATCTCCAAAAATGATTATAATAAATTTCCCTAAACTGATGATGAGTCCTAATAATACGTAACGTCCTATTAATTTCTTTTAAAAGATGACGATAATTTGTTAGAAAATAATATTGCGTAATCAGTTCAGCACACAAAGTATCTTCCTTACCCATTAAAATTAAAAAATAATAAAAGGACGTAGCATCAATAATGGCATTTGCATTTAAAATAATTAATTTCCATGAATAAGACATAGAGAGAGATCGTTCTTAGGCACAAGACTATAAAATGCATTTCAAATTACTCAATTATTGGCCGTATAATTTATATCTCATGCGTGTGGTGTGCCTAATTGCCTATGATTAAAATTTAAAATATACGCGTAACAATATAATCATTCATTGCATAATCAAACTATATTCAATTGGCGATTCACAAAAGACATGAGATAAAACATGAAACATGTAAGACAAGTAGAGATTCGTAACGATTTGATAATAAATTATTGCCGATATATTTTCAAAGATTTTGAAAATCAACTATCCAACTAAAATAAATATAGAATAGTGATGTTTTTAATTAAAAAATGCTTCCTGCTTGAGAGGAAGATCAGTAGTCTAACGCAAGTTGACAAACTATAAAATACATTTCATATTACTCATTGATTGGTGTTGGCCCAATATGTGTGCCGGTGGCCCGGTGCCGTGAATTCATTAGCAATATTTTTTTTATTATTATTTTAAGAGAAATTTACCGCTAAAGCCGTCGAATTCACTTATTTCTATTAGAGAAATCTTTAAATTAATTTTTTTGCTGCTAAACTTCTTAAGTTAGTATAATTGCAAATAGTTATAGTTAACTATTAAATGTCACGTAGCGTCAGCTTTACTGACATGCAGCACTGCCACGTCACTGAAGTTATCATGTGCGATATTTTAAAAAGAGAATTAAAAATTAAAAATTAAAAAACAAAACAAAAAACATTTTGAAAATAATAATTAAAATTGATGATGATGATAAATGGTGTACTGACAATATATTAAAAATTCATAAAATTTTGTAAAAGGTATTAAAAAAAAACTTGAATTAGTCATACGCCGACTCGTGGAAATTCATAGTATGGAGTTAACATGAAAAAACAGAATTACTTACTCTAAAAAATGTCATTGGAAATTTTAGGTTGATTTCTCTTTCGTAAAAACTACTTGGGTGCTTTTACCTGGCCTTGATATACCCTTTACTTTTTGTTCGAGAAGTTGTTTATTATAGCTAGGGTTAACTGCGGTAAAAGTACTCAAGTAACTTGGAAGTGAAACCGCATAGAGTTAAGTTCAAAAAATTATGGTAAAAATATCAAAGTTCCACTTTTTTGGAAAGGGTAAACTCCTGGTAAAGTGCTCAATGTTTTACGAGTTTCGATTTACGTACCCAATATTTTATTTTACTGGCTAATGTTCCAAAAGTTCGTTGCGTTAGTGAATTGGTTCACTCCGTCAATTTTATAATTTCACCGTTAGTTTATGCCACATAGGTTGCCACATCACCCAGCTACGCCCGCCTCATTTTTCACGTGGCAATTCTTTTTAAAAATTAAAATTTATAATTAATTTTAATTTAATAATTATTCATAAAAAATTAATAATAATAATAAAAAGTGTGCCACATGTCAGATAAGGCTGACATGGCTAGGTGATGTGGCAACCTTTGTGGCATAAACTAACGATGAAATTTGAAAATTGACGGAGCGAACCAAATTCACTAACGGAATCAACTTTGGGTACATTAACCAGCAAAATAAAAGCATTGAGTACATAAATCGAAATTCATAAAATATAAGGTACTTTACCCAGAGTTTACCCTTTTAGAAAATTATTCCACCCATATTTACGTTTACCTTGTTATCTTTTATTTTGTTCCAGCAGCTTGTCATCAGAAGCAAACGAAGAGATACCTCGGTCTCAGGCCTCAGCCAACGTACGGGCCACTAGCAGAGAGAGGGAGAGAGAGACGTCGCATATGACGTCATTAATGGAATCTAACATTCTTGCGAAAAATAGAACTTCTTAAATACTTTTGCCATAATTTTTTTTTTAACTTGTGCCGAACCCGTTTCCTAACTACCACAACTTCCATGATTAAGAAAGAGAGAGATCATTATCTCGAGACAAGTAGGCGCGTGACTATAAAATGCTTTTCAAATTACTCAATTATTGGAAGAAAAATCCACTGAAAAAGCACCTAAAGTTTATGAGAAATGCTCATAGTTTCATAAAATAGGGGTGAAAATTTTGTAACCGTTTCTAGGTATCGTCTCGGTTTCGGTATCGATCCCGAATCGGTTTATAAAAAAAACTGATAAATTTAGTTTAAAACCGATAACCGATACTTATCGGTTATCGGTTTCCGATACCGATACCAATTCTGATACCGATAGCCAAATTTCTTGAATATCGGTATCGGTATCGGTTGTGAACTACATGTCGTTTTGGAGTGTACTACATGTCATTTTTATTCAAAAATTAAGGCACTCTCTTATAAAATTAGTGAACTACATGTCATTTAATTATGTTTGATGTTTTTATGTATTAGACATGTATTTTTATACTTCGGAATCCGAATTTCGGACATGCTAGTTTGTATTATTTTTGGATTTTGCCCCAGATTATTCCCGGTTTATGTCTCAGTTTATTTATCGGTTTTCTTTTCCTTTTTCTCGGTTTCAGCCTCGGTCTCGGTTTGATAAAAAATCAAGAAATTTTAGAACCGATACCAATACCAAAAAAAATATCTCGATTTTTCAATACCAATACCAAAAAAAACTAATTTACCGATTATCGGTACCGGTTTCACCCCTACCATAAAATTACTTTATACCCATTTATAATTTTTTGGACCATATTAACCCTAATATTAATTATAATTATAAATTTTCGTTTAATAATTATCAATAATATATATTAATTTCGATTTTTTCCCTATAATTATGGTTCACAACTTCCACCTCTTAATTACCATTTCATTTAATTATGATACTTTCTTAAAAATTAAATCATTTATCAATTTTGTTTTAATTGTTGGTATCAGTCTATCGACCTTTCCTCCTCTCTCTCTCCGAATCCCCAAATCGCAAATTTCAGTCGCCTCACGCCTCCCGTCTCCTCCGCGCGGGTTCTTCTTCTCCGGCGACGCTCAGTCCGCACGATTCATCCTTCTGGTCACGTTCCTCCTCTCAGACGAACTCCAGGTCACATTCCTTCTCTAGATCCTCGATCTCATATTCTCCTTCACTCGCAGGTTTTGTCCGACGATTCTCAGAGCCACCACCGCGCCGTCGCTCTGGCTCCGCTGTCGCCGTCGAATTCTTTTGTCGCTCCATCGCAATGATCGTTCGCCAAACCAAACCATAGTTTCGTTAAAAGATTTACAAAAAATGAGCCAAAACCATAACCAAGTTTTGTAATTGATTTACATAAAATGAAAAAAAAACGAAAACAATGTTACGTAAATTGATTTACATTAAAAAGGGCCATCCAAACCATAATTTCGTAAAAAAAATTTACAAAAATGAGGCAAAACCATAAAATGAGGCAAAACCAAGTTTTGTTAATAGATTTACATAAAATGAGGCAAAACCAAAACCATGTTTCGTAAATAGATTTACATTAATAATGGTAATCCAAACCAAAGTATGGTAAAAAGACATAAATAAAACTAAAACCAAGTTTTGTAAATAGATTTATTTAAAATGAGGCAAAACGAAAACCATGTTTCATAAATAGATTTGCATATAATAAGGCCAAACCAAACCATAGTTTCGTAAAAAGATTTACAAAAAAAATGAGGCAAAACCATAACCATGTTTTGTAAATAGATCTACATAAAATGAGGTAAAACGAAAACCATGTTTCGTAAACAGATTTACATAAAATAGTTTCGTAAAAAAATTTACAAAAAATGAAGCAAAACCAAAACCAAGTTTTGTAAACAAATTTACACAACCTATGAGATCACAATCATGTTTGATTTGAATTTTTTTTAATTCTGATTTATAGGGGATAAAAATTTGAAATAATAACTGATTAATAGGAAAAAAAATATATTTAGATTTTAATGGTCAAAATAGGGAATATTCAATGTGATTTCTAAATGATTATCGAAAATATAACTAATTAATAGGGGAGATTTGTTTTAGTTTTCTACATTTAAAGAAAATTTTGGTTTTTATTTTAATTCAAAAAACGAATTATATAAGTTAAACGTGATTTCTTTTAAAAATTAGAAGGGCAATTTAGTCCATATTTCAATTTGATGGTCGTTATGATTACCATAATTAGAAATGGCCATTTTTTAAACCTTGAGTCATAAATGGGCATTTGCCTCATTTACCCTATATTTAATGGACAGTTCACGGTAACTCCTATTTATCGCTTAAGACATGAGATAAAACGTGAAACCTGTTAAACAAGTACAGATTCGCGACGATTTGATAAGTAATTGTTGAATCATGATTTGCGATTATTGAGTATTCATTATTTCATGATTCGATTTGTCTATTTATGGAAAGTATTGACATCCTTGATGTCATGACAGCTGCTGGTATATTTCAGGAAAGTTATAAGTCGCATCCACAATTAAGGAGTGATTGAGTCGTTATCTCCCTGAAGTTATTGTTGAATATCACGCTGGAATGAATGAAGAGATTTGCGTGATTGTTCTAATCAAGGGAAAGATTTCAGGACCTGATTTATGGAAAGGAATTAGTGTGCAGCTCCTATATGTCCCGGCTAATGAGGTCCTATTTCGTTAGCACTTACAGAGATAATCTCTGGAATCTTCGGGAGAAGTCAATCAGTAATTCACGAGTGAAGTGGAGAAGGACGGGACGTTCGTAGCTGATTGTTGCAAGGGGATCTTGCAAGTTCATCAAGAGTTTACTTCGGATGTCAAAGCTGTTGTCGTGACAACAAGGGGGAGTTTATTATTTACGCTTTGAATCCTATTTGTATTACTGATTGTAATCTTCATCTGTATTCTCTTGGTTGATTAATCTGGGTGAGTCCCCCGCAGAAGTAGTGACACAAAGTCCGAACTACGTTACCAAAAAGTATTGGTGTTCCTTTACTTTTCCGCACTCTCTTTATTCCTATCGTTCACGATTATAACGTCATATTATATGTGCAACGCGAAAATACGTCTTTACAATTGGTATCAGAACAGGTACGCTTAACCTTTGTTTTGGTTTCAGAGAAAGCGTGAAAAGATCTACTTGACGATTTTCAAAATGGGATCTAGAGAATCCGCTGGAATTGTAAGGCCTCCTATACTGGATGGTTCAAACTACTCATACTGGAAAGCCAGAATGATCATGTACGATCAATCAATCGTTATCAACGCATGGTCGAGCATCGTAGAAGGTTGGGAGCATCCTGTCACTGTCGTTAATGGTGCCGCATCACCAAAGCCCCTTAGCTGGGATGCTGCAGAAAAAGAAGCTGTTCTTGCAAATTTCAGAGCTCTCAATGCCATTGTTTCCACAATTTATGAAAGACAATTCAACCAGATGGCCACCTGCACTACTGCCAAACAGGCTTGGGAATGACTTCAACTCCTTCATGAAGGAACAGATACTGTTAGAGCATCCAAGAGACAACATCTTGCCTCTCAATTTGAAAATCTAAAAATTGAGGAAATTGAATCTGTCTCTGACTTCAATGCTCGTCTTCAAGAACTGACCAATCAAGCTTCTCGTCTTAGAAAGGGATACTCGGATGCTGAACTAGTTTGGAAAACTCTCAGATCTCTTCCCAAAAACTTCCTTCCTAAGATTTCTGCCATTGAAGAAAACCAGAAGATTGAATCCATTTCCATGGCAGAACTAATGGGGATCTTGAAGACTTTTGAATTGAATCATCTCGACATTAAACAAGAGAAGAGTCTTGCATTTTGCTCATCCACTGGAGATTCAGGTAACTCTGAGACTAATGTTGATGATCTTGCTCTACTAACCAAAAAATTTGGCAGGTTACTGAAGAAATTCAATTCAAAGAAAAACTTTTCAATAGATGGATTCAAATCTTCTTCAAATCAGAGCTCATCAAAATATCATAAAAATAAATCTGAAGAATCATCAAGATCCACCGAAGGAGTCCAATGCAGAGAATGTGAAGGCTTTGGTCACTATCAAAATGAGTGCATCAACACTGTGAAGAAGAACAAGTCCAAATCATATCATGCTCTGGTCAACTATGAAAGTTCTGAAGATGACAATGAGGATGACAATGATGAAGAAGGAGGACTCGTAAATCATTTTGTTGCCTTCTCCAGTCGACTCATTTCATACTCCTTTGACGAAGAAGAAGGTGCTGGTACGTCAGCATATATGACAATAGAATTTGACGGTGAATTCATGGATTCATCCTCTGAGGAAGATGTTCAAGAAATGTACGATGACATGTACAAAAAATAGATTCAGGAATGTGATCAAAACTCTAAAGTTCTAGATGAAAATTATGTACTAACCCTCCAGGTGGATAAGTATAAGAAGACCATTGAGTCTCTCTCGAACAAATTGAACTCCTCTGATCTTGTCACCTGAAACCTTGTTCAAAAGATGTCAGAAAAGAACAATATTTGTCAACGTTTTCACTTATTTAATTTTGACCAAGTACTTTGTGCCTCTTTGACCACGGCAACATGAATGACCTAGATTGCTTAGGTGGTGTTTGGTTAACTGGTTTGGGAAACCAATTTTGCAATTTAGTTTGGGAAATCAGTCTGATAGTTTAGCCTACCAAACTAGTTTAGGAGTTTGATTTTTGAAACACTGTTTGGTTAGCCTTTTGTTAATCTGTGGTTGAATTTAAATGAAAAAAAAATGTAATAAAACACAATTTATGTTACTAAAAAGATGTTTTATTTGAAAGTAATATATATTAATATTATTTCTAAAAAATATTTGCCATAATACAAAAATTATTCATATTTCATGACTCTAATTAATGTTTAAATAATGTAATATAAAGTAGTAAATATTCCGTTTCAAGAGTTTATATCATTGTAATTAAGTTAGTATTTCATAATATACATAATTTAAGTATATATATTAATATGTTAGTAATATCATTAAAATATATAATTATATATAAAATTAATTTTAATAATTTATTATATGAGTTAATTTCACTATTAATATCTTATTACAAATAAAATAATACTATTATAGAATGATAATATATTTTTATGGTTTTATTTTGTACGATTGAGCTGAAGATCAAAGACAAAAAACAACATCAAGTTGTTTTCTGTTTTCCTTCATTAAAATTTCAGTGGTCTGCGAGATTGGTCTCAGAAAACAGAGACAACTGGTAACCAAACATGGTCTGCGAAACCAATATGACACTGTTTAAAACCAAAACCAGAAACTAGTTTTGGAGACCATAACCAAACGCCACCTTAGTCTTTTGCATTTTAAAACAGGCTTTGGCTACTTTGTGAGAACTAATTTGTGTTGTAATCAACTCTTTGAATCTCTTGTAGCTAATATGTTATTAAAATGGACAAAAATAGCGAAGAAAAAAAATATACATATGTCGCTTCGTGGAACTTCGCAATAGGGAGTTAATAGAAAAGACTTTATTATTTTTCTCAAGATATTTCATTAATTCTCTTAACAATTTCTTGACAGTTTTCGCGTTGACAGTTTTCGCCCCTTTGACCACAGTTTTCGCGTTAACAATTTCTTGATATTTTTCGCGCTGACAGTTTTCGCCCCTTTGACCACAAAACAAAATAAAGGAAGAAGAAAGCTTTGGGAGAATTTTCTTTGATTGATAATCGAATGCAAAATACAATAATGGAGTTACATTCTAAAGTTACTAAGACTTGTATTTATAGAGAAACAAGAAAGCTAAACCCTAGCTAAACTTCCTAAAATAAACTCAATCAAATCTTTACAATTTACACGTTTTTTAACAGAATGAAAAACCAAATCAAATCAAATCAGGAAGCCAAATCGTATCTCCAAACTTGCACCTCAAGTTTGGCACCTTCCTGGAATGGCTTCTGTTGACTTCTGGCGTTTCATGTTTCTGCCCGAGAGAATCCTGCTAGGGTCCTTTTCTGCTAGGGAGCAATTTTGCTCCCCCTCATCTCTGCTAGGGGCATCTCTGATAGGGGCATTCCTGGTCGATTCCCTTCCTGCTAGGGGCCATCCCTGGTCGGACCCATCTCCGGCGGGGAGCTTTCTGGTGGGGGAATTCCTGCTAGGGAGGTTTCTGCCCGCGAGATTTCTGCTAGGAGTTGAGCCAAGTCAGGCTTAAACTCACAGGCACAACCAATCTCAGTACGCATAGGCACAGGCAGTCCAGTAGCAAGTGCAGCCAAAGGTTGGCCGCATCCACGAAACGTGAGTCCAAATGGGCATCTGCGCGGCTTTGGACATTACTAGTTCTATTATGTAGAAGATTATAGTAACTTATATTATGAAAACACTACTTCTTTATGTCCTTAAATATACTTATTACAGACTCAGAAGTTTATTCAATGAACTTAATCCCAACAAGTACATCGCAATGAAAAAGCAAATAGCTGTACGAGAATTACTAAAATCATAACATGGTAACTGTCCAGTACTGGCCAGTATAGTACTCTTTAAGAGATTTAAGATTTATTGTAGATACATCCATAAACACACATATATATATATATAAATATATATATATATAACACTACTTCTTTATGTCCTTAAATATACTTATTACAGACTCAGAAGTTTATTCAATGAACTTAATCCCAACAAGTACATCGCAATGAAAAAGCAAATAGCTGTACGAGAATTACTAAAATCACAACATGGTAACTGTCAAGTACTGGCCAGTATAGTACTCTTTAAGAGATTTAAGATTTATTGTAAATACATCCATAAACACACATATATTTATATAAATATATATATATAACACTACTTCTTTATGTCCTTAAATATACTTATTACAGACTCAGAAGTTTATTCAATGAACTTAATCCCAACAAGTACATCGCAATAAAAAAGCAAATAGCTGTACGAGAATTACTAAAATCACAACATGGTAACTGTCCAGTACTGGCCAGTATAGTACTCTTTTAAGAGATTTAAGATTCATTGTAGATACATCCATAAACACACATATATTTATATAAATATATATATATATATATATATATATATATATATTCAATGAGCTTATGCTTTATTATTCGACCAAAAGCCAACACTTTTCATCTGTTGATCTTGATCACGTTTGCCAGGCAATTGTCTGAAGGGCTTGGCAGTGGCAAGTATCTTAGTGGCGCAGTAGGATTAAGAAGTTCAACCCTGCAAACAAAAAAACATGTAAAAATGAGAGAGAGAGAGAGTTTAAATACTACACTTTCTATTTTTAGAACATTAAATTTTACTTTATGTATTTTCAACCTATTTAATTATTTTAGAAACAAATCAATTTTTTTATATATAGAAATTCCATTAACAGTGCATCTAGATCGAAAAATTGCTATACAAGAGAAAATGAAGTCGTTATTTGAAAATAGGATGAGGAGTAATTATAATATAAAGGATGACTCACTTGTAGTAAAGGAGAAAATGATGGAGAAATATGGATATTTCTAGCTTGGCCAAGTCAGAACCAGGGCATAATCAGGGCATAATCTGCTTCCAATTCCAAAGGGTAGAAAAGTTCCTGGTCTTGGCGTATGGTTTTGCAAATCAATTAATAAGCGTCAAATATTAAATGATATGTATCTATTTTACATATATATATATGTATATTAAATGAGTTAAAATAAAACAATATTATATTTTAACTCACTTCCCATCTTTCAGGATCAAATTTCTCTGGGTTTTGGTATGTCTGAGAATCCATGTGGACTCCCCTATTCCACACCAACACTTTCCATCCTTTTGGTATAGTATATCCTATCGTTTTTCATTAAAAATAAAGCAACATAAAACAAAAATATGTACAATAATGGATGGAGTCATAGTAGCATATATATATATATATATATTATATAGAATGATTTAATTTTTTCCCCTTCTATGCATATGATGATCACTCACCGTTCACTTGAACATCAACTTTAGCTTCACGGAAATTGGTGAAATTGAGACTAGTTCTGCGAAGCGTCTCATCAATGACCTAATTAAGCATATAAACCATATATGCATAAACAACTGCTGATTATAGCAACAAAAAAAAAAAAAAAAAAAAACAACAAGAAATAGTTCACATGAAATATAAGTTCATGAGGTGTATATATATACTTTGGAAAGATATGGCATTTGTTTAATTTCCTGCAGAGTAAGTCCTTCTTGAGTGGACGGTCTTCTTCTCATGATTTCTTCTTGCTCTTCCTGAAAAAACGGTTGTTTTAAAATCCTGACAAACTTGATGAAGTGTTATCGTACAACTTTGTGGATATTAACTGTATCGCAAAAAATAACTAAAATAGACCTTGGCTTGTGCTAAGAAGTGGGGGTTTTGTGTGAGATATATGATGGCCCACAAAGCGCTATGAGCAGAGCTTTCATGACCAGCGAACAAGAATACTAATAATAAATCTATGATATCTTCATCTTCTAATTGCTTTCCTTCTTCATCTTGTACTCCCATTAACAGGTCTACCATGTCTTTCTTATTCTCATCGCCGTTACACCTTATCCTCTCCCTCTTTTCGTCCAACACATTCTGAAGAATCTTCACCAGCTTCTTTCTTGACTGCCCATACAGTCATAAATTGCATTATATTTATATTTATATTGTGTGTGTATATATATATATATCAATTTTTCATGTGAAAAACATAATACAATAAGTTACCTGAAGGGCTTTGTGAAAAGCAAAGCTAGGAAAGTTGATGACCTGGGACTTTAAGCCAGCCATCAAGTCTCCGCAGAGCTCCCTGACTTCCTGAATGCCAGCATCGGAGCCGGGTCCCATGAAAACCGTGGTGATGACCTTGAAAGCGGCCTTGCGGAACTCGGTGAGGAGCTCGACGGGGCTGCTAGAGCTGGACCAGTGCTGCAAGTGGTCGACAACGATGCGCTCGATGCAAGGGATGTAAAGGGCAAGGGCTTCGTGGCCAGTGATAGGTGAGGTGGTGATGCGACGCAGGCGCTTGTGCTCAGCGTCGGACATGTTGTGAAACGTCCGGCGGCCCATGAGGAGGATGGTGGCCTTTGGGTAGCCCGGCTTGAAGCTCTCCTCGTCACTCATCACTTTCCGGCATGTCTCCGGGGCGCACACTATGATGCTAGGGTTTCCGAAAAGATAGGTCCGGTAAATCCCAGTCCGGCCGTATCTATTATTATAATCAACAAAAGAAAAACAAAAGTTCAATATGGATGGCAAGGACTACTAATATTCTGAACTGTGTTATACATATTTTGGCACGTGCTGGTACGGTAGAGATAATTTATTAGTTGTAATCATCCATTTGAATTAAAAGAGAGTGAGAAGAAACAGACCTGGAAACAAGATCGGAAATGAATGAATCGGGATTGGCGGATTTGAAAGCTCGGAGGAACGTGAAGAGATTTCCGATGATAGGCCAGCCCATGTCTCCTGGCGGAAGAGGCCGGTTTTTGGTGTTCTTTGGCAAGCGAGCAACGTAATGCCATTCATTGAATCTCCTAAGAAATCCAAACACAAACACAAAACCACCCAACAGAGCGGAGAGAATCATTGGCCACATGGAATACAACTCCATGACTTATAGTTGTTTAAGTTGTTGGTTCCCAATGGGAATGGATCTGCAACCAAAAGAAGACGAAGAACAAAAAAAACAAAGTTTGGGAGAATTTTCCTTGATTAATGTCGAATGCAAAAATTACAATAATGGAGTTACAAAAAATAAACACTAACTCTAGAATATATAGGAGACCAGAACGAAACCCTAGCTAAAACTTCCTAAAATAAACTCAATCAAATCTTTTACATTTACATCGAATCCTAACAGAATCAGGAAACCAAATCAAATCAAATCTCCAAACTTGCTCCTCAAGTTTGGCACCTTCTAGAATGGGTTTCGATGACTTCTGGTCGGGTGTCCCTAGCAGGGCTGCTAGGGTGTGTTTCTGCCCGGGGCATTCCTGCTCGGGGCTCGTCTGCTAGGGAGCCATCTCTGCTCTCCCTCATCTCTGCTAGGACCATCTCTGGTAGAACCATTCCTGGTCGGGTCCCTTCCTGCCAGGAGAAATCTCTGGTCGGACCCATCTCTGGTGGGGAGCTCTCTGGTGGGAGAACTCTCTGCTAGGAGTTGAGCCAAGTCAGGCTTAGACTCACATTCTCCCCCGTAAGTTTGACTTGGGTCGAGGTTCTTCACTCCGAGCAGCTCTCTCATCTCCGCGAACTTAACTCTTGCTAGAGCCTTGGTGAGTATGTCTGCCCGCTGCTCCTTCGTGCTGACAAACTCCACGATGATCTTCCTCTTCTCCACACACTCGCGAATATAATGATACCGAGTGTCTATGTGTTTGCTCCGACCATGAAACACTGGGTTCTTCATCAGTGCTATTGCGGACTTGTTGTCCACGTAGAGTGTTACTGGCTTCTGCTCGTCTCCAGTCACTTCACTCATAATCCCCTTCAACCACATAGCTTGACATGCTGCTGCGGTTGCTGCCATGAACTCCGCTTCACACGAGGATAGAGCTACAGTCTTCTGCTTCTGAGATTGCCAGGTGATCAGGTTCCCGTTGAGGTAGAAAGCCATCCCCCCGGTACTCTTCCTATCATCAATGTCACCGGCCAGATCACTGTCAGTGAAGCCGACTAGCTCTTCTGCTCCCCTGCCTCTTACATATTGGATCCCGTAGTCCGTCGTTCCCTTCACGTAGCGCAAGATGTGCTTCACGGCCTGCTGGTGTGCACTTTTAGGCTTCTCCATGAAACGACTAACTATCCCAACTGCGTGAGAAATGTCTCGTCGGGTGTGGGTGAGATACCTCAGACACCCGATCACGCGTCTGTACTCTGTTGGATCCACTTCTCCTCCTTCAGCATTCTTCCCGAGCTGCAGCTTCGCCTCCATTGGATATCTGCTCGGGTTGCAATCCGCCATCTCGAACTGCTTGAGGATCTTCTTCGCGTAGGCCGACTGCTTGAGCGTAATGCAGTCTTTCTTCTGCTCTACCTCGATGCCAAGGTAGTAAGAAAGTAGTCCAAGATCACTCATCTCGAACTCGGCCATCATTTGCTTCTTGAATCCCTCTACGCCTCCTGCGCTGGATCCAGTGACTACCAGGTCGTCCACATAAACTCCGACGACCAGGACTTCTTCTCTGCTGCTCCTGGTGTACACTGCCTGCTCTCTGGAACACTTTGTGAATCCAAGACTCTTCAAACTCTTGTCGAGGCGTATGTTCCACGCCCTTGGAGCTTGACGTAGCCCGTATAGAGCCTTGGAGAGCTTGTACACTTTCTTCTCCTTGCCCTTGACGCCAAAACCTTCAGGTTGACTGACGTAGACTTCTTCCTCGAGGTCACCATTTAAGAATGCCGATTTGACATCCATGTGGTGAATCTCCTAACCTCGATGAGCTGCTAGGGCTAGGATGAGTCTGATCGTGTCTAGTCTCGCCACGGGAGCAAAGACTTCCTCGAAGTCGACTCCTTGCTTCTGCACGTAGCCTTTGGCTAGTAGCCTTGCCTTGTGCTTTAGGACATTCCCCTCGGTGTCCTTCTTGAGCTTGTAGACCCATTTCAAGCCAATGGGCTTCTGACCTTTGGGCAGGTCGGTGAGCTCCCATGTCTTGTTCTTCTCGATGGACTCTACCTCCTTCTTCATTGCCTCTTGCCATTCCTGCTCGCTTGATGCCTCTTGGTAGTTGGCTGGCTCCTCGGCGCACAACAAGGACAACTCTTCTAAGTTCATCTCCACTTCCTGAGACTCTTCGTAGACTTCTGCTAGGGGACGGAATCCCCTTGGGCCATCCTTGATCGAGGAATCTCCTGAGATGGACGAGCTGAGTCTGCTCGGGTTGGGTGTCCTGGGTGTGCCCGGGCAGGAATCTCTGGTAGGAGTACTAGAGCTGGTGGGGGTACTAGAGCTGGTGGAGGTACCCGAGCTGGTAGGGGCACCCGAGCTGGAGGGGTTACCCGAGCTGAATGAGCTGGTGGGGGCATCTTCCTGCTCTACTATGCCCTCTTCTTCTTCAACTACGAACTCAACTGAGTTCTGCTCTGGGTCTCCGTTCTCATCGCGCCAATCCCACTTCTTCTCTTCTTCAAACACGGCATCTCTGCTCACTTGGATCTTGCCGCGTCGGGGGTCAAAGAGTCTGTGTGCCTTGCTTCCGTCTTCAACACCAAGGTACACCATCGTCTGACTCCTATTATCGAGCTTCTTGAGATGGGGACCCACAGTCTTCACATGGGCAGTGCACCCAAACACCCTCAAGTGCTCCAAGTGGGGTTTATTCCCATTCCACGCCTGGTAGGGAGTGCACTCTCCTAGTGTCTTCGTTGGCAAACGGTTTAGCAAATAGACCACGTGTCTAGCTGCTTCTCCCCAAAACCTCGCTGGTACTTGCATACTCTTCAGCAAGCTCCTTGCTGTATCCATCACTGTCCGGTTTCGTCTCTCCACCACACCGTTCTGCTGGGGAGTGTATGGTGCGGTCAGGTGGCGCTCGACTCCTTCCTGATCGCAGAACTCTCCGAACTGTTGAGATGTGAATTCTCCACCTCGGTCTGTTCTCAAGACCTTCATCTTGTGTTCGGACCCATTCTCCACTAGCCTCTTGAACTTCTTGAAAACTTCAAAGGCTCCACTCTTCTCCTTGAGCGTGTAGATCCACATCAAACGACTGTAGTCGTCAACAAGTAGTAGGAAATACTTACTTCCGGCTAGAGTTGCTGGGGTGATTGGACCACAGAGGTCCGCATGTAACAGTTGGAGTGGTCGGTCTGCTCGGAACTTGGCCTTGATCGGGAATGGCACTCGAGCCTGTTTCGCGATCATGCAGCATTCACATAGCTGGTTGGGCTGTTCAATCTTAAGAACCCCATAGGCCATCTCCTTCTCGCCCATCATCTTGAGCGCGTAGAAGTTTACGTGCCCAAGTCTCGCATGCCACAACCAGGCCGGGTCTGCTAAGGAAGCCATTAAGTAGATGGGTTGGCCTGTCTCCAGGAGAATCTTGTACAACCTGTTCGGCGTTCTCTTCACCCTCATCAGCAGGTTGCCACTTCTGTTCCACATCTTCAGATAGGGACCAGACATCGCCACTGTGTTGCCGATCTCTGTCATATGTCCGAGGCTGATGATGTTACTCTTCAGCTTTGGGATGTAGTAGACCTGGGTCATGAGGCGTTGGTCCCCGTTCTTGCACACGAACAGGATGGACCCTCTGCCTCTAATTTCGACGATTGAGCCATCGCCAAATTTCACGTTCCCTGTGATTTTCTCATCGAGCTCTTCAAACTTAGCTCGGTCTCCTGTCATGTGGTTGCTCGCACCATTGTCTAGGTACCAGACATCGGTAGAGACTTTCTGCTCTCCGTCAGCGAGGAGGTTCGCAATAACCTTGTCCTCGATCAGGAACACCATCTCTGAGCTGGTCTTTTCTCTGGTCTCTGGTGTCTGGTCTCTGTTCTTTGCTGCCTGGTCTTTGCTCTCTGCTTTCTGCTCGGAGCTCTCTGGTCACTGGTCTTTGCTCTCTGGTCTCTGCTCGGATTCCGAGCAGGTCTGCTCTCTTCTCTCCGGGCAGATCTGTTCCCTGCTCTCCTGGCAGGTCTGCTCTCTCTCGCCTACGAGGATCGTCTCCTCGTCTTCTTGTCCGTCCAGGCTCCCCTCCTGTTCGGCAAACATCAGAGCCGGCTGGTCTTCATCGAATCTCATCAGATTCGCTTCCTCTTTGTGGTTCTTGCTGCGGCACTCTGAAGCAAAGTGCCCAAGCTTCTGACAATTATAGCACTTCACTGTGCTCTTGTCTCTCCTGGTCGTGCTTTCCTGACGGGGTGCACCACCGCCGCGACCTCGCGTGTCACGATCTCTCCCTCGTCCATGACCTCTACCACGTCCTCGGCTGTTTCCACTGTAGCTACTCCGACCAGAGGAGCTAGAAGAAAAGTCTGCTCCCCCGCTTTTCTTCTGTCTGGCCGTCCACTGTTCATGCGTGAGCAGGAAGTTCTTCTCCTCTTCTCTGTCACCGTAACTCCGAAGTCTCTCCTCGTGGGCTTTGAGGCGACCAACAACCTCCTCGACCGTCATGGTCTTGAAGTCGCCGAACTGCTCAATCGATGTTACGATCTGCATGTATTTATGAGGCACTGCTCGGAGAAACTTCTTGACGACGGTGGTCTCCTCCACCTTGTCTCCCAGCGAGCGTATGCCGGTCACAATGGACGTGAGCCGCATAGCGAAATCATCAATTGATTCGCTCTCCCTCATCCTCATAACCTCGAACTCACTTCTCAAGGTCTGGACCTTTGCCTCCTTGACGCGATCTGCGCCCATGTACATGGTTCGAAGTGTCGACCATGCCTCCTTTGCGGAATCCTTCTCGGCGATCATGAGAAAGACATCCTTTCTTTGCGCCCTTCGACATCGCTGCCTTCCACAGCCTCCCAGACTCCTTGCGCCTGCAAATTCACTCGCATCTTCAACGCCCACACCGAGTAATTGCTCTTCGTGAGCATCGGGTAATGAAGCGTCACATTCCCTTCCTTTGATCCGATCTTCGTCACCGTTGTCAGCTCTCCTCCGGTGGACTCACTTGGTGACGACATCTTCTTTGGCACCTTCGCTCTGATACCAATTGTTGGTTCCCAATGGGAATGGATCTGCAACCAAAAGAAGACGAAGAACAAAAAAAACAAAGTTTGGGAGAATTTTCCTTGATTAATGTCGAATGCAAAAATTACAATAATGGAGTTACAAAAAATAAACACTAACTCTAGAATATATAGGAGACCAGAACGAAACCCTAGCTAAAACTTCCTAAAATAAACTCAATCAAATCTTTTACATTTACATCGAATCCTAACAGAATCGGGAAACCAAATCAAATCAAATCTCCAAACTTGCTCCTCAAGTTTGGCACCTTCTAGAATGGGTTTCGATGACTTCTGGTCGGGTGTCCCTAGCAGGGCTGCTAGGGTGTGTTTCTGCCCGGGGCATTCCTGCTCGGGGCTCGTCTGCTACGGAGCCATCTCTGCTAGGACCATCTCTGGTAGAACCATTCCTGGTCGGGTCCCTTCCTGCTAGGAGAAATCTCTGGTCGGACCCATCTCTGGTGGGAGAACTCTCTGCTAGGAGTTGAGCCATGTCAGGCTTAGACTCACATAAGTTACTTCTTGATCTTTTAGTTCTAGTGTATGAATACTTGGTTTTGGTGCTGAGTGCGTATTTATAGGCCTGTTTGAGTGATTAATCTCTCGCATTCATTGTGAGGATAAGCTCTGACTTATTCTAGAGCACGTGGATATATTGCTTGGTATTTGGTTGTTAGGTCTTTGACCTTGTATATAGCAATTAGTTGCGTACGATTAGTTGCAACTAGGGTTTTAATTTCTTCCTTTAAATACTGCAGCTTCTTATTATTTTTGTTTTAACTCCAGCATTTGTATTCGACATTAATACAGAGAACCTTCTCAAACTCTCTCTACTTTATTATTGCTTTTATTGTGATCGATATATATTTATATATATACAAACAGTGTGAGAGATAGTGAGTTTATTTGCACTCAGATTGTGATATATATTTCATCGACATATATAATTGCAGTGGGTGTTCTTGAAACGCATTGTTGTCGTTTTGGCTATTTTTCATCTTCTTCCGAGTGTGTTTATTGTGTTTTGGCAGAGATTTATTTTTGGAACCAACATTCATTTGCCCCGGACCGGGAGCGACAAAACATAATAAATAAAGTCATACACACACTTCTATAAAAAATAAAAATGTAAATTTTATCCTCCTTCATAAAAATGTAAATTTAAGTGTCGGAAAGTTTTACACATAAAGTTAGATAGTTTTCTCTTTAGGGTTAGACAGTTTTTTCAAGTTAGACAGTTTTACACATAAAGTTAGATAGTTTTCTCTTTGAAGTTAGACAGTTTATTTAAAGTTAGATAGTTTTCTACGTAAAATTAGATAGTTTTCTCTTTGAAGTTAGACACTTTGACAACTTAGTGTAAAGAAGTCTAATTTTATTCTCCTTCATAAAAATGTAAATTTTAGTGTCGGATAGTTTTACACATAAAGTTAGATAGTTTTCTCTTTGGGGTAACACAGTTTTTTCAAGTTAGATAGTTCTACACATAAAGTTATATAGTTTTCTCTTTGAAGTTAGACAGTTTATTTTAAGTTACATAGTTTTCTACGTAAAGTTAGATAGTTTTCCTCTTCAAGTTAGACACTTTGACAACTTAGTTTAAAGAAGTCTAATTTTATTCTCCTTCATAAAAATGTAAATTTTAGTGTCGGATAGTTTTACACATAAAGTTAGATAGTTTTCTCTTTGGGATTAGACAGTTTTTTCAAGTTAGATAGTTTTCTACGTAAAGTTAGATAGTTTTCTCTTTGAAGTTAGACAGTTTATTTTAAGTTACATAGTTTTCTACGTAAAGTTAGATAGTTTTCCTCTTCAAGTTAGACACTTTGACAACTTAGTGTAAAGAATTCTAATTTTATTCTCCTTCGTAAAAATGTAAATTTTAATGTCGGATAGTTTTACACATGAAGTTAGATAGTTTTCTCTTTGGGGTTAGACAGTTTTTTCAAGTTAGATAGTTTTACATATAAAGTTAGATAGTTTTCTCTTGGAAGTTAGACAGTTTATTTTAAGTTAGATAATTTTCTACGTAAAGTTAGATAGTTTTCCTCTTCAAGTTAGACACTTTGACAACTTAGTGTAAAGAAGTCTAATTTTATTCTTCTTCATAAAAATGTAAATTTTAGTGTCGGATAGTTTTACACATAAAGTTAATAAGTTTTCTCTTTGGGGTTAGACAATTTTTTCAAGTTAGATAGTTTTATACATAAAGTTAGATAGTTTTCTCTTTGGGGTTAGACAGTTTATTTTAAGTTAGATAGTTTTCTACGTTAAATTAGATAGTTTTCCTCTTCAAGTTAGACACTTTGACAACTTAGTGTAAAGAAGTCTAATTTTATTCTCCTTCATAAAAATGTAAATTTTAGTGTCGGATAGTTTTACACATAAAGTTAGATAGTTTTCTCTTTGGGATTAGACAGTTTTTTCAAGTTAGATAGTTTTCTACGTAAAGTTAGATAGTTTTCTCTTTGAAGTTAGACAGTTTATTTTAAGTTACATAGTTTTCTACGTAAAGTTAGATAGTTTTCCTCTTCAAGTTAGACACTTTGACAACTTAGTGTAAAGAAGTCTAATTTTATTCTCCTTCATAAAAATGTAAATTTTAATGTCGGATAGTTTTACACATGAAGTTAGATAGTTTTCTCTTTCGGGTTAGACAGTTTTTTCAAGTTAGATAGTTTTACACATAAAGTTAGATAGTTTTCTCTTGGAAGTTAGACAGTTTATTTTAAGTTAGATAATTTTCTACATAAAGTTAGATAGTTTTCCTCTTCAAGTTAGACACTTTGACAACTTAGTGTAAAGAAGTCTAATTTTATTCTTCTTCATAAAAATGTAAATTTTAGTGTCGGATAGTTTTACACATAAAGTTAATAAGTTTTCTCTTTGGGGTTAGACTGTTTTTTCAAGTTAGATAGTTTTATACATAAAGTTAGATAGTTTTCTCTTTGGGGTTAGACAGTTTATTTTAAGTTAGATAGTTTTCTACGTTAAATTAGATAGTTTTTCTCTTCAAGTTAGACACTTTGACAACTTAGTGTAAAGAAGTCTAATTTTATTCTCCTTCATAAAAATGTAAATTTTAGTGTCGGATAGTTTTACACATAAAGTTAGATAGTTTTCTCTTTGGGATTAGACAGTTTTTTCAAGTTAGATAGTTTTCTACGTAAAGTTGGATAGTTTTCTCTTTGAAGTTAGACAGTTTATTTTAAGTTACATAGTTTTCTACGTAAAGTTAGATAGTTTTCCTCTTCAAGTTAGACACTTTGACAACTTAGTGTAAAGAAGTCTAATTTTATTCTCCTTCGTAAAAATGTAAATTTTAATGTCGGATAGTTTTACACATGAAGTTAGATAGTTTTCTCTTTGGGCTAAGACAGTTTTTTCAAGTTAGATAGTTCTACACATAAAGTTATATTGTTTTCTCTTTGAAGTTAGAAAATTTATTTTAAGTTACATAGTTTTCTACGTAAAGTTAGATAGTTTTCCTCTTCAAGTTAGACACCTTGACAACTTAATGTAAAGAAGTCTAATTTTATTCTCCTTCATAAAAATGTAAATTTTAGTGTCGGATAGTTTTACACATATAGTTAGATAGTTTTCTCTTTGGGGTTAGAAATTTTTTTAAAGTTAGATAGTTTTACATGTGAGTTTAAGCCTGACTTGGTTCAACTCCTAGCAGATATTTCCCCACCAGAGCGAGCAGAGAAGAGAGCGAGCAGAGATCTTTCTAGCAGGAGTTCTCCCACCAGAGAGCTCCCCACCAGAGATGGGTCCGACCAGAGATTTTTCCCTAGCAGACGAGCCCCCGAGCAGGAATGCCCCGGGCAGAAACACACCCTAGCAGCCCTGCTAGGGACACCCGACCAGAAGTCATCGAAACCCATTCTAGAAGGTGCCAAACTTGAGGAGCAAGTTTGGAGATTTGATTTGATTTGGTTTCCTGATTCTGTTAGGATTCGATGTAAATGTAAAAGATTTGATTTGTTTATTTTAGGAAGTTTTAGCTAGGGTTTCGTTCTGGTCTCCTATATATTCTAGAGTTAGTGTTTATTTTTTTGTAACTCCATTATTGTAATTTTTGCATTCGACATTAATCAAGGAAAATTCTCCCAAACTTTGTTTCTCTTTTTCTTTTGTTCTTCGTCTTCTTTTTGGTTGCAGATCCATTCCCATTGGGAACCAACATTATGTGAGTTTAAGCCTGACTTGGCTCAACTCCTAGCAGAGATTTCCCCACCAGGGATTTCCCCACCAGAGCGAGCAGAAAAGAGCCTAAGCAGAGATCTTCCTAGCAGGAGTTCTCCCACCAGAGAGCTCCCTACCAGAGATGGGTCCGACCAGAGATTTCTCCCAGCAGGAAGGGACCCGACCAGGAAAGATCCTACCAGAGATGGCCCTAGCAGAGATGAGGGAGAGCAGAGATGGCTCCCTAGCAGACGAGCACCGATTAGGAATGCCCCGGGCAGAAACACACCCTAGCAACCCTGCTAGGGACACACGACCAGAAGCCAAACTTGAGGAGCAAGTTTGGAGATTCGATTTGATTTGGTTTCCTGATTCTGTTAGGATTCGATGTAAATGTAAAAGATTTGATTGAGTTTATTTTAGGAAGTTTAGCTAGGGTTTCGTTCTGGTCTCCTATAAATATTAGTGTTAGTGTATATTTTTTGTAACTCCATTATTGCAATTTTCGCCTTCGAATTAATCAAAGAGAATTCTTTCTCCCAAACATTGTTGTCTCTTCTTCTTCCTTTGTTCTTGCTCTTTGTGTTCTTTGGTTACAGATCCATTCCCATTGGGAATCAACAATTGGTATCAGAGGGAAGGTGCCAAAGAAGATGTCGTCACCAAGTGAGTCCACCGGAGGAGAGCTGACAAGGGCGACGAAGATCGGATCAAAGGAAGGGAATGTGACGCTTCATTACCCGATGCTCACGAAGAGCAATTACTCGGTTTGAGCGTTGAAGATGCGAGTGAACTTGCAGGCGTAAGGAGTTTGGGAGGCTGTGGAAGGCAGCGATGTCGAAGGGCGTAAGGAGAGGATGGCACTAGCTGCCATCTACCAAGGAGTTCCGGAAGATGTCCTTCTCATGATCGCCGAGAAGGATTCCGCAAAGGAGGCATGGTCGACACTTTGAACCATGTACATGGGCGCAGATCGCGTCAAGGAGGCAAAGGTCCAGACCTTGAAGAGTGACTTCGAGGTTATGAGGATGAGGGAAAGCGAATCAATTGATGATTTTGCTATGCGGCTCACGTCCATTGTGACTGGCATACGCTCGCTGGGAGACAAGGTGGAGGAGACCACCGTCGTCAAGAAGTTTCTCCGAGCAGTGCCTCACAAATACATGCAGATCGTGACATCGATTGAGCAGTTCGGCGACCTCAAGACCATGTTGGTCGAGGAGGTTGTTGGTCGTCTCAAGGCCCACGAAGAGAGACTTCGGGGTTACGGTGACAAAGACGAGGAGAAGAACCTCCTGCTCACGCATGAAGAGTGGACGGCCAGACATTGAAAAACCGGGGGAGCCGAGTTTTCTTCATATTCCTCAGGTCGGAGTAGCTTTGGTGGAGCAGTCCGAGGACGCGGACAGGGTCGTGGACGAGGTCGAGGTCGGGACATGCGAGGTCGCGGCAGTGGATCTACCCGTCAGGAAGGCACGACCAGGAGAGACAAGAGCACAGTGAAGTGCTACAATTGTCAGAAGCTTGGGCACTTTGCATCTGAGTGCCGAAGCAGGAACCAGGGCGAAGAGGCGAATCTAGCAAGATTCCCAGACGATCAGCACCAGCCGGCATTGTTGTTTGCCGAACAGGAGACGCACCTGGACGAACAGAATGGCGAGTGTGACGCCAAGGCCCGGGCAGAAGTGATCAGTGTGCCGATCAGGCCAGAGGCCGAGCAGACCTGTCCAGAGGAGACCAACGAGAAGGTTTTCCTCATCGAGGACAAGGTTATTGCAAACCTCCTCGTAGACGGAGAGAAGAAGGTCAGTACCGACATATGGTACTTAGACAACGGAGCTAGCAACCACATGACTGGGGACCGAGCTAAGTTTGAAGAGCTCGATGAGAAGATCACGGGCAGCGTGAAATTCGGCGATGGATCAGTCGTAGAGATCAAAGGCAGAGGGTCGATCATGTTCGAGTGCAAGAATGGCGACCAGCGTTTAATGACCCAGGTGTATCTCATCCCGAAGTTGAAGAGCAACATCATCAGTCTAGGACAGATGACTGAGATCGGGAACACGGTGTTGCTGCAAGGGTCCTACCTGAAGATGTGGACCAAAGAAGGAGAGCTGTGGATGAAGGTGGAGCGAACACCCAACAGACTCTACAAGATTCTCCTAAAGACGTGTCAGCCTGTCTGTCTTATGGCATCAATGGCAGACCCGACTTGGCTATGGCACGCACGGCTCGGACACGTGAATTTTCACGCGCTCAAGATGATGGGCGAGAAGGAGATGGCCTTCGGGGTTCCCAAGATAGAACACCCTGACCAACTATGTGAGTGCTGCATGATCGCGAAGCAGGCGAGAATACCATTTCCGATCAAGGCCAAATTCTGAGCAGAGAGACCCCTACAGTTGGTGCATACAGACCTATGTGGTCCAGTCACCCTAGCAACATCAGCAGGTAACAAGTACTTTCTTTTACTTGTTGATGATTATAGTCGCTGGATGTGGGTTTATATGCTTAAGGAAAAGAGCGGAGCCTTTGAGGTCTTCAGGAAGTTCAAGAAGATTGTGGAGAATGGCTCGGTGCACAAGTTAAAGGTCTTGCGTACAGACCGAGGAGGAGAATTCACTTCCCAGCAGTTCGGAGAGTTCTGCGACCAGGAAGGAATTCAGCGTCACCTGTCCGCACCTCACACACCCCAACAGAATGGCGTGGTGGAAAGACGAAACCGGACTGTGATGAACACAGCGAGGAGCTTGCTCAAGAGCATGCAAGTTCCAGCCCGGTTTTGGGCAGAAGCAGTAAGACATGCAGTCTACCTGCTTAATCGTTTGCCGACCAAAGCGCTAGGAGAGCGTACTCCCTACCAGGTGTGGAAAGGGAAGAAACCCCACTTAGAACATTTTAGAGTGTTCGGATGCACCGCACACGTGAAGATTGCGGGGCCACATCTCAAGAAGCTGGATGACCGGAGTCAGAAGATGGTGTACCTTGGAGTTGAAGAAGGAAGTAAGGCACACAGACTCTACGATCCACGACGCGGCAGACTCCAAGTGAGCAGAGATGCTGTGTTCGAAGAGGAGATGAAGTGGGATTGGCGCGACGAGAAGGGAGAACCTGAGCAGAACTCAGTGGAGTTCATTATCGAAGATGACCAGGATGTTGCCGAGCAGGAGCAGCCCGGAACACCCAGCTCGGGAACAGTCTTGCCAGAGACGAGGGAACCCAGCCCGGGAGAGAGCACCCCGGACACACCCAGGACACCCAGCCCGAGCAGACTCAGCTCGTCCAGCTCAGGAGATTCCTCGATCAAGGATGGCCCAAGGGGATTCCGTCCCCTAGCAGAAGTCTACGAAGAGTCTCAGGAAGTGGAGATGAACTTAGAAGAGTTATCCTTGTTGTGCGCCGAGGAGCCAGCCAACTACCAAGAGGCAGCAAGCGAGCAGGAATGGCAAGAGGCAATGAAGAAGGAGCTAGAGTCCATCGAGAAGAACAAGACATGGGAGCTCACCGACCTGCCCAAAGGTCAGAAGCCCATTGGCTTGAAATGGGTCTACAAGCTCAAGAAGGACACCAAGGGGAATGTCCTAAAGCACAAGGCAAGGCTAGTTGCCAAAGGCTATGTGCAGAGGCAAGGAGTCGACTTCGAGGAAGTCTTTGCTCCCGTGGCGAGACTAGACATGATCAGACTCATCCTAGCCCTAGCAGCTCATCGAGGTTGGGAGATTCACCATATGGATGTCAAATCGGCATTCTTAAATGGTGACCTCGAGGAAGAAGTTTACGTCAGTCAACCTGAAGGTTTTGGCGTCAAGGGCAAGGAGAAAAAGGTGTACAAGCTCTCCAAGGCTCTATACGGGCTACGTCAAGCTCCAAGAGCGTGGAACATACGCCTCGACAAGAGTTTGAAGAGCCTTGGATTCACAAAGTGTTCCAGAGAGCAGGCAGTGTACACCAGGAGCAGCAGAGAAGAAGTCCTGGTCGTCGGAGTTTATATGGACGACCTGATAGTCACTGGATCCAGCGCAGGAGGCGTAGAGGGATTCAAGAAGCAAATGATGGCCGAGTTCGAGATGAGTGATCTTGGACTACTTTCTCACTACCTTGGCATCGAGGTAGAGCAGAAGAAAGACTGCATCACGCTCAAGCAGTCGGCCTACGTGAAGAAGATCCTCAAGCAGTTCGAGATGGCGGATTGCAACCCGAGCAGATACCCAATGGAGGCGAAGCTGCAGCTCGGGAAGAATGGTGAAGGAGGAGAAGTGGATCCCACAGCGTACAGACGCGTGATCGGGTGTCTGAGGTATCTCACCCACACCCGACCAGACATTTCTCACGCAGTTGGGATAGTTAGTCGTTTCATGGAGAAGCCTAAAAGTGCACACCAGCAGGCCTTGAAGCACATCTTGCGCTACGTGAAGGGAACGACGGACTACGGGATCCAATATGAAAAAGGCAGGGGAGCAGAAGAGCTAGTCGGCTTCACTGACAGTGATCTGGCCGGTGACATTGATGATAGGAAGAGTACCGGAGGGATGGCGTTCTACCTCAACGGGAACCTGATCACCTGGCGATCTCAGAAGCAGAAGACTGTAGCTCTATCCTCGTGTGAAGCGGAGTTCATGGCAGCAACCGCAGCAGCATGTCAAGCTATGTGGTTGAAGGGGATTATGAGTGAAGTGACTGGAGACGAGCAGAAGCCAGTAACACTCTACGTGGACAACAAGTCCGCAATATCACTGATGAAGAACCCAGTGTTTCATGGTCGGAGCAAACACATAGACACTCGGTATCATTATATTCGCGAGTGTGTGGAGAAGCGGAAGATCATCATGGAGTTTGTCAGCACGAAGGAGCAGCGGGCAGACATACTCACCAAGGCTCTAGCAAGAGTTAAGTTCGCGGAGATGAGAGAGCTGCTCGGAGTGAAGAACCTCGACCCAAGTCAAACTTACGGGGGAGAATGTGAGTTTAAGCCTGACTTGGCTCAACTCCTAGCAGAGATTTCCCCACCAGGGATTTCCCCACCAGAGCGAGCAGAAAAGAGCCCAAGCAGAGATCTTCCTAGTAGGAGTTCTCCCACCAGAGAGCTCCCCACCAGAGATGGGTCCGACCAGAGATTTCTCCCAGCAGGAAGGGACCCGACCAGGAAAGATCCTACCAGAGATGGCCCTAGCAGAGATGAGGGAGAGCAGAGATGGCTCCCTAGCAGACGAGCACCGATCAGGAATGCCCCGGGCAGAAACACACCCTAGCAGCCCTGCTAGGGACACACGACCAGAAGCCAAACTTGAGGAGCAAGTTTGGAGATTCGATTTGATTTGGTTTCCTGATTCTGTTAGGATTCGATGTAAATGTAAAAGATTTGATTGAGTTTATTTTAGGAAGTTTAGCTAGGGTTTCGTTCTGGTCTCCTATAAATATTAGTGTTAGTGTATATTTTTTGTAACTCCATTATTGCAATTTTCGCCTTCGAATTAATCAAAGAGAATTCTTTCTCCCAAACATTGTTGTCTCTTCTTCTTCCTTTGTTCTTGCTCTTTGTGTTCTTTGGTTACAGATCCATTCCCATTGGGAACCAACACATTACACATAAAGTTAGATAGTTTTCTCTTTGAAGTTGGACAGTTTATTTTAAGTTATATAGTTTTCTACGTAAAGTTGGATGGTTTTCCTCTTCAAGTTAGACACTTTGATAACTTAGTGTAAAGAAGTGTAATTTTATTCTCCTTCATAAAAATGTAAATTTACTGTCGAAAAAAAAAACTCTTTAACTGAAACTTAAAAACTGTCGAACCCGAAAGTTTTTAAGATATGTTTAAAAAAAAGGTTGTCTAACTTCACTTCAAAAACCTTGTCAAACGTTTCACACAAAACTACCTAGCATTACCCACAAAACAGTAAACATTAATAAACAAAATATAGTGTAACGATACCCAATAAAATTGTCTAATATTCCCGAACCACCTAGCTACGTACAATTATATATGATGTATGCCACTTTTATTTTATTCTTACTAGATATGTGCTCAACTGTCTAACATTAACCACAAATGTGTAAAACATAACTTTAAAAACCGTCAAATATAACTACGAGAGCGGCTAAAAAGAGTTGCAAAATAAATAAAAACAAATTACAAACAAATTGTTCATTATTTTAAATATTATCAATCCGTCAGAGGTTATACTATCAACCCAAAAAACAAACAACAGAGTTCCTCGAAGCTTTCAATGAATCCCGCCAACCGGGTCCTCGAAGGGTACCACACTTGGGCCTGACGCCAAATATCTTCACGCGCAAAATCAAATCGACGCCGCGCCATCGTCGGCGACCAAGACGCACCCGACCAAATCGCGGCGTACACGCAAAGTCTACAATCAAAATCTAACATCAAAATCTAACAAAAGTATTTAGTAAGTCTGTAGAAACAAAATTACTTATTTAGCCCCAAAGTAAGCGAGCGCCAGTCACCAAGAAGCCCGGAGGTATGTCGAACCTGTTCACAGAACCTGTTCACAAAACCTTTAGATTTTGCACGATTTAGTATCTTGTTAAAAGGGCATTTCTTGTTTTCACCTTCTCTAATTATCCACGTTACCATAGTTCTGATCAGATTTTTTTTTTTATGTTTGTGCAGCTATAATTCTTCAGTTTGAGGACATTATGAAAAGCAATTGTTACTTACTTTTTCCCATTTGTACAGAAGAAGCGTCCGAGTCGAATTCCGGAACTTGAGTCTCAGATTGCTCAGCTTCAGGAGGATCTGAAACAAGCCAGAGACCAATTGTGTTCTTCGGAATCGGAAAAGAAACAAGCTGAATTAGACGCCGAGGATTCCAAGAAGCAAGTTGAGGCCTTGTCTTCGAAACTCGAAGAGTCTTAGAAGCATCTCAAGGAGTTCTCCAACTCAGAGGAAGATCGTCTTTCTGAGCTCCAAGAGATCTCAGAAGAACGCAATCAAGCTTGGAAGTCCGAGCTCGAGGCCGTGCAGAAGCAGCACTCAGTTGACTCGACCGCCTTAGCTTCTGCCGTTGATGAGATTCAGTGGCTCAAGATTCAGCTCGAAATGGTGGCTGCATCTGAGGCTGAACAAACGAAGCACGCTGAGTCAGCTAACGGGGAGCTTCAGAGTTTGATAGGAGATTTAGCAGAAACTCTGTCTCTGGTAGAGGACATGAAAAAGCAGATAAGCGATTCCAAGGAATCGGAATCGAACGCTAAAGAGCTGGTTAGCGAAACGCTTCTTCAGCTGGAAAGTGCTAAAACGACGGTGGAATCTCTCAGGGCGGAAGGGCTAAGATCTGCTCTTGAAAATAATGCAAGTCTATAGAAACAACATCTAACATCAAACCTAATTCAAGTCTGTAGAAACAACATCTAAAATCAAATCGTACCCGCGCCATCATCGGCGACCAAGAGATCGGCAGCTTCCCCGGCCAAATGGCGGAGACCTGAGAAAGAAGGAAAAGAAGGAGAGAGTGACGGAGAGAGAAGTCTGAGATGTTCTTGCTTCGATCAACGAATCTTACCTGAGAAAGAAGTGCATCGGCGTCGGAGTAATCGTCGTTGCAGTACTCGATCTCCACCTTCTTCCTCAGCGCCAGCGCCTGGAGGCTCCCCGCTGCCGCCGCCGCCGCAAAGAGTGGCCATCACCTCAGTGGGTTTTGAAGAGAGGTCGTGGGTTTCGATGGTGGATTTTGAAGAGAGCTCGAGGGTCGGGTTTTGAACAAGGAGGCGAAGGCCTGTGATTCAAACAAGGAGGCGATGGTCTGGGTTTCGAAGTAAGCCTCTGAGTTTCGAGCTTGTGGATTTGGTCGGGTTCAAAGAGAGAGGGAAAGGAGAGAGAGAGAGAGATTGTGTTCACAGAGAAGAGAAAGGGAAAGGAGACGAGAGAGAGCGAGTGAGTGAAAAAAATGTGGTAAAAAGGGTATTTTGGGAATTAAAAAATCAAGAGATAATTTGAGGAATAATTTTTCAGATACATGAAATCGGGGAACAAAACAGGTATAACTTACATTTTGGGGGTCATTTTTTTAAGTTTCCCTATATATATATATTAAGAAGGTTACACACGCATCATAAGTAGTAGGCTTTATGAAGTTTTCAAGGCAATATCAATCAGATTTGATATATTTGTTTATATATATATATATTAATATGATGAAGACTTTTATCTCTGCTGCCTATGGTACAACAAAATAACGACGTCCTGACTTTGCGCCCAAAAAGCAACACAATAAAACTCTTGGATATAAAAAATACACCATAGAAAAAGGGTTCAAGTTTGGAATCACGTCTTACTCGATGGCCAAGGAAGAAGAAAAGAAAAGGGGTCGTACACCTAGAACAGTGTTCATATCCCAAAACTTCACTCAACCCCAGCAACCAAGAAAGTTTCAGACAAGTCATCTCATCATAGGGTGCATCTCCCAATATGCCTCGTTTAATTGTTCACTAGACATTATTTTTACGCTATCTCATTGAAACCCAACGACACCTTATATTGAGCACTGTTGGAGGAGAGAATGCAGCCCTCATACCCTTCTTCTACTGCTCAAAATTTCTCCTTAAACCTCAAGTACCCAACGATGGAGAGCTTCAGTGAGACTTAAAATTCTGCATCCCAAAAACGACATCCGGGAACACCGGCGACGAGGATCGAAGCTTGCCGATGACTTTCGGTGACTCGCCACGAGAACCGAAGTTTGCCGACGACGCCGACGACAACGGAATCTTGCCGACAACTTCTGAAACGCGCCAACGAGAGTTAAAGTTTTACCGACGAGATCGGAAGTCACTGGACGAGAGCCGAAACCACCGTCGAATCGTCTTCTTGAAGTCCAACGGGTGAGTGGTGAGCTAATCTCGTCTTAAGTTTTCAGATGTATAATAAGAGCTCTCTCGGCAATGTTAGTACGTATAGTTTATACACCATGCAGAGAAAGAGAAAGAGCGATCTTATAGTGTTAATATTTTTAGAAGGAAGAAACCTCATAGGATATGGCTAGGTTTTTGTCTTTCATAAGCTTAAGATATCATTTAACTTTCAAGTAGACAGAGTAGGATTTATATAGAGTAAGATGTTTTTGAAGAGACCCCGACGATCGTTAGTAAGCTATAAGCATTAGTTTCTTTTCATGCAGAGTGGAGTAAAACTAGAGGAATATGCATATAGAAACATGTTGGGGAAGTCTTTGATTTATGAAACTGTATTGCTTTATGCCTATACATAAATATATTTATATATATATATAAGTTATCAAACGTGACACACTGCTATATATGTTAATATATGTATATATATATATATATATATATATATCAAGTTGTTAAAATTTTTAATCAACTCAGTTCACACCATTATTTTCGAAGGAAAAAAAATGGTACAAGTAATATTTTAGTGAATATATAGATGTGTTAAAAAAAATGCAGATGTGTCCAAACTCAAGTTTTATTTATTTTGTACATGAATATTATAAAGAAAATAAATATTTTGTTTGTAAAAGTAAAAGTAACAGATGTTACGGTTTTTAACTTCGTTCAGAAAGATAGTATCTAGTTTTTATTCATATGTATGTATATAACTATTACTTATAGTAACATTACAAAAAAAAAAAAAATATAAGCTTATTTTAGTTTTATGACATATTGTGCATATACAGATGTTTAATATATTATATATATTTACGAAAGTAAAATTTATATGCTATACATATTTTAACGTTATAAGTATAGATATAAAAAAAAAAAAAAAAAAAAAGAAAGATATTTTGATGTTATAATTATATATACGTATATATATAATTAATTAAGTAAGATGATCACATTCTGCATGAATGAAAATAGACATTTAGGATTAGAGGGGGTTCTAAGACAATGGTTGTTATAAGTCTGAGGTACAATAGGAAATTTAATGAAGGGGTTTATGAGTTTTATAATCTGATATTTCGAAATAAATATCAGGGATTTTGACTCCGTATAGCAACATAGTGCGTTGAATAAGACTAATTGCGGGTTAAGGTACGTATAAGTACTCACCTAAATCACGACAATAATATTGTATGTTTATGTATTGTTATATGTTTCGTACGATTGTTGCTTATATGTGATTGTATGCATGTGATACTGTTTATTTAAGTATGACGATATGACATGAGAATGATAAGTATATTTTTATGATAAAAATATATATACGTAAATATATGATTTTATAAGAAATGTTTTTAAAGGCTTCGTACCAGAGACGACTAAGGTCTCATTATGATATGTTATGATACCGCGGGAATGATTCGGTTTAGGTAGCTCCCCCAATCTCCCGTTGGTTGCGCGCAAAGGTACGTACGTAGGGCCCAAAATTATTTTATGAATGACTATAAATATTATGATACGTTATAAGATTGTATGTTGTGTTTGTGTACTTTTGATCTGATTTTGTACAAAATGTTACAACATCAGATAAATATATAATTTCTAAGTTATTAATTTATTGTGAGTTATATTAGCCTGTACGTACTGGCATTAGCTCATTATAGTTGTGATGTAGATTCAGGTAAGAAACCAGTTGGGAGTTAGGAGCGGATGGAGCGGAACCAGCATCGTGGCATATACAGTGCATAGTGGTGAAACCGACCCTTGAGATTTTCTTTCCGCAAACTATCATTTTCGCATTTTATTTTAAGAAACTTATTGTCAAACCTCAGCGGAGGATTTTCATTATGAACCTAAGTATTGTAATATCGACATCTTGTCATTTGGCTTTAAGTTGTTCGCTATGTTTTATGGATAATTACGAGGTCTCGTTTTAAAACATTTTTAAGGTACTCCTTATTAAAAAAAAAAAGTTTGATGACAAGTTAAGAAACCATTTCTTTCTTTTCTTTCAACAAAAGATTCTGAAAAGTTTAAGTATAAGAAGTAGCGACCAAAAGTGGGTCGTTACCGCGGGTCACGCTCACATCAAAACCCTAGATTCAGAACTGTGTGGGAAGACAGATCTGTCGACTTGTAATGGCATTCTAAGCTTCGGGGTTTGCAGAGGACTGACATCCGATAAGGGTGGTGAGGTCGTGTTGGGAAGTATTGTCAAAATATCGGCTATCTGGTCTTCTGACTTCACATACCTCAGCTCCACTTCTTTATTTGCCACGCATTCCCGTATGTAGTGAAAGCTGGTGTCGACGTGCTTGCTCCTATCATGGAAGACTGGATTCTTTGCTAATGATATCGTTGATTTGTTATGAACGGGAATCTCAGTGGGCTCTTCTTGCGGCAGTCGTAAATTTCTTAGCCAAATCGCATGACAAAGACATGCAGTTGCAGCGACATATTCAGCTTCACAAGTGGACAGTGTGACGATCGGCTGCTTCTTCGACATCCATGTGAAAGTAGTATCTCCCATAAAGAATACAAATCCACTTGTAATTTTTCGATCGTCTATGTCTCCTCCCCAGTCGCTATCACTATATCCAACCATCTCTGAATTGCAAGAAGTTGAATAAAGTAGGCCATAATTGGTCGTACCTTTGATGTACCGAAGTATTCTCTTCGCGTATTTAATGTGGGTAGTTGTTGGAGCTTCCATGTACCGGCTGATAACTCCAACAGCATATAGAATGTCCGGTCTTGTACAAGTTAAGTATCGCAAACTTCCAATGAGGCTTTTGAAGAGATTTGGATCCACCTTTTCTCCGTTGTCCTGCTTCGACATTTTAGCTCCACATTCCATTGGTGTGCTTACTAGATTTGAATCGTCCATCTCAAACTTCTTCAGGACTTCTTTACCATAGCCTTCTTGCTTGATGAAGATTCCGGTGTCTTGTTGCTTCACTTCAATCCCCAAGTAGTAGGACATGAGTCTGATGTCTGTCATCTCGAACTTTTTTGTCATTTCTGCCTTAAGCTCCTTAAACATAGTTGGACTGCCACCCGTAAAGATCAAATCATCTATGTACAAGCACACGACCAACATATCTCCATCTTGAACTTTGATGTATAGAGCATGCTCATATGGACACTTTTTGAAATTCCTCTCTTGGAAGTACTTGTCGATTCGAGCATTCCAAGCTCTAGGTGCTTGCTTTAGACCATATAAAGCCTTCTTCAATTTCAAGACTTTATCTTCTTGGCCCTTCACTTCATAACCCGTTCGTTGCTCGATACAAACCTCTTCTTCAAGGTTCCCGTTTAAGAAAGAAGACTTCACATCCATTTGATAAATCTTCCATTTGTTTTGGGTTGCCAAAGAAATTATTAATCTAATAGTTTCAAGTCGAGCAGCGGGGGCAAATACCTCGTCATAGTAGATGCCTTGTCTTTGTCTATAGCCTTTTGCTAACAATCTCACTTTGTATCTCTCCACGTCTCGTCTGGCATTCTTCTTCGCCTTGTAAACCCATTTGATTCCAATCACCTTATAATCTTCTGGAAGTGTAGCGAGCTCCCTGGTATCGTTCTTTGTGATGGATTTGATTTCTTCATCCATCGCATCTCTCCATGTCTTACTTTCAACCGCCTCCTGGTAGGTTAATCGTTCATAGTCGTCAAATAAGCACAAGAGATTGACATCATCTTGGCAATCGGTTACCAGGTAAAGGTCTTGTAAACTTCTTGTTCGTGGCGTCTTTGATCTTTGATTGGATGAATCTATTGGGAATCACGCCCCGGATCCCGTGAAAATTATCGCGAATTATACCGTTGAACCGTCCGGGTAACATTAAAAAAAATTATTTTAAGAGGAAAACATATTAACCGACCAACGGTCCGAACTTCGGATAATTACCATATTACAAGATCTGATAAATATTAGGTAATTTAATATTCATAAATAATTATTAATAATCTAGTCTATAGGAAATAAATAAAAAAGCAGTAAATGGTCGCATTTATTAGCCCAATGCATAAGGCCGTACCTCAATTGTTGACTTCTGGCTGCGCGTTCTGAACTTGGCAGGGCTTCGCCGGTGCTGAGGGAAACACCCGTGATCTTCCGGGATATTCTCCTGGATTCCTCGTACCGAAGCGTGGGCTTCGCCGGCAGGACTTCGTCGCAAATTTTAACTGATGGTTCTTTTTAAGCTTCCGGAGAACTAAGTCTCTTAAACCGAACCAGAAAGAGAGATCAGAGGAAAAATTCGCAGACCCTTAAAGAGAGGGAGAGTTCGAATTTTTCTCTGGGGAAAGGTGTGAAAATGTGTAGAATGAGCTCCCTATTTATAGGCTCAGACTGTAACCGAATTACAGAAATTCCCTCCCCTAATTTTGAATTCTTAATATTAAATATAATTAATTATTTCAAGCCAATGGTCTAGATTTAATCTTATCTAAATCCAAGGGATATAATTAATTAGGGATTTAATTAAATAAGAAAGACTTGGATAAAATCTAAATCCAATCTTATATTCTTATCTTTGAAATTCGAATATATATATATTTATAATAAAATTCAAATTTTAATTATCTAGATCCAACGGTTCAGATAAATCATAAACCGATCTAATGGATCAAATTAATTTAGGAAAAAAATTAAACATCAAAAGACTTGGTAAAAGCCCTAATTCAATTTTTTCTATATCCATAATTCGAAAATTATATATTATATATAAAATTAATTAATTTTCAATCCGACGATAAAGATTAAATCTTAAATCGATCTAACAGATACAATAAATTACATAAATTCGAAAACCCTAAACTTGCTCATCAAGCTATCTATTTCAAATTAAATTTAGGGTTAAAATCAATTATCTTAATCCAACGGTTGATATTTAATCCTATCCGATCCAATAGATTAAATTGATTTTAGGGATTTTTTCAAATACCAAAACATTTGGTACTTTTGCCGCAAATATGGAAAGTCCGGAAACTTATCCTTTCAAATGTTATGGTTCCACATTCCAAGCAGCCCCAATCAATTTTACACACACACACATATATATATATATAAATATATATTTATTTATTTATTTATTAATATAAATCTATTAATTATTAATAAGATATTAATAATTAAATCCTAATAATTAAATTATATTAATATCCTCCGATCTCAATATCACACATTTAAATGTCATGGTGTCACACCATCATTTAAATCCGTGACATGTGATTTAATTTCATAGTTTACCGAAACGATCATAAACTTAGAAATTCTCTAAATCACAAACCTTACGTCGAAACGACTCGGTTCCAAAAGAAAAGTTTCTTAGAATTTAATGTCCAACAACTTTTATTTTGACAGAAAATCCAAATTCTACTTTATTTTGTCAGTTAATTTCGGTTACCAAGATATGGTACTTTTGCCACGCTACTGATAAAACTATCTGATGTCTGTCACAGACTTCAGTCTTATAATTCTTGCCAAATGATTAAGCATTTCAAAATGTTCCTATCACGTACGTCTCATCCGTTACGAAGCTATCCTGGGGACCATGGACCCGTATCACTTAAGCTCCAACGAACTGCTAGGGTGTTCGTCAAACCTCGGTGTTATTCCACTATAACCCGAGGCTGCACTCTTTAGTGATACAATATATATTATTCCCTTTATAACAGCATGGTGTCCATTGATACACTCAAATTTGGGTTATTGATCTTTCACTTGATGATCCACACTTGAGCAGGCGGTTTCCACCGTTATGCCCCTTATTGCATTTTCATCCTTGACTCAGTCAGTAATATCATGAGTAACCCACTTATGGTTTCGATTCATAAGGCGCACAGGTACCTCCCAGTTCTCACCACCGACAATCAATGGAATCATCATGACTCTGAACAGAGCTGTGTGATGCTCATGTCTATGACCAAGCTACCCTTACTGCTGAGAGATAGATCAATCCGTACGCTCTCCAGGTAGATGGAAGGGGTCCTAACCGATCACCCAGAAGTGGATGGTGAACCGGCCCCACTTTTGATCCCCTTTTCCTTAGACAAAATTGTATGGTTGAAATTTTTCCGACTAATAATAAACACTTTTACATTTACTCTTTATTATTTATATCTATCCTATATTGACATATTAATAATGATCCAAACATAGACACTATGTTTAAGGGTTATGAAAATAGGTTATAACAAATTATATCTATGATGAATATTTATAATTTTATGTCAATGATACTTATTCTCTAAAAATTATCATTAATCATTTTCCATGCCCATTAATAATTATTTATGAAATATTAAAATAAAACAATGATATTATTCTCTAAGAATTATCATCCATATTTTAATCTTTAAATAAGACAATGTTATTTAATCATTAAATAACATCCATATTTAATTTTATGAATTATTAAAATAAGACAATGTTATTTATCCAGAAACAACATCCATATTTTAATTTAATTAATTAATCAAACAAAATTAATTTTAATTCATAAATATTTTATTTCAATAAAAATAATTAATAATCCAATTTAAAAAATTACACCTGGGCTATCCGGGTTAAAACCCGGGCCCATGTGCACTCGGATCCAAGCACGTGCCCAGCCCTTGCGAATTGAGCTGGGCCGAGCACTTGGGCAGAGCCACAAGGCCCAGTTCGCTGCCAGGCAGCGCCCCCAGCTCACCCGAGCAATGGGGTTGGGCCAGGCCCAGTGCGCGGCCCACGGGCTGCTGCCAGCAGCCCCAGCGCGCCTCCTGCGGGCTGGGCGCAAGGCCCACGGTCTGGGAAACCATCCCGGCCTCCCACTAGGTTCGCTGCGTGCGAACCCTAGCCTACGGGTTGGGCTGTTTTGGCAGCCCGGCCCATTACCCGGTTCGAGTTTTTGGGTCGAGTAATTTTCTTATTTTAAATTAATATTTAAAATATCTAGAAATTTAAAATTTCAATTTTAAATAATTAATTTTATTCATCAAATAATTCGTTCTTTAAACCGTTAGATTTAATTACGTAATTATTTATCCTTAAACCATGGCTTCGAAACTAATTGCTGGGAATAATCCCTGTTAATTATCGCGAATTGAACCGTCGGACCGTCCGGTTAACATTTAAAAATTTATTTTAAGCGGAAAACATGTTATCCGACCAACGGTCCGAACATCAGATAATAACCATACAACAAGACCCGATAAATATTATGTAATTTAATATTCATAAATCATTATTAATAATCTAGTCTTTATAGGATATAAATAGAAAGCAGTAAATGGTCGCATTTATTAGCCCAATGCATAAGGCCGTACCTCTATTGTCAACTTCCGGGTGCGCGTTCTGAACTTGGCAGGGCTCCGCCGGTGCTGAGGGAAACACCCGTGATCTTGCGCGATATTCTCCTAGATTCCTCGTACCGAAGCGTGGGCTTCGCCAGCAGGACTCCGTCGCAAAATTTAAACTGATGGTTCTTTTTAAGCTTCCAAAGAACTAAGTCTCTTAAGCCGAACCAAAAAGAGAGATCAGAGGAAAAATTCGGAGACACTAAAGGAGAGGGAGAGTTTTAATTTTTCTCTGGGGAAAGGTGTGAAAAATGTGTAAAATGAGCTCCCTATTTATAGGCTCAGACTGTAACCGAATTAGAGAAATTCTCTCCCCTAAAATTCGAATTCTATAATTAAAAATAATTAATTATTTCAATCCAATGGCCTAGATTTAATCTTATCTAAATCCAAGGGATATAACTAATTAGGGATTTAATTAAATAAGAAAAGACTTAGATAAAATTTAAAACCAATCTTATCCTCTTATCTTATCAAATTCGAATTTATATATATATATATTAAAATTCAAATTCTAGTTATCTAGATCCAACGGTTGAGATAAATCTTTAAACCGATCTAATGGATCAGATTAATTTAGGATAAAATCAAATATCAAAAGATTTAATAAAAAAAAATTAATTCGATTTTATCCTTTTAAATAATTCAAAAAATATATTATATATATAATTAATTAATTTCTAATCTGACGGTGAAGATTAAATCTTAAACCGTTGTAACGGATATAATTAATTACATAAATTCGAAAAACTAAACTTGGTTACCAAGTTATTAATTTCGAATGTATCAATTATCTTAATCCAACGGTTGATATTAAATCATAACCGATCCAATGGATTAAATTGATTTTAGGGTTTTTCTCAAATACCAAAACATTTGGTACTTATGCCGCAATTATGAAAAGACCAAAGCCTATCCATTCGAATGTCATATTGTTCCACATTCCAAAGCATAATTCGATTTTACACATATAATATATATAAATATATATTATTTATATATTAATATAAATCTATTAATTATTGATTAATCATTAATAAGATATTAATAACTAAATTTGAATAATTAAATTATATTAATATCCTCTGATCTCAATATCACACATTCAAATGTCATGGTGTCACACCTTCATTTAAATTCGTGACATTTGATTTAATTTCATAGTTTACCGAAACGATCATAAACTTAGAAATTCTCTAAATCACAAACCGTGCGTCGAAACGACTTGGTTCCATAAGAAAATTTCTTAGAATTTAATTTCTAACAACTTTCATGTTGACAGAAAATCCAAATTCTACTTTCTTTTGTTAGTTAATTTTGGTTACCAAGATATGGTACTTTTGCCACGCTACTGATAAAACTATCTGATGCCTGTCACAGACTTCAGTTTTATAAGTCTTTCCAAATGATTAAAAAACATCTCAAAATATTTCTATCACGTACGTATCATCCGTTACGGAGCTATCATGGGGACCATGGACCCGTACCACTTAAGCTCCAACGAACTGCTAGGGTGTTCGTCAAACCTCGGTGTTATTCCACTATAAACCCGAGGCTGCACTCTTTAATGATACAGTATATATTATTTCGTTTATAACAGTAGGGAGTCCATTGATACAATCGAATTCGGGTTATTCATCTTTCACTTGATGATTCACACATGAGCAGGCAGTTTCTACCGTTATGCCCTCATTGCACTTTCCTCCTTGACTCAGTCAGTAATATCATGAGTAACCCACTTATGGTTTCGATTCATAAGTTGTGCACGGGTACCTCTCACTTCTCACCACCGACAATCAAGGGAATCATCATGACTCTGAACAGAGCTGTGTGATGCCCATGTCTATGACTAAGCTACCCTTACTGGTGACTATCATGTTCCCAAAATAATAGTGTTGGGAACAACAATAATATATTGTGTTCTTTAACGGTTAAATCAAAGAACAATCAAGCCAGCAGCTCAGACTCAAGATCACTCAGGACCTAGATCGAATATCCATTTGATCATCTACTAATGACTCAACTCCAAGTTACCAGTGACAGTCTTATATGATAACTTCTGGAGTTTAAGTCCAGTATGAAGACACTTCATACTTAATGCACTTCTAGTGAGTGTGACACACACAAAATCCAGAATAGGATTGTCACTTAGTCACATTAATGACTTTATACGATTAATGGGCTCCCACCCAGTTAATCAGGTCATGGACATTTTAAGTTCATTTATTATTATTATTAATTCTTCCTCACATTGACTATGTTGTGATAATAATAACATAATTACATCATTTATGAACTAAGGATCAAACATTCTATTTTACTCTACCAGAAACTATAATAAGATTATCATAATAAGCACCATCTTTTATTCAACGACTTGTCTTAATCTTTTACAAATGGATACAAATATCTTGTTTAAGGACACATATGTCTAACAAAGAGATGAGGAGAATATTAATGGTCAATTAGATTTAGTATTGTATATGAATTTAATTTGGTCAACGAGTAATAATAGGAAATAAATAGTATTGTATATTTAAAATTGATATCAGGGTTAGTTTGGGAAACAAGTCATTATAAATGGGCAAAAATTAGTTTTATGGAACTATGGGCAATTCATTAAAAAGTTAGGATATTTTTGGGCATTTCATATAATTTCTTTATATTTAACTAAAAAAAAAATCATTGACCTCACTTAAGAAAATGTAGCAATTGTCGGATTTATATTTTGAAGTATGTCTTTTAATTAAAGTATATAGATCAAACTAATCAATTTATTCAATGTTTTTCACATCGCCACGCGAAGCGTGGTGTCGGTGCACTAGTATCAATAAAGATATGATATCTAAGATGTTACACGCAGCTCTCACAAACATAGAATTATAGAATGCCGAGAACATGATAATTGAATATAAATAACAGATGGCAACGCCTGATACAAATGACATTTTAGGTGATGAAATAAAAGAAACTATTTTTCCCTTGTTTATATGCAAGGAACATTATTAAACCATAATGATAGACAGCATGATCTTATGGTAGAAGCCATTCGGGATCTGCTTTACTTGCTCAACATGTAGAATAACTATATGTTGAAAGAAGCAGTGCTGCGAGGAACTGGAATCAAGTTAACGTCATCTTTAGGGCAAACTGTTACACCGAAACACTCGATCACATCTCCATTGTTGTAGGCACCAACACCATCTGGAAGTTTCCAATCAAAGTGGAACAACAAATGGGCAAGAGTGTATTCAAGATTAGCCACGGCAAATGACATTCCAGGACACATCCTTCTTCCAGTGCCAAATGGGATAAGCTCGCAGTTCTTTCCTCGGAAGTCAACTTCGCTTCCCATAAATCTGTCCGGATAAAACTTCTCCGGATCTCTCCAATATCTAGGATCTCTTCCAATCGCCCAAGCGTTAACTAAGATTTTGGTCTTAGCGGGTATGTGGTATCCGTTTATCACACAACTTTCTCCAGATTCTCTCGGGACAAGAAGAGGCGCCGGAGGGCGTAGTCTAAGTGTCTCCTTGATGACGCACTTCAAGTATTTCAATTCATGGAGACGCGCTTCTTCAATCTCCTCTTCTCCGCCAAACATCAGTCTCACCTCATCTTGAGCCTTTTTCATAGTTGTTGGACTCCTCGACAACTCAAACATGGCCCACTCTAAAGTTGTCGCCGTTGTATCGCTTCCTGCGACAAAAATGTCCTTTGAAACACATAGAACAGTTTAGTGAGTCTTACATTTTTTATATAATTAATGTCATTTATTTTAGCGTAATATCACCAAGACACCCTAAATATATCACTCTGTATCATATGGTCCCTTCTATTTTTTTTATCACCTTTCCCTTAAACTTAATATTATTTTTGTTCAAATTACCCCCTTAAAAAGTTACTCGATAAAGTTACTCATCATTTTTATAGAGAGATCCAGTAGAATAAGATCACATACATTTTAGTTTAGTGATTTGAAGGTTAGAAACAAAAGTATATGACTGGCCAATTCTAAAAATCACCTTTCATAAAGGACTTATTTAGACAAGATAAAATGAAGGATAAACTCCGGCTAAAGTACTCAATATTTTACGAAATTCGATTTATGTACCCAATGTCTTATTTTGCTTGCTAATGTACCCAAAGTTCATTCCGTCAGTGAATTTGGTTCACTCCGTCAATTTCAAATTTCGCCATTAGTTTATGCTGCATAGGTTGCCACGTCACCCAGCTATGTCAGCCTCATTCGCCACGTGGCAATTCTTTTTAAAAATTTAATTTTATAAACAAATTTTAATTTAAAATTTATTTATAAAAAATTAATTAAAAAAAAAGTGTGCCACGTGGTAGATGAGGCTGAAGTGGCAACCTATGTGGCATAAACTAGTGAAATTTGAAATTTACAGAGTGAACCAAATTCACTAATGAAATGAATTTTGGGTACATTAGCCAGCAAAATAAAATATTGGGTACATAAATTGAAATTCATAAAACACTAGGTACTTTAGCCAGTGTTTACCCTAAAATGAATACTAGACATGTTTAGAATATCTTTGATGTTTTGGGTAGCATATAGCTACGCTGTATTTAACTCTCACGGTAGTTCACGAGACAACTGACTCGCTACCATTTGAAAGAAAATTGAGTATAGTTGATATACTAACCAAGAGATTGGCTCTGAGGTCTTGAGTATCCATTTGAACTGCAAGGTTGCCTTTCTCTTGAATGTCTAGAAGAACATCCAACAGGTTATTTCCTCTGGAGTGTTCTTCAGTTACTGTCGCCCTGTCCGCTCGACGATTTTCAATGATGTTTTGAAGTATTCTGTCAATGCTATTCAAATGTTTGTAATATATTGGCCAGAAGCCAGTGATCCATTGAAGCCAATAACGAGAAGGGAATAATTCAGCAACACTAAAACCGCCTGCGTGCTGTACGCCTTCCCTTACGCTGGTAATAAAAGTTTCTTGGTCTTTACATTTCTTACCAAAAGCCGTAATCGCGGTAATAGCAAAGATCGCCGACTGTATTCTTTCGCTAAGATTGACCGATGTCCCTGAGGCCAAGTGCAACTGTTTGATCATAGTGGACACCTCTTCTTTCCTAACTGACTGGAACGATTGAGCACGCGCAGTGCTCAACAGTTCTTGTGTGAAGATCTTCCTCAGCTGCCTCCAGTAATCACCGTAAGGTGCGAAGGCAAGGCCTTTGAAGTCGTAAAACGTCACACTGAGCATACGCGGCCTCTGTGAGAAGTTGACATCATGGGTTGTCATCATCTCTCGCACAACCTCGGCTGAAGAAACGACGATGTTAGACAGTTCTCCGAGCTGCAGATGCATCAGATCACCGTGTTTTCGGGCCAAATCTCGCAGGCGGTGATGAGGTAGAGATTGAACAAGTTGGTGGAGATTTCCAATCACCGGAAGTTTCCATGGCCCTGGAGGTAGATTAGGCTTCGTAAGCATCCACGCAGAAGCCATTTTCAAGGGCACCAAAATGAATACGAGGGTGGTTATAAAGAGCGTGACATAAAAACGGAAATCTATGACCTCCATAATTTTAGGAGTTGGATTTAGCAGAGAAATTACTGATTGAAGGGATTTGTTGATTTATTAGTTGCTTTAATCCAATTCTTTATATAGAGAAGTTTAGACTTTAGAGAGCTTTTGATTTCATATATTTATCAGATACCAATTTAATATTTCCACACGATAATTATAATATTCTTTGAAAACAACGATTACCGGTTCACTAATATCAAAATTATTAATAATGTACATCTTATGAGATTTGATGAATGACAAGCGATTCGATCGGTAGATTTTCTTGGAGGGCTATCTTCTCTAGCCTTCTTTAGGGTCGTCCATGAGGCTCAACCCAAAAACAATGATGGATTGTTTAGTTCCGAGAATTGCCTGTTTATTCCAGAATCGTGAATAATCATCCAAGAAAACCCAGCAAACTTTGACCGGCCAAAACTTATAACTCCACTATCCAAATTGGGCTTATCTCATACTAAATCAGAGGTCTCCGGGATGCTTATGTAAAGAATGATGTTGCAAGCTGCCTAAAAATTGTGCTCTTGAATGAGGTTAATCTAGAGGTGTCAAGTGGGCCAGGGCGGGCCCGCCCGGCCCACAACCCGTTAAGCCCGCACGTTAAACGGGGCGGGTCAATCAATGTGCGGGGCGGGGCGGGTTTTGGAAAAGCTATCAAGGCCCTCCCCGACCCATGAACCCGAACCCACAATGTCACGGGGCGGGGCGGGCTTTTACGAGTCGAATTTAGTGGGCTTTTACGGGTCGAATTTAGTGGGCTTTTTACAAACCAAAACGGGTTGGATTTTCACGGAGAGCGATACGTTTTTATGAAAGCATTTTATTAAGAATTTTACAAGATACCATGGGACATTATTTTTTTTTACAGTATTATTGTGGGCCTTTAACGAACAAGAATTATAACTTGAAAGCTTAAAATTAAATATCGTTGAATTGATTTGTGAATTTCAAGATGTAGAAGTTAAATAGTGATTATAAAAGTGATAAGTGAATAATAAAATGGGAATAAGTAATTATTGAAAGTGGCCAGTAATTATAAATTGTAAAGCTGAAATTAGTGAATAAAGAAATTTTGTTTTATACATGAAACTGCTCAATGTTGTAATTGATTAATTTATTTTCAAACTAAAATTAAAATAAGTGAATGAACTTGTTTAATTGGAAAATTAAAGAGGTACATAGAATATATATACAAAATAAATAAATAAACTATGTAATATAAAGATAATATTTAATTTCTATAATAATAAAATATTTAGAGTAATTTTTTTAAAATTTTCATTGGTATTATTATTACAACTTAATAGTTTTTTTAATATAAAAATATGGTTTATGTGGGTTCTTAAACGGGGCGGGGCGGTTGGCCATGGGGCGGGTTTAAGTGGGCTTCAGGGCGGGGCGGAGTGGGATTTTGAATGGGACGGGGCAGGGCGGGCTTTTTGGGCGAGGCGGGGCGGGCCTAGGAAAGCATAACCCAGTCTGGCCCTTTTAATAGGGGCGGGCCTAGCTTGGCCCACAAAAAAATGAGGCGGGGCGAACCCGCTTTTTTTACGAGTCGAGGCGGGTGAGCCTAGACCGGCCCGGCCCACTTGACACCTCTAGGTTAATCAAAACTTTAATATTTAAATTCTTAGGAGTTGATTGATCATTGAACACTGCTGTGAACATTTCCGCTATTAATTCACTCAGTGTACAACAAATGAACAAAACACTGATGACACATGTTTTATCAATTGATAATCAATATGCAATATGGTGGAGTTCCAATCCCATGAAATGTCTAAAATGTAATAAATTTTTTAAGGATTTGCTCATAGTTTAGAAAAATCAATTTTTAGCCATTTATGATTTTTTTTTCTTCCAAACTAACTCTGATTCTTACTTATCTAATTTAATATAAAAAAATAATTAGCTGCCCATAGTTTAAATATTGATCGATCTTTTTAACTGAATTCAAATTCAAATATATTTATTTCTTTCCTTTGGTAAATTTCACCTACTTTCTCTCACTTCCTTGCTTAACATCGCAGCTGTAAATCCGAGTTAGTTTGGCTACTTAACACTAAAAATTAATTGACAATAAGAGAAGTAATTCATAACCTAATTAAATATTATTAAGTCTTTATGTTTTCTATATAAGACTTACTCTGTCCCCTTAAAATAGTGGCTCTTTTGAGTTCACTCATTTTATGCGCATTTTATATTTATTTTTGGACCGGTATTCATTTGAGTTGATAGGTATTGATGTTATGTAAAATATCATGTTTCAACTTAATTTTTCATTACGAGTACCACATGTGTGCGTGGAGGTGTGGTTGGACAACGATTCAAACATATTCGAATGACAAATTCGCCAAGGAAGACTTTCCTTATATGCGTGTGCGAACAATTAGTGGCTCAATCAATTACGATGTTTACATCATGACATCATGTATCAAACTCAAGTGAGCTTGTGCAGCTGGAAAAGATGCCATGTCCGTTGGGAATTGATTTGATTGTATGGCCTTCATCATGGAGAATATATATATATATATATATATATATATATATATATATATATATAACTTGTTATAGCTAGCGATCTCATTCGAGGAGTGATTACTGGTTGTCGGACAGTTGAAGCATCCAAAGTCGTTTCCAAAATGACTATCACACTTATTCCCTAAAGTTGGATCACCAGCTACTCATGGCCTAGAAGAGAGTTCGTATTCTTTGTGAAACTCAATTAAGAATGTAATCATGTATTGTTTGTGAATAATTTCAATGGAATCAAGTATCTGCGTCAGTGCCCTATAGAGTAGTTGATCCACATGGTTTCACGAAATGTGTTAACAAATATCGCGTCATCAAAACTGTTTTAATTTGTTAATTACTATTAAAATTCAATATATATTGCATGTCAAGGACAAATTTGATTATTTATCATATTATTGCAACAATCACATCAACATTCGTAGTGTCAAATTTCAAAATTAAAAGGAAAAATAGATATATTAAAGGGTAATATGATACAAAATCTATATATATATAAAAGCATGAAGACAAGTTTTCTCAACAAATTTTTTATAATGACATCTTCAAATGCTATTTTTCTAGAATTTTGAATTAAATTTAAATCTACGTATATATCAAATTCATACATAATTGCATTTAAAACCTAATTGGGTTATTAACTCATATTAATAGCACTACACACTTTAGAACCTTGATAGCAACTTTTTATTTTCATACGTTTTTTTTTATTATAATGTTTTATTTTTATCATGTCATACAAATACATAAAACATTTCATCATAAAATTAATGTATACAATTAATAGCAATACACAATTTAGAAAGTTAATAGCAACTTTTTTATTTTTATACATTTTTTTCTTCTTCTTATGTTTTATTTTTAACATGTCACTTTTTAACTTTTATTCAAAGTTTCTTTTATATATACATGTGCTCAAATGTTAATTTTTTGGAATTTTGAATAAAAAAAAAATGGCTTTATAAGATCGAGTCATTGAGATTTTTAGTTTTTATAGAATTTTCAAATTATTTTTTTCATTGAATGTCATCATAAAGTTGCTACAACTTAACAAAAATTATTTTTAAAAATATGATATATTTCTCATTGAGAAAGAAGTTGAGCAATAATTAATTTATATTTTCATGTATACTTTTCAATTAAAAAACACAGAAATAAAGTTAATTAAATTTGTTCGACATTTTCTACCCACCGCGCAAAGCGCGGTGCCATTCGATTAGTTATAAATTCAAGCGACAAACAACATTTCAGGAAACAATTTAACACCTCAGAATAAAGGATTCGTTTATAATTTTCCCTAATGATATTAACTCTAAATTAATAAATGATCTGGGATCACATGCACAATTTTTAAGACTTTCTACTGGCCTAGCGATGACTTCTACGTACATATTAAGCCACTATTGATTATATTAAGCGACTATTGATTATTGATGATATTTTTTTACCAACACATATATATTCTTAAGCCACTTTTTTTTTTAATAATATGGAGGCATTAATTGACTGAATTAATTCTATCTAAAACAGTCAATTTTCAATGAAAAGGGTAATGCTGAAGAGGTTAATTCGGTTCATACTAAGAATTTGAAGCAATCCGAAGACATTAACTCGGTTAAATAACGTCTATAAAAGTATTCTCGAAAACAAAATAAGACCTGAAAGTATATTCCGCCTAAAAAAAGACATAAAAATATAAGTGATGGTCATAACTTGAGAAAAAATGTTTTTATAAGATTTTCATATTGTTAGGGTTAATTACGGCAAAATATACTCAACTCATATTCTCTGATAGGTACCCACCCTCAATATATATAGGCGAAAGTACGTAACGTCGCACTTTTGTTGCCGACCAACCAACGTAAGTAGACACTTGCCTACGTTGCCGTTAGGCTGTCTCATGAGGTGTGCCATGTGGCACAAGCCACCATGTGGCCAAAAGTTGGGAACTTTTGCCGCCACGTGGCAATTTTTTTGTTTAATTTATTTAATTTTTTTCCTTTCCTGCTGACCCACATATTTTATTTTTTTTACATATCTCAAATATAATCAAATAATTTTATAAAATATGTATTTATAAAAAGAAAATATTTTTTTTAATAATCAAATAAGTCCAAAAACTTACTTGTTTTAATTTATTTAAAAAATATATTTTTTCTTTCTCGTGGCACATATTTTTAATTTTTTTTACATATGTCAAATATAATCAAATAATTTTATAAAATATGTATTTATAAAAAAAATCTATTTTTTTCTTATAATAGAAATTTATACTTTTTAATTACATTATATTAAATTTTTTAATTTAAAACATTATTGTATATGATATCATGGGCATTTTAATATTAAAGTCATGTCATGATATGATTTTTGAAGACATAACATATATGAAATTAAGGCATGATAACAATTTTTTTTTTTTTTTTGGTATCAAATGCGGTTCAAACTGAATTTAAACCTAAATTAGGTGAATGGCAAAAAATTGTGGTTATCCTTAATAGCGTTATTTTTTGTTTTAAAGTGATAAAAAAAAAAACAAAAAAAATGCATTTTTGGTACTAATATAAATTCTAAATCACAAACCCAATTGTTATTATATATATACAGTATATGTTAATTATGTTGTTCTTGTAATATTTATTTATTTATTTTTTAAAATATAAAACAATATTTACGATACATGTGTGTGTGTTAAATAATTTTTTTTATAATATCAAACAAGGTTTACGATACATGTGTGTATATTAAATAGTATCATGTATTTAAAAATTATAAATTACTCCTATAAGAAATACAATTTTTTTTATATAAATACATATTTTAATAAAAATATGTGATTATATTTGACATATGTTAAAAAATTAAAACATGTGTCATGGGAAAGAAAATATTTATATAAAATAAATTAAAACTAATCATTTTTTAAGGAATTATTTGATTATTTTAAAAAAAATAAAACATATTTTTTTATAAATATATATTTTATAAAATTATTTGATTATGTTTGATATATGTAAAGAAAAAATTAAAACATGTGGGCCAACAAGAAAGAAATTTTTTTTAAAAATGCCACCTGGCAATGAAAGTACTAACCTTTCGCCATGTGGCACGTCACATGAGACAGCCTAACAACCACGTAGGTAGGTGTCTAACGACGTTAGTTGGTCGGCAACAAAAGTGCGACGTTATGTAATTTTGCCTACATTTATTGAGGTTGGGTACCTATCAGAGAATATGGCCAAAGGTTGGGTATTTTCGCCGCAATTAACTCTATATATTATTCATAAGAGAATTGATAATTGACATCATGATCAACTTTAGTATAATCTTATATTTAAAATTCAAGTAGTAAGATAACTATAAAACTCATAATAATAAGATTTTTATCAACAAATTTAGCTTATATAAACACATTAAGAAATGAATTTATATTTTAACTAACTTTTGTGTTATTTCATGAATATGAAATTCAAGTAATTATCACTAATCAAGTAAAGGAAAAAAAATAAAAATTTTAAAAAATAAAAATAACAATAAAAAAGGTTGAGTATTTTTGCCGTTAAGTGCCACGTGGCAAAGGCGTAACGGCCATGTGGAGGCTGTTAACATAAGAGTTAACGATTTTTTGCAATTGTCGCGAACAACATAATTTACATACTTTTGCCATCATTTTTTAAGTTTAAGTACTTGGTGGGCATGTTGATTAATTTTATCGTAATTTACCCTATTATTTACATATTTGCGTTCTGCTAAAAAAAATATTGCATGAATTGAATGGTAAATCTGTTGGTTCCCAAATCACGGATCTGCAAAGAAACACGAACAGCACCAAAGAACGATCGAACAGAAATTGAAGAACACGAACTTATGGGAGAAGAACTTTCTCTATTGATAATCGAAGGAAAAATACATAGAAAACTCTAATGGACTCAGCACTTTACAAAGTGTACAATGCTAGGTTTATATAGCCTCACATAGGCGAAACCCTAGCTAACTAAATCGCACAAAATCGGGAAACTACCCTGAATAATCTTATCAAATCTTTGACTCGATCTTTGCTTGCTCCTCAAGCTTCGCGGGTAGTTGCTGACTTTCCCTTTTCTGCTCGGAAAACTTCTTTGTCCCCGAGCTGGCCTGCTCATCTGCCCTTGGCCGAGCTTGCGTTCTTTGTGGACGTTCTGCTCGTGTTCACCCGAGCTGGGCTGAACTTTTGTTCGTCATTGGTTCTGGTCGGTACCCGGGTTGACTCCCTCTGTGTGATGGACTAAGTCAAGCTTAAACTCACAAAATCATCACACGTTAAATAAATTAATAGTTCAGCAGGTTTCTCTCCTACGTATCGTTATTTTGTTGGAATAATTATGGCGAAACTAATCATATGTTACTTAAAATTAAATTTAAGTTTTTATTTTTTTGAGCGCGATAAAAATAGATAATGTAAAAAAGAAATACCTTTTCGTAAATTTTCAATTAGCAGACGTCAGGTGATATTTTGCGCAATTTATTTTTTCGTGCTTATCTCTTCACATCACTACATCAGAGAGCTCAACTGCTACGTTAACGAATTCATTCACTTTGAAATAACAAAATGGGTTAATGACGACAAAAATACTGAAAGTTTGATCAAAGAATCCCCCGTGTATTCAAAGTTTAAAAGTGGTGGCAAAAATACCCAAAATCGCATTTGGAGAGTTGACCACTCCATTCTCGTAACGTTGTTAACTTACCCGTTAACTCTGGCCATATAGACAAACGTGGGTTGCTGACATAACAATTTATGCCACGTGGACGAGCCCACATCATCCTCGTTTACGACAAAATAACGAATTAAACCCCTAATTATTACTATTTAATACAACTATATAATAAACCCTTAATGATTACGCATAACAAAACAAATTTGTCCACGTGACCAGAGTTAATGAGTAAGTTAACGGCGTTACGTGAATGGAGTGGTTAACTCCCCAAATATATAACTTTAGATATTTTTATCACCACTTTTAAACTTTAAATACACGAGAGGTTCGTTGACTAAACTTTAAGTATTTTCAGCGTGCCCCTAACAAAATCTCTTATAATAGTAATGATAATTTTTCTCACTTCACATTCGCTTTTTTATAATAGTAATGATTGATCAAGCTAACGTATCGAAAGTAGCCACGTAACCAACTTAATTATTGACCGGCCGATAATTATTGACCGACGGATCACATGTATTTGTCCATTAGCGAATTATCGATCACATGTATTGCATGTCAATATATATATATGTAATATATTTGTCGTTCGCAAACAAATATTAAAGCAATTGCGATGGGGGTGTGATTGTGTGTGATCTCACGCTCTATTATTTTGAATACAAATATTACAGCAACTTCGATTGTGATCTTTGAACAGCTGAAATTGACATGATTAATATATAATATATTTATCTCCTTGATCGTGTGGTGTGAATATGATCTCACGCTATCAATACATATATATGTAATATATTTGTCGTTCGCAAACAAATATTAAAGCAATTGCGATTGGGGTGTGATTGTGTGTGATCTCACGCTCTATTATTTTGAATACAAATATTACAGCAACTTCGATTGTGATCTTTGAACAGCTGAAATCAAGGTTCAACTTACCGAATTTGTCGATAAATCGCTTGCCGTTATCGACGGATTAATCGATAACTTACCGGATTATCGACGGAAAACTAATAATACTGTAGCTTACCGATTACCGATCTTTTCGATGATTTTCGACGGATTATCGACACTTATCGAGGATTATCGATGAAAAATCACTAAAATATTTTTAAGAATATATTTACTAAGTTTATAATGTTGATAAAACATTAAAAATGCCAAAAATAAAATCCTTTCATACTTAAACATAGGTAAATAAAATATAGTCTCACTCTCACATATGTAAATAAAATCATCGAAAAGTGCAAAATTTCTTGAAAAATACATATTTTTGTTATTTTTTAAGATGTTTGCCGATTTTCGGCAAAAATCATGGAAAAGTACTGGCATGGCCGTCTTACCGATAACTACCGGCAAGACGGATAATCGAAGATTATCGAAGATAATCGTGGAAAAGTTGAACCTTGGCTGAAATTGACATGATTAATATATATATAATATATTTATCTCCTTGATCGTGAGGTGTGAATATGATCTCACGCTATATTATTTTTTATACCAGCGAGGATAAACAGCGATATAAGTTATGATATTAGAGTTGTTGATGGAGAAAAATGCTTCAAACATTCAGCGGCTCAATAGCTCGTGTTGGGTCGGGCCCAATGTCGTCTCGTTGACTTTTATGACTTTAGGGCTTGGGCTCCTGGACTTTTGAGTCAAACGGACCCTCCTCTGACTCGATGATCAGAAACCCGTGGTAAACTCTACTACCTGTCGCTAATAGGGCCAGGACTTGGCATGGCCCGGATTACAGGTTTGGGACACCAAAAACGCATTCCTGACCACCGTGTAGGGGGGGTCACAGTATCGACTTTCCAGTGAACCCTGGTAGACCAGACCCTCAACCGGCGTCACGGGGACAGATCCGGGTCCTCGGTCTATCCGCGTAGTCAGTATATCTGCCAGAGATACAAGACCAGTGGATAGAACGAACACCTCACGGATCTAGAACCTTGGCAAGGAGGGTCTTAGATCGTGCCAGAATCTTCTCCAGAGCTTCCGCTCAAATGTGTTTTCTCTCTCTCAGAACCTGAACAAAATAACACCCGAGATCAGGGAGAATCGGGGGGTACCCCCTGATTCACCTCCGACGCTCAACATTAGAGTGATATTTAAGGGGAGGCGAGTTCTAGAGGGAGTAGAGAGAGTTTAGGGCGAGTTCTCGGGGTGAGAATCGAGTTACCGTTAAGAGAAAACCGAGCTCCGATTTATAGGAGGGTCCGGGGGTTCAAACGCAATTATCTCTTGATCTGTGAGGCCCCTGGTGCAAAATAATATAGTTTTTCGCATCCTCGGGACGTGGCCGATCCAACGCCGCAAACATCGTCCCAATCCGATGCCGTACGCGCCCTCACGCGCGGAAAACGTGGGCGGCGCGCACTGGAAGCTTGGCCTCCAAGCTGCGGACGTCAGCTGACATCACAGGGCTGATGTCAGCCTCTTGGAGGGTGCGTGTGGGCGCGTGCTACGCGTGGGAAGGCGCGTGAAGGCTGCAGGTGACACGTGGCAGTGTGTGGTGGTGTATGTGGGTCCACAGGGCCCTGTGGGGCCCGTCCGGGGTGGTCACAGGGCCGTTTTTGGGTCCCAGGAGTCCCCCGAGGCCAAATTTTACAAACTTTAGGTTCTTTTTGGGTGTTTTGATATTTTTGGGATCATCTGGACCCTTTATTTTTCTAAAACGGGCTTCTGGTGAATAATTTGGGGCAAAATTGAGTATAATTAATTAATTAATAAAAGAAAAATTAATTTAAATAATTTTTCTTTTGTTAATTAATATAAAATCAATTGCGTAAAATACCCGTAACATTAACCCCCCAGTTTTTTGGGAATTTTTAATTTCCGAAAACTTTATAAATTGGAGGCAGGACGGCTCATTCGGATTCACGAGCTTGTTTTCTTCCGGTGAATAGTAAAAGATACATTTTTTCTCCGTAACTTTTTTACCGGGTAGCATTTTTGAATTCCGATTTTTGCATCGCGCTCGTCCCTTCGTTATCTAGCTTCACCATTTCACGAGTCTCGTCATTTTTTTCGAAAAAACGAAGTCTAGAACTCGAAATCGAAATCGAGCGACTTTCTCTCTCTAGAATTCGCGAGCCCGAATGGAGAAATCAGCCACCCCCTCTTCGCTGGAGCTTGCCGTCGCCGGAAAAGACCACCACCGTGACCGGCTCGGCGTGGCGAGTTCGGGGAGGTCTGCGGCGGCCGTCGGCGAGGCGGTGGAGCTCGGGGAGGGGTGTTTGGATCTGTGGGGGCCGAGCGAGCTCGATCTCGTTCATGGCGGCGTCGTGAGCTCCGTCGCCGGTGGTGATGGGTCGCCTGAGGATCGTGGCTCGAGGGCGACCGGATCTGGGCCAGAGGAGCACGCCGACGGTGGTGGATGAGCTCGGCCTAGCCCAAATTCGTGTGGGTTTGGATCGCTAGTCTTTGGTGGCGGTCCAACCTCCATGACCCGAGCTGGGGGGGTTATTGGCGACGGTGACGGCGGGCGGAACGACGGCGGGCTCGGGCGAGCGGGTCCGGGCCGATGGCCGGTGTTGTCGAAGAAAGAGGAGCCCGATCCTCTTCGGGCGGACGGGAATCGATCTCTGGCGGGATCGGGTTCTTCGTGGCCCGATCTGTTGGTCTGGTCACCGGAGGTGGAGGGCGGCGTCACGTCGGAGAGGTCCGGGCGAGCGGGTCTGCGCCGGAGTCGGGTGATGCCGGTGACGGGGGAGCTCGGCCGGGCTGCTCTCCTTCATCCACTTCGGTGGGCTTCTCGTGCAGCGGGATTCCGTCTCGTTTTATTGGCGGGTTCCCGTGGCGGCGAGGGTGGCTCCGGCGAGTCCGACTTTGCTCCAAATCCGCGGGGGTAGCTCCGGCCGGGATCGTCAATATCCCGAGGTCCGTGGGGCCCGTAGTGGCCGGGGTCGGCCGGTCACCATATCGGTGACGTTAACGGCCAATGTCGGCGGCCGGTGGTATCCGGCTGATTTCCCGGGAACCCTGGAGTTTCAACGGGTTTTCCGTGCGATGCCCCAGTCTATATTCGGGCCGTCGAGGTCTTCGTTGGCTGAGGCGGGTCACCCTATGACGGGTCCCGCACATAATTTTTGTGTTGTTTCGGGAGCGGGTCTGAGATCCCCCGCGTAGATGTAGATAGTGTTAGGGCTGCTGCAAGTGCTGCTTACGGAGCTCATGGCGTAGAAGGACCACGTCATGGTGCCGGCATAGCAGGCGGGTCATGCCCAAATTTTGATAGAATAGTTAGGAGGAGGGCCGGATCCTCCTCAGGTGAGGGTAACCTTTATCGGTTGCGTTCTCCCTTATTTTTCCCGGACGTTAATATTCCGAGCTCTGTCACTCCGGCGGAGATTGGGGCCTTTTTAGGGCCGAACGTCTTGTCTTACTGGGGGTATGTGCCTCGTCGGAGGGGGAACTCCCCGGATATCCTCGCGACGGGATGGTCGCGGTTCCTTTAGAGAGTCTTCGGCTAGGTTTTTCCTTGCCGATTCCTTCTCTGATAGAGCGGCTTCTAGTGTCGCTGGACTTGCATCCGCTTCAGGTCCGTCCGGACACTTGGTGGTTCGCTGCTGGGGTCTTCTCGATGTGGCAGGAGAGACGAGGTCGAGATGTCACTCCTACCCAGTTCCGGAGACTCCTGCCCATCATCGTTTCGCAGGATGACCAAAGGGTCAATAATTGGGTTTTTTCCCGACCTGTCAGGGGCTTCCGGGTCAGAGATCTGGGTCCGGTCCTAGACCCGGACTAGCAGAGTCGATGGGTTTGGGTCCCAAGTGCTTATCTGGGATCCGTTCTCCGAGGATTCGGGATCCCTCGGTTGTTCATGAGCACCGGCGTCGAGGATCGGGGTTTCGTCAGTTTTTTCTTGACGGGGTCTGCCATTCCTGGACGTTTTGCCTTTTTTTTAACGATGGAAGCCTGGATTAGGTCGGGGTGGATGTATCCTGAGACCGTGGTTGATCCAGTGCCAGGCTTTGAAGAGATGTCAATCGCTATACGTAGTTTTTTCTGCTTCGTTGCATATACTGATTATTTTGTCGTACTCCGTGACTGACCTGGTTATTTTTTCTTTTGCAGATATGGACCGCAGTGACGAGTGGCCGTGGGGTCTTCCGCCTTTCCCGATTGGTGCGGGGCCTTCTGATATTCCTGCCTCAAGTTATGGGGGAACAGATCCTATCCCTCGGCCTGGGGTGCCCTTTTTTGCGGGAGGGGATCATGGTTACGGCGCGCCTTCTTGGGCCGATGATTCAGCATTTCCAGGGTATTACTCCTCCGCACCCTATAGCCAGGCTCCGGCGCCTGGGCCGATGTATCCTGGTTACGCTCCCATGGGCGGAGCCGGTCAGGAGGTACGTCTCATTGCTTCACCGGCTCTTTCTTTTATTTTCGCGAGAGCGTATAGTTACGATTTTTATTCTTGTTGCAGGTGACACCCCCGTAAAGCTATTCCGTTCGTGGAGAGTCCAGCTGTGCTGGAGGGTTATACGGGGATACCGTTCCCGCGGGACGGATGGGGTATCCCGGAGCGTATGGTGCCGGGTGTCGGGCCGACTTTCCGCAGCCTGACATGGCCGCCTCCAGAGAGGCCTCTCGTTCTTCGGTCAACGCTGCTCATTATTCCGCCCAGCTCGGGGCTGCCCACGAGGCATTAGCGCTGAGGGATGCGGAGATAGCGCATCTTCGGGGAGCGCGTGCCATCGAGCTCTATTCCGCGAAGTGGGAGGGATTCATGAACAGTGTGGTGGATATGCTTCGGGCGAATCCACACATGTATCTCTGCACCTCGTTTCTTCTCAATCATCGGGTTCCGCCAGAAGTCTAGGCTACCCTAGAGCCTTTCATTACTCTCATTCCTCCTCCGGTGCCGATTATGAACTTCCTGGTGAACGGTGTATCGTTCTCGGCGGGCGTTCATCCTGCGGGGGCTGGCAGTGTGGGCAGTGTGGCCGGCGGAGCTGGGGGTTACGCTTCCTCACGCTCCGCCGGCCTCTCCTTTCATCGCGGCCGATCATTACGTTCCTGACCTTGATCATATTGCCCCTGCCGATGCGGGGACGGAGGACGTGGCCACTGGTGATGAGGAGGCAGATGAGGAGACCACGGATGATGATGATGATCCTTCGTCGTGACATGCCGCTTTTTTGTCTTTTTTTGAAACAATGGGGAGTTTGTCTTTTTTTGTAGCTTCTAGTCTTGCCGCATGTGGCACGAGTTTTGTAGCGCCTTCAGGCGCGTCCTTTGTATAGGCGGACATGTTCTGCTGTATCGAGCCACCTTGGTTCACTAGGAGTAGCTACTTGTGTTGTAACTGTAACGTTGACCCACGAACGCTGATCTTTAATTTTTATCTTGTATGTTGGCTCTTTGCTCGTCTCTTATCTGATTGTCTCGGGATAAGATTTGTCTTTTGGCCATGTATTGAGCACTCCGGGCTTTTGGCCAATGCCCTGGTCTCATCGCGTGTTGCGCGTCGTTAAGCTCTCGGTTTTGGGCCGAGAACTACTTTTGAGGCGTCTTTGTAGACATGAAGCCGGGTCGAGCTTTATGTAGCGTTATAAGTCCCAAACTTATGGCAAGTTGCGCGTCAACAAGCGCTCGGTTCTGAGCCGAGGACTACTTGCGAGGCGGCTATGTAGACTTGGAGCCGGGTCGCGCTGTATATAGCGCTATAAGTCCGAACTTATGGCAAGTTGCGCGTCAACAAGCGCTCGGTTCTGAGCCGAGGACTACTTGCGAGGCGACTTTGTAGACTTGGAGCCGGGTCGCGCTGTATATAGCGCTATAAGTCCCGAACTTATGGCAAGTTGCGCGTCAACAAGCGCTCGGTTCTGAGCCGAGGACTACTTGCGAGGCGGCTTTGTAAACTTGGAGCTAGGTCGCGCTGTATATAGCGCTATAAGTTCCAGACTTATGGCAAGTTGCGCGTCAACAAGCGCTCGGTTCTGGGCCGAGAACTAGTTGCGAGGCGGCTTTGTAAACTTGGAGCCGGGTCGCGCTGTATATAGCGCTATAAGTCCCAGACTTATGGCAAGTTGCGCGTCAACAAGCGCTCGGTTCTGAGCAGAGGTCTACTTGCGAGGCGGCTTTGTAGACTTGGAGCCGGGTCGCGATGTATATAGCGCTATAAGTCCCGGACTTATGGCAAGTTGCGCGTCAACAAGCGCTCGATTCTGAGCCGAGGACTACTTGCGAGGCGGCTTTATAGACTTGGAGCCGGGTCGCGCTGTATATAACGCTATAAGTCCCGGACTTATGGCAAGTTGCGTGTCAACAAGCGCTCGGTTCTGGGCCGAGGACTACTTGCAAGGCGGCTTTGTAAACTTGGAGCCGGGTCGCGCTGTATATAGCGCTATAAGTCCCAGACTTATGGCAAATTGCGTGTCAACAAGCGCTCGGTTCTAAGCCGAGGACTACTTGCAAGGCGGCTTTGTAAACTTGCAGCCGGGTGACGCAGTATAAAGCGCTATAAGTCCCGGACTTATCGCAAGTTGCGCGTCAACAAGCGCTCGGTTCTGGGCTGAGGACTACTTGCGAGGCGGCTTTGTAAACTTAGAGCCGGGTTGCGCTGTATATAGCGCTATAAGTTCCGGACTTATGGCAAGTTGCGCGTTAACAAGCGCTCGGTTCTGGGCCAAGGACTACTTGCGAGGCGTCTTTGTAGCCTGAGTTGGCGGGATCGTATATCAACCCCCCAGTTTCTAAATAAACTTGTAAAGGTTGTGCGGAAACTTTAAGAGGCATTTATTCACGGAAAAAATGAAGATTTTATATATACCATTTGGCGCTTCTAGTGGCGCTCTTCTTTTACATGCGTCGGCTATCGGAGCTATTTCCGAGCCGGTGGTACATCATCTCGGTGTTTTCCTTCGGGTTGGATTTTAGCTTCAGCTTCCGGTTGAATCTTAGCTTCAGCTATTTCCATCTTATTTTTATCCCTAGCCTTGTCGGGCTCACTGGTGGTACTGCTTCAGGTGTTTGACGTTCCAGGAGCGGGGGATTTCGCAACCCCCCATTTCCTGTAGCCGGTATGTTCCGTCTCGGATCACCTTGAAGATGCGGTATGGGCCCTCCCAAGTTGGCCCGAGGGTTCTGGCGCCGGGGACTTGGGTGTTTTGGCCTACTTTTCTCAGGACCAGGCTTCCTTCGAAGAAAGATCTCGCCTTGACTTTAGAGTTGTAGTAGTGTTCTACAACTCTCTTCTGGGCAACCAGTCTGGTGTACGCTTCATTTCGCTTTTCTTCGAGAATATCAAGCTCTTGTCGCAGCGCCTCGTCATTGCGTTCTTTGTCGAAGAACTCGACTCGCGGCGAGGGGACGCTTATCTCAGCGGGGATGACTGCCTCGACTCCGTAGGTTAGAGCGAACGGAGTTTCACCAGTGGCATAGCGCATGGTAGTCCAATAGGCCCAGAGTACGGAGGGCAACTCTTTCGCCCATTTGTCCTTCTTTTCATCGAGTTTCCTTTTCAGGATGGTCTTGATGTCTTTGTTGACTGACTCTACTTGACCGTTCGCCTGGGGGTGGACGGGTGACGAGTAAGTGTTGTTGATTCCGAGATCTTGGCAGAAGGCTCGGAGGTTGACATTGTTGAACTGCTTCCCGTTGTCGGTTATCAGCGAGGCGGGGATCCCGTGTCGACAAATGATGTTGCGCCATATGAAGTTTGTCGTGTTCTTCTGTGTGATTTTTGCGTTTGGTTCCGCCTCGACCCACTTGATAAAGTAGTCGATGGCCACTATCGCGTACTCGACGCCTCCTGGGGCTTTTGGTAGTTTTCCGATGAGGTCGATTCCCCACTTGGCGAACGGTCGAGGGACCATTACCGGACATAATGGGACTGCAAGTAGGTGAGGCACCTTGGCGAACCGTTAGCATTTGTCACATTTGCGGGAGATCTCATTTGCATCCTTCCTGAGGGTCGGCCAGAAATAGCCTTGTTTGAGGGCTTTGAGGGCTAGAGATCATCCGGCGTAGTGGTTGCCTCAGATCCCTTCGTGGATTTTTCGGAGGACGAGATCTGCATCGTCCCAGGGAAGACACTTGAGAAGGGACTGCATGAAACCGTGCTTGTAAAGGCCGTCGTCATACATCACATATCTCGTAGCCCGGAGCTTAAGTTGTCGTGCTTGGTTTCGATCAGCGGGTAGCACGCCACGCTCTAAGTACTTGATGATAGGCGACATCCAATTGTCTTCATCTTCGCTGGTGATGGCGAGAATTTGGATTTTCTTGATGGACGAGCATTCGAGGGCTTCGACTGGAACTTTGCCTAGTTCCTCGTTGTCAGCTCCTGAGGCCATTCTGGCTAATGTGTTGGCCTCGAAGTTCTCGGCTCGGGGTATTTGAGTGATCTCATACCAGGCCAAGAACTCCAATCGATGCAGCGTTTCCGCGAGGTAGGCCGCCATGTTCTCCTCTTTAGCCTGGTACTCACCTTCTACTTGCTTCACGATCAGTTGAGAGTCGCAATAGATCTTCAAGTTTTTCGCCTCGAGTTTTTGAGCGATCTGAAGTCCGGCCAGCAGTGCCTCGTACTCTGCTTCGTTGTTTGTGGCGTTGAACCCGAATCGGATGGCGTAGCGTAGTTTTCCGCCTTCGGGGTTGGTAAGCAGGATTCCCGCCCCTGAGCCGTTGGCGTTGGAGGCGCCGTCAACGTGGAGGCTCCATACGGGACCGTCGGGGCTCGATTTTTGTTTGGCTGTTTGGGGCAGCCTGTCGAGCTCCTCTTCGGTTTCGACCTCCGCATCGTATGTTAACTCGGCGATGAAGTCTGCTACTGCTTGTGCTTTAATGGCAATTCGGGGCTGGTACTTCACACCGTATTCGCCCAGCTCTTGTGACCAGATCGCCATTCGAGCTGATGTACCTTTAAGGAGTGCCTTTCGAACCGGGTGCTCTGTCCTCACTATGATTTGGTGAGCTTGAAAGTATGGGCGGAGCTTCTTTGCGGTGGTGATCAGTGCGAGCGCCAGCTTTTCGATCTGCGTGTAGCGAGTCTCGGCGTCTAGGAGAGCTTTTCTGATGTAGTAGACCGACATCTGCTTCTTTTCTTCTTCTCAAACCAAGACCGCGCTGACGGCCCTGGTTGAGATGGAGAGGTAGAGGAACAGGGCCTCATCGTCTTTTGGTTTTGACAATAAAGGCGGCGACCCAAGGTAGGCCTTTAGTTCCTGGAACGCGGTTTCGCATTTCTCGTCCCATGTGAAATTCTTTCCGCCTTTGAGTGCTTGGAAGAACGATTAGCACCGGTCCGTGGCTTTTGACACGAATCGCCTCAGGGCCTTGATGCGCCATTTGAGGCTTTGTACTTCCTTGATTCTCCGGGGGCTCTTCGTTTTGATTAGAGCTCAGATTTTTTCGAGGTTCGCTTCGATCCTTCGTCGGTTGACGATGAATCTCAGGAACTTCCCAGACTCAACTCCAAACGCACACTTGGTGGTGTTCAGTTTCATCTGGTACCTTCGGAGAAGAATGAAGGTTTCTCGAAGGTCCTTGACGTGGTTAGTTTCTTCAAGGCTTTTGACGATCATGTCGTCGACATAGACTTCCATTGTTTTCCCGATCAGCGGGGCGAACATCCGATTGACCAAGCGCTGGTAAGTGGCTCCAGCATTTTTGAGCCTAAAGGGCATGACTTTGTAACAGTAGAGACCACGGTCAGTGATGAACGTGCTGTGTATCTGGTCGGGCTCGTGCATTTGGATTTGGCTGTATCCTGAACACGCATCCATCATGCTCATGAGCTGGTGGCCGGCTGTCGCGTCTACTAGCTGATCGATCCTCGGGAGAGGAAAACAATCCTTTGGACACGCTGTGTTGAGGTCGGAATAGTCTATGCAGATTCGCCATTTGCCGTTGGGCTTTTTCACCATCACGACGTTGGACAACCAATCCGGGTATGTGACTTCCTTGATGAAGTCTGCCGTGATGAGTTTGTTGACTTCGTCGTTGATGGCTTGATACCTTTCGGGATTAAAGGCCCGCCGTTGTTGTTTTTTGGGCGTCCTTCCTTTCTCGATATTGAGTCTGTAGAGGGCGACTTCGGGATCGATGCCTGGCATGTCGGTGTGCGACCAGGCGAAAACGTCTTTGAACTCTCGCAGGAAGGCGGCCAGTTGTGTTTTAATCATGACGGGCAACTGGGCGCCGACCGAAACGGTTCTTTCTGGCTTTTCTTCCAGGATGATGGCCATTACGTCGGAAGAGGGTTCCATCGTGGGTTTACATCTCGCGTCTCTTGGGTCGAGCTCGCCGAGTATCCGTGCCTTCTCGGAACCAGGGGTGAGATTTTCATTTAGTTGTTGGATCGTGTGGTGACCAACACGCTTTTCCCGGTTCTTGTTCCTTGCGCGTAACAGGTTTTGGATTCCCGTTGGCTTCCTCTTAGGATTCCGATCTCGTTCTCCGTGGGAAATTTTACGAGCAAGTGGAAGGTGGAGGCGATGGCCTAGAGTTTGTTGAGAGACAGCCTTCCCATGATGATGTTGTAAGATGATGGTTGGTCCACCACGAGATATCGGATCATCTTGGTGACCACGGCCCCGTCTTCGGATCCGAATGTCGTCGGGAGGTCGATGGCCCCTTCGGCAAAGACCGGCTTTCCGTTGAAACCGTAGAGCGGGGTCTTGATGGGCGTCGGGACGAGTCCTCCCAGACTCATGCGTTCAAGGGCGGTCTTGAAGATAACGTCAGCCGACCTTCCATTGTCGACCAGTACTCGCCAGATTCGGTTGTTGGCGATCAGCGTCTCTATCACGATGGCGTCGTTATGAGGGTTCTTCTATGAAAGTGATGGCCTGGCTGGGAAGCACCGTCGTTAAACTGGTTAGGTTCGTGAGGTTGATCTGGTGTTCCTCGCCGTCACTTTCCAGGGCTCGGGCGTATCTCTTTCGTTTGTTGTTGGAGTCCCCAATTTCTGGTCCACCTAGGATCGTGGATACAACATGATACTGGGGAGCTTTGCCTTTGGCTCGCTCTTCGTCTTGGCGAGGCTTGTGATCGTCTTGGGGTTGTTCACCTTCTCTAGGCAGAGGGTTGCTGGCTTTCCCGCTTCCCGCCACGAGTTTCTTGACAAATTCTTTTAACTGTCCGTCTTGGATGAGCTGCTCGATTTGTTTCCTTAGTTGCCAGCATTCTGACGTCAAGTGGCCGTGGTCCTGGTGATATTCACAATATCGACCTTTGTCTCGTTTGGCCTTCCTGGGCAGAGGCCGTGGAGGATCGAACTTCTCTTTGTGGAGGTTAAAAATCGTTGCCGGTGACGCAGTTAGCGGGGTGTAATTTGCGTCCTTGCGGAAACCTTCCGCTCGCTTGGGGCGCTGTTGTCATTCTTCAGAGTTTGGCTGCTGACGCTGCCTCTTTCCTTGAGTCTCGTCATCATCCCTCCTTTGGTCGTTCCGGCTTTGCTCGTCTAGGTTGAGTTGGCTTCGAATGATGAAATATTCGTCGGTGGCGATGTCTTCTGCTGCCTTAGCCATTAGTTCGGCCATGGAAGCAGGTCTCTTTTTGACAAGAGAGCGCGTGAATTCGCTCACCGGGAGGCCGTCGATTACTGCGGTGACGGCGTCGTCGTTGGTATACCTAACGACTTTATTTGCCTCCTCCGTGAATCTTTTCAAGTAAGCCTGGAGAGACTCGTCTTTGCACTGCTTGAGGGACCATAGGTACGACTTTCCTTTTCGCTGCGTGATTGAGCTAGCGAAGCGGGATATGAAGTGTTCCGTCAGCTCTTCAAAGGATTCAATCGACCATTTGGGGAGTCGTTGGTACCATTCGAAGGCCGGTCCGGCAAAGGTGAGGCAGAACGCTTGGCACATTGTGGAGGGCGAGCATCTCTTCTCCCGCATGGCAAACTGGTACTGCACCAGATGATATGTGGGATCAGTCGTGCCGTCGTAGACGAGATTTAGCGGGAATCGGAGGTCTCCGCTGAGATCTTCGTCGAGTAGGTGGCTTGCCATAGGTGAAATGATTCCCTCCGCCATACTTTGTTTGGCGGGATCAGTGCTATTGGCGGCGGCGAGTTCTCTCAGCTCTCTCCTTAGAGCCTAGACCTCGTTTCTTAGTCCGTCGTTTGGCGGAGGTGCTGTCAGGCCAGGTTTCGGGGCCGTGTTGGCTCCTCTGATCATGTGATACATGGCGGGGGGTGCGGAACTTCTAGACCCTTCTAACTCGGCACTGTCCGGATTTCCCTGACGGCGAGGTTCTTCCCTTCATCGTTCGAGGTGTCGTCGTAAGTCTCCTTCTTGACGGGAGTGACTTAGACGGTGACGGAGATCCTCCTCATTTTTCGGGTGTGCTCGGGCGGGCACCTACTGACGGCGACGGGTTTTTCGCGCCTTAACACTTTCGGCGTTACTTTCGTCTCCTCCTAGACGTTCAAAGGCTGAACGTCGGGTCGACTGTGATTTGGCCGGCTCTTGAATGCCTTGACGGGCCTGCTGAGTTGCAGGTGGCCCTCGTTGTGTGAGTTCGAGGGCTTCTTCTGGGCTTTCCTCTTCGTCGATGGCTTCAAGGTTGGTGTTGTTGTTGCCGAGACGTTTGGACACAAGATCAGCCAGGCGGAAGACGCTATCTTCCAGCCGAGTTAGTCGTTCTTTTTTCTTCGTTGACAACGGGCTCTTGTCGAGTACTTGTCTCGGCCGGGTTGAGAGCCTGGGTTCGGCGTGCGTTAACCCGAGCCCGAGTGTTGAGAGCGATACTTCCCGCGGGGCGGGAAGAGGTGCCTTCCGTCGTATCTGACATCGGTGTTTCGAGCATCTTCGAGTATCTTCGAGTGTCTTCGAATATGTTCGAATGCCTTTGAGTGTGTTCGAACGCCTTCGAGTTTCTTCGAACACCTTCGAGTGTGTTCCCCGATGCCAAATTTTACAAACTTTAGGTCCTTTTTGGGTGTTTTGATATTTTTGGGATCATCTGGACCCTTTATTTTTTGAAAACGGGCTTCTGGTGAATAATTTGAGGTAAAATTGATTATAATTAATTAATTAATAAAAGAAAAATTAATTTAAATAATTTTTCTTTTGTTAATTAATATTAAATCAATTGCGTAAAATACCCGTAACAAGAGTCATTCCGTTTTTGTTATATGGCGATGTAATATTTTATGTTATTTGTTTATGAGCACCTCAAGCTCTTCGTACTTGAGTTTTCGTTCCAGAAGTATTATTTTTTATATTAGATTATTTGTTCTAATTTATATTTAATAATTTTCAACCAATTAATCAATATTTAGGCAAAAATATGCCTACAAAAACAGGAACTAACCTGAAAATTGACGTCAAAGTACCTGAAACGCTAATAGAAATATAACATGAGGAGACCGCAAGGTTTAAATATTTATGCTGTGATTATTAAAAGGAATAATCACGGCATAAATATTTTAATTAGGGTTAATTGCGGCATAAGTCCTCAACGTTTACTTAACTGGGGCGGCATAGCCCCAACCCTACTTAATAGCGGCAATAGTAACGAAAGATAGTTTTCATCCAAATTTAACTAACAGATGTTAACTTGGCCACGTCACTGTTTCTCAGTCGCCAAGTCATACACCACGTAAGCATGCAGCCACGTCATTAGGGAAGAAAAATTCGTTAGGAATTTCGGCAAAAGTGGGAGTCGAACCTTTGGTCGTGCGCATGGGATGAGAGTGGTCTTACCACCAGACCAATGCTATTTGGTGTTGGCTTACATTACTTGAAGACTATTATTTTATATGATTTGCTAAAAATCATTTTTGTGTATGTTTACATTACTTGAAGACTATTATTTTATATGATTAGCTAAAAAAAAATTATTTTATTTTATTTACAAAAAAAAATATTGACACAATTACAAGTTTGAGATATATTCTTGTAATTTTTTTATCAAAAAATATTTTTTTATTAAGTGTTTATCAGAAGATATTATTTTAAAACAATTTAAATATAATCTCATTTTAAAAATACCCCACGACATTTTTATTTTAAAACAGGGGTCGGGTTATGGGGAATTTTTAGAATGAGATTATATTTGAATTGTTTTGAAATAATATCTTCTAATGAACCCTTAATAAAAAATATCCTTTGATAAAAAAAATTATATGAATATATCTCAAAATTGTAATTGTGTCAAGATTTTTTAAAATTAGATTATATTTAAATTGTTTTGGAATAATATATTCTAATAAACCCTTAATAGAAAAATATATTTTGATAAAAAAAAATTATATGAATATATCTCAAACTTGTAATTATGTCAAGATTTTTTAAAATGAGATTATATTTGATTTGTTTTGGAATAATATATTCTGATAAACCCTTAATAGAAAATTATATTTTGAAAAAAAAAAATATATGAATATATCTCAATATTTTATTTGTGTCAAGATTATTTTTATAAATAAAATAAAAATAATTATTTTGAGTAAATCAAATAAAACAATAGTCTTTTTTTTTTTCAAGTGATGTAAACATACACACAAAATGAGTTTTAAAAAAGTAAGCAACTATGATGCGATGTATTCGTGTGTGTGTATATATATATATTTAATTGTACTGAAAGTCATCAGCAAACATCAATGGTGTGGTGGTAAGAGCATTCTCTTCCCATGCGCACGACCAATGTTGGAATCCCACCTTTGCCGAAATTTCCAAGCAATTTTTCTTGCCTAATGACGTGGCTGCATGCTTACGTGGGGATGACATGGCGTCTGAGAAACAGTGACGTGGCCAAGTTAACGTCTGTTAGTAAAAATTTGGATGGAAACCATCTTTTGTTATTTTCGCCGTTATTAAATGGGGTTGGGGCTGTGCCGCCCCAGTTGAGTAAAGGTTGAAGACTTATGCCGCTATTAACCCTTTAAATTATGATCAATTAGGGCGGTATGGGCTCAACGACAAACAATAGCTGCAAATGTATCTAACGTCACTTTAACTGAGTTGACTAAGTTTTCAATCTAACATTTTTCAACACCGTTAGTCAATTGCCTGCGTGACAGTCAGAGCAATCTCGTGTGACATTATGACGTCATTAAGATGCCACGTGGTAATTTTTTAATTAAAATTTTCAGAAAGTAATTTTTTTTTAAATATCTTAGCTTTTTTTTTTTTACAATTTCTTATTTATAAAAACAATTAAAAATTATTTTTTTATGGTTTATATAAGTTTTTAGTAATCAAATGTGAACATATTATTTTAAAACCAAAAAAGAATTTCATATCTCCTCCTCTTACGTTTATTTTCTCTTCCTTACTCGTTTTCTGTAATTTAATTTTCTTTTCTTCGATAATGCTTCAAAATTGTGTGATTTTTTTAGTTCCTTTGTTAACTCATTAAAAATTCGTTGATGAAAGAAAATAAATTCATAAATAAAAAAGAATTTTTATTTTTTATTTATTTATAAAAGCAATATATATAAATGAGATGATAAAAATATTAGTTCACGCATGCTAGCCAAATTTGACTTCTTTTCTTTTCTTTTTCCAAGAGAAATTTGCACGATAAAGGTAAAAAGTGACCTCCGGAAGTATCTAGGTGTGTTACTGTTAAATCTCATCCTCTGTTATTTGTTACACCTTAAATCTTAAGTCGGGGATAATTTTTTTCTGCTATTTTTCAGTTGACTTAGCAGTAATTAATATTATCAGAAGAAGATACATAGTAAATAAAAATAACATAAGAGCATGGTAATGCATAGTTTTAACTTTTAGAAATGTAAAATAATGTTTTATTACTTAATCTTTTAGCATATTGTCAGCATGCAACGATTTTTTACTTACTAATTAACCGATTTACTAGTTTTTGATGATCAATTAAAATAAATTTATGTGTTTGTTCTTAAGAAAAACCTGAATCAAGAAAATGAAAACTCAACAAGATCGAACAACTTATGGGATCGAGAAACATAGGGTTTTTTTAGATACTCAAAACTCCAGTCAAGAATTCAGATAACTTGATGATAAAGTTTATAAATAAAAATATGTATATGATAAGTAATTTATTTATTTTCTTAAGTGTAAGAAATTGTAAAAAAAAAAGGTAAGAAAGAATTTTGAGAAAGAAAAAAAAATGATTTTTTTCAAAAGAATAATAAAAAATTAACTAACACCTGAAATGCCACATGGAAGGATAGTGACGTGGCAATGCCACGTTGGCTTGATTTGATTGCCAGTTAGGTCATTGACTAACGCAATTAAAAGAAATTGGATGGAAAAGTTTGTCAGCCCAGTTAAATTGACTTTAAATATTTTTGCCACTATTATTTGGCTTTGAGCCATGTTGTTCCAGTTCACGTGTGGCATTATTATTCATGTATGAAAATCACTAGTACGTACCACTTAATAACGGGGAATGTCCAAAAGAATTTTTCATAGTTCATAAATTACAAAAGGTACTAATATGTAGAGGTGTCAATTAGGCCAGGTTGGTCCAAACCTACCCGCGCCGATTTGTAAAAAAAGCGGGTTTGCCCTGCCCCGCCCCATTTTTTGCTGGTGGGCTAGGCCTGTCCCTGTCAAAAGGCTCAGGCTAGGTTATTTTTCCTTGGTCAGCCAGTAAATCCAACACGTAAAATCTCACGAAATTCGACTCGTAAAAGCCCGCCTCGCACATTGAACGGGGCGGGTCAAGCCCGCCCTATTTTATATGTGGGCTTAACGGGTTGTTGGTCATGCCTCCGCACTTGTCACGTTGCTTTGATATGAAGAGATAAGCAAGGTTTTAAAAAACGAAGTGGGCGGACGCCTCAAGGCGCGCCTCTGGGCGAGGCGACGGGATTAAGCCTCTGGGCGTCCTACTAAGCGCAAAAAATCAAGGCGTCCGCCTTTTTCCGATCGAGGCGCCAGAGGCGTCCGCCTCTGTACTGAGGCGCTGGGCCAGGGCGTGAGGCGAGCGCCTCTGGAATCAGTAGAAAATTCTTTTCCGAGCCATTGATGAAGGTCGAAGAAGGAAGAAGGAAAGAGAATGTCTTTAGGGTTAAAGAGTGGCTAGGGTTTCGGTAGAAGGAGAAAGGAGATGTGGCTGGCTGCATTGAATAAGATACTAGGGTTTTAATGTTAAAGTTGAAGTTTGGGCTTTTTATATGGGCTTTTTTTAAAAACATTAAAATTTAAAAACATTAAAAGAACAAATCAAATGGCTTTAAATGAAATATATTTGGGCTTTGAAATTCCTATTAAACCCTAATTCTTTTCTATTTCTTAATGACATATTATAGTTTAAGGCTATGAAATTATGTGTGGTTTTTATGATTTAACACTATGAGATTATATTCGGTTTTTATGACATGTATATATTATTTTATAATCATTTCATTCTTATAATCGAGGCTTACGCCTCGTTCCGCCTCGAGGTTTACGCCTTTTGAGGCTAAGAGAAAACGCCTCGCCTCGGGTTTACGTACATTTAAACCTTGGAGATAAGCACGAAGATTGTACCTGCCTACCGCGTGGATTCCAAAGTATTTGAAATACATTTGTTTGTGGATCAAAAATTGGATTTTTGATGAGAGCGTATAAGAAAGAAATTGAATAAATATGTTTAATCAAACATGCAAACTTGTCAATTTCAATTGTTGAGATATCAACTTAATTCGCTCTTATATATACGTTTGCAAATTAAAAGGAAAACTTCAATAAATATGCCCGAAAAAGTATGTTTGAATGGAATTATTCCTTATTTTAATAAGTTTTAAAAGTATGCCCCAATCTAGTTTTAACCCAAATCTATGGTCAATTGACCCAACCAACTAACCCATCATACACCCCTCTCTCTCTCTCTTCTCTCTTCTCTCTTCAACTCACGGTCAGCTCGCCTCTCACATAATCGAAACCCACGCCTGACGGCACGGCACTCCACCACGGTTGTCGGCGCTGCAGCACCATTCACAGCGATGCGAGTCGTCAACTATTGGGGCATAATATTAAAACTTATTAAATTCGGGAATAATTCCGTTCAAGCATACTTTTTCGGGCATACTTATTGAAGTTTTCTTATTAAAATACACAGAAAGTCATTATATTAAGCCAATGGACAATTAGAAAAGATTGTGTATGATCTACGATCACTTAGTTTAAAATTATGAGTGCTTAAGCTAAATAGCCAACTTGATAGTTTAAAATTGACAAAATAGTCAATGATTGGTTAATATTTGTTAAATAATCAATTAACTGTAAAAATAGTCAATAACTATTATGACCATAAATTAACAATTGACAAAATAGGTCAATGGTTAGCTATTTTACAAATAAAAAGTTATTTTACAAATAAAAACCTTAAGTTTATTAAAATATAATGTTAATGTTGACTATTCATTATAACTTCTTTAAAATTAATTTGACCAATCATTATACAGCGTATCAATAATTAATTTCAAAATGTATTTTTGATCCTCGAATATCTTAACCTTTTTTCTTTCTCTCCATATCCAAATTTTGAATGCTACAGCTGCATTTATTACTTATAATGTCTAGAAATCATGAGACTAGATTTGCAGTTTATGATTTGTCTAGTCTCATATTATTTTAAATTTAAAGGTTAATTACCAGAAGTTTACTCGAACTTTGGTCCCTTCGTGTACTAACTTCAAAAAGTGGTGACAAAAGTACTTAAATTAAGTTTTGGGCCGTTGACCGATTTTTTCGGTCCATCAACTAACGGTGCCGTCCATGTGGCTGTTAGCCTCTTTCCACGTGGTCGTTACAAGAAAACAGGGTATCCGAGACTGATTATTTAGTCTCTGATGCTTGCAAAATAGTCTCGGATGAGTATCCGAGACTGATTTTCAGTCTCTTGCGTTAGTCTCGGATAACGTATTTAGGGAACTGATGTTTAGTCATTGTTCCATTGCCTATTTTTTGTTTGAAATGGAGCTTTCCATTCAGATTTTTTGTTTGTGATACATTTGAAACATACATTTATGTATCAAAGACAACATATATTGAGTATATAAGCAAAGGAAACAATATTAATCAATATTCAATTCTAAATCTACAAACAAAATCATGATATATTAAGAATAAATAATAATCCAAATAGTAACAGTACAGTTTTCATTATCATTCATAATTCTTATGTGGCGTTGTAAGACGAGTATGTACTACGCTTTTTTCAGCGCCACACTTTTGTTCAAAATTAAATTACAATACAAGATACTGGTAAATCAAAACAATACAATTTTCGTTATAGATCATGATTCGTGAGTGCCTGTGATGCCTTCACGGACTCTGTTTTGCTACCGAGAATGAAACACAGTACTGCATTCCTAAAGCACTCCTGCTACAAAAGAAACAATGACAATCTCATCATTGTTTTTACTAATAAGCAGAGTTCAAGCCAAAGAAATTTAAAAGATGTTATTAATTATTATTATTAAGTACATTTCCTAATACAATAGTTCAAAACTAACCTAAAGGCATCCATGATTCTGTAAATGGGTTTCTCTTCAGCAAACTTCCAAACCAGTGCTTGAAGTAGAGAAGAAAAGTTCTTCAAAATCCTTGCCACGTTCTCAATATTAGATCCTTCTCCGTTTTCATAATCTTCCTCTCAAGATCACTCAAACCATGAGATATTAATGTCCCATTTACGTTTCGCTCCTCCAATTTTGCATCCATTGTTCATAAGTCCAAAATTTATACTACTAAGCCGGCAACATCTGCCTGCAATTGAATCAAATCCCACACAAAAGACATTTTAATTGATATCCACACTAAATAATTCCAAAGAATAAATACATGACTGACAGAAACACAAGAGCATCTAACATAGAAATACATAAATAATATTTATAACCCACACTAGAAGAATCCACACAAAGTAATTCCAAAGAATAAATACATGACTGAGTAAAACGAAGGGCATAATTCATAAAGGACAGATATAAATACATGACATATATATATATATATATATATATATATATATATATAACCTTCATACCATAAGAGCTCGCCGGAATATATGATAAGATTATATGATTTAAACTACTCTTATTCTAAGTGTTGTCAGTCCTCTGCATAAGAGATCCACTGAAAAAGTTAGAATCATAATTGATTTTCCAAAAAGAAAATATAATAGAAATAAATCTTGTATATAAAGCAAATAGAACCAAATCTGCTAAACATTTATAATAGAAATGAGTGTATTCGTAGTCTTATATGTGCCAAATAATAATCCAGTAATCCTTATCAAAAAAATCCAATGCATTTGATGCCAAAACATGAGTAATAATACTTGCAATGTAAAAAACCCGCTCCACTCATCGCCTTGTACTGATTACTAAACTTTCAATTCACACCTCAACACAATCACAATCACCTAAACAAAAACAACCCAAAATTGCTTATCAAACTCAAACCAATCTATTCTTAACCAGAATTAGAACCAACATGAGCGATCTCCATTGTAAGAGCTTACGGATTCATCATTGATGTTTTCCACACCCTGCCAATTCAAAAACCAGTCAAATTACACCTCAACACAATCACAGGTCGCTGAAATTCCAAGAAAACTTTAACAGAATACAAATTTATCAACACATTCAGAAAATTCCAAAACTTGGAAAAGGTACGACAATGATGATAGAACAACTCCAAAATAAGAGTTCCTTACAAAGCACTATAGGATTAAACTAACCCTAACACAAATAAAAATCTGATTCAAAACACAAATCTAACTGATAATGATTTGTAACCCAAACAAAAACCCAAATCAAAATTACCTAATTGCATGACGATGAAACGGATAATGAACAAGCGAGGGTGTAGCGAACTAACCACCGACGGAGAAGATAAAATGGAGCGAAAAGGTCGATCGAGAGAGAAAGGGCTGACGGGCGGAGCAGAAAAGAGGATTGGCAGAGAGTGGGGAGAAGTGGATAATAGAGGGAAGATGAAACTGAACGAGAGAAATGGTGGGAATTTTAGAAAGTGAAAATAATTAAAATATTAAAGCGGTAAATTAGTGACTAATGTTTAACCGAGACTAATTATTAGTCTCCGATTTTTTTTTCTTTTCCCAAGTCTAGTTTCTCTATGTTGTGAAAACAATAAAGATTAATTTTTAATTTCTGATATTTTTCCTCCCAAAAAATATAATATTCGTTGGACTTTGTATGGCTGATTATTAGTTTCCGATAAAATTATTTTTTAGAGTGAATTTTAGTCTCGAATACATGTCGCACTAGAGTATTATTGACTAAAAATAAGTCTCTTCAAATTCGGGTCATTTTAAGATTTTTTTTAAGAAATATATTCGTGATTGAAAATTAGTCTCTCATAAAATTATGATCGGAGAAATACACATTTGTGACTAATCATTAGTCTCGAATAATATACGCATAAAAATCAGTCCTGAATACTATCAGAGACAACAAAATGCTAACTATCAGAGACTAAAAATTAGTCTCGGATGATTTGCGCCAATTTTCATTTTGGAGGGAATATATCTGTGACTAAAAATTAGTCCCTCCAAAAATTCTGGCCGGAGAAATATATATTTGTGACTAAATATTTGTCTCGGTTAATGTACGCATGAAAATCAATCTCTAATAGTATCAGAGACAGCAAAATTAGTCTTTGATACCAATTATCAAAGACTAATAAATTAGTCACGGATACTCTAGTCTCTGATACCTTGTTTTCTTGTACCACGTCATCCAAAGTTGTGTATTTATGTCGTGATAAACCAAAGTTTGGGTATGTAAGCCGTGACAAACCATTTTTTTTCACATCATCTAAATAAGGTTAAAATATTATTTTGGTAGGACTCAAACCCATCACCTCCTCCACATATAAGGACAACATAACTACTAAACCACATTCACTTCACGTTATATCTTGACAAATATAATAATATAAATAGAAACTTATTAATAAGTGACGTAGTACTAGAACATAATGTCTTTTTTACACCGGGTTCCTATTGACTTATTCGAAACGAGGTTGGGTCAACTTTTTCAGACCGAGGTCGAGTTGACTTTTTTGGAATGGGGTCGAGTTAACCTTTTCGGACAGAGGTCGGATTGACTTTATCGGACGGTGCTCGGGTTGACTTTTTGTACCGAGGTCGGGTTGATTTTTTGTACCAGATTCAGTTTAACTTTTTTGGTACGGGTTCAGGTTGACTTTTTAGGAATGAGGTCGAGTTGACTTTTTTATATGGATCGGGTTCAGGTTTCTATTACTATGTCACTTGTTAATAAAAAGTAAAATCGACCTATTCCAAAAAAGTCAACCCGACCCTGTTCCAAAAAATTCAACACAAACCTGTACCCAAAAAGTGAACCCGATCCCGGTACGGAAAGTCAACTTGACCACGATCCGAAAAGTCAATTTGATCCCGGCCCGAAAGAGTCAACCTGGCCCCGGCCCAAAAAAGTCAACCCGACCCCGTTCCAAAAATGTCAATTAGACCCGGGCCTTAAAAAGTTGACCCAACCCCGTTCCAAATAAGTCATCCCGAAACAGGTGCGAAAAAGACATGTTTCTATTACTATGTCACTTATATATAAGTTTCTATTTATATTCTTATTTTTGTCAAGATATAACGCAAATTGAATGTGGTTTAGTGATTATGTTGTCCATATATGTGGGGGAGTTGATGGGTTCGAGTCCAACCGAATAATATTTTAACCTTTATTTAGATGACGTGAAAACAAAATAAAAAAAGGTTTATCACGGCTTAAATACCCAAACTTTGGTTTATCACGACATTAAAATAAGGGTTAATTATGGTATAAATACCAAAACTTTGGTCAAAGTGTTCTTCGTGTACTCAACCTCAAAAAGTGGTGGCTACCAAAACTAGGTTTTATAAGTATTATTTTTTCTTATTGATTAGCAAAATTGTATTTTCTGAAATTATGTGTTTTTGAGAGAAAATTGATGCCCTACAATGTGGAACACGTATTGTCAAAATTATGTGTTTTTTGAGTGAAAAAAAATTTGATTCCCTACAATTTGGAGCACGTTCGGGGATCAACAAATTATACAGTCATGAACTATGAAGTATTATGGAGTTCTACCTTAAAACAATTAGCAATGAGAGGAGTAATCCCATGACCTTTTTAAACTGTGCTAAGTCATGTCTTTTCTATGTGAGACTTATCATTCCTCTTTGAAATTGTGGTTTTTTGAGCTCACTCATCTTGGCTGGTATATTTTTTTTTTCTTCTACCGGTACTCATTTGAGCTTAATAGGCTATGATACTATGTGAAGTATCATGGGGTTCTGCCTTGGGAATGAGGATAACCCATGAAATTTTTAAACCGTGCTAGGTCCTCATATCTTTTCCATGTGAGACTTAACACGAAACATCTTCGACTAGTGTTAATTATATACCCCATGCCAATTTTTTTGCAAGAGTTCAAAATATGGTCTTTGTGACGAACTTTCGGGTTTTATATTTTGCCTTTCAGAGCACAATGTCCCGATAACAATGGCGGCAATTTGAGTTGAAGGTTACTTAGCAAGTGACTTCTTTTTTTTGTTTTTTTTTTATCATAGATTGAGTTAAAAATTATAAATTTAAAATATTTTTGTCAAAAAAAAAAACCTTAGGTATTTAAGTGTTACAAAACAAATTAATAGCATTGTATTTTTCCCACAACAACCCTTTTTTATAAGTTTAGCGTATCATGTGACATGTTAATGTGCCACACGGCATTTAATGTTAAGTTGCAATAAAAATTAATATTAAGTATTTTTGCCGCGAAAAAACTTAGATATATTCAAATGCTAAAAACGAATCACATAAATATTTTTGCCACAAATTACTGCATGAGCTACAAACTATGCAGCCAAGCGCAATGAGTAATAATATGAAATTGTTGTAAATAATATAAAATAAGTGGTATGCTCAATTATATATTTTTACTATGCATTGTTTGTACTTATGTGGTATGTAAATTGCTATAAATACCCTATCTTGGATAGTGATGAATACAACTTACAACATCATATTTTATCATCCTCTACACATCTCTCTCTCTCAAAGTCCTCTCTCCTTATCCTTTACCTATTCCATTTAATCAATCTCTTGACTTTTACTACCTATTAGTTACTAGACAAATTATTGATGCTCAAAGTTTAGATTTCTACAACACGTTATCAGCACGATCACTCTACGGTATGAGTTGAAAATTTTATAATTATTATTATCATTGTATAACATCATATTACTATATAAAGGAGGCTCTGCCACCTTATAGTAATGTGATGGGATCTACGATAATTAATTATTTTTTATGAATTACACCATCTTACCATACAGAGGAGGCTCTGCCACCTTATGGTAATATGATTTACAATATTTTAACTTTCTTATGTATAACATCATATTATTATACAATGGAAGGCTATGCCACCTTATAATAAAATGATGTGATTTACATCTAACAAATATTTATCTTCAAGTAATATCAAATTACTATACAAAGGAGGCTCTGCCACCTTATAGTAAAATGATATTAATTGAGATTAGTTTTAACTTCTTCATTTTTAATATTCTTATGATTAATATTATATATCTATAATGTTTGTCTATTTTTACATCTCATTTTATGACATTACATCACTAATCTAATTATAGCATTTAATTACATTGTGTTAGTGTATTTCCAACGGCTATATAACAGCTATAAACGGCTAGTTTTTACACTATAAATACAAGTTTATCAAACCATACAAAAATCACATCTCTTATTCAACCTCATATTTTTCTCTCCAAGTTTAGCCGATAAAAATGACTAGACTAATGTTAGTTTTTGTAGCCATAATGATCCTTGTATTTAATGTTAGTATTTTCATCTTTCATATTACACCGGAGGAATTTTATTTTTCCTTAAAGGTGGTTGTATTCATGTATCTTGCTTTATTATTTACAATCTTTGTAGACTTTTATATTTTGAATTAAATCTAATGAAATATTTTATTTTCATGTTAGTTATCACCATGTCAAACTTGGTAAAGCTTGAATTCAGTCCTCTCGTGATTAGTGGAAACAACTATATGCCATGGACGGTGGATATAGAGATGTATTTGGAATCAATGAATCTGTTGGAGACACTCCAACTCTCCAAGCAGAGAATAACTCGTCGAGGACGGACAAGGCTAGATCATTGATCTTCCTTCGTCGTCATCTTGATGAAAGCTTGAAAAATGAGTATCTCACTGTAAAAGATCCTAGTGAGTTGTGGAAGGATCTCAAAGAGAGATATGATCACCAGAGGGATGTGATGCTCCCTTTATACCGTGATGAATAGACAGCTTTACGGTTCCAGGACTTTAAAAAAGTCAGTGGTTATAACTCTGCGATGTTCAGAATAGTGACCCACCTGAGATTTTGTGGGGTTACTGTAACAGAGACTGAAATGCTGGAAAAGAATTTTTCCACTTTCCATGCTTCAAATGTGACCTTGCAACAACAATACCGTGTGCGAGGTTTTCAAAAGTATTCTAAACTAAATGCTTGCCTTCTAATTGCAGACAAGAATAATGAGTTGCTGATAAAAAATCATCAATCTCGCCCGACCGGCTCAAAAGCGCTTCCTGAAGCAAACGCTATCAACTCCGATGAGCCTGAGCCCAAGAGCTATTTTCAGGGTCGAGAGCGAGGCCGAGGTCGTGGGCGAGGCCGAGGTCGTGGTCGTAGTTACGGACGTGGACGAGGTGGTTACAATCCCTCTTATAAGTTCGCTAACTATTATCATAAAAAGTAACAACACGGGAGGGGCCACGATGACCCCTCTAAAAAGGGAAAAGAGATGATCTCCCCAAAAGGCTTTGAAACCAGTTGTTTCAGATGTGGCACTAAAGGGCACTGGTCAAGAGTTTGCCGATCTCCACCACACTTATGCAAACTCTACCAAGAGTCCATGAAGGGGAAAGGGAAAGAGAAAGAGGTCAATTTTATTGACCATAACGAATCCACTCATCTCGAAGCATCCGACTTCAACGGTGATTTCATTGACACAGTTGGCGATTTCGCTGAACAAGCGACTGGTGGAAACTAATATGAATTATGTAATTCCTTTTGGGAATGAAGCCCAATGGTCCGATGTTTGTTTGTCTTTTCTTTCTTTTTGTAAAATATATCATGAACTTCTAATTTTAAGTATGTGTAATAGACTAATGCTCGTGTTTAATAAAATATCTTTCTTATCAAAATTTGTGTTTGTTTTAGTTAAAGTTTTTCAAATGGACAAAGCTAATCGTGAAGCTGGAGAATTTTGTATACTCGACTGTGGAACGACACACACAATATTGAAGGATAAAAAGTTTTTCTCAAACATAAAATCAACACAAGCCAGTGTGGATACAATATCAGGTCCTGTAGATCTGATTGAAGGAGTTGGTAAAGCAAATTTTACATTACCAAATGGCACAATGTTTACGATAAACAATGCTTTATTCTCCCCAAGATCCAAAAGAAACCTGTTGAGTTCCAAAGATATATATTCTCATGAGTTTGATACTCAGTCTGCAACTGAGAACGCCATGAAATATATGTTTATCATAATGCATAAATCGGGGAAGAAATACGTACTTGAAAAACTACCAATGCTCCCTACAGGATTGCATTTTACGTATATAAGTGCAATTGAATCAAATATGGTAGTTGCCAAACCTTCAATATTTACTATATGGCATGACCGACTAGGTCATCCTGGTTCAACCATGATGCGAAGAATTATTGAAAATACACATGGGCATCCATTGAAGGACCAGAAGATCCCTCAAGGAAAAATATTCCAGTGTAAAGCTTGTTCTCTCGGAAAGTTAATCATAAGACCTTCACCGGGAAAAGTTGAAACTGAATCACCTATGTTCCTTGAACGTATTCAAGGTGATATATGTGGGCCAATTCATCCACCGTGTGGAACATTTCGATACTTTATGGTATTGATAGATGCCTCTAGCAAATGGTCACATGTGTGTCTGTTATCAACTCGCAATATGGCATTTGCTAAATTACTCGCTCAGATAATCAAATTACGAGCTCAATTTCCCGATCATACAATCAAGAAAATAAGACTTGATAATGCCGGTGAATTCACATCCCAGGCATTCGATGATTATTGTATGTCAGTTGGGATTGATGTTGAACATCCTGTTGTTCATGTTCACACACAAAATGGTCTGGCCGAATCATTGATCAAGCGCCTCCAGCTTATTGCTAGACCATTGATAATGAGAACAATGCTTCCTACTACAGTATGGGGTCATGCAATATTACATGCTGCGGCATTAATTCGCATCAGACAAAGTGCATATCATAAATACTCCCCAGTGCAACTTGTATTCGGCCAAGAACCAAATATATCCCATCTAAAGATTTTTGGTTGTGCTATGTACGTGCCTATTGCACCACCCCAAAGAACAAAGATGGGGCCACAGAGAAGTCTTGGTATTTATGTAGGATTTGAAAGCCCATCTATTGTTAAATACCTTGAACCTCAAACTGGGAATATTTGCACAGCTCGTTTTGCTGATTGCCACTTTGATGAAGAAAATTTCCCAGCATTAGGGGGAGAAAGAAAACAGCTGGAAAGAGAAATTACATGGTCTGTACCAACATTGTTGCATCTTGATCCTTACACAAAAGAATGTGAAGGAAAAGTTCAAAGAATTTTGCATTTACAAGATGTAGCAAATCAACTTCCTGATGCATTTACGGACACAAAGAGAGTGACTAAATCTCATATACCAGCTGAGAATGCTCCTGCTCAAATTGAAATTCCAAAAGGGCAAATTGAAAACAAAGTCACTCATGAAATCACAACACGTTTGAAGCGTGGGAGACCACTCGGTTCCAAAGATAAAAATCCTCGTAAAAGAAAAGGAGCTGAGCAACATGACCCCAATACGGAGGAACGTATTCCTGAAGAAATACACGATGAGGAAAATCGAGAAATTTCGATTAATTATGCCAGTACAGGTATAATATGGAACCGAAATATGGACATCGATGATGCACTCTATTACAGTTTGGCATGCGATGTTATGGACGAAAATAATGGGGATCCTGAACCACGGTCTGTTACCGAATGTAAAAATAGACGCGATTGGGCTGAATGGAAAAAGGCTATTGATGTTGAATTAGAATCACTTAACAAACGCAATGTTTTTGGGCCTATAGTGCTCACACCTGAAGATGTGAGACCTGTTGGATACAAATGGGTATTTGTACGAAAGAGAAATGAGAAAAATGATATTATGAGATACAAGGCTCGACTTGTTGCACAATGTTTTTCTCAAAGGCCCGGAATTGACTTTGAGGAAACGTATTCTCCTGTCATGGATGAAATTACATTCAGATACTTGATTAGTCTAGCTGTTTATGAGGAACTAAATATGCACCTCATGGATGTTGTTACCGCTTATTTATACTGATCACTTGATACTGATATTTACATGAGAATCCCTAAAGGATTCAAAATTCCTGAAGCATCAAGTTCAAAACCCAGAGAAAGATATTCAATCAAATTGCAAAGGTCTCTATATGGGTTAAAGCAATCTGGACGCATGTGGTACAACCGACTAAGTGAATATTTATTACAAAAGGGGTATATTAACGACCCGCTTTGCCCTTGCATTTTTGTCAAGAAAACAACATCTGGTTGTGTGATTATCGCTGTCTATGTTGATGATTTAAATATCATTGGGACCAATGAAGAGATTCAGGAAGTAATCTCTTACTTAAAGAAAGAATTCGAGATGAAAGACCTTGGGAAAACAAAGTATTGTCTCGGTTTGCAAATTGAACACTTGCAAAGAGGGATACTTGTGCATCAATCAAATTAAACGAGAAGAATCTTAAAGAGATTCAATATGGATAAATCAAATCCATTGAGTACCCCAATGGTCGTAAGGTCCCTTGATGTAGGAAAGGATCCATATCGTCCATGTGAGGAATCCGAAGAGATTCTTGGTCCAGAAGTACCATATTTCAGTGCAATTGGAGCTCTTATGTACCTTGCTAATTGTACTCGACCGGATATAGCTTTTGCTGTTAATTTATTAGCAAGATTCAGTTCGGCTCCTTCTAAAAGACACTGGAATGGAATTAAACATGTGTTTCGTTATCTTCAAGGAACAATTGATTTGGGATTATTTTACCCTAACAATACGAAACCAGTTTTGATTGGCTATGCAGATGCAGGTTACTTGTCAGATCCACACAAAGGGAGATCCCAAACGGGGTATGTGTTTACATGTGGAGGGACTGCAATTTCTTGGCGCTCTCAGAAACAAACGCTCGTGGCGACATCATCAAACCATGCCGAGGTCATCGCGTTGCATGAAGCTAGTCGTGAGTGTGTATGGTTGAGATCAATGACGCAACACATTAGGACCACAAGTGGTCTTTCACCAATCGATGATCCCATCACACTTTACGAAGATAATGCTGCGTGTGTTGCTCAGATGAAGGAAGGATTTATCAAGAGCGACAGAACAAAGCATATTCCTCCGAAGTTCTTTTCGTTTACTCAAGAACTAGAAAAGAATAATGTAATCAGTATCCAGTATGTTCGTTCCAGCGAGAACTCGGCGGATCTCTTCACAAAGGCGCTCCCTACTTCAACTTTCAGAAAACATGTTCATGACATTGGGATGCGAAGACTACAAAATTTATCATCCATGTCAGCATGAGGGGGAGCTTTACGTGGCTGCACTCTTTTTCCCTTACTATGGTTTTTATCCCACTGGGTTTTTCTTAGTAAGGTTTTTAACGAGGCAGCATGAACGCGTAAAATTATATTGAGCATCCCAAGGGGGAGTGTTGTAAATAATATAAAATAAGTGGTATGCTCAATTATATGTTTTTACTATGCATTGTTTGTACTTATGTGGTATGTAAATTGCTATAAATACCCTATCTTGGATAGTGATGAATACAACTTACAACATCATATTTTATCATCCTCTACACGTCTCTCTCTCTCTCAAAGTCCTCTCTCCTTATCCTTTACCTATTCCATTTAATCAATCTCTTGACTTTTACTACCTATTAGTTACTAGACAAATTATTGATGCTCAAAGTTTAGATTTCTACAACAGAAATGTATTTATAATATCTAATATTTTTTGTTCAGAATAACAGCGGCAAAAATAGATGACTTCAATTACACTTTAGTACCTAATCTAAAAGATTGTCGACAAAATACCTAATTTGATAACTAAGCAACCTAGTGGTAACTCCACTACACCTCTATTCAAGAGGTCACGACCTAGTAGTAACTCCACTACACCTTTATTCAAGAGGTCACGGGTTCAAACTCCATGAGACTCAAATGAGTGCCCCCTTTACATATTTGTAAACTTGGCCAATTCTGTCAGTTGGCGTGGCATGACACCTTAGATGAGAGTCAAACACATGACACATAAAATCGTGTACAATATAAATATATGTATAATATTCATTAAGTTGCTTATTGCTAATATGAGGAGATAAGCACGAATATCATACTTGCCTACCGTGTGGATTTCCAAGCATTATAAAAACCTTTTTTTTTGGATTAATATGTGTATTTTATATGAGGGCCTATAAAAAAAAAATTAGGCCAATAATGATACACATCAGCTAGTTTGTCAATTTCCAATTGTTGAGAGGTGACCTTCACATAGTCGCTATACTTTGCGTGCTAATTTGAAAATCCTGACAAGAAGGCCTCAGAGTTAGTGGTGGGACTCGCGGCGTCGCGACGAGTCGCGACGGAATCGCCAAAAATCGCGACTGTTCCGGTCGCGACGACGTGATTCGCGATTTTTTGCGAATCTCTGGGCTTTTTTTGCGACAAAAGTACTTGTTTTCTTGAAATGTTTTTTTAATACTTTTTACCCGAATTTAATTATAAAACTTTATTAATTATTTCAAAATTATATGTAAGTAAGTTAATTATTTAAATTTATTTTCTATAATCCCTTTTTTTCAAAATTAATATTTAAGTATGTTATAACTTATTATTTTGTAACATATTAATAATCTTGATTTTTATTGTTAATTTTTAAGTTGTAACATATGTTAATAAATATTAGTTTGTAACATATTAATAATTTTAACAAATTTACTTAACATATAAATAAATACGATAAGACGAGATATTTAAAAAAAAAGTTGTATTATTCATTGTGAATATTACAATAAGGCGGAAGAAAGCTATAAATATTCAGTGTAAATATTACAAGATGCCTCACTAAAACCTCTCTTGTAAAACCCTCCTTAGGGACATAAAACCAAGAGAGGAAATAGCACATCATTGGCGGTTACATTGCGTCACTCGGGGAACAAGGCGTTAAACCTTTCAGTCATTAGCTCCAGTTCGGTTTGGTCGGACCGTTCGGCAATCACTGGGTTGTGGTACAACAAATCATTCAACACCACTATTTGCTCGACGTGTGTGTTGGTGGTTGACGCCCTCCGGTCGTTTATGACGTACTGAGCCGTACTGAATGCGCTCTCCGAAGCAACGCTTGAAATGGGGATGGAGAGTATATCCCTCGCCATTCTCGCCAATATCGGGAATCTGTCCCGCTGATTCTTCCACCACTTTATGACATCGAACTCGGCTGAATCGTCGTCGAACCGTAGGCGTAGTACCGCTTAACTTCTTCCGGTGCGCCTTCCGGTATGTCCGCCCGTGCCGGTTCCGTGCTGGATTCCCCTGCTTCCCCCCGATCTATCCGTTGCCTTAGTCTCCGGCTAAACGCTACTCCCGTCTTCGTTGGGCTTTCCATCACTGTCCTTTGCTCTTCCTGTGCGTTGAACTGTGGGAACCGGGCGTCGTATTCATTGTACAATGCAAAAAAGGCTTCATTAACAACGTTAATATAATTCTGGTAATCCACCCCGAGGTTTTCCCCGCAGGCTAACATCATTGCCCCCCAAGTAAACGAAAAACGAGGATCAAGTATAGCACCGAAGCAAAACGAAAACGGGGGTGGATCCCAGTAAGTTCGGTATTTTGTAATCATCCCCGGAATAATGGGAGAAATAATAGGGTCATTTTCAAATTCTTTGAAAGCACACGTAATTTGGTAAAGACCCGAAAGACCGTGGTTTAAAGGTCTTTTTTGGTTTGAAAAATTTAGCGTAATAGCGTAAAATGGTTTAAGAAATTCGGTAAATTTTTGGGCCGTTTCCCATTCCGCCTCCGTGATCCGGTTCTGTGGCTCGAGTTCCATCCCGAGGAAGTGGTCTAAAGGCAGCCGCTGTCTACAAACAACTGAAACCATTAGATATGTAGAGTTCCAACGTGTATTATTATCTAAACCAAACTTGTAAGCTCGATGATTGTGGTCTTTACAAAACTTTCTCCACCTACCGGTGGTTTGAGGATGCCGGATCCAATCAACAATGCCGCGTATTTTATCAAGATGGTTAGCAATTTCATGTTCGCCGGTTCGTGCAATTAAATTTATAATGTGACAAGCACAACGTTGATGTAAAATATTTTTAAATGGCGAACCGGGCAAACTAGATTCCAAGATTAAAATGGCGGCGTTGTTGTTTGCGGCATTGTCTAAGGTAATGGAAATTACCCGGTTTTGTAAACCCCAATCATGAAGTAATGCAATTAATTTTTCGGCAATGTTTTGCCCGGTATGACGACCCTCGAATGGCGATAGATTTAAAAGCCTTTGACATGGATTCCACTCGTCGTCTACGTAATGGGCGGTCAGACTCATATAGTCGTTTAAACTTGGGCCGCTCCACAGGTCGGTGGTAAAAGCGACGTTTATGCTAGACATTTTAAAAAAATCGACCAAAAGGGTTTTTTGCATAGCATATGCGGTTTCCATGTCTTGGGTATAAGTTGTGCGAGAAAACTGCTGGTACGTCGGATTAATCCTTTGCATATATCGGGTATGGTTGGGATTTTCGACAAAACTCAGCGGCACGCCCGTAGAAATTATCCACTCGAGGGTCCATTTCTGTAAATTAACTGCAGAAAGGGCACTTACCTGTGCTGTGTTTACCTCTTCAAGCTCCCCGGTCGGGAAGCATGCTCTTGTGTGTCTTTTCAACTAGCCGGTTCCGAGGTCACCCATCGCGTCTAGTACTTTGCCACATTTTTTGCACGTGGCGAGTTTAATGCGTTCGCCATTCTCCAACCGCCGATCTTCGTGGAAAAATTGCCACACTGGGGCCGTGTTTGGTCGTCCCCACGCCAAGGCCGAAGGAGTTGCGCTATTAATACAAAGGAATATTACATCGGATTAATAATAAATTAAGTATTACAAAAAATATTACATTTATTAAATCTTAATATTAATCATATTAATTTAATTAAATTTCATATAGTTAATTGAAAGAGTTAACGAAATTAAAAATGGTATTTTCTATGTGTGGAAATCATTATCAAGCTCTTTTTGACGGAACTCCCCGAGGTTCCACGGCCAGATCGACTGGAAAGGATGCTATGATCTCGCTTTAGGCCCAAGCTTTTCTAGACAGAACTCCCCGAGGTTCCCAGGCTAGCTTGGAGGAGATTGCAAAGCAAACCTTATTTAAAAACCAATTTTTCTAAGACACCGTATTCCATTAAGAACTTTATAATAATCACCACACATATAAATTACCATTATTAATCCCGTTAACTTAAAAAATCTCAAGAAAATCATTTCTGATGTGGAAGATCAGTCGGAACCGCAACCACAGAGCATACTAAGACTTTCAAGAGACGTGACAAATTAATTAATTAAACTAAAATAATTAAACTATAATATTTAAGGAAAAAAAATTAAACGAAATTAATTAATTAAGATAATATGATTAAATGATTATTAAATCTCAAGAAAATCGTTTCTGATGTGGAAGATCAGTCGGAACCGCAACCACAGAGCATACTAAGACTTTCAAGTGATATTATTTAATAATTATTAATTATTAAAAATTAATTATTATTTATTAATTATTATTTATTATTTATTACTTATTAATTATTAATTATTATTTATTACTAAGTACTAACTTATTAATTAATAAAAATTAATAATTAATGAAATAAAAAAAGGATTAAAGGTTATTACCCGGTAGAAGGACGTCGAGCACGTCGAGGACGGGCAACAGAGGTTTCACCGCTATCTTGATTGGAAGGTAGAGGAGAACCGCAGTTGTAAACCCCGAAATATGAACCATAGACCGAGGGCGGCGTTTCAAAGTCGTCAGGATCGGCATCGTCGGGACGTTGAGTTTCGTCGGGATCGGCACCTTCGGGACGTTGAGCTCTGTAATCGGCGTGTTGTTGAAACATGAGATCGAAAAAAGGATCGTTATTTCCCCCCCTAGATTGAGCCACCGCCTCCACCATTTCTCGGGACACACGTTGGGGATTCGCGTCGTGCTGGCCCATCGCCCGGACTAGACTAGGTCTTAGAGACCGTACTGTATCATCGGGATAATTTGGGTTGGGCTGGGAGGGAAATATTTCTTCGGGTAGCATAACCGGAATGTAGCCCTCGGGCGTAGGCTGCGATGTTCCCCCGAGTTGAAATTGGGGTTGCAAATTCCTAGCCGTCCTCCGACCCCCGGAACTACCGCCGCTTCTTCGAGACATAATGATAGAACTTTAGAAATTTAGAAAATTGGAACTTCGGAACTTTGGAACTTTGGAGCTTGAGAGTGGAAAAAACTTAGAGAATTGAGAGAATTTGAGAGAGAGTTGAGAGATTGTTGGTGAAGAAATGAGGGAGGAAGAGGTGGTATTTATAGGGTTTGAGGAGAGAGTGGGGTGGGTGAATAATTATTGTGGTGAGTGAAGTGGGTGAATAATTGTGAGGGGAAAGTGGGTGAATTTTTTTTTAAATTTGAAATTTTTGGGTTGAAATTCGAGTAAAGTGGGTAGGAATTGTGGTTGGGTAATAAAATTCGGGTAAATTTTTTGGGATTTACGCCCAAAACAAACACAATTTTCCACCCCCTCGAATCAGTGACGTGTCGACTTGTGATTGGCCGAGAGCTTTTCACGCGGATCCTGGGTTGTGGGTCGCGATTAACGACCCACGTCGCGACTGGTCGCGATTACGACCCTTCGATCGCGACGCATCGCGATTCACGCCCTCCTCATCGCGACGATCGCGACGTCCACAGTACGATCGCGAGTTTCACCTCTACCCCCAAGATACTAACATTTGAAAAGAACTTCTACTAATTAAAAAAAAAAAGCTTACCGACACGACAGGTCATAAAATCCTCATTCCTAACACATAAAATCCAGTCAATGATTGGCCACCATACGCTATGATAAACGTGGTTAAGGAAGTAGGTACTCTACTAACTATAAATTTGTTGAAAGCATCCAATCCCAACTCGGATCAATCTCAACATCTCAAAGCATAAAAAATCTGGGTTTTTTTTTTTTTTTTTTTTCTCTTTTCCGAAATGGTGTTTTACTACTTGTTTGTCTCCCTGTTTGTGTCCTTCTCCCTCCACCTCTTTCTTCTCTTCCGCAAGCATTGGTCTTACTCCACCACAACCAACCTCCCCCCGGGGAGTTTGGGGTGGCCAGTGATCGGAGAGAGTTTCTCATTCTTATCGGCCATTCGTGAAGGCCACCCCGAGAAGTTCTTCTTTGACCGGTGCGGGGCTGATGGAACAGCATTCAAAACATCCCTGCTGGGTGAGCCCACTGTTGTGCTGTGCGGCATGGAGGGCAACAAGCTTATCTTCTCTAACGAGAACAAGCTCGTGACGTCATGGCTCCCCCCTAACTTGGCGAAGCTCTTCTTTTCTCCCGAGCTGTCAAAGGCTGGAGCGGAGTATAAGAAGATCAGAAAGCTCCTACCGAGCCTCCTGAGAATCGAGGCCCTGCGGCACAGTGTCTGTGTCATGGATGAGGTTGCACGGAGGCACTTTTCTGATGAGTGGGATGGAATTGGGAGGGACTCTGCTTTCATGGCTAATCTCGCAAAGAGGTACACCTTCCGGGTGGCGATGAGCCTTTTAGCCAGCCTTGACGACCCAGAGGAGATCAAAAGGTTAGAGGCGCATTTTGTAACAGTGGAAGCCGCGATACTATCCATCCCAGTTAACCTTCCGGGGACACCACTAAATCGGGGATCGAAGGCAATGTCGGTGATGCGAAATGAGCTTGTAAAGGTGGTCAAGAAGAGGAGAGTTGAGCTGGCTGAGGGGAAGGCCGCCACAGGACAGGATATCATCTCCCACATGCTGACCATGCTCAGTGACGATGGAAACACCAGCGAGCTCGACATTGCCAAGTGCATTATCTGCATCCTCCATGGAATATACGGAAACACCAGCACCACCTGTGCCTCTGTAGTCAAGTATCTAACCGAGCTTCCTCGTGTTTATGAAGCTGTTCACAACGGTACTACAATTTTCTCTTTTGATTGTTTCTTGTTTTACTTTACTTATGAATCTTTTCGGTAGTTGGCAGCTTGGCATAATAATTATTTTTGCATTTCTGCATATAATTAACATGGTATTTTTGTAAGAAACTTTGCACGTGATCGCATAATTCAAAAACAGTTTCGTTCGTAATTTTAATGGAACCTTAACAAAGAGTCAAAGACAAAGAGTAACCGATAAACATTCACACAAAATTGATCCAAAGCGAAAGTGCTATCAAATAATGATTCTCAATATTTATTTATTCATGAGAATCAATGTCTATAGTCTAATTTTACCAGCTCTTTTTACCAAAACGGTCATAAAATATTTATTCGACTCCCGCGCCTAAAATTATACCTGACCATGTCAGGTACTACATTTGAATAAGTAATAACTAATCATGACCTATAACAGAACAAATGGCAATCGCCAAGTCAAAAGCAGAAGGCGAGTTGCTGAATTGGGATGACCTACAAAAGATGAAGTACTCTTGGAACGTTGTTCGGGAAGTACTCCGGATAACATCACCAGCTGCAGGAAACTTCAGGGAGGCTATAACCGATTTCACCTTCGGCGGATTCTCTGTTCCCAAGGGTTGGAAGGTCTTCTGGAGTGCCACCGCAACCCACATGAATCCAGCCTACTTCCCATACCCTGACATATTTGACCCTACCCGTTTTGAGGGCAGTGGACCCGCCCCAAACACGTTCGTCGCATTTGGCAGCGGCCCCAGGATGTGCATCGGCAAGGAGTACGCTAGGGTCAAGATCCTGGTGTTCATGTACAACCTCATCAAGCACTGCCCCTTAGAGAAGATCGTCCTTGACTAGCAGTACTGGCTACTCACTGCCCTACATGAAATCATCGCTACTCAGGCTCATAGAACACTGATAATAAGGCCTTCGCGGTATTATATTAGTATCTTGTGTCGTTTGTGTAATAAATTGGGATACTTAGCGACATAACTATCTCCAAGTTATGTCAATATTCCATTTTTTTCTTTTCGTGGCAATAGTTCTCATTAATAGTGTAAAGTTCACTTACATTATTTAGCGTATTACGGTATAGTTATTACCAAATACATGCGCGGAGAGAATAAATAAATATGCTTTGGTAACGTAGTTCGCAAATATCTGTTGTAGACATCATACTCTGCCGGACACTCATCAAGGTAGATCACCAATAAAGTTGAAAGAGTACCAATTAATAAAGTAATGTAGGATAAAGTATGAAAGAAAAAGGTTTAAGGAATTGCCCATACTTTTAAACAATTCATTTATACCAATTTTAAAAATATTTTGGACCATATTAACCTTGATTTTAATTATATTATTGTATTTTTGTTTATTAATTAATTATTAAATATTTTAATTTCGATTTTATATTTTCCTAAAATTATGGTTGAATTCTTCCCCTATTTATCAGATTTTCATTTAATTTGTTACTTTGACCTAAATTTCTACAATTTCCCTTATTCTTCTCGTCTCCTCTCTCTTTCTCTCTTTCTCACGTCGGATTGACCACCATCGCCGGATTCGGGCAGAGAGCGCGGTGACTTCGAGCGTGGCATCGGCGACCATGGGCGCAGCGGCCGAGGAGGTTGGACGACAACAACCTCCGCGCAAAGGAGATCTGCGACTGGGACAAGAGTCGCGACCCAAATCCACCGAAGACCCCACATCTCAAATCACAGATCTGCGATTTAGGAATCACTGGCGGTGGCAAGGTCGCCGGCTACGACGGATGAGGGCGATGGACGCCTGTCGGCGGGTTTAGTGTTAAGATATTTGAATTTTAATTTCGCTTGTGTTACGTGTTGAATACGTAAATGGAATTACATATTCGGGTCTTCAATATTCGTAATTAAATTTACAGATTTTTTGATAATTTACAATTTTTCAAAGCTGTTCATATATTTACAGTTTTATAACTACATCTTTCTTATACTTTCGTAAATATGTTTACAGTTTAATTTCGTAAATATTTCTCCAGTTTAATGCATGTAATATTGTTGTTGAAAATCATCCGGAAGCTCATAAACAAGCACAGTGTCCCGATGTTCATCACGTTATTGAATTTTCGTAAATATAATTACAGTTTCATAATCACGTAACTCGTTAGAATTTTGATTAATAGGGAGAAGATATTTGAAAATTATTAAGGGAGATTTTTTTTTTTTGAAATTTTGTTTTTAAAATTAAAATCGTAAAAATACTTATTAATAGGGAGAAAAAATTCGAAAATAAAAAAGGAAGGATAAAGATTAATCAGTTATTTACTTTGTTATATTTAAGGAATTTTTTATTTATTTTAATTTAATAAAAATTCGAATAATTAGAAGGGTAGATTGGTCCATATTCCAATTAGTTGGTGGTTTTGATTACCATAAATAGGTTTGGGCATTTTTTTAAAACTTTGAGTCACAAATGGGCATTTGGCTCATTTACCCAAGTTTAAATTGGCTCCCCCTCAAGCTATATACGGCAAGGATTCATATTTCTCGAATATCGCTTGATTTTCGCTCGAAAACTCGCTGAAATGGCCTTCTCGATAACTTATCTCTCTTAATCGTTGTCGTTTTATACTTATCGCGATTTTTCGATTTGAAAAGCAAGTCACTTATCCATCGAAGTTTTCAAGTGCAATTTTTCAAAAAGTTAGTCACTTTTCGGTCAAAAACGATAAGTCAACCCTAACATAGTTTTTTCTTTTTCACGGCAAAAGTTCCAATTTCTTTTAATTTTGGAATTTAAAGGTATTTAAAGGTATTTCTTTTAAAGTTCCAAAAGATCTTGAATGTTTTGAAGTTCAAATGTTGTATATGTATGAATCATGTCAAATTTTCACAATTTTATTCTATATTTCATATATTTACATAGAAAGCTATTAGGTTGAATGAAAGTTCAAGTTTGAGTTTCATGATACTTTGATTGTACATTTTAGGTTTTGAATCAAATGTTATATTTGGATTTGATTTTTTTAGGTTTATTAAGGAATATGGATGAATTATAATAGTTTGTGTGATTTTTGTTTTTGTTTTTGTTTTTTGCAGATTTGGGGTGATTTTCATTTTAGTGTTTGTTCTAATTGTTATATAATTGCGGTAAAAGTATTTATTTTTCGAAAATTGTTGAACTTGAGCTATATTTTTAATATTTTTGATGTAATTTCATTGTTTAACAATGTATATAATTAGGAAATTGTGAGTTTGACATAATTTTTTTTTGCAATTTGACGTTTTCCCGAATTGTCCAATTATTGCGGCATAAGTATATATGTTTTAGAAATTGGTTAATTGAGCTAGCTAATCGACTTTTTTGGTGTAATTTCATTTTATAATATTGTATATAATTCATAAATTGTGTGGTTGACATAATTTGTTTTGTGAGCTAGTTCTTCAATTTTTTTGATACAACTTCAAGTGAGCGGATTTTATATAATTAACAATTGGTGATTTTAAAATATTTTATTTTAGTAAAATATGACTTTGACTCTTTCCAAAATTTATCAAATAAGCATATTTTATCTAATAGTAAATAACTAAAGAGAGCATGTTGACTTACAAGTTACAACTTATAATTTGTAAATAATAATTGTTATTATAATTTATTTATTTTTATAGGTTTTCCATCGATAAATCCATCGATAACCAATTAATCCATCGATAAGTTCGATAAGTTTCGATAACGGCAAACGATAATTTTTATAGGTTTTCCATCGATAAATCCATCGGTAAACGATTACTCCGTCGATAACGGCAAACGATCTTTCCGCAAAAACGACATTCAAATCCTTGATATATGGTAACACACGGGTTAGTAATTTTTTTAGTGGAGTAACTTTGGAGTTAGTCCATTAGTTCCGGTCCTAGCAAGGCCAACTCTCACATAAAGGGGCCCTAGGCAAAATTTATATTGAGGCCCCCTTAAGAAAATATAGTAAATTAATTTGATCAAAACAAACAAATAAATTGGTTTGACATAGTATGGTATGGTACAATAATCTTTACATTAAAAATAATATATTATTGGCTATTAGGAATAATATTAACAAATAATATTTTCGCAATTGAAAAACTAACTGTTACGGGTAATTCATGGAATTGATTTTAATACAAACTAATAAAAGAAAAATTATTAAATTAATTTTTCTTCGGATTATAAGCAAAATACTCAGCCCAGGTCAAACTATTGAAAAGAATACTCAAGTTTGATATAATTCATATCATACTCATTTTAAACATATTTTTACTAAACTACCCCTACTCACTCTATCTCACTATCGCTATATGCAATTGATTTCCTCGCTTACTCTGCAATCGCTTCCCTCTCATCGCCGATGAGCTCTCTCGACTCTTCAATCCTCGACGACCTTATCTCGAATCCTAATTGACGAGCTCTCGCTGGAGCTCTCTCTCGCCATTGACGAGCTCTCGATGTTCATCTCTATCGAGCCCTCTCTCCTCCATGTCTGGTGTCGCCCTAGCTCGACGAACTCATCTCCGCCGCTATCTCATCCTCTCCCTCACTCTCTGCAATCGCTTCCAGATAAGAGCAAAGTGGAGGCCAGAGAGATGCGATTCGAAGCCGATTTCTCGTCGATGAAGAGCCGTTTAAAGAGCATGGAGAAATTGATCGAAGGTAGAGGTGAGTACCTTCAATCGTTTCTTCATCTGCATGCAGTCGCTTCAGTGATTCTGCAGAAACCACATACATTCATGAGAATCCAGTGTTCCTCACCATTAACCCCACCAAACACAAGAGAAGCCGCCATTCTCCAAGTTAGGACCTGCCTCTCCACAACCTTGGAGAATCCTCTCAACAACACCAAGCTCTCTCGCCAATTGGCTTGAGAGCTCTTTAAAGGCCTGCCCATCAAGCGGAAAGGCTCCCCGGTCAATGTCGTCGTCGTATGGCCTGACACTGTGTACAGAAAAGCCGCACGCAAGGTGTTTGAAGCATTGCCTAAATGCCCAATTTAACTCACAAACTTGGTGTCGCTCGCTGAAGGCGAGGCCCGAGCTTTGAGCTTGGCCGAGGTGGCTGTTTTTATGGCTCCCGAGGTGTCTCAATTGGCTGCCATAAAGGGCATTTCGGACGGTTTTCACCCGAGGCCGGTGGTGATGTTTAACCTGAGATGGGCATTCAAGGAAGAGAGCGAGTACGAGGAGATGGCTCCCTTCGCGGGGTCCTTCGAAGTGATATATTCCTTCATGGGGTTGGAGGTGAAAGGGCTCTTCAGCAAGAGAAACGGAGTGGTGTTCAAGTGCGTGAGATACGGAGTTGTGAGTGGCAAAAAGTGGTCGGTGTTTGTCGAAGAAGATGGGAAATTGAAGATAATCTCTGCGTTCAAGGCGAGCCCGGCGATCGCCGAGGTCGAGAACGTTTTGCATAATGTGATGGCAATGAACTCACCGGTCACAAAGTTCGTGAAGGCTTTGAAGGTTTTGGTGGCCAATGTAACCGGAAAGAATAAAGAATAGTTCATATTATTATTATTTTTTTATCAAAATAATTCATATTGTTGAATGTAAGTTTGTATGAACTCACATTAATGGAGGATTGAATTGTTGTGTGGATATTCTGTTTATTAGAAAATCCATTCTTCGAATTGTTGATCAGATACAACACACGACATGGTTACGACATGATGTAACTCCAATTATGTGTAATTACTGCTATATAATTTTAGATGGAGACTCAATCAATATAATTATATATAACATAAGTGTAATTATATATACTAGAATTACGAAATTGTATCTGTGATTACAAAAGTGTAACTCCAGTTACAAAAGTGTAGCTCCAGTTACAAAAATGTAACTGTGATTACAAAAGTCTAACTCCCTTTACGTTATGTAACTCTTATTTAAAATATATTTGAAAGTGTAATTACATATGTGAAGTTACCGTTATGTAACTACAATTATATAAATATAATTGTAGCTACGTAAAATTTGTAATTGTATGTCACTATTTTCTGAAAATATTGAATTGCAACTCCATATGTAACTCAAATTACGTGTAATTACTGTTATATAATTTTACATGGAGACTCAATCAATATAATTATATATAACATAAGTGTAATTATATATAATTAGAATTATGAAATTGTATTTGTGATTACAAAAGTGTAACGCCAGTTACAAAAGTGTAAATGTGATTACAAAAGTGTAATTGTGAGCCTTCGTAGTCGTATGAAGAATGCATTTTCCACGTACAACCGGCATTCGAACATTTGATATCGAACCGAGATGTATCAGAGTTAGTAGTCGTAAACGAGAAGTTTCTTCTGATTGCAATCATGCCAATTATGTATTGCAAATGCTTCTTCGATTTGAACATTTTACCCTTTTTCACGTTAAACAATTTTGAGAAATGCTCAACGGATACATCGTCTATAAATGCGTCGGAAGAACTACCATTTAGATCTTCACTTGTGAATGTATAAGATTCGGACTTATTGAATCACCCTGTAACAATTGTAATTTTCAAAGTTATTATATAACTGCCATCTTTAAAATAATGTAGCAATAGTTACATAAGCGTAACAGTAGTTACATAAGTGTAACTGTAGTTACACCATTGTAACTGTAGTTAGAAGTTACACTTATGTAATAATTAGAATTAAAATTGTGTAGAAAATATGAATTCTTAATATGATATTACAGTATTATTATCATAACTTAAAGGTTGGAATAACTTGGTTGGCCAAATTTTCAGTATGCGAAGATCTCGATGTTCCATTCGAGGACGACATTAATGAACCTGCACAAAATAAGATTTTCCATTAAACTCGTGCAATATTAACCATTTTGTTGTCTCGCCAGAAAATTCATTCCTATAATCAACCAACACAGGTGTAATTACAGATACATTTATGTAACTATAATTACATAATATGGTAGAAGTTACAATTATGTAACTGTAATTACATAAGCGTACATATAGTTACAATTATGTAACAGTAAGTAAAGGAAAAATAGAGAGAACCAACCTTCTTCTTTTCTTTTGGAAATTTCATGACACTTTCGGAAGGAATGAGAGATTAAGACATAGGCACGACGCCGGGAAGACAAATGTGCAACGATTTGCGTTGTTGTTCTCTGGTCACCACCACAGGCGGTTTTAGCCTCCGGTGATGGCGTGACAGACCCATGATCGTCGAGTGTCTTGCAGCGCCGTTACCTTCCAAATTTAGTGGGAGCATATTGGCATAAAAATAATGCAAAAATACGTTAATGTAACAACAGTTACCCAAGTGTAACTGTAGTTACCCAAATGTAACTTCAGTTACCAAAGTGTAATTGTAGTTACCCAAATATAACTTCAGTTACATAAGTGTAACTGCAGTTACCCAAATATAACTACATAAGTGTAACTACGGTTATATTGATTTAAAATTAATTTAAAGAGAATTTCATAATTGCGATTTTTATTATGTAAAAATATTGTTGCTTTGGCTAATGACTATGTTTTTTACTTTAAAAATATTCTTAAAACATTTAAAATATTCTTAAAAACAAATGTTGGTTTGGTTTCTTTGGTTCCTTTCAAAGATTGGGTATTTGTTTCACTTTTACCTGAAAGAGTGAAATTACTAGATGTTGATGCAGAAAAATGCTTCAAACATTCAGTGGCCCAATAGCTCGTGTTGGGCCGGGCCCAATGTCGTCTTGCTGATTTTTATGACTTTCGGGCTTGGGCTCCTGGACTTTCGAGTCAATCGGACCCTCCACTGAATCAGTGATCAGAAATCCGTGGTAAACTCCACCACCTGTCGCTAATAGGGCCAGGACTTGGCCTGGCCCGGATTACAGGTTCGGAACACTAAAAACGGATTCCTGACCACCATGTAGGGGGGGTCACAGTATCGACTTTCACGTGAACCCTGGTGGATCAGACCCTCGACCGGCGTCACGGGGACAGATCCGGGTCCTCAGGCTATCCGCGTAGTCGGTATATCTGCAGGAGATACAAGAATAGTGGATAGAACGAGCACCTCACGGATCTAGAACCTTGGCAAGGAAGGTCTTAGATCGTGCCATAATTTTCTTCAGAGCTTCCGCTCTAATGTGTTTTCTCTCTCTCAGAACCTGGACAAAACAACACCTGAGATCAGGGAGAACCAGGGGGAGTACCCCCTGATTCACCTCCGACGCTCAACATTAGAGTGATATTTGAGGGGAGGCGAGTTTTAGAGGGAGTAGAGAGAGTTTAGGGCGAGTTCTCGGGGTGAGAATTGAGTTACCGTTAAGTGAAAACTGAGCTCCTATTTATAGGAGGGTTCGGGGGTTAAAACGTGAATAAATATTACTCTTGGAAGCCACCGGGGTAATATTATATATTTTTTTGGGTCCCACGGCTCATTCGGATTCACGAGCTTGTTTTCTTCAGGTGAATAGTAAAAGGTACGTTTTTTCTCCGTAACTTTTTTACCGGATAGCATTTTGGAATTCTGATTTTTGCATCATGTCCGTCCTTTCGTTATCTATTTTCAAAAAAATGAAGTCTAAAACTCGAAATCGAAATCGAGCGACTTTCTCTCTCTAGAACCCGCGAGCCCAAATGGAGAAATCAGCGGCCAACTCTTCGTCGGAGCTTGTCGTCGCCGGAGAAGACCACCACCGTGACCGGCTCGGTGTGGCGAGCTCGGGGATGTCAGTGGTGGCCGTCGGCGAGGTGGAGGAGCTCGGAGGTCGGCGTTTGGCTTTGTTTGGGTCAGGCGGATTCGAGCTTGCTAATGGCGATGCCGTGGGCTCCGTCGCCGGTGGGAGGTGGTCACCTGAGAGTCGGGGCTCGAGGTCGACCAGATCTGGGCCGGTGGAGCACGTCGGCGGTGGTGGAGGAGCTCGGCCAAGCCGAAACTCGGGTGGGTTTGGCTCTCGAGTCCTCGGAGGTGACCTGATCCCCACGATCGGGGCTGTGGGGGTTGCCGTCGATGGCGATGGCGGGTGGCACGATGGCACGACTCGGGCGAGTAGGTTTGGGTCGGTAGCTGGCGCCGATGAAGAGGGTAGGGCCCGATCCTCATCGGGCGAGCGGGAGCCAAGCTCCGGCGAGATCGGGACCTTTGTGGCCCGATCTGTGGGCTCGGTCGCCGGCGGCGGAGGGCGGCGTCACGTCGGAGAGGTCCGGACGAGCGGGTCTGCGCAGGAGTCAGGTGACGCTGGTGACGGGGAAGCTCGGCCAGGCTGCTCTCCCTCACCCGCTTCGGTGGGTTCCTCGGCCGGCGGGAATCCGTCCCGTTTTATTGGCGGGGTTCCCGTGGCGGCGAGAGTGGCTCCGGTGAGTCTGGCCTTGCTCCAAATTCGCGGGGGTAGTTCCGGCCTAGATCGTCAATATCTCGAGGTCCGTGGGGCCCGTAGTGGCCGGGGTCGGCCGGTTACCATATCAGTGACGTTAACGGCCAATGCCGGCGGCCGGTGGTATCCGGATGATTTTCCGGGAACCCCGGAGTTCCAGCAGGTTTTTCGCGCGATGTCTGGGTCGGTATTCGGGTCGTCGAGGTCTACGTTGGCCGAGGCGAGTCACCCTACGACGGATCCTGCACATAATTTTTCTGTTGTTTCGGGAGCGGATCTGAGATCCCCCGGCGTAGATGTAGATAGTGTTAGGGCTGCCGCAGGTGCTGATTACGGAGCCCATGGCGTGGAAGGACCACGTATGGTGCCGGCATAGCAGGCGGGTCATGCCCAAATTTTGATAGGATAGTTAGGAGGAGAACCGGGGCCTCCTCAGGTTAGGGCGGGTTTTACCAGTTGCGTTCTCCCGTACTCTTCCCGGACGTTAATATTCCGAGCTCTGTCACTCTGGCAGAGCTTGGGGCCTTTTTTAGGGCCGAACGTCTTGTCTTGCCGGGGGTATGTGCCCCTTTGGAGGGGGATCTCCCCGGATATCCTCGCAACGGGATGGTCGCGGTTCCTTTAGAGAGTCTTCGGCTAGGTTTTTCATTGCCGATCCCTTATCTGTTAGAGCGGCTTCTCGTGTCGCTAGATCTGCATCCGCTTCAGGTCTGCCCGGATACTTGGTGGTTTGCCGCCGGGATTTTTTCGATGTGGCGGGAAGGACGAGGCCGAGATGTCACTCCCACCCAGCTCCGGAGACTCCTGCCCATCATCGTTTCCCAGGATGACCAAAGAGTCAACAATTGGGTCTTTCCCGACCCGTCTGGGGCTTTCGGGTCAGAGATTTGGGTACGGACCTAGATCCGGATTGGCATAGTTGCTGGGTTTGGGTCCCAAGTGCTTATCTGGGATCAGTTCCCCGAGGATTCCGGATCCCTCGGCTATTCATGAGCACCGGCGTCGAGGATCGGGGCTTCGTCAGTTTTTTCTTGACGGGGTCCGCCATTCCTGGACGTTTTGTTTTTTTTTTTTAATGAGGGAAGCCTCGATTCGGTCGGGATGGATGTCTCCCGGGACCGTGGTTGACCTTATGCCGGGTTTTGAAGAGAGGTCTACCGTAGTTTTTTCCGCTTCTTTGCCTGTACTGATTGTTTTGTCGTATTCCGTGGCTGACCTGGTTGTTTTTTCTTTTGCAGATATGGATCGCAGTGACGAGTGGCCGTGGGGTCTTCCGCCCTTCCCCGCAAACATGGGACCTTCCAACATACCCGCCTCCGATTACGGGAGGACGAATCCTATCCCCCCGCCTGGGGTGCCCCCTTTGCCAGGAGGGGCTTACGGTTATGGCGCGATTTTTTGGTCGCATGATTCGGCATATGACCAGCCTCCGGTGGCTGGTCCGGCGTTCTCGGGGTATTACCCCTTTACATCTTATGGCCAGACTCCGGCGCCTGAGCCGATTTACCCTGGCTACGCTCCCATGGGCGGAGCCAGTCAGGCGGTACGTTTCATTGCTTCGCCGGCTCTTTCTTTTTTTACTTTCGGGAGGGCGCATACTTATGATTTTTTTTTGTAGGTGATACCTCCGTACAGCTACTCGGTGCGCGGAGAGTCCAGCCATGTTGGCGGGTCGCACGGGGAGACCATTCCCGTGGGCCGGATGGGGTGCTCCGGAGTGCAGGAGGCCGGGCGTCGGGCCGACTTCCTGCAGTTTGATATTGCCGTAGCTTGGCAGATCATCCGGGAGTCTCATGAAGGGCATTTTGCTGCCTCTAGAGAGGCCTCTCGTTCTTCCGTCAATGCTGCCCACTATTCCGCCCAGCTCGGGGCTGCCCACGAGGCTCTAGCGATGAGGGATGCGGAGATAGCGCATCTTCGAGGAGCGCATGCCATTGAGCTCGATTCTGCGAGGTGGGAGGGTTTCGTGAATGGTGTGGTGGACATGCTCCGGGCGAATCCACTCATGTATCTCTGCACCTCATTTCTTCTCAACCACCGGGTTCCACCAGAAGTCTTGGCTGCCTTGGAGCCTTTCATTACTCTCGTTCCTCCTCTGGGGCCGATCATTAACTTCTTGGTGAATGGGGTATCGTTCTCGGCGGGCGTTCATCCTCCGGGGCTGGCAGTGTGGGAAGTGTGGCCGGTGGAGTTGGGGGTCATGTTCCCCCGGCCTCTCCTTTCATCGCAGCTGATTATTATGTTCCTGATCTTGATAATATTTCCCCTGCCAATGCAGGGACGGAGGACGCGGCCGCTGGTGATGATGAGGTGGACAAGGAGACCACGGACGATGATGACGATCGTTCGTCGTGACATGCCGCTTTTTTTCTTTTTTGAAACAGTGGGGAGTGTATTTTTTCCGTGTGGAACGGGTTTTGTAGCGCCTTTAGGTGCATCTCTTGTATAGGCAGACATGTTCCGCTTGTAGCGAGCCGCCGTGGTTCTTTAGGAGTAGCCACTTGTGATGTAACCGTAACGTTGAACCACGAATGTCAAACTTTTACTTTCATCTTGTATGTTAGCTTTTTGCTCGTCTCTTATTTGATTGCTTTGGGATAAGATTTGTCTTCTGGCCATGTATTGAGCACTCCGAGCTTTTGGCCGATGCTCTGGACTTATCACGTGTTGCACATCGTCAAAAGCTCGGTTTTGGGCCGAGAACTACTTTCGAGGCGTCTTTGTACACTTGAAGCCGGGTCGCGCTGTATATAGCGCTATAAGTCCTGGACTTATTGCAAGTTGCGCGTCGTCAAGCGCTCGGTTTTGAGCCGAGGACTACTTTCGAGGCGTCTTTCTAGACTTGGAGTCAGGTTGCGCTGTATATAGCGCTATAAGTCCTGGACTTATGGCAAGTTGCGCGTCGTCAAGCGCTCGGTTCTGAGCCGAGGACTATTTTGCGAGGCGTCTTTGTATAGTTGGAACCGGGTCTCGCTGTATATAGCGCTATAAGTCCCGGACTTATGGCAAGTTGCGCATTGTTAAGCGCTCGGTTCTGAGCCGAGGACTACTTGCCAGGCGTCTTTGTTGCCTGAGTTGGCGGGATTGAGATCCGGGCCTTTCTCGGTCCTTTTTTTTTGTATTTTCCTTTCTTTTTCCTATATCAACCCCCCAGTTTCCAAGTAAACTTGTAAAAGTTGTGAGGAAAGTTTAAGAGGCATTTATTCGCGGAAAAAATGAAGACTTTATATATCATTTGGCGCTTCTTGTGGCGCTCTTCTTTTACATATTTCGGCTACCGGAGCTATTTCCAAGCCGATGGTACATCACCTCGGGGTTTTTCCCTTGGGTTGGATCTTAGCTTCAGCTTCCAGTTGAATCTTAGCTTCAGCTATTTCCATCTTATTTTTACCCCTAGCCTTGTCGGGCTCACTAGTGGTACTGCTTCAGGTGTTCGACGTTCCAGGGGTGGGGGATTTCACAACCCCCCCCATTTCGTGTACCCGGTATGTTCCATCTCGGATCACCTTGGAGATGCGGTATGGGCCTTCCTAAGTTGGCCCGAGGGTTCCGGCGCCGAGGACTTGGGTGTTTTGGCCTACTTTTCTCAGGACCAGGCTTCCTTCCAAGAAACGTCTCGCCTAGTGTGGCGCAGAAATTTTTGAATCTGCTCGAGATGAATTGTGGCCCATTATCCGCGATGATCTCTTTCGGGAGTCTGTATCTGCATATGATGTCTTTCCACACAAAATTTTCCGCATCTACGTCTTTTATGTGTACGTATGCTTTGGTTTCTATCCACTTCGTGAAGTAGTCAGATGCTATTACAAGGAATCTCGTTAGGCCTTTGGCTGCCGGCATTGGTCTGACGATGTCCATTGACCATTTCATGAAGGGGTACGAACTGTAACCGATGTTAATTTTAATACGGGCTGTTTTATTGTCGGCGCGTGCCTTTGGCATGCGTCGCATTTCTGCACGTACTGTTCGCTGTCTTCTAGCATGGTGGGCGAGAAGAATCCTTGTCTTTTGACTTTGTTGGCGTGTGATCTTCCTTCGGAGTGATTTCCGCAGCTTCCTTCGTGTATCTCGCGAAGGGTATTCGCGTCTTCATCTCCGAGGCATTTGAGGTATGACCCATTGAAGCTTTGTTTGTAAAGGGTATCGTTTATTAGGCAGAATCTCGAGCTTTTGGCTCTTAGCTTTCCAGTTTCCTGTCGATCTCGAGGTGTTTCTTCATTTCGTAGAAACTTTGTTATCGGAGTTCTCCAATCATCTGGCTTGAGCTCGATGTTGTTTACTGTTAAGTCGATGCTTGGTGCATCTATTGTCTCCACCAGGATTATCCGTTTTACCTCGGGGTCCGAGGTGGATGCCAAACCTGCCTTTGCGTTTTCGCTTCTTGGAATTTGGTTCATCTTGACTTTCTCAAATGACTTAATCAATTGATTGACTACGGCGAGATAAGTGTTCATTCTTTGGTCTTTTGCCTCGTATTCTCCAGCGATTTGGCTTGTAACTAATTTTGAGTCGGAGTAAGCCTTTACGTTACGTACTCCTACCGCTCGTGCTAATTTGAGGCCTGCTATCAGGGCCTCGTATTCGGCCTCGTTGTTTGATGCCTGAATTTTAGGCGAAATGATTGCTCGATCACCTCGCCGCTTGGGGTGACGAGGTGGATCCCTAATCCCGATCCATTTTAGTTTGACGATCCGTCTACTTTCAGTGTCCACGCCTCGTCCATCGACTCGTCTTCTGGTTTCTCGGTGGTCAGTTCTACAACGAAATCTACTAAAACTTGAGATTTGGCGCATGTTTTTATTTTGTATTCGATGTCGAATTCGCTGAGTTCTACTGCCAACTTTGTTAACCTCCTGGACTGGTTGGGGCTTTGTAATAGTGATCGTAGTGGTTGTAGTGTCATTACCACGATTGTGTGAGCTTGGAAGTAAGGTCTTAGTTTTCTTGCTGCTGTGACAAGCGCGAATGCTACCTTCTGCATGGTGGGGTATCGGGTCTCCGCGTCTTCTAGCGATTTGCTAGTGTAGAAAATGGGTTTTTGGTCACCTCGATCCTCTCTAAAAAATACGCTGCTTACCGCGAAGGTTGTTACCGCGAGATAGATTAGGAGTGGTTCGCCGATCACCGGGCTCACCAGTATTGGCGGGGTAGACATGTACTTTTTTAGCTCTTGGAATGCCTGTTCGCATTCTTCCGTCCACTCAAATTTTTTGTTTCCTTTCAACATTTTGTAGAAAGGCAAGCACTTGTCGGTCGATCTCGATATGAATCGATTTAGTGCTGCTATTTGTCCCGTGAGCCTTTGGATTTCCTTTATGCTGCGAGGTAACGAAATTTTTAGCAGGGCGTCTATCTTGTCTGGATTGGCCTCTATGCCTCGTTGAGTTACTAGGTATCCCAAAAATTTCCCTGATGACACCCCGAATGAACACTTTGAGGGATTTAACTTGATCTGGTACTTCTTTAGCATCTCGAAGCATTGCTCGAGGTGGGCGTCGTGATCTTCCGAATGCTTGGATTTGACCAGCATGTCGTCTATGTAGACCTCCATAGTTTTTCCCAGGTATTCCGAGAACATTTTATTTACGAGTCTTTGATAAGTTGCCTCTGCGTTTTTCAGCCCGAAGGGCATCACTTTGTAGCAGTATATACCTCGCTCAGTTATGAACGAGGTCTTTTCTTGATCGTCGGGATGCATCAGGATCTGGTTGTAACCGGAGAAGGCGTCCATAAAGGAAAGCAGCTCGTATCCACATGTTGCCTCGACTAGTCTGTCGATATATGGGAGAGGGAAGCTGTCCTTTGGGCATGCCTTGTTTAGGTCCGTGAAATCGATGCATACTCTCCACTTTCCGCTTTTCTTCTTGACAACCATGATGTTAGTCAGCCAATTTGGATATTTCACCTCGCGAATTGACCCTGCCTTGAGGAGCCTTTCGACTTCTTCGTTCACCACCTCGGAACATTCCGGGGCTAGTTTTTACCTTTTCTGTTTGACCGGCTTGAAACTCGGGTCCATATTGAGTTGATGCAATATGATCTCTAGGCTGATTCGCTGCATGTCCTCGTGTGACCAGGCGAAACATTCGTTATTCTTTTTTAAGAATTTAACGAGCTGCTTGCGTACTTACCCCTTTAGCTCGGTCCCGATTCCAACGGTGTTGTCGGGGTTATCCCCATCAATCGGGGCCTGTTTTACTATTTCAATGGTTGGAGGTTCGTTGTCTTCTTCCGAGGTGCTTTTTACCTCTTTTATCTGCGGGCACTGTAATTGCTATGCTTGATCTACCGTGCTTTGCTTGGCGAGCAAGAAGCTATTCATGTAGCATCTTCATGTCATGGCCTGGTTCCCTTTGATTTCTTTGATTCCCTCTTCTGTCGGGAATTTGATACTCTGATGGTATGTCGATGGGACTGCTTTCATGGCGTGGAGCCATGGTCTCCCGAGGATTGCATTGTAGGGGGATGGACAGTCTATGATTAAGAATTTTGTTATCAAGTTAACTCCTCCCGCCATTACGGAAAACTTAATCTCTCCGATGGTGTTTATAGTGCGGCCGCTAAAGCCGGTGAGGGGAACTGTTTCCATGTTGATGACTTCTGGTCTGATCTTCATTTGGCACGAGGTTGATAAGAAGATCACATCTGCAAAGCATTCGTTGTCAATGAGAATCCTTTTGGTTTCCCAGTGTGCTACGTTGAGGGTGATGACTAGAGCGTCGTCGTGTGGTCCCGTGAGGCTTCTGGCGTCGCTTTCCTAAAATGTGATCAGGGCTTCAGGCCCTTGAAAAGCTTGACGAGGTGAATTTGATTGGAGTTTTCGCTGATGCGCTTTGATCGAGTTGACTAACGATTTGCAGTACTGAGATCCTCCCATGATCACATCGATGACCTGGGGTTTCTTCTCTTGATTGGGTTCTTCGATCTCGTTTACTTGTTTTCCCTTTTTTTTCGAAAGGGGTATTCAGTGTTCCTTCTGGTAGAGGGGGACCTCGAAATTTCTTATGCTTTCCCTCTGGTATTCAGTGTTCCCTCTGGTAGAGGTTGTCCTCTGGATTCGCGTTCCCTTGCAACCTTAGGTTTAGGGCCTCGATGTCGAGATCGCTTATTTCACCTCGTTCGAATTTTTCTGCCAGCGCCATTTGCAATTTCCGGCATTGGGCAGTTCCGTGCCTGAATATCTTATGGAATTTGTAGTAGGCCTTGGGATCCTTTGGCCATAGATCGTCCTGTACTGTTTGGCCATTACCGTGGGCCGTGTTTACTTCCTCCGAGTTCATTACGTAGCCCGGGGGAATCACGTTATGTTTATGCGGGTGTGCGTGGTTTCCTTTATGATATCCTGGTCCCTTGTGTTGGTTGGGATCTCGAGGTGATTTCTGTGGATTATTGAATTTCGGTGCCATTGGTGTGGGGTCGAATTTCGCAGCGAGGGCTGCTCGCTACTCCTCGACCCGAATCCAGTTGCCACCGCGGTGCATTATGTCTTCAATCGAGGTATATCGATTCACGCAAATGTCTTGCCTGAATTTTGATTTGTACCATTGTCCCGCGATGATGGCTGTGATCGCCGTGTCGTTGCTTACCCCGTTGAGGCGTGATAGAACACTCTTAAACCTAGCTATGAAGTTTCGCAATGGCTTGTCTTTCGTTTGCTGTAGTACGTAGAGTTGAGCCACCGTGGCTTCCATCTCGATAAACTTAGAGAAATGCTTCAAGAAGATTGCCGTTAGCTGATCAAACGAGCTGATTGAATAAGGTTGCAGCTTCGAAAACCAATCGAGAGCGTTATGTTCAAGGTGTTCGGCGAATATCTGACAATGCCCTGCATCCTTTTGCGTTGGCTTGAGGTTAGCTTTTCCCATCGCAATGTGCAAAGCTCGGAGGTATGCCCTTGGGTCGGACTTTCCGTCGTATCAGGGGATGTTTACCTTCCCAATGTCTCTGATCCTTTCGATGGTGATCAGCGATGTGAACGGTGTGCTCATTGATTCCCTTACGAGGCGGTCTATCTCAGGAGCTGCCGAGGTAGAGTGGTGAACTTTTGAGTTTACTTCTTTTACCTCGGACATTACTTTCTCGACCGTAGATTCGAGCCCTTTGAGCCACGCCGGGAAAGTTTGCTCGGGATAAAAAATGAAACCGTTATTTCCGTTGCCCGAAATAGGGATCGGGAATGCGACAAGGTTCGCCTCCTCCCTGATGCGGATGTGGTTGCCTATTTCGTTGCCAACCCGTGTGGATCTCGGGCGCATTGGTGCCTGAGGGGGTTGCATGTCGGGGGTTTTAGCCTGCCTTGGCGGAGTTCGGAATCCGAGGTCATCAATGCGGTTCGGCACCCCGTAGTTGGATTGTATTGCCCCTAATCCGGTGCCGTAATGCTCAGATAACGCGATCCCAGTTGTAATCTGCCGACTTGCCACCCCCTGTGTGCTCGTGGCGGGATTTTGTCCCTCCACCATACCCGAGGTGTTTTTCGCCTCGGTAGCTTCTAGAGTGACCTGGATTTCGGAGAAGTCCAAGGTTCTTCCCGGTCCGAGATCTCTTCTTGGGGCTGAAGAGAATTGAGTTTTCATCGAGCTGACCGCCTCAGTCAGTGTTCCTTCGATCTGGGATTGCTTCTCGGCGAGACTTTCCAATTTGGTTTAGAACTCCTTTCTTGATTCCGCGTTCTCTTCGAGCTACTTGAGGATAGTTTCCATCATGGCCTTGACAGCGTTGTCCACTACGGGTTCTGTAGGTTTGGCCGTGGGATTTCCGTTGGATCCTCTGTTTGTCATTGGCGAGTTTGCTCGCTTGGTAATTGGTTGGGTAGGAATCTATAAAAAGATTTCCCACAGACGGCGCCAAACTGTTGACGTGAATAATCACGGACAACTGTCACAAAATAATTATACTTCGTTATGATTTAGAATGTAATGGATTTCGAACTATCCGAGATAAATCTATTTTGATGAGAATAGCTCAAAAAAGGGTTTGATAAAGAATGTAAATGAAAGAAAATTTATTGTTATTTCTTGATCACAAGATGATTACAAAGTATATTTTCTAGGGACTGTATCTGTATGAATTCGTGTGTTTCTTTGTTACAATATCAATCTATTTATAGACTAAGCTACAACGTCTATATCCTATCTTCATGCAACGGCTACGAGACCGAGCTCTCCTCCTCGTGCTTTGCTTGTGATGCCATGTGTAAAGGTGATGTTGTGATCCTTGGTCTTCTCCCACGTGGCGGCAGCTCGGATTGGTCATCGTAGAGGAGAGGTGCCTGGTCTTACGGGTTGCTTGGTCTTCGAAGGTTGATCGTGGAAGGAATCCTTTGACGGGCTGCATGTGGTGGATTTGCACGCTGGGCCTGATCGGGCTGGGCCTAAGCTCTTTAGTCCTTAGGTTATATTGTGTCGTTTTTCCCCGTACGTGTCACTTTTGGTTTTACGATGTCATTTTCTTGAAGGGATGAAATCGAACATGATCAGTGCTATAATCCAAAGAAAGTTACCACCAAAGCTTAAGGATTCGCGAAGTTTTACCATTCCATGAACGATTGGTGATAAATTCTTCGGTAGATCTTTATGTGACTTAGGAGCGAGTATCAATTTGATGCCTCTCTCAATATATCGAAGACTTGGATTTACGGAAGCAAAGCCTACAAATGTCACTCTTCAACTAGCCGGTAGATCGCTCGCATATCTGCACGGAGTCGTCGAAGACATACTTGTAAAAGTGGACAAGTTTATATTTTTGGCTGATTTCGTTATCCTCGACATGGAAGAAGACAATGACGTGCCTATCATCTTAGGGAGGCCATTCTTCGCAACCGGATGAACAATAGTTGATGTCCAAAAAGGCGAACTAACTATGAGAGTGAAAGACCAAGAAGTGACGTTTAACGTGTTCAAGGCCCTAAAATTCCGAAGTGAAATCGAGGAGTGCAACCGTATCAACGTAGTTGACGCATGCGTTCAGGCGGTATTTTTGAAGGAAAATCCGAATGACGGGATTGAGAATGTGAAGATTTACAAGGAAAAGACAAAGAGATGGCATGACAAGAAGATCATTGAGCGGACATTCAAACCGGGCCAGCAAGTTCTCTTGTTCAATTCACGTTTGAAACTTTTTCACGGAAAGCTCAAGTCAAGATTGTCAGGGCCGCTTATTGTCTCACAAGTAATTTCACATGGAGTCGTCGAAGTTGAAGACGTGACATCAACAAGAAAATTCAAAGTTAACGGACAACGTCTTAAATTGTATCTGGGAGGACCGATTGATCGTCAAAAGTCGTCGGTATCACTCACCGACCCGGAATGAAGACAAGGAAAGTCAGGCTGAGGACTTCAAACTAAGCACTTTTCGGGAGGCAACCCGATTTTTTTATTTATTTTTGTATTTAAAAAAAAATCATTAATTCTTATTTTAATTTTCTTTTTATTAATGTTACTAATCATTTTATTTTATTTTGCAGGAAAAAAAAATAGGTATTAAAAAAATGAGATATTAATCTTGGTGGAAATCCAAACTGAGATATAGTCATGATCATGAGCTTAAAAAAAAAATTGATTTAAAAAAAAAAACACGCTGATTTAAATATTATTGGAATGGGTATCTCAAAATCTAAGTGATTATTATTTTTATAAACTTGTAAAGCAGGTTTTGGATAAATCGGAGAACGGAAAACTAGGTGGATCAATAATCAATGACACCGAAAAGGTCAGGAGCGGAAGCATCGGAACAAAAGAAAAAGGCCAAAGTGGGAACCGCATTCAGGATAACGGAGCTGAAGTCAACAACGATTAACAATGCCGGAACAAGGTAACTAATTCTTTCCCCGTTTGTTTAGAACATTGGAGGCCAATGCATATCTTAAGTTTGGGGGTGGGAAATACAACAATGTCGTTATTTTTGTGTGTTGAATATTTTGTTAGATCTAAGTAATAATTCGATATGACCCGACATGCTTGCTCGCTATATTTGTTTTAGGGAAGTGAAAAATGTCCATGTTTGTATGTTTTGTGAATTTATTGTGATGCTCGTCATTGGTTTTTAATTATGAGGGCATTTTGTTGCTATGAAAAAGTCGATATGAACCATGAAGATTGTTTTATCCGGTTAGAACTCTAGAACTTGTTTGATTGACTTTCAAGGGGAAATACATTGTAGCACTAGGGAAATGAATTAGGCTATCGTTGAACCATTTTGAGCCTTTTAAAACATTCCCTAACATATAAATATCCATCATGCCGTGTTTGAACCCAATCTCTTGACAAACTTTGAATCTCATCATCGTTTATCTCCCACAAACTTTGCCAACCCGGAATGGTGATTATCTCTATTGCTTCTCAAGTATTTTGATCATTCTACTGCTTATCATATGAGCAATATCGGAAGGAAAGTCATATAGTTTCATTGGACAAGCAGGAGTCTAGCGATCTTTGGTCATGATTCTACACCATGTGTCGCGTGAATATTTTTTTTTTATGTTATTTTGTTTATTCTAAAAAAAAGAAAAAAAGAAAAAAAAAGAGAAAAAAAATGAATTACGAAAAATAAGATGGAAAGACAAGGTCACAAGTGCTTCACCACGAGGTAATTTGGAGGACAACAATCAAGTTTAGAGTATTTTTCCGAGAAAGGCGATGAAGACAGCTCTATGTAGAGGCGTGGAATGATCATTTTTTGAGAGTAATTGAGTCATAATCACTTCCAATAATATCTTTTCTCGACTACCCCTATTCACATCCATACTCACCCTTGACCTAATCCCACACTTCAAACCTTTAAAGCCCTAACGATCTTTGGTGTTGCATTGTCAAAATTAGTGGAGAAAGTTCATGAAAAACTAGCCTATGGAATTCAAAACTATGATTTAAAATGCTTTGTGGTAAATGGAAACTCATCACGGTAGCATGTGTCCAAAAATGAGAAATAAGCACGAATACAAGTTCGGGGGGGACCAAGACTGGTAAGACAATAGTTGAACTGAAATTGCGAGCAAGTGACATTTTGAGTTTCCCTTAGTAAATTTAGCTTTTAAGCATGAATTGGTCATAAAGAATTTACACTCACGATCAAAATTTTTGTTTTATTTTAGGTTTTTAAGTTTGGGTGTTTTCTTTAGGTTTAGTATTTATTTTTGTTTGCTCGAGGACGAACAAAAAGATAAGTTTGGGGGTATTTGATTAGTCGGTTTTATACCGATAAATCGAGTACTTTTACTTAGAGTTTCGTTTATCCAAGAGCCACTTAATGTGTTTCTTTTAGTGTTTTAGCTTATTCCAGTTGTTATCTGAGTAGTTTATGATTGAAGATCGAGATGAATAGAGTCATTTGGAGCAAGTTTGGAGCACCAACGCATGGAACGATAATAGAAAAATAATTGAAAACCAACTTTATGCTAAACATGCCCAAAATCCAAAATTAGCCAATATTTGGCAGCAGCGTGGTGTCGCGGCACAAAATTTCCCATGCCCCAGCATGAACCCCAAAATTTAGTAGCCCCGATCTCTCCGACAAGTACTTTCTTCTATACAGGCTGGCCACACTACTCCTAATTCCCACATCTAACACTTCCAAGGTGTCCCAAGAAATGGTCAAGCTTCTTTTCTAACTGGGTGAGTCAATTCCCTTCAACCTTGGCCGTGTTATGTTTGAACAAATCTGCTGGGATGTCTCTTTCAAAGATCTCAGGATGGATGTCGGCCTTCCCTGCCTCATCTCGACGATGATCTTGGATCAAGGTGTGTCTCGTGAAGCCTTTGACTCTCTCATCACTGTGGTTGCCTTCAAGTTCCATCCATCCATGATCAAAGGCAAGCATCCTGAGCTCGTCCCTGTTGGGCCTTATGTTGGAACAACTTCCACGTCCACGACTCCGGCTTCCTCGTCTACGGTCAATGCAGAAATCACCCAGCTTCAAGGTCTTATCTCGACCACGCAGTTTCAGATTGAAGGACTCCAACACACTCTTCGCCAAGCCAAAATGTGCCTTTCAGAGCTCCAGAAATCAGCTCCTCAGGAATGATGTCCTTTGCCGCTGTGAAGACCTCTTTGGCATCTACGCCTATCAATAAGGGGGAGAAGTTGTAACAGCTTAGTTTATTTCCTGTTGAGACAATTTATCTGTGTTTTTTTTTTTGTTTATTTAGGACATGTTTTTTTTTTTTTTTTCTGTTTATCTCCAAAATAATTTTCTTTTGGTTTGTGTGGTCATTAGGTTATTGATCTACATAATGCCAAAAACGGGAGTTTGTGTTGTTCTTTTGTTTTTGTCATTATGTGTAGTAAAAACAAGTTGTGTAAAAGACATGTCCAGACAACAGAAGGATCAACAAGTTGCTGAAGATTTGCGCATTTATTGGAGAGATATGCTGCTGGAGTCAAAGAACTTCGTAGAGCAATCACCGCGATCAGCCAACTCAGTCCTAGTCATCTTCTGATTGATGCTGGATTGATTTGATTGAATGTTACCGTTGGTGCTTTCAATCCCCCTGATCGTGGTCCCTTTTATTTCCTTATTTGGATGCCATGAAGACCGGCGTATAAAGTCTTTGCTTGATGTGGCTGGAACATCGAGCACTTGGAATGAAAATCACACATCGGCTTAAATCACCCATCGTAGAGCAATCACCGCGATCAGCCAGCTCATTCCTAATCATATTCTGATTGATGCAGGATTGATTTGATTGAGTGTTACCGTTGGTGCTTTCAATCCCCCTGATCATGGTCCCTTTTATTTCCTTATTTGGATGCCATGAAGACCGGTGTATAAAGTCTTTGCTTGATGCGGTTAGAACATTGAGCACTTGGAATGAAAATCACCCATCGGCTTAAATCAGAACTGGAGGGTCTTGAGATCTCTCTTGAGTGAAGTGACGACTAGCTGTGGACACTTTAAGTTATCGCAAGATTGTTCTGAAGAGAAGCAACCTTTTTCCATAGAGTCGGATCACCAGCTGCGCCTGGTCTTGAGGGGGAGTTTATCTATTCCCTTGCGAAACACATTTAAGTATCATGTATGACCGTGTAATATTTGTGAATGTTTTCCAGTGGAATAAAGTATCCGGGTCAGTGCCCCGCAGAGTAGGTTCTTTACTTTAAGTATCATGTTCTTTACTTTATATGCATATTTGGTAATCAGGGCTTTAATCATACTTGTTAATATACTTGTCGCGACATTCTGCCCAACATCGTTTATATCGGATTTCAGGATTAAGTGACATTAAGATCTTAAAATTTAAATAAAACAAATGAACTTAATGAGGGTAAATATGTTTAGTTAAGATTACGAGGTCTAATAAGACCAAACAAACACACCCATGGTTGTTATTTTCCCTTTATAATATAAACACTTTGAAGAGATAAAGGCGATTAATTTTGTAACAATTTTATTTTATTTTTCATATATTTAAATTAGTTTATTATTAATGTAGAAGTCTACATGTTTGATAATTTATTTATCAAGATTGAGTAAATTTTGATTTTTATATAATCATGTAATTTGAACATTTTCACCGACACTTATGTTGAATAACAAAAAATCGACAATATTATTAAGTAACAAATTCATCAATATTGAGTTTGATATAAATGTTGATTGTTTAATTGAAACACATAATCTGAATAGTAAATCTTTTTATTTAAAAAGTCATAAAATTGTTAAAAAAAAAAATTTCTCCAAATTTATCATACTTTCATTGTTCGCGCGGTAAGTACACTAGTTTAAAAGATAAAAAGTCAGGTATCAATTAATGTGTAGTCCTGAATACAACAAACTTAACTTAGGAGGAAATTTCATTATTATTAATTGTTAGCCACTAAGCAAGACTTAGTCAAAACCGATCATTCACCAATCCATCATGATGGATACATGGGATGAAGTAGTAACGATCATGGCACTGTTTAACACAATTTTGTTTTTAGAAAAATTGGTTTTAATTTTAGTTTTGAAAAAAAAAAAAACTATTTTTTTTAACTGATAAGTGTTTGGTAAACTGTTTATATAATAGTTGTTGTTGGTAACAAAAGTTGATTTAGCGTTTGGCAAAATATTATATTTAGGGTAAAAGACTAAAATAAACTAAAAAATATTTTTGTTTTTAGAAAAAACCAAAATCTATAAATCTTAGCTTTTAAGCATGCAATAGAAAAATCTAAAATCGCTTTTGAATTTTTTTTCTAAAAATAGTTACATTATAGTTCATGGAGATTTTTTAGGAGACAGGCTTAGTGTTTTTATTTGTCTTCTTTATATATAGTTTGTACATTGTTTTTTCTCCCAAGCTTTCTTCGATTCGATCTATTAATATAAACACAGAGTGTTTCTTTATGTTAGAGTATTTCTTCATGTTACGGTAATTTTGCCTCCGCGTATTGGATCTCGATTTTGTACCAACATTGATGATGTACTTATTGAACAGTAATTAAGGAAATACAACATGAACACTCGACACCGACCAACACAAATACTGGAGCCGTACATATGGCTGCAATATTTTCAAGCTTTATAAGGAATTGCTACCAAGCAAAGGTTGTTTTTCCGTCCAACACTGGCCCCAAAGAGCTCAGTCATGTCGAGGTCTTCAGGCTTGGTCCGCCCCGGGGGGCTCCAGTCGAAGTGGTAGAGGAGCTGCGAAAGCGTGAGCTCGACATTTGTCAATCCGAACGAAATTCCCGGACAGATTCTTCTTCCAGCACCGAATGGGATGAACTCGAAGTGGGCTCCTTTGAAATCGACCGAGCCGTCGGCGAACCTCTCTGGCACGAAGCTCTCGGCATTGGAGCCCCAGTATATGGGGTCTCTTGCGATTGCCCAAGCATTTATAATGACTCTCGTCTTCAGCGGGATGTCATACCCGTTTGTGGTGCATTTCTCACGGCATTCTCGGGGGAGCAGCAGAGGAAGAGGAGGGTGGAGCCTCAGGGTTTCCTTGATCACGAGCTTCAAGTAAGTGAGGTCTTTAATATCTTTTTCCTCGACACTCGTCTTTCCAATGAGAGCCTTTCTGATCTCGGCTTGTGCCTTTTGCATGGCTCGCGGGTTTTTGACCAATTCCGCCATAGCCCATTCAGTTGTTGTTGCGGTAGTCTCAGTCCCTCCGGCGAACATATCCTACGTCACATATGAAATGTTTTAATCGGACCCCTATGGGCACATTATAGTACCGAAACTGTATGGAATTTATTGCAGCACTTAAGTTGTTACATCACGAGTTTAAAAGCATAAAACGAATATTTCACAATGAAGAAGTAACATGTAACCTGATTAATCTTGTTTTTTTTTTTTTTTTTTTGGACGACTGATTAATCTTGTATTCTTGCTAAGTCCCTTTATAATATGGAATTTCTAACATGTCCCCTTAGAGATGATAGTTCATCTTGGCTCTCTCATCTTAGGCCAGATCTCATTCATTTTGGACCGGGGTGTTGGTTTGAACTAAATGGATTTGATATCATCTTAGGTATCATGTTATAATATGGATTTGATACTTTAAATTAAATTTATTGGCAATAAACTCTTTATGAATCTTATATATATTAATTAAGTCCTTTAATATTTCACATGTTCGATTTTTGGCCTATCTAGAAAATAAAAACGTGAGTGTATGTCGATGTACATAGATCTAATGCATGAACTAGATACTTACAGCAATTACAGCTTTGATGTCGTCGGTTTTGATGGGGATTTCCAGGCCACCATTTTTCTGAACTCTGAGTAGAATATCCACGAGATCTTCGGAAGCTTCGCCGGCACTGGCCTTCGCCTCCCGATCAGACATGTGCTGTTTGACGATGTTTTCAAGTGCGTTGTCCATCTTCTTCAGAACCTTCAACACTTTGGGTCTTAGGGGGCTCATAATTCGGAAGATCTTCTTCGAAGGATAGAAATCGGCCACGTTGAAACCTCCCAACAGGACCGACCCTTCTTTGATCGCCGAAACCAAATTTGCCGCGTCCTCATTGTCGTACCGGCCTCCTAATGCCGCTCTGCAGGTGAACGTGCTAGTCATCTCCAGCAGCCGCCCGGTGAGATTGATTGGAGAAGACGGCGGAGTTGATCGGACCGCTTCGACAAGCCTGTCAGTCTCCTCTTTTCGAAGCGACGAGAAGAACTGGATCCTCTTGTTGCTTAGAAGCTCCATCACGCAAACCTTCTTCATCTGCCTAAGATACTCACCATAAGGGGCCAATGAAAGGTGGCTAGTTCCATACTTGGAGAACTGAACGACAAAGATATCGGGCCTCTCTGCGAAAGCGGCATCATTCGTTCTCATGAACTCTCTCGCAACGTCAGCAGACGAGACGATGAGGGTCGAGACTTCACCTAATTGAAGGTGCATCAGTGGCCCGTATTCATTCGACAGGTCTCGAAGAATGTGGTGCGGCAGCGTACTGCCAATCAAGTTGTGGAAGTTTCCGATGATCGGAAGCTTTTTCGGACCCGGAGGCAGTTTTCCAGCTTTGCTCGTCCTTGTCCTGAAGAGCATGAATGAAAACAATGAAACGAGTATGATAAGAACGGTGGTTATCGGTAATGGATATTGCAGCTCCATTTCTTTCACTATTATGCGTTTTTTGAGTGGAATGTAGTGTGGTTATGAAGCCTTCTTATACAGTACATAATGGCGATTGCATTTGGATGACCTTTTCTTTTCTTTTCATTTCTTTCTTTTTTCTTTTTCTTTTTTTAATGTCAGAGGTGTGTTTTGTGGATACTAATTTAACATACGGTGCTCAGGGTGAACAAGAAGGTCTTTGTCTCCGTTTTCATAAGTGTTAATCCATAATACTACCTTTTCCAGTTTTTCCGATTTTAAATCTGAAAGCCGCACTATTGAGGTTAAAAATTGTTTATAGTGATTTCCAAATTTTTGGTTTTAGTTTCGAATTTAACCGCATTATAACAAAAATGAAAATTAAGCCTAAATTTTGTGATGACTACAAATAAGAAAAATAACCATTTATGACAATTAATACCAAACGCCCAATACACATATCATTTAAGAAGTAAAATATATTTTTTTATAAACAGAAATATCATAACACTTTCATCGGTAGCGGTGTATTTTTGGCTTTTTTGATGCCTTTTTTTTTGGTGCGGTCCATCTTTTCTCGTGACCAAAAATCACCATTAATACGGGGTTTTATATGAAAACCACAACCGATACCGTTTCGCAAAAACTGATAGCCGTTTTAATGGCATTTATCAATGTTATAAAAAAAATGAAACCGTAAATAAATTAGTGGAAAACTCGGCAAATTAATTTTTATTTTAAATTTAGTTTATTGTCTTTTTTGTAAACCCTTAATCTGTATCTCTTCATATCGCGCTACTCAAAAGTTGTGTATGTAATAAGTAAGGCATAGTTTAACTAATTATCTAATATTTGCACTCTTACTATTTTATTTAAACCTGCATGGACATGTATATCGCGTTTGTAATATATCTATTTAATCGGTTTCCAACAAATCCGTAGATTTTGCAATATTTAATTGGTTTATTTTGTGATCGATACATCAAAGTTCTTAAAAATAAAGTGGAGGAGGTTTTATGAAAATGCGGTAAAAACTCAATTCGATATCAATAGTTAATAAGAGTAATAAGCATAAATAGTTAAGTATCAAGTACGGCCCAGTAACTCTACTTACCAAAGTTGTGTGTTAATTAAACGTCCGCGTACAGATATGTGCGCTGGAATTCACTGCGGAGGTGGATGTACCCATTAATCCTGTAAATGTAGGAGGGTCGGGGGGAGCCGGGCCCTCCAATTTGTTTTTAGTTTGGCGGAGCCGGAGCCGGATCTCCGGTTCTACCAAAAAGCATAGCCGAAGTCCTCTGGCTCCGGGTTATTTTAAAAAAAATATATATTAATGCCAACGGCTCCTTCAAAAATTAATGTCCACCGACTCGTATTAAAGAGTCATTGGGCAATGGCTTCAAATAGAGCTGTTGGAAATATTTTTGGAAATTGCATAACGGTGCAAAATATGACCGTTGTGCAATAAATTATGCGTGAAACTTGATTCTCTATAATTTTTTTCTTTATGAAAACTCACTTCACTTTAATTTTTTTCCCATAACTTCTTCTCTTTGTTTCAAACTCTTTTAAATCTCTCAACTCTCAAGCTCTCAAAAATCCAATTTTAGTGTATAGTTTAGTTATCTTATAAATATAGGGATAATAACGGTGAAAGTATCAATTGTCTTTCCATAGTCGTCGATAAGTTCTCATTTCTTTTTGTGGGTGGTAAAGTTCTTATTCTCTGATATCATAAGGTAGTTAATCTTTCATCCACTATTTTCAAGTCAAATGTCACGTGGCATCATAATTTTTTAATAATTATAATACTGAACAACCGAGTGTGTAGTTTTTGCCCCCAAGGTGCGATTTGGAATATTATTAAATAATATTTTATTCCTTCTTTTTGAACATTTCAGTTTTAAAAATGGGTCTCTGTGGGCTTTTTTTGGACGGGATTAGATTTAATTAAATTATTAATAAATCCAAGTGGTATGCCACGTGACAGTCACATGACATGACATGCCACATAGCGGTCAACATGATGCCATGTGGCATTTTGACTTGAAAATAGTGGATGAAAGACTATTTAATTGTCTTACAATTTTAGAGAATGGGAACTTTACCACCCACAAAAAAAGAATAGGAACTTATCGACGACGATGTAAAGAGTATTGGAACTTTTATCGCAATTATCCATATATATATATATATATATATATATATGAATACTCTCTTAATCTCTTTAGCGTTTAGTTTGTTGGTTGCAATATTCGGATAGATTGACAATCTTAAATCACGGTTATTCAAGGCGCTATTGATGTTGCAACCCGTTCTTTAAGGATGCATATATACATGAAAATCGTGGTCATAATTTAAGATTGTTGATTTCCGAAGACAATCCATTTCTTAAATGCGAAATCTTCGGCACAATGTTAATCTTTCCTGACTTGGATTGTTGCTCTGAAAAGTCGTCCAGTACACTTGTATTACGTATAATCACTAAAAATCAAAGAAAATGTTATTACACAGATCCTTTAAAATATTTGGAACTCTTCATCAATTCTTTGGGTTATCACCTTGAATCAATAATGATATAAATCTTGCCAGTTGAGGGTTTTCAATGTGCACAACAGGGACAAACAAAAAAAATCTCAAAGTCAAAGAATCTCGATACTGATCCAAATTCGACTATTCAACAGTTGTGTATCCGAGAGACCGAGACTACTTCGGATTGAAGAGGAGAACCACATCTTGAAGAGGAGTTTTAACTCTCTTTTTATCATTGTGAAATTCAATTAAAATTCAATTAAATATCTTGTATAATAATAAGAAGAAGATATCATTCGAATATAATGTTTGAGTGTGTCCTGTAGAGTAAGTTACCTATGAGTTAAAAAATTGCAATAACAAATATCACTAATTCAAAACGATCTTTGTTATACAAAATATTTTTTTATTGCAATTTTTTTTTTTTTTTTTTTTATAGCCTTTGAATTACCACTTCTTTCGCTACCTTTAATTTTACATCCCGAGGAAGCACCACAAACAAGTATAAAATCAAGTAAAAAGGACCGATAGCTACTTCCGACGGTTTAATTTTATGGATATACAGACGGATAAATTTTTAGGGATTTAAAATGGAAAACTTGAATAAATATTTTTAAAATACCACTAATTGGATTATTTTTTCTTCCAAACACCAGAACTCTAGAAAATTCCTCAAGTTCTTTAGAAATTTTTTACCCCTAGAAAATTGTTGTGATGTTTCGGGGTCGGAAACCTGCGGATTACGGATAGTATACTAGCATATATGTATATATAGCCTCCGTGGCTCAAATCCCAGACAATCAATCGACGGAAAAAAAATGGATACAAGAGAATTTACCCAGGTTCGGACCAAATCAAATGTCATACTTCCTGCTTGGAGAGCGGTTTCACTAATCAAATCAATCTGAGATTACAAAGATTACAAGCACTCAAAGCTTTCTCTTTTCTCTCAAGAAGTTCTCACACCCTATTCTCACTCTCTCAACCTTCATAAAACCGAAATGCTAGACTTTATAAGCACCCACAAATGGGACCCACTTATTTAAAGCCACATCATCACAAATCTCCACCTTGGTTTTAAGAAGAATCGAGAACCGCACCGAGAACCTTCATCAAACCGCTCTCCGTCTTCTCCTCTAGTTGCTTAACCTTAAGAAGTTGATCAAGTCGCAACAATGTCGAAACTTGATCCCCGTCACCGCCTTCGTAGCCATATCCGCCGGATTATTGTCCGTGTAAAGTTTCTTAACAACTACGGACCCCTCCGCGACCACATCTCGAATAAAGTGTAGCTTTATGTCGATGTGCTTCGTCCGCTCATGGAATATTTGGTTCTTTGTCAAGTATATTGCGCTTTGATTGTCACAAAGCAACTCCACCTCATTTTGTGCAATCCCGAACTCGCCGATCAATCCCTTTAGCCAAAGAGATTCCTTCACGCCCTCCGTCGCGGCGATGTATTCAGCCTCCGTCGTAGAAAGCGCTACCACCGGCTGCAATTGTGCTTTCCAACTCACCTCACAACCAAATAAAGTGAACACATACCCGGTCAACGACCGTCTCTTGTCCAAGTCACCGCAAGGTCCGCATCAACAAAGCCTTCAATTTCGCTTGAACTTCATTCACTCGCTTATAGAGTAAACTGACATCCAAAGTCCCCTTGATTAATCGAAGGACCCACTTCGTTGCCTCCCAATGTTCTGTTCCCGGGTTGGCCGTAAACCGGCTCACAAGGCTAGCCGCATAAGCTAAATCCGGTCATGTGCACACCATGACATACATAAGACTCCCAACGGCACTCGTATAGGGAACCCACTCCATACTCGATTTATCCTTCTCAGTCTTTGGCGACATTCTCGCGGAAAGTTTGAAATGAGCTGCCAAAGGTGTTTGAACCGCCTTTGCCTCCGACATACCGAACTTAGCCACCACTTTTCGATTATAATCACTTTGTGAAAATAAGACACCGCGTCTCCTATCCCGCGTGATCTCCATCCCCAATATTTTCTTGGCCGGTCCCATGTCCTTCATTTCAAAATCACTACCCAAAAGTCGTTTCACGTTGTCGACTTCATTCTTGTTCTTTGACGCTATCAACATGTCATCAACATATAGCAACAAGAATCTTTCACAACTATCAACCTGCTTGTCAAGCGATGCAATTTCTTCATTCATTGCACACTTCCATAGCTCTTCATCTTTGCCCATCACCGCTTCCCGATACGATCTTGGTTCCGAGTCTTCTAACTCCTCCGCGGTAACCATTGGATAAGCAACTAAATCGGAGTAACCATACTTTTTCGGAGCTCGGGTTTCTCTTCTACACCGGTCTCTTGCTAATTGATACGAGTCTATGCTTTTATCCGGAACTTCACCACCTTCCTCTTCAATTTCTTCCAAGTGACCACTACCACTAGCCTCGCCTTTATCATCCCTCTCGTCACTACATCTCCCCAATAGCTCCACCTCAATTTTGGCTCTTTCCTAAGCTAAACCCACGCTATCCTTAGCCTCTTGAGTCGCCATTGTCATGTAGTATTCGGTCTCTCTAAAGACAACATCCCGGCTAATGACACATTTTGATGCTTCGCCATCTTTATACCAAAGCTTCCAACCCTTCACATCCTCGGGGTATCCGACAAACATACACTTCTTTGCTCGTGGATCAAGTTTTCCCTCTCTTTGGTGCTTGTACGCCATGCAACCAAATACCTTCAAGTTGTCGAGCTTCGGTGGAGAACCATTCCACACTTCTTCCGGTGTCTTGCAATTCAACGCCACCGATAGACATCGGTTTATCAAGTAAGCCGCCGTATTCACTGTTTCCCCCCAAAACCTCTTCGGTAAGCCGGCCTCGAATAACATACATCGCACCCTCTCAAGAAGTGTCCGATTCATCCGCTTCGCAAGTCCATTTTGTTGTGGGGTCTTTCGAAACGGTCTTGTGCCTAACCATTCCTTCATCCTTGATGAACCGGTTGAACTCATCACCTAAATAATCCAAACCATTGTCCGTTCGAAGCTTCTTGATTTTTCTCCCCGTTTGTTTTTCTACCATCTTCTTCCATTCTTTGAACTTTCCAATAGCTTCATCTTTATGCTTCAAGATGTAGACCCAAACTTTCCGAGAACAATCGTTAATGAACATGATGAAATACCGGCCTCTCCCTAGAGTTCCCGTCCTCAACGGCCCCACAAATACGAGTGCACATAGCTCAACGTCTCCCGCGTCACTTCCACGGACCGTGTAAACTTCACTCTCGTGGTCTTGCCGTAAATGCAATTTTCACAAAACTCCAAGTCACCAAGTTTGTCACCCTCAAATAAACCTTGCTTGCTCAACTCCTCCAAACATCTATCACTCACGTGACCCAACCTCTTGTGCCAAAGGTTAGCCAAAAATGTCTCTCGCAGCTCCATAACTGCCGCCGCGTCATCGACCACGGTTCTACCTTGAAGAACGTAGATGTTACGCTCTCTAAATCCCTTCAACACAACTAGAGAAACCTTCGTGATCGTTAAGACATTATTTTCACCTTTCCAAGAATAACCATGTTGCTCCAAATATCCAAGTAAAATAAGGTTTCTTTTTAACTCCGGAACATGTCGTACCTCCATCAAAATCCGCTCAATTCCATCGTGCGCCTTAATCCGCACTGTACCGATTCCGACCACCTCACATGGATGGCCGTTCCCGAGAGTCACTTCGCCTAACGAGACTTTCTTGTAGCTCTCAAACCAACTCTCATTCGGTGTCATGTAAAATGAGCCTCCGGAGTCAATAATCCATCGTTTGTCGGAGTAAACGGTGGAGACTACGAGAACATCGGCGCTCTAATATCCGTCAACATATTCTTGAACAACCGTCGCCTCTCCATCTCTTCTTTCGGTTGTCCGGCCTCCTCGATTCGGGAAACTCTTCTTCACGTGTCCTTCCTCGTGACAAGAGTAACACTTGAAGACCTTCTTCGAACCTCGAGACTTTGACCGCATCTTTTTCTTTTCCTTGAACTCTTTCTTGTCGGATCTACCCCGAGCCACAACCGAGCTATCTCCGCTAGTATTATTCATTTTTATCCGCCGTTTGTGTTCATTTGACTTTAAAGCTCCAACAACTTCGTCAAGAGTAATTTCTTTTTTTCCATCTTGAAGAATGTCAACCATGTGCTCGTACAACTTCGGCAACGAGTAAAGAACAACCAAAGCTTGGTCTTCATCATCGTACTTTACGTCAATATTTTCCAAATCAACGATCAACTTGTTGAACTCGTCGAGATGTTCCATCAAATCCTTTCCTTCCGCCATCTTGAATGTGAAAAACCGCGCCTTGAGAAACAACTGGCTCGACAAAGTCTTCGTCATGTAAAGTGATTCTAGTTTCAACCATATCTCGGCCGCCGTCGTGCACCGTATAACCTCCCGCAACACCTTATCACCGAGACTAAGAATCAAAGTATTGAAATCCATTTCCAACACCTCTTCTTTCTTCACTGCGTCCCATGTCGTCGGAAGTTTATCCGCACCAACAAGAGCCTTACCAAGACCCATATTCCCAAGATGTGCCAACATCTTCACTTTCCATAACCCAAAGTCATTTAAGCCATTAAACTTCTCAATATCAACTTTTGAAGTCGACGCCATCACAAAACAACCACTAAAAGGAACAATATCAAACACTTGGCGTGCGCAGGAAACCTCAACACAAAATCCCCAAATTTCAAACCCAACTTTGCTCTGATACTAATTTGTTGTGATGTTTCGGGGTCAGATACCTGCGGATTACGGATTGTATACTGGCATCTATGTATATATAGCCTCCAGGGCTCAAATCCCAGGCAATCAATCGATGAAAAATAAAAGATAGAGACAAGAGAATTTGCCCAAGTTCGGACCAAATCAAATGTCTTACTTCCTGCTTGGAGAGCGGTTTCACTAATCAAATCAATCCGAGATTACAAGGATTATAAGCACTCAAAGCTTTCTCTTTTCTCTGTATGGTTTTCTCTCAAGAAGTTCTCACACCCTATTCTCACTCTCTCACCCTTTATAAAACCAAAATGCTATACTTTGTACGCACCCACAAATCGGACTCACTTATTTAAAGCCACATCATCACAAAAATATTAGACAGTTAAAAACTACCTTGAAAAATCTAAAAATTATCTAAATCTATCTTAAAATTATCTTAGGCCTGGGTATAATTGTCCAAAAAATATTGAAGGATAATTTTAGAGTTTTGGTGTTTGGTAGAATAAAAAAATCAGTTAGTGGTGTTTTGAGGAATATTCATTCAAGTTTCCTTTTTCAAAATAATAAATGACTGTAGTAATACGGGTTAACCTATAATGGACTAATATTTTTTAAAATAATAATATTCTGAAGTATTTATTATAAATTTCAAACATTTATATGAACAATTAATGATAAAAATACTAATAAAAGAATAAATAAAAATAAATATTTACGAATAAATTTTAGAAAAAAGTTTAACGGAGCTGTATTAAATCCGCTGTACGATCAATATTTAATTTGCTCGTCACTCGTATCAGCCAGTAAAATATTCTATCGTTGATCGGTCCGTATCAAAATAAAAAGGTATCGTAATAAACATGTCCATTATAAATTTATAATACAATTTATGTAGTAGAAAATGATAATAATTAAGGAGCATGAAAAACGCTGTGTTATTTCGACATTTGAACAGAAATCAAAGACAAAATACATTTGCGCACAATTATTTCGAGTCTTTTTGACCATCCAAACTTAGAAAATTACATTTTTGTTGTTTTTCAACTACAATTTTATTTAAATGCCGTCATTGTTTATTTGCATGGCATTATGCAATAATTACAACCGCTGATATAATTTAATTTAATTTAGTATTTTCATGGCAGTATTCGTCAGAAATATACCAAAATCGTCATTGTTGATTTGCATATAATTATTCATTACTATTTTATGCACATTAGGTGGTTTGATGATCAATAAGTTAAATTAGAAATATAATAATAACAAGATGTAACCAAAAATCATATTTAAATGTCAATATATATATATAATAAATATATCAATCTAGTAGTATAATGTAAAAAATAAACATAGCATCGACCTCGATTTCTGTATGTTAATTGTTTTTATGGTACGATTTATTTGCATGAATAATGTTAGCGAGAAATATGATATGTTTACTGTTATTGAGAAACTTCCAATTATTATGTAATATAAAAATCGGAAAACAAATAAAAATTTAATCTATTAATTGTACTGTTTTTATTACGTAAGAATTGGAACATATATAAGGGCTAATGACGGCAAAAATACCCAAAGTTTGGTCAAAGAACCCCTCGTGTACCCAAAGTCGAAAAGTGGTGGCAAAAGTACCCAAAGTACGTTTTGGGGCGTTGACCCGTTTTTTCCGTCCATCCACTAACGGTGCCGTCCACGTGGCCAATAGCCTCATTCCACGTGACCCGCCACGTGGTCGTTGACCGCCACGTCATCCAAACTTTGGGTATTTATAACGTAATAAAACCAAAGTTTAGGTATTTATGCCGCGATAAACCATTTTTTATATTTTTTCGCTTGTTGACGACATCTAAATAAATGTTAAAATATTATAGCTTCGGTAGGACTCGAACTCATCACCTTCCCCCTCATAAAAGGACAAGATTACCATTAAACAACATTCACTTCACATTATATCTTGACAAAAATAAGAATATAAATAGAAACTTATTGATAAGTGATCATAGTAATAGAAACATATGTATTTTCGCACCGGGTTCGGGTTGACTTATTTGGAACGGGGGTAAGTTGACTTTTTCGGACCGGGGTCGAGTTGAATTTTTTGGACAGTGGTCAAGTTGAATTTTTCGTACCACATTCATGTTGACTTTGTCCGTACGGGTTGGGGTTGACTTTTTCAGAATCGGGTCGAGTTAACTTTTTGAAACGGGGTCGGGTTAACTTTTTCAACCTGAATCCGCTAGAAAATATTCAACCCGACCAAAGTCCAAAAAAGTCAATCCCTGGGTCTGAAAAAGTCAACCTGACCCCGTTCCAAAAAAGTCAACTCAATCCTGGTCCGAAACCCAACCCCTTTCCTAATAAGTCAACCCGAACCCGGTGCGAAAAAATATATGTTTCTATTACTATGTCACTTATTAATAAGTTTCTATTTATATTATTATTTTTATCATGATATAACGTGAGGTGAATGTGTTTTAGTGGTTATGTTGCTCTTATATGTGGGGGAGGTGACGAGTTCGAGTCCTACCAAAGCCATGATATTTTAACCTTTATTTAGATGATGTCAGCAACCAATTTTTTTTTTAAATAGTTTATCGCGGCATAAATACCCAAACTTTGGTTTTATCACGGCATAAATACCCAAAGTTTGGATGACGTGGCGGTCAACGACCACGTGGCACACCACGTGGAAAGAGGCTAACGGCCACGTGGACGGCACAGTTAGTGGATGGACGGAAAAAACTGATCAACGCCTCAAAACGTACTTTGGGTACTTTTGCCACCATTTTTCGACTTTGGGTACACGAAAGGTTCTTTGACCAAACTTTGGGTATTTTCGCCGTCATTCACCCTTATTTCAATTAATTATTAGAGAGTATTATTAACTAATATATGTCAAAGTAAATATTATAAAAAGAGATAATGGCGGCATAAGTTCTCAAAATTATCATTTTGATGTGGTATGTTTTCAAAGTCAAAAGAGGTATTTTTGTATGTTTTCATTTTTAAAACGTTAGTAGCTTACCGTCAGTTGACATGTGTCAACACCTGAGAGGTCCATGTCAATGTCTGTTTTATGGAGTTTTCACCCCTATAATAACACATATTTCTTGCTGCAAATATACCATATTTTTTCAATTTTATTCCTAACTTTTAATAAAAATATGATTCTTTTGCCAAAAATAAATGTGTGTAATTAAATATGAAATAAATATGGTATATTAAGATTAATATAAAAAATTAAATTAGAGCGCATAGAAATAAAATTCTAAATTATGAGCCAGGGGCAATTTTAGATGGGAGGGTACAAAAATGAAACTAAAGAACACTTTAACATATATTTTTATTATTTTTAAAAAGAAAGAGTTTTTTTTTTTTTTTTTGCGAAAATTAAAAAGAAAATGTATATAAATAAAAAATTCCCTATGTAATATTATATATTTGCTTCCCTAATCGTCGTCCTAATTATAGTTTATTTATTCTGAAATGACCGATACTATATAGTTTATAATAATTAGACAGCCTATACATGGGGGATGATTAGATTTATGAAGTTAATTATTTGCAAGTAATTTAAAAATACATAACGATGTTGGACTTATAAAAACCACGTTACATTTTCGTGACTAAAGACTGTAGTTGATTGATTCGTTTGATCAGTTCCCCTTTCATCAATGTCGCATGCAATCACTCTTTCTATGATAAAGAAGTCGATATAAATATTAATTTTGTGTTTGATTGAGATCAAGACTTGAAAACTGAGCAAAGGGTCTACGTTAATCGAAGTCAAATATGTTAGATATTAAAATATAAATCAACGTGAACTTTGAGCATAATATTGTAAGCAATCATAATCAAAGTTTGCTCATCAGAAACTAAAAAATGTAATAATATGAAGATTATATTATCTTTGAGTGTTGAACTAAAATTTCATTTAATATCATTGGGACTGTAACAATATAATCCAAGGTTCAACTTACCGAACTTGCCGATAAATCGCTTGCCGTTATCGACGGATTAATCGATCTTACCGGATTATCGACGGAAAACTAATAACACTGTAGCTACCGATTACCGATACTTTTCGATGATTATCAACGGATTATCGACACTTATCGAGGATTATCGATGAAAAATCACTAAAATATTTTTAAGAATATATTTACTAAGTTTATAATGTTGATGAAACATTAAAAATGTCAAAAATAAAATCATTTCATACTCAAACATAGGTAAATAAAATATAGTCTCACTCTCACACATGTAAATACTCGAATAAAATCATCGAAAAATGATTTTTTTTTTAAAGTACCATATTTTTGTTATTTTTCAAGATGTTTGCCGATTTTCGGCAAAAATCATGGAAAAGTACTGGCATGGCCGTCTTGCCGATAACTACCGGCAAGACGGATAATCGAAGATTTTCGAAGATAATCGTGGAAAAGTCGAACCTTGATATAATCATACATGCATGCATGCATGCATGCAAATTAGGGAGGTTATCTTCACAATGACGACCCCATCTATGAAGATGTGACTCAATATGAAGTTGAAAACGAATTTGGAACGGTTAGGAAAAGATTATATAATCTATAATTTTGTGTATTTTGTTAGAAACGATAAACTTATATAACCGATAATTTTGTGTACTCTGTTATAACTTATGAGTTTTGTAATTGTAATTTTATCTATTTAAATGTATTTTTTTATGTATTTATTATTAAGGAATTGATAGATAAAAATAAGAAAGATATCTCATAGAATATATAATAAAAATATATTATTTTATTCATGACCCTTGAAAGTTGAAACTTAAACAAGACATACCTTAGAAACTAAATTTACAGGTTAGATACTAAGGTGGCGTTCACTTCGCTGTAATTGGTTGATTGTAATCGTAATCGTAATCGTAATAGAGTGGAATCGTAATCAAAATGGTAATTGATTACGGCGTTTACTTGTACCGTTTTGATGAAGAAATGAATATTGTTCATTACATTGTTTAGTACGACACAATACACAACGTAATCAGTAAATGTTTACCAAAATACCCTTAAATTTATAATCTTCATTTATTTTTATTTTTTTACTATTCATAACTAGCGCCTTGAGTCCCGATTACATCTTTTTAAATATTTATTATTATTTATTGGGTAAACTGCGGCTAATGTACCCAATGTTTGTTTTTCTGCGGATTATGTACCCAATGTTTATTTTCGACGGCTAATGTACCCAAACTTTATTCCGTTAGATTTTTTCGTGTTTTCCGTCACTTGACCGTTAGCGAGTGATATGTGCACTTTTCGTATTTTTGACATAACTCACTCAATTTTTGTCCAAATTTTATGCACGACCTACGGTTAGAAAGATAAGAGATAGATCTACAACTTTGATGTTTTGAGTTTTGTAAAAAAAGTCTTTTATTATTACAATATTTCAATTACAATGTAAAACTGGACATTAGTTTAGTACAAAATTTTAGTTTAGTATAAAATGTTAAACTAAAAAGTTGTAGATAAATCTTTTATCTTTTCAACGGTAGTTTATTTATAAATTTTGGACAAACAAAGAGTGAGTTATGCCAAAAATATTAAAGATGTAATGTGACAAAAGCTTTCGTATTTTTGGTATAACTTACTCATTTTTTTATCCAAAATTTATAAATAAACTGCCATTGGAAAAATAAAAGATTTATCTACAACATTTTAGTTTTACGTTTTATAAGAAAAAATCATTATGTATATTAAAATTTGCTCGAAACAAATATTTTGTATTAAACTAATGTTCAATTTTACGTTGTAATTGAAATTTCGTATTTTTTTAAAACTTTTTTTTAAAAAACTTAAAACACAAAAGTTGTAGATCTATCTCTTATCTTTCCAACCGTAGGTTGTGCATAAAATTTGGACAAAAAATGAGTGAGTTATGCCAAAAATACGAAAAGTGTACATATCACTCGCTGACGGTCAAGTGACGGAAAACACGAAAAAAAACTAACGGAATAAAGTTTGGGTACATTAGCCGTCGAAAATAAACATTGGGTACATAATCCGCAGAAAAACAAACATTAGATACATTAGCCGCAGTTTACCCTTATTTATTTTATATGTGTATGTTTATTATAATATTTATTATTTTAAATTGTATATTCTGTAGATTATATTGTGTATGTTTATTATTATTTATTATATTATTTATTAGTAAACTGTATATAATATATAAAGTGTGTATTATTATTTTTTTATGTGTATGTTTATTATAATATTTATTATTATAAATTGTATATTGTGTAGATTATATTTTGTATGTTTATTATTATTTATTATATTATTTATTAGTAAACTGTATATAATATATAATGTGTGTCTATATTTTTTTTTTTTGAACGAGTGTATGTCTATATTTGATTATGTATCTTTTACTCTTTTTATATAAAGTTATATTTATATATATTATGGTTGTCTGTGTGTACCTGTGTAGCGTGTGTTTTTTTGAGAGAGAGAGAAATATGTTTGTCTGAGAGAACGTGTGTGTGAGAGAGAAATTAGGAGTTACTTGAGAGAGAGTAACGGGTGAGAATATAGGAAATAAAAAAGTGGTTGAGAGAAATTCTTAAAATGGTGGGAAAGTTGAGATATTTTGATTAAATGAAAAGAGAAACATAATTGTAATCCTGATCTCAAGCGTTGATTTTTGTAATCCTTATCACATAAAAAAAAAAAAAAAACATATTTTGATTACAATGTAATTACTATTACGGTGAATATTTTTGTAATCGTAACTAAACATCTTAATAAGTAGTTGCGCTTATTACGATTACGACCGATTACGCCCAAGTGAACGGGGCCTAAAATAGTTGTAGATCTTTGCCCGGGCTACTTCCTCTTGCGATCACTCCCCGGCCATGAAACTTACCGTCCGCATTGTCGTAAATTCTTGCAGAGATAACAACTACAACGGCCTTAGAGAAACTCCAACCGTACTCCAAATCCGAGTTGGATGGGGATTTTGCTACAGTACCACGCTATATAGCGCACTATTGTTCATCTACGCATTTTTCAATCCTTCAAAGTAATCCATATATACAAATGCCATAAAACTAGAAATTATTTAATATTTACCCCTTCAATTACTTAAATATTAATTAGAGCCGGGATCCTAAATGTTGAAACACGAATTTCGCTTATTTATTGTCATGTTATCTGATTGACTTATTTATGGAAAGTTTTGACATGTCTGATGTCATGACGGCTAGAAGATATTTCAGGAAAGTCTTAAAGTCGCACATGTCTAGGTTCGTGCGCATCCTCGATCTAGGAGTGATTGAGTCGACCTCTCCCTATAATGAATGAAGAATTATGTGCTGGATTAATTGATGAGGATTGCACATGATTGCTTATCAAAGAAGAGAATCAAGGAGTTGATTTGCGTCATCAAGACGAGAATATCTTAATGGACAACTCCTATTAGCACCTGTTGTTGAGGTCCCATTTCGACAACTCTTACAGATACATTCTATGAAAAACCTTCGGGAGAAGGCAATCAACATCACGACTGAAGTGGAGAAGGACAGGACGTTCGTAGCTAATTGGTGAAAGGAGATCTTGCCTTCATCAAAAGTTAAAGTGCTGGATGTCAAAGCTGTTGGTGTGACAACAAGGGAGAGTTTCCTTGTATGCTTTGGATTCATATGTATTACTGAGTGTAATTATCTCGTATAACTCTTGGTTGATTAATCTGGAGTGTCCCGCAGAAGTAAGACGAAAGTTCGAACTGCGTTACCAAAAAGTATTGGCGTTCCTTTACTTTTCCGTACTCACTTTACATTCTTACCGTTTTATGCTAATCACGTAATAATCTAAGTAAAACAAGAAAATACGTCTTTACACAATGAAAATATTATTTTAATTAAGATTACTAGTTTATAAGGTATTGAGTTAAAAATATTCTACTGTAAAAAAGATCAGTTTGCATGTGGAAAATGGTGAGCCGACCCTTCCTTAAACGTTTCATTGTTATATATGGGCAGAAGAAATTTGTGGTAAGGTCTATATTCTTAAAACGAGGTGATCGCACTACTACAAAAAAAGGATTGGACTACACTCAAAAAGTGTAGTTGAGTGTAGTTGGAGTGTTTCAACTACACTTTTAATGTGTCGTCGGATCCTCCGTCGTATAATATCCGACTACACTTATTTAAGTGTCGTCAGAAGTGTCCATGAACTACACTTAAAAAGTGTAGTCGGAAACAATATTCACCGCGGCACAAATTATATTTGCCGCGGAAAATATTCTTTCCAACTACACTTAAAAGTGTCGTCGAATATGCCGATATAAAATTAAAAAAACGGGCGATTAAAATCGCCCGGATGCTTTGGTAACACCTGTAAATAATAAATAATATATATTTTATATAATAAATTCCAAAATTAATCGTTTTATACAAATAATATTCCGTACCTACAAAAAGTATCATTCATACTTACAAATAGCACCGTCGTCCCTATATCTAAGAATGTAAAACCGTCCATATACATAATATTCTATTCTTCATCATGAGCATGAACTTTGTAAATTCAAGCCGGTCGTATTGTGTAACATGAACTTTTCCCCGAGCATACAAAGAAACATCCAAGAAAGTTCATAAACCCACAAAATATATCAACATATTTCGAAAAATATAAACCCACCAACATACCAAAACACAAATCAACAAAAACTGAAAAGCATCAACAAATTCATTAACACGCTAAAAGATATTCACTAAATCATCAAAATAACATTACATAAACTATAAACAATACTATTTTAACACAAAAATGCATTAAAAATGTATTTTTAATTTAGGGCACGGATTCTAACATTGCTCAAGGTAGAAACTCGGTTAGGGAGTAGACTTGTTGGTGGCCGACGTTCTCCTCCATAGCGACGACAACGACGAAGGCAACGGCGACGTCTAGGGAAAGGTTGAGGATAAAAAGAGAGAAGGAGAAAAGGGAGAGTGAGAGAAAGAGAAAAGAGACCGAAGTGAGAAGTGAAGAAAAAAGAGAGAGGGAAAGCCTGAAATAAGAGAGAAAGAGGGAGGGAAACGAAAAAAAGTGAAAAAAATTCGAAAATTTGGGGTTTCGACGACACAAGATGAGATATGTCGTGTAAAAACCCGACACTCGCCGCGGCGAACTTCAGTTTGCTGCGGCGAAACTTTCAACTACACTTAAAAGTGTAGTTGAAAGATAAATTTCTAATTTTTCAATATTTTACACTTCAAAAAATAAAAAATCTCTTCTACTACTCTTTGTATATATTATTATACTTAAATTATATTATATAATTTATAAACAAATAGTAAAAAAATGTTTAACTTAAAAAAAAACTCATGAAGTCATTGAAAACTAGAATTGATCAATATAAGTTTTTATCAAAAAAATTATTACTTCATTAAATTACATATTCTAAATTTTTTTTATTAAGAACATCTCTATCTTTGTGCGTTTTTGGGTGCGCGTACGATGAACACCACTAATGCATTGATTTCCCAAGTAAAATTCTGCCAACAAAGGGTTTAGGGTTAGAGTTTATGGTTTAGGGTTAGAGCTTAGGGTTTAACCAATTTATTAAAATCCTAAACAACCATTTTTATTTAAACAAAAATTAATTCAAGAGTACAAAAATATATATTCTTAATCAAAATTTAGTAATCGATCGTTGATAACATATATTAATAAATGTAATTTTGTCGCAATAATTGGAAAAACTTAAATTTAAAAACAAATAATGTTAAAATAACAGTTCTAAAATCATTCAAAGTGTTATAAAATGAAATTACATCAAAAAAATCGAACAAAAAACTCAATTTAACCAATTTCAAAAAAATATGTACTTTTGCCGCAATAAAGTCTAAATTCGGGAAAACGTCAACTTACAAAAATAATTATGTCAAACTTGTTGTTTACTAATTATATACAATGTTACAAAATTAAACTAAATAAAAAAAATGTGAAAATATATCTCAAATTCACCACTTTCCGGGAAATAAGTACTTTTGCCGTTATTCTAATAAAATTCGGATTAACCCTAAAATATTACCCCAATATGGAAAGAAAAAAATAAACAAAAATGACACAAACCATCTTACAATTAAAATCACACAAGTCACACAACGACATTTGTTTCAAAACATAAAATTTACAATTAAACTAATTATACGAAACTCAAAGTTTAACTTTCATTCAACCTTATTATAGCTTTCTAAGTAACGACTTCAAATATAAAATAAAATTATGAAAATTTGAATGATTTTATGTATATCCAACATCTAAATTTTAAAGCACTTAAGATCAACTTAAAAATATAGATAAGTGGTTTGCTTTTCAAATGAAAATATCAAACGACAACTAAGAGAGGAGAATAACATACCGAGAAATGTGATTCCGCGATTAATAAAAGAATATTATAATAGATATAAAAAAAACTTATTTTTTTCTTACTAAGATAGCACACTACTCTTACCTTATAATTATTGATATCGTAAAATGATATAATTTAAATTGTTTATAACAATACGCCGCGGCCTATTTAGTAGTAGCCGCGGCGAAACTTTCAACTACACTTAAAAGTGTAGTTGGATCACTTATCTGCCGCGGCTAATATATATTAGCCGCGGATAAATGTGATCCAACGACACTTAAAAGTGTCGTTGAAAGATAATTAAAAGTGAAAAAAATTCGAAAATTTGGGGTTTCGACGACACAAGATGAGATATGTCGTGTAAAAACCCGACACTCGCCGCGGCGAACTTCAGTTTGCCGCGGCGAAACTTTCAACTACACTTAAAAGTGTAGTTGAAAGATAAATTTCTAATTTTTCAATATTTTACACTTCAAAAAATAAAAAATCTCTTCTACTACTCTTGGTTTATATTATTATACTTAAATTATATTATATAATTTATAAACAAATAGTAATAAATGTTTATATTAAAAACAAAACTCATGAAGTGATTGAAAACTAGAATTGATCAATATAAGTTTTTATTACAAAAATTATTACTTCATTCAATTACATATTTTAAAGTTTTCGATTAAGAACATCTCTATCTTTGTGCTTTTTTGGGTGCGCGTACAATGAACACCACTAATGCATTGATTTCCCAAGTAAAATTTTGGCAACAATGGTTTAGGCGTTAGAGTTTATGGTTTAGGGTTAGGGCTTAGGGTTAGGGTTTAAACAATTTATTAAAATCCTAAACAACCATTTTTATTTAAACAAAACTTAATTCAAGAGTACAAAAATATATATTCTTAATCAAAATTTAGTAATCGATCGTTGATAACATATATTAATAAATGTAATTTTGTCGCAATAATTGGAAAACTTAAATTTAAAAACAAATAATATCAAAATAACAGTTCTCAAATCATTCAAAGTGTTATAAAATGAAATTACATCTAAAAAATCGAACAAAAAACTCAATTTAACCAATTTAAAAAAAATATGTACTTTTGCCGCAATAAAGTCACAATTCCAAAAAAAATATGTACTTTTTCAATATTATGTGATCCACGACTCTCCCCACGGCTAGTTTAAGTTTGTCGCGGCGAGTCATTCCAACGACATTAATAAGTGTCGTTGGAAATGAATGTCATTTTCCATTATGACGATACTAATATATGCGTAGTTGGATCACTGCTCGCCGCGGCGAATATATGCTTCTGAGGACACATAAAAAATTGTGTAGTCGGAAATCTATTTTTTTTTTAAATCCGACTACGCATAATAATTTCCATCGTCGAAACTTGACTTCCAACTACGCTTTCTGTCTTGCGGAGGGGAATCTCTGTAGTATAATCCCATATTTCTAGTAGTGTCTGTAAGAACACTGTTTGTTCTTTTTGTTTTTGTCATTATGTGTTGTATTAACAGGTTGTCCATACATCGGTTGGTTCAACAAGTTGTTGAAGATCTGCGCATTTATTGAAGAGATATGCTGCTGGAGTCAAAGATCTTCGTGGAGTTACCACCACGATCAGCCATCTCGATTCGATATCCTCATCTGATTGAGTCCGAATTGATTTGATTGATGTTACCGTTAGTGACATTAATCCCGCTGATTGTGGTGCCCTGATTGCCTTATTTGGATGCCAAGAAGACCGACGTATAAAGCCTTTGCTAGATGTGGCTGGAACATCGAGCACTTTGAACGAAATTAATCGATTTGCTTAAATCAGAACTGGAGAGTCTTGAGATCTTGCTTGAGAGAAGTGACGACTGGCTGGTGACAGTTGAAGACATCACAAGACTGTTCTGAAGAGAAGCAAGCTGTTTCCCTGGAGTCGGATCACCAGCTGCATCTGGTCTTGAGGGGGAGTTTATCTATTCCCTTGTGAAACTCATTTAAGTATCCTGTATGACCGTGTAACATTGTGTAAATGTTTTCCAGTGGAATAAAGCTTCTGGGTCAGTGCCCCGCAGAGTAGGTTCCCACGAGGGGTTCGCGAACTGTGTTACCAAATATCGCGTGTTCATTTGTTCCTTCTTTTACGCATATTTGGTTTCTGTGTGCTTTAAAATTATCGTGTAGACAATCTTGTCTAGACAACCTTATCAACATCGTTGATACCCGATTTCAATTGGTATTAGAGCAAGTTCACCTCTTTGTTATTGATTTTAGGATAGTGTGATCTTGGGAGAATCTTCTATCAACGATGGGAACACGAGAAGCTCCGTCTGTGACAAGACCTCATCATCTTGAAGAAAATAACTATGCCTACTGGATGCGATTCTTTATCAAATCCTTAGACGAGAAAGCTTGGATCTGTGAGTGCGAGGGATGGACTCATCTAGTGGCCATGGGGGATGACAAAATCGAAGTAATCAAACCATTCTCAAAATGGCCTCCTGAAGAACATATTGGGAGTCAGATAAATTCAAAAGCCCTCAACGCAATCTTTACTGGTGTCTCTGAACAACAATTTCGTCTCATATCAACATGTGAATCTGCAAAAAGTGCGTGGGACATCCTTCAAAATGCTCATGAAGGAACTACCTTTGTTCGTGATTCAAAAGTACTCCAAGTTCTTACGACTCAGTTTGAAAATCTACGCATGAGAGATGATGAAACAATTGGATCGTTCAATGGAAGGCTCTGTGACATTGCAAACAAGTCTCACATCTTGGGAGAACCATACTCTAAATTAAAACTCGTGAAGAAGACTCTCCGATCTCTCACTTCAAAATTCAAAGCAACTGCAACAGCCATTACGGTAGCCAAAGACTTACACTATGAATCTTGATGTTTTGGTTGGTCAATTACAAGCATTTGAAATGGACATGAATCAAACTGAAAGTGAAAAAGGAGTTGCCTTTAAAGCGGCCAACAACTTTTCTCACCATCAATTTGATGATTGTGACCTAGATGATGATATTGCCTTACTGACAAAAAGTTTTTCAAAAATTATCAAAAAATTCAAAGGCAATAATAGAAATTTTAAAAATGATCGTTCATCGTATAAGAAAAATGATTTCTCTGACAAATCTTCAAGTTACTCTTTGAGTGACAACAACAGGTCAGACGCCAAGAAGAAATCAAAGGGTATTCAATGCCATGAATGCGAGGGATATGGACACATTCGTTCTCAATGTGGAAATCCGAAAGCCAAGGAGAAGGCTCTGAATGCTTCATGGAGCGATGACGATGATGATGATAAAAAAAACATTGCTTTCCATGGCTCTTTATCTATTTCTCCTGTTTCTACTGACCATGAGAAGATACATGTTTCAACAAGTGTTTCAACAAGTTCTAATGAAACAGATGATGGTGTGAATGATGAGAACACTGAAATCCTCAACATTCAAAACATGTATCAAGAGATGTTCATGAAGTGGGTCGATGTTGGCGGTTTAAACTCAAAGTTTAAAAGAACTCTTCTGGATACTGTTGAAGAAAGAAACGATGCTCTTCTCCTTATCTCTCAACAAATGGAGCAAAATGTTGTTCTTGAAATAGAATGCCACTCCTTGAAGGAGAAATTGAATGTCCTAACCACCAGGAGTGAAGGTTATGAAGCCAATCTCAGAAGTCTTGGCAACGAGATTGTCTCTCTCAATGACAAAGCCAGCAAGTCTAATGCTCTCATTACCAAGCTCAATACTGGAAAGGCGAAACTGGATGAAATCCTCATGATGGGACAGAAGTCAACAAACAAAGGGGGAATTGGTTTCAAATACAGTCAGGACACATGTCCAAACAAGCCTCATGTTACTGTGTTTCAGAAGGTTTCATCTTCTCAGTCTACTGAGATCATTCTTCAAAAGGAATCTGACTCTCAGTACACCAATAAAGGTACACGAAAATTCAATTCTTCTAAACCTGGAATAATTTGTGATTTTTGCAGAATTCGTGGACACAATAAATCTTCACGTCAACACTTGTGGAAACATCTCTCGGAAGAAAGGTCAACCTCTATTGAAATCCCAGAAGAAATGTGTGATAAATGTGGAAGAATCATCACCACGAAGTGGGTCTGGATAAAAAAAAAGGCGACTACGTTTGCCATGTTGCCTACACCACCATCAAAGAATGCTCCTTGGACTCATGGTATTTCGATAGTGGGTGTTCTCGTCACATGACAGGGACACGTTCCTATCTTGTCAACTTCAGAGAAAAATCTCATGGAACTGTCACTTTTGATGATGGAAAGCAATGTAAAGTTCTTGGAAAAGGTGACTTAAATATTCTAGGGATTCCACGATTGTTCAATGTTCTTCTTGTTGAAGACCTCAAGGCAAACCTCTTCATCATTAGTCATTTCTGTGACTATGATTGCAAAGTTCTATTTACCAAAATTTGGTGTGAAGTCCTCGACAAACTCAAAAATTGCATTCTGGAAGGTACGCGTTCTTCAAATAATTGTTATGTTCTTGAAATCACTAGTGTGTGTATGATGTCTCAGATCAAGACTATAGACTTATGGCACCAGAAGTTGGGACATGTCAACCATAGAACTCTTGCAAAATTGGTGTCCATTGGAGTTGTTCGTGGTCTTCCTCAATTAAAAGATAAATCTGATGACCTTTGTGGACCATGTCAACTGGGAAAACAACATCGTGCTCTTCACAAGCCCATGAATGAAATTGCCACCAAACGAGTGCTGGAACTTCTTCACATGGATCTATTTGGCCCGAACCCTGATCCGAGTGTAAATGGTATGAGGTATACTTTCGTATGTGTGGATGATTTTTCCCGATATACCTGGATAAATTTCTTGAAACATAAATCCTCTGCTTTTGAAGCTTTTAAACGTCTCTGTCTAAAACTTCAAACAAAAAAAAGAATCAACTATTGGAAAAATCATTCGTATCCGCAGCGATCATGGCGGGGTGTTTGAAAATAATATTTTTTCAAATTTTTGTGATTCATCTGGTATTTCTCACGAATTTTCTGCCCCTAAGACTCCTCAACAGAATGGGATTATTGAAAGAAAGAACAGGACTCTTCAGGAGATGGCTCGGGTAATGATGCATGCCACTGAGATGCAACCTAAATGGTGGGCTGAGGCAGTCAATACAGCTTGCTACACGATCAATCAGGTTTACTTCAGACCTCTCACCTCAAAGACACCCTAGGAAATCTGGAAAGGAAAGAAACCAAATCTCTCTTACTTTCACATTTTTGGCAGTAAGTGCTATATTCTTAATGATAGACATCCTCGTGGAAATTTTGATGCAAAAAGTGAAGAGGGTATTTTTCTGGGTTATTCTACTAACAGTCGTGCTTTTCGGGTATTTAACAAAACTACCTCGACTGTTATGGAATCTATAAATGTGGTTGTTGATGATTTTGTGAGCAGCACTAACCCAGTACAGGTGTCCTCATCTCAAACCTCATTGCCTACTCAAGACTATGATTCGGAGTCAGACCTCACTTTCTTGATTCCTGATGATCCAACTTCTGCTCAAGATTCAGCTTCAGAACCTGTCTTGGAAGTTATTCCAACAAGTGCACCAATATGTCCTGATCCTGTATCTTTACCAGTCATTCCAGAGGTAAATCCTTCATCTGCTCGCAATTTTCTTAACATCCTCCTACGCAGATCATTGGCGAGATTACTGAAGGAAGGCAAACACGTCCTAAGAAGCCTATCAATTACAAAGACCTTGCTGTTCTGAGTTGCTTTCATTCAACGTGCTTTCTATCCAAAATGGAACCCAAAAACATCAAAGAAGCTTTACAAGATAAATACTGGATTCAAGCTATGCAAGAGGAACTGGAACAATTCACAAGAAATGAAGTTTGGTCTCTTGTCGAGCGCCCTGCGAATGTAAATGTCATCGGGACTAAATGGATCTTTAAGAATAAATCTGATGAACAAGGTAATGTTATTAGAAACAAAGCTCGATTGGTTGCACAAGGTTATTCACAGGTTGAAGGCGTGGATTTTGATGAAACATTTGCCCCTGTTGCAAGACTTGAGTGTATCCGGATGCTCCTAGCCATTTCCTGCAGCTTGTACTTCAAACTACATCAGATGGACGTGAAGAGTGCATTTCTCAATGGTATACTCAGTGAAGAAGTGTATGTGGAACAGCCCAAAGGTTTTGTAGATCCTTTCTTTCCTCATCATGTTTTCAAACTTCGGAAGGCTATGTATGGCCTCAAACAGGCTCCACGCGCATGGTATGATCGTTTAACTTCTTTTCTTTTAGAAAAGGGATACACTCGTGGTGGGTCAGACAAAACTCTATTTGTTTTTCACAAAAATTCTGATGTCCTTGTTACTCAAATTTATGTTGACGACATCATTTTCGGATCCACTTCCCCTACTCTTGTTTCTAACTTTGTTAAACTAATGGAAAGTGAATTTGAAATGAGTATTGTTGGAGAATTGCATGTATTTCTGGGCTTGCATGTCAAACAACTTCCCGATGGTCTATTTCTTTCTCAAGCAAAGTATTCCCAGGAACTTGTCAAAAAAATTCAGCTCTCTGAGAGTCTACCTGTCCGGACACCTATGCCAACAACGGAAAAACTTTCCAAAGATGACAAAGGACAAACAGCGGATGAAAGTCTCTACCGTAGCATGATTGGAAGCCTTCTTTACCTCACTGCCAGTCGCCCGTACATATGCCATAGTGTTGGTGTCTGTGCTCACTTTCAAGCTGCCCCAAAGGAATCTCACCTAATTGCTGTCAAATGTATCATTCGTTACATCCATGGTACTGTCAACTATGGTATTTGGTTTTCTCGTGGTGTGTCTTCCTGTCTTATAGGTTACAGTGATGCGGATTGGGCTGGAAATGTTGATGATAGCAAAAGCACAACTGGTGGCTGTTTCTACATTGGAACCAACGTTGTTGCTTGGTACAACAAAAAATAGAATTCAGTTTCTTTATCAACTGCTGAAGCAGAATATATTGCTGCTGGAAGTTGTTGTACTCAGCTTCTTTGGATGCAACAAATGCTCACCGACTATGGCCTTGATCGATCAGTTCTTACTGTTATGTGTGATAATGAGAGTGCCACCAATATCTCAAAGAACCCAGTGCAACACTCTCGCACCAAACACATTGAAATTCGCCATCATTTCATTCGTGAGCTGGTGGAGAAGAAACAAGTTGTTCTCTCACATGTTCCAACATCTCAGCAACTGGCTGATATCTTCACCAAACCTCTTGACTCTAGACACTGTAGAGGGGGATTTTCACCACCCCTTTCCAGTCACAAAGACAATCACCAGATAATCAATAAATCACAATAAATGATGAGTATCTCTATTTTATTATATTTTCTGAAATGAGCTCGGTTTTCTTCCGTTGAATAGCTGGACAGATGAAGGATCACGAACACCAATTCTCTCTATTTCCTTAGCCTTTTCTATTATCAAACTTCTCTCTTTCTTTCCGGGCCTTTTCTTCCCTATTTTTCCGAACCTTTACAAATAAGGCTTATCTTGCCTTTTATAGAGTTTACAATGCCTTCCCCTCGCATCTTTCCCGCCTTTTTTCTCTTTAATCATTCACTCTCTGAGGTGATTTGAGGGCAGCAGGGTTTATCCTTGCTTTATGTCACTTCCGAGCAGGCTGCCGTTGTGGGTAAGTGCGCCTCATTAAATGCGCGTCCCGTCAGCCGTCATTCGGCTCTGCAAGCCCCGTCGCTGGTGTTCTCATTGAGTGAGTAGGTCGGCTTCATTAAATGCACGTCTCGTCAACGGTCATTCGGCCCTGCACTGTCATCATGATGAAATTCCTCGTCGTGGGTGATGGGACGCTTCATCGCAGCTTGCTCTCGCGTGGCAGCGTCTCCTCGTGGATGAACCTCCTCGGGGGTATTCTTCCTCGGGGATGTTCCTCCTCGGGGATAATCCCCCTCGCTGGTAAACTTCCTCGCCTCCCCTCATGTCGTTTACAGACAAAACGACACGAGTTGTGTTGAGGATGGATTTGACCAAATCCGACCTTAACAGTTAGTCCCCCATTTTATCAAGTGTCTACACTTGGTAAAATAAAGTATAACTGTTTCGGAGATCGGCTCTAGCCGGCCCTGTTTGGTTCCTGGTCGGTGATTGCTTCTTCGGCTCCTCGCGTGGTTATATTGCTAAGCCGCTCCCTTTCCTCGCTAGGCCTCCTTCGCGTCCCCTTTTTTTTGTTTCCGCTTGCTCCCTTTCGGGCTTGCTCGCCTGCTTAATTATTTATATATATATACTTCTCTTTATATTTTTCTCGGCTCTCTAGCCGGACTGGGCTTGCTCGGCGCCCTTAGCCGTATATGGATCTCGACATGTTTTGCCGGACCGGGTTTGCTCGGCACCCTTAGCCGTATATGGATCTCGACATGGTTTGCCGGACCGGGTTTGCTCGGCACCCTTAGCCGTATATATATATTGCTATATATTATAATCTTCTCGAAACTTTCACCGGTGCGTATGTAGACATATAGAAATTACCTCCTTCGACGAGTCTGAGATAAAAAAGGGGTCATGCATAATAAAAAACTTCGAATTAGTTCAATCAAAAGTCGAGGCCATGCAGAAATAGCCCCGAACAAGAGAGGGTCGGGACTTCCCCAGCTGGTAAAAAGAAAAGATAAGATATATATTCATAAAAACGAGAGAGAATCAGTGAGATGAGGCTACCGGTAGAACTTTTTCAGGTGCTTCACGTTCCAACTCCATATTACTTTCGCTCCCTCCCTATGCTTGAGCTCATAGACTCCCGGTTTGACGACGTTGGTAACCATGTAAGGGCCTTCCCAGGTCTGCCCTAGCTTCCCAGCATTTGCCTCGGCAGTGTTCTGGAAAACTCGTCGGAGGACCATTTCCCCGACTCTGAACCTTCTCGAGCGCACTTTCTTGTTGTAAAAACGCGCGATCGTGTTTTGATAGTTGGCAATGTGTGCGCTTGCTCGTTCGCGCCTCTCATCGATGTGGTCGAGCTGATGGAGGAGATCCTGTTCGTTATCGTCCTCGCCGCTGGGGGCTAGCGTTCGACGAAGGCTTGGGATGTCAACCTCTGCTGGGATCACAGCCTCCACTCCAAAGGCTAAGGAGAAAGGCGTCTCGTCGGTCGCGGAATGAGGGGTGGTTCGATAAGCCCATAGTAGTCCTGGTAGCTCGTCCGCCCACAGTCCTTTCTTTTTGCCGAGCCTCCTCTTGATGTTGTCGACGATGGTTCGGTTGACCGCCTCGGCGTTCCCGTTGCCTTGGGGGTACCGCGGGGTCGATGTGTTGAGTTTTATCCTCCATCTCTTGCAGAAATCTCCGAACCTCTTCGAGATGAACTGGGACCCGTTATCGGCGATTATCTCCCTGGGCAATCCGAAGCGAGTAATCACGTTCTTGCAAACGTAGCTCTCGACATCGGAATCCTTGATGTTGGGGTATGCTTCCGCCTCCGTCCATTTGGTGAAGAAATCCGTGACGACGAGCATGAACCTCTTCTGCCGTGTGCCAATAGGCATGGGGCCGACGATGTCCATCGACCACTTCATGAAAGGATAAGGGACCGAGACCACGGAAAGCTCTTTTGCCGGGCAGTTGATTGCTGGCGCGTGCCGCTGACATTTCTCGCATCTCTTGGCGTGGCTGATGCAATCGGTGACAATGGTTTCCCAAAAGAAACCTTGCCGCTTAGTCTTTCTAAGCAAGGATCGCCCGCCAGAGTGATTTCCGCAATCCCCACTATGGATTTCCCGCATGAAGTATTCGGCCTCCCTTTTGCCAAGGCACCTTAGGTAGGGACCCGCGAAGCTTCTTCGATAAAGTATGTTATCGAGGACGGTGTACCTGGAACTTTTTGACTTGATCTTTCGGGACTCTTGCGGGTCTTCGGGCAGCATTCCTTCAAGGATGTACCTTCGGAAGGGCGTCCTCCAATCTTCTATTTCATCATCGCCCACAACTCCCCGCTCCCCTTCCTCGTCCTCGTTGTCTTCGATCTCGTTTATGTTGGCCTCGCCCGCACTTGCCTCCTCGGCTTCTTCTTTTCCTCTAGCTTTCTTCTTTGCTGGGCCTTCCTCTCTCCGGATGCTCGGCTTCTCCATCGTCTCCACCGTGACAGACCTTAGTTCTCATACTTCAGTCGTAGAGCCTAGGCCTGCCAGCGCGTCGGTGTGGGTGTTGTCTCCTCGTGTCACCTGTGTCAGGCTGAAGTAGTCGAATTTCCTTGAGAGAGCATCGACCACCCCTGCGTAAGCCTCCATTCGTTCGTCGTTTTTCTCGTATTCCCCGTTCACTTGCTTGACCACCAGCTGCGAATCTGAGAAAGCGTGCAAGTGCTTTGCCCCGATTGCTAAGGATGATTGCATCCCGATGATGAGCGCTTCATACTCCGACTCGTTTTTGGTGGAGCGATAGGCGAGGCGACATGCTTTTTCTATCACGTCTCCCCTAGGGGAGATGATTCTGATCCCCACTCCAGATCCTTGTGCTGTCGCGGACCCATCGACTTGTAGCTTCCAGATGCCGGCTTCGTCGCTCGGGTCCACCGGCTCCTTCGGCAACTCGATGAGGAAATCTGCGAGCACTTGAGACTTGAGGCTCATTCGGAGGTTGTACTCAATGTCGTATGCTCCCAGCTTTATAGACCACTTCGTGATCCTTCCCGACTGGCTCGGGCCATGGATGATAGCGCGGATTGGTATGTCGGTCATGACGACGATGGTGTGGACTTGAAAGTGATGCTTCAATCTTTCCGATGCGTCGTATACTGCCAGAGAAAGTTTTTCGGGTTGAAGGTACCTTGTCTCGGCGTCGAGGAGTTTCCTGCTGATGTAGGAAACTGGCCTCTGCTCCCCATCTTCCTCTCGCACAAGCACTTGGCTGATCGCGTGGTTAGACACGGCGATGTATAAGTATAAAGGTTCCCCCGGCTTTGGTTTCGTCATAATGGGCGGTGATGACAGATAGGACTTCAGCGCCTGGAAGGCCTCCTCGCATTTCTCGGTCCACTCGAACTTCTTGTTCTTTCTTAGTAGTTCGTAAAAAAGGAGAGTCTTGTCGGCCGAACGCGAGATAAATCGGTTCAGAGCAGCGATCCTCCCGGTCAATCTCTGGATCTCTCTTCGATTTCGGGGCGAGGGCATACTCTTGATTGCTTCAATCTGCTCGGGGTCGGCCTCGACCCCTCGCCGAGTGACCATGTGGCCCAAGAACTTTCCCGAGGACATACCGAAGGTGCACTTGGTGGGATTCAGCTTCATCCCGTGCTGGTTTAGAATCTCAAAACACTCCTCCAAGTGCTCGACGTGCGCCGCTGCCTTCAGGGATTTAACGACCATGTCGTCGATGTATACCTCCATGCTCTTCCCGATCAGTTTGTGGAACATCATCGTCACCAGCCTCTGATAAGTCGCTCCAGCGTTCTTCAGTCCGAAGGGCATGACTTTGTAGCAATACGTGCCCCTTTCGCTGATGAAGGCGGTCTTTTCTTCGTCGTCCGGGTGCATCCTTATTTGGTGGTATCCGGAATAAGCGTCCATAAAGCTGAGAAGTTCGTAGCCGTGGGAGGCCTCGACGAGGCGATCTATATGCGGCATCGGGAAACTGTCCTTCGGGGAGGCTCGGTTGAGGTCGGTGAAGTCCACACAAACTCGCCATTTGCCGTTCTTCTTCTTTACGACGACGGTGTTAGCTAGCCATTCGGGATATTTTACCTCTCGAATGGTTCCCATCGAGAGCAGCTTATCTACTTCGTCGTTGATGATCTTGTTCCTGTCAGGTGCCATCTTTGTCCTCTTTTGCACAATGGGTTTATGCCTTGGGTCGGTGTTGAGGCGATGAGCCGTTACCGAAGGGTCAATCCCTGGCATGTACTTATGAGACCAAGCGAAACTCCCCTGATTCCTCTTTAGGAAATTAATTAGTTCTGCTTTGGTATCCGGATCGAGCTCCGCGCCTATACCGATGGTCCGAGTAGGATCGGACTCGTCGATGCAAACTCGCTCTACTTCCTCGATCTGTGCCCCCCCTTTCTTTCTTCGGCGTCCCGAGCCTCGATGTCTTCCCTGCTAAGTACCCTGGCTGTCTCATCGACATTCTTCCCCCGCCCCTTACTCCGCCCGGGAAATCTTAGGGCGGGCGTCGTTAATTGCTATAATCCGGCTGGTTCTCCCTTCTCCGTTTGCTTCATTCCCTTCTCGACAGCCATTGATTTGTGGTGCATCATGTAACAAATTCGGTATGCGTCCCTGCTCCCTTTGAGCTCCTCGACTTCCCCTTCTCTCTTTCCCGGGAATTTTATGCTTTGGTGGTAGGTTGACGGCACGGCTCTCATGGAGTGGATCCAAGGTCTCCCCAGAATAATGTTGAAGTGCGACGGGACATTTAACACCATAAACTCCGTCATCCGGTTGACGCTCCCGGTGCGGATCGGGAGGTGGACCGTCCCCATCGAGACGACGATGTCTTCGTTGAAACCCGATACCTTGCGAGGTCGTTCCCCTATTGCGAGTCCCTCGATGCCCATCTTCATCAGGCATTCATAGAAAACGACGTCGACCGAGCTTCCGTTGTCGACGAGGATGCGGCAAACCTCGCATCTGCCGACGTTGAGCTCGAGGACCAGAGCGTCGTCGTGCATATCAGCGCAATCCTCGTTCTCCACAAACTCTATCCTCGCGCCTGTGGTGCCCATCTTCACGTCTTCTTGGCCGTGCTCCTTCCCCCTCCGCTGATAAGCTTTTATGCTGTTGACCGAATCCTCACAGAACCGTGATCCGCCCATGATCACCTCGATTCTCGTTCTCGAGGCCGGTCGGTCTTCCTCGCCACGCCTTGCCGGTGGCGGCTCGATTGCCAGGTTTCTCTTTGCCCCGTCTCGGCCGTTCCCCCCGTCGTTTGCGGGTTCTTCTTGTCGGCCCTGCCATGCCCTGTTCCTGTTATTCCAAGGCACGGTAGGTTTGTACGTGAGGTCTTTGATCTCCCCCAGCGCGTATCTTCTCTGGAGCTCCTTCTTCAGCATGGCACAATCTTCGGTGGCATGGCCGTTATAGTTGTGGTAGGCGCAGAATTTGCTCATATCTTTCGGCCAAAACTTCGTCCCGAAGCCCCCTCGGCCTTCCGAGAAGCCCCTTTCGGCCTCCAGATCCCGAGAATCCCCCTCGGTTTCCAGCAAATCTTCCTTGGTCGTTGGAAAACTCTCCCTGGCTCCCCGGGTATCCTCCTCGATCATCAGAGAATCTTCCACGGTCTCCCGCGAATCCTCCTCGATCATCAGAGAATCTTCCTCGGTCTCCCGCGAATCCTCCTCGATCATCAGAGAATCTCCCTCGGTTCTCCGATGATCCTCCTTGGTAGTGGTCTCTCCGATCATAGTCGCGATCTTTGTGCTCGTCCACTTGATACACTTTTTGCCTCGGAGCTTGCCGACCTCGCCGCTCACCAGGATTCCTTCGGTCTTCCTCTCCCTTCCTCGCTCGGGATGATGAGGCATCTCCTCCGTCCCCGCTCTCCCTTTTTCCATGTTGCCTTCCTTTGCTTCCACCTTCGTGGATCTTCTTCTGGGCCAGAGTCTCTTCCTCTATTTCCATGAAGAGCGTCGCCCTGTGGAGCGCGTCCTCGATCGTCAATGGGTGCATCTTTATCAACTCCTCACGGAAAGGAGCCAAATACCACAGCCCATGCTTCAGTGCCTGGATAGCGACGACGCTATCGAGCCCCTGGATTCTGACCATAACGTCTTTGAATCTTCCAACGTACTGTCGGAGGGTTTCTTCTCGCCCCTGCGAGAGGTTCCACAGGGTCGTAACGGTCGCCTCGTTCTGGACGTACATCGAATAGTGCCGCAGGAAACATGCGACGAGCTCATCGGAGTCGCCAATGGATTGCGATGGTAACTTAGCGAACCAATCGTTCGCCGGGCCTTGCAAGCTCTCGACAAATATGTGACACAGGATGGCCTCCAGCTTCGTCTCTTCGCCGCCTATGCGCTCCGTGGCGATCCGAAATGACTTCACGTGGGTGTTTGGGTCCGAAGTTCCTTTGTACTGTGAGAGCCTGATATTTGGCAATTCTCCTAGCTCCACGCTGCGGATCTTTGCCGAGAAAGGTGTCACCCTGGCCTCCCTGACCAACCTATCGATTTTGGGCGCCGCGCTCGTGGCTTTATGTACCTGTGAGGCTACGTATCCCATTTTTGCCTCCATGCTTGAGGATATTTCCCTCATCGCTCTCCGGACCTCCTCCTGGATCGTCTCCGCTATGGTGGTTGTCAAGCCTCCCGGCAGATTCGTCGTATTCACCGGTGTCACGCCGACGGCATTGAAGAGATTCCTAATGATCGGCGGAGCTTGAGGCATCAAGTTACCTTGCTCTCCCTCGGCTATAACTCCACCCGCTCCCCGCGCCGAAGATCCCGCGATCGTGCTCTCCGGGCCTTCCCTTCTTTGACTCGCGCGCTCCAGAAGAGCAGCAAGTCGTCCGTTCCGCTCCTCCTGTTCTTCTGCCTTCCTGGCCGCCTCCTCGGCCACCCGTGTTGCCTCCATCACTTTCGCGTTGGCTTCGGCCAACTACTGTTGGAGTCTCTCCATGGCTGGGACTTCGCCCCCTTCTTCAGTGATGACGTTGTCGCTTGACGACATCTCGTTCCTTCAAATTCCTGGCTGTGAGTTAGAAAGAAAACAAAGTCACCATGGTGGGCGCCAAACTGTAGAGGGGGATTTTCACCACCCCTTTCCAGTCACAAAGACAATCACCAGATAATCAATAAATAACAATAAATGATGAGTATCTCTGTTTTATTATATTTTCCGAAATGAGCTCGGTTTTCTTCCGTTGAATAGCTGGACAGATGAAGGATCACGAACACCAATTCTCTCTATTTCCTTAGCCTTTTCTATTATCAAACTTCTCTCTTTCTTTCCGGGCCTTTTCTTCCCTATTTTTCCGATCCTTTACAAATGAGGCTTATCTTGCCTTTTATAGAGTTTACAATGCCTTCCCCTCGCATCTTTCCCGCCTTTTTTCTCTTTAATCATTCACTCTCTGAGGTGATTTGAGGGCAGCAGGGTTTATCCTTCCTTTATGTCACTTCCGAGCAGGCTGCCGTTGTGGGTAAGTTCGCCTCATTAAATGCGCGTCCCGTCAGCCGTCATTCGGCTCTGCAAGCCCCGTCGCTGGTGTTCTCATCGAGTGAGTAGGTCGGCTTCATTAAATACACGTCTCGTCAACGGTCATTCGGCCCTGCACCGTCATCATGATGAAATTCCTCATCGTGGGTGATGGGACGCTTCATCGCAACTTGCTCTCGCGTGGCTGCATCTCCTCGTGGATGAACCTCCTCGGGGGTATTCTTCCTCGGGGATGTTCCTCCTCGGGGATAATCCCCCTCGTTGGTGAACTTCCTCGCCTCCCCTCTTGTCGTTTACAGACAAAACGACACGAGTTGTGTTGAGGATGGATTTGACCAAATCCGACCTTAACAGACACTTTGAAGAATTGCGTCGCAAGGTGGGCATCTGTGAGGTTTAAGTGCTCTCTTCCATGTGTGTACACTATTTTATATAATAAAAAAAAACAAAAAAAAAACAAAAGGAGGTTTCTTCATTTTTTTAGTTCGTTTTTTTTTTTTGTTTAAAAAGCACAATATTTTCAAAATCCGCAGGGGTTTATGTTAGGCATGTTTTTAAAAATTCTCGAGTGATTTGAGGAGTGATTATTTTAGCAAAAAATCGTGGTAAGTTTAATCCATATCTCTTGGATGTAATTGGGAAATCTCATTTTCTCTTTCTTCATCATGACACACAACGGTTCTTTTCTATTTTAACCAATCATTTTCGGTTGTGTGCTCAAGTTCTCAAAAATTGTGTCTCCCATTTCTTTTCATCTCCGAGTTTTTCTCCCCACGATTTGATTTTTAAATCAATGGCTCCTCCTCGTCGATCCTCTCGTTTAGGCCTGAACTATCCTTCTGCGATTCCGAAATCCAAAAACCCCAAGCTCTCCAAGAAATCGATGGCTAAGGGTACCTCTGCTTCGGACTCTGTGTCCACTACTACTTCCGATTTAAAGCAAGATTTATTCTACTTTTCTAACAAGTCCTTTGTTTATCGATTTCTAGGGTTTTTGGTTCTGGTTCCCTTGGATTTAGGTTCTCCTTTTTTTTTTCTTTTTCTAATTTATGTTGCTTTGTGCTCGTCTGCTCTGTTTGGCTGTTTGCCTCCCCTGGCACTTTGCCTCGAGTGGATTTTGTGCCTGAAGAACCCTCATCGGTCTCTGCTACCCAGGCGACTCTTGACCATAAAGCGAATCTTCTAGCTCTTGACAAAAGGATAATCTCAGGAAGCTCTGAACCTGATGTTCCTGATATCCAGACAAGTACTACCTCCTCTGCCCCCTTTGGTCTCTCCCGATGCAAGTCGGAAGACGTATAAAAAGGCCACTGCTCGCAGAGGACGCTCTCCGATCTACACCTACAACTCTATGCGCAAAGAGCCTGCTCGCAAGATGCTTCATGATGTTCCTCTTGCTGATGAGACTGGTCTTTCTTCCTCGGCTGCCTGTGAAGATGCCTCTTTCCTCCTTGGTCTGGGAACTGAAGCCTCTCTTGTTCCCCCAACTCCTGCGGTGGCCACTACCACTGACGCATGCATAAAGGAGTCCTGACCTTCGCCGTTCCTTCCGTGTCATCCTCCGATGGTGTCGGTGACCCCTGAAGCCAATTCGTCTCCTCTGCCGGTCCCTTAGAAAGATGTTGTGTCTGAGGTGTCGGTGGCCGCTAAAGACTTTCCATCACCTTCACTGGTCCCTTCGCCTCCTCGTGCGACGCCGTCAGTGACCATAGATGTTCCGATAAGTTCCCCAACATCGAAAAAGACTTCCACTGCTCCTATGGAGTCCACTCAGACCGAATTTCAAGTTGATGATGCTGCCGATATTGACGAGGCCACTGGTGAACGTGTTCAACCTCTTGGGGCCCCCTCTGTTGAGATGTCTACTCCTGTCGTTCCGGAGGTTCATGTCTCTGATGATGATGTCCCAATCTCCAAGATTTTGAAGAAACCTGTTCGTTCTCAGCCCTCTGCACCTGCCAAAGCTTCGAAGCCTCCCAAAGCCCCATCTTCCAAGGCTTCTTCTCGGGTTCCTAAGACGAAGCTAAAGACTTCTATGACGTCTCAGTCCTCTGCACATCCAGCTAAGAAAACCAAGTCCTCGTCTCAGTCCTAGCCGGCTGTGCCTTCTACTCGCCTTCATCATCTCGCAACAAAGCTTCTTCGGTCAACCCAGATGTCCAGACAAGTCAGTCTACATCACCAGCCTCCACTGAGAATCCTGACATTAAAGTTGTTGCCGGTGCTCGCAAAGTCATTGCTCCCTATAGTGAGAAGTTTCGCAGTAAAGTTGCTGAACAACGTTTCAATGACTTCATTGCCTATCGCCTAATCCATCCAGACCGCCCCTTTGATGTAAAGAGCTTCCCTCCGTGTGGCTTTATTCAACTTATGTCTGATCTGAGCCTTCTACAATACTGCACATCTCCTAGTGGGTACTACCCCACCATCTACAAGGAGTTTCTGGCCAACATCACTCCTAGCACAAGTGACCCCATCAGCATGTGGTTCGAAAAGGTGTATGTTCGAGGAAAGCTTATGGAATTCAGCGCGGTTCTTATCAATCACTACATTGGTTAGGATGCCCCTGACTGTCCTGAGAAGTACCCCAATAAAATGTCGTACTCTCGCGCCGACATGGTCTCCACAATAACCCATGGTCAAGTTCAGACTGATGACGAGGATATGTCTCTAAGCTCCACTGACCTCTCTGACAAGTACTTCCTTCTCTTTCGGCTGGCTACTTTCCTACTCATACCGACGTCCAACACTTCCAAAGTGTCTCGGGAAATGGTCAAGCTCCTCTTCTATTTGGGTGAGTCTCTTCCTTTCAACCTTGGGCGTGTCATGTTCGAACAACTCTGCTGGGTTGTTTCCTTTAAAGATCTAAGGATGGCTGTTGGGCTTCCCTGCCTAATCTCTTCCATGTTTTTGGATCAAGATGTACGTCGTGAAGCCTCTGATGCTCGCATTAATGTGGTTTCTTTCAAGTTCCACCCCTCCATGATCAAGGGCAAGCATTTTGAACTCACTCCTGCTGGCTCTCATATTGGAACATCTTCCTCCACCACATTCGTGTCTTCCTCTCATGCGGTCAATGCAGAAATCACTCAGCTCCAAGGTCTCATCTCCACTACAACATTCCAGATTGAAGGACTCCAGCACACTCTTCGTCAAGCCAAGTTGCGCCTCGCCGAGCTACAAAAAATCCACACTCCGGAATAAAATCTTGTTGCTGCGAAGACCCCTTTGGCATCTACGTCAATTAATAAGGGGGAGAAGATTGTAATAGCCTAGCTTGTTTGTTTATGTTAAGACTTGATTTCTTGTTCTTGTTTCTTGTTAAAACTATGTTCGTGTGTTTGTTTTTGTTGTTTCTCCAAAACAATTTTCTTTTGGTTTGTGTGGTGATTGGGTTATTAATTCACATAATGCCAAAATGGGGAGTTTGTAAGAACACTTTTTGTTCTTTTGTTTTTGTCATTATGTGTTGTATTAACAGGTTGTCCATACATCAGTTGGTTCAACAAGTTGTTGAAGATCTGCGCATTTATTGAAGAGATATGCTGCTGGAGTCAAAGATCTTCATGGAGTTACCACCCCGATCAGCCAGCTCGATTCGATATCCTCATCTGATTGAGTCCGAATTGATTTGATTGATGTTACCGTTTGTGACATTAATCTCGCTGATTGTGGTGCCCTGATTGCCTTATTTGGATGCCAAGAAGACCGATGTATAAAGCCTTTGCTAGATGTGGCTGGAACATCGAGCACTCTGAACGAAATTCATCGATTTGCTTAAATCAGAACTGGAGAGTCTTGAGATCTTGCTTGAGAGAAGTGACGTCTGGCTAGTGACAGTTGAAGACATCACAAGACTGTTCTGAAGAGAAGCAAGCTATTTCCCTAGAGTCGGATCACCAGCTGCATCTGGTCTTGAGGGGGAGTTTATCTATTCCGTTGTGAAACTCATTTAACTATCCTGTATGACCGTGTAACATTGTGTATATGTTTTCCAGTGGAATAAAGCTTCTGGGTCAGTGCCCCGCAGAGTAGGTTCCCACGAGGGGTTCGCGAACTGCGTTACCAAATATCGCGTGTTCATTTGTTCCATCTTTTATGCATATTTGGTTTCTGTGTGCTTTAAAATTATCGTGTAGACAATCTTGTCTAGACAACCTTATCAACATCGTTGATACCCGATTTCAGTGTCGGTGTCATTTGCGAAGGAAGCTAGAGGAGTTCATGCTAGTAAGAGGATCTTTCAACCACCATCAACAATCTCTGCAATGGGATACATAATATTAATATACAAGTACATGATAATTATGTCGTTGTTATTGTAAAAGATATCATGTAAAAAGCTTATTCTTATTTAAACGATATATCCTATCTCTCACTTTATATTTTCGCTAATTATGTTTTCGTCCTCGTACATATTTATTTCTCTAAAGTCTAAATCAAATTTTGCGACTATACACATGGAAGTTTATGTGAGGTAAAAATGAAAGAGATCATATGATATCAAAATACGTATAGGATTTTATAATTTTTAATGTCATATTTTAATTGAATTTTATAATTTAAAATTGTACACTTTAATTAAATTATTACCAACCTCAAATGGTTTAGACCGTCGACGGTAGACCTCAACAGACTGTGAGCTTAAGCTTGACTTAGTCCGTCACACAGAGGAAGTCACCCTGGATCCGACCAGAACCGAGGACGAACAAGAGTTCAGCCCAGCTCGGGTGAACACGAGCAGAAGGTCCGAATAGAAGGCAAGCCCGACCAGGGGCAGACGAGCAGACCAGCTCGGGGACAGAGAAGCTGTTCGAGCAGGAAAGTCAGCAACTACCCGCGAAGATTGAGGAGCAAGCAAAGATCAAGTCAAAGATTTGATAAGACTATTAAGGGTAGTTTCCCGATTTTGTGTGATTTGGTTAGCTAGGGTTTCGCCTATGTGAGGCTATGTAAACCTAGCATTGTACACTTTGTAAAGTGCTTAGTCAATTAGAGTTTTTTTTTTTCGAGTTTATCTTCTTGTATATTGCCTTCGATTATCAATAGAGAATTTCTTCTCCCAAAAGTTCGTGTTCTTAAATTTCTATTCAATTTTCTTCGGTGGTGATCGTGTTCTTTGCAGATCCGTGAATTGGGAACCAACAAGTGGTATCAGAGCTTCAATCGAAGAATTTCTTCATCATTAGAGTCACTGATCGACGGAGCTTTGGTCGCGCAGAAACCAGACTCCAGAGAAGGCACAGTTACGCTCCATTACCCCATGCTCACGAAGAGCAATTACACCGTGTGGGCATTGAAGATGAGGGTGAATCTGCAGGCGCAGGGAGTGTGGGAGGCCGTAGAGAACGGCGGTGTTGAATGGCGCAAGGAAAGAATGGCTCTAGCTACAATCTACCAAGCAGATCCGAAAGATGTTCTTCTCATGCTCGCCGAGAAAGATTCAGCGAAGGAAGCATGGAAAACACTTCAGACCATGCACATGGGCGCAGATCGCGTCAAGGAGGCAAAGGTCCAAACCTTGAAGAGTGAGTTCGAAGTGATGAGGATGAAGGAGAGCGAATCAATTGATGACTTCGCTATGAGGCTCACGTCCATTGTGACCGGCATTCGCTCACTGGGAGACAAGGTGGAGGAGACCACCGTCGTCAAGAAATTTCTCCGATCAGTGCCTCACAGGTACATGCAGATCGTAACATCGATAGAGCAGTTCGGCAATCTCAAGACCATGACGGTCGAGGAGGTTGTTGGTCACCTCAAAGCCCACGAGGAGAGACTTCGGGGTTACGGTGACAGGGAAGAGGAGAAGAACCTCCTGCTCACACATGAAGAGTGGACGGCCAGACACCGAAAGACCGGGGGAGCCGAGTTTTCTTCAAATTCCTTAGGTCGGAGCAGCTTTGGTGGAGAAGTCCGAGGTTGCGGACAAGGTCGTGGAAGAGGTCGAGGTCGGGATCAGGGAGGTCGCGGCAGTGGTGCACCCCGTCAGCAAGGCACGACTAGGAGAGATAAGAGCACAGTGAAGTGCTACAGTTGTTAAAAGCTTGGGCACTTTGCATCTGAGTGCCAGAGCAGGAACCAGGGCGAAGAGGCAAATCTAGCGAGATTCCCAGACGACCAGACGGCATTGTTGTTTGCCGAGCAGGAATCGCGCCTGGACGAACAGAATGGCAAAAGCGTCGCCAAGGCCCGGGCAGAAGTGATCAGTGTTCCGATCAGCACGGAGGCCGAGCAGATCTGTCCTGAGGAAACCAACGAGAAGGTTTTCCTCATCGAGGATAAGGTTATTGAAAACCTCCTCGTAGACGGAGAAAAGAAAGTCAGTACCGACGTATGGTAGTTAGACAATGGAGCTAGCAACCACATGAATGGGGACCGAGCTAAGTTTGAAGAGCTCGATGAGAAGATCACGGGCAACGTGAAATTCGGCGACGGATCATTCGTAGAGATCAGAGGCAGAGGGTCGATCCTGTTCGAGTGCAAGAATGGCGACTAGCGTCTGATGACCCAGGTGTACTTCATCCCGAAGTTGAAGAGCAACATCATCAGTCAAGGACAAATGACTAAGATCGGGAACACGGTGGTACTACAAGGGTCCTACCTGAAGATGTGGACCAAGGAAGGAGAGTTGTTGATGAAGGTAGAGCGAACACCCAACAGACTCTACAAGATTCTCTTGAAGACATGCCAGCCCGTCTGTCTCATGGCATCGTTAGCAGACCCGGCTTGGCTATGGCACGCACGGCTCGGACACGTGAATTTTCACGCGCTCAAGATGATGAGCGAGAAGAAGATGGCCTTCGGGGTTCCCAAGATAGAACACCCCGACCAGCTATGTGAGTGCTGCATGATCGTGAAGCAGGCGAGGATACCGTTTCCGATCAAGGCCAAATTCCGAGCAGAGAGACCCCTACAGTTGGTGCATGCAGACCTATGTGGTCCATTGGCAGGTGACAAGTACTTTCTTTTACTTGTTGACGATTACAGCCGCTGGATGTGGGTTTATATGCTTAAGGAGAAGAGCGGAGCCTTTTAGGTCTTCAAGAAGTTCAAGAAGATCGTGGAGAATGGTTCGGTGCACAGGTTAAAGGTCTTACGTACAGACCGAGGAGGAGAATTTACTTCCCAATAGTTCGGAGAATTCTGCGACCAGGAAGGAGTTCAGCGTCACCTGTCAACACCTCACAAGCCCCAGCAGAATGGCGTGGTGGAAAGACGAAACCGAACTGTGATGAACACAACCAGGAGTTTGCTCAAGAGCATGCAAGTTCCAGCTAGTTTTTGGGCAGAAGCAGTAAGACATGCGGTCTACCTGCTTAATCGCTTGCCGACCAAGGCGCTAGGAGAGCGCACTCCCTACCAGGCGTGGAACGGGAAGAAACCCCACTTAGAACATTTGAGAGTGTTCGGGTGCACCGCACATGTGAAGGTTGCGGGGCCACATCTCAAGAAGCTGGATGACCGGAGTCAGAAGATGGTGTACCTTGGCGTTGATGAAGGAAGCAAGGCACACAGACTCTACGATCCACGACGCGGCAGACTCCAAGTGAGCAGAGATGCTGTGTTCGAAGAAGAGATGAAGTGGGATTGACGCGACGAGAAAGTAGAACCTGAGCAGAACTCAATAGAGTTCAAAGTCAAGGATGAAGAGGTGGTTGCCGAGCAGGATTAGCCCAAAACACCCAGCTCGGGAACAGCTTTGCCGAGCACGAGAGAACCCAGCCCGGGAGAAACAGCCCGAATACACCACGGACACCAAGTTCAAGCAGGACTAGCCCGTCCAGCTCAAGAGATTCCTCCGTCAAAGATGGCCCAAGGGGATTCCAACCCCTAGCAGACGTCTACGATCAGACTCAAGAAGTAGAGATGAGCCTGGAGGAACTTTCTTTATTGTGCGCAGAGGAGCCGGCCAGTTACCAGGAAGCAACAGCCGAGCAGGAGTGGTAGGAAGCAATAAAGAAGGAGATGGAGTCCATCGAGAAGAACAGGACATGGGAGCTAACCGACCTGCCCAAAGGTCATAAACCCGTCGGCCTGAAGTGGGTATATAAGCTGAAGAAGGACACCGAGGGAATGTACTTAAGCACAAGGCAAGGCTGGTAGCAAAAGTCTACGTGCAGAAGAAAGGCATAGACTTTGAAGAAGTCTTTGCTCCAGTAACTAGACTGGACACGATCAGACTCGTCCTAGCCCTAGCAGCTCATCGAGGTTGGGAGATTCACCACATGGATGTCAAATCGGCATTCCTAAATGGTGACCTCGAAGAAGAAGTGTACGTCAAGAAACCAGAGGGGTTCGGCATCACGGGCAAGGAACAGAAGGTGTACAAGCTATCCAAGGCCCTATACAGGCTGAGACAAGCACCAAGGGCGTGCAACATCCGTCTTGACAAGAGCTTGAAGAACCTTGGATTCACAAAGTGCCTAAGCGAGTAGGCAGTCTACACCAGGAGTACCGGGCAGGAAACCCTGATCGTGGGAGTATATGTGGACGACCTGATCGTCACTAGATCCAGCGCAGGAGGTGTAGATGGATTCAAGCAGCAGATGATGGCCGAATTTAAGATGAGTGACCTCGGATTACTTTCGTACTACCTCGGTCTCCAAGTGGAACAGAAGAAAGACTGCATTACGCTGAAGCAGTCGGCCTACGCAAGGAAGATCCTTATGCAGTTCGAGATGGCGGATTGCAACCCGAGCAAAAACCCAATGGAGGTGAAGGTGCAGCTCGAGAAGGATGCTGAAGGGAGAAATGTGGATTCCACGGAGTACAGACGCTTGATCGGGTGTCTGAGATACCTCACTCACACCTAACCAGACATTGCACAAGCAGTCGGGATAGTCAGTCGATACATGGAGAAGCCCACAACTGCACACCAGCAAGCGGTGAAGCACATTTTGCAATACGTGAAGGGGCACGACAGACTACGGCATCCAGTACAGCAGAGGAAGCAAAGCAGAAGTACTAGTTGGCTTTACAGACAGTGATCTGGCAGGTGATATTGATGACAAGAAGAGTACCGGAGGGATGGCGTTCTACCTCAACGGAAACCTGATCACCTGGCAGTCTCAAAAGCAGCAGACAGTAGCTCTATCCTCATGTGAAGCAGAGTTCATGGCGGTAACAGCAGCATGTCAAGCTATGTGGTTGAAAGGGCTACTAAGTGAAGTAACCGGATCCGAGCAGAGACCAGTTACTCTCTACGTGGAAAACAAGTCTGCAATTGCGTTGATGAAGAATCCAGTGTTTCATGGACGGAGAAAACACATTGACACGAAATTTCACTACATTCGTGAGTGTGTGGAGAAGCGATTGATCATTGTAGAGTTCGTCAACACAAGGGAGCAACGGGCAGACATTCTTACCAAGGCTCTAGCGAGAGTCAAGTTCGAAGAGATGAGAGAGCTACTCGGAGTGAAGAAAGTAGAAGGAAATCAAGCTTACGGGGGAGAATGTGAGCTTAAGATTGACTTAGTCCGTCACACAGAGGAAGTCTACCCGGGTACCGATAAGAACCGAGGACGAACAAGAGTTCAGCCCAGCTCGGGTGAACACGAGCAGAAGGTCCGAATAAAAGGCAAGCCCGACCAAGGGCAGACGAGCAGACCAGCTCGGGGACAGAGAAGCTGTCCGAGCAGGAAAGGGAAAGTCAGCAACTACCCGCGAAGCTTGAGGAGCAAGCAAAGATCAAGTCAAAGATTTGATAACATTATTTAGGGTCGTTTCCCCATTTTGTGCGATTTGGTTAGCTAGGGTTTCGCCTATGCGAGGCTATATAAACCTAGCATTGTACACTTTGTAAAGTGCTTAGTCCATTAGAGTTTTTTTTTTCCGAGTTTATCTTCTTGTATATTGCCTTCGATTATCAATAGAGAATTTCTTCTCCCAAAAGTTCGTGTTCTTCAATTTATGTTCGATTTTCTTTAGTGGTGATCGTGTTCTTTGCAGATCCGTGAATTGGGAACCAACACAGACATCAATCCTATTAAGTTATTTCTTACCTAATTTATCATCAACATATATAATACATAATGTGACACACTGTATAGACATGCATCCACGTAAGTTACTTATACATTTATTATATTATCTTTCCGTCTATATAGGTAATTATATTCTTATATCACGTCAATTTCATAGGCATTCAACATCAATTATATAATATAAAATGTGACACTGTACATGCATACATGTATGAAAGGTATAAAATGTCGCGAATTTCTAACGACATATCGACCGAAATTCGTTTTTCGAGGAAACGCAAACCGAAAGTCTGCAGTTGTCTCTGTCGTTTTCTGGAATTTTGCGACATGTCGTGGTCACGCCCATTTTGCTGCCCAATGTCGTTTTTGTGAAGGAAAACGTGGAAAAATTGTGCGAATTTTCTTAAAAAGCTAAAATTTTGTGGATAAATTACCAATTAAATTTTTGACAAAAATAATTTTGTCTCTACAAGAAACCCAACCCAACCCCGCCACGCCTCATCACGGCAGCAGTGTGCGCATGTGGTGATCGTGCGTATGTGTGAGTCATTTCCCTTCCACAAAAGTGGGTGACCCCAAGGGCCCAAGCCCTTGTACCAAATTTCTGGTATATAAACTAGGGTAAACTGCGGCTAATGTACCTAATGTTTGATTTTCTGCGGATTATGTACACAATGTTTATTTTTGGCGGCTAATGTACCCAATGTTTGATCCGTTAGATATTTTCGTGTTTTCCGTCAGTTGACCGTTAGAGATGATTCCTCCTCTATAGGTACACTTTTCGTATTTTTTACATAACTCACTCATTTTTTGTCCAAATTTTATGCACGACATATGGTTGGAAAGATAAGAGATAGATCTACAACTTTGGAATTTTAAGTTTTGTAAAAATAGTTTTTAAAAAATATGAAATTTTAATTACAACGTAAAACTGGACATTAGTTTAATGCAAAATATTTGTTTAGAGCAAATTTTAATATAGTTAATGACTTTTTATGATGAAACGTAAAACTAAAAAGTTGTAGATAAATGTTTTATCTTTCTAACGGGTGTTTATTTATAAATTTTGGATAAAAAATGAGTGAGTTATGCCAAAAATAGGAAAGATTATTTCACATCACATCTTTCATATTTTTGGCATAACTCACACATTTTTTGTCACAAATTTATAAATAAACACCCGTTAGAAAGATAAAAAACTTATCTATAACTTTTTAGTTTTACGTTTCATCATAAAAAGTCATTAAGTATATTAAAATTTTCTCGAAGCAAATATTTTGAATTAAACTAATGTCCAATTTTACATTGTATTTGAAATTTCGTATTTTTCTAAAATTTATTTTACAAAACTTAAAACACCAAAGTTGTAGATCTATCTCTTATCTTTCCACCCATATGTCGTGCATAAAATTTGGACAAAAAATGAGTGAGTTATGTAAAAAATACGAAAAGTGTACCTATAGAGGAGGAATCATCTCTAACGGTCAACTGACGGAAAACACGAAAATATCTAACGGATCAAACATTGGGTACATTAGCCGCCAAAAATAAACATTGTGTACATAATCCGCAGAAAATCAAACATTAGGTACATTAGCCGCAGTTCACCCTATAAACTATTCCAAACTCTTGCAATCTATCAATGTGGGATTCTTTGGTATTCAACTAATATTATCCACTTTACTTCACCTACAAATTCACTTCACCTAATAAATTAACTTAATATTATACACTTCAAGTCTTCAATTAATAAAGTGAGTTAATATTATACATTTCACCAACATATTTAAGTTACAAATGTGTTTTATTGTATACAATTATGTCTTGTATTTATTAAATATGTAGTTTTGAACCTATATAAATATCTTGCCTAAATACTCAAAAAAAATCTAGAATATCCATCGAAAACCCCATCGGCATGCGGTATGCCCAATGAAAATGTGCGGTATTTTCGATTTGCCCATAGGCAAACGATATATCCGTAAAATGGAGATTGCGAAACGGCATCGGCAAGCGACATTTTAAACCTTGCATGCATGTTATATATTTATATATTTATTATTATATTGCCGTCTATATAGTTAATTATATTATTAATTATACAACGTCAATGTCACATGCATTCAACATGAACTCTGTTGATGCAGAAAAATGCTTAAAACATTCAGCGGCCCAATAGCTCGTGTTGGGCCGGGCCCAATGTCGTCTCGTTGACTTTTATGACTTTAGGGCTTGGGCTCCTGGACTTTCGAGTCAAAAGGACCCTCCTCTGACTCGATGATCAGAAACTCGTGGTAAACTCCACTACCTGTCGCTAATAGGGCCATGACTTGGCCTGGCCCGGATTACAGGTTTGGGACACCAAAAATGGATTCCTGACCACCGTGTAGGGGGGCTCGCAGTATCGACTTTCCAGTGAACCCTGGTAGACCAGACCCTCAACCGGCGTCACGGGGACAGATCCGGGTCCTCGGTCTATCCGCGTAGTCAGTATATCTGCCGGAGATACAAGACCAGTGGATAGATCGAACACCTCACGGATCTAGAACCTTGGCAAGGAGGTTCTTAGATCGTGCCAGAATCTTCTCCAGAGCTTCCGCTCAAATGTGTTTTCTCTCTCTCAGAACCTGAACAAAACAACACCCGAGATCAGGGAGAACCGGGGGGGGGGGGGGGGGGTTACCCCCTGATTCACCTCCGACGCTCAACATTAGAGTGACATTTGAGGGGAGGCGAGTTCTAGAGGGAGTAGAGAGAGTTTAGGGCGAGTTCTCGGGGGTGAGAATCCAGTTACCGTTAACTGAAAACCGAGCTTCTATTTATAAGAGAACCCGGGGATTCAAACGCAATTATCTTTTGATTCGGGAGGCCCCTGGTGGAAAATAATATAGTTTTTCGCATCCTCGGGACGTGGCCGATCCAACGCCGCAATCATCGCCCTCATCCGACGCCGAAAGTGCCCACACGCGCGGAAAAAGTGGGCGGCGCGCGTTGGAAGCTTGGCCTCCAAGCTGATGACGTCACCCTACGTCATATGGCTGATGTAAGCCCTGGATGACACCCCCACTGGCTGGGCGACACGTGGAGGGGTCAAATTTGACCCCTGGTGATCCTGCAGAGCCGCTGCCACGTGGCGGTTGGCTTTTGGGGGCCTGTGGGGCCCGCTCGGGTGTTTCCCGGCGTGTCCCGGAGGCCCCGGGTGTTTCCCGAGGCCGTTTTTTACAAATTTTATATCGATTTTGGGTGTTTCGATATTTTCAGGATCATCTGGACCCTTTATTTTTCGAAAGGGCTTCCGGTGAATAATTTGGGGAAAAATTGATTATAATTAATTAATTAATAAAAAAAAATTAATAATTTTTTTTTATTAATTAATATTAAATCAATTGCGTAAAATACCCGTAACAAACTCTATAACGAAGTCGATACTCAACATTAATTTAATCTTACTCTGATTAAGATCAAGACTTGACAACAGCCCCATATAAGGGAACCTCATTTAAATATGATAAGTTGACTAGCCTATTTTTTAAAATTGTCGGCTCATCATTATATTACGATAACTTAAAGATAAAAGATTAAAATAGCCTCTCTTTTTTTTGTGTGCGTAAGTTCCTTGTCATGTACAGAAAACCCTTTATATGAGCTCAATTCCAGAATTACAACTATTTTCTAATTAAGATTACAAGTAAAAATATTGTGCCATATTCAATTATGCCTTACGTTATGTATTCAAACTAAAACTATTTTTTCTAAGGTGATCATTATTGTGCACCTATTAATTTACGTGGGGAAAATTACGGCAAATATACCCAACCTTTGGTCAAACTTCCTCCCGTGTACCCAACCTTTAAAATTAGCGGCAAAAGTACCCAACCAGCGTTGACTGTGACTTTGGCTAAAAAAGTTAACTTTTACCGTTAGCATAGTACACGTGTACAGGCCACATAAGCCACCCAAAATTTATTACTATCATTTTTAACTGAATTAATGGTTAAACTAACTGAATTAATCTATCTATCAGATTAATCAACAAATTAATCAGCAAATAATCTACCAAAACACACACATGAACTAATCAAATTTCATACATATTAAACAGCACTGAAAAAATATGTCATTGCAACGGACACGTGTACTATGCTAACGGCAAAAGTTAACGTTTTTTAGCCAAAGACACAGTCAACGCTGGTTGGGTACTTTTGCCGCCAATTTTAAAGGTTGAGTACACGGGAGGAAGTTTGACCAAATGTTGAGTATATTTGCCGTAATTATCTCATTTACGTGTGATAACGTTGGAACAACGGGGTCCACATGTCCAAAAGTCCAAAATAACTTTACCGCAAAATTAATCTTACTCTCATTATAAAAAATAAAAAAATTCTTGGGACAAGAAATCGAAACAATGTCAACATAAATTACGTCATCAATTACCTGATTTCTTATCAAACATAAACTATTTAGATACGCATATTCAATACTATCTTTCCGCTTATATTCTTAAAATAACGAACGTTGCATGCGTTAATCAACATTAGTTATATATTTATCATCCATATATTAAAGAGTAAACTGACAGCATGTATTGTTAAAAATTGAGATAAAGACTTGACAACTACGCAAGGTCTGAGGGAATTATTCTAACATAGTAGACATTAAATTATCGTCATAATTTTAATTTGATGTAAAATTTGAACATAATATTTTGAGCAATCATGGAGATTCGTGATCAAGTTAGCTTTGAAAGGCTTCAATAAAAATATATGTTTAATAGTAGGAAGATTAAATAATCTTGCGTATTGAACAAAAAGTTACATTTAATATTGTTGAGATTGTAATACAAAGTACAAACTAGAGTAGCTGATAGTTCGATGACTCAATATGAATATGAAAGGTATCAACTAGGCTAACTATATTTCCATATTTTTAGTGGAATACTGCCAAATGTCACAAAATAATATCGAATGTCCATGCTAATCACAAAATAATGTTAATTATCTACTCGAGCATAGAAGATCGATAATCCAATCTTATTCAAAGATTATTTTATTCCATCACACATCATGTCAAAAACTCGTGTTTTATTATTGATGTGAGTACAAATCATCATGAAAATAATTAACCTGAGAAAATAATAAGATTTTAAAAACAACCTTCATAAAATAATAATCCCTCAAAGTGTGTGTCACGCATTCATTTCTTAAATTAAAGGAAAATATAATAATGTAACTTTTTTTTTTTTGGAAGGAATATAGTAACGTAACCTTATCCGTCGCAGAAAAAACAAAAAGCAAATGTTTTTCTTCTTCTCTGTCTTTTGCTTGTTTCTCATTAAGAACATTCAGTTTGCGCGTGAAGGCGACAACTGACTTATTTGTTTTCTTTATATTCTAGGGTTAATCCAACAAAAGTCCCAATATTTATATAATATAGACTTGTAAGTTCCAAAATTTATTTTACCTCACAAAGTTCTAATTCTATGATTTTGTCTCCTCATTTCACTTCTGTCAAATATTTTGTCCTCCATCGTTAGTCCGTTACCGCATGCACTCAGATGAAGTTTTTTTTCATTATTTAATTATGGGCTAATCTCTACAAAAATCTTAATACTTTCAACATATAGACACGTAGTTCAAATTATTTTTTTTAGCAAACGAAATTCCAATTCTCTGGTTTTGTCTCCTCATTTCACTTCCGTCAAAATTTTTGAACCACAGATTATGCGTTTTTGAGCTCAAAAAAGCAATGATGCTCATTTTTAAGTACATATTTCACTATTGTCTATGATCAACCAACTTTCTAATGGCTAATTTTTCCTGGAACTAAGGCCTCACAAAGTTCCTGAGGTGGCCTCATCCCAAGCTACCCATTCACTTATTGAAATGTTTTTGTAATTAAGTAAATAAATAATTATTGAAACGAGTTAATTAAATACTAAAAAAGCCTCATCTGAGTGACACGTGACACGCGGTCTCGGCGGAGGAAGGAAATTTTGACGCAAGCGAAATGAGGAGACAAAACCAAAGCATTTGAACTTTGTTTGGTTAAAAAAATAGAATTTTTAGAGGTCAATTTTTAGAGTATTGGGACTTTTTTTCGGGATTAACTTAATACTAAAAAGCCTCATCTTAGTGACATGTGGCATGAATTAATGGTGGAGGACGAAAATTTTGACAAAAGTGAAATTAGGGGACAAAACTAGAGAATTGGAACTTTCTCCACGTAAAAATTAAAAAGAATTAAAACTTACATATCTAATTTTTAAATATATATATATATATATATATATATATTGAGACTTTTTCGGGATTAACGGCCTATATTCTATGACAAATAATTCAACAAACACAAACAATATTTTTCTGTTGAAAAGAAAAACAGACGAAGGGTAATGACCAAAGGGTTTATTTGATTTACCAAACTTTCGTACTCAAAGATTTAAAGAAAAAAATGTTATGGGTGTTTTACGGAATTAATTTTTGTAAATTAATAAAAGAAAAGTTATTTAATTAACGTTTTTTTTTATTTAATTTATATTCAATTTCAAGCAAAATATTCACCGGAGATCCGTTTTCGCGAAACAAAGTATGCAGATGTTCCTAAAAATATCGGGATACTAAAAAAGAAAATGAAGATTGTAAAATTTGGCTTCGGGACACTTCCGGGACCAAAAAAGGCCCCGGAAGCACTCCGAGCGGGCCCCGCAGGGCCCAAACGCTGCCACGTGGCACCCACTGTTGGACATATTTTATATATGCCCTCTATTCAGATGCTAATCCCGCTCACATAAGATTATGGTCGTTTGCCTAGAATGAATAGTACTTATTAAAGTTATCTTATATAGTTATCTTCGTATTATAAATAAATAATATTAATTGAATGTTTGATCCATAGTTCTTTAACACTGCCATCGTGCTCAGTCATCACAAGTAGTCTTTTGTGAGGAGGTTTGACTATCACGAATAAAGAACTTAAAATGGTCCATGGTCTAGATTAGAAATGGGAATTTCTAAGGCGTGAACGACCATTGATGAACTTAAATCACAATTACGTGATGATCTATTATCGGATCATATAGTGTAGTCCGTGCATTGTTAAGTTTATCCAGTATGAAGTGTCTTCCTATTGGACAGACTAGACTCACATCCGAAATCATCAAATAAGTCTGTCACTGATGATAGTACGATAGGGTCGCTTAGATGATCAGATGGAATTAGGTTGACGTCCAGAGCATTGTGAACTTGTTCGATTTAACTTATATAATCTTTGATTTGATCGTTACAGAGTACAGCTTGGTACTCCTAATACTTTTATTTTGGGATTAGATAGTTGGCCGGGGTGAGTTGCACAATAGAAGATATGGACAATATCTTTATGATATTCTTATTGTGATTCATGGAAAAAAAATAAGTACTCATGATCAGCTCATTAGATTCATCATCTTATAAGTGAGTAGTTTGTAAGAATCATAAGAATAAGATAGAGTCATAAAAAAGGGCAGAACGATAAATATCACCCTTTTGATAAATATCATAATAAAGCGAAAACCTAGCACACCAGATATCTGATTGAATCAATGTACACCTGTGTTCAGGAAGATAATTATCATACACACTTGAGAGTTCAACCAAGAGCTATAGTGGAATGTAATCGAGGTTGGTAAAAGTCTACGCTTTTACCGTAGCTCGAGTGTGTACGTCCATTAGTCCCCTGTGTAGCTCCATAAAGGATGACACCACAAATATATTTAAATATTTCATTTGAATAGGATACTCCAATCAGACTCGGTTCGTGATTGTTATCACGAATTACTGATTACTCTAAATAGTTGCAAAAGTACCAAAGTTTCGTATGCCAATGAAACTGAAAAAATATGATTGAATTTAATCCTAAGATATCCCTAGGGTTGTGGGAAATTAAATTCTGGTACAGTTATCTTTTTGAATCGTGTCATTCTGACAGACGGTTTGAGATTTATGATAATAACAGTTTTTAGTCCTAGACTAAAAATGACACTGTTATTTAAATAAAAATTAAAGAAATTAAATATTGGTATTTATACCTGAATAATATAAAGAATTATAATTATTTATTCGAAATTCAATCTTTGAAAATATAAAGATTTGATTTATTAAATCTTTTAAGGTATTTTCTGAATAAGATTTGATTTGGATTTATTCTTTATTTGATTTAATTAAATCAAATCTTAGAGTGAATATCTTCAAGTAGTTGAGTAAATCTCTCACAGTTGGTTAAGAGATTTTCTCAAAGTGGTTCGGCCATTCCCTTTAAATAGGGAACACCTGAAACCGAAAAATACACACTCTCACATTCTCAGATTTCGATCTCTCTCTCTAGATAGTTTCTGCGAATTTCTCCGAGCTCTTCTCAGGGTTATTCGAATTTAGGGCTTAGGGTTTTATCCAATGGGAGCCCACACCTCTTGGCGACGTAGTCCTGGAGAATACATCGAAAGACTTCAGGAAGCATCTTCTTCACAGAAATCGCAAAAGGGCTTGAAGATCGGAGTCAGAAAGTTTCTTCAAGGAATCAAGATCCGTGTCAGAGACTACAGCAATAAGGGACACAAATTTGAGGTTATTGATAGAGAAATATTTACTAGTACTCATGGCTCAGAATTGAAATCAAGAATGAGTTCTATAAATTAAAATAATTAATTCATCACGATCGCGAAAATTAATTGTAAATTGATTTTGAAACAGACGGTTTGACACGGTTATTGGTATGGGACTCTAACTCGGTAAATTTTTTAAAGATCAAACGGTGTGACTTAATAAATGATTACAATTTCTTATAGGTCGGCGGTGATTGTTTTCAGTCTAGATCCGCAGATACGACCAGGAATCGGTGTTAGTGCGATGTCGATTCCAGCAATTGGTATCAGAGCCCTGATTTACAATGAATAATTAATTTTACTTTAGGGATAATAATTTAGATAATAATTTCGGAATAAACCCTATGAAAATTAATTAATTAATTTGGTTTTTAAAATTAATTATAGTTATTATGTTATTTTTTATTATTATTAGATGACGGCTAGGGTTCGGCCAATGTCGAAACCCTAGGCCGTCGATTAGGGTTTTGGGAAACCCTAAGGCTTCCCGAGGAGATGCGAATCCGGCCGAAAAATCAGTCGGAGAATAAAATTAAACCAGCCCGTTCTGACAATCGGGAAAGGGGAAACCCGATTAGGATTTCCCTAGCGCACAACATGCGAACCAGCCGAATCGGACTGGTGGGAGGCAAGGCTGCCACTGCTGCCTCCGACTGCAGCTAAACAGCTCGCCTCGGCGAGCTGTTGCGACGGACAGAGGTGCGAATTCCACTGGATTCGCGCCCGGAATGGAGCGGAAGACCTCTAGGTCTGCCCTCCGGTCTTCGCCTCTAGCCCAGCTCACTGCGTGCGAGCTGGTGCACTGCAGAAGCAGCCCCCCGCGCGAAGCGCAGCGCAAGGCAGCGGTGAGCCCGAGCTCGTTACAGTTTTGGCTCGCTGCCCGTGCAGCTCGGACGCACAAATCAGGCCCGTTCCGATCTGGCCCGGTGCAATAATAGGAGACAGTGGGCCTCGGCCCACTACGGTGGTCTTAGGAGACCGAAACACTAAGGTTTTGGTTTAGGGCTTGGTTCGGCCCACAGGCTGGACCATAGGGGCTCACAGGCAAACTTTTTTTAAGATATTATTAATTTGGGTTAATTAAATAACTAATAACCCAATATTATTAATTCGGGTTAAAAGAAATTTAAATTCCATTTAGTATTTATTCTTAAATTTTGTTTTAAATTAATAAAAATTAAAATTAACCTGAAGACTAAATATTCGTGATCCTAGATTCACTTTCTCCTCAGTAAAATAAATTATTTATTTATTTTATTATTCCCATGAATATTCGCATTAATTAATAATTATTGGCTTTATTGATTTATTAAAATGAATAATTAATTCCTTTAAAGGATAGATTTAATTATTGACATTTTAATAAGAAATTCCTCAGATAATAATTTAATTATTAATCCAATTTCCTAACACGTTTATGCTATCCAATTTCCTAACACGTTTATGTTACAGAGTGGGCTATGTAACATTGGATTTTAATGAGCAGTTTTGAATGAGTATTAGATAGTAAATAATTAATCAATAAATAAATTCATTATTAATTACGGAAAATTTCTCGAGATTTGTGTTCTTGTCTTAGAAAGAGGGAATCAAAAGTGGGGCCAGTTCACAATCCACTTCTGGGTGACTGGATAGAACCCCTCCCATCTGACTGGAGAACACAACTCGGTCTATCACTACTGTAATTAATATTTTATTTTATTCTAGGTTCTTAGTATACTTGGTATATAATAACAACCTAAGAATAAGCTTATTAATGGGTAATTAATGGGAGCTTATTCATGAGCAATAAACCGATATGATTCTTTTTAATTCCAGATAATTAAAATGTAAGTTCCTAGTTTAGAGCTCAAACCTAGATAAACGTGATTATCTTAGATGGTTAAAACATTAGTAGATCCTAAATAGCAAGAGTTAGCGTAAGAAGGTCTCCACTTGTTACCAATACAATGACAGGTTGCATAACACCTTGTGTCAGCTAGATCTGGCCTCCTACGGAAAGGTTTCAGTTATGCAACTGATAAGTCACCGTACTGGTCTGATTATAGATAAAGGCAAACAGATATATTTCAAACGGCCGTGTGTCAGCTAGATCTGGCCCCCTAAGGGCGGTGACTGATTGCGTTAAGTCTGTGAACCGAAAAACAGTGGGTTACTCTTACGTGTGATGATTAAATTCGTTGCATGGCCGTTCTAAAGTAGGTAGTTAATTCACAAGGAACTGAGTTTTGATTTCAGTGAATTAATTGAGTTGAGACTAAACTCAGTTTAGCTTAATATGTGGTTAGTATTGTTGGTGAAGCTACAACCACGTGTCAGTCGCTAAATTACCTTGAAATAGTACAAAGTTTTTTTTTTTTATGTTTATCCTTGAAACCTTGCAACGTTTACTATTTCTAAAGTTCTTAAACATTCTCCTCTATAAGTTTTAATAAATGTTTCATTCATGTCATTTAGCTATGTCGCACCCTATCATGTCATTGTTGTTAAACAACACTCCGGATGGAAGGAACTTTCCTAAATGGAAAGCAAATTTAAACATCGTCCTTATTAGAGAGAACATTCGCTATGTTCTCACGGAACAATGTCTCACAGTTCCTAGTTCCTCAAGTGCGAGGACAACAAGGGAACCGTACGATAACTGGACCCAAGCCAACAATCGCGCAATGGGCTATATACTAGCCAGCACAAGCGATACGTTGAGGACCAAGTTACAAAGCCTTAAGACTGTATACGAAATGATGGAGCTACTCCAAGATATGTATGGGACACAGTCAGTGCAGACTCAGCATGATGCAACTCGTCTATTTATGAACTCCAAAATGAAACGTGGTACTAGCGTCTGTGATCACATTATGGAGATGACGAATTACTTCAATGAAGTTGAACTGCATGGTGCAAAGGTGGATGAGACGTCCCAAGTGAGTATCATTCTGAACTCGCTATCGGCGGACTTCATACCATTCACCAGTAACTACATTATGAATAAGTTAAAGTACACCGTTACTCAACTTATTAATGAGTTACAGACTTTCGAGAACGTCTTGGGATTGACAAAGAAACCCGAAGCCCACATCGCGTTTCAGAAGGGATCTTCATTGCCAAGATATCCTAAGAAGAAAAAGAAAGTGCACCAGAAGGGCAATGGGAAGGTCTAAGGATCCGAAGGCAACTGATAGACGCAATGGAAGATGCCTCCACTACAATGAGAAGGGACATTGGAAACTTCATTGTCCCAAGCTCAAGGCCAAGAAAGCAGAAACTGGTGAGTGTCTCACGTAAGATGTTTCTACATTTACATATAATTTTCTATAAAGGTCATTTATGACCATTATCGGTGAATCTTTGATTCCACAAGAAAACTAAGATATGTTTAAATCTTTCTTGTTTCAGAAGCAGCTTCAAAAGAGTGATTCTTGAAGACTTAGACCTGAGCGTCTCAAAGTCAAGAGATATTTTAAGTTTTAATCGTTATTTCAACTCTCAGACTTTATTAAGTTTTTTATTTTTGGTTAAGTTTATATCATTCAGTAAAATTCTAGAATAATCGAAATCGTGAGAATATTTCAAATTCTCATTGGTTCCGCAAATCTTGATGCATCAATATAGATATTCAAATTTTTATTACAAATTTTAAAGGTCAAACGGTGTGACTTAATCAATGATTACAATTTCTTATAGGTCGGCGGTGATTGTTTTCAATCTAGATCCGCAGATACGACCACGAATCGGTGTTAGTGCGATGTCGATTCCAGTACCCACAGGCCCTACGCACCGTCCCACGTGTCACACGCACCTCCACGCACCCACTTGGCGGCTGACATCAGCACCATGATGTCATTAACTTGGAGGCCAAGTTTTAGCAGGAGTACGGCGCAAGAAAGCCTCGCGTATTGGCACGTGGGAGCTTGGATGGGCATGAAACTTGCGCCATCGGTTTTGCCACATCCCGGGGAGTAAAAAAACTATATAATTTTACTCGGGGGGCTTCCCGGAGTAATATATAATCGCGTTTGAATCCCTGGCCTCTCCTATAAAAGGAGCTTCGGTTTTCTCATTTGAAGACAACTCGAAAACTCACTACCACTCGGTTTCCTCTCTCTAAAGCTCGCCCCAAGAGCTCTCCTCCTGCCTCTAAACACTTTCCCCCTTGGGTACTTGCCTAATGTTGAGCGTCGGAGGAGAATCATGGGCTAGCCCCCCCCCCCCCCCCCCCCCCACTTCGGGTGCTTTTTTGCCCAGGTTCTGAGCGCGAGGAATACGGCTAGAGCGGAAGCTCTGGAGAATTTTCTGGCACGGTTTACGACCTTCCCCGCTAGGTTCTGTTCAACGTGGTGTTCGTGCTATCCCCAAGTCCATTATCTCTAGCGGATATACCGACTTCGCGGATAGACCGAGGACCCCGTATCAGGACCCACAATACGGGTCGAGAGGTCTAAAACCTCCGGAGATTATCTGGAGATCCGGACCACAGAGGAAGCGACTAGGGAAGAAGCTCTAGACAAGGTCCTGACACGACTGTACGATCCTACCTGCCTAGATTCCAATATACGGAACACGTGTTACCGTCCCTCTGTCTGTACTGAATTTGCGGACCGGCCGTATATCCGGATCGACGTTAGGGACTCAGGCGGAAGGGTCTCGTCTGTCAGGGCTCACATCGGGATCTCACCGAGATCCTATCTACGTGGAGACCACGACCGTAGTACCATTCCCTGCCTGTGACCCTGCCCGGTTCGCCAGTGGCAAAGAGGTTACAGGCAACGGATAGAGCCCGGACCCCTGGTCCACTGATAGTGGAGGGCTCGTCTGACACGAAGTGCGAAGGGGGTCAACGCCATACAGCCCATTCACAGTCAACACTCGACATTGGGCCCGGCCCATACAACGGCATTGGGCCGCTCGAAAGTTCGGTGCAATTTTCAGCATCAACATTTTGGCCCTAGAAGAAGAGGTCCCACAAAATCATAAGCCTCTGAGGACCCTTATACCCAGTTTTTCCTAAAGCCACGATGTCGAAATCGACAGAAGGCATATATTCCCGCTCTGCGGGAAGCATCGCTCTCAACACTCGGGCCCAGGTTAACGCACGGCAAACTCAGGCACAAAACCAGCCCGAGACTAGCGCTCATCAAGATCCTGCTGTCAACAAAGAAAGATAACGACTAGTCCGGCTGGAATACAGTGTATTCCGGCTTACCGGTTTGATATCCAAACACATCAGCCACAACAACGCCGATCTCAAAGGCGCCGATGAGGAGGAAAGTCTAGAGGAGGCTCTCGAACTCACACAACGAGAGCCTATCACGGCACAAACAGGTCCTCAAAACATTCAGGAGCCAGAACAATCTCACTCAACTCGACGATCAGCTTTCGCCCGGCTCGGGAGAAACGAAGATGGTGCCGATAGCGCGAGAGCACAAAAAAACCACCGTCTCCGGCGAACGCACGGACGACGTGGAAGACCTCCGCCACCATCTGAATCACCCCGATCGAGAAGAAGATCTCCGGTGCTACATCAACCGGCGAAGAGAAACATTCTGCTACCAAGGAGACTCACACGACGCACACTCTGAGTCATCTGAGAGACCTCAGTACGCAGCACCTCGCCACACGACGGGACAAGTAAACTTTGCACCTCCACGTGACTCGAATTTCAGACAACCACTCTTCTGCTACCAACGGATCAGTGGCTCCTATGAATTTAAGAGCTCGCATTCGGCAGAATCTTTAATATAGTGGTTCGTCACGCATTCTGGGACGTTGACGAACTTCAACTTCTTCTTCCTCTTCCATTAGTTCATCCTTTTTTTTATCATAAAATATTCTTCTGGTCATTCATTCTTGGCCTAATACTTCATATTTTTTACGTCTAAATGCTTCGTAAGTTATCATATTTGTTTGGTATGCTGACCACATCGATGTTGAATACATTCTAGAGCATCTCTTGGGAAATCTTAATTCACTTTCCCTCGGCCACGGTGACGACCACAAGCACGGTCTCACAAGACCCTCCTGTCTTCCATACTATTATTTATACGAATAGTCGCATCATCCATTTAATCTTCATTTTAAACATAGTCGAGGTTATCATCTTCATAACCTTTCTTTAGATCATCTTCCATATCAATCTCTCTCCATGATCGTCTTACGAATAAACCTCTTCTAGATCGACCTCCTCTGGTTCTTCTTTCGGATCAAGCTCATTCTTCTTAGAGCTTCATCATAACTTGTTATCTCGGAAGGAAAAACGAGACGACTCTTGGAAGGAAGTTTGGTCCTGAGAAAAGTGGGCCAAAACACACAAGTTTCGGGCGCCGGAGTCCTCGAACCAACATAGGAAGGCCAGTACCGCATCACCAAAGTCGTCCGAGACAATACGTACCGGCTAGCGGAAATGGGGGTAAGGAAATCCCCCGCCCCTGGAACGTCAAACACTTGAAGCAGTACTATCACTAACCTTCCCCACGACGTTCTCACTGGCACGAGAATAGCCCCGACCGCCAGCATATGTAAAAGAAGGCGCCACAAGAAGCGCCAGTCGACGTACGAGACATATCAATATCTTCTTACTTATAAGAACTGTTGTCTCTGTCATAAGTTTCCTCATAACCAGGCCGGATTACTAAAAAACTAGGGGTATATAGAGGTGTAAAGCTCACAAAAAAATGTCCGAAACAACCGGGAAATCACAAGTGTGGATACTTTGTCATGAAGTTCATGCACGACATCGTCATAAAGGGTATTGCGTTTATTGATTAAAAAGTATTTATAGTTTAAAAGAGTTAGATTCTCTTAGAGTTAGATTAGGTGCATATGTTCATCAAAAATTTGCAAAGTATGATGAAGAATAGAATATTATGTAAATGGACAGTCTTACATTCTTTGGTATATAACGACGGTACTATTTGTAAGTATGAACGACGCTTTTTGTAGGTACGGAAGATTATTTGTATAAATCAGTTAATTTTGGGATTTAAATATATATTATTTATTATTTGCAGGTGATACCAAAGCATCCGGGCGATTTAAATCGCCCGGTTTTTTTTATTTTATATCGGCATCGACGACGGATGAAAAACCGTCTCGGAAAGCATTATATCAATGCAATCGGGCAAAAAAACGCCACGGCAATACTAAAATTGCCGCGGCGTATTTATCCCAACGACACTAATATATTGGCCGCGGCAAATATAATTTTTGCTGCGGCCAATATTCATTCCAACGACACTTATTAATGTCGTTGGATAAATATACGCCGCGGCAAAAATTATATTTGCCGCGGCCAATGTTCATTCCAACGACACTTAATTAGTGTCGTTGGAGAAATATATGCCGCGGTAAAGATTATGTTTTCCGCGGCGTACAACATGTCCGAGATTTTCGAGTTTTGGAATCACCTCACAAAACACTTATTATGTGCCATTGGAATGTTCGCCGCGGCAAAGCTATTATTATGCCGCGGTGAATTTGGACTCCGTCTACACTTTTTAAGTGTAGTCTGTGAGCATAAGCTTGACTTAGCCTGTCACACAGAGGAAGTCAGCCCGGGTACCGACCAGAACCGAAGACGGATAAGAGTTCAGCCCAGCTCGGGTGAACACGAGCAGGAAGTCCGGATAGAAGGCAAGCCCAGCCCGGGGCAGACGAGCAGGCCAGCTCGGGGACAGATAAGCTGTCCGGGCATGAAATGGAAAGTCAGCAACTACCAAGCTTGAAGACATGCCAGCCCGTCTGTCTTATGGCATCGATGGGAGACCCAGCTTGGCTATGGCACGCACGGCTCAGACACGTGAATTTTCACGCGCTCAAGATGATAGGCGAGAAGAAGATGGCCTTCGGGGTTCCCAAGATAGAACACCCCGACCAGCTATATGAGTGCTGCATGATCGTGAAGCAGACGAGGATACTGTTTCCGATCAAGGCCAAATTCCGAGCAGAGAGACCCTTACAGTTGGTGCATGCAGACCTATGTGGTCCAGTCACCCCAGCAAATTTGGCAGGTAACAAATACTTCCTCTTACTTGTTGATGATTACAGTCGCTGGATGTGGGTTTATATGCTTAAGGAGAAGAGCAGAGCCTTTGAGGTCTTCAAGAAGTTCAAGAAGATCGTGGAGAATGGCTCGGTGCACAGGTTAAAGGTCTGGCGTACAGACCGAGGAGGAGAATTCACTTCCCAGCAGTTCGGAGAATTCTGCGACCAGGAAGGAGTTCAGCGTCACTTGTCCGCACCCCACACGCCCCAGCTGAATGGCGTAGTGGAAAGACGAAACCGAACTGTGATGAACAGAGCGAGGAGCTTGCTCAAGAGCATGCAAGTTCCAGCCCATTTTTGGGCAGAAGCAGTGAGACATGCGGTCTACCTGCTTAATCGTTTGCCGACCAAAGCGCTAGGAGAGCGTACTCCCTACCAGGCGTGGAAAGGGAAGAAACCACACTTAGAACATTTGAGAGTGTTCAGGTGCACCGCACATGTGAAGGTTGCGGGGCCACATCTCAAGAAGCTGGACGACAGGAGTCAAAAGATGGTTTACCTTGGCGTTGAAGAAGGAAGCAAGGCACACAGACTCTACGATCCACGACGCTGCAGACTCCAAGTGAGCAGATATGCTGTGTTCGAAGAAGAGATGAAGTGGGAATGGCGCGACGAGAAAGGAGAACCTGAGAAGAACTCAGTGGAGTTCACAGTTTAAGATGGAGAAGGCGTTGCCGAGCAGGATCAGCCCGGAACACCCAGCTCGGGAACAGCTTTGCCAAGCACGAGAGAATCCAGCTCGGAAGAGAGCACCCCGGATACACCCAAGACACTAAGTCCGAGAAGGACCAGCCCGTCCAGCTTGGGAGATTCCTCCATAAAAGATAGCCCAAGAGGATTCCGACCTCTAGCAGACGTCTACGATCAGACTCAAGTAGTGGAGATGAGCCTGGAGGAACTTTCTTTGTTGTGTGCAGAAGAACCAGCCAGCTACCAGGAGGCAGGAGCCGAGCAAGAGTGGCTAGAAGCAATGAAGAAGGAGATGGAGTCCATCGAGAAGAACAGGACATGGGAGCTTACCCACCTGCCCAAAGGTCATAATCCCATCGGCCTGAAGTTGGTGTATAAGCTGAAGAAGGACACTGAGGGGAATGTCCTTAAGCACAAGGCAAGGCTGGTAGCCAAAGGCTACGTGCAGAGAAAAGGCATAGACTTTGAGGAAGTCTTTGCTCCAGTAGCTAGAGTGGACACGATCAGACTCATCCTAGCCCTAGCAGCTCATCGAGGTTGGGAAATTCACCATCTGGATGTCAAATCGGCATTCCTAAACGGTGACCTCGAGGAAGAAGTGTAGTCAAGCAACTAGAGGGGTTCAGCGTCACGGGCAAGGAGCAGAAGGTGTACAAGTGATCTAAGGCCCTGTACGGGTTGAGACAAGCACCAAGAGCGTGGAACAACCGCCTTGACAAGAGCTTGAAGAACCTTGGATTCACTAAGTGCCTGAGTGAGCAGGCAGTCTACACCAGGAGTACCGGGCAGGAAACTCTGATCGTGGGAGTTTATGTAGACGACCTGATCGTCACTGGATCCAGCGCAGGAGGCGTAGACGGATTCAAGCAGCAGATGATGGCCGAATTCGAGATGAGTGACCTCGGATTACTTTCGTACTTACTCGGTCTATATGTGGAACAGAATAAGGACTGCATTATGCTGAAGCAGTCGACCTACGCGAAGAAGATCCTCAAGTTGTTCGAGATGACGGGTTGCAACCCAAGCAAGTATCCAATGGAGGCAAAGCTGCAACTCGGGAAGGACGCTGAAGGGAGAAGATTGGATCCCACGGAGTACAGACGCGTGATCGGGTGCCTGAGGTATCTTACCCACACCCGACCAGACATTTCACACGCAGTCAGGATAGTCAGTCGATACATGGAGAAGCCCACAAGTGCACACCAGTAGGGGTGAAGCACATCTTGCGATACGTGAAGAGGATGTGGAGCAGAAGTACTAGTCGGCTTTACAGACAGTGATCTGGCCGGTGATATCGATGACAGGAAGAGTACCGGAGGGATGGCATTCTACCTCAACGTATACCTGATCACCTGGCAGTCTCAAAAATAGCAGACAATAGCTCTATCCTCATGCGAAGCAGAGTTCATGGCGGCAACCGCAGCAGCATGTCAAGCTATGTGGTTGAAGGGGCTACTTAGTGAAGTGACCGAATCCGAGCAGAGACCAGCTACTCTCTACGTGGACAACAAGTCTGCAATTGCGTTGATGAAGAATCCAGTGTTCCATGGACGGAGCAAACACATTGACACGAAATTTCACTACGTTCGTGAGTGTGTGGAGAAGCGAGAGATCATCGTGGAGTTCGTCAACACGAGGGAGCAATGGGCAGACATACTTACCAAGGCTCTAGGGAGAGTCAAGTTCGAAGAGATGAGAAAGCTGCTCGGAGTGAAGAAAGTAGAAGCGAGTCAAGCTTACGGGGGAGAATGTGAGCATAAGCTTGACTTAGTCCGTCACACAGACGAAGTCAGCCCGGGTACCGACCAGAACCGAGGACGGACAAGAGTTCAGCCCAGCTCGAGTGAACACGAGCAGGAAGTCCAGATAGAAGGCAAGCCCAGCCCGGGGCAGACGAGCAGGCCAGCTCGGGGACAGAGAAGCTGTCCGGGCTGGAAAGGGAAAGTCAGCAACTACCCAGCAAGGAAAGCGCGTAGCTTGAGGAGCAAGCAAAAATCGAGTCAAAGATTTGATAAGATTATTTAGGGTAGTTTCCTGATTTTTTGTGATTTGGTTAGCTAGGGTTTCGCCTATGTGAGGCTATAAATATACCTAGCATGTACACTTTGTAAAGTGCTGAGTCCATTAGAGTTTGAGTTTACCTTCTTGTATTTTGCCTGTGAGCTTAAGCTTGACTTAGTCCGGATGACGACCAGAACCCAGGACGGGCAGAAACACTTGCGAGGAGTCAGCCCGGGTACCGACCAGAACAGAAGACGGACAGCTGTTCAGCCTAGCTCGGGTGAACACGAGCAAACCGTCCGGATAGAAGGCAAGCCCGGCCAGAGGCAGACGAGCAGGCCAGCTCGGGGACAGAGAAGCTGTCCGGGCAGGAAAGGGAAAGTCAGCAACTACCCAGCAAGGAAAGCGCGTAGCTTGAGGAGCAAGCAAAGATCAAGTCAAAGATTTGATAGGATTATTTAGGGTAGTTTCCTGATTTGGTGCGATTTGGTTAGCTAGGGTTTCGCCTATGTGAGGCTATAATTATACCTAGCATGTACACTTTGTAAAGAGTAGAGTCCATTAGAATTTTGAGTTTATCTTCTTGTATTGCCTTCGATTTCTTTTGGTGTTATTCGTGTTCTTTGCAGATCCGTGAATTGGGATCCAACAAGTGGTATCAGAGCTTCAATCGAAGAACATTTCTTCATCATCAGAGTCACCAATCGACGGAGCTTTGGTTGCGCAGAAATCAGACTCCAGAGAAGGCACAGTTACACTCCATTACCCCATGCTCACGAAGAGCAATTACGCCGTGTGGGCGTTGAAGATGAGGGTGAATCTGCAGGCGCAGGGAGTATGAGAGGCCGTAGAGAACGGCGGTGTCGAAGGACGCAAGGAAAGAATGGCTCTAGCCGCTATCTACCAAGCAGTTCCGGAAGATGTTCTTCTCATGCTTGCCGAGAAAGATTCCGCGAAGGAAGCATGGAAAACTCTTCAGACCATGCACATGGGCGCAGATCGCGTCAAGGAGGCAAAGGTCCAGACCTTGAAGAGTGAGTTTGAGGTCATGAGGATGAGGGAGAGCGAATCAATTGATGATTTCGCTATGCGGCTCACGTCCATTGTGACCGGCATACGCTCGCTGGGAGACAAGGTGGAGGAGACCACCGTCGTCAAGAAATTTCTCCGAGCAGTGCCTCACAGGTACATGCAGATCGTGACGTCGATCGAGCAGTTCGGCGATCTCAAGACCATGTCGGTCGAGGAGGTTGTTGGTCGTCTCAAGGCCCACGAAGAGAGACTTCGGGGTTACGGTGACAAAGACGAGGAGAAGAACCTCCTGCTCACGCATGAAGAGTGGACGTCCAGACAGCGGAAAACCGGGGGAGCCGAGTTTTCTACAAGACCCTCAGGTCGGAACAGCTTTGGTGGAGAAGTCCGAGGACGCGGACAGGGTCATGTACGGGGTCGAGGTCGGGACATGCAAGGTCGCGGCAGTGGATCTACCCGTCAGGAAGGCACGACCAGGAGAGACAAGAGCAAAGTGAAGTGCTACAATTGTCAGAAGCTTGGGCACTTTGCATCTGAGTGCCGAAGCAGGAACCAGGGCGAAGAGGCGAATCTAGCAAGATTCCCAGACGATCAGCAACAGCCGACATTGTTGTTTGCCGAACAGGAAACGCACCTGGACGAACAGAATGGCGAGTGTGACGCCAAGGCCCGGGCAGAAGTGATCAGTGTGACGATCAGCCCAGAGGCCAAGCAGACCTGTCCGGAGGAGACCAGCGAGAAGGTTTTCCTCATCGAGGATAAAGTTATTGCAAACCTCCTCGTAGACGGAGAGAAGAAGGTCAGTACCGACATATGGTACTTAGACAACGGAGCTAGCAACCACATGACTGGGGACCGAGCTAAGTTTGAAGAGCTCGATGAGAAGATCACGGGCAGCGTGAAATTCGGCGACGGATCAGTCGTAGAGATCAGAGGCAGAGGGTCGATCCTGTTTGAGTGCAAGAATGGCGACCAGCGTCTTATGACCCAGGTGTATTTCATCCCGAAGTTGAAAAGCAACATCATCAGTCTAGGACAGATGACTGAGATCGGGAACACGGTGTTGCTGCAAGGGTCCTACCTGAAGATGTGGATCAAGGAAGGAGAGCTGTTGATGAAGGTGGAGCGAACACCCAACAGACTCTAAAAGATTCTCCTGAAGACATGCCAGTCCGTCTGTCTTATGGCATCGATGGCAGACCCGGCTTGGCTATGGCACGCACGGCTCGGACACGTGAATTTTCACGCGCTCAAGATGATGGGCGAGAAGAAGATGGCCTTCGGGGTTCCCATGATAGAACACCCCGACCAGCTATGTGAATGCTGCATGATCGCAAAGCAGGCGAGGATACCGTTTCTGATCAAGGCCAGGTTCCGAGCAGAGAAACCCTTACAGTTGGTGCACGCAGATCTATGTGGTCCAGTCACCCCAGCAACTTTGGCAGGTAACAAGTACTTTCTTTTACTTGTTGATGATTACAGTCGCTGGATGTGGGTTTATATGCTTAAGGAGAAAAGTGGAGCCTTTGAGGTCTTCAAGAAGTTCAAGAAGATCGAGGAGAATGGCTCGGTGCATAGGTTAAAGGTCTTGCGTACAAACCGAGGAGGAGAATTCACTTCCCAGCAGTTCGGAGAGTTCTGCGACCAGGAAGGAGTTCAACGTCACCTGTCTGCACCCCACACGCCTCAGCAGAATGGCGTAGTGGAAAGGCGAAACTGAACTGTGATGAACACAGCGAGGAGCTTGCTCAAGAGCATGCAAGTTCCAGCCCGGTTTTGGGCAGAAGCAGTAAGACATGCGGTCTACCTGCTCAATCGTTTGACGACCAAAGCGCTAGGAGAGCGTACCCCCTACCAGGCGTGGAAATGGAAGAAACCCCACTTAGAACACTTGAAAGTGTTCGGGTGCACCGCACACATGAAGATTGCGGGGCCATATCTCAAGAAGTTGGATGACAGGAGTCAGAAGATGGTGTACCTTGGCGTTGAAGAAGGAAGCAAGGCACACAGACTATATGATCCACGACGCGGCAGACTCCAAGTGAGCAGAGATGCTGTGTTCGAAGAGGAGATGAAGTGGGATTGGCGCGACGAGAAGGGAGAACCCGAGCAGAACTCAGTGGAGTTCATTGTCGAAGACGACCAGGATGTTGCCGAGCAAGAGAAGCCCGGAACACCCAGCTCGGGAACAGGCTTGCCAGAAACGAGGGAACCCAGCCCGGGAGAGAGCACCCCGGATACACCCAGGACACCAAGTCCGAGCAGGACCAGCCCGTCCAGCTCGGGAGATTCCTCCATAAAAGACGGCCCAAGAGGATTCCGACCTCTAGCAGACGTCTACGATCAGACTCAAGAAGTGGAGATGAGCCTGGAGGAACTTTCTTTGTTGTGTGTAGAAGAACCTGCCAGCTTCCAGGAGGCAGCAGCCGAGCAGGAGTGGCAGGAAGCAATGAAGAAGGAGATGGAGTCCATTGAGAAGAACAGAACATGGGAGTTAACCGACCTTCCAAAAGGTCACAAGCCCATCGGCCTGAAGTGGGTGTATAAGCTGAAGAAGGACACTGAGGGGAATGTCCTTAAGCACAAGGCAAGGCTGGTAGCTAAAGGCTACGTGCAGAAGAAAGGCATAGACTTTGAGGAAGTCTTTGCTCCAGTAGCAAGACTTGACACGATCAGACTCATCCTAGCCCTAGCAGCTCATCGAGGTTGGGAAATTCACCATCTGGATGTCAAATCGGCATTCCTAAACGGTGACCTCGAAGAAGAAGTGTACGTCAAGCAACCAGAGGGGTTCGGCGTCACGGGCAAGGAGCAGAAGGTGTACAAGCTATCCAAGGCCTTATACGGGTTAAAACAAGCACCAAGAGCGTGGAACATCCGCCTTGACAAGAGCTTGAAGAATCTTGGATTCACAAAGTGCTTGAGCGAGCAGGCAGTCTACACCAGGAGTACCGGGCAGGAAACTCTGATCGTGGGAGTGTATGTGGACGACCTGATCGTCACAGGATCTAGCGCAGGAGGCGTAGATGGGTTCAAGCAGCAGATGATGGCCGAATTCGAGATGAGTGACCTCGGATTACTTTCGTACTACCTTGGTCTCGAGGTGGAACAGAAGAAGGACTGCATTACGCTGAAGCAGTCGGCCTACGCGAAAAAGATCCTTAAACAGTTCGAGATGGCGGACTGTAACTCGAGCAAGTACCCTATGGAGGCGAAGCTGCAGCTCGGGAAGGATGCTGAAGGGAGAAGAGTGGATCCCACGGAGTACAGACGCGTGATCGGGTGCCTGAGGTATCTCACCCACACCCGACCAGACATTTCACACGCAGTCGGGATAGTCAGTCGATACATGGAGAAGCCCACGAGTGCACACCAGCAGGCGGTGAAGCACATCTTGCGTTACGTGAAGGGCACGACGGACTACGGGATCCAGTACAACCGAGGAAGTGGAGCAGAAATACTAGTCGGCTTTACGGACAGTGATCTGGCCGGTGATATCGATGACAGGAAGAGTACCGGAGGGATGGCGTTCTACCTCAACGGAAACTTGATCACCTGGCAATCTCAAAAGCAGCAGACAGTAGCTCTATCCTCATGCGAAGCAGAGTTCATGGCGGCAACCGCAGCAGCATGTCAAGCTATGTGGTTGAAGGGGCTACTTAGTGAAGTGACCGGATCCGAGCAGAGACCAGCTACTCTCTACGTGGACAACAAGTCTGCAATTGCGTTGATGAAAAATCCAGTGTTCCATGGACGGAGCAAACACATTGACACGAAGTTTCACTACATTCGTGAGTGTGTGGAGAAGCGAGAGATCATCGTGGAGTTCGTCAACACGAGGGAGCAACGGGCAGACATTCTTACTAAGGCTCTAGGGAGAGTCAAGTTCGAAGAGATGAGAGAGCTGCTCGGAGTGAAGAGAGTGGAAGCAAGTCAAGCTTACGGGGGAGAATGTGAGCTTAAGCTTGACTTAGTCCGGATGACGACCAGAACCCAGGACGGGCAGAAACACTTGCGAGGAGTCAGCCCGGGTACCGACCAGAACAGAAGACGGACAGCTGTTCAGCCCAGCTCGGGTGAACACGAGCAAAACGTTCGGATAGAAGGCAAGCCCGGCCAGAGGCAGACGAGCAGGCCAGCTCGGGGACAGAGAAGCTGTCCGGGCAGGAAAGGGAAAGCCAGCAACTACCCAGCAAGGAAAGCGCGTAGCTTGAGGAACAAGCAAAGATCAAGTCAAAGATTTGATAGGATTATTTAGGGTAGTTTCCTGATTTGGTGCGATTTGGTTAGCTAGGGTTTCGCCTATGTGAGACTATAAATATACCTAGCATGTACACTTTGTAAAGAGTAGAGTCCATTAGAATTTTGAGTTTATCTTCTTGTATTCCCTTCGATTATTAATCAAGAGAAATTCTTCTCCCAAAAGTTTGTGTCCTTTTGGTGTTATTCGTGTTCTTTGCAGATCCGTGAATTGGGATCCAACAAGTAATTCCCTATCACGAACAAAATTTAAATGCGAAAAAGAAAAAATATTTTCAGAGTGATTGATCATAAACACCAATTGTCTTACGACCCAACGTGAAATCACATTATAAACTTACAACAATACTTTATATGAGCTTAATTCCAGAAATTACAACTATTTTCTAATTAAAATTATAAGTAAACATATTGTGCAATGCTCAATTATGCCTTATTTCATGTATTCAAACTAAAACTATTTTGTCTTAAGTGATCATTATTGTGCCCCTATTAATTTAGGTGTGATAACCTTAGAACAACGGATACATGTCCAAAAGTCCAAAGTTAATAACTTCACCGCAAGATTAATCACACCCTCATTTTTTATTTTTTTTTAACATGGGTAGAAGAAATCGTAACTATGCCAAATTTCCATGGATATCATATAACATTGTGAACTTCTGTTGTACCTCAAGAAAACACACGACGTACACTAAAATAATTCACATATAATATTCCAATTGTTCATCTTGTATTTATGTATTATGCACCATATACAAAAATATTCATAACATAATAACAATTAGATGTCCACAACATTTCACATTACGATTCATCATCCATCATTTCATGACACAAACTTTATATATATATATATATATATATATATATATATATATCTTGACAATAACTCCTGAATATTCTTGCACAATCATAACTTGCACATGCATGCAACCTATCGTGCATTCAGTTATACGTAATCCTAAAATATTACATGATAAAATTTCAGTTCTAAACTAATTTTTTGAGCCTTAAATAAAATACGGATATCAATTCAACATATATATCAGAAGTTAAATTAATTAAAAATTTCTTAGGATTTTTCCCTTTAGAAATTAAAACTTCTTAGCGATTTAGAAGGCCAAACATCCTTAAATTAAATCCTTAGACTACTTACATATAGAAGCTTTGGATAAGAAGTTATTTTCCGTAAATATTCTGTAGAAAATGAGAAAACAACTCGGCAAAAGTGAGTGAAAGTCTTGCTACGACGATCTATTATTTTCAAGAAAAGTTAACGAATATACCTTATAGTTGATCATGCAGTTGACCATGGCTTTGGTGCGATTTAGATTCTAAGAAGCAAGAGCATAAACGAGCATAAACGGTTTTCTCTAACTCTCCTTTTTAATTTTTTTTACTAATTTTTACTACTTTTCATTTTTATTAGAAAAATATTATCTTTTATTACTGTTAAGACGTATTTTTTGCGTTCCACATGTAATATGACGTTATGATCGTGAACGATAGGAATAAAGCGAGTGCAGAAAAGTAAAGGAACATCAATACTTTTTGGTAACGCAGTTCAGACTTCTTCATGTCACTACATCTGCGGGGCACTCACCCAAATTAAACAACCAAGAGTTACAAGAGATGATTAGAAACAGTAAATCATATGGACCAAAAGCATATAAAGGAACCTTCCCCTTGTTGTCACGCCAACAGCTTTGACATCCAGCATATGAACTCTTGATGAAACGCAAGATCCCCTTGCACACAATCAGCTACGAACGTCCCGTCCTTCTCCACTTCACTCGTGAATGTTGATTGACTTCTCCCGAAGGTTTTAGAGATTGTCTTTGTAAGTGCTAACGAAATAGGACCTCATTAGCGGGGACTAATATGAGCTGGCCTTGAGAATCTTTCTGTCTTGATGACGCAATCAGCTCCCTGATTCTCTCAACTGATTAGAATAATCACACAATATTCTTCATTTACTTCAGCATGTTATCCATCATTAACTGCAGGGAGAGGTCGACTCAATCACTCATTCATTGAGGATGCGCAATAAGTTTACAAACACCTAACCCTAGGTACTTAAAATTAGAATTGTCATGAAAATCAAAATTTATGGTAGTTTCAAATATGGTTACGTAGACTGGAGGCTTCAACAATCAGGTATCAGACTATTACGTCATCGATTACCTGATTTCTAATCAAACATAAATTATTTAGATACGCATATTCAATGCTATCTTTCCGCTTATATTTTTATAATAACGAACGTTGCATGCGTTAATCAACATTAGTTATATATTCATAGTCCATATTAAAGAGTAAATATACAGCTGTATTGTTGAAAATTGAGATAAAGACTTGACAACTACGCAAGGTCTGAGACAATTATTCAAATACGGTAGACATTAAGTTATCGTCATAATTCGACGTGAAATTTGAACATAATATTTTGAGCAATCATGGAGATTATCGTGATCAAGTTAGCTTGCGAAAGGCTTCATTCAAAATATATGTTTAATAGTAGGAAGATTAAATAATCTTGCGTATTGAACAAAAAGTTACATTTAATATTGTTGAGATTGTAATACAAAGTACAAACTATAGTAGCTAGGTCGACGACTAAATATGAAGGTGAAAGAAACAAACTAAGCTAAGTATATTCCCATATTTGTAGTGGGATACTGCCAAATGTCACAAAATAATATCAAATGTCCATGTTCTGTTTAGGTCCACATATAACTTAACATCAATGTGTACATCTAGTGTAACATACATTAATTCAATAAATGTTGAATTAGAGATGTATTATACCGCCCCTAAAAAAAATTAGAATATCGCTAATAGTCAATTACATACTCGAAATCTCTAAGAGATAATCCAATCTTATTCAAGGTTTATTTTGTTCCATCACACATCATGTCAAAAACTCGTGTTTTAAGATTGATGTGTACAAAGTATATACAAATCATCATGAAAATTATTAACCTGATAAAATAATAAGATTTTAAAAACAACCTTCATAAAACAATAATCCCCAAAGCGTGTGTCACACTTTCATTTCTTAAAAAAATACAATAGTGTAATCTAAACTGTCGCAGAAAAACTGAAAAACAATTTTTCTTCTTCTTCTATCTTTTGCCTGTTTCTCATTACGAATATTTGGTGAAGGAGCGCTTGAAAACGACTACTAACTTATTTGTTTTCTATATATTCTAGGGTAATCCAATAAAAGTCCGAATATACATGTTCTAATTCTCTATTTTTTTCTCCTCATTTCACTTTCGTAAAAAAGTTTTGTCCTCAACTATTAGTCTGTTACTTCATGCCACATGTAACACAGAATGCAATTTTTTCATTATTTAATTAAGAGTTAATCTCTACAAAAATCTCAATACTTTCAAAAAATAGACATGTAAGTTCAAATTCTTTTTTTTTTTTACCGGACAAAATTCCAATTCTCTGGTTGTGTCTCCTCATTTAGCTTCCGTCAAAATTTTCTAACCATAGAATATGTCGTTTTTTGGCTTAAAAAATAAATTATGCTCATTTTTAAGTACATATCTCACTGTTATCTTTGATCATTAAAACTTTCTGATGGCTAATTTTTCCCGGAACTGAGGCCTCAGAAAGTTCCCGATATGGCTAATTTGTTGAGAAACAATTAGGAAACACAATTTTAATTTGGAAAAACAATTTTGAGACATTAAGATTTTATGCTGAAAATAACATGGAAGAACTATGAAGTTACTGAAGGACTAACGAATGACACTTTTTCAACATTGGGTCTTTATGTTGTGAAAAACAATATCAGGAAAAACTTACAAATGACACTTTTTCAACATTGGGTCTTTATGTCGCGAAAAATATTACGTCTTATAAGTCTTTATACAGTGGGGAAAAATGACATTTTCGTTTTACTTTGATAAACATCGAATTTTTATGTCTCAAAAATAACCACCAACGTCTCTCCGTTGTCGGGACCTCTGATACGTTACCTTGTTGTAGGAGACCCTTGATCTTTTGCTCTAATTAATATGCAAAAACTAATTAATGCAAAATAATTAAACGTCAAGGAAAATTGAAATTTAACCTAACCCCGATCCGTTGCCTTGTTGTAGATGACCCTTGTTCTTTTGCTCTAAAAATAAAATAATGCAAACGCTAATTAATGCAAAATAATTAAACGTCATGGAAAATTGAAATTTAACCTAACCACAATTGATTTGCCAATAATATATGTAATGCATTATAATTAAAATATGGTGATATTTAAATATATTAAAAAAATCAGTTTTTCGTCATATATGACCATTATAAGTTGGAAGATTGTGCTGTTTATTCATAACGAATAAAATCAACTGAATTGTCCTCCAATCAAAGTGATTGAATTTTTTCTAATTATCCATTATATAAAATGTTATAAATCACACGCTATCATCTTATTTATTTAGCTTAATCTTTGAGAAGGACCGTTTGGCGAATCAAACCTATTTGATTAGACCATTCCTGCGATTTTCTTTTCAATAGAAAATGTTTGTTTATATAATTGCCTTGATTAGAAAAGTCAGATAAAAAAAAAAAAAAAAAAAGCCAGTCCAGACTTTCACGCACCGAATTATAAATTTATAATTAGCATATTGGATTCTAGCAAAAAAAAAAAAATCTTTCAATGTTACAAATTTATTCTTAATGAGAAGCAGATAAAGAATTAAAAATAGTTATTGTGTCTTTTTGTTTATAATTAATTGCATAATTTTACTTAAATGTCATAATCTAAAAAGATATGTGATAGACAGCGTACACTTGTGGGAATTATTTTAATAATTATCTTCTCAAGTCATTCCAAAATATGTAGCGAAGTTTGACTTTACAAAAATCACGTTATATTTTCGTGACTTCTACTCTAATTGATTGCTTTGTAGGTGTACACATCAATAAGCTGTGTGAATGGATGGATCATGCTTCAACATAAATAACTTTTATATTTGTAAGGAACTTTGAATAAGATTCTCTTTTGCTCCATTTTTATTTCAAATTATTTAGGTAAATTTTAAGTCTTCAACGGTATATTTGTGGCAAAAGTATCTACATGGTACAAAAAATATGACATATTTTCATTTTATTTAGTGGCAAAAATTCCCTATGATATAATAAGTCTCGGAAAAAATAATTATGTTTTTTTTTAATAACTCTCTACAATGAAAAAACACATGGTGACATATTATTTGTCAACGTTTTCACTTATTTAATTTCGACCAAGTACTTTGCGCCTCTTTGACCACGGCAACATGAATGACCTAGATTGCTTAGGTGGTCTTTGGTTAACTGGTTTGGGAAACCAATTTTGTAATTTAGTTTGGGAAATCAGTCTGATAGTTTAGCCTACCAAACTAGTTTGGGAGTTTGATTTTTGAAACACTGTTTGGTTAGCCTTTTGTTAATCTGTGGTGAATTTAAATGGAAAAAAAATGTAAAAAAACACAATTTATGTTACTAAAAAGATGTTTTATTTGAAAGTAATATATATTAATATTATTTCTAAAAAATATTTGCCATAATACAAAAATTATTCATATTTCATGACTCTAATTAATGTTTAAATAATGTAATATAAAGTAGTATATATTCCGTTTCAAGAGTTTATATCATTGTAATTAAGTTAGTATTTCATAATATACATAATTTAAGTATATATGTTAATATGTTAGTAATATCATTAAAATATATAATTATATATAAAATTAATTTTAATAATTTATTATATGAGTTAATTTCACTATTAATATCTTATTACAAATAAAATAATACTATTATAGAATGATAATATATTTTTATGGTTTTATTTTGTACGATTGAGTTGAAGATCAAAGACAAAAAACAACATCAAGTTGTTTTCTGTTTTCCTTCATTAAAATTTCAGTGGTCTGCGAGACCGGTCTCAGAAAACAGAGACAACTGGTAACCAAACATGGTCTGCGAAACCAATATGACACTGTTTAAAACCAAAACCAGAAACTGGTTTTGGAGACCATAACCAAACGCCACCTTAGTCTTTTCCATTGTAAAACAGGCTTTGGCTACTTTGTGAGAACTAATTTGTGTTGTAATCAACTCTTTGAATCTCTTGTAGCTAATATGTTATTAAAATGGACAAAAATAGCGAAGAAAAAAAAAATACATATGTCGCTTCGTGGAACTTCGCAAAAGAGAGTTAATAGAAAAGACTTTATTATTTTTCTCAAGATCTTTCATTAATTCTCTTAACAATTTCTTGACAGTTTTCACGTTGACAGTTTTCGCCCCTTTGACCACAGTTTTCGCGTTGACAGTTTTCGCGTTACCAATTTCTTGACAGTTTTCGCGTTGACAATTTTCGCGTTGACAGTTTTCGCCCCTTTGACCACAAAACAAAATAAAGGAAGAAGAAAGCTTTGGGATAATTTTCTTTGATTGATAATCGAAGGCAAAATACAATAATGGAGTTACATTCTAAAGTTACTAAGACTTGTATTTATAAAGAAACAAGAAAGCTAAACCCCAGCTAAACTTCCTAAAATAAACTCAATCAAATCTTTACAATTTACACGTTTTTTAACAGAATGAAAAACCAAATCAAATCAAATCAGGAAGCCAAATCGTATCTCCAAACTTGCTCCTCAAGTTTGGCACCTTCCTGGAATGGCTTCTGTTGACTTCTGGCGTTTCATGTTTCTGCCCGGGAGAATCCTGCTAGGGTCCTTTTCTGCTAGGGAGCAATTCTGCTCCCCCTCATCTCTGCTAGGGGCATCTCTGATAGGGGCATTCCTGGTCGATTCCCTTCCTGCTAGGGGCCATCTCTGGTCGGACCCATCTCCGGTGGGGAGCTTTCTGGTGGGGGAATTCCTGCTAGGGAGGTTTCTGCCCGCGAGATTTCTGCTAGGAGTTGAGCCAAGTCAGACTTAAACTCACAGGCGCAACCAATCTCAGTACGCATAGGCACGGGTAGTCCAGTAGCAAGTGCAGCCAAAGGTTGGCCGCATCCACGAAACGTTAGTCCAAATGGGCATCTGCGCGGCTTTGGACATTACTAGTTCTATTATGTAGAAGATTATAGTCACTTATATTATGAAAACACTACTTCTTTATGTCCTTAAATATACTTATTACAGACTCAGAAGTTTATTCAATGAACTTAATCCCAACAAGTACATCGCAATGAAAAAGCAAATAGCTGTACGAGAATTACTAAAATCACAACATGGTAACTGTCCAGTACTGGCCAGTATAGTACTCTTTTAAGAGATTTAAGATTTATTGTAGATACATCCATAAACACACATATATTTATATAAATATATATATATAACACTACTTCTTTATGTCCTTAAATATACTTATTACAGGAAGTTTATTCAATTAACTTAATCCCAACAAGTACATCGCAATGAAAAAGCAAATAGCTGTACGAGAATTACTAAAATCACAACATGGTAACTGTCAAGTACTGGCCAATATAGTACTCTTTAAGAGATTTAAGATTATTGTAGATACATCCATAAACACACATATATTTATATATATATATATATATATATATATATATATATATATATATATATATATATATATAACACTACTTCTTTATGTCCTTAAATATACTTATTACAGACTCAGAAGTTTATTCAATGAACTTAATCCCAACAAGTACATCGCAATGAAAAAGCAAATAGCTGTACGAGAATTACTAAAATCACAACATAGTAACTGTCCAGGCCAGTATAGTAGATACATTGAATTTAAGATTCATTGTAGATACATCCATAAACACACATATTATATATATTCAAAGAGCTTATGCTTTATTATTCGACCAAAAGCCAACACTTTTCATCTGTTGATCTTGATCACGTTTGCCAGGCAATTATCTGAAGGGCTTGGCAGTGGCAAGTATCTTAGTGGCGCAGTAGGATTAAGAAGTTCAACCCTGCAAACAAAAAAACATGTAAAAATGAGAGAGAGAGAGAGTTTAAATACTACACTTTCTATTTTTAGAACATTAAATTTTACTTTATGTATTTTCAACCTATTTAATTATTTTAGAATCAAATCAATTTTTTATATATAGAAATTCCATTAACAGTGCATCTAGATCGAAAAATTGCTATACAAGAGAAATTGAAGTCGTTATTTGAAAATAGGATGAGGAGTAGTAATTATAATATAAAGGATGACTCACTTGTAGTAAAGGAGAAAATGATGGAGAAATATGGATATTTCTAGCTTGGCCAAGTCAGAACCAGGGCATAATCTGCTTCCAATTCCAAAGGGTAGAAAAGTTCCTGGTCTTGGCGTATGGTTCTGCAAATCAATTAATAAGCGTCAAATATTAAATGATATGTATCTATTTTACATATATATATATATATATATGTATATTAAATGAGTTAAAATAAAACAATATTATAATTTAACTCACTTCCCATCTTTCAGGATCAAATTTCTCTGGGTTTTGGTATGTCTGAGAATCCATGTGGACTCCCCTATTCCACACCAACACTTTCCATCCTTTTGGTATAGTATATCCTATCGTTTTTCATTAAAAATAAAGCAACATAAAACAAAAATATGTACAATAATGGATGGAGTCATAGTAGCATATATATATATATATATATTATAGAATGATTTAATTTTTTCCCCTTCTATGCATATGATGATCACTCACCGTTCACTTGAACATCAACTTTAGCTTCACGGAAATTGGTGAAATTGAGACTAGTTCTGCGAAGCGTCTCATCAATGACCTAATTAAGCATATAAACCATATATGCATAAACAACTGCTGATTATAGCAACAAAAAAAAAAAAAAAAAAAAAACAACAAGAAATAGTTCACATGAAATATAAGTTCATGAGGTGTATATATATACTTTGGAAAGATATGGCATTTGTTTAATTTCCTGCAGAGTAAGTCCTTCTTGAGTGGACGGTCTTCTTCTCATGATTTCTTCTTGCTCTTCCTGAAAAAACGGTTGTTTTAAAATCCTGACAAACTTGATGAAGTGTTATCGTACAACTTTGTGGATATTAACTGTATCGCAAAAAATAACTAAAATAGACCTTGGCTTGTGCTAAGAAGTGGGGGTTTTGTGTGAGATATATGATGGCCCACAAAGCGCTATGAGCAGAGCTTTCATGACCAGCGAACAAGAATACTAATAATAAATCTATGATATCTTCATCTTCTAATTGCTTTCCTTCTTCATCTTGTACTCCCATTAACAGGTCTACCATGTCTTTCTTATTCTCATCGCCGTTACACCTTATCCTCTCCCTCTTTTCGTCCAACACATTCTGAAGAATCTTCACCAGCTTCTTTCTTGACTGCCCATACAGTCATAAATTGCATTATATTTATATTTATATTGTGTGTGTGTATATATATATATATCAATTTTTCATGTGAAAAACATAATACAATAAGTTACCTGAAGGGCTTTGTGAAAAGCAAAGCCAGGAAAGTTGATGACCTGGGACTTTAAGCCAGCCATCAAGTCTCCGCAGAGCTCCCTGACTTCCTGAATGCCAGCATCGGAGCCGGGTCCCATGAAAACCGTGGTGATGACCTTGAAAGCGGCCTTGCGGAACTCGGTGAGGAGCTCGACGGGGCTGCTAGAGCTGGACCAGTGCTGCAAGTGGTCGACAACGATGCGCTCGATGCAAGGAATGTAAAGGGCAAGGGCTTCGTGGCCAGTGATAGGTGAGGTGGTGATGCGACGCAGGCGCTTGTGCTCAGCGTCGGAGATGTTGTGAAACGTCCGGCGGCCCATGAGGAGGATGGTGGCCTTTGGGTAGCCCGGTTTGAAGCTCTCCTCGTCACTCATCACTTTCCGGCATGTCTCCGGGGCGCACACTATGATGCTAGGGTTTCCGAAAAGATAGGTCCGGTAAATCCCAGTCCGGCCGTATCTATTATTATAATCAACAAAAGAAAAACAAAAGAAAAACAAAAGTTCAATATGGATGGCAAGGACTACTAATATTCTGAACTGTGTTATACATATTTTGGCACGTGCTGGTACGGTAGAGATAATTTATTAGTTGTAATCATCCATTTGAATTAAAAGAGAGCGAGAAGAAACAGACCTGGAAACAAGATCGGAAATGAATGAATCGGGATCGGCGGATTTGAAAGCTCGGAGGAACCTGAAGAGATTTCCGATGATAGGCCAGCCCATGTCTCCTGGCGGAAGAGGCCGGTTTTTGGTGTTCTTTGGCAAGCGAGCAACGTAATGCCATTCATTGAATCTCCTAAGAAATCCAAACACAAACACAAAACCACCCAACAGAGCGGAGAGAATCATTGGCCACATGGAATACAACTCCATGACTTATAGTTGTTTAAGTTACTTCTTGATCTTTTAGTTCTAGTATATGAATACTTGGTTTTGGTGCTGAGTGCGTATTTATAGGCCTGTTTGAGTGAGTGATGATTAATCCCTCGCATTCATTTGCCCCGGACCGGGGGCGACAAGTCAGAATAACTATTAGCTATTGCTTCTTCTTCTTCTTCTTTTTTTTTTTTTAAGTGTCGTAACAAATTATTTAAATTAGACTATTATCATGAACCAATCTCGAAATCGAAGATAGTTTAAAACTTACCTAGCTGTAATATTGTGGAGCAAAATTTATATTAAGACTCCTTGATTTCCTATTTTGGTGAAGTGCCCAAACTAATTAATCATAATCTGTATTCACTGCTCCTTCTTAACCAGATTTACACAATATCACAATAATTTGTGATCCCCAACCCTAAGACAGATCGGGTTATTAGTTTATTCTTCATATTAATTATGCATAGCTATCAACTCTCCAAGATTATCGACGAATGAGCTGTAAATTTAATCAATTATGCATATCAACTCTCCAATTGTTTTTTTCTACCAATCACACATTGTAATTAATAATACATGTGTAGTCAGGGCCGGGCGGCAGAGCCTTGAGTTTGTTGGGGCCTCATGTGAAAGTGATTTTGTGCTTTATCAAAATATATATATATATATATATATATATATATATATATCAATCAGTATAAAGATATAGAATATATAGTTATACATCTTGATATTTAGGCCCTAATAAATACTTGTTTTGTCATTAATTGTTGGCATTTACCTATGTCATCTCCTCCCTTCACTACTACAAATATTTGATTATACTACGGAGCTTCCACTACGCAAGACAAAAAGCGTCGTTTGAATCATATATTCGACGATGGAAATTATTATGCGTAGTCGGAGTTAAAAAAAAAATAGAATTCCGACGACGCAAATTTTTATGTGTCGTCGGAATCATGTATTCGCCGCGGCAACATAATATTTGCCGCGGCGAATAGTGTTCAACTACGCACATATATGAGTGTCGTCTAGAGGGGTTGAAGAAAGCAAATATTTGCCGCGGCGAATATTATGTTGCCGCGGCGGGTAATGTCCCAACTACGCATATATTAGTGTCGTCGGGATGGAAAACGACCTTCATGTCCAACGACACTTTTTAGTGTCGTTGGGGTGACTCGCCGCGGCGAATTGCAGTTTGCCGCGGCGAGAGTCGTGTTTTAACCCAAACAGGATCCAAAATCCCTCATTTCGCACGAACCCTAATATTTCTCTTTCTCTCTCTCGCCTTCGCTCGCCGCCGCGACCTCGACCCATTCGCCGTCGCCCGCCTTCGCCCGCCGTTTCCCGCCGTCGCTTGCTGCCGCCCGCCGTCCAAAGGTTAGGCATGATCTCTTTGATTTTATGCGATTTTATGATTTTGAAATTTTGAATTTGATTAGGTTTTGAAATTGTGAGTAGGTTTTGGAATTGTGAATTGTGATTAGGTTTAGGAATTGTGATTAGGTTTAGGAATTGTGAATTGTGATTAGGTTTTGAAATTGTGAATAGGTTTTGGAATTGTGAATCGTGATTAGGTTTTGAAATTGTGAATTGTGATTAGGTTTAGGAATTGTGAATTGTGATTAGGTTTTGAAATTGTGAATTGATTTAGTTTTGGAATTGTTAATTAATTTTGTTTAGGAATTGTGATTAGGCCGATTTTTAATGCAAATATATTTTTGTTTTAAAATTTAGTTTATGTTTTGGTTTGAATTCCGTGAAATGAATATATGCTATTTTTTTTTTCAGATTTCAATGGCGCCTAAAGTAAGACGGGGTGTTAGGAAAGAAACGGCGAAACAGGGAAAGCACTGGAACACTGATTTGCCCGAAGACGAGGTCAATGAAACGGTTCCTCTACCTCCGCCGCCGCATATGCCCTTAATGACGGAACCGGCAAAGAACCGTTATGCGAAGATATGCACGCGGAAACTTTGCTCCGAGCGTGGTTTCACCGAATTACCGCTCGCTTCGAATGCGTCGAATGACCTTGTCAACGCCAATTATCAACGCCGGGGTTGGCTAAATTATATGCTCGAGCCAAAGAACACGGCGTACACAAGTATGGTCCTTGAATTCTATGCGGCCCTTCCTGACAACGTCAAGGACGAGTTCGTGATAGTTCGAAATGTGCGCGTTCCCATCAGTCCGGAGGTCATAAATGCCTACTATGGCACTCCGAATTATACCGTAGAGGAGGATGAGCACAACCATTACCCGAGTGCTGAGGTCGAGTTGGACAAGGCATTTTACGACGACATCGATGCAACGATTGCGCAGCCCGGTGTGCAATGGCATTCAAGAGCTGGGGAATCACGCCTTGAGAAGAGCTAGTTGTCTAAGATCGGGAAAATTTGGATGTACTTCTTCGGTTACCATCTTTACCCGCATCTTCACTTCATGGAGCTTCAGTTCGATTTTCTGAAGCTTATCTACGCCGGCGCAAAAGGGTTGAACATCGATGTGGGTCGAGAGATCTTCCACCACATGAACCACGTCAACTACGACCACAAGAAGAGCTCATTGGGATTCCCTTTCCTTATTTCGGGTCTTTGCATGAATGCGGGGGTAAGTGTTATATAATACTAAACTATCATTTGATTAACTTGAATGTTGTTATTTTATTGATACTAAATTTTATTGAATTTGATTGTTTAGGTCGAGGCATATGATCGCGAAATCACGTTTCCCAAAGGAGGTAATTTTGATAAGGCTTGGATAAGGAATCTGAAGCCATCGGTGCTTGAAGCGCCACGTAGGCTCCAATCACTTGTGATTGGCGCCACCCCACCGGAGCAACAGTTTACATATGATGACATTCTCATGAGGGCGTTTATGGCTCACAGTCAGCGGGAAATGTACAACTACATGTTCTACGAACGCGGCTACCGGATGGCTCAAGATCCAAACTTCCAGCCACCAAATCCGTATCCAGCTCCGATTTGGCCAGCGAGGTATCCCGACTATTATCCCTTTCCCGGTGACGCAGGCGGATCCGGCAATGCAGGTGGCTCCGGCAATGCAGGCGGCCACCACGAAGACGGAATGGACGAAGACGCATGAGGAACCGTTATTTTGTTGTTTTTTCTTTGAACAATTTTAAATTATGTTATTATTTTTTTATTTTTGAACAATTTACTATGATTAGTTTTTGTTGTATTCGGTTTTTATAATTTCTTTGAACAATTTACAATGTTTAATTATTTTGTTTATTAACTTAATTATTTAAGTGTATTTAAATTTTGAAATAACAATTTAAAAAACAACTTAATTTCTGTCAAATACAACAATTTGAAAATGTGAATTAAAATCTGTCGCGGCCATTTATATATTTGCCGCGGCTATATTTCCAACGACACAAAAAAGTGTCGTCGTTCATCAAATTAGCCGCGGCAAACATATATTCGCCGTGGCTAAACTATGTGATAATCAACCCGTAGCCTCTGTAATTTCTGAACATTGTTTAGCCGCGGCGAATAGGAAGTTGCCGCGGCTAGTTTGTGTTAGCCGCGGCACGTATATGTTCGCCGCGGCTAAAACTGTGCGATAATCAACCCGTAGCCTCTGTAATTTCTGAGCATTGTTTAGCCACGGCGAACTGTAATTTGCCGCGGCCAATTTGTGTTTGCCGCAGCGAATTTATGTTTGCCGCAGCAAAACTGTGCGAAAAACAACCCGTAGCCTCTGTAATTTCTGAGGTTGTTTTAGCCGCGGCAAATTAGTAGTCGCCGCGGCGAGTCGTACGACGACACTTTTTTGTGTCGTCGGATAATTTCTGCCGCGGCATTATTTATTTTGCCGCGGCCGATATCGCAGATCTGAGATTTTATAACTCTTACTTAGGATTTCCTTTCACTTATTTCTCTATACACTCCACATACCCAATCCATTTCACACTTAGTCAACTTAGGCGACTTGGTTGAAGGATTTCAGCTTTGTCTTCTCGGCTTGTCTACGGGAAAGAAAGGTATTATTTCTCAAAATTCCGGATCTTGTTAAATAGATTTGCATTATGGCTTCTAGAGAATGGATGAAGGCAAATAGATTGAGCGATGATTACCGAAGAGGTGTTCAAGAGTTTTTTGATCTTGTTAAATTTAAGTATAGAAGAGGAGAATTTATTCGGTGTCCATGTCTCATATGTGGAAATTTAGTTTCAAAATCTATGGAGGATGTCGAATCGCACTTATTTGCGTTTGGTATAATGAGTTCATATGATCGTTAGTACTTTCACTGGGAAAAAATTCGTGGTAGAAGAGTCGATGATTATGTACAAGAACAAGACGTCGAAGAGGATGACGTGGACAGTTTGTTGAAATGCGCCGAAGAGGATTTTGTGGGAAGACCGGAGTTATTTGAGTCGATGGTGGATGATTTAGAAGCTCCTTTGTTTGATGGGTGTAAGAGTTCGAAAGTAGGGTTTTTGGTGACGTTATTTCATTTAAAGGCGGCAGGAGGTTGGTCAAATACTAGCTTTACGCAATTGTTGGAAGCCCTTCGGGATGTGCTTCCAGAGGGAAATAGAGTGCCTTTATCCATGTATGACGCAAAGAAGACGTTGGGGTTGTTAGGTTTGAAGTTCGATAAGCTTCATGCATGTCCAAAGGATTGCGTACTGTATAGGAACGAGCATGAATATTTAATGGAATGTTCGGTCTACAGTGAGTCAAGGTCGAAGATAGGGAAGAAGCCTCACGACAGTGTCAAAGGGGTTCCGCAAAAAGTATTATGGTACATTCCCCCGTTGCCGCGCTTTAAACGCATGTTTAACAATCCCACTCAAGCGAAGAACATGATTTGGCACTCAAAAAACCGCAGTAAAGATGGCGTTATAAGACACCCCGTTGATGCTGTACAGTGGAAATCTTTTGACGCCCATCATCCGGAATTCAGTGCAGATCATAGGAATTTGCGTCTCGGTTTGGCCACCGACGGGTTGAATCCATTTGGGAACATGAGTAGTCGATATAGTGTTTGGCCGGTAATACTCATCAACTACAACCTCCCTCCGAAATTGTGTATGATGCGGAAGATTTTAATGTTGACGCTTTTAATTTCGGGACCGAGCCAACCGGGAAATGACATCGATGTTTACTTGGCACCATTGATCGATGATTTGAAGATTATGTGGGAAGAATGAATGACGATCATGGATGCGCACCTACAAGAAGAGTTCAAATTAAAAAGCAATGTTAATTTGGACAATCAACGACTTCCCGGCGTACGGGAACTTGTCAGGTTACTCAGTTAAATGCAAAATTGGTTGTCCTGTTTGCATCAAAGATACATGTTCGACCCGGTTGAAGCATGGGAAGAAGACAGTTTTTCTCGATCATATGAGATTTTTACCGTTAAATCACCCATACAGGAAAAATACGAAGAAGTTTAATGGACATTAAGAATTTCGAAGACGTCCAAGAATTTTGAACGGCGAAGCTGTCTATAAGTTGATTTGCGAAGAGACTTATCCAGTACTTGGAAAAAGAAAATTAAGCGGTAAGAAAAAGTCGTATGAAGATAAACCGTTCAAGAAAGTATCAATTTTCTATGAGCTCCCGTATTGGAAGTCGCATTATGTTCGTCATTGTTTGGACGTTATGCACATTGAAAAAAATGTGTGTGAGGCGATTGTCGGTACATTGCTAGATGATCCAAATAAAACAAAAGACGGGAAGAAAGCTCGAGAAGATCTCGTTGAATTGGGTATAAGACCGGGCTTGCATCCCGAGACTCAAGGAAAAAAAACATTTCTACCACAGGCTGTGCACACGTTATCTCGACCGGAACGAAGGAAGTTTTGTGAATGGCTTGCGGCCATAAAAGTTCCCGAAGGTCATTCGTCGAACTACAAGAGGTTTGTATCTATGAAGGATTTGAGACTTATCGGAATGAAGACCCACGATTGTCATATGTTGCTTCAACAAATACTTCCTCTTGCATTGCGAGGTTTTTTGTCAAAGGAAGTTTGGTATGCCATTTCCAAGTTATGTGAGTTTTTCAACAAAATATGTGCCAAAACAGTTAAGACATTGGAACTCGACGAGATACAGGCGGACTTGGTTAAAACCCTATGCATGCTCGAGACGTTCTTTCCACCGTCATTTTTCGATATCATGATACACTTAACTGTTCACTTAGTACGAGAAGTGAAGTTTTGTGGACCCATATTTTTACGATGGATGTATCCGATTGAGCGTTATATGAAAGTCTTGAAAGGGTACGTGAAGAATTACAATCGGCCAGAAGGGAGCATTGTCGAATGTTATATGGTGGAGGAGTCGGTTGAATTTTGTGCTGAGTATTGCGCGAAAACTCCGCCGATTGGGGTGCCTAAACTCGCCGTTGCGGAATCAAAAGGCTTATCCTCAGGTAATAATTAATAATTTTATTATATAAAAAATATCGTTAAAATTATAACTGATCTTTAATGTTTTGATGCGCAGGTAATCCTTCGACTGTCAACCGAAAAGAATGGGAGCAAGCCGTTCTATATGTGTTGGACAATTCAACCGGTGTCGAGCCCTTTATTGATGTGCATATGAATGAATTGAGGCGTATTTATCCGAAAAGGTCAAAAAATGTAAAATGGCTACAAGAAGAGCACAACCGTACGTTTCCAAAGTGGTTCGATGAACATTTATATCAAAGGAGAAAGCATTATGATGAGACAATATTGAAGATCTCCGGTGGCCCTTCACAAGTAGTTACCCGGTTCATATCGTGGTACGTTAACGGGTACACGTTTTACACAAGGGGAAGAGACGAAAAACACCCCGTACAAAACAGCGGTGTTACGTTATTTGCGGAAGGAATGCATGTTGCGTCGGCCAAGGATAAGAATCCAGTACAAGCTATTATGAGCTACTACGGATATGTAGAAGATATTTGGGAGCTTGATTATTGTGGTTTGCGAGTTGGATTGTTTAAGTGCAAATGGGCCGACAACAACTACGTAAAAGTTGACGATGACGGAATTACAGTTGTTGACTTTAGACGAGTGGGCTAGGCCAATGATTCATTTATAATGGCATCCCAAGCAACTCAAGTGTTTTATGTCTCCGACCCGATTGATCCAGAATTATCTCTTGTCGTGCATGTGAAGGCAAAAAACGTAGAAGAATATTCCAACGAAGAAGCCGTAGACATAACCACCATCGCACCATTCTCGAAGAAGCTACCGAGCATTGAAGAGGTCGAGAACTTTGATGATGATGATGTTTCTAAGTTGCGACGTCTAGACATCCCGTCAACAGAAATTGAATGAAATATTCACTTATCAATATTAATTATAATTTTATATTTCACTCTACTTGTTTAATAATGTAGTTTTATGACTTTATTTATGATTAAACATTTATTATTATTTCATAATATAAGTTACTGATGTGATTTAAGTTAAATTCTCAAAAGCAAGTACTTACCGTTGATATTTTTTAATTTTTTCAATGTGTAAAAGATTGAAAACAAAACAACTTTTTCAACATGCCGTGACAAACTCCGTTACAAGAAGAAAGTTAGGGATCTGAATTAGGCTTCCCGTTTGTTTAGGGAAATTGTTGAGTAATTGTAGGGATTTAATTGGTAGGTTTTTAGTCTTAGTTTTCCTATAAATAGCTATCATAGTACGCATATTATTTCCTTTTAACTCTTGCACTTCGTAATTTCTTTGATTATCAATACAGAAAACCTTTCTGCAGTTTTCTTTCTTCCATTATCTTGCCGTACTTTTCTTCCAAGGAGTGAGTGAGTTTATTTTGTGAGTTGGTTTATCTGGCGTCTTGTTGTCGTTTCTGTAGCGATTCGAATATTGGAACCAACATTTTAACACTTAAATACATAATTTTTAGGCGGCAAAAATACCTGACGTAAAATTTTTACAAGGGATATTAATGGCAAAAAGATCAAAAGTTTATGAACGTATCTCGATAAAGACCTAGTATTTTTTTTTTCCTGCAACATAAAGACCTAATGTCTCAATCAGTGTCATTTGTTAGTTTACCGCATTTTGTTCTTAAGTAATAGGGATATTATATATCAAACTTTGGTAAAAGATCCTCATATTTTATTGCAGCATAAGTAACCATTGTCTAAAAAGTGTTTACCGCATTTTATTTTTATTAAATAGGGATATTATTTATCAAACTTTGGTAAAAGATCCTCATCTTTTAGCGGCATAAGTAACCATTGTCTAAAAAAGTGATATTTGTTTTTGCGGCATAAATACTTAAAATTTAGATTTTATATGTGGGGGATATTCACACAAAAAAAAAAAAAAAAGAGCAACAGAGTTGTGAGACCAATTGTCACGTGTACCTCTTGAAAACACGTCACATCCCAATTAACAGAATACACTTAACGACACAAAAATGAGAACCTACAAAAATGCACTTTTATAAAGAATTGGCTAAAAGACCTTATCTGAGATGTCGTTTCGCTCGGTACCCTCGTTATAACATTTTATTTCTTTTACATTTATTTTTTGCTCTAATAAATACAAATTGCGAGTTACCATTTATTTTTACCCAGTATTTTGCGAAATTACTAATTTGCCCTTTGGTAGTTGAGCGGTTTATTTATTACATTTTCTTTTAAGGTTTTTTTTCAAACATATTATCGCTTCTTCTCCGTGATTACTTCACTTCGATGCTTTCTATTTCCCAAGCTCCTCTCTTCCGACTCCGAACGTTTTTCTCTTCCCCATCGTACTCCTCGTTCTTTTGCTCTGTTCATCTGGTTCGCGAACGACTTCGAGCAACGAGGCTTTCTTCTATTTGCTTTCTCGGCGAAGCACGGTCCATTCAGCGACGAGTTTCTCCGATCATCGTCTTCATCCTCCCCAAAACCACATAAATGGAGGTAAATGTTTATTCTTTGAGAAACCTATGCTTTGCGAACTGTTTTGACTCGTAATGATGTTAGGGTTTTCTTATTTTACATGCAATACACTATACAATGTGGTTTACGAAGAAGAACAAGTATAGGGGTTGTTCTGTACCTATTACAGCAATACCGCTATCTATTTAATCTCCGTTCCCAGTATACCGCTAGCAGTTCGCCGTTGGTTCGAATATACTGCATTACCGCTATGGTTTTTAGAATTGCCGCTAGCTATCTATTTACACCCCGTTGTATATTACCGATAGCAGTTTACCGTTGCTCCCTATATACATTTTTATTGTTATGTATAATAGAACGTGGTTCACGGATCATCCAGCGACGGGGGAGCCCGCAACCAGCTTCACCGCCACCGCCGCCGGGGTTTGAAGAGGAGAATGACAACGAGATAGAAGTAGTGGAGAGTGACGTGGAGATGCAAGTCGAGAGTGAGAACGGCGGTGAGGTTGGAGGTGAGGCAGATGGAGAGTCTGACGGTGAAGATGGTGCGTCTAGGGGTGAGTCAGATGGTGAAGCTGCCGCTGAAGATGGTGAGCCTAGAGGTGAAGATGCTGAGCCAGGCGGTGGGTCAGATGTTGAGCCTGGTGTTGAAGATGCTGAGTCTAGCGATGACTCGGACTCAGATGGAGATAATGCTTGTTACCCGGATCTATTGCCTCTCTCACCAGCACCGAAGTACCTCATACGCAAAATAAAAAATAGTAGTCATATTTATATTTAACGAACAATTAATTTTATTTGTTTGCATGATATATATATTTTTTTGTTTCCATTTATAATAATAATTTTTTAATATGTTTTTTTTATGTATTATTCTTTTTTTAAAATAATTGTCATCAAATAATCATATGATTATTATTAGTTATTATTATTAAACATATTAAGCGATTTCGTTCCACCCGTGAACCGGATCAGAGGCGAGCTTGAGTGAACCGTGAACGGTGATTTTTTTCTTTATTTATTTCGCTTGACCCACTTTTCTAAAATGAATAATTATATTTAATAATAATAACCAATAATGAATATTTAAATTTAAATATTCATTATTGGTTATTAAATATTAATTATTGGTTATTATTGAAAAAAAAATTTAAAAAAATTTAAAAAATATATATTTTTATATTATTTTAAAATTAATAATTACGTGGCATGCCACGTGGCAGTCAAGTGCCTTGTGGCATGCCACGTGGCAAAGGCTAGCAGTCACAAGGAGTGATTTTCTCGGTCAACTTCCAAATGCCGAGTTTGGGTACTTTTGCCGCTATTTACGGAGGTTGTATACACAAAAATATGTAGGTACACAAAAATATTTAATTATGTGGGTACTTTTCTCGGTCATCTCTTGGAACATGTAGGTACACAAAAATATTTATACATAAAACCTGTACACATGTAACTTATATAAAATGTAACAAGTAACATTTAATTAGATTTAAAAAGGTTTTTTTTGTTTTTTTTAATGTACATAAACATATAAATTGAATGAAATAAAATTGTATTCTTTAAAATAAAATAATATTATATTGGATACTTTTAAAATCAAATTGTATATTTAAAAAAATATATTAAAGTGAATATATGTAATGTGATATGGATAATTTATTTCATTCAATTTTTAAAAATATATTAAAATTAAATTACATTACATAATTACATAGATATTCACTTTAATATATTTTTTTAAATATACAATTTGATTTTAAAAATATCTAATATAATCTTATTTTATTTTAAAAAATATAATTTTATTTCATTCAATTTATATGTCCATGTACATAAAAAAAAATCTAATTAAATGTTATATGTTACATGTTATATGTTACATATTTTATGTAAAGGTTTGATATATATCAATTTTTATTTGTACCTAAGTACCAAACGAGCTAGACAATAGTTTAGGTGGTCGAGGGCTTCTATGTTAAGGGTGAAGGCATGTGATCGAATCTTGTTAATGCCAAAAAAAATTTGCGCGTGGAAGGGAGAGTGAGAGGGGCCCACGGGAGGACAAAAAAAATTACGTGGCGCCCACGTGGCACAGACCTAACCGCCACGTAGGACACTGTCTAATAGTTTTAGACGAAATAAACCGGCCGGCAACAAAATCATAACGTTAGGTACTTTTGCCTAGGTTATTTGAGGTTGGGTACTCATCCGAAAAAATTTTAAAAGGTTGGGTATTTTTGCCGCAATTAACCCAAAAAAAAAAACAAAGATTTCTTGTCAGATTCTTACAAACTTTGAATCTTTATGCGTAAGAAAAATAGAAAAATTGATATTTTTCATCCTACTTTTGTAATTTTTTTTAATATATCCCTACTTATAACGCTTTATATAATTACTTCTGTCTTAAAAAATTATATTCCCTATTCTACACACCCTATGAAAACTATGTAACAAAAAAAGATTCCCCAAAGTTTAATATTCCGATTTTTAGACCATCCAAAATCGGAAATCCAGTAGTTATAATTCTTTTATATGTTTTGTAATTTTTTTAGTTTTTTATTTTTTAAAATGTGTTAACGTTACGGAAAAAATTATAAATGTTTAGTTTATACTCTGAATATTTAAAATCCTTACAAAAATGTCGGGACTGAACACTTAAAAAGAATTGAGACGGTAATTAAAAATAATAGGATAGAGATAGCGATGTGTCAATACATGTAATGTCCCACAAAGTCATTTAACGGACTATTTTCTAAAGGAATGCAAAAAATTATTTATTGTTAATGTTGGTTTTTTCAATAATTTTTAAATATAAATACTAAAATGCAAAAACTCAAATTTATATGTAGAGATTTTTGTACAGATATGCCTTTTAATAATTAATGAAAATTATGTAATGAGTCAAAAAGCAAGTCACCAACTTCAACAGATTGAGTCTTAAACTGAGTGATTGTGGATCACATGAACCATTTTCTTTTTTCTTTCCAATCTGTCCGTTGGCTTAATATCGAAGACTTCTATATATTGTAATGTATATTTGTGATTGATTGGCCAATAAATATAAGTGCAATTGAAGGTGATCTCCGAACAACTGAATATTTTAGGGTTTGCTTAAACATCTTTCATTTATCTTCATGACACTGGCATGATTACTTCTCCCACGCCCTCAAGCAACCAACCATTTTTAAATACTTTGATAATCCACGCAGTTGGTCAAGTACGATCATATATCGTTATAATAATTCAATTGGAGAAATAATTGGTAAGTTCGAGACTTAGTGTAACGCTATCATTAACGAAACAATTGGCTAAAAGACGTACGGTATTTAAGATGTCGTTTCGCTCCATACCCTCGTTATAACCTGCTATTTCTTTTACATTTATTTTTAAATCCCTTATTTCCTTTTAGCATTATTTTTAAATCTAAGAACTTGGAATGACGATTTTGCCCTTTTAGTTTACAATGTATTTTACGAAATCTCTAATTTACCCTTTGCGGCGGTTGATACAGTAAGATTTTATAATATTATTCTTATTTTATCTCAAACATACCTCTTCGGCTTCCCCTCGTTTTCCCTCCAAAACCGACCCTCTTTGATCCTTCTACCGCCATCGACGATTCATCCTCCGACCTCTTTCCAACAACCGACGGCATACGTTCGTGCCTCTCTTGTCTTTCCTTCCGACTGCTGCATAAACGACCATCTTCTTCTTTCGTTCGAGACGTGCAACCAGGACACAGGAAGCATATTTCGGAACCGATCATCGTCTTCTATTGTTCTCCGGCATATACTAATCATCTTCAATGGAGTTAAATGTCTATTTTTAAACTTTTCAATGATTCTGGTACTGTTTGAACTTTGAACTTGTATCGATGTTAGGGTTTACATAGTGTACATGGATTTTAGGGTTTGGTCTAGTTTAAGGTTTAAAGGAATACTGAGATGATGAGTGTAGTAAAATTTGACGACTCCCGGTATAGTTTGTTAAACTACCGCTAGCCATACCGCTATGTTTTGTCTAGCGGTAGCCATACTGCCATGTTTTGGCTAACGGTAGCCATACCGCTAGTTATTTATACCGCTTTTCATGGATAAATACCGCTAGTTATACCGGTTTATTCTTGATTCGATTCGATTCGATTTAATATCTTATTCTTGATACGATTTGCAGCAGCCGTTAGTTCTACATACTAAGTTGCAGGAGAATGAACACTATAAGAATAAGTCTACCACCAGGAAAACTCAATTCGAAACAGTGACGACTATCATTAAAGGATCACTGAATGAGGATGAGCTTCAGTGGTTCCGGGACACACAATTTGGGCATCTGTTAGATGTCCCGACAGACTACGAGCACGCTGCCTAATTATTGTGGAGTTTGATGGTGAGAATGACTACAGAACAAAGGGACGCAGGTGAGCTGTGGTTCTTGGTAAACAACGTCCTACTGCGATACAGCATTTGGGAATTCGCCATCATCACCGGGCTGCTTTGCCACCCGGTGCCAAAGTTACCTCAAACCGAGGATCAGTCACGAGCGTTCTACAATGATTTCAAAAAATGCTTATGGCCTTCGGAGAAGAAGCGGATTACTGTAAATAATATTTAGGATTGACTCAAGGATATTCACAAAAAACCATTGGGCAGCGATGATAAAAAGCGTTTGGCATGCCTGTGCATCGTGTTCGGAGTGATCTGTTTCAAGGACAGACCGACGCAGATGCCGGATGATGATTTGCTTGCAATGGTAGAGGACATTGCTTTCTTCGTCGGCTATCCTTGGGGGACAGTGTCCTTCGAGTACTCAATGAAGCAGCTTCATCATAAGCTGTCGAAGGAACTGGTGGATAAGTATTTTCTCGTCATCGAGAATAAACTAAATTGTGTAGATATGACCCTTCTGAGGTTCGTTCACCCGATACAGGTATATGTAAAGTTTGAATCTATTTATTTTCACCGCATAAATGGTTGTTACACATAATTCAAATTAACATTCAAACTTCATACAGTTTTTGGCGTATGAGTGTTTGCCGGCGGTGGCAGCGTACTTAGCTGATCCTCGAGAAGCGCCCGCCGGCGCACCTCCTCTGTGCAGATGGAAAACTAGGCCAATCGGGACAAAGCATAAGGATTTCGAAGATATCACCCCCGTTATTTTGAAAAGTGCTCCAGAGGTCAGTTGCTCTGCACGTGGCAGATATGATAGCGGTAACATAGCCGTTATATCATAGCGGTAACATACAGGTTATAGTCGTTTGTAGCGGTATAGCAGATATGATAGCAGTAACATAGCGGTTATATCATAGCGGTAACATAGAGGTTATAGTCGTTTGTAGCGGTATAACAGATATGATAGCGGTAACATAGCGGTTATAGTCATCTATGGCGGTAACTAAGTAATGATATCCAATATTATATTACAGGAACAAAAGAGTATGCTCTTTCCCACACCAGAGGAAGAAGCGACGTCGTCCATTCAATCTCTCCCGCCGCGTGTAAAGTCTCCAAACTTGAACTTTGAGACGCTCGTGGATTTCTTGGAGAGAGGTGAGCGGATCATTCATACACCGCCCCCACCGGCACCTGCGCGGGAAAAACGGCCGGGAGAGGAAGAGAATGCTTCTCCTCGTAGAGCGGCACGGAGAACATACTCCGGGAGGCAACGTAAATCGCCTTCACCCCCTCCAAGAGAGAAGAAGTTGGTTTCCAAGTCCCAACGCCACAGAGGTGAGAGACGGAGCCCTGTTTCGGTGTCTGGACGACCACGTCGCAACCGACGGTATGTTGAGAGCCAGAGCACGTCTGATAGTGGATCATCACCACCACAAGTCTCAAGAAAGAGACAGAGTACCCACTCCTCCGCTCCCGTCTCGGCGTCCAAAACTCCGAACAAGCGTCAGATGGTTGAACCACGGGAAAATGAGACGGCGACCACTCCTCTTTCGGCATCGGATCAACAAAATCTATCGCAATATGTAGATTTGATAGGTCGGTTATACCACAACGCCACAAGTATGTTGCTTGGTCAGGGACAGCATTCCCCTCTCGACCACGAGGAGAATGCAGTAACAGAAGCGGCAAGGTGCTTTTATTGATATTTGCAACCGGGGGTACCTGAAGGCCGAGTATCGTCGAGGGAGGCCTCGGATTCAGAGGAGTCTAACGCTGAGATAGAACCTTTGGATGTGAATCCCCCCCCCCCCCCGAGTACGAATGACAACATTCGAGAGTAAGAGGCGATTGACAAACTAGGCTCATCAGAAGGATTGCGTTAAGTTCAAGAAACAGACGGTGGTGCTGCACATTTGTCACTGGAGCCTGCAGTGACGTCGTCGATCAATATTTGAACTTAAGCGAAGGATTGGTCTCTCAGTTCCAAGATATGTATGATGCCGACGTTGCGAGAGAGAAGAATGAAGCGGAGCAAAGGTCGAATCATACCTTTCCATTTGAATATGCCCGTAAAGTGGCAAAGTCGTACGAGGTGGAGGAAGGAGACAATGTTGAGGATGAGGAGGAGGAGGAGGAGGGGGAAGAGGCGCGGAAGGTTGAGGAGGAGAGGAAACGGAAGGATGAGGAGGATGAGGAGGCGACGGAGGCGCGGAAGATTGAGGAGGAGAGGAAGCGGAAGGAGGATGAGGAGGAGAAGGAGGAGGAGGAGGAGGAGGCGCATAAGATTGAGTAGGAGAGGAGAGGAAGCGGAAGGAGGATGAGGAGGAGATGGAGAAGGAGGAGGAGGAGGAGGCGCGGAAGATTGAGTAGGAGAGGAAACGGAAGGAGGAGGAGAAGGCGGAGGCGCGGAAGATTGAGGAGGGGAGGAAGCTGAAGGAGGAGGAAAAGAAGAAAGAGGAGGAGGAGGCGCGGAAGATTGGGGAGGAGAGGAAGCGGAAGAAGGAGAAGAAGGAGAAGGAGGAGGAGGAGGCGCGGAAGATTAAGGAGGAGAGGAAGCGGATGAAAAAGGAGAAGGAGAAGCTGGAGGAGGAGGCGCGGAAGATTGGGGAGGAGGGGAAGTGGATGAAGGAGGAGAAGGAGAAGCAGGAGGAGGAGGCGCGGAAGATTAAGGAGGAGAAGGAGGAGAAGAAGCGTAAGGAGGAGAATGAAGCGGCCAATGCCATCGTCAAACTTGGCGGTTCTAGAGCGGTACGAATATTTTAGAATAAATCTTATATAGCGGTTATCGTAGTTGACAGTAGCGGTATTATTTATTTACTATGAATAACAGTATGATTTAATTATTATGAATAGCGGTACGCATAAGTAACAATATCTGTTTACTTCCAGATCATACAGGAAAATCGTAGTGCGGCTCTTGCCTTCGACCCGCTTGATATATGTCGTGCTGATATTTACGATCAGTTCACGAGTGCTTGGAATAAGATGAAAAAAAAAGAGGTAATGGGTTGTAAGAGATGTGTGCTATAAAAAAGAGACTACAAGTGGTGGCATACCCTCTTGACCCAATCCAGATGGCTTGAAGATGAGGTAATCAGTCTTCAAGGATTACATTAATAATTTAATCATTTATTTCTATTATAACATTGAATCAATTTACAATTAATTGCAGCACCTAGACGAAATCATTCAAGGCCTCTCAAAAAGACTGATTGAGCTTCCAGAGACTATTCCGGATTCGGATAAAATCGTCGTTCTCCCGACGTTGTTCATGAGTACCATGAATCATTGGGCTCTCGAGGGTGAACAAAAGGATTTAAATAACGATGAACATATCGTAATACCCGCTATGGAATGGCTCAACGGTACGGGCAGAAGGGTCTACGAACGCGGATGGGTGCATAAAGAGCGTCTGTACTTCCCGATAAACCTTGACAATCAGCACTGGATTTCTTGCAAGGCGGAGTTATTGAAGGTCGAGTTTTTCCTGTACGATTCCACCATTACGTACGCCAATGATAAGAAACTTGATGAAGTCATGCGTGCTCCGATGACCATTATACCTTGGATTTTGACATTCGATGATCACTTTAAACGTCTCAAAGGGAGAGAGTGGACGTGGAGGCGGGTGGCTTGCCCTCAAAATAGATCGCCAACGGGAGGAACCAGAGTTGTGGGGTCTTCTGCATGAAGTTCATAGAGCTCGATATGCTAAACCGCCCGCTTGACTTATTCAGCGACTAATTTGTAGAGAGAGCCAGATTGAGATATGCCGCGGAAATTTACGCACACGGGCTATTAAAAAAAAAACGATTACCGCTATGTAAATAGACACTTACCGATGCGTAAATATATTCTTACCTTTTCGTAAATATACAATTACCGCTATGTAAATACAAACTTACCGCTATGTGAAGATATACTTGCCGCTATATAATAGATACTTACCGCTATTGAATGGATTATTGCTTATTAAAGAATACAAAATTAGTAAATATCATTCGCGTTGTGTATTAAAAATACGATCACCGCTATGTAAAAACATACTTGCCGTTATATAAATCGAGTACATGCTTACCGCTATGTAAATACAAACTTACCTCTATGTGAAGAGATACTTACCGCTATATAATAGATACTTACCGCTATTGTATGAATTATTGCTTATTAAAGAATACAAAATTAGTAAATATCAATTGCGTTGTGTATTAAAAATACGATTACTGCTATGTAAATAGACAATTAACGATGCATATAGACATTCTTACCGCTTTGTAAATATACAATTACCGCTATGTAAATACATACATACCGTTATGTGAAGAGATACTTACCGCTATATAATAGATACTTACCGCTATTGTTTGGATTACTGTTTATTAAATATTACAAAATTAGTAAATATCATTCGCGTTGTGTATTAAGCATACGGTTGCCGCTATGCAGATAGATACTTGTCGCTATATAAATCGATACTTGCCGCCGTGTAAGTAATAATATAATTGGAATACAAATACAGGAATACAATTTGTATTGTTTTGAATTTTGCTTATCAAAGAATAAAAATACAACAATATTAAAAAAAAAACAAATACAAATATAAATGCATAGGACACCCTCGAAGCATACATGTTTCGTACTTCCCCGATGGACGGGATGAAATAGGGACCAACCGTGGATAAAAACAACTCGTATAAAACCGGAGGAGGGAGCCTGATAAGCCTTATAATATCCACTGAAGAATTGATGGCTGGACCCCTCTTCCTCGAGATTCGTCTCCGTCAGAGAAGTGGCAACAAGTCCGGTTTCAACAACTCCACTCTAGTAGAAAAAAGCAAAACAGGAAAATTGAACGAAGGACAGACACAAGCCATTGAACTATGGACAAAATGTCCATAATTCAATGGTTTGTCTCTGTTAGTACCGCTGCGAGCCCGATGGAGGAATTGATGGTGAAGACGCTTTGGAACGCATAACATGTTCGTACTTCTCTGATGGGTATGTCGAGTGTTCTTCACGGGTCGCAGCTATTTTTTTTCGTAGCATAATGGCTCAGTTAAGTCGTACCCTGATATACGGAAGACAAATGAACAAGGAAGTTAGAATCCGGCTAATTTTTGAAAAAATATGAGAATAAAGAAATGCTTTCAAGAAAGTTTACGACGATGACGAAGAGGGGGCGCGCTGACAAACATGAACGCCTTGGGTGGTTGAGTTCAAACATGTTAGATTTCGGTTACGGACAAAACTAGATTTGGATGAGGGTTTCCAAAGTGGTCCAGGAAAGCGGCGTGAGTTGAGGTTTGTTTCGTTGCCCTTTTATATTACTAGTGAGTGTATATTGGTACTTACACCGCTTACTAGTGAGGGTATATTGGTACTTACTAGTGAGGGTATATTGGTACTTACTAGTTGAGGTTTGTTTCGTTGCCCTTTTATATTACTAGTGAGGGTATATTGGTAAGAGGAAATAGTTAGCGGTAGAAAAGAACTACGTCTAGAGGTCCCTCTAGCAGTTGCTAGTGTTTCGGGTTTTCCCAAACATGTTAATTGAAAAATTTACATCCACGCGTCCAACCCCCCGCGATTTGATACGTATAGGTTCATTTAATACGGGTCGGTGGTCATGAGTAATTGTTCACCTAATTGAGTAGTTGGTGGTGCCCCTCGATGACATTAAGATGGTTAACCAAACATGCGTGACGATTTCGAAGCAATAATTACGTTCTACTTGTATTTATTATATGGACATCCACACGTATCAATTTTGTAACGCGTCCTCAATTTTCGTTGAAGGATCGTGCGAACCGCTATCGGGAAACAGTAGCGGTCGAACAAATAGGCGTAGCGGTAAACGACGGAGTCCTTCTAGCGACTGGTAGTGTTTCAGGTTTTCCCGAACATGTTAATTAAAAATTTTACATCCACGCGTCTAACTCCCCGCGATTTGATACACATAGGTTCATTTAATACGGGTCGGTGGTCATGAGTAATTGTTCACCCAATTGAGTAGTTGGTGGTGCCCCTCGAGGACATGAAGATGGTTAACCAAACATGCGTGACGGTTTTGAAGCATTAATTACGTTCTACTTGTAATTATTGTATGGACATCAACATATATCAATTTTGTAACGCGTCCTCAATCTTCATTGAAGGATCGTGCAAACCGCTATCGGGAAACAATAGCGGTCGAACAGATAGGCGTAGCGGTAAACGACGGAGTCCTTCTAGCGGTTGCTAGTGTTTCTGGTTTTCTCGAACATGTTAATTGAAAAATTTATATCCACGCGTCCTACCCCCCCCCCCCCCCCGATTTGATACGCATAGATTCAATTAATACGGGTCGGTGGTCATGAGTAATTAATCACCTAATTGAGTAGTTGGTGGTGCCCCTCGAGGACATGAAAATGGTTACGCAAACATGCGTGACATTTTCGAAGCAATAATTATGTTCTACTTGTAATTATTATATGGACATTAACATGTATCAATTTTGTAACGCGTCCTCAATTTTCGTTGAAGGATCGTGCGAACCGCTATCGGGAAACAGTAGCGGTCGAACAGATAGGTGTAACGGTAAACGACGGAGTCCTTCTAGCGATTGCTAGTGTTTCAGGTTTTCCCGAACATGTTAATTGAAAAATTTACATCCACACGTCCAACCCCCCGCGATTTGATATGCATAGGTTCATTTAATACGGGTCGGTGGTCATGAGTAATTGTTCACCCAATTGAGTAGTTGGTGGTGCCCCTCGTGGACAGGAAGATGGTTAACCAAACATGCGTGACGGTTTTGAAGCAATAATTACGTTCTACTTGCAATTATTATATGGACATCAACACGTATCAATTTTGTAACGCGTCCTCAATTTTTCGTTGAAGTATCGTGCAAACCGCTATCGGGAAACAGTAGCGGTCGAACAGATAGGCGTAGCGGTAAACGACGGAGTCCTTCTATCGATTGCTGGTGTTTCAGGTTTTCCCGAACATGTTAATTGAAAAATTTACATCCACGCGTCCAACCCCTCGCGATTTGATACGCATAGGTTCATTTAATACGGGTCGGTGGTCATGAGTAATTGTTCACCCAATTGAGTAGTTGGTGGTGCCCCTCGAGGACATGAAGATGGTTGACCAAACATGCGTGACAGTTTCGAAGCAATAATTACGTTCTACTTGTAATTATTATATGGACATCAACACGTATCAATTTTGTAACGCATCCTCAATTTTCGTTGAAGGATCGTGCGAACCGCTATCGGGAAACAGTATCCATCCTGCAAACGAAAAAAATACTTCAATCTTAAATTAAACCGCTATAGGCTTATAGGATACAACTATATCATATCATAGCGGTATGTTTGCAACTTAGTTTATACTTAAGGATTTATAGAGTGCGACCTAAATTCGGCATGCAGATATCGGTACCGCTACATAATATATTAATACCGCTATAACTTTATCCATAAGTTGAAAACAGAAATAAAATTTATTTAATTACACCGGATAACCTTAGTTTATTGTTTATACTCGGCCTACGTATATCGGTACCGCTAAACAAAATATTCATACCGCTATATTTTATCCAGCAATTGAAAACAGCAATAAAATTACTTGATTACACTGGCTAACCTTAGTTCATAGTTTATATTTAAGGATTCACAGTGTAAGACCTAAAACCGGCCTACAGGTTTCGGTAACGTTACATAAGATATTCATACCGCTATATGTTATCCAGAAATTGAAAACAGTATTACGATTACTTTATCAAAATGAGCTAACCTTCGAATGAGTCAATTCTTGATATATGATAGAGCTGAAAGATTCGCTAATCGTTGGTTGTGTAACGTAGAAGATGAAGAGAAGGAATACGGTGAGTCGGCGAAGAAACAATGGGAGTTTAGGGTTTCTCGGCAATTGGGGAGTCGAAGAAGAAGACGAATAACAGAAGAGAGAGAAATATGGCGGGAAAGAATAATATTAAAATAAAGGAGAGAGAAAAAATAATAAAATAAGAGGAGAGAGAAAATCGAGCTCAACGAATTGCAAAGGGCTCCATATCGTTTAATGAATGGTATGAACCAAACATGTGTACAGTACCGAGGGTATAAACCTCTATCAAATCCCAAATAAGGTCATTCTTGCGATTTGCCCTATCAATAACTAGGGCAGAACCTGCAGGGTTTAAGGGGGTAATTTGGAATTTTTACTAGAAAAGAGACTTTTGGTTAAAATTTTCAAATAAAATATAAGAGGATCAGTTTCAAATTTGTAATAAAAACTACGAGAGGTAGCCTTATGAACAGTTATGGCGTTGTACCTTTAAATTGTGTAAACCAAGCAAATTGTAGCATCCGAAATACAGCTCAGTTGGAGCAGCTCTAAACCTTTTAACTACTATATTATTAAACAACGAGGAAAATAAATATCATACCGTTTAATATGATGATGAATTCATTACACATTGTATATATTCTTATGTTCTAATCAATTATCAAAACTATAATGTTAACTCCGTTACTTAACTTTTTTTATTGTTTTCAATTATAGATTAGTTAAATTAATGAAATTAAATATGGTAATCGTGGCTAGAGTCTCCGAAGTTAGATCAACTGGAGAGGCGTGACTTCATTTTTCCAGTGTATTCCCAAGTAATTCATGTTTTTTACTCTCTTTTTTTAATGAAATATATTCATATCTGTTAATGTTTAATATTTTTTTATCAGTAGTCCCTTCCACCTCTCTCTAGATCTCTCTCTCATTTTTACATGTTCTTTTGTGCCACCAAGATACTTGCTACTCCCAAGCCCTTCAGATAATTGCCTAGCAAAGTGATCAAGATCAATAAATGAAAAGTGTTCGACTTTCGGTCGAATAATAAAATATAAGCTCACTGAAAACAGAAATGAAAGGAACTGATAGAAACACTAACCTTCTCCGTTTTTATTCTCTTCCCGCTAGGTGACCGTTAGGGGTTTTTAGAAGACATAGCGGTAGTCTATGATCACCAAAAGTACTCGAATTAGCGGGTGGCCAAACATATTAACGTGCCTTTATTGCATGCAAGTCGTATTAATTACTCCCCCCCCCCCCCCCCAATCGTTTATGTAATAGAGCAATAAAGTCTTTCGATTCAAAATAATACTTAAATCAAAGAGTTATCTCTTCCAAACCATCAGAATCTTAAAATCTTAATTCAAATAAAAAACCACTACTTCGTAACCCGTAACGGTAGTGCTATGACTGTCTAGCGGCGGATAAGATAATCAATTAGCGGTAAGTAGTTTTGTTAGTAAAATTAAGGTTATTTAACCATATTTACTAGTGTATACATTTTTAAGGTTAAATAAGAACGAACTAATCGAGTGAAATATGCATTGTTTCACATATGTGTACGAGTGATAGAGACTTGTTCCATGATCAAACAAACTTGCTAGTTCCTTTGTCATTCCCATTATCCGCCTATGATCCATCTCACTTACCATTAGTTGTTACGGTGAACTTATTTACTCACACTAATGGTGAAATGAAACAAACTGATAGAAACACTAACCTTCCCCGTTTCTATTCTCTTCCGCTAGGTGACCGTGATGTGTTTAGAAAACGCCGCTATTAGAAGACATAACGGTAGTCTATGATCACCAAAAGTACTCGAATTACTGGGTGGCCAAACATATTAACGTGCCTTTATTGCATGCAGATCGTATTAATTACAGAATAAAGAATATCTGATTATTTATTATTTATCTTTGTTTTGTATTTGATAATCCTACTATTATGTAACATATAGCGGTACTCACTATTTACTCTTCGTGTAATGTATTACAGAATGAAGAATATCTGTTATTTATTATTTATTATTTATTATAACAGCATTAACAGAGCAGGTTTGATTGTCATACAATATAATAGCTACAACATAGCGGTAAAGATTAAAATACAAAATGGTTCAACATGTCTTCGTTACAAAACACCATATCGCGTACCAGAAAAATACTCACTTGAAGAACATCCATAAAACGACAAAGAAAGTTACGAATATTAGTTTTCCTCAAGTGATGAACTCATAGTAGTTTCGTCGTTCTAGTATTTGAATTGGTTGAATGTTATCAGTTTGTGGAATTGGTTCTGGATCTACCCAATCAAAGTATCCGCAGTTATCGTTTCCCTGATGACAAGCAAAATACCCAAAATCACAACATTATCTAAATTTCAGAGACCAAGTTTAAAGTCGTCATCAATGAACGTACCTTCATCTTCGAACAAAACCTGTATCTTTTTCCTGGATTCTTCCACGCGTTTGACGTTAAGACTATCGTGTTGTTGCCGCATTTACAAACACACCGTCGATCCTTCAGAGTTTGAGAAGTGCTTGAACTATCGACAAGGTCGTACATTGTAGAGCTGCTAAGGTCGAAAGTAGATCTACAATTTCTGGGCTTTCTTGTGATCGGGTGACGTAGCTGCCTTTACTTTATAGTCGAGTTTCTAACCGTTGGTGAATTGGATTCTACATATAAAAGTACCAGCTATAAGTAAGACAAATATAATATAACAATAGTAGTAAACAATTAAAGCAACTCATAATCTCATATTAGTAAGACATACTACTATCAAGTAAAGTAATTTGTATGAGAAAGAAATACTACTATACGTATTGGTAGCAGTAAAGCAACGTGAATTAGTAGCGGTAACAAAGTAAAAATATCTGTACTAGAAAGAAATATTAATATTAGCATTGGTAGCGGTAACGAATTGAAGCAACTTATATTAGCAGCGTAACAAAGTCAAGCAACTTATATTTGCAGCGGTAACAAAGTAAAACAAGTTATACTAGTAGCGGTAACAAAGTAAAGCAACTTATATTAGTAGCGGTTACAAAACAAAGTTATACTAACTACTATACACATCAATCGTAAACTCCCGCCAGCTCCTTTCGCGACGGAGAGCCTTCCAGACAGACGCCGCGTAGGGACGACTGCTCTCGCTCGTGCGGACCAGGGGCGACAGGTACGGCATCCCCAGGCCAACGTCCAAAAGAAGAGGACTACCGGGATCGACGTTTTCCCAGCCCATCCGTAACCCAGAGTTCTGGTCGGCTCTGAGAGGAAAAGGCCCCATGCGAGCCCATTCATAGAAAAGACCTGCATCCCGCAAATTGCGGTAGCTTATCAACTTGCCTAACATGCGCTGACTGGGAGGGAGCCTGGCGATAAAGGTGGCATATTTCCTATATTTCTCTAGACAATCGGAGGACGCAAAGGTCCACATCGGATTAGTGGTATGATCCTGCAACTCTTCCGGCCCCGCCACGAAAAAGTACCGACTCAGTACTCGGCTAAGTGCGTTGGCTTCTCTGTAGAGCACGGGCCCTATATGGCGAAGCCAGGGCCTCTCCGTGAGTGTGTAGAAGCTGTATCCAAGTTCCTTCAATCCAAACATACTCAGAATATTGTTCTCCATTGGACGCGGCAAGCCAACGTGGTATGCGAGGACATACAACACCGCAATGATCTGGTAGCCCTCCGGGACAAGTTTGAATGGGGCCAGACCATTAACCTTCAAAATCGCCATATACTCCGGTGCCAGAGGGAACGTCACCCCCACCTCCAAGTGTTCGCGGCTCCATGCTGAGTAAGTTCGACCATCGTCGTGCTTGTAGGTACGGTCGTACTTGCGATGAACCTTGTAGGGAAAAATATCCTTCCGGTCTTCATCATCAAACTTTTCGGGCAATATCGCCTTCACTAGCCCCCTTTCGAAGCCATAAAAACGGGCAATATCACTCAGTATCACTTCATCAGTGAACGGAAGAATCATTTTTTCTCGGTTCATTGTGGAGAGTAGTGGCGATTTACTCAGGGAAAAAGAGAAATAAATATAGAGACTTATGGACAGAGAGCTCGTAGCAGTTACCATGACATCGAGCAACTCAAACGTGATTGATTGAGTTTTGTAGCGGTAATCAATTATGATCATGATTTTACTATTAGAAATCTCAAACGTTTATATATTTTTATTAATTATGCTCAAGACTTTAACAGTTGGCGTGATATATATTTGACATGACTAGCGGTATGGATAGAGCTCGTAGCAGTTACCGAGACATCGAGCAACTCAACCGTCACAACAAAAATGCGGGACCAGATCTGTAGCAGTAATGATTACGTTATGGAAAATCTCAAGAGCCGCTTTAATTGACAAATAATTCTGAATGTTATTTGAAATGACATGTCCATCGGTGTCTAAACACGTGGCATGTAAGAGCTGTATAACAACTAGCAGGATCATGAGCAACTAGCGGTATGGATAGAGCTCGTAGCAGTTACCGAGACATCAAGCAACTCAATCGTAACCACAAAAAGGCGAGATCAAACGTCATGGAAAATCTCAAGAGCCGCTTTATTTAAGCGCAGTTCAGATTTGCTATTTGAAAGGACGTGTCCATCGGTGTCTACAAACACGTGGCATGTAAGAGCTGTATAATAACTAGCGGGATCATGAGCAACTAGCGGTATGGATAGAGCTCGTAGCAGTTATCGAGACATCGAGCAACTCAACCGTCACAACAAAAAGGTAGGATCAGATCTGTAGCGGTTATGATTTGCTATTTGAAAGGACGTGTCCGTCGGTGTCTATTAAAAAGATGGTTCTAACTTCTAACCCCACATTGGTCAGCATCTCAAATTGTAATATCAGAAACTACAATGGAATACATGTCGAAGGACCTTCCCGAAGACCTTGTCTTCCACAAGATCCTAGCCGAACTGCCGGCAAAAATTCTAATGGGATTAAAGAGCGTCTCGAAACGTTGGCTGGCAAGAATATCAGGGGGGAACTTGACATTCATCAACACTCATCAAATTCGTCAGCTGACCAGATACGGCCCACTCCTGATTGCCGCCTCCAAACGGGACTACCAACAGGTAATACTGCTGCTCTCCGGCCAAAGGGTGACGGACATCGACGTGTCGTATATTCATGCAAAAAAATTACGAACACTTCGACATAGTAGGCTCCTGCAACGGCTTGATATGCCTATCGTTCGGGGCGCAGGAGACGAGACTCGTGCTTTGGAATCCGGTGACTCGGCAAGTGAGGCGGCTTCCCGTTCCAGCACCCTACTCACACGTCTTTCATGACAATGGGGTGTTACGTTTCACGTATGACGTCACTTTTAACGACTACAAGATCGTCCGACTATGCGCAACCAAGGGCAATATACAACGGGGTCTAAAAATCATAGCGGTAATGCAATATATTCGGACCAACGGCAAACTGCTGGCGGTATATTGTGAACGGAGATTAAATAGATAGCGGTATTGCTGTAATAGGTACAGAACAACCCCTACACTCGTTCTTCTTCGTAAACCACACTGTATAGTATATTGCATGTAAAATAAGTAAACCCTAACATTATTACGAGTCAAAACAGTTCGAAAAGCATAGGTTTCTCAAAGAATAAACATTTACCTCCATTTATGTGGCTTTGGGGAGGATGAAGACGATGATCGAATAAACTCGTCGCTGAAAGGATCGTCCTTCGCCGGGAAAGCAAAGAGAGGAAAGCCTTGTTGCTCGAAGTCGTTTGCGAACCAGAATGAACAGAGCAGAAGAACGAGGAGTTTCGTTGAGTAGACAATTGAATGCATACATTTATTGTTTCTAGTGGCACATTCGAGAGACATACATTTATTCCTTTGAAACCTGACGCTTCGATTTGATACAAAACCACCAAATTAATGGTCCTAGGAAACTCGTTATTCTACACGATATTGTCATTTATCCCAGCATACATATTCGTATTTTATATGTATATGTATACCGCTATATTTAATTTACACTGAATATTGATAGCGGTAGCACAACGTCTATAGCGACAATAACAAATTTAGACTAGCGGTAATAACAACAATGTTGCGGGAATTAAAATACTACTAGCAGGAATTTAAATACTACTAGCGGGAATCAAAATATAGTTTAAATACACGTTTAATTGATAACGGTAATATTAAACATACTAGTCCAAAACATAGTTTAAATTTCATTGTGCCCAACTCGAACTACTAGAAGAAGTAGCTTCTTCGGACTCCGGTGGCTGTGATGGTGGAGGTGGCGATGCAGCGGATCCCGCGGTCGATGGACAATCTTTTCACCACGTTCTAATGCCTGCACGAGCATCTCTAACATTAAGGGTCGACGAACAAGGGGATGATCTAGGGAGTTTATATGCGGCAACGCAGCTTCCATCTCTGTAGGAATGAGAACATTCAATTGTCCCTGCAAATTAAAGAGTATAGTTATTTTCTCAAATAATAGTTGATATTGAAGGATTTATAATAGAGCAACCAACCCTCGGATCCGCTCCATGCAAAATAGTGTTTTGAACTGACAGGCGGTGAAGATCGATATTCCCGACTGGCCGTGTTATCCATTTGCACATACGAGGTGCCTCCTCCGACTCTGGTGGGTCGGCCAAGACATGTGCCAGACTAGGCAAACACTCGTATGCTAAAAATCTGCATGAAGTTAACATGCAAAATTCGCACATAAGATGTCGATTGTAAATAAATAACTTAAACCATTACATATATACCAATAGCGGGTCTACGAACCCCGGAAAGACCATCATTGGGATCCGCGGTGGCCCTGTTGCTCGTTGTCTAGGGATGTTGTTTCGCAACTCATTAAGTGCTTTCTTCCGGAGCATCTGTGCCGATAACATGAATGACTTTAGGCCCCAAGGATATTGAACTAATACGTCGAGGTCCTCAGCCAAGGACAAGAATTCCCTAGGCAAACTAGTTTCACCAGGATGGGGTAACAACACTCCGAAGACGAAGCAGAGGCATGCCAACCTTCTCTTATCGTCACTACTCACAATCGGATGAAGATGACTGTTATCTAATTTGGACACCAGCATTCTTAATGTGACCGAAGAGCCTGCATTTAGCCACATCCGTTGCTTGAATGCATCATTATTTCGAAGCCTCGTCCAACAATAGCTTCAAGGTTCGGCTTGGGTCCGAAATTCAACCCAGTTATGATGGCAAATTCTCAAACCCCGTATCGTAATGGAGCATTGTTCACCAACATACATAGCTTGAATGGCTCTTGATGTGTAGTGCTTCTCGAAAATAAATTCCACAACAGTTGGGGAGAGTACTCGTAGTGGATGAGGACATCTAATAAAGGCCCAAACTGTGTGCGCCGAAACCACTCAGCCTCTCCCGCGTTCAAGTTCTCCTTAATGACATTCGTGATCGTCAAGAAGTTTGCTTCTTCGGTGAAGACCTCACAGTTGTACAGCTCATCCGGCCGGAGGATAATATATAGCTATTTCCGCGAAAAAACAAATCATAACTTGATTAGTTTCTATTATACATAGTGGTAATGCAGTATATAGGGAGCAACGGCAAACCGCTATCGGTAATATACAACAAGGTATAAATAGATAGCTAGCGGCAATTCTCAAAGAATAGTGGAAATGCAGTATATATTCGGACCAACGGCGAACTGCTAGCGATATTCTGTAAACGGAGCGTAAATAGATAGCGGTATTGCTGTAATAGGTATAGAACCAACCCTACACTCGTTCTTCTTCGTAAACCACACAGTATAGTATATTGCATGTAAAATAAGTAAACTCTAACATCATTACGAGTCAAAACAGTTCGCAAAGCATATGTTTCTTTAAGAATAAACATTTACCTCCATTTATGTGGCTTTGGGGAGGATGAAGACGATGATCGGAGAAACTCGTCGCTGAAAGGATCGTGCTTCGCCGGGAAAGCAAAGAGAAGAAAGCCTCGTTGCTCGAAGTTGTTCGCGAACCAGAATGAACAGAGCAGAAGAACGAGGAGTACGATGAAGAAGAAAAAAGAAATCACAAAGAAGATTCGAAGTGAAGTAATCACGGAGAAGAAGCGAGAATATGATTGAGAGAAAAAAAACCTAAAAGAAAATGTAATAAATAAACCGTACAACTACCAAAGGGCAAATTAGTAGTTTCGCAAAATACTGGGTAAAAAATAAATGGTAACTCGCAATTTATATTTATTAGAGCGAAAAATAAATGTAAAAGAAATAAAATGTTATAACGAGGGTACCGAGCGAAATGACATCTCAAATAAGGTCTTTTAGCCAATTCTTTCACGTTCCTCTTTGAAATTGAAATATTGGATATTATTTCCCCTAATATTATTTTTATAATTATTATTTACAAGAATAAAGAGCTGTAAGACCCCTCTTTTAAATCTCTTATATATTCACAAACATATAACACGATATATGCCAGGTAATACTTTATTTCGACTCTAGTTTGACTCTTTCAAAAAAAAAAAAAAAACATGATATTAGCAAGGTAATATTTTATTTGAATATCTGGAACTGGATATGATTCCTTCTCAATTCAAATAGGACTTATTGTCTCCCTCAAAACCCTGCAATTCAACAACATATAGCAACGTTGATTGTGAAATAAGCTAAAATTAATTGTAGTTTGATTGTTAATTAAAACTAACGCCTCCAAACGGGACTACCAACAGGTAATATTGCTGTTCTCCGGCCAAAGGGTGACGGACATCGACGTGTCGTATATTCATGCAAAAAAATTACGAACACTTCGACATAGTAGGCTCCTGCAATGGCTTGATATGCCTATCGTTCGGGGCGCAGGAGACGAGACTCGTGCTTTGGAATCCGGCGACTCGGCAAGTGAGGCGGCTTCCCGTTCCAGCACCCTACTCACAAGTCTTTCATGACAATGGGGTGTTACGTTTCACGTATGACGTCACTATTAACGACTACAAGATCGTCCGACTATGCGCTGTTGGACATATGTGTCCTTAAACAAGATATTTTTATCCATTTGTAAAAGATTATGACAAGTCGTTGAATAAAAATGATGCTTATGATAATCTTATTATAAGTTTCTGGTAGAGTAAAATAGAATGTTTGATCCTTAGTTCATAAAGGATGCAATTATGAATTATTATCACAACAGAGTTAATGTGAAGAAGAATTAATAATCATAATAAATGAACTTAAAATGTCCGTGACCTGATTAACTAGGTGGGAGCCCATTAATAGTACAAGGTCATTAATGTGACTAAGTGACAATCCTATTCTGGATTTTGTGTGTGTCACACTCACTAGAAGTGCATTAAGTATGAAGTGTCTTCATACTGGACTGGACCTGACTTGAACTCCGAAAGTTATCATATAAGACCGTCATTGATAACTTGGAGTTGAGTCACTAGTAGATGATCAAATGGATATTTGATCTAAGTCCTGAGTAGTCTTGAGTCCGAGCTGTTGGCTTGATTGTTCTTTGATTTAACCGTTAAAGAACACAATATATTACCGTTGTTCCCAACACTATTATTTTGGGAGCATGATAGTCAGCAGTAAGGGTAGCTTGGTCATAGACATGGGCATCACACAGCTCTCTTCAGAGTCATGATGATTCCCTTGATTGTCGGTGGTGAGAAGTGAGAGGTACCCGTGCGCAACTTATGAATGGAAACCATAAGTGGGTCACTCATAATATTACTGACTGAGTCCAGGATGAAAATGCAATGAGGGGCATAACGGTAGAAACCGCATGCTCGTGTGTGGATCATCAAGTGAAAGATCAATAACCCGAATTTGATTGTATCAATGGACATCCTGATGTTATGAAGGGAATAATATATACCGTATCATTAAAGACTGCAGCCTCGGGTCTATAGTGGAATCACTTCGAGGTTTGACGAACAACTAGCAGTTCGTTGGAGCTAGATTAAGTGATACGGGTCCATGGTCCCCAGGATAGCTCCGTAACGGATGATACGTACGTGATAAAAACGTTGAAATGTTTTTAAGATCATTTGGCAAGACTCATAAAACTGAAGTCTGTGACAGACATCAGATAGTTTTATCAGTAGCGTGGCAAAAGTACCATATCTTGGTAACCGAAATTAACTGACAAAAGAAAGTATAATTTGGATTTTCTGTCAACATGAGAGTTGTTGGAAATTAAATTCTAAGCAACTTTTCTTTTGTAACCGAGTCGTTTCGACGTACGGTTTGTGATTTAGAGAATTTCTAAGTTTGTGATCGGTTCGGTAAACTATGAAATTAAATCACATGTCACGAATTTAAATGATGGTGTGTCACCATGACATTTAAATGTGTGATATTGAGATCAGAGAATATTAATATAATTTAATTATTCGAATTTTATTATTAATGTATTATTAATAATTATTCAATAATTAATAGATTTATATTAATATGAAAATAATATATTTTTATATATTATATAGAGTGTAGAAATCGAATTGGGATTTGGAATGTGGATCCATTCACATTCGAATGGATAGACTTTCGTCTTTCCATAATTGCGGCAAAAGTACCAAAAGTTTTGGTATTTGAGAAAAACCCTAAAATCAATTTAATCCATTGGATCGGTTATGATTTAATATCAACCGTTGGATTAGGATATTGATGAATTCGAAATTAATAACTTTGTGATCAAGTTTCATTTTTCGAATTTGATTAATTAATTATATCCGCTAGATCGGTCTAAGATTTAATCTTTACAGTCGGACTGGAAATTAATTAATTATATATATTTATATTATTTTTCGAATTATGGTTTAAGGATAAATTTGAAATTGTTTTTATTAAATCTTTTTATATTTGATTTTATCCTAAACTAACTTGATCCATTAGATCGGTTTAAAGATTTATCACAACCGTTGAATCTAGATAATGATAATTCGAATTTTAATATATATATATATAATTCGAATTTATAAAGATAAGATGATAAGATTGGATTTTTGATTTTATCATAATCTTTCTTATTTAATTAAATCCCTAATTAATTATATCCATTGGATTTCGATAAGATTAAATATGGTCCATTGGATTGAGATAATTAATTATATTTAATATATGAAATTCGAAAATAAGGGAGGGAATTTCTCCAATTCGGTTACGGTTTGAGCCTATAAATAGGAGGCTCATTCTACACATTTTTCACACCTTTCCCCAGAGAAAAATTCGAACTCTCCCTCTCATTTAGGGTCTGCGAATTTTCTTTCTGATCTCTCTTTCTGGTTTGGCTTAAGAGACTTAGTTCTCTGGAAGCTTAAAAAGAACCATCAGTTTAAATTTTGCCACGGAGTCCTGCCGGCGAAGCCCACGCGTCGGTACGAGGATTCCAGGAGAATATCCCGGAAGATCACGGGAGTTTCCCTCAGCACCGGCAGAGCCCTGCCCGATTCAGAACGCGCAGCCGGAAGTCGTCATTAGAGGTACGGCCTTATGCATTGGGTTAATAAATGCAACCATTTACTGCTTTCTATTTATTTCCTATTATTACTAGATTATTAATAATGATTTATGAATATTAAATTACATAATATTTATCAGATCTTGTTAAATGGTTATTATCCGATATCCGGACCGTTGCACGGATAACAAGTTATTCCGCTTTAAATTAATTTTTTAAATGTTACCCGGACGGTTCGGAGGTATAATTCGTGATAATTTTCACAGAATCCGAGACGTGATTTTCCAACATGCGCAACCAAGGATTCACTTTCCGTATGCGCACAAGTGTTCTCCAAAAACGGACTTGCATGGAGAGATTGTGGGTCCTTGACACTACCAGAGGAGCTTCATTGGCCACGGGACACGGTAACGGTGGACGGGGTACTTTATTAGGTAGTTCTGATTAACCTCGGGCAAAATGAATCAGCATTCATTTCCTTCGACTAGCGGGATGAGGTGCTTCGTCTCGAGGAAAATCCACCCGTGCTTCCGACGGTAGAACGGCCGGCGATGGAGTACTGGTGGAGAAATGTATGGGGCGGGGAGAATGACGTGTACGTTGAGCCTGCCCATGATTACGTGGAGAGCTTAGTCTCTGTATTTTGATTATTTGGTGCATATTAGTTATGTATAGCAGTTGTAAGATTTTTTGCTTATTATTTATGTATAGCGGTTATAAGGTTTCTTGCTTATTAGCGCAACAACTTTGTATAGCGGTAACCTAATTACGTCGTATTAGTTATGTCGTATGTATCAAGCTTTGTAATAACGGTAAAAGATAGTTTTTGCTAGCGGTAGAACAGCGGTTGTTGAAAAACAGTAATATGAAGTTTCTGTTTATTGCTTGACGGTTTAAATTTAAGTGTATTATCTTGAACGTATAGCGGTAGACGCACACTTGGTAATAGCGGTATCACAGCGGCTATATCATTTTACTAGAGGTTATAGTATCTGAGAATAAACCTAGCGATAACACTTGGGGATTGACACACTTTTTGTTAAAGTTATTAAAAAACTATATTATCTCGAACGTATAGCAGTAGACGCACATTTGGTAATGGCGGTATCACTAAGACTATATCATTTTACTAGCGGTTATAGTATCTGAGAATGAACCTGGCGATAACACTTGGGGATTAATAAATATGTTATACAGATTGGCAAAACAAGTGAATAAAACAAGGTGAATACAGAACATACTCGTCCAAAGTAATAAGCATAGTTACCACATACTCGTCCAAACAAAATAGGTAAAAAAACGTAGTCAAAATATTACAGAGCTTATAGACTTAGTTCTAAAGTCGAAACGACCAATTCATCCAGATTTGCATCGCGTATCGGGCCCGGGCTGAAGGTACTAAACGGTCAACCATCGAGAAAGGGGAGTTGCTGGTCATGTCTAGTTTTATGAACTTCATAGAAAATATTCCAGAGTCGACAGGCTTGGTCGAACCTGGCCCTTCACGGTACCTCCATGTCCAATGCCGGTTCTTGATATGTGCACGCTGGGGTAATGCAGTCAAGTTTGACGCTTCCAAAATCCAAGGGAAGTACAGCTGTAGATCCTGCAATATAATTGACATCATATTTTCACTACCGTAGTTCGTCGTGGGAACAAAGAGGTTAAACCGCGCTGTTTCAAAATCTGCTCTGCATGCTATCCATTGACCGTCAAACCAGATCGGAAACTACAGCTTGTCCACGTATGCCCATGCTCGGCCGTAAAACCTTGGTTCGTCTCCTGATACCCAATTTATAGACCCAAAATCCGATTCCTCCAGTGCACCGCTACGGATGTTCCCAACAATGATAGTCAGTTGGGCCATGAAGGAAGTATCGACAACAACGATTGAATCAGAATTGGGAATACTCCCGGGAAAAGTTTCTAGTCGCTTACGGAGCCCGTAAGTAATCTTGTAGATGATCTGCATTTAATATCAATGAATTGGTAACAACAGATAAAAATAAAATAAATATAGAAATATTGCCATCGAAGAATTATTACCCCACAGTGCAGCGACCCATCACGGTCGATGATGCTCTGGAAAAAGGCCCAGTTGTATATTCCGATACCACATACCAGCGGCGTTGAAGTGTCACGATCCAAGTAACGGGTGAACATGCGTACGAGGTACTTCGGTGCTGGTGAGAGAGGCAATAGATCCGAGTAACAAGAATTATCTCCATCTGAGTCCGAGTCATCGCCAGACTGAACATCTTTAAAACCAGGCTCAACATCTGACCCACCTCCTGGCTCTGCATTTTCACCTCCTCCAGGCGCAGCATCTTCACCTCCAGGCTCACCATCTTGAGCGGCAGCTTCACCATCTGATTCACTCCTAGACGCACCATCTTCACCTTCAGACTCTCCATCTGCCTCACCTCCATCCTCACCGCCGTTCTCACTCTCCACTTGCATCTCCACGTCACTCTCCACTACTTCCATCTCGTCATCATTCTCCTCTTCAAACCCCGGCGGCTGTGGCGGTGAAGCTGGTTACGGGCTCCCCCGTTTCTGGACGATCCGTGAACCACGTTCTATTATACATAGCAGTAAAAATGTATATAGGGAGCAACGGTAAACTGCTATCGGTAATATATAACGGGGTGTAAATAAATAGCTAGCGGCAATTCTAAAAACCATAGCGGTAATGCAATATATTCGAACATACGTCAAACTGCTGGCGGTATATTGTGAACGGAGATTAAATAGATAGCGGTATTGCTGTAATAGGTACAGAACAACCCCTACACTAGTTCTTCTTTGTAAACCACACTGTATAGTATATTGCATGTAAAATAAGTAAACCCTAACATTATTACGAGTCAAAACAGTTCGAAAAGCATAGGTTTCTCAAAGAATAAACATTTACCTCCATTTATGTGGCTTTGGGGAGGATGAAGACGATGATCGGATAAACTCGTCGCTGAAAGGATCGTCCTTCTCCGGGAAAGCAAAGAGAGGAAAGCCTCGTTGCTCGAAGTCTGTTGCGAACCAGAATGAATAGAGCAGAAGAACGAGGAGTTTCGTTTAGTAGACAATTGAATGCATACATTTATTGTTTCTAGTGGCACATTCGAGAGACATACATTTATTCGTTTGAAACCTGACGCTTCAATTTGATACAAAACCACCAAATTAATGGTCCTAGTAAACTCGTTATTCTACACGGTATTGTCATTTATCCCAGCATACATATTCGTATTTTATATGTATATGTATACCGCTATATTTAATTTACACTGAATATTGATAGCGGTAGCACAACGTTTATAGCGACAATAACAAATTTAGACTAGCAGTTATAACAACAACGTTGCGGGAATTAAAATACTACTAGCAGGAATTTAAATACTACTAGCAGGAATCAAAATATAGTTTAAATACACGTTTAATTGATAACGGTAATATTAAACATACTAGTCCAAAACATAGTTTAAATTTCATTGTGCCCAACTCGAACTACTAGAAGAAGTAGCTTCTTCGGACTCCGATGGCTGTGACGGTGGAGGTGGCGATGCAGCGGATCCCGCGGTCGATGGACGATCTTTTCACCACGTTCCAATGCCTGCACGAGCATCTCTAACATGGAGGGTCGACGAACAAGGGGATGATCTAGGGAGTTTATATGTGGCAACGCAGCTTCCATCTCCGTAGGAATGAGAACACTCAATTGTCCCTGCAAATTAAAGAGAATAGTTATTTTCTCAAATAATAGTTGATATTGAAGGATTTATAATAGAGCAACCAACCCTCGGATCCGCACCATGCAAAATAGCGTTTGAACTGACAGGCGGTGAAGATTGATATTCCCGACTGGCCGTGTTATCCATTTGTACATACGAGGTGCCTCCTCCGACTCTCGTGGGTCCGCCAAGACATGTGCCAGACCAGGCAAACACTCGTATGCTAAAAATCTGCATGAAGTTAACATGCAAAATTCGCATATAGGATGTCGATTGTAAATAAATAACTTAAACCATTACATATATACCAGTAGCGAGTCTATGAACCCGGGAAAGGCCATCATTGGGATCCGCGGTGGCCCTGTTGCTCGTTGTCTAGGGATGTTGTTTCGCAACTCCTTAAGTGCTATCTTCCGGAGCATCTGTGCCGATAACATGAATGACTTTCGGCCCCAAGGATATTGAATTAATACGTCGAGGTCCTCCGCCAAGGACAAGAATTCCCTAGGCAAACTAGTTTCACCAGGATGGGGTAACAACACTCCGAAGAGGAAGCAGAGGCATGCCAACCTTCTCTTATCGTCACTGCTCACAATCGGATGAAGAGGACTGTTATCTAATTTGGACACCAGCATTCTTAATGTGACCGAAGAGCCTGCATCTAGCCACATCCGTTGCTTGAATGCGTCATTATTTTCGAAGCCTCGTCCAACAATAACTTCAAGGTTCGGCTTGGGTCCGAAATTCAACCCGGTTATGATGGCAAATTCTCGAACCCCGTATCGTAATGGAACATTGTTCACCAACATCCACAGCTCGAATGGCTCTTGATGTGTAGTGCTTCTCAAAAACAAATTCCACAACAGTTGGGGAGAGTACTAGTAGTGGATGGGGACATCTAATAGAGGCCCAAACTGTGTGCGCCGGAACGACTCAGCCTCTCCCGCGTTCAAGTTCTCCTTAATGATATTCGTGATCGTCAAGAAGTTTGCTTCTTCGGTGAAGACCTCACAGTCGAACAGCTCATCCGGCCGGAGGATAGTATATAGCTATTTCCGTGAAAAAACAAATCATAACTTGATTAGTTTCTATTATACATAGCGGTAATGCAGTATATAGGGAGCAACAGCAAACCGCTATCGGTAATATACAACGGGGTATAAATAGATAGCTAGCGGCAATTCTCAAAGAATAGCGGTAATGCAGTATATATTCGGACCAACGGCGAACTGCTAGCGATATTCTGTAAACGGAGCGTAAATAGATAGTGGTATTGCTGTAATAGGTACAGAACCAACCCTACACTCGTTCTTCTTCGTAAACCACACAGTATAGTATATTGCATGTAAAATAAGTAAACTCTAACATCATTACGAGTCAAAAAAGTTCGCAAAGCATATGTTTCTTTAAGAATAAACATTTACCTCCATTTATGTGGCTTTGGGGAGGATGAAGACGATGATCGGAGAAACTCGTCGCTGAAAGGATCGTGCTTCGCCGGGAAAGCAAAGAGAAGAAAGCCTCGTTGCTCGAAGTTGTTCGCGAACCAGAATGAACAGAGCAGAAGAACGAGGAGTACGATGAAGAAGAAAAAAGAAATCACAGAGAAGAATCGAAGTGAAGTAATCACGGAGAAGAAGCGAGAATATGATTGAAAAAAAAAAACCTAAAAGAAAATGTAATAAATAAACCGTACAACTACCAAAGGGCAAATTAGTAGTTTCGCAAAATACTGGGTAAAAAATAAATGGTAACTCGCAATTTGTATTTATTAGAGCGAAAAATAAATGTAAAAGAAATAAAATGTTATAACGAGGGTACCGAGCGAAATGACATCTCAAATAAGGTCTTTTAGCCAATTCTTTCACGTTCCTCTTTGAAATTGAAATATTGGATATTATTGCCCCTAATATTATTTTTATAATTATTATTTACAAGAATAAAGAGCTGTAAGACCCCTCTTTTAAATCTCTCCTATATATTCAGAAATATATAACACGATTTATGCCAGGTAATACTTTATTTCGACTCTAGTTTGACTCTTTCAAAAAAAAGAACATGATATTAGCAAGGTAATATTTTACTTGAATATCTGGAACTGGATATGATTCCTTCTCAATTAAAATAGGACTTATTGTCTCCCTCAAAACCCTGCAATTCAACAACATATAGCAACGTTGATTGTGAAATAAGCTAAAATTAATTGTAGTTTGATTGTTAATTAGAACTAACTAGAAGAAGTATTTAAATTGTAGGGTAAACTTCGGCTTATGTACTCAATGTTTGTTTTTTTGCGGATTCTGTACCTAATGTTTATTTTTGGCGGTTAATGTACCCAAACTTTATTTCGTTAGATATTTTCGTGTTTTCCGTCACATGACCGTCAGCGAGTGATACGTGCACTTTTCGTATTTTTGACATAACTCGCTCAATTTTTGTCCAAATTTTATGCACGACCTACGGTTGGAAATATAAGAGATAGATCTACAACTTTGGTGTTTTATATTTTGTAAAAAAAGTTTTTTATTATTCCAATATTTCAATTACAACGTAAAACTGGACATTAGTTTAATACAAAATTTTTGTTTCAAGCAAATTTTAATATACTTAATGACTTTTTATGATGAAATGTTAAACTACAAAGTTGTAGATAAATCTTTTATCTTTCCAACGGTAGTTTATTTATAAATTTTGGGGAAAAAAAAAGAGTGAGTTATGCCAAAAATATGAAAGATGTAATGTGAAGAAAGCTTTCGTATTTTTAGGTACATTAGCCGTCAAAAATAAATATTGAGTACATAATCCACAAAAAATAAACATTAGGTACATTTGCCGCAGTTTACTCTAAATTGTATAGAAAATATAAAGATAAACTAACAACCTATAAGGGAATAAGCCAAAGCTTCTTTATTAGAATAGTTGGAAATTTAAACTATCAAAATAAATAAGATTTTAATTGTTGAAATTTGTGTTGACGTCTCTGTCATCTGTACGATAATACTTGTTTATTTAAGGGAATTATCAATCTATACTCTGTATGATAAATGAATTGACATTCACGTTTTAGTCTTTTAATATACAAACAAAGAAATCAATTGAAAAATTAAACCAATTAAAACTATCAAATTTTTTATATTTATATTTTATGTGCATATGTGTAGTTGTGTAGCACAAGATCATTGATCATATTTAAAACCATGTTTTATATACTTAAAAGTTAAGATAACATAACACGAAATCAGCAAGGTATTTTTTATTTTATTTTATTGTATATCCCTATTCGAAATTGATTTTCTTTCTTAAAAAAATAGATACGATAAGACAGGTAATATTTTAATAGAATATAACGATCTGAGTTTGATTTTTTCTTAATAAAAAAATATTTGCATTAATCAATATTCAATACCACCTTCAAATCTTCAATCGATCGTCACGACATTTATAATATTTTTTTCTCCTTATATCTTTAAATAAAAGAATAATAGAGTTTCGTTAGTCAAGCCTCTTTGAGTAGATACCCATTTAAAATTATCACCATGCATATCATGTTTTTCTTAGTCAAATTTCTTTGATTGGATTCGAGAACCATTAAGTTGGGTTCTTAAATAGGGTAAACTGCGACTAATGTATCTAATGTTTGATTCGCTGCAGATTATGTACCTAATATTTATTTTTGACGGCTAATATACCCATTGTTTGGTTCGCTGCGGATTATGTACCCAATGTTTATTTCCGTTAGATTTTCCATCCATTCCGTCACTTGACCGTTAACCAGTGCCACGTCAGCTCCACCTAAGCACCCACGTTGGATTATTAAATGGGTGCTTAGGTGAAGCTGACGCGGCACTAGTTAACGGTCAAGTGACGGAATAAATGAAAAATCTAATGGAAATAAACATTGGGTACATAATCCGCAGCGAATCAAACATTAGGTACATTAGCCGCAGTTTACCCTATTAAATATCACTACATTATAAAGTATTTTAATTTAATTTAAATAAAATCAACGAGAGGCCATTAATACCGATGCATGTATTTAATTAATATTATAAACTCAATTTAATTTTTTGAAGGTCCAACTTCTAAATGTCACTGTTACGCATTTATACATGACGGAGTTGTAGTTATTTGAGCAAAGGTTAGTTTTCGACGAAAAGGCGGCATAAGTTCTGCAACGGAGAGACTTGTGACTGTCTTAGACCAAAAGTAGTTTTCTCTAGCGTCAATCTTTACGGGTTTTCATCATCCGTCCGTTTATTCATGTCTGTTTCTAGTAGAAATATCTAGTTCTCTGTAAATAAAATCCCAGTACATCAGAAATCTTATATTTTTCAGGCCAAATTTCAGAATTCAGAATTCTGATTAAAATGTAAACCGAATTTAAAACCGATAACAATAATTTATCAATTTTTTCACAACCGAAAATTCAAGCAATTTTTTAAAATACCAAAAAATGTGGTTTAAACCGCTATCCTTTTTTTGCTAAATGTTAAAGGTTACAGTTTTCATGAAAAAACCGCTACCGATTGAGTCATTCATTGATTCATTCAACCTTATTTTAGTTTTAACAGTTTATGTTGTTATTGTTTTCTTTCTTTTTGTTTGAATAAGAACGAATAAAGAGAGTACGAGAATTGACTCCATTTGGATTACTTCATTGATTTCTAAATAGTTTTTTGTTTTTTTTAACTTTATTTTTTCTAGATGTAATTTCATTTTTCAAATATAGGATGATAATATTGCATTTTGTCAAAATGTGGTTAAAACCAAACTTAAACCGACTTTAAAACCGATATATCGGTAATTGGTAAAATTGCTTTTTAACTTCAATAGCGCGACTTTCGGTTTTAAAATTGAAATAATTAAAAATATGATAGTCTATATAAATAGTTATGAAAACCGAACCGAAAGCTCGTTTGTCGACCCCTTGAATTCAGAATGCACGCTGATTCTGAATTTAATCAGAATGTGGTTTTGATTGTGGTTTCGATGAATCTCGGTCGTCAGATCTTTTGATCCAACGACCCATATTTGAGCTAAACCTCTTGTTTCAAAGGAGAGCCGGCTTCAAGCATATAGTGCCTTTCCCAAGGGATAGAAACTTATTTTTTTTAATAAAAAAACATATCAAATACTAACGTTAAAAATATCAACGTTGTTTTTATATCCGTTTTTTTTTTCAACGGATCAATTTTTACCCCATTCATAAAATCTTATCATTTCTATCCTATAAATACCACACTTTTAACACTCCAAATTTCACTCAACCCAATTTTTCTCAACTCCAATTCTCTCCCTATTATTCATACTCTCTCAATCCGATTTTTAACATATAGTTTCTATATCTTATTATTATTATTATTATTATTATTATTATTATTATTATTATTATTATTATTATTATTATTATTATTAGTATATACTACAATATGAAATGACGAATCCTTACTTCAATCTTTACGGTTTGGCACCGGCTCGCCCCGAGGGGAACAGAGATCCTTCGACCCGTCAACATTCCGACCATTAGTGGCTTCGCCGGCTACGAACGGCGGGGATTTTCCAGGGTGCGTACTACAAGTCAACCGCTTCATCAACATTCGTACACCGACATCGTCGTTCATCACCAAAACGTCCCGACAAATCTACCGCCTTATAATTATGGTGGTCTTCCGACACAACCACCTCAATAAAATCCATGTGAGAATGTTTTTGGTTTAAATGGCTCATCTTTCGAATATGCCAATTTTATTTTAGGTGATGCGGATACGTTAGACTTTGACCCGGTGGTAACCCGATCCCCTCCGCGGTTCCCTGAACCTGAGTCAAGGAAACGACCACGACGATGATTTTGATGATGCTACATGGGATTCTCGACAAAAAGGACGCTACGGAAACGACCCCGACGACGAGTCAAATGATGAAGAAGAAGATGAGCCTGATGATGACAAGGAGGTCGAGCCGAACCCGACTCATAACCGGTGCCGATGAGGTCCAACCGGATTAGCCGAGGCCAACAACCGCCGATGTCAAGGTCCGCTACAAATCTGCCCCCGGTCTTGAAGCGCAAGAAGCTCACTTCCAACATTTGGATCAACGAACTCGATGAGGTTTACGAATACAACCCCGTGAAATGCAAGGATAGACGCTACACGGTTTGCCGAAATGCAATGGGAAGCTCAAAGTGTAACGACCCAAATTTTTCAAAGCCGTAACTTACTGACTACTTTAAAATAGGGGTGAAAATTTTGTAACCGTTTCCCGGTTTGTCCCGGTTCAGGTACCGGTCCCGGAACAGTTTTAAAAAAAATAAGGGAAATTTAGTTTGAAACTGGGAACCGGTACTTCCTGGTTCACGGTTTATGAAACCGATAACCGGAACCGGTACCAGAAGCAAAATTTCCCGATTTTTGGTACCGGTTCCGGTTTTAAACTACATGTAGTTTCAGATATTTTCATATTATGTTGTTTTTAAATATTTTGTATGCTTATTATAGTTTTTGGGTTATATGTCGTTTCTTATGACTTAAACTACGTGTAGTTTTTCGTTATCAGGGTTTAATATTTACCATTTTCCATTCTCGACCCTTTCAATCTGTCTTTCTCCCTCTCTCATCCATCGCGCCGTCATATTCTTCTCTTCGCCGAGAACCCTCCACCTCTGATTACATGTCTTCGTCTTCCAACTAGAAGATTTCGCTTGCAAGCAAAATGTATGTCTCGTGTTAAGCTTTTGTTTCGACCATTAATTTTTGTCTCGTGTTAAGTTTTTGTTTCGGCCATTGATTTTTGTCTTGTGTTAAGTATCGAATTTTTTCATGAATCTTTTCTTACTTTTTCCCGGTATAGGTTCCTGTTTCGATTTTCAAAAAAAATAAGGAAATTTACATTCGGAACCGGGAACCGGTACCAAAATTAAAAATCCTGAATTTCGGGATAGGTACCAAACACAACTAATTTCCCTGTTCCCAGTTCCGCTTTCACCCCTACTTTAGAACTCTTTGAAAATACTTGGCCATTTTTTATACAAATTAAAAATAACTAAGTACATAGTTAAAACATTTATCAGGAATTCCTTTTTCAAAACCAAAAACATGCACGAAATAAAATAAGCGGAAAACGTCTTCATAGTGATTACTCATTCAACAAATCTCTAGCAAATCCTCCACCGTCACCGTCTAATCCACAACGAAATCATATCATAGGTTTCTTACCTACAGTACGAACGGAAAACATTTTGTGTGAGCTAAAAGCTCAGTGAGATACAAATATTTTATCACAAAAATATATATAAGGCAAACATATATAACATGCAAATGACCAATATGCTTCATTTTAAGTTTTAGGAATCTATTACTAATCTTGTCCTAGGTGATCACCATTTTGTGTACGTACCAACTTGCGTACGGGCTGTTGGATCGATGGGGTGTACATGTCCCGAAGTCCTCGGCCAATACATCTGGCGGTTCATGATACCGCATGATAAATTCTGTCATTAATACGCTTATCTCGGGAAGAAATCATAACTTTGGCAGTTTAGCTAAACTGCAAGATTAATCCCGTCCTCAATACGCTCATCTCGGGGAAAAATTTTAACTTTAAGAACCTCCTCGTGAGGTGTGGTACGACACTTTATTAATTCCTATGTTTCTCTTATTCTTATTATCATAAGATTATGAACTGACAACATTCCATATCTTATTCCTTTAACTAAAGGAACAAAACATCTCTTGACAACCATTCTCGATCGTCACATAATCAACATCAATCTTGCACATTCATCTATCATTAAATACTTATAGATTACTCATGCATCAATTATAAAACAAAACTATAAGCACACATTCAATAATATTCTAGCAAGTGTTTCAACCAACCACACATCAAACATGTCAAACAATACTTTTATTTTCAAACTAATTCGTACTGGAGTGAGGTAGAACTCACCTGAATCGGTGCGCCCATCTTTCTCGCGGCTCTGACGAAGACGCCTCTACGAACGATGCTCTAAGATAATAATTGTCTAACTATGGATTGTAGCTCTATCACTAGCCAAAAAGATTCTTAAAACTTGACTCAATGGCAAAACTTTTGGTTCCAATGAGAATGGATCTGCAACCAAAGAACACACGAAGAACTAGAAACAAAGAGAACAAGAAAGCTTTGGGAGAATTTTCTCTGATTTATAATCGAGGGCAAAAATAAAAAGAAAGAGTTACAAAAAATTAAACCCTAACACTAGTATTTATAGGAGGGCAACAACTAACCCTAGCAAGAAAAGAAAACTTCCTAAAATACACTCAAATCAAATCTTTTACAATTACACACGAGTCTCAAGAGATCAGGAAAGTAAATCCCCAAACTTGCTCCTCAAGTTTGGAACCTTCTGGAATGGGTTTCGCTGACTTCTGGTCGTAGCAGGGCTGCTAGGGTGTATTTCTTCCCAGGCATTCCTGGTAGGGGCTCTTCTGCTAGGGAGCCATTTCTGCCCGGGGGCAATCCTGGTAGGGGCATTTCTGCTCGGGCCCTTCTCTGGTAGGGGAAGCTCTGGTTGGGAATTTCCTGGTGGGGAAATCTCTGCTAGGGAGATCTCTGCTAGGGGTTGAGCCAAGTAAGGCTTAAACTCACATTCTCCACCGTAAGCTTGACTTGGGTCGAGGTTCTTCACTTCGAGCAGCTCACTCATTTCCGCGAACTTAACTCTTGCTATAGCCTTGGTGAGTATGTCTGCCCGCTGCTCATTCGTGCTGACAAACTCAACGATGATCTTTCGCTTCTCCACACACTCGCGAATATAATGATACCGAGTGTCTATGTGTTTGCTCCGACCATGAAACACTGGGTTCTTCATCAGTGATATTGCGGACTTGTTGTCCACATAGAGTGTAAGTGGCTTCTGCTCGGCTCCAGTCACTTCACTCAGTATCCCTTTCAACCACATAGCTTGACACACTACTGCGGTTGCTGCCATGAACTCCGCTTCACACGAGGATAGAGCTACTATCAGTGAGACTGCTAGGTGATCAGGTTCTCATTGAGGTAGAACACCATCCCTTCGGTACTCTTCCTATCATCAATGTCTCGTGCAAGATCACTGTCAGTGAAGCCGATTAGCTCTTTTGCTCCCCTGCCTCTTCCATACTGGATCCCGTAGTCAGTCATTCCATTCACGTAGCGCAATATATGCTTCACGGCCTGGTGGTGTGCACTCGTGGGCTTCTCCATATAACGACTGACTATCCCAATTGCATGAGAAATGTCTGGTCGGGTGTGGGTGAGATACCTCAGGCACCCGATCACGCGTCTATACTCCGTGCGATCCACTTCTCTTTCCCCAGCATCCTTCCCGAGCTAAAGCTTCGCCTCAATTAGGTATTTGCTCAGGTTGCAATCCGCCATCTCGAACTGCTTCAGGATCTTCTTCGCGTAGGCCGACTGCTTCATCGTAATGCAGTCTTTCTTCTGCTCCACCTCGATGCCGAGGTAGTAAGAAAGTAGTCCAAGATCACTCATCTCAAACTCGGTCATCATTTGCTTCTTGAACTCTTCTACGCCTCCTGCGTTGGATCCAGTGACTATCATGTCGTCCATATACAGTCCGACGACCAGAACTTCTTCTCTGCTGCTCCTCGTGTACACTGCTTTCTCCCTAGAGCACTTTGTGAATCCAAGACTCTTTAAGCTCTTTTCGAGGCGTATGTTCCACGCTCTTGGAGCTTGACGTAGCTCGTTTAGAGCCTTGTCGAGTTTTGTACACCTTCTTCTCCTTGCCCTTGACCCCAAAACCTTCAGGTTGATTGACGTAGACTTCTTCATCAAGGTCACCATTTAAGAATGCCAATTTGACATCCATGTGGTGAATCTCCCAACCTCGATGAGCTGCTAGGGCTAGGATGAGTCTGATCGTGTCTAGTCTCGCCACGGGAGGAAAGACTTCCTCAAAGTCTACTCCTTGCCTCTCCACGTAGCCTTTGGCTACGAGCCTTGCCTTGTGCTTTAGGACATTCCCCTCAGTGTCCTTCCTCAGCTTGTACACCCACTTCAGACTAATGGGCTTCTGACCTTTGGGCAGGTAGGTGAGCTCCCACGTCGGTAAGCTCTATAAACTCCAGCTCCTTCTCCATTGCTTCCTGCCATTCGTGCTCGATAGCTTCCTCTTGGTAGTTGGCTGGCTCCTCGGCGCACAACAAGGAAAACTCGTCTAGGTTCATCTCCACTTACTGAGCCTCTTCGTAGATTTCTGCTAGGGGACGAAATCCTCTTGGGCCATCCTTGATCGAGGAATCTCTCGAGCTGGACGAGATGGTTCTGCTCGGGCTGAGTGTCCTGGGTGTACTTGGGCAGGAATCTCTAGTAGGGGTACCAGAGCTTGTAGGGGTACCTGAACTGGTGGGGGCACTAGAGCTGGTAGAGATACGGGAGCTGGTGGGAGTACCCAAGCTGGATGTTGATGGCCCTTCCTGGTCGGCAACATCTTCTTCTACTTCGAACTCAAATGAGTTATGCTCGGGCTCACCGTTCTCATCGCGCCAATCCCACTTCTCCTCTTCTTCGAAAATAGCATCTCTGCTCACCTGGATCTTGCCGCGTCGGGGGTCAAAGAGTCTGTGTGACTTGCTTCCGTCTTCAACACCAAGATACACCATCAACTGACTCCTGTCATCAAGCTTCTTGAGATGGGGACCCACAGTCTTCACATGTACAATGCACCCAAACACCCTCAAGTGCTCTAAGTGGGGCTTCTTCCCAAACCAAGCCTGGTAGAGTGTGAGCTCTCCTAGCGCCTTTGTTGGCAAACGGTTTAGCGAATAGACCTTGTTGTGTCTACATCAAGGGAAGGAGTCTACGTCAATCATCCTGAAGGTTTTGGGGTCAAGGGAAGGAGAAGAAGGTGTACAAAACTCAAAAAGGCTCTATACGAGCTACGTCAAGCTCCAAGAGCGTGGAACATACGCCTCGAAAAGAGCTTGAAGAGTCTTGGATTCACAAAGTGCTCCAGGGAGAAAGCAGTGTACACGAGGAGCAGCAGAGAAGAAGTTCTGGTCGTCGGACTGTATGTGGACGACATGATAGTCACTGGATCCAACGCAGGAGGCGTAGATTGGTTCAAGAAGAAAATGATGACCGAGTTTGAGATGAGTGATCTTGGACTACTTTCTTACTACCTCGGCATCGAGGTGGAGCAGAAGAAAGACTGCATTACGATGAAGCAGTCGGCCTACGCGAAGAAGATCCTGAAGCAGTTCGAGATGGCGGATTGCAACCTGAGCAAATACCTAATTGAGGCGAAGCTTTAGCTCGGGAAGGATGCTGGGGGAAGAGAAGTGGATCCCACGGAGTATAGATGCGTGATCGGGTGCCTGAGGTATCTCACCCACACCCGACCAGACATTTCTCATGCAATTGGGATAGTCAGTCGTTATATGGAGAAGCCCACGAGCGCACACCACGAGGCCGTGAAGCACATCTTGCGCTACGTGAATGGAATGACTGACTATGGGATCCAGTATGGAAGAGGCAGGGGAGCAGAAGAGCTAGTCGGCTTCACTGACAGTCGTCTGGCCGGTGACATTCATGATAGGAAAAGTACCAGAGGGATGGCGTTCTACCTCAACGGGAACCTATTCACCTGGCAGTCTTAGAAGCATAAGACAGTAGCTCTATCCTCGTGTGAAGCAGAGTTCATGGCAGCAACCGCAGCAGCGTGTCAAGCTATGTGGTTGAAGGGGATACTAAGTAAAGTGACTGGAGCCGAGCAGAAGCCACTTACACTCTATGTGGACAACAAGTCCGCAATAGCACTAATGAAGAACCAGTTTTTCATGGCCGGAGCAAACACATAGACACTCAGTATTATTATATTCACGAGTGTATGGAGAAGGGGAAGATCATCGTGGAGTTTGTCAGCACGAAGGAGCAGCGGGCAAACATACTCACCAAGGCTTTAGCAAGAGTTATGTTCGCGGAGATGAGAGAGCTGCTCAGAATAAAGAACCTCGATCCAAGTCAAGCTTACGGGGGAGAATGTGAGTTTCAGCTTGACTGGGCTCAACCCCTAGCAGAGATCTCCCCATCAGAGCCTCCCCTAGCAGAAAAGGGCCCGAGCAAAAATCTCTCTCGCAGAGAACTCCCCACCAGAGATGGAACCCAACTAGGATTGCTCCTACCAGAGATGGTCCTAGCAGAGATGAGGGGGAGCAGAGATGCCCCTAGCAGAAATACACCCTAGCAACCCTGCTAGGGACACACGACCAGAAGTTAGCAGAACCCATTCTAGAAGGTGCCAAACTTGAGGAGCAAGTTTGAAGATTTGACTTTATTTGGTTTCCTGATTCTGTTAGGATTTGAATGTAAATGTAGAAGATTTGATTGAGTTAGGAAGATTAGCTAGGGTTTCATTTTTCTGGTCCCATATAAATACTTGTGTTGGTGTTTATTTTTTGTAATTCCCCCTTTGTATTTTTGTCTTTCGATTAATCAAAGAAAATCCTTTCTCCCAAAGCTTTCTTCTTCCTTTATTTTGTTCTTCGTGTGTTTTTCTTTTGGCTGATCCGAAAAATTGGAACCAACAAGGCGTCTTTACCCAATCGTGCACACTACCTCATGAGCCCGTCCAAGCATGAAGAGCTTCTCCTTCAAGTCGAGGATCTTCTTCAAAAGGGACACATTCGCGAAAGCCTTAGTCCGTGCGCAGTTCCCGCATTACTCACACTGAAAAAGGACGGAACATGGCGTATGTGTGTGGATAGCCACGCCATCAATAGGATCACGGTCCGTTACCGCTTTCCTATCCCTTGCCTAGACAACCTCCTCGACCAATTGAGTGGTGCTTGTATTTTTAGCAAATTTGATTTGAAGAGCGGCTACCATCAAATTCGCATACGGCCTGGCGACGAATGGAAACCACTTTCAAGACTCGTGAAGGCTTGTACGAGTGGCTCGTGATGCTATTTAGACTTTCTAATCGCCAAGTACCTTAATGAGAGTAATGAACCAAGCTTAGCGCCATTTCATCGGTGAATTTTTCGTCGTTTATGTCGATGATATTTTAATTTATAGCGCTAATTCCGAGGTGCACTTACAACACCTTCGCGAGGTTCTTAATATTTTTTGTAGCAATTCCTTTCGTGCTGCTGTGGGGAAGTGCACTTTTCTCACCGAGCGTGTGACATTTTTGGGCTACGTCATTTCAGCTGCTGGGTTAAGTGTGGACAACTCCAAAGTCGAAGCTGTTGCTTTTTGGCCACGACCAAGCACTGTCACCGCGGTCCAAAGTTTTCATGGTTTAGCGTCTTTTTATCGTCGCTTTATCCCACACTTCAGCTTTGTGATGGCACCTATTACCGAGTGCATTAAGTCGAGCTGCTTTCATTGGTCGTCCCAAGCATCGAAAGCATTTCATCGCATCAAAGAGCTACTCACAAGTGCCCCAGTTCTTGTACTTCCAGATTTCGACCAGCCATTTTTTCTTCATTGTAACGCGTCAAAAGTCGGTATAGGAGCCGTGCTAAGCCAAGGAAACCGTCCCATAGCATATTTTAGTGAAAATCTATCTGAACCAAAATGTCGCTATAATACCTACGACGTCGAATTTTATGCAATTGTCTACGCCATTCATCATTGGCGTCACTATCTTTTTCACAAGGAATTCGTTCTTTATACGGATCATGATGCGCTCAAACATCTCGGGACTCAGGATAAGGTATCTTCTCGTCGTGCTTCTTGGATTTCATTCCTTCAACAGTTTAATTTTTCAATAAAGCATAAAGCGAGAGTCTTGAACCAAGTCGTCTACGCGCTCAGCCGCCGCCACGCCCTTCTCACCAAGCTGCGCATCGAGGTTCTCAAATTTGACATGCTAACTGAATGTTATGCCGAGGATTCATTTTTCTCTGCTGTAATCCAACGCCTCAATGAGGGTGAACATGGTAAATTTTCTTGGTCTGAAGATTTTCACAACGTACAACTTTGCATTCCGGAGGGTAGTCTTCGTGACAAGCTTATTCGCGAGCTTCACAATGAGGGTCATATGGGGCGTGATCGTACTATACAGCTCGCCGCCAACAACTATTTCTGGCCATCGCTACGGAAGGACGTGGCACGCTTCGTCTCTCGGTGCCGCACGTGCCATCTCGCCAAGGACAAACTCACTAACAGGGTTCTCTATATGCCACTTCTGATACCGACTCAACCTTGGATCGATATTAGCATGGATTTTGTCATCGGCCTTCCTCGCACACAACGTCGGCATGACTCTATTTTTGTCGTCGTCGCTCGATTCTCAAAGATGGCTCATTTCATTCTGTGTCGTAAAACAATAGATGCGGTTAATGTCGTGTCACTCTTTTTCTGCAAATTCTATCGCCTCCACGGACTACCTTCTTCGATAGTCTCGGACCGTGATACGCGCTTTCTTAGCCATTTTTGGTGCACATTATGGAAATTAGTCGACACCCTCCTCGAATTTAGTAGTGCGTATCACCCACAAACCGATGGTCTAACCGAAGTGATCAATCGATCACTCGGCAATCTTCTTCGCTGTCGCGTAGGTGAAGCGATTAAAACATGGGATCTCAAGCTCAGTCAAGCCGAATTCGCTCATAACCACGCTACAAATCGCAACACTGTTTTTAGCCCCATTCCAATTCGTCTATGGTGTGGTTCCCCGCGGCCCACTTAACTTATCTCCAGTCCCCGATCACACGCGCAATCACGGCGATGCGGCTGCCTTCCTTGAACAGCTCCAGAACACCCACAAAGCTACAGTAACAAACCTTGAGCTTGCTACAGCACAGTACAAACTCGCAGCGGATAAAAAAAGACGACGCGTGGAGTTTGACGTTGGTTACTACATTTGGGCTGTTCTCACCAAAGAACGCATTCCGACGCACAAATATAACAAGCTCAAAACAAAGACAATCGGCCCCGTTGAGATAATCGAAAAGATTTACTCCAATGCATACCGCCTACGCCTTCCCTCCCACGTTCGCACAGCCGATCGATGTTTTTAACGTCAAGCACCTCATCCTATACACCGGTGACAATTTTGATGATGACTTACCGGCAAATTCGAGGACGAATTTTTTCGACCCGCGAGAGAATGATGCCGATCAGGATACAAATAGTGATGGTGTGATATGGTTCACTTCAGTTCCTTATTTCATGCTTTTATATTTATTTGATTTAATTTGTGCTACGTACGTATTATTTAAGTTTTTTATATTTATTAGTTTGTTTGAGTTATTATAGGGAAAATTTGTTAGGGTTTTATGGCTGAGTTACTTTTGGATGCATATATTCTAAACTAGCACTACGTATTATTCAGTTTTTTGGATGCATATATTCTAAACTAGCACTACGTATTATTCAGTTTTTGAAGATTAATGAAAAAATAAAACTTCGCTTGAAAGCATAGGTTTCTCTCTCTGTTTCTATTTCTCTCCTACATCACTAGAAAAATAGATCTCCTTAATTTTCTTGTATAGAAAATATGGAAATAAATAAGTTTTGTCGTCATTTTCACTTACGCTATTATTAGTATTAATAGAGAACAGATACGAGGGAAAAAATAGGATCTTCAAATAGTATTAGTTTATGACTTTATTCTTATTATTATAATAATAATAATAATAATAATAATAATAAGGGTTAATGACGGTAAAAATTGGTCAAAGAACCCCTCGTGTACCCAAATTTTAAAAATGGTGGCAAAAATACCAAAAGTCACATTTGGGGAGTTGACCACTCCATTCTCGTAATGCCGTTAGCTTACCCATTAACTCTGGCCATGTGGACAAATCTGTTTTGTTAAGTGTAATCATTAGGGGTTCAATTAGCTGTATTAAATAGTATTAGTTAGGGGTTTAACTCACTGTTTTGTCGTAAACGAGGTTGATGTGGGCTCGTCCACGTGGCGAAAATTGTTCTGTCAGCAACCCACGTTTGTCCGTGTGGCCAGAGTTGACAGGTAAGTTAACGGCGTTGCAAGAATGAAGTGGTCAACTCCCCAAATATGACTTTGAGTATTTTTACCACCATTTTTAAACTTTGAGTACACGAGGGGTTCTTTGACCAAACTTTGAGTATTTTTGCCGTCATTAACCCTAATAATAATAATAATAATAATAATAATAATAATAATAATAATAATAATAAATAAAAAAAGCGGACAACAAGACAAGAGATCAATTTATTGCGTTTTATTTTTTGTTTTTAAATAATAATTGTGATAAAAAAATATATATAAAGTTATACAAAATAGCATGACATTTATGATATTCTGATTAAATATGTAAATTATTTGAGATTTGTCATGTTAGATATTTCAATTTACCGTATTCACATATAAATAACTTATTATAAACAGAGATAATGAGAAGAAGAAAAAAAAAACTAATGAAATATTATTTTTATGGTTTTTAGTATTTATGTCAAAATTTTGGTATTTTCGTCTCAATCGTCACTTATTTATTAATTGTATGTTTTTTATTTTTTGTTTGTTTAACGTCATTGTCTAAGAAAATATGTTACGTCATTTAAATCCGACTAATAGTATTTTTCTTCATTGTTTGAACTTTGTAGTTTGTATTATCAATGTTTAACATATCTAGATTAACCACCCGTTAGTTACGTAGGTAGCGATTGCACTCGCTAAAAAATCAACACTAATTATTGTTGTTTTATACGTTAAAGACGATTTATGGCTTACTAATTACTTGCCGATTATAAAATTAAATAAAAAACCGATGAATCCTATTGAGGATTTAACCGATAATTTATAAGGATAATAAGGGTTTAACGACATTTTTAAAAAGAAAAAAAATCTAAGGACCTTTAAATACTATTAATGATATTAATAGATTTTGTTTAATATTACTTATACATTAATAAAATTATAGTATACACTACACAATATGTAAATCTCACATGGAAAAGATACAAGGAGTTAACACGGTTTAAAAGGTCATGGGTTATTCCCCTTATCGCAAATTGATTTTAAGATGGAACCCTATAATACTTCACATAGTATTATAGTTCATTAAGCTCAAGTGAGCATCGGTCCATAAAATAAAAAGGATTTGACCTAAGATGAGTGAACCTAAAAGACCCACCACCTTCAGGGGGCATATTAAGGCCTCATGTTTTTTAAAGACATGTAATACTTAATGAAACGTCAAGTTCTTCGGTTATGCGGAAAATAATGACAAATAAACATACGCAAAAATAAAGAGACACACGCGATATTTTGTTAACGCAGTTCGATACCAATCAACTCTGCGGGGCCCTCACCTAGATTAATCAACATGGATAATTACAAGATGGACGTTACACAATCGATTTGTTCACCGAACAACAAACTGCAAAACACTTCCTAGACAATGTAACCAGCGATGTAACCAGACTTGTAACCTGCTGATTAAGACGACGACACGGCGGCTCGGCAAGCGGGTAAGGCGACTTCCAGCGAGTGTCGATGAGTGCGTACACGCACAGCACAGTTGACGATAATTGAAGCACTTCAGACTTCTTCAGGCTTCTTCTAAGGAAGAAAACGCCAACGGTGGATCCACGAAAAATAGGAGAAAAATGGCTTAGAAGCTCTTTGTAGCTCACAACTTTTTTCTTTCACTTTAGGGCTGAAAGGATGAACATTTTTGGCTGCTTAGATCAGTTTAAATAGAGTCCACAAAGCTCTCACTAACCTAACAAATTCTTCCTTAATTATAGGCTTTATTACTTAGTCTTCCTAGACTAACTATTTCCTCCAAAATTCAAATTTAAATGCCCATTCAGCTCTAATAATTGACCAACAATAATAGGCAACGAATCCCTGAAATATCTCAACCGAAACGGACCAATTCCGCTTTACAGATAGGGAGATCGCAGATCTAACCGTCAGTGGTAGACATATGACCACAGCAAAATTGTCAAATAACATGGATTTTCAATCTCCCTTTTTGAAATTTTTTATTGAGGGGTCTCATAATTAGCCAACAAAATAGCCAACAATCAAATCTGTGATAACCCACGATTAATGAGGTGAGTTGTTATATTTTTTTTTTTGGGTTAATGACGGAAAAAATACCCAAAGTTTGGTCAAAGAACCCCTCGTGTACCCAAAGTTTAAAAGTGGTGGCAAAAATACCCAAAGTCACATTTGGGGAGTTGACCACTCCATTCTCGTAACACCGTTAACTTACCTGTTAATTCTGGCCACGTGGACAAATCTGTTTTGTTAAGTGTAATCATTAGGGGTTCAATTAGTTATTGTTGAATAGTATTAATTAGGGGTTTAATTCCTTGTTTTGTCGTAAACGAGGCTGATGAGGACTCGTTCACGTGGCAAAAATTATTATGTCAGCAACCCACGTTTGTCCACGTGGCCAAAGTTAACGGGTAAGTTAACGACGTTACGATAATGCAGTGGTCATCTCCCCAAATGCGACTTTGGGTATTTTTGCCACCACTTTTAAACTTTGGGTACATGAGGGGTTCTTTGACCAAACTTTGAGTATTTTTGCCGTCATTCACCCTTTTGTTTATATTCTTATTTTAGGATTTTTCTTGCAAATAATATATCAGTTTTGATATATAGAAAAAAAATTAAAGGTAAAAAGGGAGCTGCGATAATTAGATATTTAGGGATTTATATTAGACTTAGGGTTTCATATTTTTTACAAAGTCTCCCGTAACCTCATTCTCTCCAAAACCTAGAAATTCTCTAGAGAGGATAGAGTAAAAAACTGATTGAGTCTTCAATCTCATCAGCTAAAAAATTTCTTCTTCTTCCCTAATCAAGGTATGTGTTTGCGTATCTTATTAAATCCAATTTTATTTTCCTAATCCCAATTGGCAGAATTTTGTCGAATTTTTTATCTCCCAAATCACGCAGCGGTTTTGGCTGAAATTTCCACCACAACTTCTATTAAGTTCATAGAAGTCCCAGATTTAATTTCAGAATTTTCGGAGCTCTAAATCGCTCGAAATCGTATTTTCAATTTTTAAAATTTCTGAAAAAATGATAAAATTCTGCATATCAGATTTTCGTTTTTATTTTTAAAATTCATAGAGTCCGAGTTAGGGTTTTTACATAGAGATATGTTTTATACAAAATTTAATTTCGAGAAAGTTTCGTGTTTTACAAAATTTGGAAAACATTCGAGATCTAGCCCGAAAACGAGTTATAAGAATCTGGCCGAATGGAAAAATCAATATATCTTATAGTTACAGATCTCTTTTGAAAATTTCCAAAACATAAAAGTTCTTCGTTTTCAAAAGATAATGGAAGTTTGTTAAGAACGCTTTTTCCAGTTCCTTACCGATTTTATTATATCGAGAAAATACCTCAAAATTCATTTGGAAAACTCTAATTTCTTTTAGTCTTTATGTCAAGTTCTACGAATGTTTTTACTAGTGATAAAACCTAATTTTTAGTTGGGTAATTATTATCTAGGAACATAGCTCATAGAGCTATCTAGGAACGTAGCGATTCAGGTGAGTTCAACCTCACTACAGTACGAATTTGTTTGAAAATAAAAGTACATTTGAACATGTTCATTGTGTGTTATGTTTAAATATATTGGATGTGTGAGAAATGTTTGCTTGTTATATTGCTTCATGAATGACTACATTTTATATGTTATGAGGATTCAACGACGTTGAAACGTCACGAAAGACTTGTTATTATGTGACGATCGATGCGATTGTCAAGATATGAAGAATGCCATTAATGATGAATCGTGATATACGATGTGAAATTTTTGAAAATAATTATTAGGGTTATGGATAAATCTTCTTGTCATTTGTGTATGTTAACAATATAAACAAGTATAACATAGGAATTAAGTGTCGTGCCCCCTCTATCGAGCGAGTCGTGTGAGGCTTATGAGGTTTAAAAATATCCAAAAAAATAAAGAATTGGACGATGATTAGATTTCTCCCCGAGTTGAAAGGAACGAAGAAGGGATTAATCTGATGGTATCATGAACCGCCCAATATCTTGACCTTAGGCTTCGGGACATGTGCACCCCCGTCGATCTATTGAGTCTCGCACGAATGAAGTGGTACGTACACAATGATGATCACCTAGGAAAAGATTAGTAATAGATCCTAAAACGTAAAATGAAGCATAATTGGACATTTGCATGTTATGTTTTCTTTAATTTATTTTTGTGAGAAAATAGTTGTATCTCACTGAGCTTTTAGTTCATACAAAATATTTTTCGTTCGTACTGTAGGTAAGAAACCTATGATATGACTTCATGGTGGATTGGGCGGCGACGGTGGGAGGCGTGCGAGGATGGGTAGGAGACGGGTCACCACTGAATAAAGACGTTTTTTTCCGTAATAATAAAAAGGACAAGACTATGTGTGTTTTTTTTTCTTTTTATGTTCTTAGGTTTTCTATTGATGTTTCAGGGGTTTTTTTTTTTTTTTTGACTTTTGTTAGAAGTTGATGAGTTCAAAGATACAAATATTTTGGTTTTAAAAAGGAAATTCCCGGGAAATGTTTCTTTGTACTCCTAACAATTTAAAAAAAAATAAAAAATTGACTAACTTAGGATAGATAAATGATGTTAGTAAAAGTGACGGCTTGAATTAGTCGGGTCGTTACAAAATTACTAATATATTGACTATATACAAGTACGTGGATTATACAATTAACATAGTTTAAAAGGTCACGAGTTACTTCTCTTACTGTTAATTGCTTTTAAGGTGAAACTTCTTGATAATTAACACAATATATCAGTAAATATATAAAACACTATATATCAATATTACTTTCTAAAATGCATGGATATTAAAGTGTAATATTTTTTATGCAGGTATATATTATTATTGCGCGAAACTTATCGATCAACCTTATGAAAAATCCGCCGTTAAAGTCATTATTAGCCACTGATAAACCTATACAACCGTGTTTTTCCTACGTAACGGTTTTATGGAGCTTTACTTTTTTCTCTAATTATTATAAATGATTATATCATTACAATTGCGCGCAACATTGTTAAGGATAATTTTTTTTGTTCAATGCGCAAGATTATTTAATCTTCTTACCAGTAAACATTTTTAATTAAATAATACTACCTGCCACCCCGTTTGGCACAGCTTAATTTTTACAAAAATTGTTTTCAGTTTTAGTTTAAAAAACAAACTGTTTTTGAAAAAAACCGGCAGGTGTTTGGTAAATTGTTTATAAAACCATTGTTGCTGGTAACATAAACTGATTTAGCGTTTGGTAAAAAAATTTATTTAGGCTAAAAAGACTAAAATAGACTAAAACCGTATTTTTGTTTTTAGAAAAAACCAAAAGCTACGAATTCTAGCTTTTACAATTCATGTACAAAAATTCAAAATCGATTTTGTGTTTTTTGGAAAAACAATTTTGCCAAACACCTGAAAAGCGGTTAAGTTTATTTTATAAACAAAAACAGGGCTAAATAAGCTATGTCAAACGTACCCATTAAATGTAAATTATTTGTTCAATACGCAAGATTATTTTGACTTTTTATATTGAAGTCTTGGCAAATTTTGATCACGATTTGCTCAAAATATTATGCTAAAAGTTAATACGTTAATTTATGACAATATTTTACTCTCGGGGATATTTGACTATATATGATTCACATTAACGTTGAGTAGTTGTCAAGTCTATGTGTAAATTTATTATGTTGTATGCGTGGACTGCATTATTTGACTATATGCCATGATTAATTAGAATTGACGTTGATATAATGCATGCAACATTAAATATGATATAAAAAAATATAACTATATTTGGTGAAAAGATACTAAATCTATATATCTATATAATATGTGTGTATAAAGTACACATGCTTGAGTACACAGGTAAGCCATGATGTAATCAGATTGATTAGGTTAACGATCTACGTAACAATTTGAGTTTATTTGAAGTTAGCATTTATTTTTAGGTTATTTTTATTTTTCATTAAAATACATATACGACGTGGATTACGGACTAAACATATCGAATATAATGGTAAGTGGGTCAACTTATGTGTTACCTAACTAATTGATTGTCTTATATGAAATACAGAATACATACAACGAAATCTTTACGTAAAAAATGCATATGCTATTCAATATCCACATAGTTTATACTTTACAGATATTAATGTCGCGTGTCTTTGATTTTATCTCGGTTCATTTTCCATATAGTAAGTTGATTTAGATTAACAGAAATAAATATTTTTGGACCTAGAGGATTCAATCGTGAGTAAAGCTAATTATTCAAATAGACGAACATAATAATAGTAAAGAATAATAGTAAAGAAGGGTGATTTAGTAATAGTATTGCATACAGACTAGAACATCAATAAACTAATATTGTTGGGATAACAAAATTATTATATTATAAAGATTATAAGTTATCGACTAATAAAATAATGTCTTATTTATACAGTTGGCACTTACCAAAGTATTATTTAGTCAAATTTTTAATTTACCAATTAATAAATTAATACATTATTCATAGTTCGGACTTAGAAAAATATTATTTAATTGAATTTATTAATTTATTGAGTATTAATTTAAATTGTATCGGGTGATATAGTAAAATTTAAAGGTACCCGAGTGCTACTTAGGCCAACAGATATTGGGCTTGAATATTCATGCTCACAGGGAATTGTAAATCCTATAGCTCGAGCGCATCTCGAAAACATAACTAGATAATATTCAGCAGTCTTACTTCAAAATGGTAACTGTGTTTTTGTTTGATTTTTAACTTTATTTTTTTCTTCAAAATTATTTTATATTTAGACAATTATTCTCAATTTTGAAAAAAAAATATCTTGAATAAATAAATATAAATATATTTAAATATTATATTATTATAACTGTAATTATATAAAAAAAAATCTTATATCAAAACGAAACAACATATTGTTACACAAAATATATGTATGTTGTAAGATAAAAAAAAAACCCAAATAATATTAATTTCATTTATGTAAAATTTCAATTACTAATGTTGGTGTGCTTTCAATTTCTAATATACGTGGGGTATATATATATATATATATATATATATATATATATATATATATATATATAATATATATATATATGAAGAATTTTGTATTTTTAGGGTTAATGACGGCGAAAATACCCAAAGTTTGGTCAAAGAACCCCTCGTGTACCCAAAGTTTAAAAGTGGTGGTAAAAATACCCAAAGTCGCATTTGGGGAGTTGACCACTCCATTCTCGTAACGCCGTTAACCGTTAACTCTGGCCACGCGGGCAAACGTTGGTTGTTGACATAACAATTTTTGCCAAATGGATGAGCCCAAATAAGTATTGTTTACGACAAAACAACAAATTAAACCCCTAACTAATACTATTTAATACAACTAATTGAACCCCTAATGATTACACTTAACAAAAAAAAATTGTCCATGTGGCCAAGGTTAACAAGTTAATGGCATTACGAGAATTAAGTGGTCAACTCCTCAAATATGACTTTGGGTATTTTTGCCATCACTTTTAAACTTTGGGTACACGAGGGGTTCTTTGACCAAACTTTGAGTATTTTTGCCGTCATTAACCCTTTTTTCTATTTTGGAGTGAGAAATGTAACAAAGATTTGTTGAATTTTTTGCCGTTTTGCACTTATGTTCTAGATGCATATCACCCTAGACCACTTAAGACCAGAAGAGTTATTTCCACAATTGTTTTTGAAACCCACTTTCCAATTGCTTAAAATAAATCAATTAAATATATTTATTAATTTTTTTCGATAGGGTGGATCGATAATCATATACAAAAAATAATCAAGAAAGTTGCTTTCAAGAATCAAGATAAAAATAATTCTAAACCATATACCTTGTGGTTTGTAATCAGGTATTCATCAAAATAATGAAGATTAAGTATAGTTTTAAACAATGTACCTTGTGGCTTTTAATCCGGTCTTCATCAACATAATGGGAAAAAAAAAAACTCCCAAAATCCGGTTTCAAAAACAAGATCAAAAAATCATTTTCAAAACTCGGTTAAAAAAAAAAAAAGTTCGTAGATTCTTCAAATCCGATTTTAATAGACTTTTCAGTTCAATTTTAATTTTAATGGTTTCTTCAAAACTTCATATAGGTTTTTTTTATCTTTATTTTCTTATATCATATTTTGATCTAATATTTTATTTTTACATAGACACGTAATCTTCTCCTAAGTGCATGACAATCATTGCTCACAATAAAAACCCATGAATTAAACCCAAAAAGAATAAAACAGAATATATTCTCAGAAATATAATATTAGATAATTAGAATAATAGCAAATGTGAATAAACTTTCTTATGCTCTGTGTTCGATCGAAGGCACTGTCTGGGTCAATAAAATGCCAACAATTCATCCCATAGCTCATTTCCTCTGCTGACTATACAGGTGCTCGAAGAGAGAGACCACTGAGTATAAAGAATAAAAAATTAATAAAAACCGTTTGAAAATTAAAACAGATTAAAAACATAGGAAATAAAAACATATCATGAATTTTTACGAGCTGGCACATGGAAGTCTAAAGTCTCCACGCTCTTTTTTTTTTTTTTTACATAAGTCCCTAAACTTATTTTTTTGTTATAGAAGTCCCTAATGTTAATATTCTATAATAAATGCATGGATAGAGTTGAATGTATATGCCACGCGGTGTTTAATTGATTGATGCATAGCAATGCTACGTCAATGGATTGCCACGTAGATTTTTAAAGTGGATAGTCGTGGTACAAAAATTTAAACTTTGATCAACTAAGGTGGGAAAGGTCAAAAGTGAAAAATAGTGGCGAAAGTAGTATTTAAGTCAACAAATGTGATGTGGTACTTATTAATCGTGTCCGAAGATGAGGAGACACGGGCACACCCCGTCAAATAACCATGTTTATCATGTCTACCGATTTAACCCTTGCTTAATTGATCCTGATATTATTAATGAAAATTAATTCATTTTAAATTCATTTAATTTAATTTATAGAGTTATATAATGTAATATTTAAAATTTATTAATAATTTTAGACAATCATCAATTGAACAATGTAATTAATTAAATAAAAAATATAAATTTGACATATAATCAGTGTCATGGGTGATTTGTAGAGCATAAAAAGTGATGGTCCAACCCAAAAACGCAATCAAAAGGCCTAAGAGTTAAGACGACTAAAAGTCCATGAAGGCGACTTGGACTCCCTCCGAAAAAAGTCAACTCGGAGTAGAAATCAACCCGGATCCGGCCCATAAAAATCAACTCGGACCTGACCCAAAAAATAAACCCGGATCCGGGCTCAGGTTAACATTTCCGAGCCTGGCCCAGAAATGTTAACCTGAGCCCGGCCTAGAAAAATCAGCCCGAGCCTGGCATGAAAAAATAACCAGAGTTCGGCTTCAAAAAACCAGCTAACACAATAACAAAAAACATGCAAAACACATATCGGAAGCTTGTGAGGCGCTATTTCAAACTCTCTCTATAAATACCGGTTAGACCAAGATCCATATAAGGTCGACCCAAATCCAATTTATAATGTAATGTAAGTGTGTTGTGCTTCATGTCCGTGGCGGGGAAGGATTTCAGTTTAGGTGAATCCTAATGCAATTTTTTTATTTTTTTCAAAGTAAATATTTAAGTGTTAGTTTTTAAGTACATAAATAACAACGATCCAATATTAACAATCTAACAATTAATTGGTACTTATGCCGTATTAAAATTTTATTACATTAAAACAAGAAAATAACGACGATGAAAATAAATAATTTAAATAGAACGCTCATACATTTGATCAAACATTAGGGACTTGTGTTGTTGTTATCTAATTAAATGAAGCTCATAATAATGTTTTTTATTAGATACAATAAAAAAAATATGTCACTTTATATTTATTAGCTTTGTGTACTCTTAAAGCGATTATCAAATGATAAAAAAAAAACAATCAATAAGTAAAAAAAAAATTCAAAAAAGTAGATTGTTAGGAATCGAACTTGGCATCAAGTTTCAGGTTATCTTTTTGGTCCATGAATCGGTTGTTGTTATCTAAAGATTAATCGGTTATCGATGGATTTATCTATGCAAAACCAATAAATATATCGTAACTGTTATCGATACTTATCGATGGATTAATCGGTTATCATGAAAAACATATAAAATAGTTTATACATATTTTACACTCAATTTTTCTATAGTCTTCAAAATACTTTAAATTTAAACAATGTCTCACTCTAAAACACAAACATGGAAGATACGATAATGTCTGAATTCTTAAACAATAAACACAATCAATGTAACATAAATTAAGTCTCAAACAAAACATATTCATGCAGTTTAATTCTATATATTTTAAGGTTAATTGCGGCAAAAAGACCCAACCTTTGGTTAAATGCTCTTCTGTGTACAACCTCCGTATTCTGTGTACAACCTCCGTAAATAGCAACAAAAGTACCCAAACTTGGCATTTGGGAGTTGACCGAGAAAATTTGTCCATGTGGCTATTAGCCTTTGCCACGTGGCATGCCACGTGGCACTTGACCGCCACGTGTCATGCCACGTAATTATTATTATTTTAAATACTTTTTATTAAATTTATTTTATTTATCATTAATTTATTTTTTATTTTTTTTTAATAAAATTAAAAAAAATTCCCAATAATAACAAATATTGAATATTTAAATTTAAAAATTCATTATTGGTTATAATTATTTATTTTTTAAAAAGTGAGTAGAAAAAAATAAAAATCACGGTTCACTTGAACTCCTTTTCCGATCCGCTTCACTCGTCAGATAAAAATGTTTAATATGTTCAACATTAAATGCACACCACTTATTAAAAAAATAGTAGTCATATTTATATTTAACGAAAAATTGTTTTTATTTGTTTGCATGATAATGTTTTTTTGCGTTTTCATTATATAATAATAATTGTTTAATATGTTTTTTTATTTATATATTATTCTTTTTTTTTTTAATTGTCCTTAAATAATCATATGATAATTATTGTTAAACATATTAAGCGATTTTGTTCCACCCGTGAAACGGATCGGAGGCGGAGCTTGAGTGAACCGTGAATAGTGGTTTTTTTCCATTATTTATTTCGTTTGACCCACTTTTCTTAAATGAATAATTATATTTAATAATAATAACCAATTATGAATATTTAAATTTTAATATTCATTATTGGTTATTATTGAAAAGTAATTTAATTTTAAAAAAAATTAAAAAGTTTTTAAAAAATAATATTTTTTAAATTATTTAAAATAATAATTATGTGGCATGCCGCGTGGCAAAGGCTAATAGCCACATGGATAAATTTTCTCAGTCAACTCCCAAATGCCGAGTTTGGGTACTTTTGTCGCCATTTACGGATATTGTATACACAGCAGAGCATTTGACCAAAGATTGGATCTTTTTGCCGCAATTTACCCTATATTTTAAGTATTTAATTATATAAAATTATAATATCAAATAAAATAAAATATGTTAAACTTCAAATTCACCAATATCTGAAAACATGTCAAATTCACAAATTTCAGAAAACATATCAAATTATAATAAAAAAATATTTCAAGAAAACTTCAAATTATAAGATAAAATATTTCAATATCACATATTAAAATTTACATATCACCTGGAAAATTCAAATGATATCAAAAAATTAAAAAACAAGTAAAAAAATTCCAATTTCCAAAAAATGTACTTTTGCCGTAGTAAAACAACACTTCGGGAAATCGTCAAATTACAAAATAAAAGATGTCAAACTCACCGATTACCCATTATATACAATCTTCCAAGTTAAAATGACTCAAACTCATCGAGTCATTATTTATCGATAATCTCGATGACTTGAATAGTACTTCATGTTGAATTTAATGTTTCTAGTAAAACCAACTTAACCATAGAAAACTTGTGAAAAAAATCTTCAAAATTTTGAGTGCAGCCTAAGCTGCACCTAGCTTTCATGTGGCGGAGCAGCCAGCCTTCATGTGGCTCCGCCACAGTGTTCGGTCACAAATCGTGGGCCTTAATTTTTTTTTTCTTTCAACTCTTAGGTCCTACAAATTCAGTGATCACTATATATAAACGTTTCTACGTTGTTGGTTCCAATTAGAATGGATCTGCAACCAAAGTACACACAAAGAGCAAGAACAAAGGAAGAAGAAAGCTTTGGGAGAAAGAATTCTCTTTGATTAATTCGAAGGCAAAATTGCAATAATGGAGTTACAAAAAATAAACACTAACACTAGTATTTATAGGAGAAACTAGAAAGCTAAACCCTAGCTAAACTTCCTAAAATAAACTTAATCAAATCTTTACAATTTACACGTTTTCCTAACAGAATGGGAAACCAAATCATATCAAATCAGGAAGCTAAATCGAATCTCCAAACTTGCTCCTCAAGTTTGGCACCTTCCTGGAATAGCTCTTCTTGACTTCTGGCGTTTCCCGTTTCTGCTCGGGAGAATCCTACTAGGGTCCTCTTCTGCTAGGGGGCATCTCTGCTCTCCCTCATCTCTGCTAGGGGTATGTCTGGTAGGAGCATCTCTGGTAGGAACATCTGGTCGGGTCCTTTCCTGCTAGGAGAAAGCTCTGGTCGGACCCATCTCTGGTGGGGAACTGTGCTAGGAAGATCTCTGCTCGCTCTGGTGGGGAAATCTCTGCTAGGAGTTAGAGCCAAGTCAGGCTTAAACTCACACACGTGTTGATTAAAAAAATCAGAAGGGGCAGTATGGTTTTTTAATCTGCAATTTGATCAATGATTGAGTCGCTCAAACAGCTAATTATTTCTAACAGAAAAGTTTCTCAGTTTATCTGCAATTCTAAAACTAAGAATGACCGGTCTTAGCAGTTTGCTCCCACGTGCCTCCATGCAAAAAGACACGTCATCGAGCTTAGTCCACATCTGGTTTATGCAACTCACACAGAGAGAGGCACTGAGTCTCCTGCTGGGGTGGAGAAGGAAGACGAATACTTGCCCTGCATTTGGTTTCGTCAATATTTTTTTTTATTGAAGATGTTTGCAGCAAAATATTTATGTGTTACAAGAAATATGAGATATTTTCAATTTATTTTGGCAAAAAATTTAATGATGTAAAACTTTTTGGTATAAGTATTTTTCTTTTCATTTACAACCTACCGTGAAGTCTACGCGACAACATATAATTTGATCATTTTTTTGTCTATTTTGATCACATACGAAATAGAAGAACTTAAAAGAAGTGACAACGAATACTAAATTCTTGCAGAGTAACCAAAACATGTTTTAAAATGCAAAACTAAGGCGCCCCTTAGAGCTGCAAGTCACGACGAGAAGGTGGGCTTCGCGACGAGTCGCAACGTTTTGTGGGAGATCGCGATTGATCGCGACAGGCTGGCGGGAGTCGCGACTCGTGATGATAATCGAGACGTGCACTTGGTGATCCGCGTGAATTGCTCTCGGCCAATAGGAGGGCGACACGTCATCGATCCGAGGGAGGGGGAAAAATTTTGTTTGTGTGTGGCAATAATAACCACTTTTCACCCGAAATTTATTACTCAACTACAATTTCTACCCACTTTACTCGAATTTCTACCCTAAAATTTCAAATTTCAAAATGATTTCACCTACTATCTCCTCACAATTATTAACCCACTTCACCCACCATAATAATTATTCAACCACCCCACTCTCTCCTCAAACCCTATAAATACAACCTCTTCGACCCTCATTTCCTCACACCAATCTTCTATTCTTCTCTCTAATTCTCTCAATTTTCTAAGCTTTCAAGTTCTAAAGTTCTTTCCTTTTTCCTTTTTAGTCATTATGAGTCGAAGAAGCGGCGGTAGTTCCGGGGGTCGAAGGACGGCTAGGAATTTGCAACCCCAATTTCAAATTGGGGGACCATCGCAACCTACGCCCGACGACTACATTCCCGTTATGCTACCCCAAGAAATATTTCCCTCCCCTCCAAATCCAAATTATCCCGGTGATACAGTACGGTCTCTAAGACCTAGTTTAACCCGGGCGGTGGGCATGCACAACGCCAATCCCGATCTTGTGCCCTGAGAAATGGTCGACGCGGTATATCAATCTAGGGGGAAATAACGATCCATTTTTCAATCTAATGTTTCAACAACACGACGACGACGCCGACGACGACGCAACTCAACGACCCGATGATGCCGAGGACGACTTTCCGACGTTGTCCTCGGTCCATGGTTCCTTTGTTGGCTCGTACCACCGCGGTTCTCCTCAACCTTCCAATCAAGAAAGCGGTCAAGATTTCGTTGCCTGTCCTCGACGTGTTCGACGTCCTTCAACCGGGTAATAACCTTTAGTCATTTCTCTATGTATAACTATTAGTCATTTTTCTATTTTATTAATAATTCGTAATTAATAATTAATAATTAATAAGTTAGTACTTAGTAATAATTAATAATTAATAAATAATAAGTTAGTAATAAATTAATAATTAATAAGCTAGTAATAAATTAATAATTAGTCATTAATAATTAATAATTAATAAGCTAGTAATAAATTAATAATTAATCAATAATAATTAATAATTTAGTAATAAATTAATCACTAAATAATCATTAGTTAATTAAATAAATTAAAAAAAATAAAAATTGTAATTTTTATGTGTGGTGATAATTATTAAGGATCATGGTGTCTTAGAAAGATTGGTTTTTAAATAAGGTTTGCTTTGCAATCTCCTCCAAGCTAGCCTGGGAACCTCGGGGAGTTCTGTCTAGAAAAGCTTGGGCCTAAAGCGAGATCATAGCATCATTTCCAGTCGATCTGGCCGTGGAACCTCGGGGAGTTCCGTCTAAAAGAGCTTGATAATTATTTCCACACATAGAAAAAACCATTTTTAATTTTGTTAACTTTTTTATTTAACTATATGAAATTTAATTAAATTAATATGATTAATATTTAAATTTAATAATTGTAATATTCTTTGTAATACTTAAATTAATATTAAACTCTTGTAATATTCCTTTGTTTTAATAGAGCAAATCCTTCGGGCTTGGCATGGGGAAGACCAAACACTTCCAAAGTGTGGAGGTTTTTTCACGAAGATCGACGGGTGGAGAATGGTGTTCGGGTAAAAATCGCCACGTGCAAGAAGTGCGGGGAAACCATAGATGCGTTGGGGGAACATGGAACCGGCTACTTGACGCGACACGCAAGGATGGGCTTCCCAACCGGGGAGACTGATGAGGTAAACACAGCACAGGTAAGTAATCTTTCCGTTGTTAATTTACGGAAATGGACCCTCGAATGAATTATTTCTACGGGCCTGCCGCTGAGTTTTGTCGAAAATCCCGCTCATACTAAATATATGCAAAGGATTAATTCCTCGTACCAGCAGTTTTCCCATACTACTTATACTAACGACATGGAATCCGCATGTGCTATGCAAAAAAACTTTTTGGTCGATTTTTTCAAAATGTCTAGCATAAACGTTGCTTTCATCACTGACTTGTGGAGCGGTCCAAGTTTAAATGATTATTTGAGTTTGACCGCTCATTACGTGGACGATGATTGGAATCCGTGTCAAAAACTTTTAATTCTAGCACCATTCGAGGGTCGGCATACCGGCCAAAATATTTCCAATAAATTAGTAGAATTATTCAACGATTGGGGTTTACAAAATCGCGTTATTTCTATTACCTTAGACAATGCCTCAAACAACAATGTCGTTATCACAATCTTGGAAACTAAATTGCCCGCTTCTCAATTTCATAATATTTTACATCAACGATGTGATTGCCACATAATAAATTTAATTGTACGATCGGGCGAACGAGAAATTTCAAGACATGTGGAAAAAATACGCGGCATTATTGATTGGATCCGGCATTCACAAACCACCAATAGGTGGAGACGATTTTGTAAAGAGCATAATCCTAGAGCTAACAAGTTTGCATAAGACAATAATACACGATGGAACTCTACTTATCTAATGATTTCAGTTGTTTGTAAGCAGTGGCTACCTTTGGACCACTTCCTCCGCAGGGAACTCGAGCTCACGGCGTGGATCACGGAAGCGGAATGGGAGACCGGAGAGAAATTCACCACCTTCCTCAAACCCTTTTATGTTGTTACTTTAAATTTTTCTAACCAAAAAAGACCCTCGTTGAATCATGGTCTTTCGGGTTTATATGAAATTACTTCAGCTTTAAACGATTTCAAAAATGATCCTATTATTTTTCCCTTTGTTCCGGGAATGATTGAAAAATTCAAAATTTATTGGGATCCACCCCCGTTTTCGTTTTGCTTCGGTTCTATACTAGATCCTTGAATTATGTTTACTTTCGGGCCATTGATGTTAGCAATCGGGGAACACATAGGGGTGGATTACACTGATTATGTTAAGGTTGTTAATGAAGAGTTTTATGAATTGTAGAGTGAATACGACCGGCGGTTCCCACAGTTCAACATCGAGGCGGAGCAGCGGGCATTGATGGAAAGCCCAACCAAAACCGGACTAGAGTTTAGCCGGAGATGCAAGCAACGATTAGATCGCGGGGAAGCATGGGGATCGGGTACGCCACCTCCACGGGCGGACGACACGGAAGGCACACTGGCAGAAGTGAAGCGGTACTACGGAATTCGGGTCGACGATGAAGATGATTCCTTCGATGTGATCGCGTGGTGGAAGAATCAACGGGACAGATTCCCGATATTGGCGAGAATGGCGAGGGATATACTGTCCATCCCCATTTCAAGCGTTGCTTCGGAGAGCGCATTCAGTACGGCTAATAATATCATCGATGACCGGAGGGCGGGAATAAGCAACACACACCTTGAGCAAGTAGTGGTGTTGAATGATTGGATGTTCCGTAAACCTGTGATAGCCCAACGGTCCGAACAACCGAACTGGATATATTGACTGAAAAGTTTAACGCCTTATTCCCCGAGTGATGCAAAGTAACCGCCAATGATGTTCTCTTTCCTCTCTTGGTTTTATGTCCCTAAGGAGGGTTTTACAAGAGAGGTTTTAGTGAGGCATCTTGTAATATTTACATTGAATATTTACAGCTTTCTTCCACCTTATTGTAATATTCACAATGAATAATACAACTTTTTTTTTTAATTTCTCGTTTTACCATATTTATTTAATTGCTATTAAATTTGTTAAAATTATTAATATGTTACAAATTAATATTTATTAACATATGTTACAAATTAAAAATTAACATAAATCAAAATTACTAATATGTTACAAAATAATAAATTATAACATACTTAAATATAATTTTGAAATAAATAAATTATACATAATAATTATAAATAATTAACATACCTAAATATAATTTTGAAATATTAATAAAGTTTGATAATTAAAATCGGGTAAAAATTAAACATTGGAAACAAATAGGTACATATGCCGCAAACAAAGCCTCCTCATTTCTCGTGAACTCACGACTCATCGCGACCGGGCACACCCGCGACGCATCGGGACGCCAGTTTTGGCGATTTTTCACGATTTGGTCGCGACTCATCGCGACGTCGTCAGTTGCACCTTGAGCGCCGCTATAGGTCAATCTTGTCGCCACGTGATCGAAACGGGCAAAAATGTTGTTAATTGGAGGGAAAGCATGGTTAAATCATCCGTAGCCACATAAAATTCAGGGTAGAGAGGTAGCTGAATAACTTATGCAGAAGTTTTTAAATCATTGAGATTTTTTACCCAAAAATATTGAGAATAGAAGACTAACATGTTAGTATTTTTGTAACAAATATCACTAAGTTTATTATATGATCTAACTTTTGTTATACTTATCATTTTTAAGGGATAACATGGCAAAAATACATGACTTTGACTAAAATTGCAATTTAATACTTAAACTTGATAATTGAGGACAAAAGTATATAACTTTGATAAAAGTTTCACTTTATTTAAAATTCACAAGTTAACGGCAAAAATACCTTATTTCACATCAATTTAGTCCCACGAATATAGGACGGAGAGGAGCTCCACCCAACATTTTTTTTTATCCGGAGCCGGAGGGCTCCGGCTCTCCCATAATGAGTCCAGCTACCTATTTTTTCAGTTTTCATTTTATTTTTTAATTGCGTTTTTAGTCCTTATTATTTTTAAAACGTAAACTTGTATTCTTTTACGGTTTTAACGAATTTAAATTTCAAATTTCAAATTATACTTTTACGGTTTTAACGGGTTTGAATTTCAAATTTCAAATAATATGTTAAATATTATATGATAGAGAAATAATAATAAGAGAAATAATGGGCCTCATTAAAACCTCTCCGAGCCCCCCGAACGGGTGCGCCTCGGGCGAGGAAAGAGCGCCCTAAGGTATTTTATTAAACAAACAAAATTAAACGTACAAATACAAAGTGATTACGCTACATTAAGCTCGTTGAAATAGTCTAACAATTCGTTGTCTATCAATTGATTATCTTGTTTTCATTTTTCGACCAAAAACGACTTTGTTGACTTACGCCGAGGCTCCAACATCCGTCCCGCCAATGAGAATCACGCCTCCGAGGAAACCGTGGAGACCGGAATGGTGAGAATGTCTCGAGCAGCGAATGATAAAACCGGGTTCTCGTGACGATTTATGTGCCACCATTCAAGTATGTCGATGCCTTCGGCTGGACACGGTGCCGGTGGAAGGTTGCAAAAGATGTCGTACATTTACATTCGAATCCTGACAAAATCAGGAAACCAAATCAAATCTCCAAACTTGAACCTCAAGTTTGGAACCTTCTGGTCGTGTGTCCCTAGCAAGCCTGCTAGGGTGTAGTTCTGCTCGGGACAATCATGGTAGGAGTTCTTCTGGTAGGGGCATCTCTGGTAGGAGCATTCTTGGTCGGATCCTTTCCTGCTGGGGAAACTCTCTGGTCGGACCTATCTCTGGTGGGGAGCTCTCTAGTGGGAGAACTCCTGCTAGGAAGATCTCTGCTCGGGATCTTCTCTGCTAGGGGAGATCCCTGGTGGGGAAATATCTGCTAGGAGCTGAGCCAAGTCAGACTTAAACTCACATTCTCCCCCGTAAGTTTGACTTGGGTCAAGGTTCTTCACTCTGAACAGCTCTCTCATCTCCGCGAACTTAACTCTTGCTAGAGCCTTGGTGAGTATGTCTGCCCGCTGCTCCTTCGTGCTGACAAACTCCACGATGATCTTCCGTTTCTCCACACACTCGCGAATATAATGATACCGAGTGTCTATGTGTTTGCTCTGACCATGAAAAACTGGGTTCTTCATCAGCGCTATTGCGGACTTGTTTTCCACGTAGAGTGTTACTGGCTTCTGCTCGTCTCCAGTCACTTCACTCAGAATCCCCTTCAACGACATAGCTTGACACGCTGTTGCGGTTGCTGCCATGAACTCCGCTTTATATGAGGATAGAGCTACAGTCTTCTTCTTCTGAGATTGCCAGGTGATCAGGTTCCCGTTGAGGTAGAACACCATCCCTCCGGTACTCTTCCTATCATCAATGTCACCGGCCAGATCGCTGTCAGTGAAGCCGACTAGCTCTTCTGCTCCCCTGCCTCTTCTATAATGGATCCCGTAGTCCGTCGTTCCCTTCACGTAGCGCAAGATGTGCTTCACAGCCTGCTGGTGTGCGCATGTGGGCTTCTCCATGAAACGGCTAACTATCCCGACTGCGTGAGAAATATCTTGTCAGGTGTGAGTAAGATACCTCGGGCACCCGATCACACGTCTGTACTCCGTGGGATCCACTTCTCTCCCTTCAGTATCCTTCCCGAGCTGCAGCTTTGCCTCCATTGGGTATTTGCTCGGGTTGCAATCCGTCATCTCGAATTGCTTAAGGATCTTCTTCGCGTAGGCCGACTGCTTGAGCGTGATGCAGTCCTTCTTCTGGTCTACCTCGATGCCGAGGTAGTAAGAGAGTAGTCCAAGATCACTCATCTCGAACTCGGCCATCATTTGCTTCTTGAATCCTTCTATGCCTCCTGCGCTGGATCCAGTGACTATCAGGTCATCCACATAAACTCCGACGACCAGAATTTCTTCTTTGTTGCTCCTGGTGTACACTGCCTGCTCCCTGGAGCACTTAGTGAATCCAAGACTCTTCAAGCTCTTGTCGAGGCGTATGTTCCATGCCCTTGGAGCTTGAAGTAGCCCGTATAGAGCCTTGGAGAGCTTGTACACCTTCTTCTCCTTGCCCTTTACGCCAAAACCTTCTGGTTGACTGACATAGACTTCTTCCTCGAGGTCACCATTTAAGAATGCCGATTTGACATCCATGTGGTGAATCTCCCAACCTCGATGAGCTGCTAGAGCTAAGATGAGTCTGATCGTGTCTAGTCTGGCCACGGGAGCAAAGACTTCCTCGAAGTCGACTCCTTGCCTCTGCACGTAGCCTTTGGCTACTAGCCTTGCCTTATGCTTTAGGACATTCCCCTCGGTGTCCTTCTTTAGCTTATAGACCCATTTCAAGCCAATGGGTTTCTGACCTTTGGGCAGGTCGATGAGCTCCCATGTCCTGTTCTTCTCTATGGACTCCAGCTCCTTCTTCATTACCTCCTGCCATTCCTGCTCGCTTACTGCCTCTTGGTAGTTGGCTGGCTCCTTGGCGCACAGCAAGGACAACTCTTCCAAGTTCATCTCCACTTCCTGAGACTCTTCGTAGACTTCTACTAGGGGACAAAATCCCCTTAGGCCATCTTTGATCGAGGAATCTCCCGAGATAGACGAGCTGCTTCTGTTCGGGTTGGGTGTCCTGGGTGTACCCGGGCAGGAATCCCTTATAGGAGTACCAGAGCTGGTAGGGGTACCAGAGCTGATGGGGGTACCAGAGCTGGTGGGGGTACCCGAGCTGAATGAGCTGGTGGGGGCACTTTCCTGCTCGACTACGCCCTCTTCTTCTTCGACTACGTACTCAACTGAGTTCTGCTCGAGGTCTCCGTTCTCGTCGCGCCAATCCCACTTCTTCTTTTCTTCGAACACGGCATCTCTGCTCACCTGGATCTTGCCGCGTCGGGGGTCAAAGAGTCTGTGTGCCTTGCTTCCGTCTTCAACACCAAGGTACACCAATGTCTGACTCCTATCATCGAGCTTCTTGAGATGAAGACCCACAGTCTTCACATGTGCAGTGCACCCAAACACTCTCAAGTGCTCCAAGTGAGGTTTCTTCGCATTCCATGCCTGGTAGGGTGTGCACTCTCCTAGTGCCTTCGTTGGCAGACGATTTAACAAATAGACCGCGTGTCTAACTGCTTCTCCCCAAAACCTCGTTGGTACTTGCATACTCTTCAGCAAACTCCTTGCTGTATCCATCACTGTCCGGTATCGTCTCTCCACCACACCGTTCTGCTGGGGAGTGTACGGTGCGGTCAGGTGGCGCTCGACTCCTTCCTCATCGCAAAACTCTCCAACTGCTGGGATGTGAACTCTCCACCATGGTCTGTTCTCAAGACTATCATCTTGTGTTCTGGCCCATTCTCCACGAGTCTCTTAAACTTCTTGAAGACTTTAAAGTCTCCACTCTTTTCCTTGAGCGTGTAGATCCAAATCCAGCGACTGTAGTCGTCAACAAGTAGTAAGAAATACTTGCTTCCGGCTAGAGTGGCTGTGGTGATTGGACCACATAGGTCCGCATGCACCAGTTGGAGAGGTCGATATGCTCGGAACTTGGCCTTGATCGGGGATGGCACTCTAGCCTGTTTCGCGATCATGCAGCATTCGCATAGCTGGTTGGGGTGTTCAATCTTGGGAACCCCAAAGACCATCTCTTTCTCGCCCATCATCTTGAGTGCGTAGAAGTTTACGTGCCCAAGTCTCGCATGGCATAACCGGGCCGGGTCTGCTAGGGACGCCATTAAACAGACGGGTTGGCCTATCTCCAGGAGAATCTTGTACAACCTGTTCGGCGTTCTCTTCACCTTTATCAGCAGATTGCCACTTCTTATCCACATCTTCAGATAGGGACCAGACATCACCACTGTTTTGCCGATCTCTTTCATCTGTCCGATGCTGATGATGTTACTTTTTAGCTTTGGGATGTAGTAGACCTGGGTCATGAGGCGTTGGTCCCCGTTCTTACACACGAACAAGATGGACCCTCTGCCTCTAATTTCGACGATCGAGCCATCGCCAAATTTCACGTTCCCTGTGATCTTCTCATCGAGCTCTTCAAACTTAGCTCGGTCTCCTGTCATGTGGTTGCTCGCCCCATTGTCTAGGTACCAGCCATCGGTAGAGACTTTCTGCTCTCCGTCAGCGTGGAGGTTCGCAATAACCTTGTCCTTGATCAGGAACACCATCTCCGAGCTAGTCTGCTCTCTGGTCTCTGCTGTCTGGTCTCTAGTCTCTGCTGTCTGGTCTCTAGTCTCTGCTCTCTGCTCGGAGCTCTCTGGTCACTAGTCTCTGATCTCTGGTCTCTGTTCGGATTCCGAGCAGGTCTGCTCTCTGCTCTCCGGGCAGGTCTGCTCTCTCTCGCCTACGAGAATCGTCTCTTTGTCTTCTTGTCTGTCCAGGCTCACCTCCTGTTCGGCAAACATCAGAGCCGGCTGGTCTTCATTGAATCTCATCAGATTCGCATCCTCTTTGTGGTTCTTGCTGCGGCACTCTGAAGCAAAGTGCCCAAGCTTCTGACAATTATAGCACTTCATTGTGCTCTTGTCTCTCCAGGTTGTGCTTTCCTGACGGGGTGCACTACTGTCGTGACCTCGCGTGTCTCGACCTCGCCCTTGCCCACGACCTCTACCACGTCCACTATTCATGCGTGAGCAGGAGGTGCTTATCCTCTTCTCTGTCATCGTAACCCCGAAGTCTCTCCTCGTGGGCTTTGAGGCGACCAACAACCTCCTCGACCATCATGGTCTTGAGGTCGCCGAACTGCTCAATCGATCTCACGATCTGCATGTTCTTGTGAGGCACTGCTCGGAGAAACTTCTTGACGACGATGGTCTCCTCCACCTTGTCTCCCAGCGAGCGTATGCCGGTCACAATGGACGTGAGCCGCATAGCAAAATCATCAATTGATTCGCTCTCCCTCATCCTCATAACCTCAAACTCACTCTTCAAGGTCTGGACCTTTGCCTCATTGACGCAATCTGCGCCATGTGCATGGTTCGAAGTGTCGATCACGCTTCCTTTGCGGAATCCTTCTCGGCGATCATGAGAATGATATCTTCTGGAACTCCTTGCTAGATGGCGGGGAGTGTCATCATCTCCTTGCGCCCTTCGACATCGCTGCCTTCTACAGCCTCCCAAACTCCTTGCGCCTGCAAGTTCACTCGCATCTTCAACGCCCACACCGAGTAATTGCTCTTCGTGAGCATCGGGTAATGGAGTGTCACATTCCCTTCCTTTGATCCGATCTTCGTCGCCGTCGTGAGCTCTCCTCCGTTGGACTCGCTTGGTGACGACATCTTCTTTGGCACCTATGCTCTGATACCAATTGTTTGTTCCCAATAATGGATCTGTAACCAAACTGAGCACGAAGAACAAAGGAAAGAAAGCAAGAAAACTTTGGGAGAAAAACTTCTCTGATTAATCGAATAGCAAAATTGCAATAATGGAGTTACAAAAAATAAACACTATTACTAGTATTTATAGGAGACCAGAAAAAACGAAACCCTAGCTAAAACTTCCTAAAATAAACTCAATCAAATCTTTTACATTTACATTCGAATCTTGACAAAATCAGGAAACCAAATCAAATATCCAAACTTGTTCCTCAAGTTTGGAACCTTCTGGTCGTGTGTCCCTAGCAAGCCTGCTAGGGTGTAGTTCTGCTCGAGACAATCCTGGTAGGAGTTCTTCTGGTAGGGGCATCTCTGGTAGGAGCATTCCTGGTCGGATCTTTTCCTGCTGGGGAAACTCTCTGGTCGGACTTATCTCTGGTGGGGAGCTCTCTAGTGGGAGAACTTCTGCTAGGAAGATCTCTGCTCGGGATCTTCTCTGCTAGGGGAAGTTCTGGTGTGGAGATCCCTGGTGGGGAAATCTCTGTTAGGAGTTGAGCCAATTCATGCTTAAACTCACACTTTTTGCAAATGTAGAAAGTTTTTGGAATCTGGTCAAATGATCGTGGCTATTAGATTGCACGATCGAACGGCTCACAAAATAGAGTCGTTGAGCTTTAATTTTTTTTTTAAACACCCAGAGCTGGATTAATCCGGCTCCTTATTTATTGCGGACCCTGCAGACCCGGAGCTTCGGCTTCGGATATAAAAAAACGAAGCACTGCTCTGACTCCTCCGTGCCTCCTACATTCGCGGGACTACATTAATTTATTTAGTTTTTTTATAAATTCATTTATTAAATAATAATAATATTTATATATAGTTTTTCTCACCCACCTTATGTGAACTTAAGCTTGACTTAGTCCGTCACACTGAGGAAGTCAACCCGGGTACCGACAAGAACCAAGGACGGACAAGAGTTCAGCCCAGCTCGGGTGAACACGAGCAGAAGGTCCGAATAGAAGACAAGCCCGGCCAGGGGCAGACGAGCAGGCCAGCTCGGGGACAGATAAGTTGTCCGAGTAGGAAAGGGAAAGTCAGCAACTACCCGCGAAGCTTGAGGAGCAAGCAAAGATCAAGTCAAAGATTTGATAAGATTATTTAGGGTAGTTTCCCGATTTTGTGCGATTTGGTTAGCTAGGGTTTCGCCTATGTGAGGCTATATAAACCTAGCATTGTACACTTTGTAAAGTGCTGAGTCCATTAGAGTTTTTGTTGGACATATGTGTCCTTAAACAAGATAATTTATCCATTTGTAAAAGATTATGATATGTCATTGAATAAAGATAATGCTTATTATGTTAATCTTATTATAGTTTCTGGTAGAGTAAAATAGAATGTTTGTTTCCTTAGTTCATAAAGAATGCAATTATGTTATTATTATCACAACAGAGTCAATGTGAGGAAGAATTAATAATCATAATAAATGAACTTAAAATGTCCGTGACCTGATTAACTGGGTGGGAGCCCATTAATAGTATAAGGTCATTAATGTGACTAAGTGACAATCCTATTCTGGATTTTGTGTGTGTCACACTCACTAGAAGTGCATTAAGTATGAAGTGTCTTCATACTGGACTGGACCTGACTTAAACTCCGGAAGTTATCATATAATACCGTCACTGATAACTTGGAGTTGAGTCACTAGTAGATGATCAAATGGATATTCGATCTAAGTCCTGAGTGATCTTGAGTCCGAACTGCTGGCTTGATTGTTCTTTGATTTAACCGTTAAAGAACACAAAATATTACCGCTGTTCCCAACACTATTATTTTGGGAACATGATAGTCAGCAGTAAGGGTAGCCTGGTCATAGACATGGGCATCACACAGCTCTCTTCAGAGTAATGATGATTCCCTTGATTGTCGGTGGTGAGAAGTGAGAGGTACCCGTGCGCAACTTATGAATCGAAACCATAAGTGGGTTACTCATAATATTACTGACTGAGTCAAGGATGAAAATGCAATGAGGGGCATAACGGTAGAAACCGCCTGCTCGTGTGTGGATCATCAAGTGAAAGATCAATAACCCGAATTTGATTGTATCAATGGACACCCTGCTGTTATAAAGGGAATAATATATACCGTATCACTAAAGAGTGCAGCCTCGGGTCTATAGTGGAATCACTTCGAAGTTTTGACGAACAACTAGCAGTTCGTTGGAGCTTAAGTGATACGGGTCCATGGTCCCCAGGATAGCTCCGTAACGGATGATACGTACGTGATTAAAATACATTCTGGATAATGTCTAATCATTTGGCTTGACTTATAAAACTGAAAGGTCTGTGGCAGACGTCAGATAGTTTTATCGTCAGCGTGGCAAAAGTACCATATCTTGGTACACGAAATTAACTGATAAAAGAAAGTTAGAATTTAGATTTTCTATCAGCACCATGTTGTTGGAAATTAAATTCTAGGCAACTTTGCTTTTTGAACCAAGTCATTTCGACTTACGGTTAGTGATTTATGGATTTTCTAAGTTTGTGCTCGGTTCGAGAAACTATGAAATTAAATCACATGTCACGAATTTAAATGATGGTGTGGCACCATGACATTTTTATGTGTGATATTGAGATCAGGAATTATTAATATAATTTAATTATTTGGATTTAATTATTAATATCTTATTAATAATTAATTAATAATTAATAGATTTATATTAATAATAATAATGTATATTTAATTATACATGTTACATTGTAAATCGTATTGGGCCTACATGATATAGTCCACTCGAGTTTGACCTAGATAGGGTTTAATATTTGCGGCATAAGTACCTAAAGTTTGGTACTTTGGCAAAAACCCTGAAATCAATCTTATCCTTTAGATCGGAGATGATTTAATATCAACCGTAGGATTAAGATGATTGATTTTTGACCTAACCCTAATTCGAAAATAATAGCTTGGTGACCAAGCTTAGGGTTTTCGAATTTGATCTAATTAATTGTATCCGTTAGATCGGTTTAAGATTTAATCTTTACCGTCGGATTGGAAATTAATTATTTATATATGTAATATATAATTTTCGAATATAATGATAAGATAAAATCGAATTTGGCTTTTACCAAGTCTTAGAATATTTGATATTTATCCCAAATTAATTTGATCCATTAGATCGGTCTAAGATTAATCTAAGCCGTTGGATCTAGATAATTAATTTCAAAATTATCATTAATATATATATATATATTTCGAATATTTAAATAAGTAGATAAGATTGGTTTTTGATTTACCAAGTCTTTCTTATTTAATTAAATCCCTAATTAATTATATCCATTGGATTTAGATAAGATTGAATCTAAGCCTTTGGATTAGGATAATTAATTATATTTAATAATGATTTTCGAAATTAGATATATATATATATATATTCGAATTATATTTAAATAAGAAGATAAGCTTGATTTTTGTATTTATCAAGTCTTTCTTATTTAATTAAATACAAGTTTAATTATAACCATTGGATTTAGATGAGATTAAATCTCAACCATTGGATTGAAATAATTAAAGTATTTATATATATATAAAATTCGAATTTAGGAGAGAAAATCTCTAATTCGGTTACGGGCCAAGTCTATAAATAGGAAGCTCATTTACAACATTCTACATACCTCTCCCCAGAGCAAAAACTCGAGCTCTCCCTCTCTCTCTAGGGTCTGCGAGTTTTCTGCTTCTGATCTCTTTTCTGGTTCGGCTTAGGAGACTATTTCTCCGGAAGCTTAAAAAGAACCTCAGTTAAATTTTGCGACGGAGTCCTGCCGGCGAAGCCCACGCTTCAGTATGAGGAGTCCAGGAGAATATCCCGGAAGATCACGGGTGTTTCCCTCAGCACCGGCGGAGCCCTGCCGAACTTCAGAGTCCGCAATCAGAAACGTCAACCGAGGTACGGCCTTATGCATTGGGTTAATAAATGCAAAAACATTTACTGCTTTCTATTTATTTCTTATATTTCGACTTTGATATTAATAATATGTTATGAATATTAAATATGTAATATTTATCGGATCTTGTTGAAATGGTTATTACCCGATATCCGTGCCGTTATTCCGATAACAAGTTTTCCGCTTTAAAATAATTTTTTAAATGTCACCGGGACGGCTCGGAGGCATATTTCGTGGTAATGGAGTCGGAATTCAAACCCCGATTCCCAACAATTGGTATCAGAGCCATGGTTCAAGGATAAATAATTACGTAATTTAATTTAACGGTTTAAAGAACGAATTATTTGATGAATATATTAATATTTTTAAAATTGAAATTTTTGAATTTCTAGATATTTTAAATATTAATTTAAAATTAGAATATTACCCGACCCATAACCGGACCGGGTAATGGGCCGGGCTACCGAAGTAGCCCAACCCGTGGGCAAGGGTTCGCTGGCAGCGAACCCAGTGGGAGACCAGGCTGGTCTCCAGCCCGAGGGGCTCGGGTCAAGCCCACAGGGAGCGAGCAAGGGCTGCTCGCTGCAACCCATGGGCCATGTCCCTGGCCAGGCCCAAGCCCAGCGCAAGGGCGCTGCCTGGCAGCGCCAAGGGCCTCGGAACTGGGCTCGGGTAGCACGCTGCCTGGCAGCGTAATGGGCCTGTAGGCCCATAGGGCTGGCAGCGTTCTGCCCTACCCTTCCCGAGCCCTAGGCCAAGGCAAGTCCACGGCACGTGGGCCCGGGCTTAAGCCCAGAAGTCCCACGTGCAATATTTTTTAAAAAATGGGCCGGATTTTTAATCCGACCCGGTACCCGTGGATTAAATAAATTTAATATTAATTATTATTTTTGAAATTAATAAATTATGAATTAAATTAATTATCTTTAATTAATTAAAAATAAAATATGGATGTTATTTTTGGATGAATAACATTGTCTTATTTTATAAAATTCATAAAATTAAATATGGATATTATTTAATACTTAAATAATATTGTCTTATTTAATATTAAAATATGAATGATAATTCTTTGGAATGATATCATTGACATATTTTTATATTTCATAAATAATTATTAATATGGCCTAAAATCGATTTAATGATAATTCTTTGAGAATAAGTATCATTAATATCATATTATAAATGTTCATCATAGATATAATTTGTTATAACCTATTTTCATAACCCGTGAACATAGTGTCTATGTTTTGATAATTATTAATATGTCGAAATTAAGATAGACATAAATAAAAAAGAGTAAATGTAAAAGTGCTTATTACTAGTCGGAAAAATCTCAATCATATGATCTTGTCTAAGGAAGAGGGAATCAAAAGTGGGGCCGGTTCACCATCCACTTCTGGGTGACCGGTAAGGACCCCTCCCATCTACCTGGAGAAAGTATGAATTGACCTATCACTACCGACGAAATAATAAACACTATAAATAAGGGCTTTATTAAGCCGAAATATAAACTTTTAATGTTTCATTAATAGAGAGTTTATAATAAGTTTTTAATAACTTAGTATTTAAAACGTTATTTTATAAAACCATGGCAAGTATAGAATAAATTAAAGGTCTCCATTATTACTGTCACAAGGTCTGCTGACCACACCGCCTCGAGTCACCTTCGTGTGACCACTCCTCAGGAAAGGTGTGCTTGTGGAAGGTTTGACACCGTGATAGTTCCAAAAGAATATGGGGACGGAGAAATCTTGGAAATGGACCGCGAGTCATCTTCGTATGACCATTCCTTAAGGACGACGTTTCGAAGAGGATCCCGAGAACCGAAAATAATGGGTTAAGCTTGCACGGAAGTTGGTGCTTCCCGACCGTCTATGGTGATAGTTAATAATCATGAGGAACTTTGGTAGTTCTTTGAATATTAATTGAGTTTATGACTAAAGCTCAGTTTAACCAAACTACACGGTTGATACCGCGAGTCATCTTCGTATGACCATGCCTTAAGGACGGAAACGACGTGTATAGTCGGTTAAATTATCACGAAATAGTTAAATGGTTTTTGTTAACGTTTTTCCCAGAGCATGTTTGCATCATGTAACTATTTCGAACCTTTTTACCTAAAACATTCTACCTATAATAAAGTTTAATAAGTTTCTTTTTCAATGTCAGTTAAAATGTCTGATCCGATTTTCATACCGGATGATGATCAAGAGTCCGTTAACTCTTATTCACCTCTTGAGCGAAAATCTGAGGAGCCATTAACGATTTTTTGAAAAAGATGATGAATGGTTCAAATACGATAGAAAGTACAATCTACTTGCTCACTATCTTGACCAATATCATCTCAAGAGTCAGGCTTACAAGGATGCTATGCTAAAGACGTCTCATGAGGAGATTGAGAGACTATTGAAGAAAGTGAATAAAGTAACGGGACTTGTCAATGAGGCAATTGCAAAAGATAACAAAAGGAAGACTGAATCGAAAGCCGAACCTGGAAGAAAGGAAAGAAAAGTTGGTTTGTCGGCAATGTGTTTCCAATGCGGAACAAGAAGGAGAGTGAAAGGGCAACTAAGATGCCGCTTACATCTCAGTTCACCAAAGGGTAAAACCTTCTCTGAACATTATATTAGATTTTATTGGAAGAGATTTCATCTCAGATCCATAGATTAAAATTCTAAACATTGCAAACGTTTTCATACAGAAGTGGCTTCTGCAAAGTTGAAAAATGGACATGGAGCACTGTGCATTGAATGCTGGCTCAAACCAAGAGCAAATGGGCATACTATGTGCCGAGAACATTTGCGGGCTTGGAGAGGTAATAACTATTCTGTTAACCCCAAATTAGATTTTTATTGGAGAGATTTTTCTCGGATCCATAGATTAATATTCTAACAGTTTTCTTTTTCCTTTTCAGGTGGCGGGAGTTCCTGCGATGGGAGCTCAGTTGCAAACGATAGCGAGTAGTATTCGAGTGTCTCGAAGAAGGAAACTTGTTTTTAAGTTTGAATTCGTTTAAGTTCATTGTTATCTCTATTTCGCATTTATAAAACCTCAATTTATTTTTTTCAAGATATGTTTATTGCAAGGAATAATTCTTTATCGAATAATTTTTTTTTTTTTGCAATATCCATATGTGAATAAAATGACATGTTACTTTAATAGTCTCCAATAATTATAATCTTATCAACTTCTTAGATTAGAAGATCATTTTTTTTAATCATAATGATTAAAAGAGAATGAATCTAAAGATTATTAACTCATGATAAGTAGTTGTCAACAGTGTCTGTTGTCATAAGAGAGTGCGGAAACCACGGTCCCAAATCAGAACCAGGGAGTGCTCAGACGTAGTGGGAGGTTCAAAAGACCAGTTGAACGCTACGAGCACACCCAGTTGGAATTTCATCTAGCTGTCACAAACACTAGTGTTGAAGATCCCATAGGCTACAAGCAAGCTATGGTTGATCCTGATAAGGGAGAATGGCAGGAAGCCATGAACCAAGAAATAGAATCAATGGATTCTAATGAAGTCTGGGAACTTGTAGACTTACCGGATGGCTTCAAAACCATTGGCTGTAAGTGGGTATACAAGCGAAAGAGAGGAGTGGACGGGAAGGTTGAAACCTTCAAGGCTAGACTAGTGGCAAAGGGTTTTACCCAGAGGGAAGGTATTGATTTCGATGAGACCTTCGCTCCAGTCGCTAAGTATAAGTCCATCCGGATTCTCATGGCCATAGCCTGTAGTCTCAATTACGAGATTTGGAAGATGGACGTCAAAACCGCTTTCCTGAACGGGTACATTGACGAAAACATCTATATGGACCAACCAGAAGGGTTCGTGCAGAAGGGTCAAGAAGGGAAAGTTTGCAGACTTCTCAAATCCATTTATGGATTGAAGCAAGCTTCCAGATCCTGGAATCTAAGATTTGATGAGACCATCAAAACCTATGGATTCATTCAAAACGTCATCGAGGCCTGCATCTATAAGCTCAATGACGAAACCGTGGAAATTTTTCTTGTTCTGTACGTCGACGATATTCTTCTCATTGGAAACAGTGTGAAGAAATTATCGGACGTGAAGGCGTGGCTATCTACACAATTCCAAATGAAGGACATGGGAGAAGCCAGTTATGTTCTTGGGATCCGTATTTTTAGGGATCGCAACAACAGGCTTCTGGCCTTATCTCAAGCAGCTTACATTGATAAGGTGCTTGAACGTTTTGCAATGGAAAACTCCAAGGGATGTAATTTACCAACCAGACATGGAGTGTTCCTTAGCAGGAAACAGTGCCCAACTTCTCCGGAAGAGCAAGACGAGATGAGGCGTATACCCTATGCTTCAGCAGTCGGAAGTCTGATGTATGCTATGCAGTGTACTAGACCAGACATCTGTTACGCTGTGGGAATAGTAAGTAGATATCAATCCAACCCAGGTATGGCTCACTGGAGTGCAGTAAAAAACATTCTCAAGTATCTTCGGAGAACGAGAGACTATATGTTAGTGTTTTCAGGGTCAGAACTGAATCCACTAGGATACACTGATTCAGACTTTATGTCTGATAAGGACGCGAGAAAATCGACGTCGGGAGCAGTGTACACCCTTGCTGGTGGAGGGATATTCTGGAGAAGCGTAAAGCAATCCTGTATCGCAGATTCCACAATGGAAGCTGAATATGTGGCAGCTTGTGAGGCAGCCAAAGAATCAGTTTGGCTAAAGAATTTCTACATGGAATTGGGCGGAGTCCCAGATGTGGATGGACCACAAATGCTATACTGTGACAACAGTGGAGCGGTGGCAAATTCTAAAGAGCCCAGAGACCATAACAAGGCGAAACATATAGAGAGAAAATACCATCTCATTAGAGAGATAGTACGTCGTGGCGACGTACGGGTTGTGAAAATAGCTTCGGAAGACAATCTGGCTGATCCATTTACCAAGACATTGCCAGAGAAAATATTCAGGAGGCATCTGGAGAATATGGGTCTGAAAGACATGGGTCATCTTCTTTAAGTACAAGTGGGAGATTTTTGGACATATGTGTCCTTAAACAAGATAATTTATCCATTTGTAAAATATTATGATATGTCATTGAATAAAGATAATGCTTATTATGTTAATCTTATTATAGTTTCTGGTAGAGTAAAATAGAATGTTTGTTTCCTTAGTTCATAAAGAATGCAATTATGTTATTATTATCACAACAGAGTCAATGTGAGGAAGAATTAATAATCATAATAAATGAACTTAAAATGTCCGTGACCTGATTAACTGGGTGGGAGCCCATTAATAGTATAAGGTCATTAATGTGACTAAGTGACAATCCTATTCTGGATTTTGTGTGTGTCACACTCACTAGAAGTGCATTAAGTATGAAGTGTCTTCATACTGGACTGGACCTGACTTAAACTCCGGAAGTTATCATATAAGACCGTCACTGATAACTTGGAGTTGAGTCACTAGTAAATGATCAAATGGATATTCGATCTAAGTCCTGAGTGATCTTGAGTCCGAACTGCTGGCTTGATTGTTCTTTGATTTAACCGTTAAAGAACACGAAATATTACCGCTGTTCCCAACACTATTATTTTGGGAACATGATAGTCAGCAGTAAGGGTAGCCTGGTCATAGACATGGGCATCACACAGCTCTCTTCAGAGTAATGATGATTCCCTTGATTGTCGGTGGTGAGAAGTGAGAGGTACCCGTGCGCAACTTATGAATCGAAACCATAAGTGGGTTACTCATAATATTACTGACTGAGTCAAGGATGAAAATGCAATGAGGGGCATAACGGTAGAAACCGCCTGCTCGTGTGTGGATCATCAAGTGAAAGATCAATAACCCGAATTTGATTGTATCAATGGACACCCTGCTGTTATAAAGGGAATAATATATACCGTATCACTAAAGAGTGCAGCCTCGGGTCTATAGTGGAATCACTTCGAAGTTTTGACGAACAACTAGCAGTTCGTTGGAGCTTAAGTGATACGGGTCCATGGTCCCCAGGATAGCTCCGTAACGGATGATACGTACGTGATTAAAATACATTCTGGATAATGTCTAATCATTTGGCTTGACTTATAAAACTGAAAGGTCTGTGGCAGACGTCAGATAGTTTTATCGTCAGCGTGGCAAAAGTACCATATCTTGGTACACGAAATTAACTGATAAAAGAAAGTTAGAATTTAGATTTTCTATCAGCACCATGTTGTTGGAAATTAAATTCTAAGCAACTTTGCTTTTTTAACCAAGTCATTTCGACTTACGGTTAGTGATTTATGGATTTTCTAAGTTTGTGCTCGGTTCGAGAAACTATGAAATTAAATCACATGTCACGAATTTAAATGATGGTGTGGCACCATGAAATTTTTATGTGTGATATTGAGATCAGGAATTATTAATATAATTTAATTATTTGGATTTAATTATTAATATCTTATTAATAATTAATTAATAATTAATAGATTCATATTAATAATAATAATGTATATTTAATTATACATGTTACATTGTAAATCGTATTGGGCCTACATGATATAGTCCACTCGAGTTTGACCTAGATAGGGTTTAATATTTGCGGCATAAGTACCTAAAGTTTGGTACTTTGGCAAAAACCCTGAAATCAATCTTATCCTTTAGATCGGAGATGATTTAATATCAACCGTAGGATTAAGATGATTGATTTTTGACCTAACCCTAATTCGAAAATAATAGCTTGGTGACCAAGCTTAGGGTTTTCGAATTTGATCTAATTAATTGTATCCGTTAGATCGGTTAAAGATTTAATCTTTACCGTCGGATTGGAAATTAATTATTTATATATGTAATATATAATTTTCGAATATAATGATAAGATAAAATCGAATTTGGCTTTTACCAAGTCTTAGAATATTTGATATTTATCCCAAATTAATTTGATCCATTAGATCGGTCTAAGATTAATCTAAGCCGTTGGATCTAGATAATTAATTTCAAAATTATCATTAATATATATATATATATTTCGAATATTTAAATAAGTAGATAAGATTGGTTTTTGATTTACCAAGTCTTTCTTATTTAATTAAATCCCTAATTAATTATATCCATTGGATTTAGATAAGATTGAATCTAAGCCTTTGGATTAGGATAATTAATTATATTTAATAATGATTTTCGAAATTAGATATATATATATATATATTCGAATTATATTTAAATAAGAAGATAAGCTTGATTTTTGTATTTATCAAGTCTTTCTTATTTAATTAAATACAAGTTTAATTATAACCATTGGATTTAGATGAGATTAAATCTCAACCATTGGATTGAAATAATTAAAGTATTTATATATATATAAAATTCGAATTTAGGAGAGAAAATCTCTAATTCGGTTACGGGCCAAGTCTATAAATATGAAGCTCATTTACAACATTCTACATACCTCTCCCCAGAGCAAAAACTCGAGTTCTCCCTCTCTCTCTAGGGTCTGCGAGTTTTCTGCTTCTGATCTCTTTTCTGGTTCGGCTTAGGAGACTATTTCTCCGGAAGCTTAAAAAGAACCTCAGTTAAATTTTGCGACGGAGTCCTGCCGGCGAAGCCCACGCTTCGGTACGAGGAGTCCAGGAGAATATCCCGGAAGATCACGGGTGTTTCCCTCAGCACCGGCGGAGCCCTGCCGAACTTCAGAGTCCGCAATCAGAAACGTCAACCGAGGTACGGCCTTATGCATTGGGTTAATAAATGCAAAAACATTTACTGCTTTCTATTTATTTCTTATATTTCGACTTTGATATTAATAATATGTTATGAATATTAAATATGTAATATTTATCGGATCTTGTTGAAATGGTTATTACCCGATATCCGTGCCGTTATTCCGATAACAAGTTTTCCGCTTTAAAATAATTTTTTAAATGTCACCGGGACGGCTCGGAGGCATATTTCGTGGTAATGGAGTCGGAATTCAAACCCCGATTCCCAACAGTTTTTTCTTTGTATTTATTCATTCGATTATCAATAGAGAATTTCTTCTCCCAAAAGTTTGTGCTCTTCAATTCCTGTTCGATTTTCTTTGGTGGTGATCGTGTTCTTTCCAGATCCGTAATTTGGGAACCAACAAGTGGTATCAGAGCTTCAATCAAAGAATGTCTTCATCATCAGAGTCACCGATCGATGGAGCTTTGGTCGCGCAGAAACCAGACTCCAGAGAAAGCACAGTTACGCTCCATTACCCCATGCTCACGAAGAGCAATTACACCGTGTGGGCGTTGAAGATGAGGGTGAATCTGCAGGCGCAGGGAGTGTGGGAGGCCGTAGAGAACGGCGGTGTCGAAGAGCGCAAGGAAAGAATGGCTCTAGCCGCAATCTACCAAGCAGTTTCGGAAGATGTTCTTCTCATGCTCGCCGAGAAAGATTCAGCGAAGGAAGCATGGAAAACACTGCAGACCATACACATGGGCGCAGATCGCGTCAAGGAGGCAAAGGTCCAGACCTTGAAGAGTGAGTTCGAGGTGATGAGAATGAGGGAGAGCGAGTCAATTGATGACTTCGCTATGCGGCTCACGTCCATTGTGACCGGCATACGCTCGTTGGGAGACAAGGTGGAGGAGACCACCGTCGTCAAGAAATTTCTCCGAGCAGTGCCTCACAGGTACATGCAGATCGTAATATCGATTGAGCAGTTCGGCGATCTCAAGACCATGATGGTCGAGGAGGTTGTTGGTCGCCTCAAAGCCTACCAGGAGAGACTTCGGGGTTACGGTGACAGGGAAGAGGAGAAGAACCTCCTGCTCACGCATGAAGAGTGGACGGCCAGACAGCGGAAAACCGGGAGAGCCGAGTTTTCTTCAAATTCCTCAGGTCCGAGTAGCTTTGGTGGAGAAGTCCGAGGTCGCGGACAAGGTCGTGGACGAGGTCGAGGTCGGGATCAGCGAGGTCGCGGCAGTGGTGCACCCCGTCAGCAAGGCACGACCAGGAGAGACAAGAGCACAGTGAAGTGCTACAGTTGTCAAAAGCTTAGGCACTTTGCATCTAAGTGCCTGAGTAGAAACCAGGGCGAAGAGGCGAATCTAGCGAGATTCCCAGACGACCAGCCGGCATTGTTGTTTGCCGAGCAAAATGGCGAAAGCGACGCCGAGGCCCGGGCAGAAATGATCAGTGTGCCGATCAGCCCAGAGGCCGAGCAGATCTGTCCGGAGGAAACCAGCGAGAAGGTTTTCCTCATCGAGGATAAGGTTATTGCAAACCTCCTCGTAGACGGAAAAAAGAAAGTAAGTACCGACGTATGGTACTTGGACAACGGAGCTAGCAACCGTATGACTGGGGACCGAGCTAAGTTTGAAGAGCTCGATGAGAAGATCACGGGCAACCGTGAAATTCGGCGACAGATCAGTCGTAAAGATCAGAGGCAGAGGGTCGATCCTGTTCGAGTACAAGAATGGCGACCAGCGTCTGATGACCCAGGTGTACTTCATCCCGAAGTTGAAAAGCAACATCATCAGTCTATGGCAAATGACTGAGATCGGGAACACGGTGGTGCTACAAGGGTCCTACCTGAAGATGTGGACCAAGGAAGGAGAGTTGTTGATGAAAGTAGAGCGAACACCCAACAGACTCTACAAGATTCTCCTGAAAACATGCCAGCCCGTCTGTCTCATGGCATCGTTAGCAGATACGGCTTGGCTATGGCACACACGGCTCGGACACGTGAATTTTCACGCGCTCAAGATGATGGGCGAGAAGAAGATGGCCTTCTGGGTTCCCAAGATAGAACACCCCGACAAGCTATGTGAGTGTTGCATGATCACAAAGCAAGCGAGGATACTTTTTCCGATCAAGGCCAAATTCCGAGCAGAGAGACCCCTACAGTTGGTGCATGCAGACCTATGTGGTCTAATCACCCCAGCAACATTGGCAGGTAACAAGTACTTTCTTTTACTTGTTGACGATTACAGCCGCTGGATGTGGGTTTATATGCTTAAGGAGAAGAGTGGAGCCTTTGAGGTCTTCAAGAAGTTCAAGAAGATCGTGGAGAATAGCTCGGTGCACAGGTTAAAGGTCTTACGTACAGACCGAGGAGGAGAATTCACTTCCCAGCAGTTCGGAGAATTTTGCGACCAGGAAGGAGTTCAGCGTCACTTGTCCGCACCCCACACGCCCCTGCAGAATGGCGTGGTGAAAAGACGAAACCGAACTGTGATGAACACAGCCAGGAGTTTGCTCAAGAGCATGCAAGTTCCAGCTCGTTTTTTGGCAGAAGCAGTAAGACATGCGGTCTACCTGCTTAATCGCTTGCCGACCAAGGCGCTAGGAGAGCGCACTCCCTACCAGGCGTGGAAAGGGAAGAAACCCCACTTAGAACATTTGAGACTGTTCGGGTGCACCGCACATGTGAAGGTTGCGGGGCCACATCTCAAGAAGCTGGATGACCGGAGTCAGAAAATGGTGTACTTTGGCGCTGAAGAAAGAAGCAAGGCACACAGACTCTACGATCCACGACGCGGCAGACTCCAAATGAGCAGAGATGCTGTGTTCGAAGAAGAGATGAAGTGGGATTGACGCGACGAGAAAGGAGAACCCGAGCAGAACTCAGTAGAGTTCACAGTCAAGGATGTAGAGGTGGTTTCCGAGCAGGATCAGCCTGGAACACCCAGCTCGGGAACAGCTTTGCCGAGCACGAGAGAATCCAGCCCGGGAGAGAACAGCTTGGATACACCACAGACACCAAGTCCGAGCAGGACCAGCCCGTCCAGCTCAGGAGATTCCTCCATCAAAGATGGCCCAAGGGGATTCCGACCCCTAGCAGACGTCTACGATCAGACTCATGAAGTAGAGATGAGCCTGGAGGAACTTTCTTTATTGTGCGCAGAGGAGCCGGCTAGCTAACAGGAGGCAGCATCCGAGCAGGATTGGCAGGAAGCAATGAAGAAGGAGATGGAGTCCATTGAGAAGAACAGAACATGGGAGCTCACCGACCTGCCCAAGGTCATAAACCCATCGGCCTGAAGTGGCTGTATAAGCTGAAGAAGGACACCGAGGGGAATGTCCTTAAGCACAAGGCAAGGCAGGTAGCAAAAGGCTACGTGCAGAAGAAAGGCATAGACTTTGAAGAAGTCTTTACTCCAGTAGCTAGACAGGACACGATCAGACTCATCCTAGCCCTAGCAGCTCATCGAGGTTGGGAAATTCACCATCTGGATGTTAAGTCAACATTCCTAAATGGTGACCTCGAAGAAGAAGTGTACGTCAAGCAACCAGAGGGGTTCGGCGTCACGGGCAAGGAGCAGAAGGTGTACAAGTTATCCAAGACCCTATACGGGCTGAGACAAGCACCAAGAGCGTGGAACATCCGCCTTGACAAGAGCTTCAAGAACATTGGATTCACAAAGTGCCTGAGCGAGCAGGCAGTATACACCAGGAGAACCGGGCAGGAGATCTTGATCGTGGGAGTGTATGTGGACGATCTGATCGTCACTAGATCCAGCGAAAGAGACGTAGATGGATTCAAGCAGCAGATGATGGCCGAATTCGAGATGAGTGACCTCGGATTACTTTCGTACTATCTCGGTCTCGAGGTGGAACAGAAGAAAGACTGCACTATGCTAAAGCAGTCGGCCTACGCAAGGAAGATCCTTATGCAGTTCGAGATGGCGGATTGCAACCCGAGTAAATACCCAATGGAGGCGAAGCTGCAGCTCGGGAAGGATGCTGAAGGGAGAAGTGTGGATTCTACGGAGTACAGACGCGTGATCGGGTGTCGGAGATACCTCACTCACACCCGACCAGACATTGCACACTCAGTCGGCATAGTCAGTCGATACATGGAGAAGCCCACAAGTGCACACCAGCAGGCGGTGAGACGTGAAGGGCACGACGGACTACGGGGTCCAGTACAGAAGAGGAAGCGGAGCAGAAGTACTAGTCGGCTTTACAGACAGTGATCTGGCCGGTGATATTGATGACAGGAAGAGTACCGGAGGGATGGCGTTCTACCTCAACGGAAACTTGATCACCTGGCAGTCTCAAAGGCAGCAGACAGTAGCTCTATCCTCATGTGAAGCAGAGTTCATGGCAGCAACCGCAGCAACATGTCAAGCTATGTGGTTGAAGGGGCTACTAAGTGAAGTGACCGGATCCAAGCAAAGACCAGCTACTCTCTACGTGGACAACAAGTCTACAATTGCGTTGATGAAGAATCCAGTATTTCATGGACGGAGCAAACACATTGACACGAAATTTCACTACATTCGTGAGTGTGTGGAGAAGCGAGAGATCATCGTAGAGTTCGTCAACACAAGGGAGCAACGGGCAGACATTCTTACCAAGGCTCTAGCGAGAGTCAAGTTCGCAGAGATGAGAGAGCTGCTCGGAGTGAAGAGAGTAGAAGCAAGTCAAGCTTACGGGGGAGAATGTGAACTTAAGCTTGACTTAGTCCGTCACACTGAGGAAGTCAGCCCGGGTACCGACCAGAACCAAGGACGGACAAGAGTTGAGCCCAGCTCGGGTGAACACGAGCAGAAGGTCCGAATAGAAGACAAGCCCGGCCAGGGGCAGACGAGCAGGCCAGCTCGGGGACAGAGAAGTTGTCCGAGTAGGAAAGGGAAAGTCAGCAACTACCCGCGAAGCTTGAGGAGCAAGCAAAGATCAAGTCAAAGATTTGATAAGATTATTTAGGGTAGTTTCCCGATTTTGTGCGATTTGGTTAGCTAGGGTTTCGCTTATGTGAGGCTATATAAACCTAGCATTGTACACTTTGTAAAGTGCTGAGTCCATTAGAGTTTTTTCTTTGTATTTTTTCCTTCGATTATCAATAGAGAATTTCTTCTCCCAAAAATTCATGTTCTTCAATTCCTGTTCGATTTTCTTTGGTGGTGATCGTGTTCTTTGCAGATCCGTAATTTGGGAACCAACACCTTATCTCTCAAAAGGTTAACAATATTTGTGTGTTAGAGAGAGACTCACTTTTTTTATTATTAATATGGTTACTGTAAAAATATTAAGGTGGAATAAAGTAGTTTTGTCGTTAATTTTTTAATTTAGATATTAAAGTGTAATTTTAGTCAATCAAATTTATTTTTGCCTATATTATCTCTTTTTATTATATTAGTATAAGAGAGACTCACATGTAACCTCGCGCCTTACATGTATTGAAAAAGTATAACGTTGGACATTTTTATCACTAAATATCGTGTTCAAAGACATAACTTGCAATAAATGTACGAGTTCAATAATTTTAGAGGCAAATAAAATAAAATAAGAAGAATATGAATAAAAAAAATAGGTGAGAGATTGAGAGTTTAAAATTTAAATTACAAAAGGTAAAGGGTTAACTATCATGCCTTGCTCCACCAGCAACCTCAAATCTAATTAATTTCATGCACCCAATTGACTGAATTTGATTTTAGTGTCTTACTATATTATTGATGAGATAGTACTATTAGCGCGTGCACATGCAGACACTCTCTATATATATCTCACGTAAAGCAGAAGCATATATAGCACTGTAAAGTGTTGAAGCTAGCTCACATATAATAGATCCTTTCGAAAAATGTGGAGGCTGAAGATTGCTGACGGCGGCAAAGACCCTCACATATTTACAACAAACAACTTCGTTGGAAGACAGACATGGGAATTCGATCCCGACGCTGGCACTCCAGAGGAACGGGCGGAGGTGGAAGCAGCCCGCCTTAATTTCTTTAAGAACCGCCACCTTGTCAAACCCAGTGGCGACCTCCTCTGGAGGATGCAGGTAATTAATAAATATATTTATATAAACATATATATAATATAATATATGTATACACACATATTTAACTAGTTGTTCTATATTGTTTCTGTTCTATCCATTCCAAATGTACATATATATTTCCGTAAAAGCTTTCAGCCGCCTGTTTTCGACCATGTCACTGAAAGTCTGATTTCTTGTAGTGTATTGAGCAACTAATATTTTTTAGTTATAATACCTGTTTCCGCTGTCGAACAGTCATCTCTAATATTTTTAGAGCGAGCGTCTTTTATTAATATTTCAAAACGACGGAATATAAATTTAAGTACTCATCCATTGGACAATTTTTTTATTTTATTTTTATGAATTACAGTTCTTGAGAGAGAAGAACTTCAAGCAGACAATTCCTCAGGTGAAGATTGAAGATGGAGAAAGGATAACGCACGAGAAGGCGTCAAATGCGCTGAAGAGAAGCGCCAAATACTTATCCGCAGTGCAGGCCAGCGATGGCCATTGGCCTGCGGAAAACGCTGGCCCGTTGTTCTTCGTGCCTCCTTTTGTCAGTATCTCTATTTAGTTTTGATGCATATATAATTTTACACGCTATGTACAGTATGATTCATAATTTCTTTCAATTTGAGTGTAGGTCATGTGTCTGTACATCACGGGACATCTCAATTCTATCTTTCCAGCGGAGCACCGCAAGGAGATTCTTCGTTACATTTACTATCATCAGGTATAATATTCCGTTTTCATCAATTAATATGAACTATTATCATTTTATTTCATATGATGATTATTATGAATTGATCTTTACTACATCATGTACTACATGCATGATTTGATTAAATTATTGTTAATTTCTACGAATTAGATAGTAATAAAAGTGATTAGGTACAATCATACAGTCAAACCTCTTAACAACAGTATTTTATATTTATTTATTATTTAAGCAAAATATTTCATATTATATACAAGAGTAATTCAATTAGTATAATTTACGTTGAATATGAATATATATCGAGCTTATAAAAATACATCCTAAAAGTGACATATATGACTGTGCACTTATTCTAAGTTATTATCTTATAAAAGTATATGGCTACTACGTTGGCTTTGATTCAAGATCAGATAAAATATACTTATATCTGTTTAATTCAATTGAAGTATTAATTATATATATATATTAATCATATCTGGTCTTTGAGACATTATACTACACTTTTCCTATGACAAAAGAAAATGATCAACCGTATAAGAAAACTAAAAAAATAAAAAATAAATGAATGAACAATGTCAAATATTAATATGATATATTAGTGATTTATCAGTTCTTGATCGCCTCTCTATGAAGTGATCAGCCATTAAATTAAAATATTTGCAAGCGACACTAGTCTTGCCAAAAAATTTAATTTTAATTAAAAATGTATACATGATGTTTTTACATTAATCGAATACACAATCGCAGCCTATACCCGAAGTTTCTTTCTCCAAAAATTAAGTATACCAAATCAAATCATGAATTGGATCATATGCGAATAAAATGGAAGGTATAAATATAATATGATGTTTTTCAAGCATGTCGATCGTCTTTTCTCTTGTTAATTAGATGTTTCTTATTTGGAAACGAACTTTCTGTTTAGATTTGATTCTCAGCATCTATTAAAATAGTAGGCTAGTACCAACATGTTCAACAAGATCTATAATTTTGGTATGTAAAGATTAATTTACTTTGTGATGTAGAACGAATTACTAGAACAATGAATTTTTCTTGAACAAGCTAATAGCTCATTTTTTTTCTTAATCATTCAATCACTGCCCAATACAAATGTCGTTCTCTCTAATATAAGAGAGCACAATCAAATGAAATTTGGAAACAACCTCCAAAAAAGACAAGAAAGCATGCAAACGTAAATTAATTATTCAATCATCATAAAAGCAAATAAAAGCATAATATTGTGAAATAAATGAAGGAAATATTATCGAGCTGTAGAATCGGCATCACTTTGTAGATGTACGTTCTTTTTTTATTATTATTATTATTATTAGAATTTACTTTCTCTTGTTAATTAGATCTTGTAGATGTACGTTCTTTTTAAAATACGGAACCAATCAATTTTGTATTCAACACGACAGTATGCATTAGATTTCCGACACTCTTACCATGAAAAGTCTGGGACTGTGCAATTTCCGACACTCTTAAGAAAATATATTTACGTTTGTAATTTTGTAATATTCATAAATTTTTAGCTTATAATTGTGTTTATAATTGATTAAAAATGGATTCCAAGAAGAATAAAAAAAAAACAGTCAAAAACGGTTTAATAAATTTTTTTTAAAAGTTAATTTTTCTTTATATTTAATTATATTAGATTATAATCACATTATATACTTTTTATGTTATAATCAACATTTTAGAGAAAAAAAAAATAGCAAAATCAGTAACCATAAACTGTGTCACTAATAGTGTTTGCCTGACCGGCCCAACAGTTGGACGAATTGGGCACTAGCCCTAACATAACAGGCCCAAAGCTTTGAGCTTGAGCAATTAAGAAATAAATTTCCATTGGGCTTAGAAAACAGCTGAATAAATTGGCCCTAATTTTAATGTGAAATTGTATGGTTGGAATAAGATTAATATCTTAAATTAAAATGGAAGTAATCCAGTCGTTGTCAATTGCAATATATTAACTACTTACTCTGTATTTTTTTTTTCTTCCTCTTTATTTATTTCCTTCCATTATCGATAACAGAGACTTTGGTTTGATTAGAACTAACCAAGACTAGATAAATTTTTTATTTTTTGTTAGTTGATTTTAAGAAATGGAAAAAGGATTTAAATCTTTTTCGCAGTTAACAAAAATATTAGTTCAATTAGATTTATTCAAAATTTTATTCAATTTTAAGAATCAAAGAATAATAAAAAAGAAATTGTTGTTTATTTATAAAATCTAAAAATGTTTTTTTTTAAAAGACCTTATATTTATTTTTCGCTCAAATTCACTAAATCCAGACTGCATTATCCAGGCTGAAACTAGAAATTTGTTTCTTCAATACTTCAGAAAACAAAACTGATAATTTATTAATAAGTATTCAATGTTTAATACGAGTTTTGGTTGTCATATATTTGTTTCTTTCTAGATCTATTAGTTGTCATGTACTGATTTTTCTTGTTGCATCAGAACGAAGATGGTGGATGGGGATTGCACATAGAGGGTCACAGTATTATGTTCTGCACAGTCTTCAGCTACATTTGTATGCGAATTCTTGGCGAAGGACCCGACGGCGGTGAAGACAACAGCTGCGCGAGAGCAAGAAAATGGATTCTCGATCACGGTGGTGTCACTTACATACCTTCTTGGGGCAAAACTTGGCTCTCGGTATGTCCACACCATACTCAGAGAAAAATTCTTATAGAATATATATATTTGTATATGTATCGGCGTAAATTAGAAATTGTGTGTTCTAAATTCATAAGTTTTTCAAGATTTTCGTGTCTTATATAGTATAAAAGAGTGATTATAATTCAAGGGGTAAGCTGATAAAAAAAAGTTCAAGGGGCAAACTGATATCAAATGATACGTTTAGGGGGTAAATTGACACGAAACAAAATTTAAGGGGCTAACTGATATACAATTAAAAGTTCAGGGGTATTAATAAAATTTACTCAAATATAAATGTATAGTTGTCGTAAGATTATATGATTGTATTAAAAGCCATATTTTCCATACAATACATTCGATCAATTGAGGCTTTTAGGTTTTTTTTTTTTTTAGATCTTGAGAGATTTCTCTGTTTTTTTTTTTTTTTTTTTTTTAAAACTATTAATATTATTTATTTAGATCTTGAGAGATTTCTATGTTTTTTAATTGTTATAGATACTTGGCATATTTGATTGGTCTGGATGCAATCCTATGCCTCCAGAATTTTGGCTTCTTCCTTCTTACCTTCCTGTACATCCAGGTTTGTGCTTTAACATTCTTAGTTGTGACTTATTATTAAAATAAAGTAATCTATATATGCCCTTTTAATGTATTTAAAAATATAACCAATTTTGGTCCATGATATACTTGGAATCAATGTTGATTATAGCTATATTTGTCTGTCATGCTTAATTAGTAATATATAGTGCTGGACTTTATTAAGGATTAAATAGTATATCGATACAGATTCGCTGACTGGTATACAATATAGGTATTTAAATATTATTTATGTCCAAGTTTACCTATTAGACTCTTACGGGTTTATCAGTAACCGACATGTATTTTATTAGATAATGAGAAGCCTAACAATGAAGAAATGTTGTTTTGATGGCCAAACGAAATATATTAACCGAAAACCGAGGGAAGGAGTCTTCAATAAGTATTTTTTTTCATTATACCGTTGACTTTTTTATACAAATTTATAAAAGTATCGTGAGATGTTTCGTATAGGTTTTATGAGATTTTTTTGGGTGTTTTCGGATAAGGTTTGCACCTTGGTTAGGTTTCTTAACGTTTGGTAAGTTTAATTTCCGTTGAGCCGCCGGCAATTTAAACCTTGGATTTTACAATATCTGTATAGAAATAATTTTTTGTTGTCACACTGAGTCTTGAATCCTTAATTTTGAATTTTTAAAATTGATCCTTTCCTTTTTATTTTTTGTCCAAATATGTAGCTAAGATGTGGTGCTATTGTCGTTTGGTTTACATGCCAATGTCGTATCTTTATGGCAAGAGATTCGTTGGTCCAATCACACCTCTCATTCTACAACTCAGAGACGAACTCCACACTCAACCTTTCAATGAAATTGATTGGACCAAAGCTCGTCATCTCTGCGCTAAGGCGAGTGTACAAGTCCAATATATACCTTAAATAAACTCCAATTATACCCCCATATATTATATACAGCCATTAACTATATATATATATATATATATTTGTATTTTCCAGGAGGACCTCTACTATCCTCCTCCTTGGGCTCAAGACTTTCTTTGGGATACTTTGTACACATGTACGGAGCCTATTCTCACTCGGTGGCCTATGAACAAAGTGATAAGAGAAAGGGCTCTTAAACAGACCATGAAGCATATTCATTACGAAGATGAGAACAGTCGATACATTACCATCGGATGTGTCGAAAAGGTCATATATATATATGTCATTTTCTTGTGGTTTATAAATACTAATATGGTTTTTAGAATATCCAAGCTAACTTTTTGGAACCATTATGGATAGTTATAATGAGAGAATAATGCTAAAACATTACCAACAAGTTCTCACGCTGGTTATGTGGAATAATAGGTTTTATGTATGCTCTCGTGTTGGGTTGAAGATCCAAATGGAGAATACTTCAAGAAGCATCTCGCGAGGATACCGGATTTCATATGGGTCGCTGAAGACGGAATGAAGATTCAAGTGAGACATTTACTTCACACTTTACTAAATTATAATTCTAGTGCAAACTCGGTAAAATTAAGTCGAATAACATATTTGAATGTGGTAAGTTATTTCGGTACATGTTGAAAATTTGCAGAGTTTCGGTAGCCAACTCTGGGATGCTTGTTTTGCGGTGCAAGCTTTCATTGCTTCTAAACTCACTGACGAAATCGGTCCAGCTCTTGCCAGAGGTCATGACTTCATAAAGAAATCTCAGGTTCATTGGAAAATGTTGATTTCAAATTTGATTTAACATAACCAATTTGGCTAGTGAGACTGATTACTCATTTACTTTTCGGAAAATGATTTGAAGGTGAAAGACGACCCTTCTGGTGACTTCGTAGGCATGTACCGTCACATTTCAAAAGGGTCGTGGACATTTTCCGACCAAGATCATGGTTGGCAACTTTCAGATTGTACTGCAGAAGGTCTCAAGGTAAGCTTCTACCAAACTGATGTCTGATCATACACTAGTACTAACAATATTAATTTACTAGTGATTTCTTTGATCAGTATATGCTTAACAAAGTATCTTTCATGACAGAGTTGTTTGTTGCTCTCGCTGCTGCCAACGGAGCTCGTCGGCGAACCAATAGAGTTGGAGAGAATCGATTACGCACTTACTAATCTATTTTCCTTACAGGTGAGGCAGTGGAATAATTCACAAAAACGGTGCAGATTAGGAAAATAAAGTCGTCAATTCATACACGAGTTTTTTTTTTGTATCTTAATTAATCTCTTATAATTTGATTCTGGCTGGTGCAGGGCAAGAATGGTGGGCTAGCAGGATGGGAGCCTGTGAGATCACATCCGTGGCTAGAGGTAAATAATGACACATTTATATGCTGATACAACTTAGGTATAATAATACATACACACTCCAAGTCTTCTACATTGTTCTGTTTTTATTTTTTTGCATTCAGATTCTCAATCCAGTTGAGTTTTTGGAGAACATCGTTGTCGAGCATGACTACGTGGAATGCACGGCGTCTTCGATCCAAGCAATGGTTATGTTCAAGAAGCAATACCCGGGATATCGGGAGAACGAGATCAACAGCTTCATAAAGAATGCTGTGAGGTATCTCGAAAACAAACAAATGCAGAATGGTTCATGGTAAATTATACGACTTGCTCTTCATCAGCGTGTTTTAACAAATTTTATACTTAGACGAATATAATGTGAAACTCGGGAATTAACAGGTACGGAAATTGGGGAGTCTGCTTCATTTACGGTGCGTTCTTCGCCTTGGGAGGACTTGCGGCTGCCAACAAGACTTACAAAAACAGCACCACTGTACGCAGAGGGGTTGACTTTCTGCTTCGAACGCAAAGTCCCGATGGCGGATGGGGAGAGAGTTACCTCTCGTGCCCGAAAAAGGTAATAATGAGCAATCCAAACCCAACGACTACGAAATCGGGACTTTTCCATGAGTGTAGATTCATATATATTATATGTTTAGAGGTTGGTGAAAAAATCTATATTTTTCATCTAATTTAGTAAGAATTTATATGCAGAAATTGAATCTCTCAACCATTTGAAAATAAAAAGCACTGCAATTTTCAACTATTTTGTGCATGGTGTGTTTAGGACTACGTCGCGCTTCCGGGGAACCGATCAAATGTAGTGCACACCGCGTGGGCTATGATGGGTCTGATCAGCTCCGGACAAGCGGAGAGAGACCCGACCCCTCTTCATCGTGGTGCGAAGCTTCTCATCAACTCTCAGCTGGAGAACGGAGATTTCCCACAGGAGGTACCTATTATCTTCCAGTGTCCGATAAATGGTCTAATATTAGCTTAATATTGTGTAACACACTAACACTGAATAAAAAAATATGAATGGTTAATTATTATATGCAGGAAATAACAGGAGTTTTCAAGATGAACTGTATGCTGCACTATCCAATGTATAGGAATGCTTTTCCAATGTGGGCCCTTGCAGAGTACCGCAATTATCTTGCCAAGCCTGAGAGTATGTGAATCACCCACTTGATTCTGAATCACTAAGCCACGGTGTTGAAATTCTGTAAATAAATAAGAATCTTGTAATTTGTTTCTCAAGAAGTCCAACCGGACAGAACATGTTGATAGTGTTCGGAAATGCTGAGAATCTGTGAATTTTAATGTACACATCAACGTTCACAAACATTGTGCTACTGGTTTTATTTGTGTCTGCCAATATTAAATGTGCTTTTACTCTCTGCATGTCTTTTAAAATTCTAATGGCTTAAAAGATCAAAACCGGACACTGCTGCTGTTTCTTCTCCTTCGCGCTTATCCCGTCGGATCTCACCCTATTTCTTTGATGCTTGATTCCGGCTAGACTCTCATCACTCCGACAAGCGTCGGGTGATTAATACCAGTTGACAATGCTCCTCCATGTGATGGCGCTAATATTTTGCTGATACTGTGATCTCTCTTATGGGACTACTGGGACTTTTATGATCTCTAGTCTTGTAATCGAACCTAGCAATTGCCCTTTTATACGAGTCCCAGTCCATATGTAAAACAAATTATAAATAATTAAATGAATAATATAATGTCTCAAATTAATATTTAAGTTAATGTTATAAATATAATAAATATCATATATATTAATAGATTTTTTTATTATTTCTTTTAGGTTGACGGTTTTTTTTTAGAAAAAAATTAATATGATTTTTTTTTCTTTTTAGGGAAAACCGTTACACGTAAATTTATAATAAAACATTTTTTATTAAATAATTAATTAGAAGTTAGAACTATTTAACAAAAGCAACTCTACGGTACGGATATGTGTCAAGTTATTTTTTCTATAAAAAAAAAAAGAAGAAGAAAAAGAAAAAGAATAGATGGTTAATTTCTTCAATTTTAACAAAAAGTCTTATTCCTTTTATATAAATATATATATATATAGTATAATGGCCATGAAGATTATTTGTCAAAGAGTGCAATATTAGAAGGAACATGAAAGCTAAAAGGACATACTAATTTCAAGCCACATAAAAGATTGTGCCCTTGAGCTTGACGTATTTGAAAATTGAAACTAAAACAATTTGCACAAAAAGTACTTGAACAACAAACATATGATATGAACATGGCAACGGACCACTAATTATCAATGGTCTTAGAGCATTGCACTTATTGTTTGCAACAGGAAAACCGGCGGAGAGGAAGACCGATTTACCAAAATCTAGCACGGTGATCGTCTAGTCGACGACCATCTTCTCGCAGGGACAGTGCTTGACGAGGTTGTGCATGAATACCAGGATCTTAACCCTAGCGTACTCTTTGCCTGGGCACATCTTGGGGCCGCCGCCGAAGGGCACATATGTTTGAGGGGCGGGTCCGTCTCCCTCAAACCGGGTGGGGTCAAACTTTTCGGGGTCTGGAAAGTAGGCTGGGTTCTTGTGTGTGGTGCTGGAGCTCCAGCAGACCTTCCAACCCTTGGGAACGGAGAATCCGGCGTAGTTGAAATCGTTTATTACCACCCTGAAATTTCCCGGCACCGGAGGGGCAATACGGAGCGCTTCTTGAGCAACATTCCAAGAGTATTTCATCTTGTGCAGGTCGTTCCAATTCAGCTTGTCTCCTTCTGCTTTTGACTTTGCGATCGTCATTTGCTCTATCATCATATCATATGCCATTGTTAGTATTTATCGTATTAATTAACATATATAATTCACCAATAGGAAAGAAAGAGATAATAATTGTGATCATTGTGAATGAATAAATTTTAAATAGAAAATCTTTAATTCAACCGAAAAACAATTTTATACATATTAATCATGTTTGGGCTGTATAAAATTAATCATGTTTGGGCATTTTTTAAAAAAAGTTTGATTAAAACGGGCATACTCATTAACCCTTATAATTATTCCGCCACTCACCCCGGAGATTAGCAAAGCAATCAAAATCATTTTCTACCCTTGTAAGGATTTTAATTTCCAAATAGTCAAATAACGAAAAGAAACTTAAAGAGATTAAAAGAAATAATCATAATTCTTACCGTTGTAAACTGCTTCATAAACACGAGGAAGCTCTTTCAAATACTTGAGGAGGGAAATACAAGCCTTGCTGGTTGTCACGTGGCTAGAATGGACGATGCCGATAATCAAACTGGCGATGTCGCCCTCGCTGTACGACTGCCCATCGTCGGTGCGTGCGGCGAGCATATCCGAGAGGACGTCCTGCCCCGTGCCGGCTTTCCCCTCCGCCAACTCAGCCTTCCTCCGCTGGATCAACTTCACAATCTCCTTCTTCAGCACCTGCGCTGCCTTCAGCGCCCGGTTCAGCGTCGTCCCCGGGAGGTTAATCGGAATGGATAACGTCCCGGCAGCAAGCGTGTAAAAGAGCTCCTCCAACCTCTCGATCTCTTCCGGGTCGCCAAGGCTCGCTACGATGCCGGTCGCCACGCGGAAGGTGTACCTCTTGGCGAAACGCGCCTTCGAGACTGAGTCCCCAGCGCAGCCGTCCCATTCGGCAGTGAAGTGCCGTCGCGCTACCTCATCCATGACGCCGACGTTGCGCCGCACGATCTCGACCTTCAAAATCCCCGGGAGGACCTTCCGGAGCTTCTTCACTTCGGCTGCGCCGTGGGCGTCATGCGCGGTGGCAAAAACGAGCTTAGCAAGCCCGGGCTGGTACCACGACGTCACGAACGTGTTCTCGTTGGAGAAGACGAATTTGTTACCCGGTGCGCCTCCCAGCACGACGGTGGGCCCACCCAGCAGGGAGGTTTTGAATATGGCCCCTTCGGCCCAGCCACGGTCAAAGAAGAACTTCTCCGAGCACCCTTTTTGAATGGCCGAGTAGAAGGCGAAGTTCTCCCCGATCAGCGGCAGCCCCAACCGACCCGGAGGGAGGTTGGAATCGGGCCGGTGCTTGCGGAAGAGGAGGAAGAGGGAGAGCGAGAAGGTCACAAACAGTGAGAAAATAAGGTAGTGAAATTCCATTTCTTGGAGCCAAGTATGTTACTTTCGGGTAATTTGGTGATGAGATAGGGTGTGGAGTTCCCAACATACTTATAGTGAATTATTTGAATTAAATATATGCTTATGCACACGTTTATGGTGGGCTGGGTTTCATTCTTTATAAATTTTATTTATTCTTTTATGATTATTTCCTGATAATGATGATCTTAATTATTGAAAACAGTTTTCCAAACACTAAAGTTTTTCGAAGGCGTCGACTTATCAATTTTGGGTGGCCGGTAGCTTCTCTACCGTATATTTTAGTTGTTTTCTCATTTGCGGGACAAAAACCGATAATCGTTTCGAGAAAAACTGAAGTTATCGTTTTTCTTGCACTGAATATTTCAGTAATTTGAGGTTTTAAGGGGAAAATTACATCTGGGTCCTAATTTTTTTAAATATGTAATAAATATACAACTAATACGTACTCTTAAATTTTCTTATAAATTTAAAATTATAATTGCAACTTTAAATTTGTAATTGCAATAAATATTTTTTTTTCTTTATATAAAATAAAATTAAAACTTATATTTATATTAATTTTATAAATATTATAAATATATAAAAAGTTATCTATAAATCTTTAAGAAAAAATTTAAACCCTTAAAATAAAATCATCGATCTTTTTTTAGTGACGAGATTTTGATTGGTTGAAACAAAAACAATCTTATACTAATGTAATATATAATAGAGCACTTTATGATGGGCTGGATATGAAGTTCGTTGCATTTTGGCGTCACTCTTATAGTCTCATTTAAAATCATTTTGAATTATATCTTTATCAGATATACAAGTGGACACGTGAAAGCCGTGCGCAATAACTATAAAATATTGTGTTCACACTAATGATTATATATAACTAAAATTAAATTGGTATATTCTAGAGCCATACTGGCGATTGTAAATGAATTTTAAGTGTAAACTTATGGGTAATTTACTTCTTCTCATACAGAAAATAGATTGCAACTAAAATATGGTATAATTGAATTGTAATAGTGAAATATTATTATTTTCACTCAAATTTATCGGCATATTGATAATCTATTATGACTTGGTCTATCAGTTCATTTCATTTTTTATATCTGACAAAAGTTAAAGGCTTTTAATTAATGAACAGAATTGTATTCTCTCACATTTATAAAATTGGACACAATACAAGTTCAACTTAGCCACGATAATTTTTCCCCTTAGCATCCATACAAGTGCTCCCGTTTGTTCAGTCGGTGTCAGAGCCATTCGTTTCAGTGCAAAGGCACCAAAAAAGTGAGCCGTTACGTTCGTACATGATATTGGTGAGACGGCTATAGCATCCATAAAACTGCTCGCATCTCTTCAATTGGTATTAGAGCCACTCGTTTCACTATAGAGACACCAGAGAAGCGAGCCGTTAAAGACGCTTTTGTAGAGGATATGGTGAGACAAGAAGAGGTCGACGGATTGCGTGCTCAGTTAGAATTGTTGATCCATCATATGGCTGCAATGGTGCACAATCAAACGGAGCAACGACGCCGAGACGAGTCTGACACTAAGGACGGCCGAGCAAACCTGTTCTAGCAGAGTTTTGGCGGCTACAGTCACGCAATGCATCGACGTGAGGCGGTCCCAAAATATGTGCGATGGGAAGCGGTGTTCCAGGTGGTTATCCCGGAGTACGACAAAACGTTGTACAATTAGGCGGAGCACGGCGAGGCGCCCGTGTACAACGAATCAGTTTACGGCGAGACAGAGTATGATGAACCAATGTACGACAAAGCTGTTTACGATGAGCCTGTGTACGATGAGGTGGAGTACGCCAAAACCGTCTATGACGAGGCCGTGTATATGACGATGTGTTCGTTGAGACAATATACGACGAGGAAAATGATGAGAAAGAGGAGGCCGAGTGTGACGAGGCCGGGCACTAGGAGGTTGATAATGATTATAAAAAATTGAGCTTTTGCTTGAGAAAGTCGAATTTTATCTCGCAAAGACGTGTTCTTCGTTACAGTCATAGTGGTGAGCATGGGTTAGATTGGGTCATTCAAATTCTCTATGTCAATCTGGTTCACTTATTTCGTATTGAAAAAAATAAGCCAAATCCAACCTAATATTTTAGAGAGAAAAATCCAAACCAATAAAACTATATATTACTATTTATGAAACTGCATCAAATTAGTATATCCATATTTCAAACATGTCTAAACAATTTCAAACTATTACTATTACTATTACTAACTAATCCACATGAAAACTAAGGCTTGTTAGAGAGATTTGAGCATCAGAGACCAAACTGTCGTTGAAATGAAAGAGAATTGAGAATGAAAAATACTAGGGTTATTGAGTAAAAACAAAGGAAAAATCAATTTAAAATATACATTTTAATTCTATTGGCTCTTCAAGTAGGCCTAAACCAAAGGCATAAATCCTATTTCGAAAATAAAAAACTTGTAATTTATAATGATTTATAAAGGAAATTCGTACCAAAACAACACCAACCACGTTTTAAAGACACAGCAAGTAAATAGCTCCATGCCATATTGATATATCATATATAGCATCATCTTTATGTCCATATAGTTTATATTGTTTGCTTTCAACGTCAACATAATTAGATCGCAATATTTCCACATAAACTTTTACTAAATACTTAATATTGTGGAGACTCGGAAGTCGTGTTTCAACGTGAATCACGCACTCTAAAATAAGAACATCGTAATTATTCATCATAAATTATGATGAAAGCATAACACGCATTCAACCCACACGTATATAGCCATATGCCCAATTGCCCATACACACACCTGCATATTTTTTTAGTATTAGAAATATATATATATATATATATATATATATATATATAAGTTAGCCGGCCCACCCAATTCCCACTATAATTTTTATTTTTTTATATAGAATTCTCTCAAAAATTTGAAAACTCCTTTCTAAATAATTTAGTAAAAAGTACACCAAAAAACAAAAACAAAAAATACATAATAGTCCAGTCCAGTGAGTCAAACTCGTCTTACATCACGTAGACGTCTCTCGACTTATAATATGACATATCAAAAGCTATCAGTTAGAGTAATATTCGCGAAATAAATATGGTGGTATTTAAAATTCCAATTTCCATCGACTAGTTGGAAGACAAGAATAATTAACTATATGCAATAAATTACTAGTCAAACTATTCCTCCATGTTCTATGCATGGCCAAATCTAATTAGTTACGTCTTGAATCTTGATTAGGTTTTTCATTTATTTTATAAAAAAATTCTATGAAATGCCTTAAATGACACATAGAGTCCCATAATTTTAAAACTGGTAAATGAGCCAAATGCCCATTTGTGATTGAAAGTTTCGAAAAAATACTCATTTCTATTTATGGTAATCAAAATCACCTACTAATTGAAATATGGACCAATATACCATTCGAATTAATTAATTAATATTTGGCATTTAAATTACGTTTAAAATTAATAATTTGAATTAATTAATAAATTAAAATAATTTTTTTCCGTTAAATGTAGCTAAATAGAATAACTGATTATTCTTAATCATTCTTTAATTATTTTCGAATATTTTATTTTCCTATTAATCAGTATTCTAACGATTTAAATTTTAAAAACAAAATTTCTAAATTTCTAAAATCGTAGGAAATAATGAGCACACACTAATATAAAATCTACAAACATAAATTGTATTTAAATTAAGGTTGTAACCGGAGCGGATATCCGGTTTTTTGGAACTATCCGAATCCGGATCCGAATTTCCGGATATCCAAAAATCGATATCCGGATCCGGATCCTAAAATCCAGATATCTATTTTCAAAACCCGGATCCGGTATTCGAATCCGGTTTTGAAATCCGGATCCGGATATTATTCGAATATCCGGATCCGGTTTTTATTATAAAAAAAAAAAAGATAAAACGTGTGTTTTAACCACTAAAAAACCCGTACAAGTCTTGTACATATCTTCAAGTTGTCCAAAAAACTGAACAAATCTAATACATATTGTCATATTCTAATACATATAAAATTAAACCCTATAAAATGAATTAAAAAAATAAAAATATTAAAATAAACCGGGTTTTAAACCGGATACGGATATCTTAATTTTTAAATAACAAAACCCTTATCCGAATCCGGTTTTAAATCCGGATTTCGGATTAGGATTCAGATTTTAAAATCGGATGCGGATTTAAAACCGGATTTCGGGTTTGGTTACAGCCCTAATTTAAATATACCAATTTCAAAGAGTAAATTTATTTATGAATCTTGTATATGTATATACGAATACTTTATACGGGAATTGTTTGTACAAATCGTAAATATCAAGCATAACTGTATATATCTATACCAACATCAAACTATAAATTTAATTACCACAATTGTATATGTATATACCAATACTTAATACGGGGACTGTTTGTGCAAATCGTAAATATCAACATGAATTTTGTATATGTATATACCAATATCAAAGTGTAAATTTAATTACCAAAATTTTACATACATATACCATTACTTAATATGGGGATTGTTTGTGCAAATCGTGAATATCAACATAAATTTGGTATATGTACGTATCAATATCAAACTGTAAATATATTTACGAAATTTAATTAACGTACGTTCACCATCGGCGACCTGTACGAGGAAGTGGTTTGCGACGATATCGGAGATGGTTTTCCCGGCGAGGGAGCGGAACTCGGAGCGGATCTACTCGCCATGGGAGAGCGGGTCGACCTTGCCGAGGATGTGGTGACGAAGAGGCGACGCGACAACGCGACAGAGAGGCGCCGCGCTCTTGTGCATTAATGAATCAAATGTCAGCACGTGACAAAACCATCGTTAGACTCAAGAGCAAGGTTCGACTTTTCGGCGATAATCGTCGATTATCGGCGATTATCGGTCTTACCGGTAGTTACCGGTAAATATTCGACCACACTAGTTATCATTTTGTAAGGTTTTCGGCGATAATCGCGATAATCGATAAGTTTTTTTCCAAACGATTTTCGTTTTTCTCAGTGTAAAATTCAGGTACTTTTCGGTCAAATAAAAAAAATTAATTTTTTGAGACTTTTCGGTCTTTTCGACAGCCGACGACCAAATCTTGTACGATTTTCGAGCTTACAAGTGGAAAACCGAGACTTTTCGGTCTTTTTGACAACCAACGACCAAATCTTATACGAAAACTTGATTTTCGAACTGGTAAGTTGCCAATTTTTGGACAGATTCTCATATTTTCACTGATTAATCAATTTTTGGCATAAGTTTCTAAAGTTTTAATTTATTCATTTTTAAACCGAATTTCTTGGAATTTTTTGTAGGTTTTAGTAAATTAATGACTTATAATGTTAAATCTATATGAATCAATCATTTCTTCTTTGATATATACTCATTTATATGATTTTTAGGGCATTTTCATGAGTTCAAATATAAAGAGTTAGTTTCATATGAGATTTATGTTTAGAAAAGACTAAAAATTGGAACATTATCATCTTTTGTTTGTTTTTTTGCATTCTTATGAATATTTTTATATGAAAACATGTTTTGATGACTTATTTATAATTATTTTGTTAGATTTAGGTAAAATTCGGATTATTATGCTTGTTAGGCAAAAGTATATAAAATTTTCAATTTAGGAATTTACTAGAAATGTACATATTTTGTTATGATTTGTTGATTGTATAGGGTTCAAAATATGATAGTTACTAAGAAATATGAATGTTTGAACTTTTGAGCTCTTGAATTTTTTTTAGATTACAAGACTTTATTGTGTAAAAAGTCTAGAAATTCATATTTTTTTAATTTTTGAAGTAATTTATTCAATTTTTTTATGTTTCTATTTCATTAATTATTTATTGAAATATTAATCTGTTATTTTGGGTTTTTTTTTTGTGCATATTTGAGCTTAATTTGGATTTTATCATAATTGCGGCAAAAGTCTTCTAAGTTTATTTTTTGTGATTTGTGAGGTAATCTATTCATTTTTTTTTTTTTTTTGGTGTTTTCATTGATTAAATATTTTTTAAACTAATAATATGATATTTTGGTGAAACTTATTTTCAGATTTGAGCTTAATTCGGATTTTCTCATAATTATGGTAAAACTCTTCTAAGTTTATGTGATGGAATTATATGTGTTTGTGTATGATTTTATTTATATATGTTTGTGTATGATATTATTTTTTATATCATGACATGCTATTAGATAATAGAATAGAATCAATAATCATCATGACATGATTTTATTTTTGGTATTTTTGACACACTTTTTTAAAATTGGGCAAATATAAGCTTAAAAATATTTTTATAAGTTTTCCGTCAAAAAGTATCGAAAAGCGTCGATAATCATCGAAAAGTGTCGGTAATTGGTAAGCTACAGTATTATAAGGTTTCCATCGGTTAATCGGTAAGCTATCGATTAATCTATCGAAAACGGTAAGCGATTTATCGGCAAATTCGGTAAGTTGAACCTTGCTCAAGAGTACTCATCTAGTTCAAAATGACCTACATATATGAGTCATAAATGCCAAACAACTCATAACTTTTCTTTAGGGTTCACTGCATTGATGACTGGAGACATAAATGATGAGGGGTAATATAATTTTTTAAATTAAATCGTACTTAATAGGAGAAATTGTCAAGCTTAATTATAGAAAATTCTAATTTCAAAATTATATTATTAATAATTATTAAAACGAAAATTAATAATTAATATTATGGATAATATGGTCCAAATTTTTTTATTAATGGGTATAAATTAATTATTTGAAACTATGGGTAATGTTCTTAAACTTAGGTGATTTTTGGGCATTTGGTGAGTTTTCTATTTTAAAAATCTATTTCTGTTCATTCTTGATATTTTTTAGACCAAATTTATTCGTTGAAATAAAACTATTTAGGCAAATTAAGTGGTAATTTAGATTAGTAATTCCTAAAAAATAGGCTTAGTTAATAATTATTCGTAGTTAATAATTTATTTTCAAAATTTTATTCGATAATTTTATTAGGTGTAAAACTACTCATTAGGTTTATATTTCCATTAATTAGTTATTCTGGTTGGCCATTTTTTCAAATAAATAAGGTAATTATAATTGATATTTAAATATCAAAAATATGTCAATGAAGGGTATATTAGTCCACCAATTCAATTAATTGGTAGTTTTAATTACTGGGCAATTTATTAAAAAAGTTAGATCAAAATAGGCATTTGTGTCACTACCCCTATTTCATATGGGCTTTTGACATGCAATTCTATATAAGTATTTGAGCCGTTCTTATCGATTAATTTTTCTAGGGATAATCGCAATAAAAATACCCAATGTATGATCAAAATTGGTGAAATATACTCAACTTTGAAAAGTGCGGCAATAGTACAGTAGTACCCAACTTACATTTTGGGTTGTTGACCAATGTCGCCGTTTGTTTCTCCGTTAGCTCTTGCCATGTAGCCGTTAACTCCTGCCACATGTACGCCAATTCATCGCCATGTGTACTTCTTTGCGGCATAAGTACTTATTTTCTCTCTCGATATTCATACAAACAATATACAAACAAAATCTATTTTCGAAGTAAAACTACCAATTTTTTGGTTGACCCTACACGGGCGGGCCTCAATTGATGTTCAAAGTGGGCTCGGTTGAGTTATTTGGAGCGGGCTCGAGTTTGACATTTTTCGAGCCGAGCTCGGGTTGACTTTTTAGGGCCAAACTAAGGGTTGACTTTTTTTTTCGGGACCGGGTTAACTTTTCTGAGACTGGGTCTTTAACTAACTTTTAAGGCCAGGCCCGGATTGAATTTAACGGCCGAGCTCGGGTTGAATATTTTGGGCCGGGCATGGATTGACTTTTTCAATCCGACCCGACCCTTAAAATTTAGCCCGGGCTCGGCACTAGAAGTTAACCAGAGACCCAAGCTTGAAAAAGTTAACCTGAACTCGGCTCAAAAAAGTCAACCCGGGCCCGCACCAAAAATTTAACCCGGAGATCGATAAACAAATTTGTGGACCAAATCTATAGACTAAATAGAAACGGTTCTTTAATTATTATTTTTTGGTAATCGATTCTTTAAAAAAAATATATGGATCACCATCGGTCAAGAATTCGAATGACATTTTGATGCCGACACAATAGGGATTGCCTTCATGGAAGCGTGGGACCGAAGGAAGACGACGTGAATACGATCCCCGAACTAGCTCGAGCTAATTTTGTTTCTGTTTTAAGTTTATTATTTATTTGTTTTAAGTTTAGTTATTATTTATTATTATTTCCTTTTATTTTCATTAATAGATATTATAGGGTAGTTACTATTTTATAGGAATCGTATAAACCCCCAAGGCTATATAGCCTCTGCTTGCGATTGTTTATGCAGTTTTTTTTATTAATAAAATTCAAGCTTTGCTCTGGAAACCGAGTATTCTACTCGTTGAGACGTGTTCTTGTTAAATCGTACGTTGCTCTACATCATCTGGTATCAGAGCCAACCGCTTCTTGTGCGATGCCAACGAAGAAGCGGAACGTTCATGACAATTTTGGGGAGAGCAACCCGAGGCAAGAAGAGGTCGACGGATTACGTGCACAAGTAAAGTTGTTGACCCGTTAGATGCAAGCGATGATGCGGAATCAAACGGAACAACAAAACCAAGTGGACGACTCCAAAACCATGGACGATTTTGTCAACCCACTCGCTCACCAATTCCATGGACGTGAGGCGGTTCAAGAAGCGGGACGATGGGAGGCTTCGTTCAAGGTTGAAATTCCTGAATTCCATGGCGGTCTCCAAGCCGAGGAATTTCTTGATTGGATCGTGGCAGCAGAAGAGATTCTCGATTTTAAAGAGGTACCCGACGACAGACGAGCTTCTCTCGTTGCTACTCGGTTCCATGGACGCGCAGCGGCATGGTGGTATCACTTCAAAAACCAACGACGCCGCACGGGAAAACCGAAGATCATGACATGGGTGAAGATGCGTAAACATATGCGAGCGGAATTCCTTCCGTTTAATTATGAACGCACGCTTTACCACGCCCTCCAAAACCTCTGCCAAGGTACAAAATCTGTTTCCGAATATACAACATCTTTTCGTATGCTCGTTCTTCGTAATGATTTAGCGGAATCGGAGGCCCAATTAACGGCACGATACATCGGTGTACTACGTATTCCGATCCAAGATGTGATGAATTTATTCGATCCAGTCTCCGTATCCGAAGCCCAACAACGCGCAATCGCCATTGAGACTCAACAAACTCGCCGGCGATTGCCGAACCCCACATCGAACACCACTGCCACGGCACCACCGACCCACCCACCGCTCCAATCCTGCCCCACGTGCACCGGTGTCCATGCTTCGCTGTTTTGGGTGCGGTGAGCTCGGACACCGACGACAAAACTGCCCCCAACAAATTCGCACCGGACTTTTCCTCGACGATTCCGATGCAACCGTTCTTGACACCCCGACTTTTGACACCGATCCCGAGGACGTGGAGGACACCGTTGAACTCGCCGGGGATGTGGGTCACGCTCTCGTTGTCCGCCGTAATTTTCTCACGCCACATAGCCGGGATGATCGTTAGCTCCGCTCTAATATTTTCCTTTCGACATGCACCATTGGCGGCAAAGTTTGTCGCTTTGTCATTGACTCCGGCAGTTGTGAGAACGTCATCGCCAACGAGGTCGTCCAAAAACTCGGTCTTACTACGGAGCCACATCTGAAACCTTACAAGCTCGCTTGGCTCCAAGCCGGGACCGAAGTCCCCGTCTCGCGGCGAATCCGGGTAAAATTTTCCATTGATTCATCATATTGTGACGAGGTTCTTTGAGACGTGGTAACTATGGACGCTTGTCACTTACTTTTAGGGCGACCATGGCAATTCGATCGGAAAACCACACATGATGGCGCCACCAACACATATAGCTTCTTTTTTTAGGGGAAAACGATCGTGCTTTTACCTTCGATACCGACCTCCATTCCCGCGCACCGCACTTCGCCGAGCTTACTCACCCGGTCCGAGTTTGATCACACCGCCGCCGAATCCGGAATCGTGTTTGCACTCGTGGGTAAACCCGTTACCGAACCCGGTCTTATTCCGCCTTTGGTCGCACCGCTTTTGCACGAGTTCTCGGATATTTTTCCGAGTTCACCACCGTCTTCTTTACCACCGCTTCGCGACATACAACACCAAATCGACTTGGTTCCCAAAGCGCCACTCCCGAACCGTGCACACTACTGCATGAGCCCGGTTGAACATGAGGAATTACGTCGGCAAGTCGAGGATCTACTCGCAAAGGGGCATATTCGTGAAAGCCTAAGCCTGTGTGCCGTTCCCGCCCTCCTCACGCCAAAAAAAGACGGTACTTGGCGCATGTGTGTGGATAGTCGTGCGATCAATAAAATAACCGTTCGTTATCGGTTCCCCATTCCTCGCCTCGATGACCTCCTCGACCAATTAAGCGGATCACGCGTGTTTAGCAAACTTGATTTGAAAAGTGGTTATCATCAAATCCGTATCCGACCCGGGGACGAATGGAAGACGGCGTTTAAGACTCGTGAGGGACTCTACGAATGGCTTGTCATGCCGTTTGGTCTCTCTAATGCCCCGAGCACTTTCATGCGTGTCATGAACCAAGCACTCCGACCGTTCATTGGAAAATTCGTGGTCGTTTATTTTGACGACGTATTAATTTATAGCGCCAATGTCGAGGATCATCTCAAACACCTTCGTGACGTATTACTCGTGTTTCGCGCCCACGAGTTTTACAGAGCATTACAAAAGTGCTCTTTCGTGACCAACTCCGTCGAGTTCTTGGGATATATCGTCTCCGCCGATGGCCTCTCTGTGGATCCGGGAAAAGTCCACGTTGTATCCTCTTGGCCGACTCTTACTACGGTTACCGAGGTACGTAGTTTTCACGGCCTAGCTTCATTTTATCGTCGTTTCATTCCACATTTTAGTTCCATTATGGCGCCTATCACCGAGTGCATCAAAACGGGACGCTTTCATTGGAGCCCGGACGCTTCTAAAGCATTCGAGTTGATTAAGGAAAAGCTCACCTACGCACTGATCCTTGTCCTTCCGAATTTCGAGCAACCATTCCTCCTCCATTGTGATGCCTCCAAAGTCGGTACGGGGCTGTTTTGAGCCAAGGATCTCGTCCCGTCGCTTACTTTAGCGAAAAATTATCCGGTCCCAAATCACGTTATAACACATATGATGTTGAGTTCTACGCTATAGTTCGGGCGATTCATCATTGGCGTTGCTATTTATTTCACCGATAATTCGTCCTTTTCACGGACCACAATGCCCTCAAACACCTCGGGACCCAAGACAAAGTGTCCGCACGCCACACATCGTGGATTGATTTTCTTAAACAATTCACGTTTACAATCAAGCACAAAGCCGGGGTTCTCAATCGTGTTACCGATGCTTTGAGTCGTCGCCACTTATTGCTCCAACGTCTTCGCGTGTCCATTCTGGGCTTTGACGAGCTGCCCGAACTCTACTCCACCGATCTGTTCTTTGAACGCTTCACCATGACGTCGGCTCCTTTACTTGACTCGGCTTTCGCATGGCATGACGGATTTTTATATCGTGACGGTAAGTTGTGTATTCCCGACGGTAGCTTGCTCCTCATGATTATTCGGGACCTCCACAACGAAGAGCACGTAGGGCGTGACCGCACTTTCGCGCTCGTCGCCACATATTATTTTTGGCCATCCATGTGCAAGGATATTTTCTGTTTTGTGGACCGTTGCCGAGTGTGTCATCTTGCTAAAGGCAAAGCTACGAATGCCGACCTATATTTACCACTCCCGATCCCGACCCGCCCTTGGTCCGATGTGAGCATGGATTTCGTCCTTGGCTTACCTCGTACTCAACGACAACACGACTCCATCTTTGTCGTCGTGGATCGCTTCTCTAAAATGGCTCACTTAATTCTGTGCAAGAAGACTTCCGACGCTAGCCATGTAGCATTTTTATACTTTCGCGAGGTCTATCGTTTGCACGGCCTACTGACTTCCATAGTCTCGGATCGTGATACGCGCTTCCTTAGCCACTTTTGGCGTAGTTTATGGCGCCTCGTGGAGACTCGCCTTAACTTTAGTAGCGCATATCACCCGGAGACCGACAGCCAAACCGAGGTAGTTAATCGTTCGCTTGGTGATTTACTACGTTGTCTTGTGGGAAGCTCGATCAAAGGATGGGATCTCAAGCTTAGCCAAGCCGAGTTCGCTCACAACCACGCGGTAAATCGAAGCACGGGTTTTAGCCATTTCCTCGTGGTTTATGGCGTTCTACCGCGCTGTCCACTCGACCTCGCCGTTATTCCACCCACCGAACCCATGCACGCCGACGCATCCGCATTCATCGAGCAACTTCAAGCCACTCACAAGCAAACCGCGACAAACCTTGAAGCCACAAACGCTCGTTACAAGCGTGACGCCGACAAGAAACGTCACCATGTGGAATTTGACGTAGGAGACTTCGTGTGGGCCGTCTTGACTAAAGACCGTATTCCCGCACATGAGTTCAACAAACTCAAACACAAGACTATTGGTCCAGTTGAGATAGTGGAAAAAATAAACCCCAACGCGTATCGACTTCGTCTACCGAGCCATATCCGTACGCATGACGTCTTCAATGTCAAACACCTCCGAGCTTATACCGGGGACAACTCCGACGACGATGCACCACCGAATTCGGGGACGAATTCTTTCGACCCGGGGGAGAATGATGCCGACACAATAGGGATTGCCTTCATGGAAGCGTGGGACTGAAGGAAGACGACGTGAATACGATCCCCGAACTAGCTCGAGCTAATTTTGTTTCTATTTTAAGTTTATTATTTATTTGTTTTAAGTTTAGTTATTATTTATTATTATTTCCTTTTATTTTCATTAATAGATATTATAGGGTAGTTGTTATTTTATAGGAATCGTATAAACCCCCAAGGCTATATAGCCTCTGCTTGCGATTGTTTATGCAGTTTTTTTTTTATTAATAAAATTCGAGCTTTGCTCTGGAAACCGAGTATTCTACTCGTTGAGACGTGTTCTTGTTAAATCGTACGTTGCTCTACATCACATTTGAGACCGAAGTAGACTGATTTCACCCCATTTATTACATTGGAATGCCTTACAATCGATTCCCTTAAAAATATATATAGAAGGGATTTTACATGGTAACTGACGCTGAACTCGTACAATCATCCTTAAATTATTTTTTAGTATAATGAGATCGACCAAATACGTCTATGTAAGGAAATAGATGCACGAGTTCACATATTATTTTGAGGGACAGCTAGAGAGATGTATATACATATTACACACATATACATGACACTTATTGTATTATGTCGTGCTTGGACTCTTTTATTTGGATAACACACATCGCCGATATTCCCCCAAAGCCCAAATGGTAAAAATGTTACGATAAGCAGAGTAGTTCAATGCACCGTTCTTCATAAATGCTCCGTTAATCCCCTGCTTAATCAGTAACAAAATCATTATTATATATTAATCCAATCCAATGCAATGATATATATATATTATAAATCTAAAGACAAAAAAAAAATACAAGTACAGCAAATTAGTATATGTAGTCTTTAGAAGAAAAAAATTAGTTAAATATGAAACATTAGCTGAATGTATATATATATGTATATATATATACACTTATGAATTTATACCTGTTGAGGGAAATCTCCATCTTCCATTTGTGCGTTGATCAATAACCTTATCCCCTTTTGTATTGGCTTTGGATCAAATTTAGCCTGATTTATATTGATCAAGAAGTCAACAATAAGTATATATATATATATATATATATATATATAATATTATGAGTTTGATTTTTACAGAAAAATGATTTAGTGATATGTTCCAAAGGTATATGATACCGTAATAAGTTTTGAGGGTGAACTAATGTGGATTAATAAGTTCATAGAGTGAAAAAAAAAAAAAAAAGTATAAAAGCCAAAGTGATACAAAGAGTTAAATTTATTATATTCAACAAAGTTATAGATCAAAAGATATTGTTCAAAATATTTTGAAGTTTAAATAGCTATTTAATGCCTAATTCTTTGGATATCTAGATTAAATATGGTTAGTTTAAGGATGATATGTAATCACCTGGCCTGCAGCGATGAGACCTAACAATGCCCATGAAGTTTGAACCAAATTTGAAATGTTGCCTTCTAGATTAGTGTAAACCTGCACTTAAACATCGTTAATCATAATAGAATATACAGGAATATAATAAAAATAAAAATATGTTTTGACTCTTCTATATTTCACTTTTCTTGTGACATCCCAGCTACGAATTTCCTTAAATCAAGACCATACAGGTAGGGGCAATTTTCCTCCGCCCACTACCCGTACTCGTGTTTGCTCGTTCAACGGGGGACCGAAAAGAGGCAGACAACTTTGTTCCCCCATCCATTATTTTACTTATTTTAAAATGAAAACCAAAGTAAAAACATATAAAATAAAAATAACTCGGGACGGGTGTGCATCATCATCATTAGCAAAGCAGGCGGGGTTTATAATCCGTCATATTGATCTCAAGGGGACAAACAACCCGTGTTCCGGAGTGCCTGATATAAAGGCAGGACAAACAAGCCCATCTATGGTCCATTTGTTCTGATTTTCTCCTATTTTCTCTACCCATCTATAATATTGTCTTTCTATAAGATTATTATTATCAAACATGGTAAAAAGATGTTTCATTTATGTAGAAAATGTACCTCATTTCGGCATGAAAGGTAACTTTCACCCCAACCACCATCTGGGAGTTGCTTTGAGAGTAGAAATTGGCAAGCTTTTCTCACACCGAGACTGTTGCTGTAATTTATACCACAAACCCCGAGTGCCTCTAATGCAAACCATGTACCGTACGTATAGCAAATTCCCCAACGACCGTACCTACCGACAATTATGAACTATACATAGTAAATATAAAATACATATGTGTATATATATATATATATATTTGTGACATATTTAACTTATATAAGAATGCTGGATCTTTGAATATCTATCTATATATATATATATGTATGTATGTACCATGAGCCGTCGGGATTTTGTGTATTCTCAATATAAGACAGTCCTTTTGATACACAACTATTTATTTCTTTTTGTCGATAATGGGGATATAACTTCTTGAAGGCTACGAGACCCTGAATGACCGAGGACGTGCATTCTACATACCTGAGATAATAATTTATTAATTAATGTTAATAAATTAAGCTATATATAAATATATATATATTTATATGATACGCTATATCTATATATATTAAAAAATAACTTACTCTCTCTCAATCAGGGCATCTTGAAGGAACTCTATTGGATTGAGTTTCTGAAAAAAAAGTGGAGACGAATAAATAGTTAGATTTACTGTTAGGTATAGCTTATAGGATTATCAGCTAATTAATTAATTAGCCATGCAATTTATATGTATATGATATATACAATAGATAGTATTTATTAAGATCTACTTTGAGGCCAAGAACAAATCATGTAACATTGTCTTACATTATTAAATAACTAATATTCTAATAGTTGTTATTAATTTTCTTAGATAATTATTCGGAGATGACAATGTTTAAGTCCATATATTTTGGACCTGCTCATAATTTTAATTTTAATTTTTTGTCTCTTGTTCACTTTATGTTTAATAATTTCTGTATATAATTAGGGGTGAAAATTTTGTAACCGTTTTCCGGTTTTGTCCCGGTCCCGGACCGGTTTTTTAAAAAATCTGGGAAATTTAGCTTAAAACCGGGAACCGGTACTTCCCGGTTTCCGATTTTCAGAACCGGGAACCGGAACCGGTACCTAAAAAATATTTCCCTGTTTTTGGTACCGGTTCCGATTTTAAACTACCTGTCATTTCTAAGTTTTTAATATGTCGTTTTTAGTGTAATATATATTTTTATTGTCGTTTTTTATACTACGTGTAATTTATAATTACTAATTTTTCAAAAATACATGTCATTTATAAGTCAAACACTTTTAGAACCGGGAAATTTTAGAAATGGAACCGTAACCCAAATCGGAACCGGGAAATTTGAATCGAAACCGTTACCGGAACCCCGGGAAATTTTTGAATCGGGAACCGTTACCAGAATCGGAACCGTTACCAAAATAATCCCAATTTTTTGGAATATGGACGAAAAAAAAAAAAAGTCAACTTCCCGATTCCGGGTTTTGGTTTGTTTGTAATCTTATTTATGTAAGCACTTTATTAAGGAGCTTTGACCAGGCAAGAGAGAGAGTTACCTCCAACCAACTAAATGCTTTACGGGGTTCCCAAGCACTAAAACCTCCATTACTGCTCTGTTAATCACATATGATTAATGAAATTAAAAGAAGGGTGAATTAGGGAAATACTAATTGTTATCCAAATGTTTTTAATAAATACTCATCAAGTCAAACTTTTTTTTTTTTTAAGAAATCAAGTCAAACTATTTTAGAAAATACCTATTTTGATAATTTAGGACAAAAATAATCTTCATGTCACTGAGTATTTTTTTTGCTTAACATGAGTATTTTTGCTAAACATGAGTATTTTTTTTTTTAAGTTTGCACATAAATAAATATTTTGCTAATATAAGAATAGTACATACTACATGTCACTGAATTATTTTATTTGTTAATCAAGTGATCACGTTGAAGAAGAAAAATTAATACCCACATATATATTGAATTAATTAGATCAAAAAAAAAATCTAACCTGATATGGGAGCAAGACATTCACTGCATCATAAAAGCACTGAGAGTCCATTTTTTCTCCTACTAGGGCAGGTGATACTTGTGAAAGCAAGAGTACAGCCTGCAAAAAAGTTTATATTTTTTTTAGCTGTGGCGGACCAGGAATCGTAAATTCGAGACGGGTCCATAAAATTTTCAGGGGGCAAATTAATAATAGATTTCTCCATAAAAAAATTGAAATATATATATAAACATATTTACGGGTAAATATGAAAATTTAGTGTAAAAATATATTTTATAACGTTGTTATCAAGTGACTAACTAAAAGAAAAGAAATTTGGGCGACCATTTAGTAATATATACCTTCAATGTTTCTGCAGTGCAATCAGAGACGATCCAACTCTGTTGATCAGCATCTCCGAAGACCCATCCACCTTTACAGTTTTGTCTATACATTTGTCTGAAGTTTCCGGGAGGATCTTCACGTATCTAATCATCATATGTTAATAATATTAGTGTTTCTCTAAATTAAAATGAACTAACAATATAGATTTTAGGTTATATACCTGTGAGGCCTTCAAAAATTCATGTGCTTTTCTGAGTGTTGGAGCGTACTTTTCATCTAAACCAGCTGAAATTATTGCTCGAACCGCAAAAGCTGTGTCCCATATTTGAGAACCATTACCCTGCATATTGCAACATCACTATAAGAATTAAAAGAATGGATCATATATATATTTGCTTCTTTGTTTGTATCTAAACGTGTTTATTTCGTGAGATATGCATGTTTTATTCATTATATAGTTTGTCTAATAGTATGAGCCATCACATTCTTGAACATAGTTGTGGTGTGGCGAACAAATTAATCGACTTATAGAATTTTTGTACAGACAGTATTGGTTAGAAGAGAAAAACCTGACACTTTGCTCCATCTTCTGAAATCCATACGTAATCTGGCACTCTAGCAAGATGACGCTTAAACGCTTCTGAGTTTGGATCTTGAGCCCAACAAGCAACCATGCTCATCATCTGGATCATATTCCAAAATTTAATGATATACGTTTGTTTGTTTATATATGTATATCTACAAGTATTATACCTTCTCTTCACTTGCCAAGCATAAGTAATTGGTGGCTTTATCCTCGTAGTCTAAATGATGAGAGACGAGCTTCAATGCCTTGTCTCTCAGCATTGAAAAAGGCCAACATGATAGGATGGGCTCTGCGACATGGTGAAGACATGTCCATAGCATATCTTGCAGCAAAGGGTGCGGGTAAAAGTTGTCCTCCTGAAAAATATATACCTCGCTTTTTAATTATCTTTTAAATAATTAAATTTACAGGGGTGTAATTTTAAATAATTAGTACAAATTATTGAACAATGAAATATTAATAGTTCTATGGCTGTATATAAGCTTGAAATATCATATTATATTAATCCAAATAACAGTTACACGATTAATTTTCTATTAAAAAATAATTTTGCATCGAGACTTTTGAGTAAGTACACTAACTAGAAAATTTTAAATGGAATTGAATGAGCATAAATTTCAAATATAAAATCAGAAACATTTCGATGATATTTTACAGAATGAAGCATATATACTAAGTTATTATTTAGGTTATTTTGATATATAATAGGATCTAAGTTTATTTATTTACCTTATTTGTCCCCATTCATGATCACCAGAAATATAATTTGATTGAAATTATTAGCTTATCGAGAATTATTTTATTGAGATTAGATATATAATAGCTAGTGATGAACGATAATTTGAAGATGATTTGATGAGACCGTAACTAACCTTGGCAATGGTATTTCGCGCTTTGTTCCAATTTATTTCGCAATAAGGCTCAATGTAGAGTTCTTGCCTCAAAGATAGAACTAAATCAGTGATGGGTCCTACAAATCTCTTCCCATATAAGTATGACATAGGCAAGTAAATCGTACGAGCTAATGCCAACATTTTGCCTGCATTAAACCGTTCATTATATAGTAAATTAATGTTAGTATTCAAGCATTATATATACTTAGCTTTTTAAGTTTGACTTTTAGCGAAATTAAGAGTTACTATACCTGGATTAAAGAATAGCGAATTTGGAAGAAGGCAAAATTCTGGAGGCACAGGATTGAAGCCCGACCACTCGTAGACACCGAGAACCTAATTATAATGAGATATATTTAAAATTGGCAATTTATTAATCACTGTAATTAAAAGAATATAGTATAGTTTATTATTTAGAAAGTTATCTTCTTGACTTTATTTTAAATGGTCCACATTAAATATGTATTTTTTTTTTTCTAAATGTATTTTTATTCACTATTAAGGGTCTAATAAATTGAATTGTGGGCTGTAAGAAAAAAAAAAGGGTTAATTGCACGAGGACTAATTGCCAAATTTGCGTGAGGACAAATTATAGGTATGGACACGTGGACTGGACGCTTATTAGGTAATATTCTAATAAATTAGTTTTCGGCAACAAATAATTGTATTAATCACAAATGTAATTCCAATTAAAAGCTTAATTAAGACCTACTTTCAAACCATTTCATATTCTCTTATTTATTTATTTTATTTGAATTCTCACATTTATTTTATCATCCTAGTACGTTCTCTTATTTATTTAATTCACACATTTATTTTATTATCCTAGAACGTTCTCTTATTTAATTTAATATATTTGAATCCTAACATTTATTTTATCATCCTAGTACAAGTCAATTATGGGAGTGAGTGCGTGATCAAGAATATAATCTATCCTTATCTAATTAATTATTATTTTTTTGACCATGCGTCATGATCAGCATGTAGTCAAAACAGTTATCAGAAAGCAAGAATATGAGATTAGAAATAGTTAATAAGTAAGAATAAACAAATATATACCGTGAGCCAAAACTTCCCCCAGGAGCAAATTCCGACGGCTCCGCCGCGGTCGAGAATCCACTTTCTGGCCTTGGCCACGACGCTGTCTTCCCGGCTCTCTCCCAGCAGCCTCAGCGCTACGTAGTTCTCTGCCGTTCCGAACATCGTGCTGTCACTCTCCACGTGCAAACCCCATCCTCCATCTTCATTCTATACGCAAAACCATATATATATATTAAAATCATATATATATATATATATATATATTGGTGTTATATTTGCATATGTGTAAGTAATAAACCTGGTGATTGTGAATGTATCGAATTATTTCTTTGCGGAGTTCTGGTCCTAAAGATACACCTAGTGTGCCCGTGATATATGACATTATAATCTGAAGAAGAAGAAAAAATGAGTAAATCAACAAATATTCAAGATATATAATAAATTAAAAATTAAAAGAGCAAAATTTATTAAAATATATCTTCAAGAACAATAATTGTAGCATTCATTTATATAATTAATCGATTACCATTGCAGGCATGAAGAACAGACCACCACTGAGCTGAGAAGGCCAGTGGCCACTGCCAGACTGGATGGAAGAGAAGTACGAAAGAGCCCTTTCAAGTGTCGTCCCCACTGCTTGCGCCGTTATCTCGCCCCTCTCGCCCACCTTCACCGCTGCCGGGATCACTCTCGTCCCGTTCTCCTTCCTAAGCTGCCATTTTCAAATAATTTTATAGAATAATATTTCAGGTCACAAGATGATGATAAATAGTCATAACTCATAATCCCAACAGTAGTAATTTATAATTACACACTTTGTAATACAAACTACTATAAACAAACAAGTTTAATACAGTTCTTCTGATTATTCTTTATATTTTATTAAAAAAATGTATATAAAACAAAAAGCTAACAATGACAAGTAATTTACGTACTTGCATTCTGGCCAGAAGATCAGCGCTCTGATTGTTGCGATGCGGTTTTTCAGTGTATTCTCGGCGAATACGCTCTACTTGAGCGCGCTCCTCCGGCGCTCCGGCTTCGGGATCGAACTCCCAGTACTGCCGACCGACGTGATTGGTCGTGGTGCTCACCCATGGCCCACCTTCGCCGACCTTCAACCTCCACATGGTATACGTAACAATATTGACCTAGACATGCATCGCATATATTTTTCAGAAATTAAATGTACAGATATATCTATAATTATTATCACTATTGAGTGGATCAATAAATGGCCATATAACATATAATGTGTTCTTCATAACGTGTACGACATACATGTGTATTTTTATTTACAAGCACTCATAACTATAACTATATATATATATATATGAGCAGTTTACTTTATTATATGTAGAAGAAGTATATTAGTAAGACTGTGAGAGCCGTGTGAATACTCTTTTTTCTAGAGAATGAGAGACTTACTTTGAAATGAATGTGTAGTGTATTAATGCTGGATTCTTAAGGCTGTGATAAGACCTAAGGAACCGAGTGCGTATTTATAGGTCTCTTTGAGTAGTATTAACTGCATGCAATATCATTTACATTAAAATATATTACATATATGCAATCATTTAGCTAAATCTATTTAAAAATAAGGGATTTTGGCTGCATTCCCCTGCACCCATCAATTAGTTCGTGCGCATTGTTATTTTATGTGTACATTTACTAACCAGAGCACTAACGTTACATGGAACTCACGTGTTTGAATTGAACTATTTTTACTTGAGTATTTTGATTAGTTCTGGACAATTTCTAATACGCAGCCTACCTTGTGGTTTCCCTGCTCCAAAATGATTTATTTATTTTATTTCTCATTATCTGTGCGCTTTCGTGCAATCTTTAGTCAACGATTTCTCCAGCTGCAATTGATATGATTATTCTATTACAAGAATAATCAAGCATATACCACTTCAATTCAATGACATGATTTTAGTGTGACATATATATAGTAAAATTACTGGCTTGTTAATCGATGTAGTTTTGTTGAAGAGATCAGAAAATCTTATAGAAAATTAATTAGAGGTGATAATTCAGATTATTTGTCTTGTTCATGTTGTGAGGGGCGGAGCGGGATCGGCCGCCCCTACTTGGTTCGAGCTTGTTATTTTAATTTAAATTTATTCATATTACTATAAAGTTATATATAAATATAAACATAACATTTGTAACTTGAATGTCAATACAGTGTAGTGGAATCTTGTTACTCTTAAAGTTGTTCCGCCAAGTTATAGTCTTGGGTTCAATTCTCATTCCCAGCATATTTTCTAAAAAAAAAATAGCAAGTGTCTTTACGATTACAATTATTTTCATGTATCTTCTAATATTTTAGCAGCTACTAATTGGATATTTTATCCAGCGCACCGCGCACTGATATATATACAGAAACAGATATCTTAATAGGTCTCAGATCTCAATCAACAACATTAAGGTTATTTTCGGCACAAGTACTAATTTTCTTTCAAAAAGTAAACTTTAGATTTTTATTTTATTTTTTTAGCTGGACAAAATATTAAAATTTTGACATCATACTTGAGATTTGTTTCTTTTTATCGGGGTTTTTAGTACCTATCTTATATATAATATTATGATTTTGGTACTTTGGCCAGCTAAAAAAAGAGAATTGAAACTTATTGTTATTTTTTAGAAGAATATTAGTACTTATGACGTGAATATGTACAAGTTTCTTTTTCATATATGCAGTGTAACTGTGTATAAATAATTTTGTTTGTCAAACAAAGTAGGCTTTGTATGGGTTCAATTTAGTCAAAGTAGGAGTGCCCCTTTATCTAATAAAAAAATATGATAAACTTAATCGTGTTCTTAAGAATAAGACTTAATAAACTCATTTACTTCGTACCACAATCGGGTCTCGAGTGCGGACCTAATTATTGTCAAGATAATTATTGTCAAGATATGATAGTAATTGAGAGGCCACCAAAAAAAGAAACATGTTGAATTGTTTTAGTCTCACTACTGGGAAAGAGAAATTAACGAGTCTCTAGTGCTTGAATTTATGATGATGACGAATATATATATGTGTCGCACGTGTTCTAATAACATGTGCAACACAATCTAATATTTTAGCAGCTACTAATTGGATATTTTATCCAACGCACCGCGCACTGATATATATACAGAAACAGATATCTTAATAGGTCTCAGATCTCAATCAACAACATTAAGGTTATTTTCGGCACAAGTACTAATTTTCTTTCAAAAAGTAAACTTTAGATTTTTATTTTATTTTTTTAGCTGGACAAAATATTAAAATTTTGACATCATACTTGAGATTTGTTTCTTTTTATCGGGGTTTTTAGTACCTATCTTATATATAATATTATGATTTTGGTACTTTGGCCAGTTAAAAAATTAGAATTGAAACTTATTGTTATTTTTTAGAAGAATATTAGTACTTATGACGTGAATATGTACAAGTTTCTTTTTCATATATGCAGTGTAACTGTGTATAAATAATTTTGTTTGTCAAACAAAGTAGGCTTTGTATGGGTTCAATTTAGTCAAAGTAGGAGTGCCCCTTTATCTAATAAAAAAATATGATAAACGTCACCAATCCGATTATAATAAGAAGGCAGTTATTATTAGCTTATAAAGACGTAATATTCAAAATAAATATAAAAATAAAAAAGCATATACAAATACAAATTAAATTTGCTCCTACTAATATGTATATATATATATATATTAGACTATTTTTACACTGTTCGTCTATTCTTATTCAACACTCTTAATTGTCATCTTCAACACTTCCGAAGAATGATTGTGATATTGAGAAAAAAAAAATTAAAAAAATACCGGAGCTTTCACTACCTAAGCCGATAATAAGTATCTTCACCTATAGGCGAGGGTATGCTCGGACACCACTTGAAAAATGGCACGTAAAAAACTGAAAAAAATAAAAAAATAAAAAAAAAGTTTAAAAATAAAAAACGAGATATTATGTATAAAATATTAACCGTCAATCAAGTAATAAATTGAGCATGTACGTAGTAGCTTTGGTTGTTGCTTTAATTTCAAGATCTTTCTTTTGGAAAGATTCAGGATTGATTATTAACATCAACAAAACATGTACTTTAAAAGAAAAAGAAAAAAAAAACATAATTTATCATCTTATTTGAGGTAAAATACTACAATATAATGAGTTATAATCCTTAATTTTAGTGGTAATTTTTTTTTTAATGATATGATTTTTTGTGAAAATAGTTTAAAAATAAAAACGTTAGTCTCTATCAGGAAGTTTCAAATAGCGACATATTATTATTCTACGTTTCGCTCCTTTAATTTGATCGCAGTTCAACATATTATAGCTATTATATTATTACGATTTTTCCACTTTTAGTTATTTCTCATTAATTGTCTTTAATTCATTCAAAAGTAATAAATAGTTATAATTATTTCCTATAAATGCGTCAAAACGTGGTCATCGAGACATATATTTCTATTTCTATCGATGGGGAATCTATTGTACAATATTTTTTAAAAAAAATTACTTTATATTTTGTTTAAAGTAACTTTATCTATTTAATTTTTAATAGATGTTACAATGTTATTACGTGATTGTTGTCATTTATTTATAAAAAAAATAAAAAAAATAAAATTTACATTATAAAAATTATTAAAAAATTATTTTAGGCATCACGTTGTATTTTCGGTGGTGTTCCAATTTTTTGCGGCAAATGATCAACATCATCAATATTGAGAGTTTTGAGAGCGCTTGGTGAAAAGTGTCGGAAAACGCTCTTTTGTTTAGTTTCATTTAATTTCTAATCATGATACTATTTTTATAAAAAAAAACACCTTGCAATTCTTACTGGGAGAACTTTGCATTACTTTGAAAAAATGGTACGTGAACAATGATATCGATTTCCACACATTCTTGGACTTTACACTCAAGTAATATAACTACAATAAAATTTCGATTAAATAATATATTTCAATCCTGACTCAAAATAATATAATTATTTTTAATACTCAATTAATTAATAATTTTAATTATATAATTAACTCTCAAATCTAACCTTTATTAATTTATAGCGATTATACTCTATATATTAATGTTTATATATATAAACATATATTATTGATCACTCAAAAGAAATTCGAAAAGAAAAGAATACTATAACCAAAAACGTCATAATTATTAGACTCACGCACAAAACATGGGTGGAATAATAATTATATTCAAGTCATTTCTCTCTTCAAAAAATAAAGCAAACCGTGAAGTACGATGTTCAATTATTCTCCGAGTTGCTAAAATACGAAAATTGTGCAAAAAAAATTCCCAATTCAGCGTTGCTAACTCCGAAGTCGGCGTTTAACTTTGAAAGGGAAATGATAAATCTTAAAAATGACACATCTGACAAATAAGTTAACGGAACTAATGTCAATATGGATGGAATTCTTTAAATTTTTCTAAAAAGTGAAACTTTGGTATTATTGCCATGATTTTTTTTAACTTGACTCTACGTCGCTACATTTTCAAACTACTTAGGTACTTTTTATCCATAATAATCCTTTATTTATAGAAATTCATTGATTGAAATTGGTTCCATTAATAATTAGTTGTTTATTAAGTCATATTTATAACGTGCTTAGCCATTTAGGTCTCACGTAAACCTCTTTCTCGTGTATTATATGTGCATGGCCGTATGCTTATCTTATAGATAATCTCTGACCTTTCTAAGGAATTAACAATATATCGTACTTAAACTATTGGTAGTTAAAAAATATAGAATTTTAAGGAAAAAGCAACTTTACCTACCTTAATCCAAGGGAAAGGCTAAACCAAAATATTTAATCAAGACAAAAAAGTATTAGGATTTTTGCAGCGATAATCATAATATTGAGTATTGACATAGTATTATTATTTATTTATTTATTTATTTGCATAATTTTAATATTATAAAAAAATTAGCGTTAAATCCTTATAATAAAGTTCTACGAGCATCTACAGGGTCTGGATTTTATTAGAATGGGGGCCGGTAATTTTTTTTTAATTATGTGAGAGATGTTTTGAAATTATCAAATTTTGAGGGTAGCTAATATTTTTTTTTTTGTGAAGCAATGTTTAAATATTAACAGAAAAAGTTTTTAATTTTTTTCCCGCGGAGAAAATTCCCAACATTATCATTTTTTTTAAGATGGATATCCAAAATCTCGCTAAGTGAATTCGAATCTGGACTAAGTTGACTTGTATTTAACCGAAGTCATTATAATTTAAGCATAAGTACATGAAGTCTTCGAAGTCAAGACAAACCGAAGACTTCGGGTACTTATGTTGCGATTTTCACTATCCCAAATAATATAGAAACTCAGTAAAATTTATCAAAAGATTTAGATATAAATAATTCAATTTATATAATCAAATGAGTGGCAATATAAACGTTGGTGTTCTATCTAATAAATGCAAACTAAATAACAATGTGCACTAAGTTATAGATAGGTGGAGGTGTTCTATTCTATTTAATAAATGTAAACTAAATAATAATGTGCACTATGTTATAGATAGGTGAAGGAGAATGAAGCCAAAATCCCGTCTTTAAAATAATTTTCTTGACGTGTATCTATAATAAATCCTTTTGAATTCTAATTAGCCACAAAATCAGAGTGAATTTTCCTCTTCCCAGATGATAAGTAAAAAAATTAACTTAAGATCAGATTATTTATGTATTAAGTTTAAACGATTTTATTAACTATAATTATGCCCTTTTTGAATTTCTAAATTAGTAAAATAATTTATTCACGAATATTTTCTTTAGCTAATTAATTTAATTATGCACTGCACAGACTTAGCCAAATGAAAGCATATGCATTTCTAATCATTTCACATACGTAGCACCAAAAAAATCGAAGTAATGCTAAAGCTAATAATATAATATGTGATTCATAAGACTGTAGGTCTAAAAATTAAATATAATTTATTTTAATGTAAGAGATATTGCATTAATTACCAACTAATCCATGAAAGTTTTTTCGAGATGATAATAAATGGAAGCTGGAGATCGTTGACTAAAGATTGCATGATTAGTAATAATAAATAGAATAAATACAAAATCATTTTGTATTACTATTAAGTATTAGAAGTTGCGTAGAACTTCTTAAAATATTTATATATAAATAATTCAATCCATATTATCACATTACTTGCAATATAAACGTTGGTGCTCAGCTGAATGTAAACAAAAGTGAACAGTGTGGTGCACCAACTCATTTACATATTAAAATAATCTTGTGACACGTCTATAATATTGTGGGACCTAAAATTCGAATAATGCTATACTATAGTAGTTTAATATATTCTATTTTAACGTAAACTATCTATAAATACGCGTTGGGTTCCTTCATAGGTTTCATCACAGCCTTAAGAATCCAGTAATCAATATTCATACACAAAACAGAAGTAGCAATTAAGTAAGAGTACTGTCATGGAGTTGGATCCGATGTGGGTAACGACGGTGTCGGTTTTGCTGGGCGGTTTGTTGTTCGTGTTCGGGTTTCTTAGGAGGTTCAATGAGTTGTATTACGTTGCTCGTTTCGGAAGAAACTCCAAACACCCTCTTCCGCCGGGAGACATGGGTTGGCCTCTTCTCGGCAATCTCCTCACGTTCCTCCGCGCTTTCAAATCCACCGATCCCGATTCGTTTGTTTCCAATATGGCTTCCAGGTGATCTTACACCTTTCACTTCTATTTTACTTTTATTTTCAAGTTTCGAGTATCTTGAACAGCTCTGATAAATGATAATTATTTATATTCTTATCTTTTGTTTTGTCAAGTTATCGTTATATGTCTAAAAGTTACATAGTGACGAAAATGTAAAGACGAAGTTAAAATCGGTACAGAATGGACAATAAATTAATAAATTATGAAGATATACATGGAGACAAAATTATAAAAACAAAGCTACATAATAAGCAAATATATAAAATTGAAAGATAAATATAAAAGTATATAGACTATAAAAAGATAATAATAAATAAATAATAAAAAGACAAAGCTTTCCAAAATTATTTCGTAATTTAATTTGTTGGAAACGGCAGATATGGCAAGACCGGAATTTACAAGACCCACCTCTTCGGGAACCCCAGCGTGATCGTGTGCTTACCGGAGATGTGCCGGAAAGCGATGACCGACGAGGCAACCTTCAAGATTGGCTACCCGAAGTCTACCTTCATCCTCATGGGCCGCCGGGTCTTCCACAACGTCTCTGCCGCCGAGCACAAGCGCCTCCGCCGCATCACCACTTCGCCCATCAACGGCCACGAAGCACTCTCCATGTACATCCCGTCCATCGAGCGCATCGTCGTCGACCACTTGCGCCTCTGGTCCAGCTCCGGCAGCCCCATCGAGCTCGTCGTCGAGCTTCGCAAGGCCACCTTCAAGGTCATTAACACGATTTTCATGGGACCCACCTCCGACTCCGACGTGGAGGCCGTCGGCGAGCTCTACTCCGACTTGCTGACTGGCTTGAGGTCTATGGTCATTAACATACCAGGCTTTGCTTTTCACAGAGCCCTTCAGGTAAAATAGCGACAAAAATATTTATGTTTTACGTATTACATTTCAATCTTCTAAAAAATCATCGTATAATAACGATAAAAATTCCATTGTTAAAATGAATATATGTACTAGATGTTTTTAATTTGTACGTTATATAACATTGTACAACTAAATATATATATTTATTGTATTACCAAATTAAAACTTCAGGTCACACTTATTTATTTTAACATTTTTTGCTAACAATATATTGTTGGAATCTAATGGGAAGGAAATATGATGACATTGGGATTGGAAACTTTGACCGCGAAAAAAAAAAAAAAAAAACTTTCACGGTGGAAATTGTTTTTGGGAATTTTTATCATAATATGATATGATGATATGGAAAACTTTCGCCTAAAAAAGTTTTCATAAATAAAATATTAGATACTTTCATGCTATTATAATATTACTAATAAACCATATTTAAGTCTGCATCTAGATACATTATACATATATATATACACATAAAAAATTAAAAATATGAATGTATGGACAGGCAAGAAAGAAGCTAGTGAAGATTCTTCAGAAAGTGGTGGACAACAAGAGGGAGAAAATAAGGTATAATGAAAGCGGTGAGAATAAGAAAGATATGATGGATCTGTTAATGGCGGTCGAAGATGAACAAGGAGCCCAGTTAGAGGACGAAGATATCGTCGATTTACTACTACTCTTCATGTTGGCCGGCCATGAAAGCTCTGCTCATAGCGCTTTGTGGGTCATCATCTACCTTACACAAAACCCTCATATCCTAGCGCGAGCCAAGGTCTGATACAGTTATATATATATATATATATATATATATATATATATATATATATATATATATATATCCGAGAAATAATATATTGCCTATTATTATGGTAAAGATTAACATTTTTTCACTTTTCAGGCTGAGCAAAAAGAGATCATGAAGAGAAGGCCGTCCACACAAGAAGGCCTCACTTTACAGGAGATTAAACAAATGACATATCTTTATAAGGTAAGGACGTTATATATATATATATATATATATATATGTATGAAACTTTAATGACGTTTTCCGGTTCTACATTCATCTATTTTATACATGTATGCTTTTATATTGTTTAGGTCATTGATGAGACTCTTCGCAAAATAAGTCTCAATTTCGCGAATTTCCGAGAGGCTAAAGTTGATGTTCAAATGAACGGTGAGTAAATACAACTTTTTTTTTCTATACATTTCCATGTCAATTAAAGGGCTAAAAGTAGTTGTTTTTTTTTCTTTATATATTATGCACTACTTGATTATTAATTTTGTTTCTTCAATGACACTCAGGTTATACTATACCAAAAGGATGGAAAATTTTAGTGTGGAATAGGGAAGCCCATATGGACCCGGAAGCATATAAAAACCCTGAGGAATTTGATCCCGAAAGATGGGAAGTAAGTTGGATTATTACTCACCATTAAGCTTATTATCACTGCTTTTCTTTTTTATGTGTATATATTATGAAATATGTATATAATTTTAATTTTTTGATATTTTCTAATTGGCAGAATAAGCCGAAGCCAGGATCCTATTTACCTTTCGGATTTGGAGGCAGATTATGCCCCGGTGCTGACTTGGCTAAGCTAGAAGTAGCCATATTCCTCCATCATTTTCTCCTTTCCTACGAGTGCGTTCTCTCACTCTCTCTCACTCTATATATATACAGTGTGTGTGTGTATATATATATATAAACACATCAAATACTAGGAAAATCTATTGGATTCGTCAAGTCATATCATCTATCCGGAGTTGGGCCTGAGGGAGACCAAGGAGGCTCACGCCAAAAACCCAAAATAAATTATTTAAGGCCCTTCGAACTCAAGATCAGCCATAATCAATAGCATACAAACAATACATTATTGTCAGTCAATAATTATTTTTCTCAAGTAAAATGATCGTTAATATTAACTTTTTATATATATATATATATATGAACAGGGTGGAAATTATCAATCCTAGAGCCCCAATACAATACTTGCCGGTGCCAAGGCCTTCAGACAATTGCCTCGCAAGAGTGATCAAGATCGACACATGAGAATGCTTTGAGTTCATCTATAAAAGAGTACTACTTGTAGTTCATATTATGTTTCTTTATACATGGATGTATGTGCAATAAATGTTACTCTTTGAATAAAGCTGTCTTAATAGTTTTCATATGTTCCAATTTAAGTCATTATCTTTTACAACTCTTCTTCTTTTTTCGTTATGCATCTCATTAAATAAAACCCTCAAATTGATATAAAATAAAATTATTTTTATTTATTATACAAATATACAATAGTGATGGTAGTAAGTAATACAATGTAAGATGTCGTTTTCTTTAGATTTTGTCGGTTTTTACAAGTTTGTTGTTTTCTTATGGTGGGTTTGGGCTTGGCTCTGCAGCTATTTGGAGCGGGCTACAAGCTTACAGATCGATTATTGATTTCAGCCAAATTTATGGCATTGTGAGCTATTTTTCAACTCTAATTTCTTTAGAATTAAATAATTTATTATTTTAAAATATTAGACTCAGTTAGTGGTGTCAAGTGGGCCGGGGCGGGGCGGCCAGGCCCACAACCCGTTATACCCGTATGTTAAACAGGATGGGCTTGACCCGCCCCGTTCAATGTGCGGGACGGGGCGGGGTTTTAGAAAAGCCATCAAAGCCCACCCCGGCCCATGAACCCGAACCCACAATCACGGGGCGGGCTTTGACAAGTCAAATTTAGTGGGATTTTACGAGTCGAATTTAGTGGGCTTTTACCGGTCGAATTTAGTGGGCTTTTCACAAACCAAAACGGGTTGTGTTTTTACGGAGATTGATACGTTTTTAGAAACTATTTTATTAAGAATTTTACAAGATATCGTGGGCCTTTAACGAACAATAATACCTCTATTAATTTTTTTTGTATTTGCTCAATATTCGAATATTTATTTTGAAAACAAAGTAATGTAAGTGTAAATAAAATTCAATAGCATATTTAGAAATTCTAAGTTCAAACAGTCTTAGACGTTCAAAAATAAGATATACACTGCGCATATTAGAATTAATGAACGTTGAATTGATTCGTGAATTTCAAGATATAGAGGTTAAATAGTGAACATGAAAGTGATAAGTGAGTAATAAAATGAGAATAAGTGATTTTTAAATAAATTATTGAATATAAAATTAGAATAGTGATTTATGAAAGTGGCTAGTAATTATAAATTGTAAAGTTGAAACTAGTGAATTAATAAATTATGTTTTGTACATGAAATCTCGCTAAATGTTGTAATTGATTAATTCATTCTCAAACTAAAATTAAAATCAAAGAATGTTCAAATCGATTAGCGAATTTTGAAATTGATTAATAAAGTTAAAATTGTTTAATTGAAAAATTAAAGAGCTACATAGAATATATATGTACAAAATAAATTAATAAATTATGTAATATAAAGATAATTTTTAATGTATATAACAATAAAATATTTAGAGTAATTTTTTTTTTTAATATTTTCATTAGTATTAGTATTAGCATGGTTTATGTGGGCTATTAAACGGGGCGAGACGGGTTTATGTGGGCTTCGGGGCGGGGCTGGGCGGGCTTTTTGGGCCCACCTAGGAAAGCATAGCTCGTCCAGACCATTTTAATAGGGGCGGGCGCCCGCCCCAAAAAAAACGGGGCGGGGCGGGGCAAGCCCGCATTTTTACAAGTCGGGGCGGGTGGGCCTGGGCCGGCCCAACCCACTTGACACCTCTAGACTCAGTCAAGTATTTTTTTTTATTTATTATAATATTATTGATTTTATTGTGTGCTAACTACAGTAGAACCTCTATAAATTAATACTCGATAAATTAATAGTCGCGATTAAATAATATTTTTAGTCGGTCCCGACTCGGGCCTAACTAGCTAAATTAATAATTCGCTAAATTTATAAGATAATAATTTTTTTAGAAAGTATATAGGTCCCAAGTGATATATAAATTAATAATTCAATATAAAAAATTACATAAATAATTGTAAAATCACTATAAATAAAATATAACATAAATAACTATGAAATCACATTGAGTAAAAAGATAGCATTACATCACTAATCATGTAGTCTTCTTAAAATATGTTTCGTTAGTAATTTGTTTCTTCTTGAAATTAATGTCCTCTTGAACTTCAGCTCTACGCTTCCGAAGAGCATCAAAGGTCGGCTATCATATTCTCATGTTGGGCGCTTTAATATTTCAGACATTGGTACTCTAATAAAATCTTTTTAAATCATATTAATCTCTCTTGATATTCTTAATATTGATACTTTAATATTCTCGATATAATAAATTGAAATAATTTTTTGTTAATAAAGATGTTTGTATAATTATAGCTGATTAATAATTTTTTTCTTCACTTAATGTATAAATTAATAAATTATTAATTTATATGTTAATTAATAATCCGATAAGACAATATTTTTTGCCGGTCCCAACAGTATTAATTTATAGAGGTTCTACTGTAATTGATGTAATTTTTCGTAGCTTTAGATTTCATTTATCCGAATTCACCTTTTGGACTATCAGAACCGTCCGTAACTTTTGATAGGAGGTCATGAAATTTTGGCAAGTTAACTCATCTCCGGATTTAGTAACCACTTTATATCGTTCTCATAGTTAGTGACCGGTGTTGGTTCCAATTTTGAATCGTTGCAAAAAAAAAATAGAAACAAAATGAACTGAACAAAAAATGAAGCGAATACTATTTTTAATATAAAAATGTCGAAGAATACAATTGGTGTCAATAAAAATTACCACATAAAAATTATTTGAAGAGAAATTAACATAGAAACTAAAATTACTAAAATTACCCAACTTTTCTAATATATATATTTTTACTTTTTCAAAAAACAGTTAAACGTAAAACGTAACCAAACAACATTTTTAAATATTCTTCAAAGTATTTCTAAAAAAATCACAATAAAAAAATAAAAATAAAAATAGAAACAGTAACCAAAACGAAATTATTATTTTATGGAATCTCAATACTTTTTTCACCGTAAAAAAGGAATACAGAAATACTTATCAATGCAATGATAGAGCTTAAATAATTTTGCCACTATTATTCGTGTATATAATATGTTACTTTATCAAACACTAGATATAGGCTGAATCTATTAATTGTGGTTGCTGTTAGTGTAATTTATTATTATCAACAGTCATCCACAATAATCATAGCACATGGAGTGTAATATATATATATATATATATATATATATATATATATATATATATATATATATATAGATAAGACTAAGAGAAAGAGAGAGATTTATATACACACTTGAAGGAGAGAGGAAGTATGGGAAAGTGAATTTAACAGGCGCGTCAAGAAACCCGTGTGCGAAGCTAACATCTGTGAATAGCTTTTACAATTCTTGTTTTTTATTTTTGGCGGCAGGGATTGCTAAAGATCAGATGAGATCAGATCATAAAGCAAGTACAAAACAGCAAAAAAACAGGTTCGTCTGACTGAGTAATTATTGAGCAATAATCAGTCACAACACCCCAAAACATCTGCAAAATTCCCACTTGAAAGCCCACTTTTGGCTGTATTCATGTGAAGTGAAAAGGGTCGATTCGAGAAGATAAGGAATGAGAGAGAATATAACTTTATATATGGCTAGACTTCGTACCAAGCTTTTTGATATTTGATCAACGAATAAACTTTTAAGACTAGTTGGTACTTGTGGTTGCTACGATAGCCTAGTGGTAATTTCACACCACCTCCAAAGTAGAGGTTGTGGGTTCGATCCCCACTGCAGCAAAGCTGCCTTAAAAAAAAAAGACTAGTTGGTACTTGGTAGTAATGGTTTACGTGGTTTCCCACCTCAAACAGTTAGTGTAACTTGTGAGTGTATGATATTTGTTGGATTAAGATATTGTGGAATTCGATCTCTCGCGTTGCAAGCTCTTAATCACTCTATACGTATATATGTATATATATTAAAGCAATATAAACGAGACGAGGAGTTTTTTATGGAGGTTCTTCCCATGGCAGTAGTTAACTACGTTCTCTGTTAGTTTATTGCGACAATGAACATGGACGGACAGCTACAGGCAGCAAATCATGTCTAAGGGGAGAGGAAAAAAGGAAAGTATGAAAGAAATACTAGGAAATCTCAAAGTAGACAAAAATATCGGGTAGAAATTTCTCTATGTGTTCTCTCAGGGTTGCGTGTGTTGATTCTGAGGTTGAGCTTGGTATTTATAGGCTTCAATTCTTCCCGTTGGACTTCCAGGAATCTTGGAGTCGTTCTTCCGAGCTGACCGGGCTAACTGGCTTATCTTGATGATGCGTGTCCCACGACTGCGTACTCTTCGTCGAGCTGGATTCTTGACCAAATATATCTGTTGGAGACTTGACTCTATGCTCTTGGTCTTGAGCTTAATTTGAATTGAGGAGACCGGCTAGGAAATATGACGGTTCTGCCCTGCTTCTCCTTAGTCTGCGACGGACAGCTTTTGGGCCTTGGGCCGGATAGCTTCCTGTTCATTGGGCCTTGCCTTGCCCGTATGTCTCGATGGGCTTTGCAAGTGGGCCTTTATGAATACTTGTGTATCCATTTAAGCCTTTTATTATTCAGACATAAATTTAATTAATTCACAACTTTATACTACATGCCGTATTAAAATAACGACGAATTTGTACATCAACAGTAATGTCCTTGAACTTTTTACTAATTGGTGCATTATGACTTAAATTTTAGTCTTATAAGTAGCATATTGTTGATCATACACTTAATATCATCTCTTAAAATTTTAAAATATTTATATCAAGATATATTTTTATGCTACTTATTCTAAATTTTATTTTATCGTAGTAAAAGTTATAAAAAAAATTATGTCATAAGTTTCAAATTTTATATTTATCGCGATAAAAATTCTAAAAACTAAAAAACTATTATTCTTCCATAAGTTTTTTTTTTTACGTTATTATCATTTTTTATTTTTTTAAAACTTTTGCCATAATCTAAGAAAATTAAGAATACACGTACAAAAAAGTACTTTATAGTTTATGCCTTTATGGTACTTTGGTTAAAAAATATATCATTTTAAAAAGTTGAAGAGAGCATATTTTAGGGGGGGGGGGGGGGGGGGGGGGAAAGCTGAGAAGAAATTGTTGTAAAAAACTTAAAATTCAGGGGCAAAAGTGGACAAATATGCAAAGTTCATGCACCCTGAATGTCAATTGCTCATCTATGAATTTTGGAAAAAGAAAATGGAAACTTGTTTGTTATTCCAATAAGGCCAACATAAAAGGAAGTAAAAAATTTAGAAGCTCATTCGTATAATAGACTAGAAGAGGTTGAAGAATCAGTGAAAAAACAATGTTATTATAATCTCGAACCATGAGAGCTTAAGTCTTTTTTTTTTTTTTTTTGCCTGGATGTCATATATAATTATGGAATAATAGAAGGAAAAGTACTCAAGTTATAATCAACATTGCCAACATATACCTAGACTTTTTGTAGCCAAAAAGGTATTCAAGTTCAATAGTTGTAGTTCATCTAATTTTTGTTATAAAAAAAACATTAATAGATTGTCAAATTCTATTAAAAAATATTAGTTGTTAATGCCGAAAAATGGATCAACACTAAAGCGGCCCAATTCTTGATTTTAGATCAGGCCCAATGTCCAGTTGATGGTAGGATCGAACTCGAAGCTTGATTCTTCGTGATTAGGGCTAAGTAGTTGCCCCAGGAGATGCGACCTGAGTCGGTGATGTCCTCCCGGCAGTGCGACTCGGCATTGTATGGCGGTGAGTTCCTGCAAAATGAATAAACGATCGATGCCATACCTCACAAGATGAAGACTGCCTACGTACCCAAATGGGATCAGGGCATCGCTAGTTCATGGTTAGTGGGTGTTTAAACGCGGCGTGACGTCTGATTGTTTGTCTCTGGTGGGCCGGAAGTGTTTTTCGGAATTAATAGAGAGCGTTTGAGTGAAGTGTTTGAGTTCTGAATTCGAATGGGCTTAGATGCGTTTTAATGAGTTTGAAGCTCCTACTTATGAAGAGTTCAATGACCTTTGTGTAATTAAAAATAGCTTCATTGGACCCCTAAGCAATTGAGTAATTGTTGTGAAAAAATAAACGCGCTCATTTCAGCGCGCAATTTTTAGGGTGCTCATTCTTTTTGGGCTTTTAATCAATTTGGGCCCTATTTTTGGGCTAAGCCGTTATTTTTAGGGCTCGAAAAAATACTCATAACATTAGTAAAATAACACGTATCACCTTCACACAATTTTATTTTATTTCTAATTTTTTTAAATTATTTGAGTCTCATTCTATTAATATTTAAAAAAAAATAGACGGAACTAGACAAACTTATTTTTTTAATTTGAATATTATTTTCCACTACAAAAAATTTCTAAGTATTCATCAGCATAGTTGTCAATAATTGAAGGATTTTGTCGTTGTTGTCCTTAAATTATATATACATAAATAGATCTTCGAATATTTCAGCGAACTGAAGACAACATGATAAACATACACCCAAGGTTCAAATGCCCGCAAACCGCAAAGTCATTGCAAGTTCATTTTACGGGTATATTGCGGGTGCAACGGGTAGACCGATGAGGTTTCTATAAGAAATTTTTAAAAATCGCGAAACCGATGGATAACCCGTAAATATTTTTGTAACAATAATATTTTTTACAAATATTAGTGCGATATATAATTTTTTTATAACTAAATTTAAGTTGATAAAATACAAAATTTTGGGCTTTATATAAGTTCTTATAAGATTTCAAGGGTTATTATGCGATTTGCGGTTTATCCGTGATTCTATAATATCAACCAATTGCCTTGGTTTTAAACCGAATATCTATAATGGCTTAGCCCAAAAATAGAGCCCAAAATATTTACCCATGTACACAACATATGCAATCACGTAGGGCTGAAACACGGTAAAAAAAACCCGGTTTTTTTCATTACCCGAAACCCGAACCCGGATTTTCGGGTTTAGACTTTTCAAACCCGAACCCGGTTTTTTAAAGACAAAACCCGGAAATCCGGGTTCGGGTAATTACCCGGTTTTTATTTGAAAACCCGGATTTTAAACCCACCCGAATCCGGTTTTAACCCATTAATTTATTTTTATTTCTTTTTATTTGAAGTAAAAACAATTATAAAGCCATTAATACATAATATTACCTAATCTTAAATACACCAATCCAAACTTTGTACACATACATGTAGTATTAATGTTAGTTTATAAATATAATACTTAGTAAAAAACAAGTTTATAAATATTATAAAAATAAATTAAATATTTATTTAAAAATCCGGGTTTTAGTAACCTACTAACCGGGTTTCGGGTTTTATAACTCAAAACCCGAAACCCGGAACCGGTTTAATTCGGTTACGGGTTTTTCAAAATTCGGTTTCGGTTTAACCCGATTTTAATTCGGTTTCGGTTTTTTTAAACCGGATTCGGTCCGGTTTCGGTTAAAAACCCGCATTTGCGGGTTTTATGTGCAGGCCTACAATCACGTGCCCATCGCTATATATTTGCTAATATGTATGATGATCAAGTGCAGAAAACAACTCTTACTTTTTAACTCCTAAAATAACACGATTTAGAAAGGTATATATATTGTTTTTAACAAATAATGTGGTATTCAGATTTAAATGTTTTCTTAATCACGGAAAAAAGAATAATAGGCCATAAAATATACATATGGTAAACACAAAATCAAAGATTTTAAAAAAATATCATTTAAGTATATTATGGAAGTAAACTGATGTAGATCCGCTCTATAGAAAAACGATAAAAACGATATTTGCAAGCAAAGCTCGACTTTTTCATTTCAATATCAACTTATGCAACCCATTATATAGAAGGTTCAAATGATACAATATAAGAAACTAAACGGTATAAGGCAACAAATACCTCAAATCCCGTAACCAAATAAACTAAAAATGGAAAGACAATAATAAGAAATAAAGTGAAAATACTCAAAATTAAAGAGTTGAAAATCATAAAAGACGGGAAATCGCATGAAGATTGATTGTGATCCCGGTTATTTCTTGCCTTATTTGCTCGGCATCATTCTCCCATGATTGAGAAAATTTGTCCTCGAATTTATTTAGGTGTGTCGTCATTAGTGAATCGGGTAGCTCACCGAGGTTGCTCGTCCGGTCGTCACGTCGAGTGGCTTTTCAGGCCGCGTTTGCACAAATTCACACGGTGGCTTGTCAGGTGTCTCATCGCAAGGATGCATAGGTAGTTTCTTGGTGGCTTTTTCTCAAACCAATCAAAAAGAATTTTATTTGGTAAGGGATCGCAGGGACCCCATAAAACATTAACTTTCTTCATTGCGATCAAAGATGACCTGTGAACATCATAAAATATACTTGTTCCACTCTCGAATTTAATCTCGTCATTTTTGGCCTCTTCAAGCTCGACCTCATCACACTCGCCATCCTCTTCCTCGATCTCATCACTCTCCACGTTTTCATACACGACCTCGTCATATACGGCCTCCTCGTAGAAAAATTTGGCGTGCTCCGCCTCGTCGTACACGGAATTATCGTAAACGGTGTCATCGTACACGGGCTCACCGTAAACGATGTCGGCGTACTCTGCCTCCTTGTCGGTAAACTCGCCGTACTTATTGTACACGGGCTCACCGTAGACGGTGTCGGCGTACTCCGCCTCCTCGTAAACTCGCCGTACTCATCGGACACGGGCGCACCATAGACGGTGTCGGCGTACTCCGCCTCCTCGTAAACTCGCCGTACTCATCGGACACGGGCGCACCATAGACGGTGTCGGCGTACTCCGCCTCCTCGTTGGCAAACTCGTCGTAATTCGGGGTATCCACCTTAGATGCTGACTCCCACCAATTTTCTGAGACTTTTTCACGCGGATTCTCCACGTGTTCATAGCCGTCGAAATTCCTACCAAACGGAGTGTCACTGCCGTCTTCGGTGTCGGATCCGCCTCTGTGGTGTTGTTGAGCCACCAGATTCTGCAATAGTGCAGCAACGTGGCGGGTGAGCAATTCCACTTGAGCGCGTAATCCTGCGTTGTCGTCACGTCTATGCACGTCTTCTACGGAAGCATCTCAAATGGCCCGTTTCTTCGGTGTCATCTGCGCAGAAACGGTTAGCTCTGATACCAACTGATGTAGATCCGCTCTACAGAAAAATAATAAAAACGCTATTTGCAAGTAAAGCTCGACTTTTTCATTTCAATATCAACTAATTCATTACAAACCATATGCTACCCATTATATAGAGGGTTCAAACGATACAATATAGGAAACTAAACGGTATAAGGCAACAAATACCTCAAATCCCGTAACCAAATAAACTAAAAATGGAAAGGCAAAAATAAGAAATAAAGAGAAAATACTCAAAATTAAATAGTTGAAAATCATAAATTAAAGACGGGAAATCGGATGAAAATTGATTGTGATCCCGGTCATTTCTTGCCTAATTTGCTCAGCATCATAAACGTTCATTATTGCAAAAAGAGAAAGATTTTCATATTGTCTAAATTATACTCCATAATTACTTTTAGGCAATCATATAAGAGAACGTGATTAAAAGCATTCATAATTGTTAGATAATATTATAAGACAAATATATATAGCATACCGTGGTGCATGTTATCCATATCGAATCATAAAATCTAATTGGCATGTATAACGAAATAAATAGAAAATGAAAAATAATATAAAATAAAAATATGATGAAAGTGTTTGGCCAATATCAAGGATCATATTGCCGTGGCATACCGGAAAATGAGACTTGCTGTATGGATTTTTCATGAAAAAAAAATGATTAAAAAGTTCATAGTCAAATTCACAAATTTTATATTAAAAAATTGAAGATACACCGGAAAAAAATAAATTTTGAGTAGAAACGATATAACGACCAAAATTCATCTTTACATAATGGGACTTTTGTTTTTCAGTCAAAAATCATATTTTAGGTATTCAAAACGGTACTTTTTTTATTTTTTGGTTGATTATAAATCTTCAAAACTATATTTATTTTTACATATTAATATACTTTTATAAATGATAATATAAATATTATATTATTTATAAAATATCCAATTATAATAGACATATCTATAAAATTTAATCGGTATAAATTAATAGTGATATTAATATTTAAATATCCATAATTTTCACTTGGCATATCAAAAAAATTTGATCATCGGTATTTTATTTTATAGTTGCGGACTTTTAAACTAGGGGTGACAATCTGGTTTCGGATCTTGAAACGAGACACAACACAGTTATGACACGATGCAAATGAGTTTGGAATCATTTTAAATGAATATGGTTCTAACGATGTCGAAAACAACTAACCATGAGAGCAAGTTAGGTCTCAGTTAGTCACGAATAATAAATAAAATATGCATTTTGTGCTTAGCTAAAATAAGAAAAATGTAATAATATTAATGAATAAAAAATGTGATTTATGTATTTGATTTTTTGTATTTGATTTAGGTATTTGATTTGTGTGTGTTTCCAAAAAAAGTTTAAAATAAAATAGAATCCAGATTTAAATCCGAGTAAAAACCCATAATCGGATTTCTTAAAACTGGAATTGGATAAAATCCGAATCCGGATAAAATAAAAAATAAAATAAAAAACAATTATAAATTTTAAAACCAAGTTTTAACCCGAATATTATTTTTTAAAATAAATAATCCAGATCTGATTGTTAATTTTTATAAGACCAAAATATCAATTCCAAATTATAATTTTTACGAAAAATCCGGTTAATTGGAGCGCTTTCGCTTCTAGTCTGGTAATTTATAACGAAAGAAAGTGTGGTACGGTCTCCTTCCGTTAAGCCTTGAATGATTGCTTTGACTAAGGTGAGACAAGACACGTGGAATTACAATCAAAATTGCATATTTCACGTGCTTTTTTTTTTGCTAAGCCCATAATATGCCACGTCAACTCTTCTGTCTGGGTGGTGGGGAGTCTAAGGATTTGAATGCCGTTTTTGCCGAAAAATCGTTTGCCGTTATCGACGGAGTTCAACAATTTTTGAAAAATAAATACTTTTACCGCAATTATATAACAATTCGAACAAACACTATCACCGATAACAAAAATTACACAAACTATTATAATTCATCAATATTCCTTAATAAACCTAAAAAAAATCAAATTCAACAATAACATTTGATTCAAAACCTAAAATGTACAATCAAAGAATCATGAAACTCACTCTTGAACTTTCATTCAACCTAATAGCTTTCTATGTAACAATATGAAATATAGAATAAAATTGTGAAAAATTTGACATGATTCATACATATACAACATTTAAACTTCAAAACACTCAAGATCCACTAAAAAAAAACCCTAAAAATACCTTTAAATTCCAAAATTAAAAGAAATTGAAACTTTTGCCGTAAAAAAGAAAAAACTATACTGGAGTTGACTTATCGTTTTTGACCGAAAAGTAACAAGCTTTTCAAAAAAATACACTTGAAAACTTTGCTCGATAAGTGACTTGCTTTTCGAATCGAAAAATCGCGATAAGTATAAAACGCCAACGATTAGAGGAGATAAATTACCGAGATGTAGTTTTCAGCGATTAATCGCGCGATTATCGCTCGATAATCGCAATAATCGATTCCTTGGTAGGGACTGAGATCTTGCGTCGTTATATTTTTCTTTATTATTTTAATATTGACAAGAATGATGGAAAGAGCCTAATTAATGATACATCATTAGTCACAGACCTTATTCCTTATAAAAAAAAATTATTTGATTATTAGTATGTTAATTAATACAATAAAAAATGAAGAGTAATTATAAAAACGTCATAATAATAATACGGTGACCTTGAATCTAAATATCTAATTATTGAAATATTTATATATATAAAAAAATATAATGTTTCTATGGTCAAAACTCAAAACTATCACAATAATAATAAAAAAAAAAAACAATCATATTTTTTTAATAAAAATTTCATATTATGATATTCGAAATAATTTAAGTAAATTAATATTTTTATACTGTTTAAGATTCTCAAAATTATGAAGTCGAATCTTGATAAAACAGAAACAATACAAATTGACATTAATTTACAAAAGCACCCTAGGAAGAAGTAAAGTTCACTACAAGAAAATAGTCATCTCCTAGCGTGACAACGTAGTCGGGATTATAGACTGCTTTTTTTTTTTTTGTCGGGATTATAGACTGCTTAACCGGCATATTTTCAATTTATACCGGAATAAAAATACATCCGTGAAAAGTGATATAGTAGATAGAGCAAACCCATAATAGGCTATTTATTTCTTGTATACGGGTTGTTCACTTCCCCAACCAAAGTTCTTTATGTTTGGTAGCTTTCATTATATACGTCTACTCTTATTAAATGTGTACATGTACATCTATAATATATATTATATTATATAAATCAAGCAAACTCACACCATTGCCAATAGTCTTTGATTATCACATAGTCACATTAAGGTATCAAAACGATCAAGAACCCGAAAGTAACCCATTGAAAGCTCACTATTGTGGTCGTCGGTTTTTTTGTTCCTTGTTTTCACATAGTCACACCATGACACTAATGTTGTAAATGTAGGAGGGTCGGATATCCCGGACCCTCCATTTTTTTTTTTTTTTACGGAGTCGGAGCTCCGACTCCGACATAATACGGAGCCGGATTAATCCGGCTCCGACATATTTAAAAATAAAAATAAAAATAAAATAAAATCCAACGGCTCTATGTTTTGAGCCGTTGGATGTGCCACGCGTACGGCGTGGATGAAGGAGCCGTTGGGCAACGGCTCCTTCGCCTGCTCCCGATAAAATTTCTGCAATTGTAGAAAAGTCCCCTGTTTTCTATCCGTTGGGTATTAATTATACACTCTTTACTCGATTCTCTCCATTTTTCCCCTATAAAAACCACACTTCTCCCTCATTTTTTTCACTCAACTCATCTCTTCATCTCATACTCTCTCAACTCGCCCAAGCTCTCAAAAAATCCGATTTTAAGCTATAGTTTTCTTATCTTATAGTTATATTAATACTCTTATAAAATTAGTTACTTATTTAGTTATTCTAGCAATATTATTATCATAATATCTATTATATTATATAGTTTAGTTTATTTATAGTATAGTTTAATTTAGTTATAACTTATAATTTAGTTTATTTATATTATATAGTTTAGTTTAGTTATAGTATAGGTTATTAATGTCTAGTTCCGATAACCGTTCTCGAGGCCGAAATGATCGCCGAGGAAAAGGACGGACCGGTTCCGAAACCGGGTCGGTTAATAGTATTCCACATTCAACTCCGCCGGCGCCGGTACAACAACAAATACAACATACATATTATGGCGGTGTTTACCAACAAAATGCTCTGGGTTCCACTAGTCTACCGTCGCCACAAATTCAACCCAATCCGCTCGCTCCGGTAATTTACGGTCAACAATTCGGTGGTTTTACTAACTTGCTTCAAAATGCTACAGGAAATATTCCGGAATGGTCGAGCGAGCAAGAGGCGTACGATGCCCAAAACCAACATCGCCAAAACCGAGAAGCTTCGGCATCGATGAACATGAACGACGGAAGAGACGATGATCCGAATTACGAAGGTCCCGAAGGCGGGGACGACTACGACGACGAGGAAGACGACGAGGACGACGACGAAGTAGAAGAACTTCTTCCACCGCCGCCGCCGGTCCGAGGTCGTGGTCGGCCTCGTGGTTCTAGTCGGCCTCCTATTCCGCCGCCGGCAAACCCGCCACCGCCAAAGCCAAGGAAGAGGAAGAACCTAACATCTCCGGTATGGCGAAATGACTTTTTTCCGCTTTATATTCTTAATCATACTACAGGAAAAGAGGAAAGATTCGGGAAATGTCGAACTTGCGGAGAAATAAAGGCGGCCGATCCAAAAATTCAAGGCACATCGTACCTCAGAGATCACGCCTAGCAATGCCGAAAGCGTAAGAAAGTGGAGGAGGTAAGTCGCTTATCCGATCTCATTTATAGGAAAGCTCTCGCTAGATTTATCATACGCGATGGTTTACCGGTATCGTTTTCCGAGGGAGATGGTCTCAACGAATTTTTAGCCTTCATCGCCCCGATAAACTACCGGTATGTCTCGCGTCATGTAACTAGAGAGACAATTATTCAATATTATGATGAACAAATAATTGAGCTAGACAAATTATTTCAACAAGCGTCGTACAAGTTTGCTTTAACATCGGATTGTTGGAAAGGTCACGCTAACGATGATTATATTTCCGTTGTAGCTCATTTTATTAACGATGATTGGAAATTAGAAAAGCGTATTTTAAGATTTAAACCCATGCGTGTTAGGCATACCGGGGTTAACATTGCCGAGGCTATATTGAATGTGTTGACATTTTGGAACCTTAGCAATAGGGTAGTTTCAATTACATTAGATAATGCTAGCCCCCACAACATTACCGTTGATGTGTTAAAGGATAGTCTCGATAATTTTAGGGCCGATTATTTTCATCAAAGATGTGCATGCCATATTATCAATTTGATAGTTCAAGCGGGGTTAAATATTATTTCGCCAAGCATAGATAGAATTAGGAGTGCCATTATCTACATACGATCATCTACTATGCGCACGGAATCTTGGTTAGCATATTGCAGGGAATACCACAAAGCGGAGCGAGTGTTCTCTCCGGATATGCATATCCGGTGGAACTCTACCTACTTGATGTTGGAGGCGGTCATACCGTACAAGGAGCTAGTTACGAACTGGATCAACGGACAAGATGTCAGACACGTGGACGACTACCTCGACGAATCCGATTGGATGATGGCTATCCAATTCCAGGCTTTTCTATCCCTTTTTTATACTATTACCGTTACTTTATCTCATGTTTACAAACCTACATCTCATTTAGCTTTAGCTTGCATTTTTGATATTATTGTTCATTTTGATAAAGAAAAACAAAACCCTTTATTTGCAAATGTTTTGACACCGATGATTGAAAAATTTAGGGTTTATTGGAAACATATTCCATTTTTGTTTTGCGCGGCTATAATCATAGATCCTACATTAAAGCTCGGTAAATTGCAGGCGATCTTGGCGATGATGCAACAATTGACGGGAGATCCATACCTTGACGAAGACTATCCCGACGCGGAATTGAAGATGAGGCTTCTTTACAAGGAGTACGAGACGAAGTATTACGAGGACATGGAGCAAGAAGGAGACACGGAACACGTCCCGACGCCGCCCCCGAGCAACGCACCCGGAGCGCCCTATGTTTCGACGCATCGGGTGTTTTACGACCTAACTCATACCGGTGGGCACGGAGGATCATCAACGGTGTCAAGTCCGGCCTCAACGTCACAACATAGCGGGAGTTCCGGAGGTCGTCGTCCCCGAAGAGCAAACCGCCGAAGAATCAACGAGTACGACATCTTTTGTAACCTTCCACCGGCACCGTGTCCCGACGAAGGCCTCGACATACTTGAATGGTGGCGCGTAAATCGTCTTGAGTACCCGGTTTTATCATTGGTGGCTCGCGACATTCTCACCGTTCCGGTCTCCACGGTGTCATCGGAAGCGGCTTTCTCGTTGGCGGGACGCCTATTGGAGGCTCGACGCAAGTCAACGAAGGCGTTTTTGGTCGAAATCCTTATGCTTTCCAAGGATTGGATTTTGGCCGAAAAGCGAACGCAAGATAATCAAATGGTAGACAACAAGTTGTTAGACTATTTCAACGAGCTTAATGTGGCGAACCCGGAATAATCGGTTTGTAATTGTATGACATTTGTATTTGCTTTATAATTTAAATAAAAACCTTAGGGCGCTCTTTCCTCGCCCGAGCCGCACCCTTTTGGGGGACTCGGAGAGGTTTTAACGAGGCCCGTTATTTATTTAATTATTTGTCTTCGTGTTTATCATCATTAAAATTTAAAATTTGAATTTCAAACCCGTTAAAATATAATTTGATATTTGAAATTTAAACTCCTAAAACCCGAAAAAAAATATAAAGTATTCGGTTTAAAATAATTCAGGGAGCAAAACACAATTTTCGAAAAAAAATTTAAAAAAAAAAAAAGCGGAGTCGGATTTATCCGGGTCTGCCAAATGGCGGACCTGGATAAATCCGACTCCGAAAAAAAAAAAAAAAAAAAAAAAGAGAGAGACACGGATATCCGTGCTCTCCTACATTCGCGGGATTACATGACACTAAGGTTTCAAAACGATCAAAAGCCCGAAAATAACTCGTTGAAAGCTCATTATTGGGGTCGTCAGTTATTTATTCTTTTATTTTTTATATATATAAATCGCTTCGTTTTACACAAACCCAAGTCTAAGGTCTGCCCGTTTGAATTCCGATTTAATAATTTAATTAGGCAATACTTAATTATTTATACTATAAATAATAATTTATAATTTTATACTAAAAACAATAATAGAATGTTAAATAAATATTTATATATAGTTAACTCTTGTAACATAAAAATTTAATCTTTTCATTTACAAATAAATATATCTAATTTTTTATTTTACAAAAACTATATTAGGAACATACATCAATAATTATTAAACCCATAAAATAATATCGGTAAAATTAATTATCGATTAAACATCTTACAAAAACTCTCTCAATATATAAATGTATTCCGTAATATAAATAGCCTTGATCGTAAATCAAAACATCCGCCAGAATTCATTTGCTATATATATATATAGAAAGAGAGGGTTAATGACGGCGAAAATACTCAAAGTTTGGTCAAATAACCCATCGTGTATCAAAAGTCGCATTTGGGGAGTTGACCATTCCATTCTCGTAACGCCGTTAACCTACCCGTTAACTCTGGCCATGCGAACAAACGTGGGTTGCTGACATAACAATTTTTGCCACGTGGACGAGCCCATATCAACCTCGTTTACAACAAAACAACGAACTAAATCCCTAATAAGTATTATTTAATACAACTAATTGAACCCCTAATGATTACAGTTAACAAAATAAATTTGTCCACGTGGCCAAAGTTAACGGGTAAGTTAACGTTGTTACGATAATGGAATGGTCAACTCCCCAAAGGCGACTTCGGGTATTTTTGCCACCACTTTTAAACTTTTGGTACACAAATGGTTCTTTGACTAAACTTTGGTATTTTTGCCGTCATTAACCCATATATATATATATATATATTTCTGCAATGATATTTTTCTTTCAATTTTTTTTTTCGTGTTGAACATAGTTATTTATCATTTAATTTTTTATACTTAAACTATTCTTCTAGAATAAATCACCTTCTTTATTTGTTTCTCACTTCTTGTTATCAAAAGACATGAGAATATCTAAGATTCACTAGTTCGCGATTTTAAGCCGACCTAATTAATCTATTATATATATACATATATATACTAGGAGTCTAGGACATCATATTCATAGGACATCATATTCATAGGAAGAAAGAGTAATTAACATGACATCTAACATTTGATCGGTCGTATCAGTACTCCATGTATTTTGAATATATAGCAGATTGCTCCCTTGTTCTTTTTACTAGTTCCAACATTAGCCTATGTACTTTGAAAAATACAGCAGATTGCTCCTTAAGTGAATCACATTTTGTCATCGATTCAATAAATTTAGATGTGCCATCAAGTTTTGGACACATTTTATATTTAAAGAAATCTATAAAAAAAATTTATTATTATTATTGACATTACTTTAACAATAGCATAAATTTTAGAGGTAATCAAAATATTAAAAATTAATAACTTTAACCGTGAAATATATATAATAAATTAATATGCTGAAACAAAAATTAAAATATTAGATACTTATACTGTTATTGTTTCTCTATTGAAAACGTACCGAAGTAAATAACTATTGCCGCCACAAATAAAAAAAATGAGGGGGCAATCTTGTCGCTTTCAAAAAACTACGGGTGCATCAATGTTAATTACTAGCAAAAAGTCCATTACTTAGGGCAAAACGAAAACCAACCTCGATGAAGAAGAATGTGCGTGCATTTATTTATAAGCTTATTTGATCATATAATTGGATAACTATAGACTATAGTATTAAGACAAACAATATTTGTCCACTTCCTTATTTTGTATATATTGATAAAAATGTACCTTTCACCTTAAATATGGACTTTTCTTTTCTCACTTTTTCACCAATGGGAGATTGTAGACCAAAACTTGTAATCAATATCAAATTAAGCAAGAATCATAATTCAATTATTATATTAAAAACATAAATAAATGCAATACAAAATAGTCTCAACTCTCCGACCACACAACTTGTCTCTGTCCACACTAGCTATACATTATTGGGGTCAACTCAACGTGGGTGCTTCAATCATTTTCCTATTTTATTTTTAATCAATTAATTGAGATGATTAGTATGTAATTAATATTTTAGTATTGTAGGCCTAATTACAGACCGACATCTCAAGATCAATGAAAAATAAATATTAGTGAAAGAATGTTGTAAAATAATTTAAGTATTTTCAAGACATTATTTAATTTGTTCCACGAGTTTAATATATTTCTTGGTGAAAAAATCAACCACAATTCTAGGGTATAAGTCTCAAATACTAATTCAACATTCGACAATAAAAATCTAATAAGCTTGTAAATCAGAAACGTAATTATGCCGTGCTTAATAAATTATCTTTTTTTATTATTATTTAATTTTAAACGATGGTCGGCTATTTTTCATCTTAAAGTGGCATGACAGGTTTTGATGAATATTTTAGTGAAAAGAACATTTGATTGCTATGATATATTATGAACCCGGAACCGAGGTTCCGGGTAAGTAAAAATTTAGAACATGAAATTTGATTTTTTTTTTTCAAGATGTGGATTCCGGACTTCACGTGTTATATTTTATTCAATTCAGTTTAATTTTTTTAATTCTATAATAAAAAGTAAATTTAAAAATTTATATCCCAAAACAAGGATTTTGTGGGGGGAAAATACCCGAATTTTAGTTCAATTTTTTTATCAGAAGGGAAAAAACAAAACTAGAGTTCCAGTTCTACAGAAATAGTAAAACTAATTATAGAAAGAAAAAAAAACAATCTTGATTTACAATTTTATTTTAATAAGATTATTTTCCTAAAATGCATGAATAATTATGACTCGACTAACTTTAACAATTTTCATAATCGAAGTATGTTTTCCTCGAGGTCATGAGTTCAATCCTCGTGGAATACAAATACATGTCTTTTTTTCACAAGAGGAAGTTTATCGTGTTTCTATAAATCTGTACGACTGATCATTAATGAAACCTTGACCCGTTAGTATCACACAATATGAAATAGCATGCAAAATACGGGGCTAATATATAATTGAGGGATTAGGAAATAGTGTTTAATATAGCTTTAATAAACTTGCCTATTTGAACCAAAATAATTTTCAATGTACCCTTATGGTATTACAGAACTTACTCTATTTTTAAATGATTTTGCTTTCTAAAATTCCACCAAAATTAACCTTAGATAATTTGACTAGAGAATAGTCAGAAATCAGTAGAGATCCTTTTTTCAAGCGATTAAATCTTGAGACTGCCACAACTCGGCACTGATGTCTCTCTTTCTGTTGTTTTCTTTTAAAGAAATTCTCTAATTTTAGTAAAGTATCTTCATAATAACCCAATTATCTCTTCGCAAGTTGAGCAGGAATATTAGCATATTCCCAACAATTTTGTTGGAAAAGGTCTCATACAATAAAGAAAAAAGAATCTTATATAATATATATTACTTATAGTTTTTTTTTTAAGTAAATATCACTAATATTTATTGTAGCAAATTATCTTTTAACAATTTTTATAACTTTTTGTATATTTGTGTATTAATTTTATTTTGATTTTTAATATTAAATTGAAGAGATGTATGCTTATATAAAATAATAGATTTAAAAGATAAAGAAAAGTAAAAAAAGGATATTTACTGAGTTACTTATCAGTAGGCAAGGAAGTAAAAAATCTAGTAATCTTTGGTTAAAAATTCAGAGAAGATAACTTTAGTTTTTGTTCTTCCACAAAAGCAGGGAGTGACAGTTACCGCGAGGGAAAAGCTATTTTTAGTCAAAGCCTGAATAAAAAGAAACTAATCATTTATAAATTATTAATTAATTAGAAGATCCGATTAGGAGGAATAATATATACATATATATATATATTCTTGGAATTATTGAATTAAATTTCATAATTATTTTTGTGTGGATACAGAAGTCGAAGCTGTCAATGCCTCTTCTCTTCTGAGTTTCCCGGCGACGATCTCAAGCTTTCTCTCTCCTCTCTCTCTCTCTCTCTCTCTCTCCTCTCGAAGAAAAGCTCGTCTCTATTCTTTTTGGTACGTGATTGATTCGGTGCTGTTTGTATACGCGGAGTCTCTGAGTTTTATTCATGTATATGCTTCCGTGTATATTGATCGTGGTGTATAGATAGGTTCGTGATTCAGAGATTTGGCGATTTTTTTTTTTTTTTTTTGGCTCTGTGATTTTGAGAAGTTTCTGAAGAGCGAAGCCTCGAGCTCCGAGGCTCGAGGTTGATCGGAATCCATGGCGGCCGAGGAGGTGCTCACCGATTCCATTAGCGAGAAGCTCGATCACAATTCTTTCTATTTGAACAAATTCAGACTCTATGAAACTCCTTCGGTACTCTCTCTCTCTCTCTCTCTCTCTCTCTCTCTGTTTGTTTTCTTGCGTATAATTATGTGTCCATGGATGCTTCCTTGTCGGTCTTAATGTGGTAATCTATATGAATTTTTGTTGAAACGACTGAATCCAATTGGAATTTGATCAAGCTTTTGAATTTGGATCGTTTGATTCGAAAAACAAGCTAGTGGTTTATCAAATTGGTGTAGAGCAATGCCGTTTTTTCGTCGTTTTACGGGGGAGGTTCTCTTGTTCAGAGATTTGAGGTGCTTTGTGTTTTGCAGAACTACTATATGATTGGAAGGGATAAGAGCAAGCTGTGCTGGAGAGTGCTGAAAATCGACAGGACAGAGACATCGGAGCTGAACATCGTTGAAGACCCGACAACGTACTCGGAGAAAGAATGCAAAGACCTTCTAAATCGGATAGACGAGGGAAACAAGCGAGTGGGGGGACTCAAATATGTCTCAGTCTGTTTCGGAATCATCGGTACATCTTCTTACAGGTTTCATTCACCCGCGGAGATTTTCAAGATGATTTTGAACTGAACGTTGTTATCTTCTGGTTTAGGTTTTGTGAGATTTCTAGGACCCTATTACATGCTTATCATTACGGAAAGACGGAAGCTTGGAACAATTTGCGGCCATACCATCTACGGAATTTCCAAGAGCAAGATGATTCCAATCCCGGATTCTACTGCGCGCTCTAATTTTCCTTATTCTAAGGATGAGAACAGGTCTTTTGTTCATTCTGCATGCAAGTGTAATGTGTACGGAACTTTTGTGAGAAAACAAGAGAGTAGCATCTACTAACTGTTAATTTTCTAATTGTATTTAGAGAGTGTCATGGTGGTTTTGTTTGAACTAAAAATTCAGGGGCAAATAGGTTTAACTTCGAGTCATCTTCCAGTAGTTGACCGATTCTATGTCGAGGAGGTGATGTTTGTATTGTATTCGCCGAATACCTTAATTGTTACAGTACTGACGAGTTTCCTCGATTTAACGAGGCTCTTATTCTATCGGTATTTCTAGTTTAATTTTTTTCTTCATTCTGAGACGAAAGATTTATACGATTTCCTGATTCGATTAAGGTATCGGTGATGAATCTTTCATCGCCGATACTTATTATAAGATATTCCCAGTTTATCCCTTCAAATTGACAGGGGCTAACTTTTTCTTTTCTTTTCTGTTGTGTACTTGTGATGTAAAATAACATGTTGAATGAGGCAAGGTATTGTCAGTGTGTGGTTGGGGAAAGTTCTTTTCCTATTTACCGTATATAATTACTCGTTAATTCTTATTGTACTCCTGCTTTTCTTTTTTATTTATTAATAATTTATGTTTCTTCGATCCTTATCAATGTTGTTCATTATCATGTTTTTCGTTGTTGTCTTAGATACAAGAAGCTTCTATGCACAGTGGATCTCACAAAAGATTTCTATTTCAGCTACTCTTACCATGTAATGCGTTGTCTTCAGAAAAACGTTGCTGATTATAAGGGCGGGCAATTTGTTTATGAAACAATGTTTGTCTGGAATGAGTACTTGACACGTGGAATTCGAGACACTGTCAAGAATACTCTATGGACAGTTGCCTTGGTTTACGGTTTTTTTAAACAGGTACGATTTTGTATAAAATCTTAGTCGGGTATAAAATCTCTTCCGTAACTTTAAATATATGTGAATTATACTAGAGAACTAACTGAAATCTGTTTTCTGGTATTCAAAAACCACCCCAAGTTTATGAATTCATCTGCTTTTCATCTGCCTGTGGAAGCCTTTTCCATATTTTTTGTTGGCGTTTTTTTGGTGTCGTGAGTTACTCATCTATCTTGAATGTTACCTTCTTGTGTATTGTCTTATGTAGTAGATACATTCATTTTTTTTTTTAATTTCTTATACTGAACTTTTAGCATATTTGACGGCATAGTTATATACAATCTGTTCGACAAAATATTGTCGGGATATGTAACACTTCTAGAAAAAAAACCAAGAGAAGTTCTGACTAAAGCCTGTGCTTATGCTCTTGATATCTAGGTTGATCTATCTGTGTCTGGTAGGGATTTCAATTTCACCCTCATTGCCAGACGGTCACGTCATTATGCAGGCACCAGGTTCGATTTCAAGCCTTTTTTTTTTAATCCAATTCCGTATTCAGATAAAATGAATCAGCGTCATGAGTTCATGCTGGTTTTTTCTTGATCGAAGTTTGTTTTGTTTTTCCTTAAATTGTATTCAGATACTTAAAGCGGGGTGTAAATGATAAGGGTCGAGTGGCTAACGATGTCGAGACAGAACAAATTGTTATTGAGAAAGCAAGACCTGGGTGCCCAATGCAAATTAGTTCCGTAGTACAGATTCGGGGCTCAATTCCGCTCTTCTGGTCCCAAGACACTTCGCGAATAATCGTTAAACCTGATATCACATGTATGAATATTATTCAGACCCTCCCTATTTATATTTTCTTTGCAGTTGTTTCTTACATTAGTTTTTGACGTTTACTCGCTGTGCTTGAAGTGTCGAGAAAAGACCATAACTATGTGGCCACGAGGCTTCATTTTGAAAATCTCGTCAAACGATATGGAGATCCAATAATTATTCTGAATTTAATTAAGGTAAGAATTTCACCATTAATTGAAGATAAGATTAGACTTTGACTTACCTATCACATCTGTATCTTGGTTTAATTAATCAGTTATGATCTACAGATGCGTGAGAAGAAGCCTAGAGAGACGATTTTGCGGGCAGAGTTCGCAAATGCTATAAGATTTATTAATAGAAGTTTAAAAAAGGAGAACAAGCTAACGTTTTTACAGTGGGATTTACACAAACATTCTCGAAGGTTTTTCTCTCTCTGTCACGGGTTTAAGGTCTTTATTTTGTATCTTCCAATTTAATTGGTACTATCCGTTGTATCTTTGCAGCAAAGCAACTAGTGTCTTGGAGCAGCTCGGAAATATGTCGGCATATTCATTAAAGCAAACTGGAATATTCCATTGCCATGTCGCTGCAAATTTAAAACCTCTCGAATATTCAGAAGTTCCGGTCTTTGAGTAAGTTGTTCTAAAGGCACCATTTGATCGTCACAGTTTTTTCTTTGTTGCTACTACATTGTACATATTTTATGTAGCGGTGGAACCAATACAAGCGACCGATTTCTTTTTTTGGGTATTTTTACCACAGCTACCGGCTTTCTATAAAAGGAAAATCTCAAATCAGGTCCAAACCATACTAACACAACATGTCTAAATCAAGTTAATACATTTAAATCAACTAAATAACATGGTTCAGATCAAAGTAAGGTAAAATCAAATTTAAAATTTAACATGTTTGAAAAAAATGTATATTGAAACCGATAACCTGTACTGTATTTGTCGCCGACTGAAAACGGTAGCGGTAGCAATATTATAAATTCGGTTTTTAACAGTACCCATTTTTCTAAATATAAAACTCTTGCCCCTGATTATGTGCTTTAATATGCTCTCTCTAGAAAGTACTTTGAAAACATCGTTTCCATGAAACAACACCATTCATGGCAAGTGCTTGGTTTATAGGACTAATGTTCCAATTCAACGCAGGCGGAAAGATTGCAATGACTGCATTTCCGATCACATTTCCAGTCATGATGGGAGTTCTGATAGCATGGAAACAGAAAACTGCAATGGCGGTTTCTGGGGTGATGCTACTGTGGACTATACTTATGAACCGTTGACGCTTCAGAGAGGGGTTCTTAGGACCAACTGTATTGACTGTTTGGATCGCACAAATGTTGCGCAATACACTTTCGGGCTCGTCGCTCTCGGGAGTCAGCTTCATGCTTTGAAATTTATACAATCTCCAAAAATGGATCTCAATGATTCATTGGCCAATGAGCTAATGAAGCTTTACGAGACAATGGGTGACGTTCTGGCTTTGCAATATGGCGGTTCTGCAGCGCACAACAAGGTAATTATTAAAGATTTTTTTTTTATTGATCGTTCTGTTCCGCTAAAAGCAATCCCCTTAAGTATATAAACAAATAATATTCACTATTTTGTCACTAGAATTTTGTAAATTATCAAATGTGTCCAGTTAATAGATAACTAACTAGGAATCTCATTCAGTGTAGCACAATAACAATAATTACTATAAAATATGCTAGCTAATGAACTCAAACAGAAGTTGACGGCAACACGTAAAGATTTTAGAAGAATTATGAACTGTTATATTATATAGCATTCGTTAGGAACTCTGTTGAACCATTATTGATTGTTGTCTCTGCTCTTCGTTTCTTGCTGAAAATTTGTTGTCCGGGCTTCTTACCGGTTCTTGTTGATGCCTAATAGATATTTTCCGAAACCAGAGGCCAGTGGAAACCGGCGACCCAGTCTCAAGAACTTATTAGAACTGTGCAGCGTTATTATAATAACGCCTACTTGGACCGTGATAAACAAGACGCTATTAATGTGTAAGCAATACAGTCCTAAAATCTGTCAACCTTTTGACTTCTAAAATGACTCTTCCTTTATATAATGTTGTCGAAAATGACAGATTTTTGGGGCACTTTCAACCTCAAGTTGGAAAAGCGGCATTATGGGAATTAGATTCAGATTCGGATTATCAGTATAAACTTATGAGGCGGGATTCTACTTTTCCTGAGGATGATGTTAGGTATGAAGTTTTTTTTCTTTTCTTTTTTACCTTTGAAATCAAAGGAGACTTTTTTTTCTTTTTTTTTTGGTGAGCACACAAATTATCGGTTAATTATGAAGAGTTTAAATTGGTCTCAAATCTCCAACCTCCTTATAGGATTGAACAATTGCTAATAGATTTCTATTTAAGGTGTTCCAAGTGTAGGTTTATGAAAAGATCTCTCTCAGACGGAAACATTTCAAGTGAGAATGACACTCCTATAACCGACAAAGAACAAAGAATTAAGGACGCTCTTTCAGACTCTGCACCAGATATTCCAGCATCCGATAGCACTTCGACTCGTTGCAGGTGACTGCTCGACTTTTATCTGTTTGCTTCTTTTTCCAATCTTGTGATCTTTTGGTCTTGACCTCTTCGTTTGTCCGACACGTTAAATTGCTCCTTTAGGTACAAACCTTCCTTGAGTCAGAAACAGTTTCTTAAGCTCATTCAAGAGGAACAAACATCTGAAAGCGACCACATAACTTGCGACGACAATGAAGAGTCAAACTTCATGAATTTCACAGATTGCAATTGGCTATCTTCATCTGCAAACTCTTGCGAAAACGAAGCAAATGAAGGGTAATTCCCTGAAACAATATATTTTTATTTTTGCAAGTTTCTTAGATTGTCGGAAATCAAGTTCTGCTAGTTGAGTATTTGAACTCGTATCCTTGAGATAACAGCTCATATGTGTTTATAGGTCTCGGAACGGTAATGAACTCGATTTTGGGAAGACGACACCAGTGCCCGTGCCCGTGCTAGCTGGATTTTCCGAGGGCTTTGTTAAATGGGTATGTGACGGAGGTCTGCTCTTTTAATGAGGTAGTCAAAGAATTTATACAATAATTCCTAGTATCATGTTCGACCCGTCCGAAGGACGGAGTTGAGTGTACAGAGAATAAATGGTAGAGGGATGATCGGGAAAAAAAAATATCAAAATCAAACAAAGAAAAGGTAATTATCTTCAGAATACTCAACCTCGCCGAGAATTTGAGTATGGTTCGTAGAAACGCAGCGGTATTCAATTCGATCGACGGAGAATCTTTCATTCTTTTATTTAGAAGTACAGAGAGTACATAGATATAAATAGACGACTCAATGATTCTTTCAAGCTCTACTCTATAGATATTAACATTTTCTTTTCAATCTAATGTAAGACTAATTTTTTTGACCATGTAAATATTTTGCCGTGGAAAACTGTTTTTGAGTTTACACTTTTAGGTTCCACTTAAGTGAAGTGCTTCTTTTATTACTTTTTGGTATTATTGCCTTGCCTCTTAGAAAATTACAAATAAATAAATGGTTTGGAAGACACGAAAGGAGGGATGTCTCGTCCGACCAGAACCTCTGATACGAGCGAGATATGGAAGTCCGAAGAAAGAGAGAAAAAAAGTACAAATTGCCGTGTAAGATCAGAGGAGAACAAAGATAACCGAAAACTCGATTTCACTAAAACTAAGATACGCGGTTAGTCTGGAGTGTAATCGGTAATTAAGGTATTTACTATTCGACGTTTAATATTAATCTCGCGCTGCAATTAATGTATTTACTCTTATTTTATTTCTTACAATTTTCGGTTAATCTAGACTTAAATGGCATATCTTGCTATTTTTGTTTGGGTTAATGACGGCAAAAATACCCAAAGTTTGGTCAAAGAACCCCTCGTGTACTCAAAGTTTAAAAGTGGTGGCAAAAATACCCAAAGTCGCATTTGGGGAGTTGACCACTCCATTCTCGTAACGCCGTTAACTTACTCGTTAACTCTGGCCACGTGGACAAACGTGGGTTGCTAACATAATAATTTTTGTCACGTGAACGAGCCTACATCAGTTTCGTTTACGACAAAACAAGGAATTAAACCCCTAATTAATACTATTTAACACAACTAATTGAACCCCTAATGATTACACTTAACAAAACAGATTTGTCCACGTGGCCAGAATTAACAGGTAAGTTAACGGCATTACGAGAATGGAGTGGTCAACTCCCCAAATGTGACTTTGGGTATTTTTGCCACCAGTTTTAAACTTTGGGTACACGAGGGGTTCTTTGACCAAACTTTGGGTATTTTTGCCGTCATTAACCCTTTTTGTTTTTTAGGAAAATCAAATATATTATTTTAGAGTAAAAAAGGCTACATTTAGAGGATATTTGGTTGTCAGTAGTGGTATAATCGGGTTATAAACTACATTTTATACCTTCGAAGACTTATAAACATTTATATATTGGTGAAGTTTCATCACACACAATTAACTTGAAGAGGGAAAAAAAATATCGAGTAGAGACAAGTAAATGCTAGAAAATTATAAATAATCGAATATCATGACCCAAAAAAATGAATTATTTTTCAAATACCTCAACAAAGTGTTTAAAATATCAAATAGAGGTAGAACCAATATTAGTTATTAAGTTTCTAATTTACAAATACAAACGAGTGGATTTGGTAAGTTAAGCGTACAACAAATTGTTAAGTGAGAAAAATAATTTCAAGCGTTGTATATGTATTTTGACATTTTTACATAAGGGTCAATTACGGTATTAAGGGCGAACAAAAGAAACCATTAATCGAACTTTTTACCGAATCCCGATTAGACCGATACCGATTAAATCGCAAACCGAATTACAGCGGTTAAAACCGAATATACCGAAAGATTTTCTCGCCATAAATTTTCAAATAAATAAATTATTTATTTATTTTTCAATTAATTCAACATAATTATAGATGCGTCATCAAGTACAAATTTCCCCCTCTTCGAAGCAACATGTGTCTTAAGATTTATGGATGGATTTAAATTTTTGTTAACTCAATCTATATATATAAAAAGAGGAACTCTCAAGTGATGTGGCACACTATTATCAAATGATTGAGAAAAAGAGAAATCATAGAAAAACTTAACAAGTTGACTTAATAGGATCACCCTATTGAGATTTCTAATTTTGATAGATTTTTCAATTATTTTTACTCTTTTTATTTCTCATTGAATGTCATCAAAATTGTAACTTAAAATCTTTAAGTTCATGTAACTTACCACTTACAATAAGAGTAAAAGACTATATGATGGTAAATATCTTTAAGTTCATGTAACTTACCACTTACAATAAGAGTAAAAGACTATATGATGGTAAATAATGGGGTAGATAATGTGCGTGGCTTTTATTTGCAATTAAAAAGAAAACATGCACTAAACTAATGCATTTGATGTCACAAAGTGATATAGCACCATAAGAATCAAGAATAGAGAATTTTATTTTTTTTAGAATGTGCAATTAAAAAGAAAACATGCATTAAATGCATGTGATGCCACTTAATTAAAATATTTATTATTTTGTTCAAAACATTCATTATCTATTGCGTGCCCTTTCATTATCTACATGTACTCAATTGCAATACTAAACGGCCACGTTTAAAATCTATACAATTATAATAAATTTCAATTGATAAAGAAGAAATGCATCAGTAATTTATGAATGAGAAAGTGGTGAATTTATAATTTTATTTATGTATGAGTTCATTATTCTATTTATCTATTTAAATTATAAAAAGAGGAACTCTAAGGTAACAATGAAGAAATATTATTATTAATCATCAAGAAAATAAATAGAGTACTAAATTGTCATTAATATGTAAATTAATTCATTATTATTAAGAAGCATTTCATCCTCAACAAAACACTTTTTATTCTATAAATGTTACGTTGGTTAACAAAGAATATTTTATAAGAATTTTTCAATAGTTTAGGTTATTTTTTAGGGAATTTGATTTCTCTTTTTAAATGAGTATCATAATTTTTAATCGACAGACCTTTGATCTTTTATACTTTAGAGATAAATGTTTTGACTTTTGATTTCTATAACTTATGACTAAATTCATTTATTTGTATTTATGTCAAATGTAAATGTCATGTCTTTTCATCTTATTTTTACTACCCTATAAATAGTCGTCGGTTGATGAAAATACCACACACACAAAAAAAACCCATTTTTATAACCCTCTTTTCATCTATCTTATGCTCTAGAATGAACATGGTAAGAAAACTATTCTATCGATTACATTGCATCAATTCCATCAGTCCTACAAACTCTTTTCCTAATGTTTATTTAAATCATTATATTATAGGCTTCATTTTGTGTGGCCACGACATTTTTGATATCGAGAAATTTTAAATATTTATATGTCTAATAATTTTTTATGTTCGTTTTTTAGCGGGTTTTATTCCGCTAAATCTTTCACCAAGTAAAAGAACTCCTACAAGCTTTCTAGATGATTATTAGCTGATATTATATATGAACAAAGTATATAAATTATCATTATATATGTAGATATATACTATATATTTTAATTGATAAAATTTATATATAACTACATACTACATATCTTTTGTAGTCTCTGTGGTCTGTATATACTATATTTTTAATTGATACCATTAATTGATGCATGTATCTTCTGTATATATTCAGGGCTCAGTTTTAATTGGTAATTTCTTTTATTGTTGCATTGTCCACGTATTACTGACTAACTATATACAACTTATTTATTAGATAATTTTGGTTTTTAATATATATTTTGTTTTATGTATGATATACTCTCTTTAAAATATGACATTTGACAATTTATATAGCTGGTCATTAGTCATCGACATTAGTCATCGAAATTTGAATCAATTATTTAAAGAGAAAGTAGTAACTATATATATTAGAAGAGGAATACATGATATATACAAAAACAGGTATTAGTTAGAAAATAAAATGTAGTAGCATCAAATAATATGAAACAATAAATAATAAATATGGAAATTTGATGATTTTTACTAAAAGAAAATAAACAAAATGTGCAGAAATATAAGGTATAGTATGCTTAGAATATATATATATATTCTTAAGATGTTAGTATTTTTGGAAAAGTACAGTGCAAACAAAACTTTAGATAATATATTGTTTGAAAAATATAAAATTAATTACTATATTCAATCTCTATATTCGTTACATAATATTTAATTTTTATTTTTATTTAATTTCTATAATGAGATTCATTATTTGTTTATAATAGGAATATGTTGGAAATAAAACCATTTTATAATTTGAAAATGTTATCAAAGTATTTATAATATAAAGCAAGTGTGACTGGTATTAAAAAATGTCATCTATGTTGCTATCCTTAAAAAGAAACATTTTTCAAGTCAATGTCACAATTTTAGTTTTATTAAAAATATAAATGATAAAGCAGTTTAATATATCTATCTAAAATTATAAACTATATATATTTTCAATCACCGCGCTTTGCGCGGGCAATCCGCTAGTTATAATAGTGGGTGGAATTTGGAACAATAGTGATTAGGAACTTCAGCCCTGAAAATACCAATGAAGATGGACAAGTTATGCCGTAAAGATTAAAAATAAAATAAAAAATTAATTGCCACGTGTCACACCCTAAATCAACACATAATATCATCGATATTTATATGGCTGTAATAACCTTGATTAAGAGCGTGACACGTGGCAAAACTAATGTCAAAAGAAATAAAATTTAATAGGGGTTGACTTTGAGTACGTTTTTTAACTTTTGAAATATATGTCGCAAAAAAAAAGAATGAGAATATAAGTCGGATGTTAGAGAAAGAATCTGTACATATGCCAATAATAACTCTAAGGGCGTGACACGTGGGTAAAACTAAAACCCAGAGACGGAATTATTAACGAAGGTTTATGGATTTATTATCAAAATAATTGGTACATATGCCGGTAACAACACAAATAATATTGTCCAATAAATTTCATGACAAACGGCATGTCGTTTTCGAGATGTATAGGTTTTTTTTTTTAATTAAAAACAAAAAAAGCTCAGAAACCCTAAACGCCTAAATTAACAGATCGTGTTTGCTCTCTTCCCCATCTGCCGCCATCTTCAGCTCGAAACCTCTGAAGCGCGCAGGGGCTGTTTCCGAGCTCTTCGATCTTCGACAATGGCGAACCCTAACGGCTCCGCTCCGGCGCGTCAGCTCACGCAGAAGGAGGCCGACATCCAGATGATGCTCGCGGCGGAGGTGCACCTCGGCACCAAGAACTGCGATTTCCAGATGGAGCGCTACGTCTTCAAGCGCCGCAACGATGGTCTGCTCACTATCTCTCACTTAATCTCCAAATTTTTTCGTATGTTTCGAGGCTTTTGTAGTTCAGGATCATATGCATGCACTGTGTAAAATTTCGATTTTTATTGGATTTTAGACGCGTTTTTGGTAATCGTGCTTAACGAAGTTCATCGTTGATTGTCGCTTAATTAGCATTTTTAATCTCTTGATGAAAGATTTGGCATGCTTAATCTGAGTGTTTCTCTCTCTGGTGTGACTCGTGATGTTTAGGGATTTACATCATCAACCTCGGCAAGACCTGGGAGAAGCTCCAGCTTGCAGCCAGAGTCATCGTGGCCATCGAGAACGCACAGGACATCATCGTCCAGTCCGCCAGGCCTTACGGTCAGAGGGCCGTCCTCAAGTTTGCCCAGTACACTGGCGCTCACGCCATTGCCGGAAGGCACACTCCCGGAACCTTCACTAACCAGCTCCAGACGTCGTTCAATGAGCCCCGCCTCCTGATCCTCACCGACCCACGCACGGACCACCAGGTATCGCCCCCTTCTTCTCTCGTTACTGCTTGGTTTTTCGGTGGCTGTGATTAGTCTGAGCTGTTTGTTGCTGTCTGTGTGTAGCCCATCAAGGAAGCCGCGCTGGGGAATATCCCCACCATCGCCTTCTGTGACACTGACTCACCGATGCGCTACGTTGATATCGGCATCCCCGCGAACAACAAGGGGAAGCACAGCATCGGATGTCTTTTCTGGCTGTTGGCTAGGATGGTTTTGCAGATGCGTGGCACCATCCGAGTTGGGCACAAGTGGGACATCATGGTAATAACCCAAGATTTCAGCTTCGATTTAGGTTGACAGAATTTCTAAGGTTTTTTTTCTTCTTCTGTGGTGCTCTGTTACACCCTAATTATTGTAGGGGTTAAATTGAAATGTCTTGCTGTTCGTGTCTGCAGGTCGACTTGTTCTTCTACAGGGAGCCTGAGGAAGCTAAGACCGAGGAAGAAGAAGAAGCCGTGGTTGCTACTGACTACGGGATTCCTGATTTCTCTGCTGGTGGTCTTGCTGCTGATCAATGGCCCACCCAAATCGGCGATGCTCCGTGGCCCACGGACGCCCCTCAGGCCATCCCCGCAGCTCCCGGTGTGAGCTGGACTGCGGAAGGTGATTACGCTCTTGACATCCTCCATTGATGATTACACTAAACTCCAAGCAAAAAATATAATATTGTTTGTTTTTTCTTGTGCAGTGCCTGTGGCAGCTGAGGGTTGGGACGCTGTGGCTCCACCAACGCAAATACCCGCTGTTGAAGCTGCTGCCCCGCCCACTGGCTGGGAATGAGGAAACATCTCTAATGAATCTCATAGGCTCGAGTTAGATTGCAGTTTTCGTTGTTCGGATATAGGGATTATTTTGTCCATATCCGGGAGAGTATAATCCTTCGAGAGTATGAAATCATTTTCTTTTGGTGGCTCGTGGTTAAGTTTAAAAGTTGAGTTCTCGGAATTTTTGACATGATATATTCAAGTTTTTTTTTTTTACCGATTTATATGAAGGGAAAGAGTTGTATTTGATAAAGAGTGTAAGTTTTGGCACCGAGTCAGGCTCACTTGGGTTCCGGGTTTGGTCCTTGCCTGCTTTTGAACGTGGCTTCCAAAATCTGGGCCGGTGGATTCGGTGTCAGCCATTGGTTTATGGAACTTTCGCCATCATGACCAACCTTCAAAAGCTGACAAGTAGTTCCGTACTGGTCATTACCCAATCTCTGTATATTCAGATTTTTTCATTCGCGTTAAGTTTTAAGAAAATTTGGATAATTGCTCCCATTCTTAGGTTGAAATTTTTTGAACTGGTTGGCAGATTCGGAAACAGGGTTTCACCTAACTTGTTTTACCGGCTTAATTTGTTTTTTCTTGAAGACGATTCCTTAAACGGACTGCTTATGCAGGCGATACGGACGCTGCCTTAAATGAGATTTGTGAATGCCCATCTTGATTTGTCATCTAGTATGTTAAGTAACGTTTCCAAAATAAAAGTAGTAATTTTGGGTATTAAAATAATAATAAATAGAGGGTTGTGAGTCTGGCTAAGGCTTTCCATGACACATCTTGGTTAGCTTCTCTTTGGCTCGCAGTAAAAAGGCTGCGTGGCATTGTCCCGGGTGAATCGGCTTCTGTTTGGCTCACAATGCGGAGGCTACAAGTCGTCAGGCAATGTTTCCAGGGAGAAATAAAATAAATAAAGTAAAAATTAGGGTTACATCTATGGCTTCAACGTGGTCAACCACTAGAGCTAGCACGCAAGTAACAGTGGGTAGTGCGAGAATTAGTATTTTTTTAAATGGGATGGCTCTATTAACCATAATCACATGTACTCACGTTACAAAATATAATCGCAGTGTTAAAAACCGAAGAATCTTGTTTTTACTAATAGCACTATACTATATTGCTTGCTTCACAAGTATTATAAGTATGACTATTGGCATACATACATTTCAATTTTCCTACTTTTTTTCGTCCTTTACTACTAATGCTTTAAACACTTCTAAAGAAATCTACTCCCCCACTAAATGAACGAGTCAAAATACTAAGAACACTTAAAAATATGATGTCAAAAATTTCCAGAACTCAGCAATTAAATTGAACAAAAACCTGGAAGGTTAATACTCTCCGAAGACAGAAAAAACAAAGACTAAATTAAACAAGGCTCGTAAAAAATGTTTTTCTCACTCCCATCCTGTGGGCGGGGCGGCACCTTCAACAGCGGGTATTTGCACTGGTGGCGCCACGGTGTCCCAACCCTCGGCTGCCACAGGTACTGCACAAGAAAAAACAAACATTTTTAATCTTTTGTGGTAAGAAAAGATGATACTAAAAGTTTGGTGTGGTAAAATGAAATCAAGATTCATTTCCCAGCAAAAGAATATGAAGATTTTTTGCTTACTTTATCGATTGACATTGTGTCAACACTATAGAACTTGGAAAAAAATTATCTTTGAAAATAACATAATAAGTTTTTATATAAATATCTAGAACTGCCTAAATTTCCGAAGATAGCCATGAAGTAGCCATATCAAAGCAAAAGAGCTTTATGGAGGCATATGGAAGCATTAAGTAAATCAATAATGGGTAATATAGAGTGATCACCTTCAGCAGTCCAGCTCACACCGGGAGCTGCGGGGATGGCCTGAGGGGCGTCCGTGGGCCACGGAGCATCGCTGATTTGGGTGGGCCATTGATCAGCAGCAAGACCACCAGCAGAGAAATCAGGAATCCCGTAGTCAGTAGCAACCACGGCTTCTTCTTCTTCCTCGGTCTTAGCTTCCTCAGGCTCCCTGTAGAAGAACAAGTCGACCTGCAGACACGAACAGCAAGACATTTCAATTTAACCCCTACAATAATTAGGGTGTAACAGAGCACCACAGAAGAAGAAAAAAAACCTTAGAAATTCTGTCAACCTAAATCGAAGCTGAAATCTTGGGTTATTACCATGATGTCCCACTTGTGCCCAACTCGGATGGTGCCACGCATCTGCAAAACCATCCTAGCCAACAGCCAGAAAAGACATCCGATGCTGTGCTTCCCCTTGTTGTTCGCGGGGATGCCGATATCAACGTAGCGCATCGGTGAGTCAGTGTCACAGAAGGCGATGGTGGGGATATTCCCCAGCGCGGCTTCCTTGATGGGCTACACACAGACAGCAACAAACAGCTCAGACTAATCACAGCCACCGAAAAACCAAGCAGTAACGAGAGAAGAAGGGGGCGATACCTGGTGGTCCGTGCGTGGGTCGGTGAGGATCAGGAGGCGGGGCTCATTGAACGACGTCTGGAGCTGGTTAGTGAAGGTTCCGGGAGTGTGCCTTCCGGCAATGGCGTGAGCGCCAGTGTACTGGGCAAACTTGAGGACGGCCCTCTGACCGTAAGGCCTGGCGGACTGGACGATGATGTCCTGTGCGTTCTCGATGGCCACGATGACTCTGGCTGCAAGCTGGAGCTTCTCCCAGGTCTTGCCGAGGTTGATGATGTAAATCCCTAAACATCACGAGTCACACCAGAGAGAGAAACACTCAGATTAAGCATGCCAAATCTTTCATCAAGAGATTAAAAATGCTAATTAAGCGACAATCAACGATGAACTTCGTTAAGCACGATTACCAAAAACGCGTCTAAAATCCAATAAAAATCGAAATTTTACACAGTGCATGCATATGATCCTGAACTACAAAAGCCTCGAAACATACGAAAAAAAATATTGCAGATTAAGTGAGAGATAGTGAGCAGACCATCGTTGCGGCGCTTGAAGACGTAGCGCTCCATCTGGAAATCGCAGTTCTTGGTGCCGAGGTGCACCTCCGCCGCGAGCATCATCTGGATGTCGGCCTCCTTCTGCGTGAGCTGACGCGCCGGAGCGGAGCCGTTAGGGTTCGCCATTGTCGAAGATCGAAGAGCTCGGAAACAGCTCGGCGTGCTTGAGAGGTTTCGAGCTCAGATGAAGAAGACTGTGGCGGCAGATGCAGAGACTGACTTATTTTGGGCCTTTAGGGTTTCTTAATTATTTTCTACCAAAAAAAATAATAATAACGTCTCGAAAACGACACGTCGTTTATAATATTCTACTCTCATCAGTAAAAGCTACGTAATAATAAAAAAAAATGTTCTAATATATTCTACTCTCATCAGTAAAAGCTACCTAATACATTCTACTCTATCAAAAAAAAAAAATAATTCTTGTTATTTAGCAAGTACAATGTAAAATTGTAAACATATGTATAAACCAAGCTTAAAACCTTTATATATATATAATTTTTGGTTATTTGGAAATCCTAAACTAAATCTTATATTTGTTTAACTACACAAATGCTCAAAACCTTTTTTTTGTATACTTAGGTTTTCAAGTCAAAAGAATTTATTTCAAAATATTATAATGTATTATAAAGTATAAACTAATTTATATATATATATATATGTTTATAATTAAGCAAAAGTTTTTGTTATAAATTGAAGGTAAAAATGTCAAATTGTGTCGCTAAAATACTCTCGCAAAACCGTAACTTTTTAATGTCATATTCTAACTTTACCAATTTATTCTAAGATTTAGTTCGCATTGGGCCCAAATGAAACGGCAAAAAGCCCATTAAGAATCTGGGCTATCATCCTAGTGGGCTTTGACCCGTAACAATCGTAAACCCTACACTGAGAGGTTTTAGCTCGTCTCTCTGCAAGTCCGAGCTTCATTTCTTCTCATCAATGGCGGTCTCGAAATCCAAGAAACAGGCGGGTAAGCCAGATGACATCCACGCTCTCAAGTCCGACGTAGCCTCCTTCGCTTCGTCCCTCGGTTTATCGTCTTCCGTCCCTTCCTCGGGCTTCAATGACGCTGATTTTCGAAAAACCGGTCCTCTCCGGCGAGAGAAGCCGGAGAGGAAGCCGAAGCAGGCTGCGATTGAGCAATCAGTGAAGCCTGAGGCCCCGAGACGCAAGGATTTCAAGTCCAGCGAGAAGCCTAAGCCTATGCCCAAACCACCAGTCCTCTCGCTCGATGGCGCAAATGGGAGGGATTCAGGGTTTGATAAGTTCAAGAAGCTACCGAAGCTTCCTCTGATGAAGGCTAGCGCGCTCGCGGTCTGGTACGAGGACGCGGAGGAGCTCGACGCGCGGGTGATCGGGGAAGGGAAGCGAGCGGATGCGAAGAATCTGGAGGAGTGGAAGGGCTTGGTGGAGAAGAAGAGGGAGCTCGGAGAGAGGTTGATGGCGCAGTACGCGAAGGACTACGAAACCACGAGAGGTCAAAGCGGAGATATCAAGATGCTGTACGCGACGCAGAGGTCCGGGACGAACGTCGACAAGGTCTCGGCGTTTTCGGTTCTCGTCGGCGACAATCCTGTGGCCAATCTGAGGTCGCTCGATTCTCTCCTCGGTAAGCTGTTCTACGCCACTGATTGCTCGATACTTCAAGCTTCTGCTGTGAATTATGCTTGAAATGGGTGTTCATTGTGGAGTGCATTTGGGTTGAAGAAGCTCTTTTTCGCAGGAATGGTGACGTCGAAAGTGGGGAAACGGCACGCGCTGACGGGTTTCGAAACTCTTAAAGAGTTGTTTATCTCAAGGTGGGTTCTTTCTGCATTGTTTGTGCTCTGTTCGTCCAATGCAAGGAAGACTGAATTGGCATTTTCTCTTCCTGTGTTTTAACTGAAGTTACGTGCTTCTTGTGCCAGTCTATTGCCTGATCGTAAACTTAAGAGCTTGTTGCAGCGACCGCTTAACCATTTACCCGAAACAAAAGATGGTTACTCCCTCTTGCTCCTTTGGTACTGGGAAGAATGCTTGAAGCAGAGGTAATTCTCCCTCTATGATTGGGATTTCCTTGTTTGTTTTCCTTTACTTATTTTCCTATTAATATCCGTGGTTTTTTTTAGGTACGAACGTTTTGTTTTTGCACTCGAGGAAGCATCTCGAGACGTTTTATCTAGACTCAAAGACAAGGCATTGAAGGTTAGGCACATCATATGCTCATTGTATAATTTCATTCTTTTGTCCTGTAACGACTCTTTGCAATATAATGCGCAAGCATGTGCCAAAATATTGAACATTGTATTTTTTTTACGTGTTTATACATACTAATTTGGATTTGTTATTGCATTCAGATAATTTATACTCTACTAACCAGTAAATCGGAGCAAGAGCGGCGATTACTCGCTGCCATAGTTAATAAAGTAAGTTTGGATTCGGTTTGCTCCATTAAATCTATTGTTTGCTTAAGTAATATCTAATTTAATCTTGTGTTATTACATAAAGCTAGGAGACCCAGAAAAAAAGGGTGCGAGTGCTTCCAATGCTGCTTACCAGTTGACAAGGCTTGTATCTCACTCAGAGCATCCCAATATGAGGGTCTGACTATTTTTTCTTCCTTACACATTTTTCCAACACATGTATATATATATGTTTGATCATAGCTACTTAGAGTTAGAGGGTTTTTACACTATGTTTATGGCAAGCTCTCTTTTTACACAGGCGGTAGTAATTGACGAGGTTGACACTTTTCTCTTTCGTCCTCATTTAGGAGTGCGAGCGAAGTACTATGCTGTAAGTGCCGTGAATTATTGGTATTTTTATTTAATGCGTATTAGATGATTTAATTTGTAACCCTGTACCACTAATATTTATCAGAATATGGTGTTGAATTTTTTTATATCATGCTTTTCATGTGTTAATATTTATTTTGAACCACCCAGTGGTAATGTTATTTGCTAATACAAAAAACAATTAGCAAGAAAAATAAAAGGAAGTCGATATGAGCAAAGATATACAAGAGAGGGAAGATAGTATTCGAAGCCAGAAATTTGCACATTGGGGTGAAATTTTTACTTTAAAATTTAAATTGCGTATCTAAGCCTCGAGGCGTTTTCTCGCTGTGCCTCAAGGCGTATAGCATTGAGACGTTTGAGGCGTAAGCCTTGATAAATAATTTGGTCCATCGGCCCAAAAGCTATCCCCCAGAAAAATCCTACTGATTTTATGTCACCCCACTAAACTTGAAACGGCCTGGGCATTGAGAACGGATTCAAGTCAGTCATGACTTCTAACAGTATTGGTATGGGGCTTAACGTAATGCTATCTCGAAGAATTATGTAGCTTATCTTAGATTCTATATAGGTATATATAGCGTGTTAATTTTAATTTATTTTATTGGAACAATTAATTTTAATCAAAATCATTTCCCTTTCACAGGTCAACTTTTTGAATCAAATTCATCTTAGTCCGAAAGGAGATGGACCGAAAGTTGCTAAGCGTTTAATAGATGTTTATTTTGCTCTTTTCAAGGTATATTGGCTGACAAGTATTATGTATTACCTTTTACCGTTTAATAAATATTTCTTTACTAGTTATTTATATATTTTTATCATTTATAAATTTTTAAGAGAACATAATTTGCCATCGTGCCACCTGATTTATTCTAACTCGTATTACAGGTTATGATTGCAGAATCAGGAAACGAAGGAGAAAAGGATAAAAGTGGGAAACAGCCGAATAAGAAATCTTCAAAACCTGCTAAGCATAACAAAGAGAAGAATTTCTCGGAATCCCATACGGAATCGAGCTCGCGTCTGCTATCAGCTATTCTAACTGTCAGTATATAGAATTTTAATTGCATTATTTCTGATATGAATTTTAATTTGAATTTTAAGCTTGTGTTTTTAAATTTTTAAGTTAACTTATTCGCAAGTCTTCACTTCATACAGGGAGTCAATCGTGCATTTCCATATGTCCTAAGCAACGAGGCTGATGACATCGTAGAGACCCAAACGCCAATGCTTTTCCAACTTGTAAGCCCTTATCTCAATGTGATACTCCTATTTTGTATGATTACATTTGTGCTCATACAGAGCTCTTTGCAACACAGGTTCACTCCGAGAACTTCAACGTAGGTATCCAAGCGCTGTTGCTTCTTAACAAGATCACATCAAAAAATCAAGTCGCTAGCGACAGGTTTTATCGTGCCTTATACGCTAAGCTACTTCTTCCAGCCGCCATGAATTCTTCCAAGGTGAGTTTGATGTCCTACATTTCCTCTGCTGTTGAACGCTTAGAAGATATGTTGAATTAAAAATTGTGTTTGATTTGTGTGCTCCAGGCGGAAATGTTTATTGGACTTCTCATCCGAGCAATGAAAAGTGATTTGAATTTGAAGCGTGTGGCTGCTTTCGCCAAACGCGTGATGCAGGTTTCTAATATACTCGATTCTTGCTTTGGCCTTTTTATTTCCTTCATTCCCCAGTCAGTTTAACGATCTTCCGAGGTAAAATATTCCATGTTTTTTGGTGACTTTCTTATTTCTTTTTCTTTTCGATGGAGCAGGTCGCTCTTCAGCAGCCTCCTCAGTATGCATGTGGATGCCTTTTTCTGCTTTCTGAGGTTCTCAAGTCGAGACCGGCGTTAGGGTAAGTGATAGACCCGAGACAGTAATTCAAATAAGAATGACAACGGGAATTCACCAAAGTAGTGAATTTCCTTGCACTTTATTGATAAACTCGCTGGAAAATAATAAACACGGTCGTTCCTTTGAAAACACATGCAAAACCCAGTCACTGATAACCCTAGGCGCCTGATCATATAATCATTAAAAACAACCCGATATACTGAATGACTTATTAAATAGAAACGTATTTTAGAAAGTATGAAACAACAGAAGCCTCCTTGCCTGTCCTTGTAAATGTTAGTAATGGCCCAGCAGTAAGCCGCTCCGCGTTTTTTCGGTATGTACAGGAACTTGGTGCGTCAAAGCGAGTCAGATGACGAAGAAGAAGAACATTTCAAAGATATCGTGGAGGAAAAAGACAGTGAACCAAAACCTAACAATATGGACCAGGAGAACAACTCCGAGACTCTGCCAGTTGAGAACAATAACAATGCTGACTCTGATGGCGCTTCAGAAGACGACAATGATTCTCCAGTTTCTTCTGACTATGAAGTTTCAGATGGAGATGAAGAATTTATTCTCACTGAAGATCCCGAAAATGTCAAGAAGTCCAAACCCGATAAACCCGAGTCTGATTCTAATGGAGATCGAAAATATCCAGTCCCTTCTAAGAGTTCTCGGCTGCCTGGAGGGTACGATCCTCGGCACAGAGAACCGTCTTACTGGTCAGGTTTATCTACTAAGCTCATTAATTTGTCTCAATCTAGTCAAATCTTTAGGTAATAACACGTTCTTTTACTTGTTTTTGTTATCATCAACAGCAATGCCGAACGTGCCAGCTGGTGGGAGCTAACGGCGCTTGCCTCACATTTGCACCCGTCAGTTGCGAATTGGGCTAACCGGCTTCTCTTGGGGAGTGACATTGTTTACGATGGAAACCCTTTGCACGACATGTCGCTCACCGCATTTCTAGATAAGTTCATGGAGAAAAAACCGAAGTCGAGCACATGGCACGGTGGCTCGCAAATTGAACCTGCCAAAAAGGTCTAGATTTCCTCCAGATTCTGAATTAATGTTCTTTATAAATATTTAGTTTTTGTGATAATTTATGTATTTCTCCAAAGAAGAACAATCTCTTTAACGGGTGACATTTTACTTCTGTTTTTCAGCTTGAAATGAGCAACCATTTGATCGGAGCCGAGATTCTTTCCTTGGCCGATGAGGACGTTCCGCCAGAAGACCTCGTGTTCCACAAGTTCTACGTCAACAAACTGGACTCTTTAAAGAAACCCAAGAAGAAGAAGAAAAAGCAATCAGGAGATGACGAGGATGCCGAAGATTTATATGGCGGTAATGACGACATCGAGAGTGATAACGAAGAGATCAATAAGATGCTTGACTCTGCTAATTTATCCGCCGAAGCAGATGGCGACTACGACTACGACGATCTCGACCAAATTGCGGAAGAGGACGATGACGACTTGGTCGGTAATTTCAGCGGTGATGAAGGCACTGACGTACCTTCAGACGCTGATTTTGCCGAAGGCGAAGGTTTAGATGCCTCTGGTGACGAGATTCAGAGCGAGGACGACGAAGATATGGTCAAGATAGGCGAAGCTGACGATAGCGATGACGGTAATGATGAGATCGTCGAGCGTCCGAAGAGAAAACGGAAGTCCACCAAGTCTGGGGCGTCTCCCTTTGCTAGCTTGGAGGATTACGAACATTTGATGAACGATGACGGTGTCTCAGAAGATACCGAGGCGGAACCCGAAAAAAAGAAGCCGAAGAAGTCCAAGTCGAGGCGGAAAAGGAAGTCATCTGACTAACTGTAGATGCTTCTTCTTCCCTAGAATCTCCATTGACCAAAAGATGTGGCGATCTCGTCAAACAATTTTGACTGTATAATTTGTTGTCGGAAACTAAGCAAGTTTATTATTTGCTGTATTGTGAGTTGTAACTTGTAACATTTTAGAGTTTTATCGTTTTGTCTTTGCATAGTAATATTTATGATAAAAGTACCCGAAGTTTTTTTTATTTATTTGGCAATGCAAGCTAAGACTTAGGCCAAAGTAACAACCGTGGACATTGTCGTGATTTCCACAATCTTGGGCTTGGGAGCTTCTCGACAGTCGTGTACTTTGCGATGATGGTGCAAACGTTGGGCGCCTCAGCTTACACGCCGCTCCAGCCGGAGGTACTTGTCATCTCGCTCCGAACCACCAGCATCATCTACGTCACCTGCAACCGCTGTCCCACGGTGGGTCAACATTGTTTTTTTCTTCTAAATGTGGGAACCGGGATGGCCATTTGCATTTTTCGGCTGGTCTAGTATTTTGAAGAAAAAAATCTGAATTTTCCTGTCCGAGTCTGGCCCGATTTTTCGGTTTTGAAAAATATTGGGAGAGGACACGTGGCACAATATGTGGCCCTTCTGCTTTTCTTTTTCTCTGATTGGGTCAACAACATCTCGTTATAAGAAACTTAGGCTCAGCTGGTGAAAAAAATATCGTCGTTTGATGAAAACGACATTTACTTGGACATCAATAACAAACTTCCTGTCTTTAGGTGAAGTAACGACAAACTTGTGCTTGTTCGATATCACTTGATCAATGTAATTTTTTTGGGTTTTTTTTTGTTTTTTTTGGTTTTTTTTGGTTTTTTTTTTTTTTTTTGTATAACTATATTAATATGAAGCTGAGTTGTGCAGATACGATAATAGATATAATATAACTTCAATTATTAACATATATATATATATATATATAATTTTAGGTTAATTTTCCTATTCTTAAGCGAAAAAAATTCCCATATATAATATTCCACTTAATTCAAAATCGCAAATTGTGACAGTTTATAGTCTTTATATTATATTGGGGAGCTGTGTAGCTCTGAAAAATGGCTTTCTGCTATATTCTTTTAATACATAATGAATTAGTTAATAGCTAACTAATGACAGAAATCCGATGTTTTATATAAAATGATTAATATTGAAATATTTGGCATAGCACATGATGTTTTTTTTTTAATTATTATTTATTATGAATGTAGCATAGCATTATTGACTATGGTTATATGTATTTGTGACACTAGTGGTTTTGGGTACTATTGGCTGCAATTACACACATACGCAAATTATGCGTCTCTTTAAGATCGAGCTCAAGACCTCTTGTGGAGTCGGGTAACGAGGTTACAAATAAATCAAGAACCGTGGTTGCACATGATGCTCTTATACCCTACAAAAAAAAATGATTAAATATTTTGTTTCCTTATTCGCATGCTCTTAGACAACAGAATCTCAATCACATATTTGTGGCCACTTTTGCTACACATCAAGCATCTCATTAGTGAGAAGTTTCACTATCATACAAAACCAATTATTAGATTAATAAATCTCCATTTTTTAAACTCTGATTATATTGAATATAAATGTACATATTATGCAACAGTATTCAGTAAATACAACATAAACAATTATAGTGTGAGTGCTCACTCTTTATACAACCGAGGCTAAGGAAAAAAAAAAAAAAAAAGAGACATATATGTATATAGTATATTGCATAATTGAATTTGAACCATCGATTTCAGACTTTTCATGTCAATTTGTTTTATATTTCAAAGTATATGCAAAGGGAAAATTGAAAATAACAGTCATTTACATGTACCAAACACCAGTAACTAGTTTATCATAAAACGGCATATTTCAAATCTCATTCTTTTCCGGAACCAGAAGTACCAGTTTCATTTTTTTCTTTCAAAATCAAGTTATCAAATGGCTAACTATTTTCCAGAATTGAATCTCTGTTTCTGGATTTTTTTTTTTTTAATTTGGTATTCAAGATTCTTGATTCCAATATTTAGTGGATTAGTTGCTTACTATTTTAGAGTTCCAATAAATTAATCAATGTAATTGTAAAATATACATATTTCCTAACGTCTTTGACTTAATGAATTTAGAATAATGTTGATTGATTCTAGATAGTATAATCAATCCCAACTTTTGACGGTTTTAACTCTATTATTCTTGCGAGACTTGCGTTGTGAGTGCTCAGAGGTCAAAGCTGAGCAAGTCCTAAACTATTATAGAGTTGACTGCTAAAAAAAAACTCAGTATACTAATTTTATTAGAGTAGATTTCAAAAGATCATATTCAAAGAACTGTGACGTCAATACTTCGGCGTAAGTCCGGGATAATCTTTTGTTCCAGGGGCTTATCCAACAGATGTGCTAGCAAGTGCATCAAAGATGCAGTCATCGATTCGCCCGAGAGGACACAATTACCGCGAGCAAGCATAGTATGAAACCGGATTAGCTACAAATACAATTCTCAATCAACAAGAGAAAAATGTAATACATGTTTATGTAGCTATTGGTCAAAATATACAATTGGTAGTTGAAACGGCAAAGACAACAATTTCATAATAAAACCCTTGGTGGAGATAACATAATTTATAATTCATGGAACTGAGCTTAACTAGATCCATATTAAAGAAGAAGAAGAAAAATGTAAATTTGCCCATAAATCCATATTTTACTCTTAAAACGGAAAATGATTTTTAGAACTTGGATATATATATATGTATAAAGGCTTTTAGAATAATAATTGGTGCATTTCAATTTCATATAAAGTACGCTATATTTTACTAAATAAATGTATTTTAGTAATTTTAATAAATTTTACTCATAAATTCGTTAATTTTGTTGTTAACAGACTTCGTCAGACAAATTCCACTGCAAAATCGCAATCGAGCGATCAACACTATTGCTAATTCTGTAAACGGACAAGTCAAATTAACAATTTTTTTTTTTTTTTTTACAGAAACACTAAATCGTTGAATATAAATCAATGTCTTTTACATGACCTAGAGTCAATAAATCAAACATTCTAAAACTAAGTCTTGTAATATTATACATGTGTAACCTTTATAGTAAATTATTGAAAGGTTAATAAATAAAATAATGTTTAGGTATTATAGTATCTATACAAGATAGAAAAGATTCTGTAGACATCTAGCAATGCATACACTTTGTTTGTTCATGCATGAATGAAAAGGATGTAACTAAATAGCTTGCATAGGTTTGTCCGAAATAATAATAATAAAAAAAATAAAAAAATATTGTATTGTAACGCACGATTGTTCGAATTGTGGGACATTCAATAAGGACAAAAGTGGGTACAAATTACTTTTATTAATATAATGAATGTGATTGTGAAGCTTTAATAGATAGATAGATTGGTAGCATTTGGGTCACAAAAACAAAACACAGTTGGAAACTGGTGAAGTGCTTACCCACCAACAGCTTGCCTCTATTGTCGTTGTTGGTTTTGTTGTTGTATCAAAGATGATATCAACTACTATAACATTACCAACAAACACCCCAAGTGCCTCTTTCTTTACATTTGTACCCTTGCTAATTAAAATCAGTAATTGCTAATCAGCATCCTTGCTCTCTCAGGTTGAGCAATCGGTTGCATCTTGCCCCCTAGCTTGTGCTTTATTTTATTTTATTTTTTCTCTTCATGTTTTGATTTGTTGCAAAAAGTTATAGTTAAAGTTATCGCTATATTAATCAATAAGGGGATGTGTACATTTTTTTTTTCTGATAATTGAGTTTGAAATTATTATTTGTTAGGAATTGAGCCTTAATTCTCAAATCAGAAAACGATAAAAGCAATAAATGAATTGAATTTTGACACCGGAATTATAGTGGTTCGCTCCCATTGTAGGATGTACGTCCACTTGCCGCTTGTAAACCTCGATTTATTATCAATCTCTCAATCGGAGTTTGTGGTTACACCCTCAACCTCACCTTTCTCAATCTATGCTACAAAACGCACTAATGACGTCTGCAAGCCTTATAAGATAACTCTAGGACAAATAACCCGTGTGAAAAGTCCAAAATACCATGCAAGTCGATCAGTTTGAGTACTCTGCGTCGGTCTCAGTAGCGCTTCCGTGTAGATTAGGCTTCACACTCAACAATCTCCCACTTGAAGACTAATCTCTATCACATGTCTTCAAGCTTTACAAGCGGCGTGCAACTTCTCACTCAAAGAGCCCAACTGAAGTTGCACACAACTCATGTTTCTCATACGGCACAACCTTCGTAAACATGTCCGCAGGATTCTGACTCCCCTCGATCTTCTCCAGCACCAACATCTTCTTCTCTAAGGCCTTTCTAATGAAGTGGTACCGCAGGTCTATATGCTTCGTCTTGGCATGGTAATTAGTCGGGTTCTTTGCCAAGTGAATGGCGCTCTAGTTGTCGCAGTAAAGAACATTGTTTTCTTGATTTTGGTCCAGCTCTCGTAGAAAAGACTGAAGTCAAATCATCTCCTCTGTAGCATCTGTCACGCCCACGTACTCAGCCTCACAACTGAAAAGAGCAACAATCTTTTGCAACCTCGAAATCCAACTAATTGCAGTGCCTCCGAATGTGTAGACATACCCGGACGTGCTCTTTCTGCTATCGATATCACCACCGTTGTCTGCGTCAACGAAGCCTTCAAATCCTGATTTTGACTTCCGGCAACGCCGAACTTGAGCTTCCTTTGAGGTACATGAGTATCCACTTCACAGCTTCCCAATGTTGCTTTACCCGATCGCTCATAAACCTGATCACAACTCCCACTGCATGTGCAATATCAGGTCTCATGCATACTATCGTGTACATTAGACTCCCGGTAGCGCTTCCAATTTTTTTAATTGTTATTAGGCCCAAGCAAAGTCCAAATACACATGTTTCAGCCTTCTCTTTCGCCTTTCCCCGCTCAAACTCTCTCCTCCTTATTCTATGGTTTCTTTGTTGACCCTGACGCCTCTGATAAATGGAAGATTTTTTTTTTTTTGAGTCTCCCTTCTTTCTGATTGCTGGTTCCGTCTATGTTTCACACTCAACATTATTATCATGATATTTTTGTAATATTTTTAGAAGTAAAAGATTAGTTTTGTGCAACAAAATAAACGTAAAGGGAGCAAACGCAATAAAACAATAAAAGAGCAAAGTGCAACCAATGCAACTTGCATTGCAACATAAATTTGTTGGATATTTTGAAAGTTTTACGGTGACAGTGAGACAAGTTAATTAAACTAACGGTCTTCGTTCTCTTTTATGCCTTCTTATTCACGATTTGTAATATCATTAATTTCTTTGATCTCCTTCTGTAGTTTTCTTTTGAAATGGAAATCCAACCTATAAATTTTGCTTGCAAATCTAAATAATTGAGTTTATATTTGTATGGATTTGTTGTATGTTATAATGTAGACACTAAGAAAGACAATAAATTTGCAGTTTATAACTTGTTGTCTTGAGAAAACTAGTATTAGCTGGCCTGTTAGCTAATAAAGCCTAATGATATGGTGCCTATTAATTATCCTTCACCGGATTTAATTATTTGATTGTATTTTTATATTTCCCATAAATACGTGAAAAGCACCTGCTTCTAGTGTTGTTAGTAGCGCACAAACATATTATTATTCTCTCTCTCACCTTTGGTTGGTGATGTTAAAATATTACTTGCAATCATAAATAAGAGATATTTAATTTATAATCAACCAAACCAAAGAAAGTCATAATTAAGCTTCTTAAAATAACCGATATATATAGTAAATGGCGGTATAACTATCCAAATTTGTAGCATAATTACAAACTCTATATTTTTCTTAACGATTAAAGTTCTCAAATATTTATTATGTTGCTTCTCACCAAAACTCCTTAAACTTTTTCTTTTGATTTATATAACACAATTATAGTATAGATGTGTTGTTAGCAAAATCCTCTCTCTCTAGAAAGTGACATGTGTCCAAGACTTAACAACAAGTTCAAAATTATGTTAAGTCAATTGAAAAAATAGACGGAATAATATTGAAGAGAAGTTATTTAACAATGAACATTGAGAACTTCCACTGTGAAAAAATAATATGAACATAAAAAAAACATTAGACAATAAAAAATAAAAAATAAAAAAAAGTTTATGCTACCAAAAAAATAAAAACATTAGGTATTTATGCCTTTTTTAACTTTATATATTAAAGGGGTATTGATGTAATTATATAAAAGAATTGAGGCTAAGGCTCATGCGAAATTGGCCAAAAGAGCAACTGGTTTGTTTAGCACCTAAAAATCTCATTCTTAGCTGGTCTCTCAAACAGTGGGCCATAATACTTACACCACTGCTTTATACAATATATATATATATATATATATATACATATACATATACATATACATAGTTATTCTCACATATATATATACAAACCTTTCTCTCTTCTTCTCCATCAGTTCACATATCTCTCTTTGTCTCTCCAATGGCCAGAGTGGGGAAGCTAACGAAGCTCAAGTCAGCCATTAAGCGACTGCCTTCGCTCACCAAGTTCGCTCGCACGCCCAATGGCTCCAACCTCTGCGCCACCAGGGTGCGCAGCTACGACGACGCCGTTTCGCGCGCCGTCTACGTGGGCAAGTCCCGGCGCCGGTACCTTGTCGACTCCGACGTCGTCGACCACCCGCTCTTCCAGGAGCTCGTGGACAAGTCCAAGACCAACCACGAAAACGACGACGACGACGAGGACAGCGAGAGCGACGCGGTCTTTGTGGCCTGCGAGGTGGTGATGTTCGAGCACTTGCTCTGGATGCTACACAACGCCGAGGCCGCCCAGCTGGCGGGCCCCGCCGACGAGCTCGTCGACTTCTACACGTGCTGATCCGATCCGTGGTGGTTGAGTATTTGAACTTGGCGAGCATCATCATTGACAATTCTAATGGCATCAATGATCATGAATCATGAGAGTTATGTTAATATGTACACATTATCGTACCAGAATTTTTGTTTCTTTTTTTATTTTATTTTTATTTTGGACGGTCAGGATTAACCGGGGTCTTTCTATTTCGTTCTTGATCTGCGGATGATTGGATAGTGAGCTTAGGAATTAGAGTCGATGTACGTACGTACGTAGTTAAGTACTACAGTACAAGTACATGATTTCGTTTGTTAATGAAATATTGATTCAATTTCATTTGTGACGTCATAATGTATATTTTTATACTATATTTATATGTGTTTTGTGAGCTGTTTCAATTTTTAGGTTCTTTTCCCTCTCAGTGCAATAAATATTGCATTATATATTATCTATATACAATTAAATTTTGTTAAATTAGTTACTTCAATTAAATTATTTTTTATCTAATTTTTTAATTTGAAAAACATTATTAAATTAATACTCAATAACTTTGATAAAATAAATATAATAAAAAATTATTATTTTATATTATTAATATATAGATATTATATTATATATATACTGGCCATTTATCTCAGTAATTAATAAAAGAGAAGAAAAAATTATTCGGGAAAATCTTGGCAAGATTACCGTACATTCTACATTGCATTTTTTGTATGCTGTATGTATTATTATCTCCATTAGATCACTCACATAATCATAATAACTTACATGCTAAAATGAATTATTGAAATGAACGCATATAATTATGGGATTCTTATAAATTACGCGTCTTCTTTCTTTTAGGGAAATAAAATTTATACGCAATATTTTTTAGTATAATTATCATATCGCATATTGGTATGGACTTTGGACATATGAAGTCGATTTATTTAGGCATAATTTCACTGTTATTTTCCGCTGTAATAACACGTGAGTGATCTCATATATGTGCATATATAGGATTCGATTTTTTCATCGGGGATCAACTTGTTTAATTAGAGTGTGTCAAACAACACACGTTTTAATATTAGAAAGAGTTAAGGGGAAAATCGAACACAGAATAATTTTACGTTGTTAGAAAGTCTCATGTATGGACTTACGAGGCCAAAAATGAGAATATATATATAGGGAAACTTGAAAAAATGACTCCCAAAAAGTATGTTCTACGTTTTCTATTTAGCTACATTTTAAAATTACACCCTTTTTTGAGAAACTGTCAAACTTTACTCATAAAACTGTCAAAGTTTGTGCCAAAATACTATCAACCTATACTCGAAAAAAATGTCAAAGTTAAGACAATATTTCTCAAAAACTGTCAAACTTTGTGTCAAATACTGTCAACCCATACTCGAAAAAATGTCAAAGTTAAAACAATATTTCCCAGAAACTGTCAAACTTTACTCATAAAACTGTCAAACTTTGTGTCGAAAACTGTCCAAAATGACAGTTTCTCAAGCCAAGTAGAGAAAAGAGTATTTTCGGCCAAAATGAGATAAAAGAGAGTTTGGGGAATAATTACTCAGATACATCAATTTGGGGAATAGAAAACGCAGAACATGCTTTTTGGGAGTCATTTTTTCAAGTTTCCCTATATATAATATTATTTTCAAAATACACACAATGAGAGAAAATATCATATTTCACTTAATAATTATAATGCGAGCCATATTATTCTTTTCTGTATAATCTCGAAGACTTTCTCTATTAAGGAGCTAATTAGAGAAAGATATTCTCTCTTAATTTTATATTTTCTTAATATAGTCCAATTGTTACCAAGAGAAATCCTACAATATAATAGTAGTAGTAATAATAATGATCATATACTCATTTGAGCATGGAAAAACAACAAAAGATATGACCTACAGAGAGGCAAATTGATCATATAGTTTTAGGTATGACCATTTTATAATCTGAAAATAGCTGTCAACGAGGATAATAATAGTTAATTAATTAGATTATATGTATATAGTGGAAGATATATAGACATGTCTGGTTTTCACATAAAGTTGATAAAATACTTAGTTTAAGCTTCCAATGATTAGGCTGTTAGGCCTTGATGCTTTAGACCAACCAAGCATTGAGATAAAATTGGTGCTATATATAAGTTTAATTTATAGTAATCATGTCAAATAATTAAGTAGAGGACTGATATTATTATAACCTAGCCAAATTACGTCTTCCATAAGAATTATTTATTCGTTGACATGGCCTCTATAGATAATAAATGCAGTAATAATACGGCCTTACCAATTAATATTTATTATATTTTGTGGCATTAGCATTTAATCTTATACCAAGTGTGTCAGTAATAGTATCCAAAAGAGCACAAAACAGTGTCGAAGATCGACTTCGTTCATGTTAGATAATGTCTAAAACATACATACGTATATTTGTCTCTTAATTTAATAAAAATATTAAATGATTGATATTTTTGAGATTTAATCAGAGTTGTACATATGTCTCTCATGTACATGGATGAAAAAAAAGACTTGGACACTGCTATTATCGCTATAAAAAGAATAAAAAATAAGTCGACGCAATTAGTACAAGATTAAGCACTTATGCTACAAATATCCTTATTTTATATGTCGTTTAATGACCAAAATCCTTTATAGCAGATATTGAGGGTTGGCATCACACAACACATCATTGACAGAGCATTCACTAATTTGTGAAATCACATTGCTTAAATTGGAAGAAACCCATAATTAATTAGAGATAATCATCGATGTTAATGACCCAGTTGTTTTAAGTAAGGAAAGAAAATTAATATACAGTGGAATACCAGGTATTTTATTATTGGAGTAGATTTTTTTAGTGTGAAACTTTATATAACCGAAATAACGTGAAAATACCAGACAGTCATTAAAACTATGTGCCCTTACAATGGTTCTTGCCCACCGGATTAATTTGTATTTTTCAATACAAAGCAAAAATAGCCAACATTATTTTAAATATGATAACATAAATGGTCAACGTTGACACTTTTTTCTATTTACTTAGAGTAAAATCTTGTTAGATTAATATTTATTAAATTAATAATTTTGAGTATATATTTTTGTCCGGTTCCGAATTATGAAGAACGCTATTAAATCGATAATCGATAAATTAATACTTTAGATAATTTAAAAAAAAAAAACTTCTACCTTATTAGTTTATTGAGACTATAATGTAATAATATTATCAATTATACATGTTTGAGTGGATATTATGTTCTGTAATTGAGTACATACGCTCAAGACTTAGGTTAGGTATAAACACACTCTTAAGAGAGAGGACACAAAATGCAAAAACAATTGTGTAGGGGAATATGCACCAGTTGTAAAACTTTAATGGTGTAAATGGCAATTAATATAGAAAAGAAAGAAGAAGAAGAAGAAGAAGAAGAAGAAGAAGAAGAAGAAGAAGAAGAAGAAGAAGAAGAAGAAGAAGAAGAAGAAGAAGAAGAAGAAGAAGAAGACAATTTTTTCCTTCATTATTGAATTAAGCAACAAAATCTTAATAATATTTCGTTGATATTTTTTTTTTAATAATTAAAATATGCTCTTAAAATTAAAAAAAAAAAAACCATAAAAACAGCTTGGTATTCATTCGATGCAGTTCTCTTCCTAAAAAAAAAAAAACAATGAAACGCGATATGCAGTAACTAAATAGTGCTCTACAACTATATACTAATCAGCTATGTATATATATATAATAAAAAATCTGTAAATAGTTTGAAGTTGAAGATGGACCGTAGTGAGAAACAACAAAGCATGTGAAAGACGAAACAGATGTGAATCCAAAACATATGAGCACAGCAGCCGTATTGATACTGTTAAAGGGACCCCCCTTATTAACTAGGAAACAAAGTACAAGTTACAATTTAGAACCTAAACTTAATTATCTGTTTATATAATATATATATATATATTTATATATATAATTGCGTAATTTTACATATAAATATATGTAACCAATCTCCTATAGATATCCAAATTATGAAATGGTATGAAAAATGATATTGTCGGTCAATCATAGCTCAAATGGTGACCATAATCGGGGAGTGTCACATGAGATTTTGGTCAGCTAAATTATAGCACATCAATGTACATATTTAAAAAATGATTTTTTTTTATTATTATTATATATATATATATATAATTGAATATAAAATTGATTGAATTGGAGAGTAAACGCAACATATCCGAAGCCCAAAGCAGAGAATGGGCCTTTTGGGCTCACAAGGCGAACCGAACCGAACCGAACCAGAGAGCTCGAAGAAGACAACGCCAACACTGAGAGAAACTCCGAGCTCCGATCCGCCGTTTCTCTCCGGCGACCATGTCCAGGTTCCGAGCTATATGGCAAGCTTCCGTCAGCGCGACGAAGAAAGGTACGACTCGGAGAAGAAAACCCCTCCGGATTGATGAAGTTTTCTCTGTTTGGATTGCGAAATCGAAATTCTCTGTGAGCAAGTTCTGTGCTCGTTAGCAATTGTTGCATCTGAAACGTTTCTTCGTCGATTTCCATGGTCATTGATGCTCTTCGTTTCTGAATTGAACTGTGTAGCCATCACCTGGAGAGTCGAAGATCTGGTTCCTCCCTCGGAGAAATGCCTTTTCAACTTCAATTCGAAAGAAGAGCTCAAGAGGTGGCATTTGTATGCAGATTCTGAGTATGGAGGTATTTGGATTGAAACTGTATGCAACTTGAAGAGCATTGCTTACTTGAAAATTCTCGTCCTTGTAATGTGCAATGTTGAATGTATATGATCATTATGAGCTCGTTGAGGCCATGGTGGAATCATCCCTTTGGATTTTCTAGGAAAATCTGCAGAAGCTAATTGTGAGTACAAACTTTGCGTTGAACAGGATTATCATCGGCGTCTCTAGAGATTGCTGATGCTGGAACAACAAAGACTGGTAATGCAATGATACTACGGAGTTTGGCTTCAAAAAATTATTGCAACATTCCAGGTCTTTCCGTGTTTTGATTCCGTGCTAACAAAGTTGGCGGCTTTCTCAACGTCTTCTTCTTTCCCCTTTTCCGTTTCTCTCTGACAGGAATATTTTCCGGCAACCTTTCGCTTGAAGTAACCGAGGGCACTAAATGGAACATAAGGCGAGGTGGCTTTTGCGGTATGAGATCAAAGAAGGTGAGGGTTTTTTCTTAAGGTTTACCATAGATTTCTATGTCTTGATCTTTTCTTAACTCAACACTTAAGCTTTGAATTTGTTGTTTCAGAGTATTTGCTAATTGCTATACTACAATTAAAAGATAGCACTTTGAAAAATTAATATATATATATATATAATACACACACATATATATCCCTAACATGATCTAAATGACATAAGAATTGAATCAGGAATCTTTGGTAGCACTTTCTTAGACATAATTTACAAGTTGTCTATGACTATCATAACACCCCTTATCTTTTCTGTTTCTTTGGCAGTTTGATGGCTTCATGGATCTGGAGCCTTTTGATACAATTGCGATGAAGATAAGAGGAGACGGGAGATGCTATATTTCTACGGTGTGTATTCGTTATGGATCAAAATAAAACATGGTCAATTACATTTTTGCCTCATTAGATAAATGCCAATTCTAATTTAACGTCTCTTATTTGGATCCCTCAGTTAATCCCGGATTGACCCTCAACAGAAATTAGCATAGTTAACATAAGAAAGAGTAGTTTATAACGTGTTTCTTAATTAGGCTGTATCTCAACATCACAAATGTGTATCTAGGGAGTAAATGTCATAATATGAACATACTATTGATGAAGGGACTAAATAAAAAAATAAAAAAATTGTAGATTGTGGACTTAATTAAAGACATTTGCCCGACGTATTAGGAAATAGGATTAACCCTATTGAATTAAGGTTTCTATCTCAGTCTTTAATTGCCTTTTTGTTATATTTTGTAAATAACGAAGAGTTCTTCTACACAGATCTACACAGAAAACTGGGTAAATTCACCTGGGCAAGATGAAGATAATTCATGGCAAGCTTTTGTGTTTGTACCCAAAGGCAACTGGTATATTAAAAAGGTAAGCTCTCTCCCTCGAGTTTTCTCCGAATCCCATTTTTTCTAGCAACAAAACGGCCGCCAGAATAACTGTTTTGTACATTTATTTTCCATCTCATCTGAAAAAGAAAAAATAAAAAGGCGATTATGCATATTTTAGATAATTGGTTGCAATAACCTTGCATGTGGGTGCAATTTGTCTTAACTTTAGTTTTTGCGGCTATTCCCCTATACTTTCAAAGAGTATCGCATAGCGTGGCCACCTACGCTAAAAAAATAGACGAATAATGTTAACTTGTGCATAACATGACTCACTCGAATTAATTTCCGAACAAAGTCGAGCAATATATTCGATTATGGGAATATTTTGAGGCAATTAATGAGTTTAATTATTCAAAAAGTCCCACAAGATTGGAGAAAAATAGAAAAATTGATGAAAAAACCCTCAAAACAATTGTGTAGTGCACAATTTAAAATTTTCTGTCATTTTTAATGCACAAGGAACAATTTGCCAATTTGGTACTTTTTTTAAAGTAATTGGAGTATTGTTGTCAATAACCACAATAACATGGAAAGTTCAGGGGTATTACTGTCAGCTACTCCATATTCTATGCCAATATTTCAAGCAGATTTATCTCAAAATTATGCGCTTGTATGGCATTTCAGATTCCGCTGGTGAATTACCTACCCACGTGGAGGGGAAGCGTAATAGACGCCGAAATGGAAATGAACCCTTCTCGGGTTGTTGGAATGTCTCTTTCGGTGAACGCAGAAGGTGGCATTCCTGGTGCCAAAACCGGGCCCGGCGACTTCCAAGTTGAGATAGATTGGATCAAAGCCTTAAGAACACTTGAATAATTCAGCGGCAAATTCTAAAGGTGACTCCTTGGCCTTGTGGTGACACTGACTTCTGACGTGTCAGATATTTTGACAGATTCGAGAAGGGTCTAATATGCCTTCTCAATTCTCATACAATTTGAGGGTTGGCGATACTTTTTATAGTATTGCCTACGATTCATATAGGATGTACTTCAATAATATATGGCCAATATTTAACAGGCTTCATGAGGCTATGAAAATATCAAAATAAGTCAAGTGAGTGAATGTGAATGAATGCCATTTTGGTTTTGCTCTTGAGAATAGCATCCGATGAAAGACTTGAAATAAAGCTTTACAATGTTTGTGATGGTGACGGGGAAAAGGAATCCGCAAAAAACTTGGATTCTGAAACTCTGGTACCGAAAAATTTGGGCATTATTGAGGTAAAAGTTAAAGTGTTCAAACTTATTCAAGATAGGGTAGGAATTGCTCTTGCTTAATTCAATACTGTAAGCGCTTAACATTACCGGACACGTTTGGAAAAAATATCAATTGAAAACACAAAATTTGAATAAGTTGGTACTTTTACTGCAGTTGGTCCCTTTTTAAAATTTGCTTTTTGGTTTCAAAAATTACACTAATTCTCCTTTCAAAAAAAAAAAAATTACACTAATTCTCTTTGGACCCCTTAAAAAAAACATAAAATTAAAACCACATGAAATAAAGTGTAATTAGGGGTGACATTTCGTGTTTCGTGTCGTGTTCGTTCCGTGTTATAGTCATGCTTGACTTATTTTAGGTTGATCCAGACACACCCCATCTATTAATCATGTTAGAAGATTAAACCCAGATCTGACCTATTTACAAACCATGTTTATCGTGAGACCCATTTATAACCTGTTTAACTTATTCAAGAAGTTTAAATGATAAATTATTCCACATCAAACTCATTTAACTTAATTTATTTAATTATATTAATTAAGATTTATCATTGATTAACAGTTTTGTATATTCATCAATTAAACGTAATTAATCAAATAAAAGACATAAATGTCATATATATAATAAGTATTAAACGATTAATAATCTATATAAAATGCATAAAATAGAACTTTTTGTTCTTTAATCGTGTCTAATTGGGTCCCGTCGTGTTATCTTGTTTGTGCCGTGTTTACCCGTTATTTAAACGCGTTAAATCTTAGTCATGTTCGACATAACTTGGACCCGGAACTATTTATGGTCGTCCCAAACCCATTTGCGTTGTGTCGTAAACATGTTGTATTTCGTGTTTGGTTCCACAATACCATCCCGTGTAATGTTGTTTTCAAGAGGGACCCTCAGTAGCTGCATTGCTTCCAATTTTCTGTACTGCTTAATAATAGTTATGCTTTCGAAGCACTGAAAGCAACTTGACCATGAGCTATTTTCACACTAAGTAATGTCAATAATTTCATGCATACACTAAAAAGATGGATGATTATGACAAGCGTTACGCGATGTATTTGACTATACATTATGTATAATGTAGGTTATTACGAGTAAGCTCTGGTTTCACGTGGCCATACATACCAGCATGTCTTTTTAACTTAAAAGATTGCAAGTCCAGAACTTCTATAAGACATGTTCTAAAAACCGAGATTGCCCGTGGGTCGATTCCCCTCATTTGGTGGGCACACACTAGATTCGCGGGCCAAATATCATTTTTGTATAATTGTATTTTCTCTTTAATTTTCCTTTGATCAACGATTTTTTTTTTTTTCACATTAACTCTTATATTATTCTTTAAAATCTTTCAAAAATTTCATCTCGATAAGATATTCAATTTTTTTTAAAATATGTTAAAAAATATATATTTATAAAATATGATCGGTGTATTCATAAAATTAGATTGACGCAATTTGTACGATAAAAAAAAATATAAAAACTTTGTCTATATACCCGTATCGCTCTCCATATATGTAAAAATTAAACTTTCGGGCAATTTGTGGTTTGAGTATTTTGAAACAATGTAAAAAGAGTTATTTGCGGCGCAAATATACAATCTATGTGAAAGTAGTCACAGTGAGTCCAACATCTATTTGACGCGGTAATAGTACCCAAACTCAAGTTTGGACGTTGACCAACCATTTATGTCCAACCTCCTTTGCCATGTGAGTGCCATGTGACGGTCAAGCACATGTGGCGTGCCATGTGGCGCTCACATGGCAAAAAGTTAATGGTCATGTGGCGCTGCGTGACGGAGAACTAGACGGCTCTGATAGAAATGGTTGGTCAACGCTTAGAACTTGAGTTTCGATACTATTACCGCGTCAAATGGAGGTCGGACCCACCCACCGCGATTACTTTGATCATAATTTTGATATTTACGCGGTAAATAACCCTAAAATATAACTATTTATTTCAAGGTTCGAATTACCGACGATAATCGTCGATAATCGGTCTTACCGATTGTTACCGGTAAGTTGCCGGCTCTAACACTTATCGTTTTATATGCTTTTCGACGATTATCGAGCTTTTCGATAAAACATTTTCCAACCGATTATCGGAAATTGCAGTGTAAAAATGAGGGTCTTTTCGGTGCAAAATAAAAAAAAAATTATCGATACCAATTAAACTTTCAGCAAAAATAATTATACTCACACAAGAGCACCCCACCCCACCTCACCTCGCCACGTCATGTCCGGCCGGACGGCGGCGTAACATTTGTGTGAGTCCTCCCTCATCCACAAAATCCTATGACCCAAAGGGCCCAAGCCCTTGTCCCTACTATTTGGTATATAAACATCACCAAACTCTTGTCATCTATCAATGTGGGACTTTTTGTTATTCAACTAATATCACACATTCACACTTAATATACACATACACTTCACCTAATAATTTAACTTAATATTACACACTTCAAATAATATTATACACTTAACATACATATTAACTTCACCTAACATACATATACTTAATATGTATATTCATTTAATATTATACACTTCAACTAATATTAAATTTGTTAACATACATATACAATTAACATGCATATTCACTTAATATTACACACTTAATTAACATACATATTCACTTCACATAATAATTTGACTTAATATTATACACTTAAACTAATAAAGTGACTTAATATTATACATTTCACCTACATATTTAAGTTACAAATGTGTTTTGTTGTATACAATTATGTCTTGTATGTATTAAATATGATATTATAAAAATATTTTATAAGTTTTTCGTCGAAAAGTATCGATAATCCGTCGATAATCATCGAAAAGTATCGGTAATCGGTAAGCTACAGTATTATAGGTTTTCCGTCGGTTAATCGGTAAGCTATCGATTAATCCGTCGAAAATGGTAATCGATTTATCGACAAGTTCGGTAAGTTGAACCTTGATTTATTTAAGCGTTTATGGTAAGAAAAAAAAAAGAGAAGGAAAAGTCCAACTTTGAAGTGAAGCAGAGAGGCACTGCGACTGTGGTTTAGAGAGGAAGAAGATAATAGCGACACGTGGCAGATGGCATGAACTTCACATGGCTATGTTGGAGTTTGGACCACTCTTGTGGCCATGAATTTAGCTTCATTTTACTACAAAGATCTTCGTTCTGTGCCCAACACGTGTCTCGCTTACCGTCAGCAAAAAAAAATATCTACTTTTCTTCACGATATATTTTATTATAGGACCTGTTTGACACAGCTTAATTTTTACAAAAATTATTTTTAATTTTAGTTTAAAAAACAAATTGTTTTTGAAAAAAATCGGCAGGTGTTTGGTAAATTGTTTATAAAACAGTTGTTGCTAGTAACAAAAACTGATATAGCGTTTGGTAAAAAAGTTTATTTAGGCTAAAAAGACTAAAATAGACTAAAACCGTTTTTTTTTTTAGAAAAAAGCAAAAGCTACGAATCCTAGCTTTTACGATTCATGTACAAAAATTCAAAATCGATTTTGTGTTTTTTTGGAAAAACAATTTTGCCAAACACCTGAAAAGCGGTTAAGTTTATTTTATAAACAAAAACAGGGCTAAATAAGCTGTGCCAAACACATTATCTTCTTATTGAGCCCGTTTGGCACATTTTTACAAAAATTATTTTTAGTTTTTATTTAAAAAACAATTTTAAAAAAAAAAACTGACAGGTGTTTGGTAAATTGTTTATAAAATAGTTGTTGTTGGTAACAAAAACTAAGTTAGCGTTTGATAAAAAAATTTATTTAGGCTAAAAAGACTAAAATAGACTAAAACCGTATTTTTGTTTTTAGAAAAAACCAAAAGCTACGAATTCTAGCTTTTACGATTCATGAACAAAAATCTAAAATCGATTTTGTGTTTTTTGGAAAAACAATTTTGCAAAACGCGTGAAAAGCGGTTTAGTTTATTTTAAAAACAGAAACAGAGCTAAATAAGTTGTGCTAAACGCAGCCATTATAAACTTTTATCAAAAGACCTATATATTCTGGTAGTAGTAAACCTAAGTACCTACCAAGGGACATTAACGTGTGAGAATATATACAATATATATATATATATATATATATATATATATATATATAATTGAGGGTTCTTTTGTGGTATTAATTATAAGGGACCTATATATTTTGTGAAAACACTGTAATAATACCCGTAAAATCTAATCAATACATCGATTATTGAATTTTAAAACATTAAAAAATTATATAAACACGTCCACCGATTTTTAGCCAACGCTTAAAATCGAAGAACGGACGGATCTTGACTTCTGAACTCTTAAACCTCCATAAATCTATTTTATTTTTAAAAAAAAAATACCGTAATATATAAATTTAAAGGTAAATAGCGGCAGTAGTCCTTAATATATGTCTGTTAGCACCTCAACTCCTTTGAACTTGAAACTATTATTCTTGTTTTATTTGTTTATTTTATTTACGTTAATTTTTTTTTAATTAATTCAAACATTTAAGCAATAACGTGACAATGAAAAGATAAGAATCAACATACAGAAATATAATACGACGAGCAACACCACCAGAAACGAAATTTGAAGATCTATATGAACTAAGTACTAAAACATGAGAATTTATACCGCATTTTATTTAAAATTTAAAAATTGAAATGTAAGAGTGTGGGACCCGATCCTAAGTTTGATCTAATCCCGCGAAAGTGATGCAAAGGTCAGAGAAGACTTCAGAAAGACACTCAGAAACAGAACCTTCTCGACTAGTGTCTAGTCCTAAAATCCAATACAAAAACCCATCCGGGTTTATTTGTCTTTTAAAAAAAAAAACACGGATACGGATCAATCTGAGTCTGAGAAAAATTCTCGGACTGATCCGGATCCGGGTTATTAATTTTTTTAATTAAATTTGTTTTATTTATTGTTTAGTCCCTAATTTAGTTTAATTATTCAAATCTAAAATTTGGTACTTAAGTTCGGTTTTGAAAAAAATAAATGTTTAAATTCTTAAATTATTTTGTGTGTTTTAAATATTTATAAATAAATATGAAATAAATAAAAACATACAACAACAAAAGAAAGTAAATATGCGTTTTTTATTCAACAAACTCGAAGGTCGGATACGGGAAAGTACAAATACAACCAAATGTCGAAAGGCAAACGAAGTTACAAATTCAAAGTACAATAAGAAAACGAACAATTGAAAACGAATTACATTTGAATATGTGAAAAGTAATTCGCCAATTCTCGGTCGAACATATCGTTTTCTTATTGTCGCTTGTTGGCCATAATCCAATCTCTCGAAAGCATAAGGATCTTGACCATCAATGACCTCGTAGGCTTGCGGCGAGGCTCTAACATCCTTCCGGCTATTGAGAATGCCGCCTCCAATGATACCGTTGAGACCAGGATTGTGAGAATGTCACGAGCCAACAAGGATAAAACCGGATACTCCGATAGATTTGTGTGCCACCATTGAAGGATGTCGAGGCCTTCGTTAGGGCACGGTGTCGGAGGAAGGTTGCATAATCGGGCGTACTCGTCGACAGTGTTGCGTCGTTAACGTCGACCAAAAACACGAGATCCTGAATTGCCACTTCCTTGTGAACCCGGTGAAGAAGTCGATGCCGTATTGCCGCCGCCGCGCCCAATAGCCGTAAGGTTGTAGAATAACCGGTGATTGTACACGTATGGTGAACCACCGGCCCCGCATCCGCCCTATATTGAACAAAAAATATTAACATTTAGAGTAATGTTAGGAAATTAAAAAAAATTAATCTTAAGAAATAAAGTTAAAAAAATTACCTGAGTTTGTTGTTGAGGATTCGTTTCCTCCATCTGATTTTCCAAGTCGTTATATTTTTGCTCGTACTCTCGGTAAAGGGCCTTCATCTTCTGATCCGCATCGAAGTAATTGTGCGTCATATAGGGCTCCCCCGTCATAGCTTCCATCGCATGTAAGACATCCCGCAGTTTGGAAAGCTTAAGTGTCAGATCCACGATTATAGCAACGCAATATAAAAATGGGAGCTTTTCAGAACCCCAATAATACTCGAACTTTGCAATCATAGGGGTTAGTACATCGGTAAATAAAGTATTACTTTTTGCGTTTTCAAAATGACAAAGTATATCGAAAATAGCGGGCAAAGCTCTCTGAGACGTGAGTGAGTAAACATGAGATAAATCAATAGTAATTTGATTAAAAATGTGAAGAAAAGCCTGGAATTGGATAGCGGTTATCCAATCGTCCGGAGTGAGGTCTTCGCGGTCGTCGTGCTTCGGGCCGTTGATCCAGTTTGTAAGAAGCTCCTTGTACGGTATGACAGCATCCAACATCATGTAAGTCGAGCTCCAGCAGATTGGCATATCCGGTTGAAACGTTCTGACCTGGTAACCGTGAGCCCTGCAATAATCTTCCCAAGAAACTGTACGCATAGTAGAAGATAAAATCGTGTTCCTAATTTTGGCGATACTATCGGAAATAACGCCAATACCGGATTGAATTATCAAGTTTATACTATGACATGCACACCTTCGATGAAAACAATCCTCCCTAAAATTGGTCAAACTTTCCTTCATTATTTCTACGGCATTAGCGTGGGCACTAGCGTTATCTAACGTAATGGAAAATACTTTATCCGAAAGATTCCAATACGACAAAACTTCTAGTATAGCCTCGGCTAGGTTTACTGCTGTGTGCCTAACCCTCATCGGCTTAAAACTTATGATACGCTTTTTCATATGCCAATTATCGTTACTAAAATGAGCTACGACCGTAATATAATCATCATTAGTATGGCCTTTCCAACAATCCGACGTTAAAGACACTTTGTAAGAAGATTGTTGGAACATTTCGTGTAAAGCGGCCCTTTGCTCGTTATAAAATTTGATTATGGTCTCGTGGTTTATATAATACGAGATTTCCCTATATTATATCGGCTCCAACTTCATCATCATTTCGTTAAAACCTTCTCCCTCGGGCGCCAATATAGGCAAACCGTCGCGTAAAATTCACTGAGCAATAATCATTCTATATACATCATCGGGTAAGCGACTTACCTCCTCCGCCGCTTTTTCTTTTTGCATATCTTGGCGTGTTGTTCTAGGCGGTTGTTGCCATTGTTCTTTGGATGGGCCAGAAATTCCTTCCCGCAGTGTCGGCAAATCCCGAACCTCTTTCAAGCCGGTCTCGTAGTTGTATCTGTACTCGGGTAACAAATCGTGTTGCCAAACCGCTCCCGTTAATTTCTTTCGCTTCCTCGCCGGCGGATGGGGGGGCAGACCGCCCACACCTGAAACTAAGTGTTGTTCACCACGTCCACGTCCACGTCCACGTCCACGTCCACGTCCAGCTCGCGGTGCTGGTAGAACTTCCTCAACTTCTTCGACTTCATCCTCCTCGCCTTGAACGTAGTTTGGGTCCTCCGCATCATCGTTCTCATCATCATCGGGGTCGTTTGATTGGTTCCTCGACCTCGTTTCCTAAAAAACGAAAGAATATTACAAGGGTTACATAAAAAAAACGAAGGAATATTACAAGGGTTACATAATTAATTAAATTTCATGTAGTTAAATAAAAAAGTTAACAAAATTAAAAATGGTATTTTCTATGTGTGGAAGTAATTATCAAGCTTTTTTAGACGGAACTCCTCGAGGTTCCACAGCCAGATCGACTGGAAAGGATGCTATGATCTCACTTTAGGCCCAAGCTTTTCTAGACAGAACTCCCCGAGGTTCCCAGGCTAGCTTGGAGGAGATTGCAAAACAAACCTCATTTAAAAACCAATCTTTCTAAGACACCATAATCCTTAAAAACTTTATAATTATCACCACACATAAAAATTACAATTTTTATTTTTTTTAACTTATTTAATTAACTATTTAAAATTTAACTAAACTAATATGACTAATGACTATTTAGTTATTAATTATTAACTTACTAGTTATTAATTATTAATTAACTTATTAGTTATTAATTAACTTATTAAATATTAAGTAACTTATTAGTTATTAATTAATAATTATTAACTTATTTAACTTTTTATTAATTATTATTAATTAAATTTTTATTAAGTAACTTTTTATTTAACTTATTAATTAATTTATTATCTATATGACTAATGACTATTTATTAAGTAACTAACTATTTTTTAACCAACAATTTATTAAGTAAGTAACCATTTTTAACAAACTAATATTTAATTTATTATCTAACAATTTAAAATATAATAAAACAATAATTTAATTAATTAACTAATTAAATTAAACTCGACTTACCTCGACGTCGGGGGAAACATAATGTTGTTAACGATGTTGTTGGACTTGGTGTTGTTGCTCGTTGCTAAGGCTTCGCCAATCCATAATATTTGTACCTTGATAATTAAGTAAGTTCGTAAAACCGCAGACGTGACCTTGAGAAAATAATAATTGTTGGTTCGGCCCGACGCCACCGGTACCATACTGACCATGAACTGGTAACGGTTGGCTAGAAGAACCCGGAACATTGTGTTTATTCATAACTCCGACATTATAATTATGTTGACTAAAAGTCATCCCGCTATTAATCGACCGCGGCGACGGAATAGTCGATCTTCCTTTTCCTCGGACTTCGGTACGTCCTCGAGAACGGTTGTTGCCACTCGACATAGTAACGATAAATTAAACCGATGAAAGAAACTAAGTTAAACAAATAATGACGATAAAATAAAACCAAGTTAAACTAAATAATAACACTAAATTAAACTAATAACAATAAAATAAACTAAATTAAACTAAATAATAACACTTAATTAAACTAACAATAACACTAAATTAAACTAGTATTTATATAACTATAAAGTAACTAAACTATAGCCTAAAATCGCACACTTGAGAGCTTGAGAGAGTTTGAGAAAGTTGGAGATGAAGAGAGTGAGATGTGTGAAAAAAATGAGGGTGAAGTGGAGTATTTATAGGGAAAATTGTGTAGGAATTCGAGAAAGCAGGGTATTAAAGAACCAACCACTTTTTCAGGGACCTAACAACGATATTACCGTTGACACTAGAGCTGCACATGTGAGTCGCCATTCACGATTCTGACTCATCGCGACTTGTTTTTGGGAGTCGCGAACAATCGCGATTTTGCGGCAAAAGTCACGATTCATCGCGAACATGGCAAAAGTCGTGATTTCTCTCTCTCTCTCTCTCTCCCTCCCTCCCTCTCCCTCCCTCTCCGTCTCACAGCAGGGCATCTCTCTCTCTCTCTCTCGCGATTCATCGGGATGCATCGCGGCCGTGATTCTCGCGACGCGTCGCGACCGTGAACAGTCGCGATTTTGGCGACTATGTTCGCGACTGGTCGCGATGCACGTATGTGCAGCTCTAGTTGACACCAACAGTTTTTTTATTTTTTTTTGCAAAATGACCCCCAACGGCTCTTTAATCTGAGCCGTTGGATCTCCAACGGCTCAGATTAAAGAGCCGTTACATTTTTTTTTCAAATCCCGGAACCGGACTAATCCGGATCCGTGTTTTTCCGGATCTAGATTGTTCCGGATCCGGGTTTATCCGGGTCCTTTTTTTTTTTTTTAATTGGGTTCCGGGTTAATACCCGGTTACGGCATTTTGGGGATTATTCTCGACACACAAATATCTGCAACTCCCGAGCCATCTCCACCGTCCATCTCCATATACATAGATATATAAAAATAAAAAAGCTCCGACATTATACATGCACACACATATATATATATATATATATATTATATATATATTCTGGAGAGTTCGGAAGCCCTCTGTGTACATCGATCCTGTTTTCTCGCCCTTCGACTTCTTCGTTTCCACAGAAAAGAATATGCAGCGAAGCTCGTCTTTCACCTCTCTGTTTTCGCGTCATACACACATACACCTATATAAAGATATATAGGTTGTATACTTGTATGACCGATTATTCGTCGACACGACACGAAGCTGTTGAGCGAGAGGATTTGGGCTCTGGGTTTGGGAAATAGCGAACATGGAAGAGAAAAGCAGAGACCTTTATGCAGTGTTGGGGCTCAACAAGGAATGCTCTGTTTCAGAGCTCAGACACGCTTATAAGAAGCTTGCTCTGGTTTGTATTTTTTTATTTTTTTATTTTATTATTATTATTATTTGAAGTTAAAATAATTTTCTCATGGGCTTGTTTTAATTAGTTTAAATTATGGAAAATTAATGTGATAAATAAATGGACCAGAGATGGCACCCAGATCGGTGTTCGGCTGAAGAGTCGAAGAAGAACTTCCAGGGGATTCAACATGCTTATTCTGGTAAATTAATATGTTTTTTATTTATTTATTGTTCATTTACTAAATAAAGATTTTTTTTTAATTTTTAATTTTGTGTGTAATGTAGTTCTGTCTGACGAGAACAAGAGGTTCATGTACGATATGGGGCTCTACGATAGCGACGATGACGAAAATGTAAAGGTATTTGATTCTTTGTATTATTTTTATATTTTCTACCATCACTGTTCAAGTGGGTTGACTTTTTTCTTCCCCTCATCCATTTTACCTTCTTTCATTTTTATTTCTATTTTTTTTATTTATCGTGTCTAATGGCGAGTTATTGAGATAAGTATAAAGTTTAATTTTTGTGATGGTATAAATGTATTTTTTTACTTTTATATCTTTGAAAATTTTATTTATGATTTAATTAATTTAACAGAATTTTTAATCTATAATGTTTTGATTTTTTTTTATTTTTTTTGTATTTTCTTGTATTGATATGAATTTAAGAACAAGAGAGTAAAATAATGAACATTGAAATTTTTAGGTGTGAAAAGAAAAATGATGCCAAAATAATAAAATAAAATACCAGTCTCTATTAAGCCTTTTAGTTATTTGCAGCAGTGAGCTTATTATATAATATGGTTGCAGGGTATGGGTGATTTTTTGGACGAGATGGCTGTTATGATGAGCGAAACCAAGCCTAATGTGAGTTTCAAAAACAAATCATCTCTCTCTGCTGTTTATTTAGTTTTATTATAAAAATTGAGAAGTTTCATGTGCCCTCAATTATTAACATATATATTAATAATAAGATGTATTTTATTGAGAGAGAAAAAAAAAGGCATTTGATTATTTTAAAGAAGTGGTCTTCTTATTGTATGGAGATTGTGGTGGTGGCAGAAAATGTTTAAGTGTGGGAATTGATAGGAAAATGGCGGAGAGAGCTTCGAAGAGCTCCAACAGCTCTTCCAAGACATGTTCCATTCCAACGTCCACGATCAACCCTTTGGCACCTTTGACAATTCCTCTTCTTATGCACAACAATATCCCGAGGCCGCCAGCTCGAGCAACAAACGCCCCTCCTTTGATGTCAGCAACGGCGCCGCCTCGCATAATTTCGTGGCCCGCTGCGAGAGCTTCTCTATCTGGGTACGTTTCTTATATATCAACATTCATTTTAATATGTGCCTCTCTCGTACTTTTATTTTATTAATTGGTTTAGATACTCAGAAATCGCTTCACTTATTTATAATGTTTGAATGAAGAGAATACCATGACCGTTTTATTTAGTTAGATTTGTGTCTGAACCATTTAATCTAATATAATTTATTAAATCAAATAATTAAAATTCATTTAGACTCATGTACATTATTAAATAAAATAAAGAAAATTAGAACAAATTAACGTTATTATATTTTCGTCAATTCCAATTCAATAATGTACTTGATAAAAAAATATTCATTGAAATAAATATTTGATTTAAAATTAATCTAACTGACTCATTGAGTCAGATACATTCAAAGTTTGACTTTACTCATTTATTTTCTATTATAATCGTATGGTGTAATGTATTTTGTATCTATACTCAAATTGAGTGATCTTTATTTTATTTTTTTTTTGTGACAGATGGGCGGAAGATCGGCGGGGTGCAAGGGGGGTGAAGGGAGCAAGAGGAGAGGTTCACGGAGGAATAAGCGATAGAAGACGGCCACCAAAGAATTATGCCTCGCCCAAGAGATTACGCTCGGTTTAACGGCGTATTTTAGCTTCAGCAGGAACTGTGAAGTACAGTTTTTAGGCAATTTTTTAGTGTCTTGCACCGATGAAAGTATGGATTTGTAATTTTGTAGTACTCTGTTTTGGCAAGTGAGTCATGATCTTGAGGTTTTGATATTCTCAGTTGTAATGAGCGTCTTTATTTTTTCTTTAATATCTCGTTGCTTAATTTAGCCATAACAAATTGGTTAGTATTGTTGTCACCGAACTTTCGTCGTCGCTGCGGAAAGCAAAACTTCGGTACTTGCAAAAAAAAGATTAGCGGGAAAATTGTCTCGACTTAGTCGCGGACTAGTATAACTTGAACCACAAGTTCCAACAAGTATAATTTAGAAGGGTAACAAATTGGTGTGTTTCTAATTCTAGACGGGTAGAAATCTTCCTACACAAATATATCAGTTTAGAGTGAAAAAATCAACACTCCGAGTATTAGCTCGAAACGAGCTTTATGCATATAAAGTTTATGAGAAAATTGAGACACTGAGACAACCGTGAGTATTGCTTTGAGTTTTCGAATCGCAACTTTTAGAATAAAGATTGCCGATGACTTCTTTTTTCAATTTTTAAAACCATGATGCATTACAATGTTATCAACCAAAAAAAAAGGCCAAAATAATGTTTCGAACCCCCAAGTGGGCAAGTTGAATAAAAGCTGATCAAGTGCAAAAAAAAAAAAAAAAAAAAAGTTGAATAAAAGCTGGAATCAAGTGGATGGATAAACTAGAAGAGAAACAAAGCTATTTTGGGTTTAAAGCAAGTTGGTCTTTTCCTTTTGTAGTTGGTGACGAACTAGTTGCTTTAAATAGAAACAATCGTGACAAGAAAACCTAAAAATAGGTTTGTCATACTCTGAAAAAAGTATTGGCAATTCCCACTTGGCTGAGACAGGCCAATCGAATTGTTCCCTTTTTCTTCACCACATGTTAAATGTCTTCTTCATGGTTGATGACGACGAAGATTTTAAGATCTAACAATCATATAAATATTACCCACTAACAATTAGCAATAAACAATGGCAACTAGTTCGAGTTTTTACTTCCTTTTTTTGTGTCAAATCGAATGAGGTGTATAATTATGGTAATCATGTTTTGGCCCGATTCACTGACTAAACCTTGGTAAAGAATTGCTCGTCCGTTGTTTAAACATATGAGTAGAGAAGCTTAGTGGAAGGCGCGTAAGGGCGGTGCGGCGTACTAGGTTCTTGGCAAGGCCGATCCTGACCATAGGCGAGCGTTTTGGGCCTCTAAATTTTGAAGGACCCAATTTTATTAGATATATTATTGTATATTTAATTAAATAAAAAAATGTAATTTTTTTTAAATATACCCCCTAAAATTTACTTCGCCTAGGTCCTGACTAAAAATGACAAACTCAGAGCCGGCCTTGGTTTTTGGCAATTCTCGGTAAAATTCTTGGGAATAGATTTTATCTCGATTTAAAATTTAAAAAAAAAAAAAAAAAAACCTCAGATTGGAGGTGCATAATCATGCTAAATGGTGTATCGTGAATTACCAAATGTAGTAATTGCTCATCCATATGTTACTGCAGTGTTTGAAAATCTGTCGAGAGACCCTCTTAGGTTTTTCAGCATTTTTCGAGTCACTTCCTAAAAACAAAAAGATACATTTTCATCCAAATTTCATTTTTTAGTGTGGATTCAAATATTTTATAGCCCCAACAAGAATTTAAATCTAGCCCCCCCCCAGGAATTCACACAGTTGATCTGTGTATTTTACCAAAAATCATATGCGTATTTTACGTGTTCAAAACGATTAATATGGAATAAAAATAAAGTATATCAGGCACCATCTGTGTATTTTACCAAAAATCATATGCGTATTTTACGTGTTCAAAACGATTAATATGGAATAAAAATAAAGTATATCATGCACCATCTGTAATTTGACACACATATTTGACCTTTTTGCAAATTTGGGACAAAGTTTGGGAAAATTTCGTATTAACACTCAAAACATAAAGTTCATTTTACATGATGTGTTGGTGGACTCCAATATGGTTGAATTTCTTAGCCCATTGGTCTCGATTTCAATTTATCAAATGTTACACAATAGTTTATGGGCTCCATAATCTCAAAAGAAAAGAACCAATCCACGAACAGCCTAGTGCCGATAATCATTTGACAAATATAATTTTCTTGCTCCTCTTAAATCCTCATACAGTAGAACCTCTATAAATTAATACTCGATAAATTAATAGTCGCGATTAAATAATATTTTTGTCCGGTCCCGACTCGGGCCTAACTAGCTAAATTAATAATTCGCTAAATTTATACGATAATAATTTTTTTAGAAAGTATATAGGTCCCAAGTGATATATATAAATTAATAATTCAATATAAAAAATTACATAAATAATTATAAAATCACTATAAATAAAATATAACATAAATAAATAACATGAAATCACATTAAATAAAAAGATAACATTACACTAATAATCATGTAGTTTTCTTAAAATATGATCTTATAGTAATTTTTTTTCTTCTTGAAATTGATATCTTCTTGAACTTCATCTCTAAGCTTCCGAAGAACATTAAGAAGGTCGGGTGTCGTATTCTCATGTTGAAGCAAAAAATTATTGAGAGTGATCGCCGTTACAATTTCATCCTTCCGTGAAACGAGCTCTCATTCGGTACTTTCATCTTCAATTCACCATCTTTGTTTTGTCCAACAATACCTTCCATAAGTTGTTCGTTTGTTAACAACTCCGAAGTTTTATTTTCTCCCGGATAGCCCAAAAGATACTAAGCATCCATCTCATTGTGATAATTCAACTCGCTGATCAAAGAATTGATACTCTAATACAATCCTTTTAAATCAAAATAGTCCTTCTTGATATGTTTAATATTGATACTTTAATATTTTCGATATAACAAATTCAAATAATATTTTGTGAATAAATATGTTTGTATAATTATAGCTGATTAATAATTTTTTTCGTCATTAATGTATAAAGTAATAAATTATTAATTTATATATTAATTAATAATTCGATAAGATAATATTTTTTACCGATCCCAACAATATTAATTTATAGAGGTTCTACTGTACTATTAATTACAATAATGAAAGATCATCACTATTGTTTGACTTGGCAATAGAGACAATGACCATTTGAATGGACAAGAACAAATGAGCAAAATTTGATATCTTTTTGGTGTCAAAAAAACCAATAAGCAAACAAAAGTGTGAGTCATTATTAGAGCAAAGACTCATCATGCAAGGAAGAAAAAAAAAGGCAAGGAGGGACAAGGCTGAAAGAGATAATGTTTACTTTCCTTAAAATAAATAAAATAAAATAAAAGAGATAATGTTTACTTAATCCTGCAATGGGGCATAGTTTTAAAACGACATGTGTTTTTGTTTCTTCGCTATTCTATACCTAATCGAATGGAATTATTGTTGTCAGTGACCATCTTTCTCCTGTAACCCCGTACTTTACATGTTGGTGCAGTTTGCGCTTTAAAATTTTAGTTTATTATAAAAACGCCTCTTAAATTTTTAAAAGGTTGCATATCGCTTCTCGCTTTAATATTGTAGGATTTTAATCGTAACTTCCTTTCAAGAACTAGGTTTATTGATTATTGCCCAGTGTGTCGTGATCTAAATGTTGATCTCGTTTGATAACTAATTGAAAAAATACCCTTGAGCAAGTCATGTACAAATGTAGCTTTTCCGTTATTTTTAACGTGTATGGGGCCGTGTACTACTTTTATAAACGTTCAATGGGTAACACTGCCAAAAGTAAAATTCAAAAGACGAAATCCCCTTACATACAAAATTTAGGAGCAATATGCCAAAGAAAAAACTATGTTACATGTATTTATATAAACTTAGAAAGAAAGTCTTTGTGGGGTCTTGTTATGTAATGTTGTGAAGAAATATTAAACCAAATTTTGAGTGGGACCATTATGAAATGACGTGTTACCAAATATGAGCAACATAATTAACCCTTTTATTTTTCTTTTCCTCTCTTTTTTCAGCCATGAGAAATTTTTAGTTGATCGATATGAGGTCCATATTCGATCTAAATGAATATATTTAATTATATATATATTGCATTGTATTGTGCCTTATAATTCTCTTATGTCTCTGACTTTTCGATAGCTTATCATTAATAATCTGAAAGATAATCACTAAGTTGACGTTTGGTTTGGTTATAGTCTGCGAGACCAGTTTCTGGTTTTGGTTCCAAACAGTGTCATATTAGTTTCGCAGACCACGTTTGGTTACTAGTTGTCTCTTGACCACTTAAATTTTAATGAAAGAAAACAGAAAACGACTTGAAGTTGTTTTCTGTTTTTAGTCTTCAACTGAATTGTACAAAATAAAATCATAATAAAGTATTATCATTTTATAATAGTATTATCATTTTATAATAGTATTATATTATTTATAATAAGATATTAATTATAAAATTAACTTATATAATTAAATTATTAAAATCAATTTTATATATAATTATATATTTTAATGATATTACTATCATATTAACAAATATACTTAAATTATGTACATTATTAAATACTAACTAAACTCTTGAAACTGAATTACTACTTTACATTACATTATTTAAACATGTAATTAGAGTCATGAAATATGAATAATTTTTGTATTATGGCAAATTCTTTTTTAGGCATAATATTAATATATATTACTTTCAAATATCAAAAATCAAACTCTCAAACTGATTTAGTAGACTGAACTTTCAGACTGATTTCTCAAACCAAATTGCAAAACTGGTTTCCCAACTAACAACTAAATTCTTTTGAATACTAACTATTATAAAGTGTCTTTTAATTATCAGATTTTTTTTTTAATCGTATGCATGCATTCATGCATTATTCATCGAATAGTGTAATTATATTAAAGAATTATAGCTAATAATTAGTACTACTTTTAGAAATGTTTGAACGATAAAATATATTATAATCTGTATAGCTGATATACAAAGTATGATGATAATATATAAATATAAAACAATAAAAAAAATCATGATAATATATAATAAGAGTCACATATAAACAAACGACAACTTAATATATGACTAGGTGATCTAAAGTTCTAAACCTCCTATTTCATATATTTTCAATCACAATCAATCAATTTATGCTCTTGTTTTCACTATCTTATATACTTATAAGTAGCTGTATATATAAATAAATGTGTGTTTGTGTGTGTGTTCAATTATACCAAATATTTTTTTCAAAATAAAAAAAAAATACCAAATATTGTGAGTTTGTGACACTGAAACAGCACCATCGATTGTTATTTTGTACAAGTTGATTAATCCTAAAACAAAATGTCAAAAAAAAAAAAATCAAATTTTGAAGATAATTAAAATCGCATATCAATTGAAAATGTTAGTTAAAAATTGTATAAGTAATCTTCATTTGAATACCGTTTGCTAAATGGTCTAAATATTTTTGTTCAACATAACTATTGGTGTCTTGCATATAATTATTAACGATGATATTCATTTGTATAAGAGGTGATTCAAATTTTACTAATTCTGTATTTTTATATACATTTTAGCATATATACGCTCTGTATTTTACTTCACGTTTCCTGAGAGTTTTTTTTGAGATCTCGAACCTTTATCTTTACCAAAAAAATCAACAGATCCATTTGAGCTTGGTTTTGTGGGTCCCTATAGAGCAAACCATCCAAGGGTTTCTCGTTTGGTGGATCAAAATCTTATCCAATGAGATGAAGAAATGGTCATATAATGAGGTTCTGGGTCCCGCAATTGTTGACTTTTGACTCTCTCGCTCACGAGTCGCGGCTCACAGTCTCTAGGCTGCTTAGCTTGGTTTTGAGTTTGACTTTTGTAGCCTAATCACTCGCTTGACTGCTTAATTATACCCCAATTATTTTTTATGTCTATTTTTCATGACTTCCAAAATAATTTTCATTAAATCCTCATAATTAGGATGTTGATTTAAAAAAGATTCCATAACTAACTGAAATTAATTTTGTGAAAATAAATTTACAAAAGCAAGATAATTTGATGGGGTAAATGTTAATGTGAAAAATCATCATCAACCGTCGCATTTTAATTGTAATTTTTTTTATTATAATGTTTGCGAATATTACCGTATGGATCCCGATATATCGTCTTATACTTACACGAATGACCACGAGCATACGATTACGATATATATATTTATATATTTGGCGTGAATATCAATTAATAAAGGAAATGACACCGATATTTTTATAGATGTTCGTCCTAAGCGGTAGATGATTATTTATTATCTGTTTTTATTATTTTATTATTGATCAAGGTGAATATAATATATATAAGACAAAGAGAGAAAAACATAATAAAATGAGAACTTATTCTCTGGAAATGCCTTCCCTTCCTCGTATTAATAAGCACCTAGTATCTTAATTTTTAATCAAGAAATACACATATGAAGATTTTTATAATCTATTTTTTTCTATATATAAAATAAACCACCGGCTCTTCCTTTTTCAAGTACATAATGTATAAATATAATCTATGTGCATTGCATGAAGATAAGCTCAATTTAATAACGTGACTTTCGCGACCAAAAATAAATGACAATAAATTGAAAGTTTAATGATATTTGCAGCATATCTACTTAACTTTGTACAAAGTGTGTCGATATACTTTTACTTTTTTTACTTTAACGAAAATAGTACTTAAACCTCACCAAATATCAGTAAGGTTTAATTTCACCAGTGTCTCGTTAATATCACGAGGGAAATATGTAAATCTATTATTATACTTCCAAGTACCAAAACACTGGTTATTCAACACTTTTTATTCAATTGGAGACGTAGCGCGTGTATCTCTATTTTATCATCCGTTAACTCGACACGGACGAATTGACCTCCACACTGTTTTGCAATCTTGTCATACTATTGTTGCTACAAAAAGAGAGTGGAAAATATCAACATGCTTGGTATAAGGTTGAGTACTTATACCGTAAATATCGCGAAGCTTTAGCCTGGAATTGAAGGCTTGTTAGTCGATCAAGAAGCCATTTTGTAAATTTAGCCAAGATATTCTTCAACCTTATCGTGTATACCCTAAATTTGCCTATAAAACCCTATTACACCATCTCTTCACAGAGAACTTCCCTCTCCACTTCTGATTTATAATCATACATAAAAATAAAATAAATAAATAAATCTCTCTCATCTCTGATAATTCTTTTCCTAAAAACCCCACTTATTACAAGGGTCTAGTTGCTTATGATCACATCGTTTATACTAATCTGATGGGGTTTCTTCACAAGCTATGGGACGAAACGCTGGCGGGGCCGACGCCCGAGACGGGTCTGGCGAGGCTCCGCAAGTACAACTCGTTCTCCGCCGAGCCTCAGGCCGCTAAGGACGCAGATCGGGTGAGGGTTAGCCGGAGCATAACCATAGCGAAGAACAGCCAAAAACCAAATTCTATGTCGACGCAAAAGAACTTGTCTGTCGACGTTTCCGGGCCGGCCTCGCCTTCTTCCTCTGCCACCTCGACTCCCCGGACGCCGCTCACTCGTAAGTATATCTCTTGCTTCTTCGCCGCTAGACATTTAGTAATTTTTATTGCATGATCTGGCATGCTTGTGGCTTTGTGCTGTTTTGTTTCAAGTTGCAAAATTTGAAGTGAGGAATTTAGATCTTACAGTATAATTGCGTTGAGTTTTATTGTAAAAATACTTTCTATCGGGGTGAAATTGAACTGTTTGCAACATAAAAGGGCGAAAGAAAAATATCGAAAAGAGAGAACATAGAAAGAAATAATAATAATAATAATTTATTAATGGGATCATAAATCATAATTGAAGAAATTTCATAATATGTGAGTATCGATGAAGTATTGGACTACAGGGGCGGAGCCACGATTTCGCCTTTTTTGAATTTGCTAGCGGCTAATCTCCGAGGCTTTGCAGCTTGCGCTGATGTTCATGGCCTTCAACAACAAAACACGGGAAACGATGATTCTAAATTGGCACTCTATAATTAACAAAAGAAACTATAAACCGATTCTAAAAACTCACCGTGACAAACCGCTCGCCGATTCTAAATTGGCACTCTACAATTAACAATAGAGATTATAAACCAATTCTAAAAACTCACCGTGACAAACCGCTCGCTATTTTCAAACCATTAATGAAACCAAACCTCGAATCTAAGTTGAGCTCTTTGATTCGCTCTGCGAGGAAGGAAAGAGGTTGCCTAAAAAGCCCCCAATATTTACAACAACAAAACGAAACCCAAAGTCCCAAAAACATCTCTAATTCAACCCTCTATACATTCATTTTAAACACAAAATAACAAAATATCTCACAGAGATACCATTTGCAAAATACATAAACATACATATATATATTTATGTATAATTAATTAATTATTCCACATAGTCTTTGAATTAGAAGAGACATACTAATAATTAGAGGGGGAAAATCCTTGTTTAGTGTCTTAATTTTAGCCGTTCTTAAACGTTTCTATCACTAATTTTTCAAACTTTTATAAGCTGACACTTTGATAATTATGGAAACTTTATTATAGTGAGGGTATTCAAGTCATTTCTTCCGATTGAAATAGCCATGCAATTTAATTGTGTCATAAAATCACAATTCATATCTATTAATGTTATTCTATAATTAATTAACCCATCCAATGAGAATGTCACGAGTGATGGGTTACAACGGAAATAAAGGATAAGAGTGGGGGCAAAGATGGAATAGAACATTGTTGTCAGTAGCAATACACAACATGAAGTCATCCACGTGGATGATGTATGGTGGTTCTACGGAAAACAATGCATTTATTCATAAACAAAATACTCAAGAGGGGGCAAGTTTGGGCTAATAGAGTATTTGGGCTGGGCCAAGTGGGGGCAATTGTCCCCACTTGGGCCTACATGACTCCGCCCTGATTGGACATGATCACTAGCGACTAAAGAGGGTTTAATTTTTTATTTTTTATAATTAAATCTTAAAAATTGTTCAACAAAAAAATAGAACTATCTTGATAGGATGTACACGTGGTATCAAAATTTAAAATCATGTTGCTAAAATAAATTATCGAAAATTGCAGGATGTAAGATAAGATCAAACTGTAGAAAAAAAATACAGTTTAAGACGTTCGTTACGCGACATATATAAAATGCTGATCTTAATCGCTATAATATAGTTTAATTAGAAAGAATTTAGATATCTCATAATAAAATAAAAAGTCTTACGTCTTCATGGTTTTTATTGTATTTATATACTTAATAGTTAAACTTATATATGTGTTGAAAATTCGAGGGCAGCTGGAACTCCGGTTTTCAGGAGATGGAGAAGCATGAAATTGCCTGGCACCGCGGACATGTCTGAAGGAGTCGAGCACCGAGGTATTATCTCTGCTATGATCGGTCGATTCGCTATGTTTTTATTCCCTTTTCACTAAAGAAGATAAAACATACACTTAATTTATACACTTAATTTTTTACCATGATAATCTATTCATATGAAGACCCTCTTTTACAATGCGTCGGTTTTTCTCCTATTTTTTAGGCATGAAACAGAACGATCGGACGAACCTAACGGATAAAGAAGCGAGCCATTTAATGTCAGTGAACCTTTCAGAGATTTTCAACTACTTAATTGACAAGATATTGTGAGTTGTGTTTCATGACTTCAACATTGTCCCTGTTGCAGGATAATGATGAGTGCCTTGGATCGCTGATAGGCGACGAACGAGCTACGAACGATGCATTCTTCTTTCGCTTGTGATGTATTTACCGCGCACGAGAAGGGTTTTTCGCAGGGTTTGATATATTCAACTACAAAGAAGGGTTTTTCACAGGGTTTTGGAACTATATGTATGTAAAGGCATATTCAACAATGGCTCTGTAAGAGTGTTGTGTATATATATATGAGATATTGTGTGTTTGCTTTAGCCCTTTGTATAATTACCATCGGCTTCTTTATCATTTTGCTTCGGTTTTTCAGTTCGGTTTACTTTTATATATGCGAGAAAAACACTGAAGAAGTGAAGGGCTTGAATGCTCTACATGAGCCTTGGTCATGTAGATTAGTAGTTTTGGAGGCTTAGTGCGACAGTCACTAATCCCGTGAGCCATGAGGGCAAGAACGGGTAAGCTGTGCAGTCCCACATCGCCTGGGCAAGGGGGATGTGCTGATGGGACATTCCCGAGACTGTGCAGGTATGGCACGGTTATCGGAGATCATATATGTATGGGACTGTATTGTCGAAGAGGCTACCGAAAAGAATTCATACCCATCCCAGGACTACTCCAAGCAAAGCACGCTTAGCTTTGGAGTTCCTATGAACGAGCTACCGAAAAGAAGATGCATCTTGTTGATATAGGTAGTACCAATCAATTCTTTTAAGCCTCTTCGACAATACAGTCCCATGCCTGTATGATCTTCGATAACCGTGCAGTCTCATACCTGTACAGTCTCGGGAACGTCCCATCAGCACTTCCCCTTGCCCAAGCGATGCGGGACTGCACAACTTACCCGTTCTTGCCCTCTTGGCTCACGGGATTGATGACTGTCACACTTAGTATCATAAACAATGCCCAATATTCACGTGGCCGTCTATGTTTTCTTGTCGGAATCGACTGCGTCCTTAACAGTTGAGATGTTTTTGGTCGCGCTTCCGTCGATCAGCACTCTAAACTTCGATCTGTTTGTATATAATTTTATAATGGTCAATTACAGCGGAAATACCAAACCTTTAGCCACGTAGCACAATATATGAAAGAAATTATCTTTCTCTTCTCTATATCTCTAGTAAAGACTCATTACAAGTATAATCGGGAAATTTTATCGAGCTTTCTAATCAAAAGACTCGGTATTGAGGTCTTTTGGTCTCGGTCTTGACAATAACGGAAACACTTGCATATTTAATTATTGATACACGGACAGTAATCAATTATATCCCTAATATTTTAAAATTTTAAAATTTCAAGATATTTTTCTTTCTAGTTAACATTATATATTTGAATCAATTTGCTCGCACAACTCCGATTTCCAATCCTCGTATCAAGATGTTTACACTTAGGTAGCGTTCACTTCGCTGTAATTGGTTGACTGTAATCGTAATCGTAATATATTGGAATCGTAATCGTAATTGATTACAATGTTTACTTGTACAGTTGTAATGAAGAAAGGAAAGATCATTACATTGTTTAGTACGACACAATATACAACGTAATCACTAAATATTTACCTAAATACCCTTACATTTATAATCTTTGATTTATTTTAATTTTAAAACTATTCCTAACAAGCACCTCGAGTCCCCATTACATCTTTTAAATATTTATTTTTATGTGTACGTTTATTATAATATTTATTCTTTTAAATTGTATATTCTGTAAATTATGTTGTGTGCGTCTGAAACATAAAAATTATGTTGTGTGTATGTTTATTATTATTTATTATATTGTAATATACCGTATCTAATATATACTGTGTGTATGTCAACATTTGATTATGTGTCTTTTTATATAAAGCTATATATATGGTATGTGTCACACCCCTAAAGTCAGGGTAGGACTGGGGTGGGACAAGTCTTGTCGGGGATCCGTCGCTGGGTAAAATCCGGGTAGAATGTCTAGGTGTAAGGGTAGTCTAGGTGGGCTTCGGTAACGAAGGGCTAGGCGACTACGGCAGGCCTCGAGGACTTGCCATCCCGTTGCCTGTGGCGTAGTGCTGGTCGGGAGCTGAAGCCGCTCTCCTGACGAACCCAAGGCAGGGTGAAACCAGCGATGGCGACAAACGTGTGGATGGCTGACTCGGTTAACGGACTTACCGAGTGCCGCACGGGAGTCTTGCGGGTGGGTCCGTTTGACCCTGTGACAAGTGGTATCAGAGCCAGACTGACGCTGCTTCGTGCCCGTGTGCGGGGTCGCTGCCACGAGGATGCGTTTGCGGTCTGGGGGAAAATCCCCAAAGCTCACAAGGAGTAATGATGCGTAGTTCTGCCAACCGCTCTGGAGGAGTAGGCAGGAGACCTTTCCAAGGGAGGCGAAGGGAGGGATATATAACCTCACACGCACGTGCGCTTTGCGAGTTATCAAGGGCGTGCTCGAAAGGCGAGCATGATTGAAGATCTTAATCGACGAGGGCGTCGATTCAAGCCGTTGGGGGAGAGTTTGTCACACCCCTAAAGTCAGGGTAGGACTGGGGTGGGACAAGTCTTGTCGGGGATCCGTCGCTGGGTAAAATCCGGGTAGAATGTCTAGGTGTAAGGGTAGTCTAGGTGGGCTTCGGTAACGAAGGGCTAGGCGACTACGGCAGGCCTCGAGGACTTGCCATCCCGTTGCCTGTGGCGTAGTGCTGGTCGGGAGCTGAAGCCGCTCTCCTGACGAACCCAAGGCAGGGTGAAACCAGCGATGGCGACAAACGTGTGGATGGCTGACTCGGTTAACGGACTTACCGAGTGCCGCACGGGAGTCTTGCGGGTGGGTCCGTTTGACCCTGTGACAGTATGGCTGTGTGTAAGCGTTGTTTGAGAGAGAGAGAGAGAAATATGTGCGTTTCAGAGAGAGAACGTGTGAGAGAGAGATAAATTGGGAGTTAGTTTTGAGAGAGAGTAACGAGTGAGAAAATACGAAATAAAAAAGTGGAAGAGAGAAAGTCCTAAAATAGTGGGAAAATGGGGGATATTTTAGTAAAATTAAAAGGAGAAGAGAATTGTAATCTGTAATCTTTATTACATCAAAAAAGTCTATTTTGATTACATTGTAATGCTAATTACGTTGAACATTTTTGTAATCGTAACTAGACATCGTAATAAGTAGTTGCGCTTATTACGATTACGCCCGATTACGCCCAATTACACCCAAGTAAACGGGGCCTTATTAGTTTTCCATTGAGTACCGGTTTTTTTGGTATTTGGATATTACGCATGCCAATTTTTTTACTCATTCCAGTAGGGATTATCGTATAAGCTAACTAATTGTAACAAAAGGGAGACAAAAGTAACAAAAGGGAGACAAAAGTATCAAGAATGATACCTTTGTTTAGGTCCTTGTGGAGCACCAGCATTATAGAATTTCAATGATTACCGGTTACTGGGAATTCACCGTCCCACGTCCCATCATTGAAACTATAACGTTCCTTTTTCTTAGTCTGAACTAACGGACAAGTGTCGGTCACCATCACCAGACTTTATGATACGCATCGCCGTGAACGAAAAGCTTGACTTCTCCCCCCGAAACGGCAAATTCTCCGGACCCAGCATCTCTCCGCCTGAATTACCCTTCTACCCCCAGACAATAACGCTAAAAGTTTAGTTAGGGCCTGGCTAATGGTAAATACGACACAGGAGACCGAGAGAGAGAGAGACGGAGACCGAACTAGAACGTAACGTAGGTGGTGACGTAAGAGTCCCGTGACGCCGGTGAGGATGAGTTGCGAGCAGTGGCCAATGAGAGGGCGCCACGTCAGCAGTCCCATCCCTCGTATCGTACGCCCCCCGACGGTAGCCGTCAAACCCCAACTACTCCTTGTCTTTTCCGTCAACCCGCAAACCCCACATTCCTTCTTCCTTCCCCGCACACCCACGAACCAGATTCCTCAAACGGATCAAGCTCCGGCGAGTTCTCTCTCTCTCCGATCTCTCTGAGCTTCGTGCGCGGATCAAACTCGGAGCTTTCGGTTCCTTGTTTCTGAAGAAGGTGCGTTCTCTTCGATCTTTCATGCACCGGTGATCTCGGTGACCTAGGGTTTTGATTTTGTGCTCAGATCTGAGAAACTTTCGTTGGGTTTTTCTGACCGATCTCAATTTGGAAAGAGAGATTGGATTCGATGGAGGAGGATGACGAGATCCAGTCGCACATGTCGCCGGGGAGTGATTCGCCGGCTTCGGGGACGCCGGCGGGGATGATTACGGTGACGGTGGCGGCGGCGGCGCCGCTTGAGCAGACGCCGGAGACGCCGGCTCAGCCGGTGCAGAACGCTCTGACGCTGGCGCTCCCGATCCAGACGGTGAGGAACGGCAGCGGCGGGCGGGAGGATTGCTGGAGCGAGGGCGCGACGGCGGTGCTGATCGAGGCGTGGGGGGAGAGGTACTTGGAGCTGAGCAGAGGGAATTTGAAGCAGAAGCACTGGAAGGAAGTGGCGGACATGGTGAGCGCGCGGGAGGACTACCGGAAAACCCCGAAGACAGACATTCAGTGCAAGAATCGGATCGACACGGTGAAGAAGAAGTACAAGCTCGAGAAGACCAAGCTCGCCGCGGGCGGGCCGCCCAGCAAGTGGCGGTTCTACGACCGGCTCGATTACTTGATCGGCCCCACCGGGAAGCCCTCCGCGGGTCACGCTGTGGCTGTGCCCAATGCCTCCGCTCAGCTGCAGAAAGTCCCGGTGGGGATCCCGGTCGGCGTTTGCGGGGTTGGTCGTTTCCAAACCGGGCAGCGAGATGTGAAACCGTTACATGTTTCAGCAAAGAGCCAGTGCATCAAGCTGAAGAGTCGAATTCCGGCCGCTGAATCCGCCTCCTCCGGCGAGGCTTCCCCGGCATCCACGGACAGTTTTCCGATGGAGCACTATGAGAGGAAGCGGCCTAGGATGGCGAGGGAGATGAATCTGAACTCGAAAACGATTGATTTTCCTCCGAAATTGATATCGAATTCGGGCAGAGGAGGGAAGGAGAAGAAGGGCGGGGCGCTGAGGGAGCTGACTCGGGCGATTCTGAAGTTTGGCGAGGCGTACGAGCAGGCGGAGAGGTCGAAGCTGCAGCAGATCACGGAGATGGAGACGCAGAGGATGAAGTTCGCTAGGGACGTGGAGATGCAGAGAATGCAATTCTTCATGAAAACGCAGCTGGAGATGTCGCAGGTCGAGCACGGCGGGCGAAGAGGGGTCGGGGTTGGAAATGCTGGTAATCACCATAGCCAGAATAACAGTGATAGTACCAACTGAACTGAGCTTAGAGAAAAGCTTTGCTGATTGTGAGTTAATTTAGTAGTTTCCTCTTTATGTGATGAACGTTGGAAACAGATTTGCAATGTGACTGGAATATTAAAAACTAGCATACAAAAATTTGCTCTAAGAATTTCTTTAATTACACATAAGCGAGGCCAGTAGCCGGAAATGGCATGCCACGGCCGGACGATTACTGAAAATTGACAGTCATGTATGGATATTCCGGCATTCGTATATATAAATATATATATTTTTATATTAAATAAAGCATCTGCAAATCGTGGAAATGGCCTGCCACGGTCGGTTTCCGCGTTTGCTGAAAATTGATAGTCATAGCAGGGGAGCCACACTCAGCAGGGCTCCCCTAGGCCACATGCGGGCACAACATTTGCGCGCGCCGCGCGGAATTTTTAGGTGTATACACAACGGGCCTGGTCTAACAAACCAAAAGCATCGAAATCACGACAAGAACTCTTTATTATACCAGAGTAGTGCGCAGGAAAATAGTTTTATCATTGAAAGAAGAAGAAAAAAAAGTGTTTTAATTTGATTTTTTGGAGTCAAATATTCTTTATTGATTGCTTACTTTAACAAGGTAAATCTTTCAGTAAAGGGAATTGATTAAGCTACATATGTTTTTACACTTTACCAAATTCTCAACTGCTTTGTTTAATTTAATCCAAGGTAAGTGAATTTTGACATTGGGGAGCAAATCCAGAAAAAATAATGGTAAGTTTAATAGTTTGTTGTAGTGTGGCAAAAGTAAAGCCTGAAAAATGGGAGAATCTTATTACTCGTGCTTGTTTTTCTTCACCGTGACTCACCAAAAATTCAATGGTTTCCTTGTCCTCAAAGCATCAAACCGACAAGTATTACATGCGATGGGATTCAAGCAAGCTACAAAGTCCATCATCAGACAGAAGCTTAGTACTCAAAATAAATACAACTAAAGCATTCATTGTTTATCGATTTTTAAAACCTTACATTAATTATCCATCGACGTGTTATCGGGTGGTATTCGGTTCCCGAGCTCTTAACTTTGATCGTAATTACTCTAATGTGTTGTTATTAGGCGAGAGAATTATGATAAACAAAAAGAACTTTGACGGCATTCTATAAGTCAATATTATATTTCAATTATTCACACACATATTACATATATATATTATATATAGCTTCCAACTGGTGCATGGCTGTCTTTTAAATCGGAGCAGCACCAACACGGACATGAAATCATGAATCATGCAATGCAACAATATAATTTAATATTCAATTTTATTGTGTCTTATCGATACTCGTATGTAATCTTGGTATCTTACTATGTATTTACATATTATATTCATTTTCCTATTCAATGGAAATTCGTTTCTTATAATATTTGAAAGTGTCAGTCTTTTATTGGTGAAATGCTAGCTTTGGAAGTCAAACAACGTATGTTCTCGAGGCAACTCAGGCAAGACCGTGGCACGCGATATTTGCCACCGACTATTTAATTTTCTTTCTGAAAATATACTTGCGGCTAAAGTATTTAAAAGTATTCAAATAATTTAATACATAGTAATTTTTACTTTTATTACATTATTAAATATATTTAAAAAATTATATATTAATTTTATTTTATTTTCGTTTGAAAAAGCTCTTCACAAGTATTATAAATTGTTAATGCAAGAAAAATGACTTTAACTGAGAACTCGATCCACAGTTCGAGCCCCGGGCCAGACCCGGTGGTGGCGTGGGTGGTCAAAGTTGGAGTCAACACGGGTTGACTTGTGGTCGTCAAAGCTGGAGGCCATTCCTTCGTCTTCGGCGAGCTTCCAAGCTGTTTTTGGCAATCTTTGATGTATATCCTTCCTTGGCGAGCTCCTTGGCTTGGCGAAACTCCGGGCTGTTCTTGACGGCCCTTAGAGATTTTCCTTCCTTGGTGAGGTCGTCGTCGAGGGAGGACCTGCAAAAAAGGGTAGATTGGTCCCGCACCCCCTCGCTTATGGTTAGGCTAGGCTGCCTACGTATCTCAGTGAGAATCATGTCTCACGTAGTTCGGGGTTAGTAATAAATGGATGACTGACGATGTGGTTCGGCTCGTCGGAGATGCCGATGTTGGCAGTGCGGGGGTGACCTTTGCCAATGGCAAAAGGTATTATCAGCAAGGGTGTCGTGATAGATGGCGCGGGTGTAGACTTACTCGTGTGGCGAGGGTCTTGACCGGCGAGGGTAGTCTTGGACGACACCTGGAGAATATCAGGCGAAGTGTATGGCTTTGTCGAAGAATTGGTCTCTGTCAAGTCTCAACTCTATTCGATCACTCCTGACGAGCTTTTAGTGGTGGCGAAGACGCCGACCTAGGCGGGACCAGAAGAGGGGGGGGGGGGGGGGGGGGGGGGGGGGGGTTCTAGAGAGAAACCAGAGAGAGAAGCTCTGGAGAAAGTTGAGAGAGAGTGTGTCAAATGAGGAGGATATGGGCCTTATTTATAGGTAAATTGGGTAACTACTTCTCCCTGAATTGAGGGAAATTAATTCCCCTTTATTCCATTAAATAAATGGCGCCATCTCCCTTGCCAGAGGAAGCTTGCCGCAGCTCCCTGTCGTGGCAAGGGGGTCGCCAGTTGCTTCGTGGGTCGTCTATAGCGTCTTCCGCGTGTCCGCAAGCTTGTATACTGAGTCCGGAGGAATCTAGAAGACTTCCTGATTACTTTCGTAAGCTCGGATCACCTCGTCGTGTGTAATTATTGCAAGTTATCTCTTCGTCCATGTCATTGGCGGGGGAGGGGGGAGGTTCGTCAAGGCGAGGAGACTCGTCAGGAGACCTCGCCAGAAGGCTCGCTAAGAGACCTTGCTACGGTTGCCTTTAATGATGATAGGCTTTGGTCTTGGGCTTCATCTTCTGGACCTTCGGGGTTCCGGGTCTCGCCAAATGTGTTGGGTCTTTGGCCCTTGGTCTTTGACTTTGTTGGTGGGCTTTGACTTTTAGCAATAGGGCTCAAATTTTAGATAGCCCGAAAAATGCACATAACATAAATTATCTTTTGATACGCCAAAAATTCGGTACATGAGATTCTTCTATAAGCTCTTAATTTCCTCCTCGAAATTACTAGCAACTATCTTCACTACCGCTCCAGCTCCCTCGGACTTATTACATTCAAAAGGGCTTCGGAAAAAAAATATTGAAAGGCAATGCTCAATTATCAACGGCCGGCGGCCACTACACTCTCAAAATTCAAACCCGAAAATCAGATTTCACATCCAAATAATCACCTAAAATGTCTCTGATCTGAGCACTTGATTGCACAAGCGCGCTCAATCGTGTCAACATGTGTATAAAAGGCTATAAGCAATTACTTCACAAGGTTTTTCAATAATATATATATATATATATTATATAATATGTAAAATTGTAAATGTATATTTACATGTTGTGTAAGCAGTGTAACTATGATTTAGCTTAAAATTAGATTAATGGGTCATTAACTAGCTGCTAATCATGATAAAGTTAAACTCTCTGGCTAAAATGAGAGATAGATGTGGACCCATCAAGAATATACGAGTCCTCCTTGTGTTATTTCTTGGAAGTATTTGAGTAGTTTGTGGCATCTGATAGATTAATGTATTTGTTGATATAAAAAATTGAACACCGATCGAATATATAAAATATTATCCTTCGAGTACTTTAACCATAAATTTTTAATTTTGGAAAATGTCGCTAGTTATTATAATTTGAAGGTATTTATGCCGGCTCTAAAATAAAATCAGAGATGAAAATTGGTCGCTAAATAGTACACACGTGGCAAAGAAGATTCCGAATTGGGACACGTGGCAATGAGCTATTGGGACAGAGAATTTGGCAGCAAGCGGATTGGACTGACAGTGGGATCCACCCAGACTTGTTTGATCCAAGGTTTAAAATGCCGCTTGCCGATGTCGTTTCGCATTTTTCGTTTTACGGATATATCGCTTGCCGATGGGTATGTCGATGGGCAAATGGTAAAAAAAGGGCATGCCGCATGCCGCATATACCGCATATACCGCATGGGCATACCGCATGCCGATTGGGTTTTCGATGGATATTTTGTAAAAAATATTTGAGTATTTAAGCAAGATATTTATATAGGTTCAAAACTAAATATTTAATAAATACAAGACATAATTGTATATAACAAAATACATTTGTAACTTAAATATGTAGGTGAAATGTGTAATGTTAAGTCAATTTATTAGTTGAAGTGTATAACATTAAGTCAAATTATTATGTGAAGTGAATATGTATGTTAAGTGTGTAATATTAAGTGAATATGCATGTTAATTGTATATGTGTATGTTAACAAATTTAATATTAGTTGAAGTGTATAATATTAAATGAATGAATATATATATATATATATTAAGTGTATATGTATTTTAGGTGAAGTTAATATGTATATTTGTATAATATTATTTGAAGTGTATAATATTAAGTTAAATTATTAGGTGAAGTGTATGTTAAGTGTGAATGTGTGATATTAGCTCTTGTGCAAGTATAATTATTTTTGCCAAAAATTTAATTGGTATTTTTGCCAAAATCTACCAAAAGTTTAACTTTTAGCGAAATTCCATCCATTTTTCGCACATTTTACACACAAAAGCGAAAAACGAAATTCCATCCACTTGCCCATGCGAAAAATGCGAAAAATGGTAAAAATCCAGCGAAACGACATGGTTTTCGTTTCGCATACCTCCGAAAAACGAAAATCGGTCGAAATATCGACCGATTTTCGCGAAATTTTACACCTTGGTTTGATCCATTTATTTGATGGACAGTGGGGACTGAAAATGAAGGTTCAGAAAAATAAAAATAAAAAATTTAAGGTTCAGAGAAAATAAAAATAAAAAAACAGGTTACCAAATATCGACTGATAAAGAAAGATGAATTTCCATATTTAAAACTAAAAGATTTTCTTTTTCTTTTTCTTTTTAGGGTCAATATTTTATGTTTGTATCATTCTATGTTACGCACTAAGATACAAAAATAATGCTATGTAAGAATATTTTGTGTTATTTTATAGCAAAATAATTTTTCTTTTCTTTTTTTTTTCGTTTTTATTTATTTATTCTCTTTAGCGCTAACTCTCGCCTTCGATGTCCCTCAAAATAAAAACCTCTCGCCTTCGATGCTCTTTACATATTTCGATTTTCTCTTCCCATGTCGTACTCAAAATAGTTTATGTTATTTTGTTATATTTTTAAAAATACATATTTCGTTCGCATTTTTTATGTGCTTTAATGAAAAAAAAAATATAGAAGTGAAAATTCACCTTTAACAGTATAAAATTTTATGCGTTTCTCAAAATATTAGATAAAAATGTATAACTTTCATCTTCTTTTATTATTTTTAAACGCGTTGATGAAAAATAACTTAAAAGTTGGGTCAAAATTTTATCATATCAAAATTTATAGAAAAGGACATTTTATAATCTCATAACATACTTAAAACTCAAAAATGTAAGTGGAGTCATTATATTTTTCAAATTTGTCTTATGAAATTGCCTTGTGCCTATCAAAACAAAATTGACCTTGTCTTTATTTATTTGAGAATTTCACATCATCCAGATGTAGTAATAAATATACTAGGATAGTAAATCTTCCCCTTTGCTTATGGCAAAAATCACAATTTTGGACCATCACAAATTTATAATGAGCACTAATTGATGGGTCGATTAACCAAGTGAAAATCAATTTGTTTATAGGTACCACACATGTCAATTCGCATTTATTTTCAAGAGTCCATAAATACCCTCTCAAGCGTGACACTCTGAAAATCGATATCAATGTGTGTGTGTGTTTTTATTTTTTATTTTTATATATATGTAATAATGTATGACAATAATTACTATAGTTTCTAATAGTACGTTGTAATTGCTATTTTTATCATGTGTATAGGGTTAAATTACAAGTGTTACACCTAAATAAGAATATATAGTAGCCATGAGGACCATTTTATGCCTTTAATTGGAGGATTAAGACTGTAAACAAGGACCACATTTTTTAATGAGCTACACATACATGTATATATATATATATATATATGATTATAATTCATAGATTTATTTATTATAGGCCATTTAATAATTGATGAAGAAAAAATATGAAAAAGAAACTTGTTGTATAACGTGGCATAGGTGCATAGCTCGTGTTCTTTGATAATTGATTTAAAACTTCCTAAGGATGACAATTAATAATGTTATATATCATTTTAATATATAAACAATGACTATGTTTAGGCATAAAAATGAAAAGGGTAGGTGAAAATATTATATTCTCGTTATGTAAACTATTCCGACTAATGTGTTTCGATTATTTTATATTGCAGACTCTTGACGTCAAATTGGAATAACTATCACAATTTACGAGTTATTATTGTTGAGAATTTTCGGTAAAAGCTCGTGAGATCCATAAGAGTTTAACTACCAAAGCTTAGTAGGTCTCACTTTTAAATCAGTCTTGTCGTCACTTTATCAAATGAAATACTAGGGATACTTACGGGTTTAAATCATAGGGGGAAGCATGTCTATCATTAAGGGGACTCTAGCCCCCCCCAAATTTTTAATTTTTGTATTTTTTACCCCTTAAAATTTTTGTTTTTGTATTTTTTAGTGCTAAATTTTTAAAAACTACAAATTCGCCCCTCCTTTGCAAAAAAAATTTAAACCAGCCCCCCTAATGATAAAATTCTAGTTCCGCCACTGGTTTAAATGTAGATGTCGATGACGTTTCGTTCTCTCCATTTTACGGGTGTGTCGACGGAAATATCAACAAGAAAGTCGAAAAAAGGGCATGCCGCATAAATTTCACTGGCATACCACATATTGACATAAATATGGACCAAAAAGTTGAAAATAATTTTGAATATTTCGATAATTTTTTTTTATAACAAAATTACTTACTTATCACCATAATACAATAATACATAAATAACTAAAACATCACTGCCCATCCCAACCTCGGAGACACAAGTAGCCAACTTGATCGATTGATGCCCTCACTCTCCCATCAAGGCCGATGGCCTTTTCGGGCCGGTATATCGGACCTCCAAAAGCTCACTCTCGACAACTCACATATACACTTATTACTTTTCACAAAGAGAGCAACTTTCGTTGGAGGCCGGACCCATAGTGCCCATCACAATGAAGTACGTACGTTGTTAATAATGCAAAACCATTAGAATTATGTGTGTCCATCTTTTTTTTATTTTTTATTTTTTTATTTTAATACCTATTAACCTCACTAATTACAATTATTATTATCATTATATTAGTTGACATGAAAAAATAAAAAATATTAAAAAGACCGTTTGAGCGAGGTTCTTGAGATTGGATATTATGTAAATTTTAACAAGTAAAAACTAACCAACAAGTTGTTGCAATATCATTACAGTTTACACGAACTCTAGAGTTATTAAACGTAAGTTAAAAGCAAATGAATAATTGTAAGGAAAATTATCCTATTCGAAGATTAGCCACGTTTTAAAATACAACCGTTTCAGAAAAAAATAAAAAAAAACATAAGTAACGAATTTACAAACAAGTACACATTATGAGAAGTATAAACAGTGATAGTAAGAGGGTTATTGTGACATAAATAATTTACATTACTTAGATACTATTTTACTGATGTATTCTGTCATTAAGTTATCACTAGATTCACTATATCTAAAATTGTCACGTTTTTATTGGAAAAGAAAGATAAGCGTTTTTATTTTATTTTTATAATTAAGTCGAATTTAATAAGATTTCTGGAATCTTGTGAAAAGGACAAATAAAACGTATGATAAAAGGAAAACAATTGTGCTCAATGTAACAAAAGTTTTTTAATAATTATTTTATTTCCTAAAATTCAAAAAAATTATGGGGGCAAAGTTGGAGTCTTATTTAGTGGGATTACAAAAATCCAAAATGTGTAATTATTTATTTATTAATGGGATTATTGTTTGGTGGATTGTGATTAACGAAGGGTATAATGGGAAGATTAAGTTCACTTTCACTTTCAAAACTTGTACCAATTTCAAAGGAACCGTTAAATTTTAGAATCTGCCTTGATTGATTGGTTACTCTACCGGAGCGGATTTTTGAACAGTTGACTGAGACCAAAGGCTTCGTTAGCGCTTGGAATGACTATACTACCCTTAGTTTTATTGAACCGTGGCTCATTTATATTCAATTATTCATGTTGGATTTTTCTAATTGGACCGTAGTGCCCTTTTATTGAACTATTGATTTAGTCACTGATCAGGAAAAATGTGAAGAAGAGTAATTTAAATGAGTATGTATGACTAATGATCAAGCAAATAAGTTCCTTAATTGCACTTAAACCTCACTTAAAATAGTTAACAATAGTAAACTTTAGAAGAGCATGGAAGCTTCTAATAATTTGTCAAATAATAAAATCAGCCAGAGAATATTGTATTAGAGTTGGAATTCGTCTTTTCTCTTGATTAATTTTAAACTTTTACATCACGTTGTTTTATTACGTATTTTAGGCATTATACGGTGGAAGTGGATAAATCAGATTTATCAGTTTACGACTTCTGTACAATTAGCGTTTCAGGGACGTTATTTAAATTATATTTACTCTATTTGTTCGCTTTCTATGAATTTTTCTTCTGTTTATATATGTATTTTTTTGAAATTAAATTTTTAAGTAAAACTAACGTACATCTTTATTTTCATTGTTGTTTTATGTTTGACTTTAGTAACATGTTAATCATTTTCATAATATCAAGACAAGAGAATGTATTAATATGAAAATGTATAACAACAGAAAAGACAAAGTACTTGAAATGACATGGACATGTCTGCGCATAACAAACCCAAAGAGGAAAAAAGAGGGGCTTAAAAGTCACAATTTCTCATTCTATGGACTAAATGGTCATTCCAAGTCAAGTAATTGAAGCCCATTTTGGTAAAATCACCGCCAAAAAGTCGTTCTCTTCTCTCGTCCTCGTTTATCAGATTTCACAAATTACAGAATTTTTTTTCTCTACAGTCACTCTCTCTCCTCACAGTATTTTCTAGAGAGAGAGAGAGAGAGAGAGAGAGAGAGAAGCTCAGCCCTCGAAAGAGGAAAAATAAATTCGAAAAACTACGATGAATACGAACGAGTAAAGCGAAAACCATCTTGTCATTGCACAATTTTGGAAACAGAAAGTAATATTCAAGAACACCACAGTAAATCGCACTAGAATATATATATATATATATATATATATAATTGAGAGAGGAGAGAGAGAGAGAGAAATGAGAGTACAGAGTTGAAATCCGATTGAGCAATCGAAGATCTCGGAGGCTGAGCTCTCAGGTACGTCTCCGATTTCTCCGATCAGCATCGCATTTCTCTCCATTCTGTGGATTCTCTTCTCTCTTTGCAACTCTATCTGCTCGTGGTGAATGTAATGCGGTCTTTGCTTCTCGCATTGCTTGCTTCTGGTCAGACTTTGGTCAATCTGGGGGTTTGGTTTTGTTTGATTCGGCATTTGGATTCCGATTTCCCCGAATCAGATCTAGAACATCTCTGCTTCTTCGCACAGTGTTTCCTAGTTTCTATTTTCGGAGAAAGTGTGCACATTTTAGTTCGTTTTACAGGTGATACGGATTTTAGGGTTAAGATCTGCTGAGCATTTTGGTCTGGAAATAGTAGGTTTATAACTTGTCTAGCGATTGGAAATGTGACTTGAGTTTTATGAGTTGTTTTCGCTCTTTCTTTCGACGATTCGAGTTGGTTGTAGCTTCTGAATGCTTTTGCCCATTTGGTTTTTCTTCTTTTCATTTCAGAATCCGCTTTTGACTTGGCGAATTTGCGATTACCAGGATCTGGCTTCTGGAATCTGTAATCTGAGTCATGAAGAGGGCGTAACCGATAACGGGTCATAGCATTTTGAAGGAAATCATCAGAAATGAAACCCGATACGCCTCTTGATTATGCCATATTCCAGTTGTCGCCAAGGCGGTCGAGGTGGGAGAGATATCGCTACTTGTCAGTATAAAGTTCTGATTTTTTTTTTTTTGGCTCATTTTCGTTAACGCGTCGTTCTTTCATTCTCCGCAGATGTGAGTTGATTGTCTCTAGCCATGGAAATACTGAAAAACTTGCATCGGGGTCGGTTAAGCCGTTTGTGACCCATTTGAAGGTCGCGGAAGAGCAGGCTGCTCTTTCCTTCCAGACGATTAAACTCGAGACCGAGAAATCTAGAAATGCTGAGAGTTGGTTCACCAAGGGAACCCTTGAAAGGTTCACTGATTATGATTCTTTTATGACTTTCAATCCACTGCATTGTTTATCCGTTATGTCTTAGGATATAATTTTTATTTTATGGACTAAATGTGCCTTTCGATTATATAGGTTTGTGCGGTTTGTTAGTACGCCAGAGGTCATGGAACTGGTCAACACATACGATGCAGAAATGTCTCAGTTGGAAGCAGCCCGGAAAATATATTCACAGGTGAATTTGCCGTAAATTATATGCCGTGCACTGTGCTAAGCGTACCACTTTGCCTCTAATTTTGATTTTCGTTTAACCTTAACCGGTCTTGTACTATCAGGGAATGGATGATCAACCTCCGGGATCAGGTGTGCTCCACAATTCACATTATGTTGTGCCACTTAATTTTTAATTTCACTCTCTTACTTTAGTAGCGGAAAATAATGCATTTCAATATGATATGCTGGTAAAAGAATGATTGTCTTGGACAAGTTCAGAAACTTTATATAACTTTCACTCAGTGAGCGATTCGGTTAATAATTGCAAGCTCGGTTTTAGTCTTACTTACAACGGAGTGATTAAAATTAAACCACTTCCGAAGACTACTAAGAATCATGTTTATTTTCTTCTGAGTTCTAATTTGATCAATAGGTTAGGCTGGAAAAGCTTACACTCAGGGAAGGTAAATGCATAGGAAAAAAAGGTTTATCATCACTTTGATGTTAGATTAATGAAGAGTTTACCTCCGAAATTGAGATATAACAATCTAGTCTAGGTTTAGCGGTCACGTTTAATTAGTGAAAAGTTTCCATGAACATCATTGGGATGGTTCTGTTCCTGCCCTTGAAGGAAAGACCGTTCATTGTTATTTATGAGCAGAGTTTTCGAGAATCTCATCACCTCAGGGAGTTTCTCTTTTACTTCTACCTCAGGTCCTATCGGGGTGATTCGGGATTTTTGGTTTTGGAATTTTGTAAGACCTAATATAGTGTGGGGAGTATTCAATCTCACTAACATGCTCTTGAGAATTATCCAGTTCTGACATTGCCTGATGACTTGTCCGAATAAGAAAGAGTGCAATTCTTTTTTTTTTTTTAATAATATATTTATGTAATGAGACTGTAAGAGTGTAAGTGGGTGAAGCTCCAAAAATTGCTCTTTTTGGCGGATTTTTGTGGCTAAGCATTCCTTTAGTTTAGTTTGTACTCTACTTGCAGAAATCATTCCTCAATCGTTTTGTTTATTTTACTTCAGGAGGCGTTGGAACAGGAATAACGGCAGCAGCAGACGCCACAAAGTAATAATCTCTCTATTTTTTAAAAGATTTTAAAAATCATATTAAAGCGCTGAGGCAGACGCCTCACCAACAGCAATAAGGCGTGCACCTCAGTTCCGGGATTTATGGCATACGCCATTAGGCGATTTCTTCCACCCCAACATGAGGCGCTCCTTAAAGACATAAACCATGATTTTTCTTCTACTTCAAAACTAAAGATTTTATGAATCCCACAAAATCTCCCCACATTTTCTTTTTCTTATTTCTCTCCATTCAAAACAATTTCATGGTTTGTCCGCATTTGACGACACCTACCGAAACTAATTAGTAATTATCACTCTTCTCCAGCAAATTATTTTGTGTTGCTCTAATTCATTATTTATGCAGGAAGGAGCTTCTGAGAGCAATTGATGTACGGCTTTCTGCTGTTAGGCAAGACTTAACCGCAGCTTATGCTCGTGCAGCTGCGGCTGGCTTCAATTTTGATACCATCTCCGCTCTCCAAATCTTTGCAGATCGATTTGGCGCCCACCGTTTAAAGTGAGTATTTTCCGTTGTGATCTTAGTCTCTCTGTTTTCAAACAAAATTAATGCACATATCTATATCCAGACCCACAAGCTCGTGGCTGCACTTATATACTCGCAATATGCACACCATGAGCGCATGCTTTATATAAATAGAATATACCTATATAGGAAATTGTTCCAAGATTTCGGGTGTTTGAGATCCTTCTACTTGGTCATTTTCTATAATGCCTGTCATTAATTGTTTGATCTTCTAGTTGAAGCCTTGGATTTGAGCGATCTAACCTGAATGAAGATAGGCACCTTGTCTGTCGTCTTAGTCTACCCCATGTACTATGGCTTCCAAAATGGGATTTATCGAGTTTTATGATCTCTTAAAACCTATGAAGTTTATAGTAAATTAGGGATACTGGGGGCAGTTATGCAATCGGTCTCCATGTACACCCATCTTAATTTTTTTTATGGTAAATGTACCCAAGTTTCAATACTTGCAACATTTCTTTAGAAGTTGTATTCAAATTGGACACAAATTACAATAACTTGGGTACATTTCTTGCACTAACCTAATCATTATCATCACGTTCACGTCTTTGCTCTGCTTTTTTCTAAAGCCTGGGATTTGATCTTTTAAGATGGGTCCCATGCACCACTGAATTCGTCAATTTTTGGGCACCATTATTATAAGATGAGATAGGGATGGGGTCCACTAGAATATGTCAAGAACACCACGATTGGATGTAACGTAATTTAGGTCTCAAAGGAAAACAATGGTTTAATTAGAAACGAGAAACACCAACTACCTTGTACTCGTCATGAAAATACTTTTCAACTGTATATTTATTGGGTTTTCACTTCTTGATATTGCGAAAAATTTATTTTATTGGGTTTTGAATTTTGTGCAGCGAAGCTTGCACCAAGTATATATCTCTTTGTCAAAGAAGACCGGACCTGAACAATGGATGGAAGCCAAGTGTCGACGACGGTGCCGTTAGATCATCATACGGATCTGACATGTCCATCGACGACCCCACAGAAGACTCTTACCGACCCCACCTCGACCAACCAAAACTCGCCACGTGTCAGAAACTCAAGCCCCTTTCTGTCAAGGAAGAGATCACAAAAGAGGAATCACAGAAACAAGAGGAGCCACCTCAGAGTGAGTCCTCTCCCACGTTTCCTCCGATCCCGGCAGGACCACCGGCCAGGCGGCTCAGCGTCCAGGACCGAATCAACCTCTTCGAGAACAAGCAGAAGGAGCAATCCGGTGCAGGAAGTGGCAGCAAACCCGTCATTGCGAAGCCGACTGAGCTCAGGAGATTGTCGTCTGACGTGTCATCGGCATCTGGTGGGCCCGAGAAGGCTGTTCTTAGAAGATGGAGTGGCACCAGCGATATGAGTATCGATCTGAGTGCAGAGAAGAAGGATACAGAGAGTCCCTTGTGTACCCCATCTTCTGCTTCTTCTGATTCTCACGCCAAGTCTAGTGCATTTATCTCGGTTAAAGCGGAAGTTAAGGATCACCAAAGATTGAATGATACGAGATTCGTTGATCAAGCCGAGGGGGAGAATGAGGAGTTGGCACCAAAGGTACAGGGCAATTCAAAGGATCAAGTGGTTTCACAGAGCCAAATCAAGTATTCTTCTTCAAGAGCCGATCATGTTGGTGGCTCGAGCGATCTGAAGGTTTCTCAGGAGAAACTGAAAACTTCTTCAAGCAGTCAGGATCTTTGCAGTGGGCTTAAAGATCAAGTGGGTATGGAAACTCAAGCAAGAGGGTTTTCGGATCATTTTGAAACTCATCAGGCAGGTTTTACGAGCAAAGGAGGAGACGTATCCTATGGCGGGTTCGCTAATAAGGTTGATGATTCAGAACCAGTTGATCCGACCGTAATTCCGTCTCGTCCTAGAGGTTATCGTAGTCATTCGAGATCTTCTTCAGGGCAGTTTGACTTAAGTGGCGGACCGAAAGCTAGGGAAGCATCTTCAGCTCAGTGGAGATCACTTGCTGGAGGATTTGATGGCAGCGAGAGTGAATTTACATCGTCCAATAATTATCAACTAGAGGCGGACGATATGGGAATTCAGAAACCAAAACTCCAGAAGTCTGTTAAGAAGTCTGCAAACAAAGACAGCAAGTCAGATTTGAACCCTAAAAAGGCTTCGGCAAGTCAAGAGAGCTCGACTACGACGTCGAAGTTGTCAGACGAGCAGGCTCAGAGAGTTAGGCAGACAAAGGGAAATCAAGAGCTCAACGATGAGCTTAAGATTAAGGCAAATGAACTCGAAAAGCTTTTTGCAGAACACAAGCTTAGGGTTCCCGGGAGCGAAAATATATCGAACAAGAAACCAGCAGTGGAGGAGTTTTCCTCTACAAAATTGCCCGAAAAGAGTACGCCGGTCGAATCTTCCAGTGGTGGACCGAGTAATTCGGCGAAATTCAGTACTCCAATTACCAAGAGGGATGTCTGTGGCTCTGGTGCCTCTCTGAGGAAGAATTTCTCAGAGCTCGGGCTTTCAGAGGATTCTAGGGGAAAGTTCTACGATATGTATATGCAGAAGAGGGATGCGAAGCTCAAGGACGAGTGGAGCTCTAAAGGAGCGGAGAAAGAAGCCAAGCTGAAGGCTATGCAAGAAAGTCTCGAACGAAGTAGTGCCGAGTTGAAGGCAAAGTTTTCGGGATCTGCCGAGAGACAGAATTCAGTATCAACTGCTCGTTGGCGTGCCGAGAAACTCCGTTCTTTTAATACACGCTCAAGCCTTAAGAGGGAGCAGGTAATTTTCTGTTCAGGGAACCCAATCGGTTAATTTAAATCTTTATTTCTAATGTTCAGGAGATATATAGTAGTCCCTGATATTTATTTGTGTCTAACAGTGTTAAGTTTCCTCTCGGTGAACAGTCAATAGATTCGCTTCCGAGTGAAGTGGATGAAGATCCTTTCGAATATTCTGGGCAGAAGTTATACGGACAAGATAGGTTTCTTAGCGAAGAGGCATCTTTGGGTGAAGGCGCTTCTCGACCTACTCAAAACAAGAAGCTTTTACCTAACCGAAATCTGTCTTTGTCAAATCCTAGAACAAACGCAGCACCGCCACCTCCAAGATCGGCGGTCAAACTTTCGAATCCCAATTCAGGCAGGCGAAGAGCTCAGTCAGAGAATCCAATGGCTCAGTCGGTGCCAAATTTCTCAGATTTCAGAAAAGAAAATACGAAACCCTACTCGGGAGCCGGAAAATCAGCTACACGCTCGCACGTGAGAAGCCACGTGCGGAGCAAAAGCATTAACGAAGATGCACCGTACATCAAGGAAGAGAGGTCGCAGTCGCAGCGGTCTCATTCGTTGAGGAAAAGCGCCGCTAGTCCCATGGAGTTCAAGGAAGCTACTTCTTTGCACTCCGAAGCTGTCTTGTCACAAGTTAAATTCGAAAAAGAACAGTCCGAACACAGTCTATACGAAAGATTTCTGAAAACTACAGAGGCCAAGCCCTTTCTTAGGAAGGGTAATGGCATAGGTCCGGGTTCTGGGGCTAGTGTTGCGAAATTGAAAGCTTCCGTTGCTTTGGAGGCTTTGCAAAATGAAGAGCTCGATTATTTCGGTTCCGAAGGAGATGTTTCTGGGGATATGGCTAAGGAAGAAGAAGAGGAAGAGGAAGAGGAAGAGGAAGAAGAAGAAGAAGATGAAGAGCTTGAAGCCATGACAGCAGAAGATTCTGCTCATGTCAACGGGAACTTGGGACCGAGTGGTAATTTGGAATCTGAGAACGGTGACTCCGCTAGTTCTCTCTCTCAATTGAATCCCACATCGGTTGCTGAATTACCGAAAGCCACAGTCGAAGCATTTCAAGAATCTCCGGGAGAAAGCCCTATTTCGTGGAACCACCCATATTCGTATCCTCACGAAGCGTCAGATATCGATGCTTCTGTAGATTCTCCGATCGGGAGCCCTGCTTCTTGGAATTCACACGGTCTTGTCCAAACAGACGCTGAAGCAGCTAGAATGAGGAAGAAATGGGGAAGCGCTCAGAAACCCGTCATCGCCTCTAATTCGTCGCATAATCAGTCCCGTAAAGATATGACAAAGGGCTTTAAACGTTTGCTGAAGTTTGGTAGAAAAAGTCGCGGGACCGATAATTCTGCTGACTGGATCTCGGCGACAACCTCCGAAGGAGATGACGATACGGATGATGGCCGAGATTTTGCTAATCGCTCGTCAGAGGATTTGAGGAAGACAAGAATGGGCTTCTTTCCCGGGCCATCTGATGATAGCTTTAAAGAAAGTGAGTTCAATGAACAGGGTATCTTTTCTATTAAAAAAAAAACTTTTAACTTCTTTTGTGTCTGAGATTTTTTATAAATCTTAATTTGTGATTTTACAGTTCAATCCTTGCAAAGCTCTATCCCTGCTCCTCCGGTAAATTTCCAACTGAGAGACGATCATTTGTCAGGGAGCTCGTTGAAAGGTAAAATCCACCTATTGTTCTCGCTAATCCCGCTGCATACTATTCTCGTTCTGTTTTATGTTTCCTAATAACGATGGAAACTTACAGCTCCGCGCTCATTCTTCTCGCTCTCTTCATTCCGAAGCAAAGGAGGCGAGTCAAAGCTCAGATAAGCGTTGGAGATCATTTTTCCAGACAGGGAGTGTATAGAACGATATGAATACGTTTTGATGAGGTCAGGCACATCATGCGCCATGAATCGGCATAAGATCTGCAACGGGACGGGACGGGACGGGACGGGACGAGTTCCACGTCACGGCAGCTGAGTTGGCATCTAATAGTGGTGTTGAGATGTGATGGTGTATATTTTTGATGAGTCGCTTATTGGCGTAATGTAATTGTGATTTTGGTAGTACAGAACAGAACAGAGCCAAGAACAGAGCCATTCTTTCTCCTTTTTGTGTGTGATTTGTACATCTAGACCTTTATTAGTTTTTTTTTTTCATTATAAAGATTACACATTTAGATATATCTACATTATACGTATACATGTATTACAGTAAGATGGTCCATTCCAATTTTCAAAACTAGATATATATATATATATCTATTATATACATAAATGGTAGATATAAGAAAATTATATTTTCCTTCTTGGATCGTACAAAATCATTGTGTTAAGTGAATATCTTCTCTTTGATATCTCCGTTGAATTACATATATATATATATGCCTATGATATAATGAATATAAATTCGAGAGGCAAGAGGATTCAGATGGTCTTGACTCGTGAATCATTTAAGCAATAAAAACGTTTCTTAAAAGGGTTAATGACGTCGAAAATACTCAAACTTTGGTCAAAGAACTCGTGTACCCAAAGTCGAAAAGTAGCGGCAAAAGTACCCAAAGTACATTTTGGGGCGTTGGCTAGTTATTTACGTCCATCCACTAACGGTGCCGTTAGCCTTGTTGACCGCCACGTCATCCAAAGTTAGGGTATTTATGCCGTGATAAACTAAAGTTTGGGTATTTATGCCGAGATAAACCATTTTTTTTAAAAAAATTCGGTTGCTCACATCATCTAAATAAAGGTTGAAACATTGTGGCTTTGGTAGGACTCGAACCCATCACCTCCCCTACATATAAGAACAACATAACCACTAAAACACATTTACCTCACGTTATATCTTGACAAAAATAAGATTATAAAAGAAACTTATTAATAAGTGACATAGTAATAGAAACATATGTTTTTTCTACCGGGTTCGGGTTGACTTATTAGGAGCGGGGCTGGGTTGAGCTTTTCGGACCAGGATCGAGTTGAGTTTTTTGGAACGGGGTCGGGTTGACTTTTTCAGACCAAGGGGTTCAGTTTTTCGGACTTTGGTTGGGTTAAATTTTTTGTACCGGATTCAGGTTGACTTTTTTTTTTTATACATGTTTGGTTGACTTTTAGGAACCGGGTCGAGTTGAATTTATTGATATTGGATTGGGATCGAGTTGAATTTTTGGGATCAGGTTGACTTTTTTATACATGTTGCTAAAAAAATTCAACCCGACCCCGTTCTAAAAAAAGTCAACTCAACCCCGCTCCGAAAAAGTCAACTCACCTCCATTCCAAATAAGTCAACCCGAACCCGGTGCGAAAAATACATATGTTTCTATTACTATGTCACTTATCAATAAGTTTCTATTTATATTCTTATTTTTGTCATGATATAACGTGAAGTGAATGTGGTTTAGTGGTTATGTTGTCCTTTTATGAGGGGGGGAAGGTGATGGGTTCGAGTTCTACAAAGCTATAATATTTTAACCTTTTATTTAGATGATGTCAGCAACCGAAAAAATATAAAAAAATAGTTTATCACATCATAAGTACCCAAACTTTGGTTTATCACGACATAAATACCCAAAGTTTGGATGACGTGGCGGTCAACGACCACGTGGCGTGCCACGTGGAAGAGGCTAACGGCCACGTGGACGGCACCGTTAGTGGATGGACGGAAAAAACTGATCAACACCCCAAAACGTACTTTGGGTACTTTTGCCGCCACTTTTCGACTTTGGGTACACGAGAGGTTCTTTGACTAAAGTTTGAGTACTTTTGCCGTCATTCACCTTTCTCAAAATTAAATTTGAAACGTGACCAATTTTTTCGCTTTCGATTTTGTTGTTGACAATTGGAGAGAAGATTGATCACCACTAGTCACTATTTTGCGACTGATAACACATTAAAAAAATAAAAATAAATAGTAAATCATAAGCAAGAAGAGAACATGAGAATCAGTAATCAAACAAAAATCTTTGTTTTCAAGTTAAATGCTGAGAGTTTTCAAGTCAAACGTAGAAGCCGGCAAAACAAACATATAATAACAGTAAAAGTATTTAATTTGAATGAATACTCAAATTCTTTTGATAAAGTATCCGAGTTTAGTAAAACACTAGTTCTGTCCGATTCCGTCTATTTTTTTTTTTAAATAGAAGAGTGTTAAGAAAATAAATTATAAAAAGTAATAAAATTAAAGTAAAAGATTAATAGAAATTGAACGGTCCGACAAAATTTTTAAACGAAATTGGCCGTAAGTACTGTTTTAATGAACCCAAGAGTACGTTTTTCACTAAAAAAGTGATAACTGCGACGAGGTTAGCTATAACTTGAATACTTTTGTAGCTATTATCTCATAAATATATAAATAAATAAAAAAAGGTTTTAGCATGGAAATTTACGTACACATGAGGATCTACTGATTATCTATGTAAACAATATACAATGATAATGGCGGATCAATCAAAGATCCTCCTAACTAAACCCAAGTAATCGACAATTGATCGACCGAACTCTACTCTCTCTCTCTCTCCCATGGCCGATTCTTCCTTCGAGTTTCGCGACCGCAGTCGACGCCGCCACCCGACTCCGGCGACCTCGAACTACCCTTCGGCCTCATTCAGCCACATAGCCTCCTCCCAGTACCACACCCCCGACGGAAGCCTCCACCGCTGGAGATTCCCCGCCGCCTCGGCCTTTGCCTCCGATGCCGACGTGTCGTGGCAGAGCGAGGTCTCGTGGCAGCTCAAGCCCAGCTCGGCGTTGCACGAGAATCGCGGCCTCAGCGCTGCCCTCAGCCCCTGGCCCGAGAGCCACGTCGCCAACCGCCGCAACCGCCACCGGCCGGCCCCGGTGAGCCGTCGTACGTTCGATGACACCAGCGGCTTCTTCGACTCCTCCGCGGGAAAGATCGAGCTCCGGAGCCACGTCGTGGGGCGTAGGAAGCCGGGGCCTCTGGCGAACAAGGACGAGCTGAGTTATCTGTCGGAGGAGCGGCACGGTGAAGATCGATGGGCTTCGACGAGCGGTTATGGCGATGACGATGACGCTGACATTGACGAAGAAGAAGAAGAAGGAGTGGCCAAGTCTGTGGGGTTGTTTGGGCTGTTCAGGTATGCGACGAAGTGGGATTTGTTTCTGGTTTTGTTGGGATGTTTGGGAGCTTTGATCAATGGAGGGTCTCTTCCATGGTACTCTTACCTCTTCGGAGACTTCGTCAACAATATCGCTCGTGATTCCTTGCAATCCGACAAGACCCAGATGATGAAAGATGTCCAACAGGTATATCCTCAGTGTATATATATACACGTATGATTAAGGTAGAGAAAATATGTATCATGTTTAGAAACTTGGAGCTATAAAAAGTTTGCTACTTTTGAGCTTGAATTTTCTGTTATTTGAAGAGTTTTGATATTTGGGATAAATTATTAATTTTTTTTTTTATTGATGTAGATTAGTTCATTTAATTTTATATTGTTTAGTGAGAATGAAATGGAATGGCTTTCTTTCAATATTGGGGTATCTTTAGATCAGAACACAATCAATAAGATTAATCATGCATTATTAGAACCAAGATTCGGTTTTAGTAGTTAATTTAGAATTGGAGAACCAAGTTCCGCTCTTTATAATTCGGCCGAGGCTTCATGAACAGTGGCAGATTCAGGATACAATTCTGCGAGGCTAAGTAGTGTGCGTGTGGGAGGAGGAGACTAATTAAGAATAATTAAAGGGATAATTTTTTTTAAAATATTAAACAAAGTCAAGTGAGTTTTTTAAACGTTGTAAAAAATATTAGGCTTATATCTCCCCTTGTGAATACAATTTCTATGTTCTTAGAGTAACTAATCTTCACAAATATTATATGTCAATTTTGAATTTTTCCAGACATGTCAGCTTATGGCTGGACTAGCAGCAATTGTGATGATTGGAGCATACCTTGGTAAGTAAATAAACAAACATACAAATACTATTTTATTTATGGTTAAACTGCGGCTAATGTACCCAATATTTGATCTTCTGCGGATTATGTACTAAATATTTATTTTCGACGGCTAATGTACCCAAATTTGATTCTGTTATATTTTTTTTGTGTTTTTCGTCATTTGACCGTTAGCAAGTGATTCCTCCTCTATATGTACATTTTTCATGGCATAACTCACTCATTTTTTCTCCAAATTTCATGAATAAACTACTGTTGGAAAGCTAAGAGATATATCTACAACTTTGGTGTTTTAAGTTTTGTAAAAAAAGTTAAAAAAAAAATACAAAATTTCAATTACATCATAAAACTGGACATTAGTGTAATGCAAAATATTTATTTCGAGCAAATTTTAATATACTTAATGATTTTTTCTGATACAACGTAAAACTAAAATGTTGTAGATAAATATTTTATCTTTCCAACGGCAGTTTATTTATAAATTTTGGACAAAAAATGAGTAAGTTATGCCAAAAATACGAAAGATTTTTTCACATCACATCTTTCATATTTTTGGCATAAATCACTCATTTTTGGTACAAAATTTATAAATAAACTACCGTTGGAAAGATAAAATATTTATCTACAACTTTGTAGGTTTACGTTTCATCATAAAAAGCCATTAAGTATATTAAAATTTGCTCGAAATAAGTATTTTGCATTAAACTAGTGTCCAGTTTTACGTTGTAATTTGAATTTCGTATTTTTAATTTTTTTTTTACAAAACTTAAAATACTAAAATTGTAGATCTATCTCTTAGCTTTCCAACGGTAGTTTATTCATTAAATTTGGACAAAAAATAAGTGAGTTATGCCAAAAATACGAAAAGTGTACATATAGAGAAGGAATCACTAGCTGACGGTCAAGTGACGGAAAACACAAAAAAATTTAACAGAATTAAGTTTGGGTACATTAGCCGTCGAAAATAAACATTGAGTACATAATCCGCGGCCGATAAAACATTGGGTACATGAGCCGAAGTTTACCCTTTATTTATTTATTATTTATATCGGATTCGAACCACGTAGCTAACGCGATGACGCCGGTTTTTTCTGGTCGTAAAACCGGCAGAGATCACGTGTTGGAGATTAGTGGGAGAGAGCTCAGCTCAAAGAATAAGAACACACTACTTGAGAGCAGTTCTTAGACAAGATATCAGCTATTTCGATACGCAGATCAGCACCAGCGACATTATGCATGGGATTTCAAGCGACGTGGCTCAGATCCAAGAAGTCATGGGAGAGAAGGTTCGTTAATTATAACTACTATCAGATTAGACAAAACATACAAGCTGAGTTGACCGTTGACTTTTGACTTTCGGACGACGCAGATGCCACATTTCATCAACAACGTGTTCACCTTCGTGTGTGGCTACGTGGTTGGGTTCTTAAGGTCGTGGAAAGTGTCTCTTGTGGTCTTCGCCGTCATACCGTTGATGATGTTTTGCGGTTTGGCTTACAAGGCCGTTTATGTCGGCCTAACGTCTAAAGAAGAGGTACTCGTCGTTGAGTATTTGAACTTGTATGTTTATAATGTGAAGTTATATTTACGTGAGAAATTAGTCATGGTTTCAATAAAAAAAAGTAACAAAATTCTATGTATTATGCTGACGTGGAAGTTGTAAATTTTTTCGACCCCGTATTTATATCTTAGTTCCGTCACTGAATGTTATTGTGCTTACACGGAATTCTTAATTTTTTTTTGTTTGTTTTTTTGTTGAAGGCTTCATATAGGAAAGCCGGTAGTGTGGCGGAGCAGGCAATCGGTTCGATCAGAACCGTTTTCTCGTTTGTCGCGGAGGATCATTTCGCGAAAAGATACTCGGAGATGTTGGAAAAGTCTGTTCCCTTTGGAGCAAAGCTAGGGTTTGCAAAAGGTGCTGGGTTGGGAGTGATATATTTGGTGACGTATGCGACATGGGCGTTAGCGTTTTGGTACGGCTCAATCTTGGTCGCTCGGAAGGAGATCTCTGGCGGAGATGCCATTGCTTGCTTCTTTGGCGTTAACGTTGGTGGAAGGTAAAACCTGATGGTTAAGTGTTGGCAAATCGCAAAAAAAAAAAAAAAAAAAAAACTTCATAAAATGGTGAAAAAATTATAGAGAACCATGCTTTGTAGGGGCTTGGCATTGTCGCTTTCGTATTTCGCTCAGTTCGCGCAAGGCACTGTGGCTGCAAGCCGGGTTTTCGAGGTCATAGATCGTGTTCCGGATATTGATCCGTATAGTCCGGTGGGGAAGATGGTTCCTAATGTTCGAGGAAGGATCGAGTTCAAAGGCGTCAGCTTTTCTTACCCCTCTCGCCTCGACACTCAGATTCTCAACTCCCTCAACATGGTCATTCCGGCTTCGAAAACTGTCGCATTGGTTGGTGCCAGCGGCGGTGGCAAGTCCACAATCTTCGCCCTCATCGAGAGGTTTTACGACCTTGACAAAGGTAAATTGCTAGACAGAGGATTTTTACTTTCGCAATGAAGCTATTCTCTGAAATTATCACAGCGAAACCGTTGGTGTAAATTACCAAAACCTTAAAAACCGCATAAAACTGCATAATAACTTTAAAAACCGTATAAAAACCCATAAACCCCTTAAAATTTACTATTATTTGACAAAAACCCTATCGGTAAACCCATCGTTTTTGGTATATAAACCCGTGAAATTGGATCAGTATACTTGGTAAGGGTTTTAGAATCTTACAAAAATCTATCAGTGTAACGATATGGCCCTCGGTAAATCCTGTAAAAGACTTATTACGGGTGGTTTGTGTGGTTGAAGATTTGGAGAACATTGGGTGTAAAGTTTAGTTACTTGTGATGCACGCAATCCGTTAATTTGAGAGATCTTCTAATCATATAATGCGATTATATTGATGTGCTTATTTTGGCAGGTGTGATCACTTTAGACGGTCATGACTTGAGGACGCTGCAGGTGAAGTGGCTGAGGAGTCAGATAGGCATTGTGGGCCAAGAACCCGTCCTCTTCGCCGCCACCATTCTCGAAAACGTCATGATGGGAAAGGAAGACGCCACCGAGAAGGACGCGGTCGCCGCCTGCGTCGCGGCCAACGCTGACGGCTTCATCCAAACCCTCCCACAAGGATACTTCACTCAGGTTCACCGTCATTTTTTAACCTCATAATTATCTCTCCTTATAAATAAGTTGTGCAAGACATTGTCTACTCATCAATATAGTGATATTTATTATACAGTTTGTTGAAAAATAGGCAAAGATAAGTGTTTTTTTTTTTTGTTTTTTTTCAAGAAAAAAAAGGGCCTCTAAATTTAATTTTCGTATAATATTTTGATTTTTAGATAAGAAAATACTCGACAAAACTACTTATAGGAATAATCAGTTTAAAATTTTACACTTTAAAAAACTTGTATTATAATGAATTGCCTTTACATAAATTAACTGATTATTTAACTGCTCCGGAATCTCACATGTATTTTAAATAGTCTTAAATGTGAGATTGAGAGATTATACTCGGAAAAACTCCCGATTAAATTATAGTTTGAAAGATATACAAGCTGTTAGTCGACGCACCTATCACACGGCTAAAAACGAACCAATATAATTTTAAAAATTATAATGAATAGTCACATTCATATATTTACATTGCATTTTAGCAAATTTAAAGTTTTATTTACAAAATAGTCAAACATTGACTATTTTGTCAATGGTTAATATGGTTATAAAGGTTAATATGACTAATTTTATAACGGTTAGTATGGTTAATTGACTATTTTACAAATATTAATCAAACATTGACTATTTTGTCAATTTTAAACAATCAAGTTGGCTATTTAGCTTAAGGTCTATAAATTTTTGGTGTCAATTTTTCGATTTGATAATTTATTTTTGTTTTCCGATTTTGTCGATTAGGGCTTAATCCCAACCGTAACAACTTTTACTCAATATTATTCTTTTCTCTAATAATGCTGACTAAATAGTTTGACTTCGAGTTAGCTTGGAGACCGAGGAACCTCACTCTCCGGTGGTCAGAAGCAGCGCATAGCCCTGGCCCGAGCCATGATAAAAAACCCTAAACTGCTCCTCCTCGACGAACCAACTAGCGCGCTCGACCCGGAGTCCGAGACCATTGTCCAAAAAGCCATCACCAAGATCTCCGCTGGCCGAACCACAGTTGTCATCGCCCACCGCCTCGCCACTGTCCGGTCCTCCCACGCCATCGCTGTCCTTGACCGCGGCACCGTCGTCGAGCTTGGTACCCACAGCCAGCTCATCGATGCCGGCGGGGCCTACTACGCCCTCGTCAAGCTCGCCTCCGAGCAGTTCTCAACGGAGAAAAATTACACTACTGCCGCGGATCCCACGTTGCACGGGGCGAGGCAGGTGAGCTACGTAAATGACGCGTCGGTGTCAAAGTACGTGAAGTCCATGCAAGTGGAGGATGAGCTTGAGGAACAGCCGGAGTCGAAGCCGGTCGGAAAGTATAAGCTTTCCGAGATATGGAAGCTGCAACGACCGGAAGTAGTGGTGCTGCTACTAGGGTTTGTCCTCGGCATGCTCGCAGGTTGGTGTTATTCCGATCATTTTTTATTGTTAGATATTTGCGGCATAAGTATCCAATATCTTGTAATTGTACCAAATGTGCGGGCATATTTCTTATCTTTTTTTTTTAACGGTAGTAGTACTAGTACCCAAAAGCAACCAAACTAAGCCGAGGTCCGAATTCGTGTGAGTTAATACCTGTTAAGTTAGTGACTCCGCTTTAATAGAATATTGGATAATATCGATGTTTTTGCTCGTAGACGTGTACGTGTCTTTCAAGTAACAACCATTAATAGGTAATGGACGAAATTAAACTTGAGACTGTACATCGAGTGGCCTTTGGGTACTATAACCGCTAATATGCCATAAGATTTATTGTGCAGATGAAAATAGATGATTACTTATAACTAATGGGACATAGATTGAAATTAGACTTTGAATTATTTGAACTTGTATTTATATATATATATATATATATATATAGAGAGAGAGAGAGAGTTATGCTCTTTATATACTACAACATTTCGTTGAATATTATGTAAGATCATTACAAATTGCAAACGAAATGTAATAAATTCAATTCATGCTCAATAGATTCAATTCGAATTCACATTTATTCTTGATATATTAATTATACTTGAATCATTAGTAATATCTTAACATTATCACCTCCGAGATCTCTCAAATTTAAACTGAACTCTAACATTTAATTTAATGGCTTTGATCAGGAGCGATTCTCTCGTCGTTTCCGTTGGTATTAGGCCGAGCTCTACAGATCTACTTCGACGACGACCCATCGGCGATAAGGTCCAAAGTGGGAGCCCTCTGCCTAGTCCTCGTCGGCCTCGGCTTCGGCTGCATCGTCACCATGACAGGGCAGCAGGGTCTCTGTGGCGTCGCCGGGACAAAGCTCACCGCGCGTGTGAGAGACCTCCTCTTCCGCTCCATCCTGAAGCAAGAGCCCGGATGGTTCGACTACGACGAGAATTCCACGGGTGCGCTAGTCTCGAGCCTCTCCGTGAACTGCGTTGCATTCCGCTCCGTACTTGGCGACCGCATCTCCGTCCTCCTCATGGGTCTCAGCTCCGCCGCGGTAGGCCTCGGCGTCTCGTTTTTCCTCCAATGGCGCCTTGCTCTCTTGGCCACTGCGGTGACACCTTTCACGCTCGGCGCGAGCTACCTCAACTTGATCATCAATGTCGGTCCGAGACTCGACAACGAGGCCTACGCCCGGGCGAGCAACATTGCGTCCGGCGCGGCCGCTAACATACGAACTGTCGCGACTTTTTCAGCTCAGGACCGGCTTGTGGATTCCTTCGATCGGGCCTTGTCGGAGCCCCGGGAAAAGTCGGCAAAGCGCTCACAGATCCTCGGCCTAACCCTAGGCGCGTCGCAAGGCGCAATGTACTGCGCTTACACGCTGACATTATGGTTCGGTGCTTACCTCGTCAAGGAGAACATAACGAACTTCGGCGTGGTCTATAAGATCTTCCTTATCCTCGTTCTCAGCTCCTTTTCGGTGGGTCAGCTAGCCGGTTTGGCCCCGGACACGTCGTCAGCGTCGTCCACGATCCCACCCGTGTTTAACGTGATAAACCGCCGACCCTTGATCGGCGGGGACAAGGGTAAAAACGGAAGATCAATAGTTAACGGGACAAGGTCATCAAAGTACTGGGACATAGAGTTGAAGAAGGTGACATTTTCCTACCCTTGTCGGCCTGAGGTGGTGGTGCTCAGGGAGTTTAGCCTGAAGGTCAAAGGAGGGACCGTTGCGGCTCTGGTCGGGGGGAGCGGCTCGGGAAAGTCGACGGTGACGTGGCTGGTGCAGAGATTCTACGACCCCGACAAAGGGAGGGTGGTGATCGGGGGCGTTGACTTGAGGGAGGTTGACGTGAAGTGGCTGCGGCGACAGACGGCGCTGGTGGGGCAAGAGCCGGCGCTGTTCAGCGGGACGATAAGGGAGAACATCGCCATGGGGAACCAAAGCGCCACGTGGGCCGAGATTGAAGACACTGCAAGAGACGCTTTCATTCACAGCTTCATCAGCGCCCTTCCTCAGGGCTATGAATCTCAGGTAGAGTTTTCGGTTCGGTTTTCATACGTAATTATGGCGGAAATCGTTTACATTTTAAGTTCAAAACGATCCATTCAAAAACTATTTTTTAAGATAAATAAATATTTACCTTTATATATATATATATAATAGAAATATCCTATGCAAATTTCAGCTTGTAATTAGAAGAAAAAAATAAGTAGAAAATTGGTTGGGCGTAAGAAATATAGAGAATACATAGAAGATTGATTTAAAATTTAAAGTTAATAAATAAGGATATTTTTAATATAAAGTTGATATATACAAACATAATTTTCAAACTTTGTTAAGCATATTTTTTTTTGTAAAGAGCATTATCCTTTTAAATTGATTAACTGTCAAAGTTTAAACACGAAAACAAATGTGTCACAATAATTTTGATTATCGGTTACGGTTTAACTAATAAAGACCGCTCTCAGGATCCGTATAGAAAGAAACGGTAGAAGATTTAATTACAATTATTGTTTTTTTTTTAAGCCAAAAATTCAATAGTATAGAAATTTCGGTAAATTTGGTTTATGGTTAAACTAAATTCAATTTGCGATTTTGTTGACTTTCCGACGACAGGTCGGGGAGAGCGGGGTCCAGCTATCCGGCGGGCAAAAGCAGAGGATCGCCATAGCGCGAGCCATATTGAAGAAGTCGAAGATTTTGCTGCTAGACGAAGCGAGCAGCGCCTTGGATTTGGACTCGGAGAGGCATGTGAAAGAGGCTTTGAAGAAGGTCTCCAAGCGAGCCACCACCATCGTGGTGGCCCACCGGTTAACAACCATCAGAGAAGCTGACATGATTGCCGTCGTCACTGATGGCCACGTCACTGAGTGCGGGACCCACGACTCCTTAGCGTCCAATCGCAGCGGTCTCTATGCTTCCATGGTTCAAGCTGAGACTCAGGCAAATGCATTCTCTTAGGAGTATCTAAATCATATCTTAGAACAATTCTTTTTGAGAAAATCATGCACTAAAATCCATTAAACTATGTAGTTCAAGATTTTATTCGTTAGATATATAAATAAAGTATGACAATTACTTCACTAAATCAGGTTTTAGTGTCCGAAACTGAGAACCGAACCAGGGCCCAACTTAATGGGTATATTGACGGGATTTTTAGTAAGATTTTAAAAATCCGTAACTGGTCGTACTCATATAATTTTGTGAGTATACTAAAAATCAATAGGTATATTGAATACTAAAAATCAACAGGTGTATAGATTAAGGTTTAGTGAAATAGTAATATTACATATTAATTATAAATAAATTGAAAGATATTTTGTACTATTAATTTAAATGTAATATAAATTATTATATAATATTATAGTATTCTTAGTGTATAACTATCAATAGTTGTGCATAGTAGAAATAATAATGAAGTATGCCGGGTTATTCACGGGTTTTCAACTATTCTAGGGAAATTCTTAGATCGGGTCTCGGGTTGCATGCATTGGATTTTCTTTGAACTTCTATAAAATGTCGGGTTATTCGCGGGTTTTCAACTTTATCCGAAATTTTGAAACCTTCCACAGTTCCATTCAAGTATATTAAGTTCGATGACATCACAACATACACTACATATATGTTTCCAATCACAATTCTTTTTGAGAAAATCATGTACTAAATCTATCAAACTATGTAGTGCACGATTTTATTCGTTGGATATATATATTATTATATACATAATGTCTAACAACTACTCTATCGAAGTCGATGACCTAACATCATATGCACCATTACTATATATATCATCATATAAAAAATCGAATACTTTTTATTTATGAGTATGTCACATGTGCACGTTGTAAAGTTGGTTGCTTCTCTTCACCGAACTTAACTAACTTCCTTGAGGAGCAAGTAATAAAGCCTTTGTGATCATCTCATGATTTGATTTGATGATTAATGTGTTCCACTAATAAAACTATGGAATTGATGAATGAGGATTAGCTAGTCGGACACGACTAATATTAATTATCAATGTTAATTACATTGATTATTAATATTGGTGATATAAGGCCTCAACCAAAAATTGGAGGTTTCTTGTAGGGGAAGAGCCAACTTATCATGTAATTAACAATTTTGGTGAACTTTCCACTTCTTATATTCTATATATAATATACTATGAAAATGAAGCCTTAAAGGTATATCCAGATTCCAGAATTAGACTTAATCCAAAATAGACAAGGACTAATAATTTTAAAAACTGAAAGGGGGAATAATATATTATTTTCTAAAAATTTCTATTATATGTTAGAATTTCTGACCCGAATCCATTTTCAAAGCCCGGTTCATTCTGAAGCTTCCTCGGGTGACAAGCTAAGCTGCCGACAATGTATATGAAATTACGTACTTTACTCTCTAAACTTCGGGGTTACAATTATCGCAAATTCTCTTTATCTTCCATGTATTTTCTTCGATTACTATTCACGATTTTCTTTCTAAATTAAATTTTCACGTAATTTTTTTTACGTGGAGTTCCTTTTATTTTTGTTGCTTTTGGTGTACATTTTCACCATAATTTGTTCAGGTGTTTTGTTTTCTCAATGAAGAGACGTCACCAGAACAATCATGGAATAATAGAAGAGGACGTGGCAAATGTACTACGTGTACGCGGCATATTCTAAATTTTATTTTGTCATGACAAAAGTTCCAAAAAATCACACCCTAAGTTTCAAATTTTATTTTTATTGTAGTAAAAGTTCCAAAAAAAAAAAATAAAAAAAAAATGCTACCACAAGCTTCAAATTCCTTACGTCAAAATTATTTTTTACTTGTTTTTGGAACTTTTACCACAACAAAATAAAATTTAAAATATGTAGTGTACAAAGAGATACTTTCCCTTTTAAAAAAAAAGTATCACGCTTGCCAACCTCACCTCAGCTTTGTGAAAAGCTCAGTTGTTCTAACTGAAAAGGAAAAGGCAACGAGGGAAAGACTCATCACCCGATCTCTTAAATAGTCATTAAAATTAAAAAGAAAAGTGTATTTACTACGTGGGTGATCTGTCACATTACTCCTAGTCCTACAAAAAGGTGACCCATATTCTTCGCTCCACATCACAAGAAAAGTGCAAAAAGAGAAAACTGCCCATTATTTTGTATTTTCTTCACTTGCCTTCAAAGCTAAGAGAAATTTGATAATTGCGAGTACCTTATGATTTAGCCATTAGCAAATGCTTCACCATTTTCAGGCACAGTGCTTTAGCTTCTGACACCCTCTTGGGATCTTCATGCGCTCGCTTTCAGGTACCTACGTATCATATCATTTTCATAAATTATCTTCCTCTTTATAAATATAAAACCGAGACAAGGAACTAGTATTTTGAGGCATTTTAGACCCGGTTGCCTTTTTTTCGCTTTTTACCAATGTGATACCTATATACCGGTAGTACCAGACCGATGAAAATCCGGATTCTTTTTTACCGGTTTTGAACCTGGACCTGTAGAAAACCGGTTTTGGAAACTGTAAGTAACTGGTAAGAATACTAGTATTTTACCGGTATCGAAACGATGACTGGTTTACAATAAAAAAAAAGGGGGGGTAAAAAATCGTTGTTTGGAACCGGTATCGGTAGATATGCCTCGTCATCTTTTGGTTCCTTACTTACAACAGAGATGTCCAAGGCTAAGACTGACGCATCTTTTCCATTGCCTTGATTACCAGACTTGGAACCCAAAAAAACACAGCACAAAAGATGGCTTCTTTAACCCCGGGAGTTCTTCTGAAGCTCCTCGAGAGCATGAATTCCAATGTGAGGGTCCGGGGCGAGCACCGCTCGGTGCTCCTCCAGGTGATCAGCATCGTGCCCGCCATGACCGGGCCGGAGCTCTGGCCCCACCACGGCTTCTTCCTCAAGGTCTCTGACTCCTCCCACTCGACATATGTCACCCTCTCCAAACAGGACAACGACCTCATCATGAACAACGAGCTTCAGCTCGGCCAGTTCTTCTACGTCGACCGGGTCAGCTCGGGCCGTCCCGTCCCGATCCTCGCCGGAGTCCGACCCGTCCCAGGGAGACACGCGTTTGTGGGGACGCCCAAGGACTTGATGCAGATGCTCGAGCCGTCGGAGAGCCCTGAGCCGGTTGATAACGGCCGCGACGGGGCAAGAGAGAGCGCGAGGCAGAGGATCGTCATCAAGGAGGAGAAGACGGGCGTGGCATCGAGGTATATGCAAGGCTTGAGGGATTCGAACGGGTTGGCCGCGAAGAGTCAGGATTTGAACAGAGGCAAGCAACTAGAGCTCAATGGCCAGGTGCGCCCGGGAAGCCGGCATGGCACACTCTCATCGAGGCCGGAGTTCACTGTCTGCACCGCCAAAGAGACTCCGACCCCGACAAAAGGCACTTCTGCGAAACGAGCGTCGAGCAAACAAGAGAACGTGGATTCGAACTTGTCGTCGAACAGCCGAGAGAGGACCGACTCGCCCGAGGCCCTTCTCTGGTCCTCTTTGCCTGCAAATCTTCTCAAGCCTGGGAAGGTAGTTTTCCTGCTCTTCACTCACTCAAACTGTCTGCAATGGATTGATTCCAATCACTCTCATCTTTCGTTATCCTCTTACAAGGGAATGCTTAGAAGGAGGAACCTAGCTTCTTTGGTCGCCATTGAAGCTCAGGAGGAAGCTTCGAAAGCCGCAACTCTCGTCAAGTGCCTCAGGTAATGTCATCTCATCGTCTCCGAAAATCCATTACTTCTTGCATTTCAAATCTCATCGTATTTACACTTGCCGATTTTCTTCAGCATGTTCGCCGAACTCTGCTCGTCGGCTTCGCCGGAGAATCCTCACGCCTCTTTCACAACCTTCTTCTCTCTCAGCCAAACCATCGAACACTTCAGCGAGCCAATCCCGTCGAAGAAGAACAAACCACTACCATTAGCCACGATCTCGACGCCTCTCAACACGGAGAAACCAGTCAAGAAAGCCGGCTCAAATCCCGCGAAAATCGCATCGAAGCAAGCGAAGAGCTCCGCCGAGCTGAGCGGAGCCGAGAAGCTGGAATGGGCCAAAGCCGAGAGCAAAAGAGAGAGCGACGAGCTCAGAGAGCTTCTCCTGACGGAAACGAGGTCCTGGTTTCTGAAATTCCTGGAGACGGCCTTGGACGGCGGGTTTCGCCTGAACAAGGCGGAGAAGAAAGGGAAGAGGAGCGGCTCGGGGCGGCGAGCCGGAGCCGGAGCCGGAGCCGACGACATCGCCGTGGCTCTGTGGCAGCTGAAGAAGGCGAACGAGTGGCTGGAGAAGGTGGCGGAGGGAAACCCTAGATCGGAGAGCGACGGAGTTGCAGAGACCGTGGAGAGGCTGAAGCAGAAGGTGTACTCGTGCCTGCTGGTCCACGTGGAGTCTGCCGCGTCAGCGCTGGAGAACCGGTCTGACCGAGGTTGACTTTTGACCAAAGTCAAACGAAATCGAAGGTTTGGATATTTCGGAATATTTAATTTATTTATTCATGGAATTGCTGATTGGGAAGAGTAAATTATATGTGTACATAAATTATTTGTGAACGTAACGCAACACATTGGGTTTTGGGTTTTTTCCATTGCTGCTTTGGTATCTAAATTATGTGTATAAAATATAAATATAAACATGATGTATAGTCGGCGTAAGTGTCTAATTTTGTACATTGTGTGGTGCATTCTCATTATTTTTTTTAACAGTAGTATTCAAAAGTTACAAACAGTGTCGAAGACTCGAAGTCCAATTCCTTTTCCATTAAAGTATAATAAAGGAGACATGTGACATGTACAATTAAATTCTAAAAATTTAATACTTTTCTGAAACTGAAACTAAAGACATATGCATGCTTTTAAAAACGCACTTGGCATACGAATATATTTACAGATATTTTTGAACTTAACATACCCTAATTATAGATAATTACAAATAATTCTGATGCAGTTCTTTTCGGAATCTAAAAGGATTAATTATCTATTTTTTTCTTCAAATAATAATTATTAGTGAAAAACTGGAACTCCGATTATAGAAAATTGGAATCCGAAATCAAGAAAAATCCAAATTCCGAATTCAGAATTATTATGGAAACGGAATTCCGCTTTTTCTCTTTTGAAAAGAATTCCGGATTAACCAAGCTTGTGTTAACCTAGTGGTAAATTCACTACAATAAAACTCTTCATCACGTCATAAGTTGTAGCCATGAATCATGAGCTAATGATGGTCAATCTGACATGCACCATTAAAGACTTCCCTTGATTGCTTCCATGTTCCGAAAGCAAAGAATCCAAGCCTGGAATTGAAGCTTGAGCACGTGCCAGAAAAGTCATCTTCTTATGGCTATTAGTATCAAGCATGTGCCCTGCTTTCCAGCTTGGTTCAGCATTAAAAATCACCCGATAATGGTCTGGTTTCTGATATAAATGGTGTGGAAGAGAGCTCAACCAATTCTTCAATTCGAAAATGAAACTCGTGTCAACGAAAACGATGACGTGCGTGTTGACACTTGTTAAATAGAGAAGATGACTGGATCGATTCACTTCGGGTTTCCCCGTATTTTCATACTCAGTAAAAAGTAACGGTAATAAGTACGGAATTTGAAATTTTTTTACTTTGTTTAAAACATATATGATAAAACCGGCTTCAAATTCGCTATTCAAAAGTAGTTTACTTCAAAGATCAACTACTATCTAGCTTGGGTTTATAATATTATTGTAACCAGTAACCCACATAAATAGAATATAAGCAAACATAAAGTGGGCAAAAGAAGTTCAATACTGCCGGAATGTGAGATTCAAGTGGCCGGGACGGAGATCTATCTGGTCAAGCAGTTTCTTCGGTGCAGTGTTCGGGTGGATCTCAGCCACACCGTGAAAAACCTTTCTGGACGGTCCACCAAATATCAAAACATCTCCTGATTCCAAAACTACCTCATCGGCTTTATCAACGTCCCTCTTGTTTCCGTACAAGAAAACTGCAGAGTCTCCAATGGAGAACGACACCACAGGCAGCCCGGCTCTGATACTTGCTCGGCTTTCGTCAAGATCCTGAAGAGGAGCAAATGTCGTGACACAAAATACATTTCTTTGGGAAGGAACCAGCGAAGCCTAGCAAGAAACCAAACAAGAACATACGGAAATTTCTGGGGTTCGGGAAAAATATGCTCTATGTCATTATTCATCCGCTTACGGGATTTACAGATAAACAGTGTTTCAGTATCAAGGATAACCAAAACAGACCATTGGTTTTACAGTAACTTGGTTCTCAAGCAATCTAGAGTTTTCTTTCTCTTTGTGCACTAAATAAGTATAAAATAACAGAATTAAGGACTTAACTTACTGTTCAAGCAAGCTGTCAAAAACACTAGCCATTTAACCACATAATTCTAACTAACTTATCTTCGGAATATAATTCACAAAGCCAGCATCCAAAAAAATTTCACTACAAACCTGATGAAGACCGAGTCATCCGGTTGTGGTGTAAAAGTTTGCCAAACAGATGTCTGGTTCCATCCATGGAAGTAGCCTCGCTACGTCACCACCATCATACTCTCTCTCGATAGCAGAACGCGAATCTTTGATTGCCTGTACGACCATGTGAAGGAACTCGGAAGGAATTAATGGCGGTTTAGCTTCATCACTAGGCCTGCAATCACCATAAGCACCAGTCCTGGGATCCCAATTCTTACCGAGACACATCATGTTCAAACGAAGTTTCCGTCCGTCACTGTAACCGGGTTGGTAGAAACCTCCAGGCCCAATTCCCAAGTCATGGCAGCGCTTAACTATTTTAACCTGTAATGAAACCAACACAAAGATGCCATTTCAATGAAATCAGGGAAATATAACGATCTTGTTAGGTTATTTTTGTACTTAAAGCTGGTAGAACATAAACCGGCGTGATCCCGTTTTGAAATATATGTGTTTTTATATACCTATATTATTTAATAAGTTTAGACTTTAGAGTATGGAGTTTAGACCCGGCCTGGTTCCTGGTTTTGAAATAAAAATCAGGTTTTTCCAAAACTAGGAGGCCCCAAAAAAAACCGGGAACAAGCCCAAAAAGGCCAAAAACCCGGTTTCGCCCCTAGCGAAAATGCTTCTGCAAAAGAGAATTTAGTACCTGCTCACTTATCCTTAAATAGCTCTTGAGAAGCACCATTCCTGGCCTTAACAGTATTCCATCGGCGGCTTCTGTAACGCGCTGCTTCTCGTTTCGTCTCTCTCTCTTTATATCTCGTAAAGTTGGTTTCAACTTCACAGAGCCGGTTTTGCCCAATATATCAAAGACTCTTGAATTCTTGGATTTCTCAGGTTTCTTGTCTCTTTCTCTGATTGTCGGACTCCTCTTTGGCGAAGACGTATAGCTCCTATTATCACGGGTATCAGAAAGACGATTAAACTCTTTCAGCTTGGTTGAGCTATCAATATAAGCATCATCACACCTCAACGTTGCAATATCTTTCGTAAATTCTGCTGCATTTTTTCCGATCCGAGCTTTTCCTTCACTTGAATGAAAGGAAGGGTTCGGAGTTTTAACTTCCACACGGACGCCATTCTTTGGCTCGGGTGATTTTTTATCTTCTCGACGCTTCTCAACCCACTTCCAGTTTCCGGTTTTCCCATTTGAAGACCGTCCCCGTCCCTGAAATTCGTTCGCCGTATAAAAAGTCTTATCTGGTAGATACACAATATATATATATATATATATATATATATATATATCATAGAGATACCAAACTAGAATATCTTGTACTTTGATTAAAAAATATTAAGAATACAGAGATACTTTCTCAAAGTTAAAAATGTAATCCCCTAAGCTAAACCATATGAAAAGTCTGGGAAGAATATTTATTTTGGAGCCCGGTTTTTGTTTCCAGTTACAAAACTAGGTTTTTTGGTCAAAAACCGAGAGCCGGACGCGAGATTCCCGGATTAGATTTGTGGTATCAGTCTCTTAGTTAGCTAGGACTTCTTATTAACTAACAAATAGTGATATTTTTTAGTTTCCAAGTATAGCTCTATATTTGATTAAATTAGATGTATTAATTGGAGCTTTGACTTGTTATGAATTTTACTCTATGCGTATTGTTTAGATCTATTATACTAATCAGGCTGTTTATATTTGATTTTCATGTATTTTCTAAAAAATGTGGAAAATAAGAATTTTCACTTTTCACTCAGTAAAATCTCTATCAAAATAATAATGTTTGAGACCACATTATATTATCGAAATTATTAATATATCAAGACATATAAAATATTTAAATAAAATTTTAATTTAACGAGTTTCGGTAGTAGTTCAAAACCGGTCACGGCCCGGCTCCTTAAAAGTATATAATTTTTCTTGAAACCGGACCGGACCCAATTTTCGAAAGACTAAAAAATTGGACCCGCTTTCGGGTCGGGTAAGGTATAATATGCATATATATATAGAAAGAGGACGAGCTTGCCTGGTTGGAAGCACGTCCCGTAGCTGAAGGGCCCCGATTGGGTGGATGGGGGCGCTGCATGGAGAGGGGAGCAGCGGATCAATTTGGCGGGAGAAAGGTCGAGAGTTTCTCTTGCAAAACTCCAATGAGATCAATCCCAACACTGTTCTTTTCATTATTAATGGAGTTTCCGTAGCAGAAAACCAAGCCCTTCTTCTTCGTCTTCACTCGCTCGCTTGCCTTTCCAACTTCTATCTCTCTCTATTTAATTTTTAAAAGAGAAATTATAGCTAATAATCACGTTACTACGTTTAGATTGCATTTTAACAAATTTATGATACTAATTTCTAAAATAGCCAATTTCGATGATGTGGCGTTATATACTACATTCTCTATACCCATATTACCCTCACTCTATTATTTACTGATTTTTGGCGTTAAATACCAATTGATATTACAATATTAATTAATTTTGTATTTGCTATAATATGGTTTATTGTTGGCAAGTTCCATGATTTTAGCTATTATTTTAACAATTTGAATATTTCAATGCACATATCTCGTTCTCTCTCTGCCAATATCTCGTTCTCTATCTCTCTCATCGGTATTCTATTTCAGATCCAGAGCTAAGCATCTTCGTTGCAATCGGAAGCGAGGGACGCTCTGCTCAACGCTCCTCCTGGCAGCCAAGACCTTCACTTCCGGTCCTCCGAAGGTAATCCCGGAAACGCGAGTGCAAGCAATCGTGTTTCGATTCGACATGGTTGCTGAACCCCGAGTTTTTTTTTTTTGCAGCTTCTCACGCAAATCTGCCTCGCCTTGTCGGCGCTCACACTCCGGGGAAGCAGCCGCAGCCGGAGGCCGTCGATCGACTCTTGTTCAGCTTGCGGGGTTTGCAGGACGAGGAGGGCAACGTTGCCGTGCTCGAGATGCTGACGGTTCTGTCGTCACCGAAGACTATTCAGACACGCGGATGAAGACGATTCCGACGACGATTCTCACGCGTAGAAAGGTCCGTTCCGATCGAGCAGCATATTGAAGCAGCTTTGGTTTTCGGTAATCTATGATCTTTCAATTTCGCTGATTTTGCGTTTTTCGGATTCGATTTCGGAAGCTCGAAGATATAGTATTATTTACAAATTAGGATTCCGTGGGAATAATTTATTGTTCAGCAACTATTAATCTAGGGCTCTGTTTGATTAAAAAATTCTCGAATGGTAGTTTTGTACAAAATGTATCGAAAGGAAGTGTATTACAGCAACATGTTACAACAATTAAGTTTGATTTATTGAATAATTGAACTATTTGCAGTCAAACTGATCTCCATATTGTATTTTATTTTCGGTTCTCTCGTTGATTTGTGAATTTACTTGTTGAAAATCGTTAGGTTCAGCTGAGAGCCGTCGGAGATCAGAGTCTCGAAACGGGGAATTGGGTCGAAGTGCGGCGGCGATGGGTCGGAAGGCGCGGGCGGCACCGTTGGCTCGATGGCGAGTTTTTTTCTCTTGTTTTGTCGTGTAGTTTCTGTTTATTCTTGTTTATTCGAATTGTAAATGTACGTTAATTCGAATTGTAAATGTAAATTTAATGGTTTATTCGTGTAAATGCATGTTCATTCGAATTGTAAATATATGTTAATTGATTTATTCGTATTTATTCGTGTAAATGTATGTTAAATCGAATTGTTAATTTGGTTAATGTTTTTTAATTCAAATTATTTTAAATTATTAATATGGTTAATTCGAATTAATGTTTGTTAAGAAATTTGAATTTTTATTTCAAAAATTGAAAAATATTTTTTATATTTAAATTTGAAATTTATTTTTAAATCAGGAACTCAAATATTTGTTTCCTAATTTATTATTTTATTAATTAAAAAAATCGTATTTGATTATTAATTATTAAAATAAAATTTATATTATTTTTTTAATTCGAATTTTAATATTAATTATTATTAATAATAAGGGTAAATAAGTCATTTTATATCAGTTAATGTGGTTTATTGGCTATGAAACAAAATTAACCAAACAGTGGCTATTTTGACAATTTTAAACGTTTAAAAAGAGTAGTTAGCTTAAGCTCCCATTAGCTATATGTATTCACTTCATATCTTGCTGTTATATATGCTGATTATCTCTTTATTTGCAAAATCGCATTTATGATTATGCGTTTAAAATAGATGTCAATGAATATAGGGTGTAGAAATATTTGAATGGGTCTCACTTTTTTTTTGTTTTTTTTCCAGCAATACCCTCTATGCTTATTAAAAGTAGAACATTTCCCTCTATATATGTAAATAAATAAATGACGACAAAATAAATTGTGCATAATACATGATATGTTTGAAGATATTTTATCATTTTTCTCCAATTTATAAAAAGTTTAAGCTTAATATGATCTCATAACTTTTTTTTTTTTTTTAAAAGAAAAGATCCAGAAATCATTAGTTCCATGGTACCGTCTCTAATTTGTTATAAAGTCACTCACTTATGGCGGAGGAAAACCGTGGTTACATATCAAATTTCAAGATTACACAAAAACAAACTTAAAACATCTCGTACATCACAAATTCAAAAGGCCACAAACCTACTTTTTAAAGACAAAATAAAACATCTAACAAAGTCGAACATAAGCGGTTTCCATTTTATCTAATCTAAACAAACTTTTGATAAAGCTCGGGAGTTGACTAGAATCAGTAAAATTCTCATTTTCATCATTAGCACCATGTTGTGCCAGCGCATCCGCAACTTTATTTCCTTCTCTATAGTGCTGAATAGTGTAGTCCGTGTCTTCCAATAACTCGATTAGTTGCTCCCAAAAATACCATATATTACATTTCATTTTTCGGATCCACTCCACAACTACTTTAGAATCACATTCAATATCGATACATTGGTAACCCAAACTATTACAATAAATTAAACCTTCAACCACAGCTCTTAGTTTTGCTTCGTTATTTGAACAAACTCCAAAGTGTTTAGAAAAGCCGAAAATGAACTTATCTCTAGCGTCACGTAAGATGCCACCTCCACCGGCAGGCCCCGGATTGCCTAGGCTTCTCCCATCCGAGTTCAGTTTTAATCTACCTTCTCTCGGCTTAATCCATATCAAAATATGTATTTTTTTCATCTTTTTCTTTAAGCGAAGAGCCTTTATATTTGCTATCACATGGTCATCACTTGCATTTATATCGCCTGTCTCATTGATTCTAGAACTCAAAAGAATAATCCAATATTTAATGGAACTCCACACAAAACCAAAATTCTCGATATTCCCTTCCATTCTAGCAACACATGCAACACATCTCCGTCTCCATAACCTCCAAATAGAAATACAAGGAACTAAACCTAAAAATATTCATAATTGAGAGGATCTTTTTGCTCTGTTTAACCAAATTTGGACCCGTTCTTTCCAACTAGCCTGGCTAACAAACGGCACACCCATCTCAGCCGATACTTTTTTTCCATACATTTTTGGCAAACTCACCGCTGTTGAGAATATGTTCCAAATCTTCATTGTTTCGTTCCTTGCAGCAATTACACGCTTAAAGTGTTGGGACTCCTACCCTTCTTAAGTTTTCATCAACACTCAAACAACCAAACACAGCCTTCCACATGCAGATAGAAATCTTCGTGGGCAGATACTTATGCCACACCCATTTCTCCCATTCAAACTTAGGACAACGAGATCTGATCTTATCCCAAGCGGAAGCAACCATTCTTTTCAGGAATTTATAACAGTGTGTCTTCTGCTCTTTTGATCTTTCCAAGTGTATTCACAACTTCCTCGGCTTTACTCCAACCCACAAGACTGAAGTTTATCCACTTCCCACTCATCATTAATGAAAAGGTTTTTCAGCTTGATCGTAGAGTGCTCTCTATCAGGGAATTCAACAAATAAAGGTCCCGAACTTAAGAAATTGCCATACCATAAAGAAACATTTCCTTTTCTAATCTTCCATTTAGAGTACTTCAAAACATCTGGAAAACATTCAACAATTTTTTTCCACAACAATGAATCTAATCTACCGGCCTCACAATTAGCCACATGGCCTCCTTTCACATGTTTAGCCTTGAAAAATCTAGCCCATAATGAGTTTTGCGACAATATATTCCAGGCAAATTTCATAAAAAGAGATTTTTGAATATCCGATAGGTTCCTTAACCCTAAGCCTCCTTCGTCAACCGGCACACATAACTTCCTCCAAGCCCTCCATTTCATTTTACTTTTCCCATCATAAACATCCCCAAAAAAGGTCAGAAATTTCCTTGAATCTTTTTTGTCACAATAATCAATTGACAAAATACACTCATAAGTTGCAAAATAAAATAAGGGTAAACTGCGGCTAATGTACCCAATGTTTGATCTTCTGCGGATTATGTACCCAATGTTTATTTTTGGTGGCTAATGTACCCAATGTTTGATCCGTTAGATATTTTTGTGTTTTCCGTCAGTTGACCGTTAGAGATGATTCCTCCTCTATAGGTACACTTTTTGTATTTTTGACATAACTGACTCATTTTTTCTCCAAATTTTATGCACGACCTATGGTTGGAAAGTTAAGAGATAGATCTACAACTTTGGTTTTTTAAGTTTTGTAAAATAAGTTTTAGAAAAATATGAAATTTTAATTACAACGTAAAACTGGACATTAGTTTAATGCAAAATATTTGTTTAGAGCACATTTTAATATACTTAATGACTTTTTATGATGAAACGTAAAACTAAAAGTTGTAGATAAATGTTTTATCTTTCCAACGGGTGTTTATTTATAAATTTTGGACAAAAAATGTGTGAGTTATGCCAAAAATATGAAAGATGTGATGTGAAATAATCTTTCCTATTTTTGGCATAACTCACTCATTTTTTGTCCAAAATTTATAAATAAACACCCGTTGGAAAGATAAAACATTTATCTACAACTTTTTAGTTTTACGTTTCATCATAAAAAGTCATTAAGTATATTAAAATTTGCTCTAAACAAATATTTTGCATTAAACTAATGTCCAGTTTTACGTTGTAATTAAAATTTCATATTTTTCTAAAACTTATTTTACAAAACTTAAAATTTCAAAGTTGTAGATCTATCTTTTATCTTTCCAACCATAGGTCGTGCATAAAATTTAGACAAAACATGAGTGAGTTATGTCAAAAATACGAAAAGTGTACCTATAGAGGAGGAATCATCTCTAACGGTCAACTGACGGAAAACACGAAAATATCTAACGGATCAAACATTGGGTACATTAGCCGCCGAAAATAAACATTATGTACATAATCCGCAGAAGATCAAACATTGGATACATTAGCCGCAGTTTACCCATAAAATAATGACTAAATTTTAATTTTAATTTGTTCCGCCTATGATTACAAACGTACAATATTACATATTATGTCTAGAGAAAATATTCTGAGTTTTTATTCTCAAAAGAAAAAACAGAATCATATGTTTGCTCTAAAACACCAAGTTAAGGGCTAAAAAATCACACACACATATATATATATAATACAACTATATATATGATTAGAGTTGAGAGATTGAATTTGAAAACAGAGAGTATCATTTATAAGGTGCAAATATAATCGAAGAGTTCTGTCCACCAAAGGCAAGTGAGTTTGACATTGCTATCTTTATGTCCAAACGCTCCTTCTTCTCGCCCACAAGAATGTCTCTTTCCTGATCATCATATATTCACGTCCAATGTTAAAAAAAAATAAAAAAATTGATCGAGAAGTCCTTTTAAGTTTTGATTAAATTCAAAGCATAGAAATATAATATATATATATATATATATGAAAATTAATATGATAAATTCTTACCACGCCCTCGTCAGGATTCTCAAGGTTGACGTTTGGATGAATCCACCCCGTCTGTATTGCCTGCATAATATTCGTGTACAATATTGTATATCGTTTATGTTTGCATTATACGCATACAACGACGTACATGCATGGAGCTGTACGTAAGATTGTGTGTAATACAATGTATATATAAAATCAATTTGTAATTGCGCATACGACGACGTACATGCATGCTAGTGATGTTAATTAAAGGTAGAGATATGAATCTAATAATGTTTACGAAATTCTAGTCAGCTTACATCCCTTCATTAATTAAAAGTTTATTTAGATTAGATAACACGAGTTATATATGCTTGTGTAGGGTATAAATTCTTAGATTGTCTATTTGTTCAAGTTTAAAGTGTAATTACTTTTCTTGTTGGTTTTGATACACGAGGTGGTTTTTTCTCCTTAATACTATTTGTATAATTACAAAGGCAATTTGTTATCACAATATTCATCCGCTATAAGTGAAGAATATTAATAAACTTAAGACAATGTCACGAGAGCGAGCGGCTTTGACTCTTCCTTATAAAAATACCTTAATTGTCGCCACGGCTTCCACGGCTCCCGAGGCTCCCATAAGGTGACCGATCATGGACTTGGTAGAGTTGATCCGTAGCTGCTCAAAACCACGAACCAAGTATCTAAAATAATTAAAAGTAAATAAAATTAAAGTATAGCAAAATGGTCACTCCCTGTAAACCCTACCTCTGGATTATGTGCAAAAAAACGCGTTATAGCCCGATGTTCTTTTAAATCATCGGCCACCATCAAGGCAGCGTGCGCGTTTATGTGGTTCACGTCTTCTCGCGCCACGCCGGACTGAGCCAAGGCCTTCTCCATGCAAAGGTCAATCCCTGTCCCTGATATATAATATATATATATATATATATATATATATATATATATAAACCCTAGGAAAAAAAAAAAAAACCTTTACGTTTTTGGTTGCATGATTATTACCATCGGAACTAGGGTTGTTGTAGTGATTAGTGTCAATAGTGAAGCTCCCGCCAAGAAACTCTGCATAGATTTTTGCACCTCTTTTCTACAATTAATAGAACAATTATAAGATAATGATAATAATATCACAAAAAGTTGTCGTTTTCCTTGCATTGTTATACATATGTATAAGACGTTGAATGAACGCGAAACCTTAGCGTGTTCTAGCTCTTCCAAGAGCAGAACTCCGGCTCCCTCTCCCATCACGAACCCGTCACGTTTCTGCAACAAAATAAAAAACACGCAAACACACAATTGGTGTCAATTTATCATCAAAATGATTTTTAACTATTATAGATTCCTCTCAAAACCGGCTACGAATAGTAACATAGAGACATATCAACCATATTAAGCTTTATTTCTATATCTGATATATGTTTTTTCTTTCTTTCAAAATGGTAGCTATATGTTAGTGGACTCGTGACACAATTATAATATTATATTAAATAGAGATACTAACGACATATATCTTTAAATTATGTTTCTTAATGCACTTGTACCCTTATGTTTTTTTTTTTATGGTCCATATCTTCAATTAAGTTTTTATTTTATTATCATATTTATCCTTAGAGACATTAATTCACCGAGTTAATGTTTTCATCTAACAGAGAATAATGATGATCAGACGTTATAAGCTTGAATTGAAGTAGAATTGCGGGTAAAGAAAATGGGTGTAAACATATACAATGTCCCATGGGCGTGAAGCTTTGGTTGGTTCGTCGTTCCTTTTCGAAAGTACGTGAAGCCTCCCATGGCTGAAAGTACAGTCATAAAAAAAATCATGAACTTATTAAGTTTTGGAAAACTAATTAGGGTCCGTAATTATAGCAACAACACATGCCTAATGGAATAACTCCGCCATCAGATCCGCCACAAAGCATCACGTCCTGCGAATATATTCAACTTCGATGAGAGATCGCCTCATTAGTTATAGATTAGGAAAGCGTATACAATTAATTGATAATAATTTTAATATATTAATAACCGTGATTAAACTATACTTTTGTCTGATCCTAACTTTCAAGAAATTTATCAAACTATTAACCTCAATGTAATAAAACTCTCGATCCTAGATTATAAAACAAATTAATTAAGGTGAGAAAATACTTACCACGTCATTTCGGATAATATGATGAGCTGAATTGAGTATGCATAGATTGCTTGTGGCGCAAGCCGTCGATATAGAGTAGTTCGGGCCCATCCACCCCTAAAATTATATATACCTAAAATAAATTAATATTGTGCCATTGAATATGTTTATTGCCTTTTCTTTTCATATGAATTGGGGTCATACATATATATAACAGAATAAAAGTAGTAGTTGTGCTATATATATTGTACTAAGTTTAAATAATTGAGCTAATTGTGATTATTTAAGTTTAATTTAAGAATATTTTTGTTATTATATATGAAAAATAATTATATGCATAGCTATATTATATAGTTTTCCAAGTAGAAGGATTCTAGTTCTATTTTAATTATTAAAATTTCCAATCTTCTTAAATGAGCATACAAAATATGTATATCGTTGAACCTCGTTAAATATTATATAGTTTGATTAAAGTGGCTTAAGTTAAAGAGTCAACTTGATAGTTTAAAATACAAAATAGCCAATATTTAGTTAATATTTGTAAAATGGCCAATTAACCGTACTAATCATTATAAAATAGTCATATTAACCTTTATAACCATATTAACCATTGACAAAATAGTCAATGTTTGGCTATTTAATTTGCAAATAAAAACCTTAAGCTTGTTAAAATACAATGTAAACGTATGAATGTGGTTGCTCATTATAATTTCTCTATAATTAATTTGATACATTTGTAAGGCCTTAATTTGAAAAAATATTATGAAATTAATACTTGATAGATTAGTAATTTTGATAAAATTAGGGTTAATGGTGGCATATATATCCAAGTTGTACTAAAGTGAGGCGACATAAACCTTATTTTTTTCTTCAGTGGCATATATTCCCAAGAACGGATTTTGAGAAATTCATCCATTCTTAACGGCGTTAAGTGCGCTGCTAAAAATTAATTACTTTCGTTGTCAAATGAATTACTTTCAAAGAACATAGGGCATTTTGCAATAGTAACCTTAAAAGGGTTTTAATTTTGTTTCATACCCTCGGTGAACAGTGTTTTTGTTTCTTAACAGGGAGTATTTAGGGGGTATGTTTTTAAATGAAATGCCAACGGAGGTCGGTTTGCAATTTAATTCAAGAACATAATAGAAATTAAAAAGATTATACGGCAAAAATACTTAAGTTTTAACTTACCAAGTCGATTGCCAGCACAGCAGATCCCATGTTAGTGGTTGAGAAAGGTACACTAAATGGGTGCATTTTCTTGTACGAGACTCTCAGAGCTTCGAACGCATTAACAGACACCTGATCAAACCCTCTACTTCTGTCAAAAAATGAACAGAAAAACCCTAATATAATCAACCGAGGTTATATATATATATATATATATATATATATATATATATATATATATATATATATATGCTTCTGACTTAACTGACATGCCTCCGAGCGCCGAGCCGATCAAGATGCCGCACTTGGTCTTGTTCAGCTCCGTGTCTTCCATGATCCCGCCGTCTGCCAAGGCTCTCTTGCCGGCAGCGACCATGTAGAGCATGAACTTGTCGGCTCTCTGTGCCACCTTCCGCGACACCAACCCGTCCACCGAGAACGATTTGATCTCCCCCGCGATTTTCTGGGACGAATATATCGCGAAATCGGGAGTGATTCCTCAAAAAATAAAGACTAGAAACGGAAAACGGACATGGCCTGTTTTGGAGGAATCCGGACTGAAATAGCTGCCCATTTTTTTGCGAAAGATGAAATCGAGAAAACCTGTTCCTGCTTAACTGGTCACGGTTTTGTCCGTTTTCCATATAATTTTTTCTTATCTATATATACATGATATATAAAGTAGAATTTAAAATGGGCAAACGGACTGAAACAACGGAATCGTCCATCCAATTTTTTTCGGTAGGAATAGCCATCCATGAAAACAAGTCTGTTTTTCGCTTTCCGGAGAAATACACTAAAATTTCCGTCATATTGCTTGTTCTAGTTAATTGCTAGAAAACATTAAAGAAGATTACAAGAATTGAGCGATCATTGAGTGATTTGAAACGTTGAACACACTCGAATAATCGAACGCTTTATGCAATCAAGTTACGTTACCTATGCAAAACGCTCAAAATTAATTATGAGCATTACTAAAATTGAGTCTTAATGATCATCAACATTGGCAACTGAGTGTAAATTAATTGTTGTCATTTTTACAGGAATACAAAAGCGATAGCAAAAATTATGTACCGTCGGAAATTTTGAGCAGTCGAACGATTCTATCTTGCTAATACCGCTCGCTCCCCGAAGAAGATTGTCGTAGAAGACATCGGGATCATGCCCGAGAGTGCTCACAATGCCCAGCCCTGTCACGACCACACGCCTCTCCTTCACCTCCTCCGTTTCCTCCAGTACAGCTTCGCTGGCCGAAACTACATGACCAAGAAAAAGACCAACACAATTTATATAACATGTTCCTTCATAAAACGTCTCGAAACCGGAATTTACCAGACTGAGCACCGCAATCTTCGTGCCCGGTTTGCCTTCTAGAGATGGATTGGCCCGACACACCAAGAATTAATCCTTTGCTTCGATTATAGTTTATTAGGCTCTCATACCCCCGCACTGAGTTTCTCGGTTTCTTCGGGGACGGCAACAGCGACGATACGGCATGCCATGAACCGAGAGGAGAGGCGAGAGAAGAAGAAACCATTGATTATTGTTCAGAAAAAGAAACAGCTTGTGGGAACTATTAAAGACGTAATTAAATTCGAGAGTTAATTAGTGAAATTAATGAAGTGAACGATCTGTTTGTTTAACATGGGACTTGAATGTCCCACTGGTTTGGGTAACACGTTCATTCAATGCAATAAGCATTTCATGAACAAAGCAAGTCTATTTACATGCTACACAAAAAACGCTGATATCAAGAGATATATTTTTGGGATAATTGCGGCGTAAGTACTCAACTTTGATGAAAAATTACACTTTAGTATGATCTAAGCTGGAAAGTTGGTGATACAAATACACTCCTTCACAAAAATGTAAATTACACTTCGATACCCTCTTTTCACAAAATGGCCCATAAGCTTTCTATACTTTTATGAGAGGAAGAATTTTTACGTCAATTTTTTAGATTAGTCAATTTTTGTCGAAAGTCAAGTATTTTTGCCAGAATTATCCTTAATATTTTAGTTTGAGACGAATACTTATGCAAAATTAAAGCCGTATGGTGAATCCATGATGTGTTACAAAACTATCGCGAGAAAAGAACCAACAGACATTCAAATAACTCCGATAAAGTTTTTTTTTTTTTAATTGGACAAATTACTAACACTATGAAATTATGTAAAATGGCACGTGACATTCAGTTGACCGCCACATGACATGCCACGTCGTTCGACTGTCATGTGGCATATCACGTGGCATTTTTTATCTTTTAATTTTTGTAAAAATATATGACAAGAAATTATGGGGAAAAAAAAGTGACAGGTTTTGGTAAAATAATTTACCACAAATTCAACCACGGTCAATGCATTCTTTAAACTTCAAATTTTTGGTATAATAGGAGGGAACCAAAATCGTTGTCGTTTCTTCATTCAGCATGTCACATGGTATTTTACTTTTTTATTTTTTTAAATATTTGACAACAAATTATGAGAACAAAAATTATACATGATCATAAATTTTGGTACAATAATTTACCACAAATTCTTACAACCAACGATGCATTCTTCAAATTTCAAAATTTCGGTATAAATAGGAGGGAACTAGAAATCGTTGTCATATGTTTACTTGTTCCTCTGCACAAAAAAGACAAAGCGGTCTCTTTCAGAAACAGAAAGAACGAAGCCAACAATGGAAGCCGAAAGAGAGAAAAAAATCATCTGTATATCTTCTTCGTCGGAGTCTGAGGCCGACTCCGATTCGGAGTCGGAGTACGATTCCGACTCCGAGTTCGATTACGAGTCCCAGTCCAGCTTGAATGACTCGGAAGATGACGATCCGACTTTCAGCGTTCTCGAAGACGCCGATTCAAGATTCTCGAACCTCTCCATCGAGAAGAAATCCAAGGCTCGGTTAGTCTCTCGATTCGATTGCGTTTCTGAAAGATTAGGGATTTTGATCTTGTGAATTGCAGTGTTGTTCGAGAAAATGAGGACGAGAGTGAGGTTGATGAAGTGGATGAGAGAGGCTTCGAGGAAGTTCTGAGAGTCCTTGGAGGTGAATCTTTGAGATATTTCCATCGAGTTCTATTTCTTAGAGACGAAGAAAATGTCAAATTTGAAACCCATTTTTGCATAAATGCTCATTTTTCAAGGTCATCCTTTTTCTGCTTTTTCTTGCATTGCAGCTGAGCATGTGAAGAAGTTGAAAGTGGAGCAATGCAAGGTTTACTTGAAGAAGAACGGGTTAAGGCTGACAGGAAACAAAGCTACGCTCGTTCAGCGCGTTCGGGAGCATATTGAGTAATTTCTTGTTTAGTTTCAGGTACAATTGTTGGATGATTTCTTAGTTCGTAATGATTTTGTTTATTTTCTCTTATATGTATAGGATTGTCAACGGTGGAGGAGAGAGGAAGTATCCGGTTTCGAGCTTTGTAGTGAATTGTAAAGGTAAAAGTGCGTTCGATCACGTTCGTTTCTTGTTCACGTTTGAAATCAGTTTAACGAGGTTATTTGATGCAGGCGATGCATGCACTGGCGACGTAGTTCTGTTTAAGCAAAAGGTCCACGACATGTAAGCGTAGTTTCGTATCATAAAATGAAATTCCCGTTTGCTTGTCTTTACCTTTAAATAGATAAGAAATGGAAATGATCTCCCGTTACAAGTGTGAAATTCTCTACCTTTTTTGCAGGTTCAATTTAGCATCACGTAGTGCGAGTGGCCCCCGGCGTAGCACAAGAATGGTTGCAGGACGTATAGTGAAAGAAAGCTACGGAGCAGCCAAACAACAACATACATTTACGGTGAGTCGGGCTGTAAGTTGATCGATGTCAAGTAAGTCTACAATGATGAATGATCCAAAATTGTATGTAAAATCAAGAATTGTTGTTAGCATAGCATGGTTGCGTTTGTTGCGATTGGACATTAAAGTTCACTTAAACAATTGATGATCGCAATATTTAAAAGCGTTTTTTCACGTTGATACCAGATTGAAGTGCTGTGGAGTAAAGGGGAGAAACGGCTTCCTCCGCTTCACCCCCTCCTAATCAAAGGGCGAAATCTCTATAGATTGAAAACTTTGAGACAGGTCCGTTGTTCTGAAAAAAGAAATAAATTATTTGCTCCTTTGGGATTATTGCCTTCGGATAAAAAAAATTATCGGTTATTGATGTTAGAAATGGATAGACGAGGGAGAGAGGGAGAAAATTTTGATGGAGAAGCACTCAAGGGGAAGACATGCTCGGTCTGACAGAGATAAAAGGATCCGAAAGAAGGGTGAGCGGATAATTCATCAGGAAAATAGGTATTGATTATCACTCATCGGTCTTACGTAACGTTAATATTATATATTACTTTCGCATTTTAATTACATAATCAAGTACTCTATTGCAGGATCTCGAAGAAGAAAGCGACTCGAGATGGAAACCAGTCTCAGTTTGACTCAATCTCGGTGCCAAAACCCCATATTCAACCTCAACAGACGGGATTCGTAAGCAAACCCGCTACAGAAATTCACCAAGGCGGTTTAGTTGCTCATCCGGGAAGACAACCTACTCAACCTCGCGCTCAACACTTTACCATGTACGCTGATTACATAACAATGGGAAAAGATCCAATGCAATGTGAGTATAACGACCTATGGCATCATAGACGCTCTGGCTTTCACGAGCCTCATCCGTACAACTCCGGTATCAACTTATATTCCCGCGATCATATGAACCGGAAAATGAGAGAGTTCCCGGAGAGGAATACTTATAGACAACCGCATTCAAGCATCGACAACAACGGCGCTGTACATAAGCAATGTCGACACTTTGCTCAAGGCCGTTGTCACTTTGGAGAACGATGCAAATTTTCTCATGTCGTTCGGGAGGAATGTGGGACCAGAGCGAAGTCGTTTTATTAAGGGTTAGTTGTCATAAGAAATTAAAATTCAGTTAGTCCTCCTGTGGATTCAACTGTGGTTTTGTTTGTTGGTTCAATCATGGCTAATTGAACCTTGTTTTGTCGGCAAAAATATGATTACTTACGAAATACCTTTTTTGTTTATTTTTTGTCCATTTCACAAGTTTAAAATATGGTGTTTTTTCTTTACATTGGTGGCAAAAAGTACCCAAATTTTGAACAAGTGAGGCAGCATGAATTCAAAGTGAAAAAATAATAGCAAAAGTATTCTCAGTCAAAAAAATTGAGGTGACATATTTCTTCGTTCAATTTTTTTACGGAAGTTTGTCAAATGTCACTTAGCGTCAAATTGATAAAAATATGTGTCACCTAAGTTTGTCAAATGTCACACGAAATATGTGTGTTATTTCAAATTTTATCGACTTTGAGTATTGTTATTTCTATGTTGCTAATGATTTTTTTTTTTTTGGTGATGCTTTCATCTTATTGAAACGTTAAATAAAAGATGGAGGTCAAAAATACGGTGAAACAAATGCAAGTCCGAACGAGTTTGGTACTCAAGCTACGCAAAGGAACAAAATAAAATTTTATTTTCTTAAAACAAAATAATAAAAAAATATAGCAATGAAAAGTCGATGTCGTGTTTGCCTATTATTTAATTGTGTTCGGTGTTCTTGTTTGTCGAGCCTAAATCCATTTATAAGTCGTAGTCATTTCGTGTCTCGTGCCCCGGACTCTTCTCACCCCCTACCCCACTCCAAATTTTGTATTTGTATATAAAATAAAAGAAAAATAATAATAAGAGCGTCGTTTGTGGGCTCCACTATAAAATCAGTTGGACGAATCTCTGAAACTTCAATCATCGAAAAACACTCGATCGATCTCCATCGATAGACGAGCAGGACTATAGGCAGTTCGTCGATCAGCTTTCTTCGCTACTTTCTCAATCTGGATTCTGTTTCCGTCAACACTCCGATCGTTCTGTTTCGGCGAGCAGTCGAAAATGGCGGGTGGGCCGGTCAACGTGAGCGAGTTTCAAGAACTGGCCAAGAAGTCTCTCCCCAAAATGTACTACGATTACTACGTTGGTGGAGCTGAGGATCAGCACACTCTGAGGGAGAATCTCTTGGCGCTTCGGAGGATCAGGTAACTATGCTGAATCTTCTCGCTAGTTCTTGTTACTGTTTGAATTCATTTCCATTCGAATTCACAGGTTGAGGCCAAGAGTTCTTGTGGATGTTAGTAGAGTAGACACTGCCACAGCTGTGCTGGGTTTTGAAATCTCGGCCCCGATAATGATTGCGCCCACGGCTTATCACCAGTTAGCCCACCCTGAAGGTCTTCAATTTCGTTGAATCACTGGGTTTTGGGGTCAGATTTTGGCTGATATATTGTATATGTATGTATGTATGTATGTATCTTCTGGCTGTAGGTGAAGTTGCCACGGCAAGAGCAGCCGCGGCCTGCAACACGATAATGGTCGGATTTTAGCTTGACTAACACCGGGGTTCGTGTTTTTTTATTAGAATGTTGAGATTCCGAGGATTTTTTCTTTGTCTTGAAGGTTTTGTCGACCATGTCTACGCGTACCGTGGAGGAGGTTGCTTCGAGCTGCAACGCAGTTCGGTTCTTTCAGTTATATGTAATCTCTCCTTGACCAATTTTCGCTTTTGATTGTTTGTTAGTCTGCATCATGTTGAGCGTAGTGGCTTAACGTGTGAAGTTGAATCTAAGAGTAGGTTTACAAAAACCGAGACGTGTCGGCTCAGCTGGTGCGGAGAGCCGAGCGGAGCGGATTCAAGGCCATTGTATTGACAGTTGATGCTCCAAGACTTGGTCGCCGCGAGGCAGACATAAAGAACAAGTAAACTTTATGCATTATTTTTTCCACATTGAATGTGATTATTCGTCATCCTCAAAATAGGAGTTCTCTTGTCCGATTTGATACGTGATTTTTGAAACATCCACAGAATGATTGCACCTCAGTTGAAGAACTTCGAAGGCCTTATATCGACTGAAGTCGCCGATGTGAGTCAAACAATTCTTATATAAATCTATAAATCAAAGTCAATCTATAAATCTCCCCTCAGTGCCCGCACATTACACGCTTTTGTCTCCAAGGTGCTTTGATACAAGTCCGTCAATTATTTCCCGAGTGAATTTTTTATTTATTTCCACAGGACGATGGATCAAATTTAGAGGCTTTTGCGAGAAACACTTTTGATGATTCGCTTTGCTGGGAGGTATGAATACTATTTTACTACTATAACAATTTTTGACTACTTTTTGCGAGAAACACTCTTGTTAAGAATCTCGTCCCAATGCAACGAACAAGCACGGAATTCTTTGTTTGTTTTGTACCGTTCCTATATTTAGCTTATTTAGCGCATAATCTGCAGGACTTGGCATGGTTAAAATCAATTACTAGCTTGCCCATACTGATCAAAGGCGTACTTACTGGTGAAGATGGTAAAAATGAATCTCCAATTGCAATGTATTATTTTTATACTGGTATTATCTTCTTTTTTCACTTTAATATTGTTATTAATGCTGGCACTTTCAGCAAGAAAGGCCGTCGAATATGGAGTTTCTGGTGTCGTCGTCTCTAACCACGGAGCTCGTCAGCTGGATTATACTCCCGCCACTATCTCTGTCCTAGAAGAGGCGAGTATTCGCTACCGATGATAAGTTACCATACATGAATCTTAGCAGAAATATATGCCGAACATGAAACTCCAGAAACGTCCTTGAATCCTCATCGCAGGTGGTTCAGGCCGTCAGAGGAAAAATACCCGTTCTCTTCGACGGAGGAGTGCGCAGAGGAACCGACGTCTTCAAGGCACTAGCCCTTGGTGCACAAGCCGTTCTTGTAAGCTCTACTACATTTCAACACGTACATGCGCATACATATATGTTAGGATTTTGACCTAAATCACTAAACCGAGAAACGAAAACCGATGGCCAAGAATTAGTGGTTCGCTCCCAGTGTAGGAGGTCATCCACTTGCCGCTTATACATATCTTGGATTTGATACCGTGAACTTTTTTCAGATTGGAAGGCCGGTTGTTTTCGGCTTAGCTGCGATGGGAGAGAAAGGGGTAAGAAGTGTGGTTGAAATGCTGAAGAGCGAGCTCGAGCTCACCATGGCTCTCTCTGGCTGTCCTCGCCTTCAAGACATTAAACGAACTCATGTTCAGACAGAGAATGACAGATTCAACTCAAAGCTTTGAGCCACTCATTTTAAATAAAAACAAATTACGCTAGTTAATAAATCATTTCAAATAAAAATTTACACGAAAAATTTACTGTCTCCTATTTGTTTTTTTAGGGATATTGTCTCATATTTGTTGACTTTGTGTATTCGTGTCGTTATTTTTTCACTCTAAACTTTTGTCGCCTTGGTTGTTTAAAAATCAAGTACTTTTAACATTCTCTGCAGATTCTGAATTTGTTTGGGTTCAGTGATAAGCTCCTTAGCCAAGGGAATATTCAAACTAACATTGTTCTTATCTGAGCAGAGGAAAGTATTTAATATATTAATAAAAACCAACATTATTTTATTTTATAGCCAATTTCGTTTTTCTTCCTTTCTCTCGTGGAAACCATGAACCAGTCGTCGATCATCAGCGTTCGGTAAACTCATGAGTCAACTATTAAGTATACTACTACTAGTAGATTTTAGCATAAATTTAAATAAAAATATTTAGCAAATGTGGACTACAAATTATGTTGTAACCGAAAGAACCACGTCAAATTTAATTAACGAATTTTTTAACTAATACTATATTTGATTTTTTTTTTTTAGTAAATATGATTGGATATATACTTGACAAAGCTTAAAACAAATCGGTTACATAAATATATTAATAAAAGAGTCCATCCAAATCCTATAGGAAAAATTGTTTAAGCATTAGACCTGGCGTAACTACTGGTGAATAATAAAAATAAGATATTAACTTGATACGGACGGAATTGAACCTCGACAGTGTTTTGTGGATTTTATGTACTATTGAATTTAAAATTGAATACTTATGTTATGCCGCAAATATCTTTACGTGTCTATATACATAAAGCCGAAAAAAAAGGATATAATGACACATGAGCCAGGGTTTCTTTTAACTTTTTTTTTTAATTAATTTCTTAATCTTTATTATAAAAAAAATAAAAATTGTGATTGTCACACGTGGAAAAGCTCCTATTGGTTGCACTTATCTACACCCAATGAGCCAAAATATTCTCTAATCACTTCATAATTTTGATCTCTTTGACTCCAAAGAAGAAAGAGAGTCTCATTTCCCAGCTCAAAGGTAATGTTTTATACTTTTTGATATGATCAATTAGATCACATGTATTCAACTACATCCAATCATCTTCATTAGATTAGTGGTAAATTTCCAGGCCAATATGTCAAGTGAACCTGTGAGTGTTGCTGAGTTCCAAGAATTGGCCAAGAAAGCCCTTCCCAAAATGTACTACGATTTCTATTCCGGTGGATCCGAGGACCAGAACACGCTCAAACAGAACGTCGAAGCGTTTCAACGAATCACGCAAGTTTGATTAAATTACCTTAGCCTGATTTTTCAGTTTCAGTTGTGTTATTTTAACATTATAGTTTGTTTAATAGGATAAGGCCTCGAGTTCTGGTCTACGTGAGCAGAACCGACATGTCGATGACCCTGTTGGGTCACAAAATATCGGCCCCGATAATGATAGCCCCGACTGGTATGCACCAGCTGGCACACCTTGAAGGTCTGAACTTTATAATCAACTTCGCATCACAATTAGCAACGAAGATGAAATGTTATGTTTTTCTAAATTGATCTCACTCAGGCGAGGTCGCCACAGCCAGAGCCAGCGCTGCTTGCAACACCATCATGGTACCTCGGCTTCGGTGTTCAAAATCCGTTTCTTTCCGTACAAATCATAGCATCATGTAACTAACTATATACTTGTTTTATGTTAGGTGGTATCGTCCGTGTCTACTTTCACGATAGAGGAAGTTGCTTCCAGCTGCGACGCTGTTCGGTTCTTTCAGTTATATGTACACGTTGTTTATCTTCTTTCTGGCTTCGGTTCATTTCACCGCCATCAATTGATGGTTCAGTAAAATGTTTAGACCGTTTTTCTCCGTGTTTTTGTGCGAAGGTGTATAAGAGACGCGATGTATCGGCTGAGCTGGTACGGAGAGCTGAAAGAAATGGATTCAAGGCTATTGTTTTGACTGTTGACACGCCTAGATTGGGCCGAAGAGAGGCAGATACCCGAAACAAGTGAAACATACTACTCAAAAATCACATCAATTTATCTGTTTTGCAGAAAATTTTCAAATATTATCAGCAAAAATCACTAGACCTGAAGTCTCTAACACGTTTGCTGTTTGGAGAAATGAATTTGGAACTGTTTTTCGCAGAATGATCGTGCCAAAAGTCAGGAATCTCGAGGGGCTTATGCCAACTTTAGTAAGTGAAATAGTCTCTAAATTATCACTTTATATGTGTTTAGATCACTTTAAATGATCCTTAAAACCACATAAATAGAAATTGAAGTAAAGAAAGTGATTGGTCCCAAGGAAAAAATCAAACACGAATTAACGAGTAACCGAAGTGACGAATTCCTGATGTCTATTAAATAAATGGATACTAATATGAACAAAACCGTAGTTCCTTCGGGAACACGGCCCGAGCTCTCCCTTGGGATAGGCACATAATATTACAAATTACCAAAAATGCCCCTAATACATAATTTAAATAACTCAGTTCGCCACTAAGACACAATTATAGGATTTATTCAATTAGTAATAACTAAAGGCCCTTGATATAATCATGTCTTTCCTATATACTTGTTTTACTTTTATCTATCAAGATCTCATTAAAAAAAATTCAGAAGATATTAATATTTAATATAAATACAAAAATGGGAATATATATATATATATATATATATATATATATATATATATATATATATATATATATATATATATATATATATATGCAGAGTGAGGGCTCAAACTTAGCGGCTTATGCTAATGTGACCTTGGATGCTTCTCTAACATGGAAGGTACAAAACTATCATCTGAAATCATGCTATCTTATCTCGCCTCTCGTTTTGATCGAAACGACGAAAACAATCTGTTACTTCATCAACAGGACATTGAGTGGTTAAGATCGGTCACGAAACTGCCGATTCTTCTCAAGGGAATACTCACTCGTGAAGACGGTAAATTGTAAAAAAAAAAAAAAACGACGAAAATTTATTCTATTAAAGAATCTGATTTAAACTCCTGACAATTCACTATCACCTGGGACTTTCAGCGCGAAAAGCCGTTGACGCGGGCGTTGCGGGGATCATTGTTTCTAATCACGGAGGCCGACAACTGGATTATTCTCCCGCCACTATTTCTGTCCTAGAAGAGGCACACTTTTCTTAGCAAAAAGTCTTAATTTATGCTCTAGTTTTTTCACATTCTTCGTGTTAACGGCCTGAGTTTTTTTCAGGTAGTTCACACTGTCGAAAGGAAGATTCCCGTCCTTATGGATGGCGGCGTCCGACGGGGAACAGATGTCTTCAAGGCCTTAGCGCTCGGGGCTCAAGCAGTGCTTGTAAGACTATAACCGGTTTCTCTACTTTGAGGCTTCTTCGTCTTTAGTTTCTTCACTTCAGTGGTTGAATACTGCAGGTTGGTAGGCCGGTCATCTATGGCTTGGCAGCAAAGGGAGAGAATGGAGTGAAAAGCGTGATTGAATTGCTGAAGAGCGAGCTCGAGCTCGCCATGGCTCTCTCTGGTTGTCCCCACCTTCACGACATTAAACGAACTCATGTTCAGACGGAGAGTGACAGATTCAACTCAAAGCTTTGAGCCTCTAAAGAATAATTTGTCCAAAAAAAAATAGTAACTGTTGGTGAGAAGCCCATTTGATTAGGCCCGTAGAGCACCAGCCCAGTAGTCAAATAACCCAGCCATTTGACTCACTTAAATTGTGATGTCGTTTGTAGTATAAGGCTGTCGTTTTTTGGTGAAAAGCTGAATGAATCTCAGCCTTTGATATGAGATCGATCCAACGGCTCGCCTAGGTTGTTCATCTTGCTGATTTCAATAAGGGTTCATTCTCGAACCAAGAAGTCGAATATAACGAGAGTATTCGAAGGAGATTGAGCGAGGGTTCTGCAACACGAATCGAAGGCTGAAGAACTTCTCGGAGCACCGCGAGACGACGATCGGCCAAGTGGTGGCCGCGCCGGAAGCAAAGAGGCTTCGGTGATTCCGACCGTGAGAGGATTAGGTCGGAGTCGATCGGGTGCTGCGCGAGAAGAGTATTAAGCTTCGATTCGGTGAAGGCGAAGCTCGGGAGATCTCCGGTTCGACGACGTGGACTGATGACAGATCGATCTCCGATCGATCGTGCCGAGCCCTAGAATCAGGTTTCGTCGTTCCGATTTCTTTCTTGATTGTTTTCTGTCCGTAGTCGAGTGTGTATAATCTGTTTCGGTAGGATCGGAGATCCGTAGCTGCATGTGTATTGCGTTCTCGGTTGATTTCTTTGATTTGCATGTTTGTATCGGATCAGTTTGTATTGTTTGAATCGTTCGTTGTTGTTCGGTTTTCGTTCTAGGTCGGTAAAGGATTTATAACAGTGGTATCAGAGCCATAAGTCGTGAAATTCGGTTTCGTAATCTCACGATTTTCGGTCGATCGATAACTTCGATTTGTTCGTTGGGTGATTCCGCATCTGGTGTTGTTTGGCTTTGTCTCTGATTGATTCTTTCTTGTTGATTAGTTTGAATCTTGTTGGCTATGCACATACCCGTGAAGGGAAACTTGATCCGAGATCGATCAAATGTGTATTTTTGGGCTATCAACAACAAGAAGGTACAAAGGGGTATCGGTTGTGGGATAGGAGTACTAGGGGTGTCAAGATCATAGTCTCGAGAGATGTGATCTTCGATGAGAGTACGTTCCCGTGTAGATCTTCTAGAGAGGAACCCGAGAGTGCCTTAGAAGAGTCTAGTAGAACCTCGATTGAGGTGGAGCCCTTAGAAAGCCCTAGGGTCGATGAGCCGGTCGGTGAACCGCAAGGTGATGCACCCGTTCACGAAGGAATAGGTGGAGTTGGTGACGAGAATGTTGAACTACCTCATGTAAAGGAAGTTGAACATGTCGAAGAGTCTAACCGGGGAGAGTTAGAGAGTTATCAACTAGCTAGGGATAGAGAGAGAAGAGACATTAGGCGTCCTTCTAGGTATTCCTATGCCGACCTTGCGTTTACGGTGTTGATTGCCGAGGTTTATGTTAGTAACCCGAATCCTTATAGTGAGGCCGTTAGATCTAGGGAGAGGTCTAAGTCGGTAGAGGCTAAGAGGAGAGGTTTAGATGAGCACATTGTGGTGGTTCAATCCAAGGGATATATAGATAAGCAGTTTCATGACAAAGTGTGCTTGTTTACGATGTCGTTATATGGTTTGAATTATTCTCCGAGGCATTGGTATGAAAGATGTGATTCATATGTTTCGAATATAGATCTTGTTAGATGTCATTGCGATTCATATTATTATTTCCATTTTAAGAGTGACATTCCTATATTCTTATTGTTATATGCTAAGTTTGTGAATCTTTCTCTTGCGATCGTTGTGTGTTAAGTAAGGGTAAATTCTTTACCCTTACAAATCCTTTACCGACCTAGAACGAAAACCGAACAATAACGAACGATTCAAACAATACAAACTGATCCGATACAAACATGCAAATCAAAGAAATCAACCGAGAACGCAATACACATGCAGCTACGGATCTCCGATCCTACCGAAACAGATTATACACACTCGACTACGGACAGAAAACAATCAAGAAAGAAATCGGAACGACAAAACCTGATTCTAGGGCTCGGCACGATCGATCGGAGATCGATCTGTCATCAGTCCACGTCGTCGAACCGGAGATCTCCCAAGCTTCGCCTTCACCGAATCGAAGCTTAGTACTCTTCTCGCGCAACACCCGATCGACTCCGACCTAATCCTCTCACGGTCGGAATCACCGAAGCCTCTTTGCTTCCGGCGCGGCCACCACTTGGCCGATCGTCGTCTCGCGGTGCTCCGAGAAGTTCTTCAGCCTTCGATTCGTGTTGCAGAACCCTCGCTCAATCTCCTTCGAATACTCTCGTTATATTCGACTTCTTGGTTCGAGAATGAACCCTTATTGAAATCAGCAAGATGAACAACCTAGGCGAGCCGTTGGATCGATCTCATATCAAAGGCTGAGATTCATTCAGCTTTTCACCAAAAAACGACAGCCTTATACTACAAACGACATCACAATTTAAGTGAGTCAAATGGCTGGGTTATTTGACTACTGGGCTGGTGCTCTACGGGCCTAATCAAATGGGCTTCTCACCAACAGTAACAGCAATTACACCGGTTTCCGGGTGTTTCATCACGTACGAGTCGTCGTTTTTCACGTCACTAGTCAATAATTTTCACTCTCAATCATACTCTATTTGATAAAACTTGTATGAGGACACCTACAACAACATATTTATGAACTTTCTGATTTATAAAGTTGTCGTTTATCATTGAGCTCTCTAGTTGTTTGTTGTCGTTCACTGAGGAAAAATTGATTGTCTTGTAATATTCTTGTCGTTTATTATTCTCTATTTTCTTCAGCTCCGTTGTTGTCGTGGTTATTCTATTTCCCATTGTAGTGTTTGGTTTCTCCTTGAGTTATTGTCGTTTACATTTTCTTAAGTTCGATTCTATCCATTCAAACTTGTAGGCTTTATTGTCGTCGGGGTCGCTTTTAGCTTGTTATCATTTTCGGATTATGTCGTTTTTTTTATTTTTGTTCTCAGATATCTATCAAATCTTTAACTAAGTTTCAATATTTTTGATATGGCTAAGATTAAGATTGAATTTTCATGAACACGAACTTCTTGAATCAATTCATTCCGCATTTTCTTGAACTTCATAGCCCGGTAATTTAGTAACCGGCCCAATTGGAACCGAGGTAATGCGATTTCGCATCACAACCTAAACACTAGAATTATTGAATAAAATTAAGAGATATGGTATTGAATAGAAGTTTGGTCACATCAACTTCAAGGCTTGTGACAAAAAATTGATTCCCAAAACAATGACCCAACATTTTTTTCATATCATCTTAGCTCATAAGTGGACCCATACTATAATTGTCACTGTTCTTGAAAAAAATCTACAATTGCAATTTAAATAATTGAACTTGACATAATGCTTTTAATAATTCAATTTATATAATATATATATATATATAAAGCACTTTAGATGAGGTTGGTTAAAAAGATAGTGACATATGAGTAGAGATTCTTTTTTCAATGCACTTATCTACACCCAATGAGCCAAAGTATTTTCTCATCACTTTATATTTTGATCAAAGAAAAAGAGAGCCTCATTTTCCAGCTCAAAGGTAATTATAATGCTCATATTTTCTTTATGTGATCAATTTCATCACATATATTTAATTGTCTTTATAACACTATTGGTAACTTGTTGTGATTCATGTGTCATACTTTTCAGGCCAAAATGTCAAGTGAACCTGTAAATGTGAGTGAGTTCCAAGAACTGGCCAAGAAAGTCCTTCCCAAAATGTACTACGATTTCTATTCTGGAGGATCCGAGGACCAGAACACGCTCAAACAGAACGTCGAAGCGTTTCAACGAATCACGCAAGTTTGATTAAATTAGGCCTTTCGATGAATAGCATTTGACTGTTGCAATGTGTTCTTGTTAATCTTTTTGTGTGTTTCCAGGCTAAGGCCTCGAGTTCTGGTCGACGTTAGTAGAATCGACATGTCGACAACCGTGTTGGGTCACAAAATATCTGCGCCTATAATGGTAGCTCCAACTGCTATGCACCAGCTGGCGCACCCTGAAGGTCTGAATTCGATAGTTCAGAGTTGTATCAGATATTTTTGATGTCATGTTTTTTTTACGAAACGGCTTAACGCAAATACAAGTGAATATGAAAACTTTTTCTCTAATTAATCTCAGGCGAGGTCGCCACAGCCAGAGCTTCCGCTGCTTGCAACACCATCATGGTATCTCGGCTTCCGAGTTCGATTTTGCTATTTCGTGCTCATTATGAAGCCATGAAACTATGTTTCCTTTAGGTCTTATCGTTCTCGTCTACTTGCACGATAGAAGAGGTTGCTTCGAGCTGCAACGCTGTTCGTTTTTTTCAGTTATATGTACGAATTTTCCAATTTCTTTCTGGCTAAAGGTTCATTTCGCTTCCGCAATTGACGGTTGTGTAGAAAGTTAGACCTTATTTACACTGTTTTCATGAGAAGGTGTATAAGAGACGGGAGGTATCGGCTCAACTGGTTCTGAGAGTCGAAAGAAACGGATTCAAGGCTATCGTTTTGACAGTTGACACGCCTAGACTCGGCCGAAGAGAAGCAGATACGCGGAACAAGTAAGAGATACTTCTCATTTATGACATCAGTTAATCTCTTCTGCAGAGCATTTTTCATATTATTCACTAGACTTGCAGCCTCTGTGACGCGTTTATGTTGTCTGGAAAAATGAAATTCAAAACCGTTTTTCGCAGAATGATAGCGCCGAAACTCAGGAATCTTGAGGGGCTTATGCCGACTTTAGTTGCCTCTGTAAGTGAAGCATAATTTAATGTCTTGAGTTCATACTTTATATTTTGATAGATATCTAGAAATCCTTCTATTTTCATCGGAAAAAAAATGAGCTTATAAATCACGCAATCATTTTATTCTGATAGAACCCGAAACAAACCCGGAACACCACACCGGTAAGTTCCCAAACTCTTTTCCAATTCGAAAATATCACAACAAAACGTCTTTCCTTTGGGAGCAAGGCAAACACTCTCCACGCGATGTCTTGAAAGGAAAACTGAGCTTTATAAGGACATTAGTGTCTAGGCTAAATTACAAGTTTGCCCTTCTTTATATGGGTCTAAACAGATTCCTACGTACTTGTTTGTGAATACAACTTTTATTTATCTATCAAAATATAATTGGAACTTGCTTCTTTAGGGAATTAATATATAATATAAATAGAAAAATGGGTGTGCAGAATGAGGGTTCGAACTTAGAGGCTTATGCTAATGTGACCATGGATGCTTCTCTAAGTTGGAAGGTACAAAAATATCATCTCAAATCATGCCTTATCTTATCTCATCTCGGGTTTTGTTGCATCGAAATGACGAAAACAAACTGTTACTTCATCGACAGGACATCGAGTGGTTACGATCGATCACGAAATTGCCGATTCTTCTCAAGGGAATACTCACTCATGAAGATGGTAAACTGTAACAAGAACGACGAATTTTTTTTCTATCAAAGAATCTAATGATAAACTCCTGCCAATAATTCACTATCACCTGCGACTTTCAGCGCGAAAAGCTGTTGAAGCGGGCGTTGCGGGGATCATCGTTTCTAATCACGGAGGTCGACAACTTGATCATTCTCCGGCCACTATTTCTGTCCTGGAAGAGGTATAATGTCTATGAACACTTACGAAAAACTCTTCATTTAGCACTGGTTTCTTCACATTTTCATGTCAATTGATTTAACGTAGGTGGTTCACGCTGTTGGAAGGAGAATCCCGGTGCTAGTCGATGGCGGAGTGAGACGAGGAACAGACGTGTTTAAGGCCTTAGCGCTCGGGGCACAGGCAGTGCTTGTAAGACTCTCACTGGTTTCTCCATGACAGCTTATTCTTTAGCTCTTCACTTCGGCGGTTGGAATTGCAGGTTGGGAGGCCGGTCATCTACGGCTTAGCGGCGAAGGGAGAGATTGGAGTGAGAAGCGTGATTGAAAGGCTGAAGAACGAGCTCGAGCTTGCCATGGCTCTCTCCGGCTGTCCTCGCCTTCAAGACATCGCAAGGGATCGTGTTTGCACGGAGCTTGACAAATTCAATTCCAAGCTTTAGATTACTTGTTTCTTGCTCAACCTCAATTGTGTGAACTTGTAACACTATCGAGTTTATGTACACAACAGCAAACTTTGTACAGCGTATTCAGAATTATGATTAATTATCTCATAAGATATCTATAATTACTTACTTTTGGCACATTAAATGTCTTAGTTATTTGAGATCATTTTACTTTGATATTTATAAATTCCATTCCTCTTTCTGATTAAGGGTGAACAGAAAAACCGTAAACCAAAAACCAATGGCGGAACTAGAAATTTTGTATAGGGGGGGCTGAAATTTTTTTCCCTAGCGGAACTAAAATTGTTGAGGTTCTCATTGTTGAATATTTTGTACAATGTTTTGGAACTCTGTATACAATTCATATACAATTCAGAAAATGATAATTAAAAAGGCTTAAGGCAAAAGAAGAAAAGTAGATAATGTTTAGCTCGGAGGATGCAACGGCCATCCTTAGTATCCTGGTGGAGCAAGATTTGGAAGATTACAACCCCTCCAAAAGTAAAATTACACCTATGGAGAGTTTGTAAAAAGGTGGTGCCAACTCGCACTATCATTTCCCGTCGTGGTATTCAGTTGGATACAGGGTGTCCTCTTTGTCATCTAGATCATGAGACAGTTGGCCACTGTATCTGGGGATGTAAATCCATTCGTAAAATCTGGAAACTTGCGGGACTTGGAGGTATTCTAGACCTCTTCGAACCAAGAATTGATCTTCTTTGTCTCATTTCCTCGGCACTCACTTCTCTTAGCCCGGGTGAGTCTGTTCTATTTTCCATCCTTATGTGGCAAATTTGGAATAATAGAAATAACGTTGTGAATTGAAGCAAATCGAGGACCCAAGAAGACATTGTTGAGGGTGCTCTTAGCTACCTCTCAGAGTTCAAAGAGGCTCACAAGACTGAGACTCCAAAATCATGTAACGAGACATCCGCTCTGGCTTGGAAACCTCCCGAGGAGAACTGTGTTGATATTTGTGTTGACGCCGCAATCGATGGCGATGGGAAGGGTTATGGCATTGGTCTAGTGGCTCGTAATTACGAAAATCAAGTCCTCGCATCGGGAATCAATTTTTATAGGTACAGGCTATCTCCCCAACTTGCGAAGGCTTCAGCCATTCGACGGGGGGTTGAATGGGCGTATGACAAAAGATGGACGAAGATTTGTGTTTAATCTTATTGTTTGGGGGTGATTAAAGCTCTGAACAGTAAATTCACCCCTCTTTCTGATCTGGACTTTATTATTTCTGATATTCATCGTTTAGCTTCTCAGATTGAGTCTGTTTTTTTTTTTTCTGCTTCATCCCGAGAGGTTGTAATGAACTTGCTCATGGTCTTGCTAAACTCGCCATTAACGCTAGAGGAAATTTCGTTTGGTTGAATTCTGTCCCGCCAAGTGTTGAGATGTTCCTTCTAAGGGATTCAAGTTGTAATAAGGGAGTTCTGGCCCTTGTTCAGGACGCTCGCTTGGCTTTTTCCAATGGTAATATGATGTGGAGTACTCTTCCCGCCCGAGCCGCATCCGTTAGGGGGACTCGGAGGGTTTAATAAGGCTCGTCTTTCTTTTAAAAAAAATAGTCATAGATACGGACAAAATTTGTCTTATTTTAAGTAATAACCTGAAAACTCAAGGGCAATATAGTAAATAAATAATAAATATTAATGAAAATTGTCTTGTGTAACAACATCAACATATAAAGGGTAGAATTGTAACTTCATTATAGCATTTCTTCCTAGGTTGGCTGAGTTTTTTTTTTTTTTTTTTTTTGAAACGGGTGGCGCTATCGGCCAAGGTTACAATGCATCTCGCATGACTAGATATATTTTAGTGTAAGAACAAGTGGCACTATTGGCCAAGTTTACAAATATGTAAAAGGGGGCACTCATTTGAGTTTCATTGGAGGGTTTGAACCCATGACCTCTTGAATAGAGGTGTAGTGGACTTACCACTAGGCCAAGCTTACTTGGTTTGGGGCTGGCTGAGTATTTTGACCAAGATTAATAGTTTTTTTTTTGGGGGGGGGGGATTCCATCCTCGAAAAGACTTAGTAAGCGAAGGGGACTGGCTGAGTATTTTGACCAAGATTAATAGGAGTTTTCGAACTTAGTAAGCGAAGGGGGTGGCTGAGTATTTTGACCAAGATTAATAGGAGTTCAAAAATTTTTGGGGGGGCTTTTGTCCCAGTAGTGTTAGGCGTACTTCCGCCTATGCCAAAAACCAGATATACCGAATACCGAATTTAAACGGTTGCGGTATTCAGTTATTATAAAATGAACCGAACCGAAAACTAAATTTACCGCATATGACTAGAGTTAGTTTGTAATTTTAAATTTTCTATTGAACTATGTACTAACATCTATAATACATATCGAGTTACTAACATCTATAATACATATCGAGTTTATAAGTTTAAATCTATATTTATCATCATTTTCACTTTAATGATTAGGTTATTGGAATCTTATTATATATATAGATTAATGATTTTATTTGATTTTTAGTCATATTCTTCAAAACAGAAAATGCAATTAAAATACCGATATTACCCCAACCGAATACCAAAGTCCATACCATAAATGCAGTTTTTATTTATCTTTTCAAATAGGATCTTTGGTTTTCTTTATAAAAATACCGAAATCGGTATTCGGTCTATTATCCGCACCGAATATCCGGTTATTCACACGTTCGGTTTTCTTATAATATATTTCTCCCTGCAAGTAAGAAATATTTATAAATTTTAGACGGAATCGAACGTGACTATGCGTCTAAATCATGATCACCAAGCCAAACTGAAAGACGAGTTCATTTCATATTGTGTTACAGAGTGAAGAGAAAGAAAAAAAAAATCATGAAAAAAGTCAACGAATATATTTATAAAAAAAATATTAAAAAAAAATAAACTAAATTGACCAGTTCTTGTCATACACGAAGCTTCAAAAAATTAAGTCTAGATATATTACAGTAACACTAAAATTCCCAATGAATAGTCAAGTAAATTTCGACAAATTATATATATTTAGTTTAGCATCCATCATGGAAGAAAACCCGCGAAATCGAGCAAAACATTGCCATTTCAATCTATGATATTATCACAAAACTCTATGTACCACATTATTCCTAACCCTAGATACAATTCCTGAAATTCCTTGGACTAAACTTTTATTGCGCTGCATCGGAAAGAAAGAGGAAACAGAATCGCACCTACAGCTTCTCTCTGTTCATGCGAATGGACCGGAACAGGCTAGTTGCTCTTGTTGACACCTTGGAGTTCCATAGGAGAGTTGGCGACCGAGCCGAGAGTCTGAGAGCTCAGCTGTGGGCTCGCAGGACAGCCCTCCGGGTTTCCGGCGCTCATGGCGTGAACCGCACCTGCGCTCATCTGTGGGCTCATCGGAGTTCTTTGGGCCATTTGCTGCGGGCTCGCCTGCTGCTGAAGCTGCGCTTGTTGTTGGGTCATCTGCTGCATTCCCATGGCGGAAGGCGAGCCCACCTGCGGGGATGACCCGCTGTCTTGCTGGTGCTGTTGCTGCAATTGCTGAAGCTGTAATTGCTGTTGTTGCTGTAAGTGTTGTTGTTGTTGCTGCTGCTGCTGCTGGAGTTGTTGCTGTTGTTGCTGCGGGTTCATGTACATGTTCATCCCTCCCATCAGTTTCGGGGGCGCCATCGGGCCCATCGATGCCCGTTGCATGGGGCCCATGTTATTGGCTCGGTTTAGAGTATGACCCAGCACGGAAAGACCAGCGGTGTTCGGGTGCAGCTGTCTGGAGCCCGGAATCCCAGCTATGCTCTGTTGAGGACCACCCAACATTGTCGCTCGGGTAGTATGCATGTTCCTTAGTTTCGAAGCCATGATAACTGCTGGTGCTAGGGTTCCGGATCGGATATGCTGGCTTATTGCGTTACCGATGTTCGACGCGGAGTTGTTCATGTTCATTGGATTTTGGGCAATGTTTCCCATCCCAGGGATCGGTGCCGATATTCCAGTTCCACCCACTCCTCTTGCGTTCCCCATTGTCATCGTGTTTCCGAGGCTCGGAATTCCGCCCATGTTGTTGCCCATGTTTCCGAGGCCCATCATCATCTTCCTGTGCAACTGAGGTTGTTGCTGGTTCTGTTGCTGCTGTTGTTGCTGTTGGTTAAATAGCTGAAGCTGGAGAGCGGATTGCTTGTTGACCATGTGATTACCGAGCTGCATACTCGGATTATTCTGGCCAATGGCATTCAAGTTCGCGAGAGGATTTGCGGCGAGCATCATCGATCTCTGGAACTGTGAGTGTTGTTGCTGTTGAGCTAACTGGTTCTGCTGTTGCTGGTGCTGAGAAAGCGAAGGCTGCGAGTCGGGGAGGTGTTGGCGTGGAGGCATGGAAACCCCATTTAAGAGGCCCTGAGATATCTGTAAGGCCTGAGAGGTGCCAGGTGGCAGCATCCTTGAGTTCGCTAGAGGATTTTGGGACGAGTTAAACGATGGAGAGCCACCGTTGGTTGGCTTTGCACCGTCATTCGATGCCTGATTCGGAACTGCTTCTCCGTATTGTTGCATCTCCATGCCAGGATTATTTGGCTGGATGGCTGCTGCCGTGTTGATGCGAGGCTGCCTGATCTCAACATGCCGTTGCACGGTATACCCTTCATGTTCTACCTGTGAAACAGAACAAATTATTATAGAATGAGAAGGTGCTCGACGGAGAAAGAGGGCAAGACTAGAGCTGCTGAACCGTACCAGTGTAATGAACTGTTTTGCAAGAAGATCCGCAAAATGCTGCAACAGAATTTCACCATGGTTATGTCGGAAAAATATGCAATTATAACGGAGCCAAATTCGGGAAATTCAATAGAATGAAAGACAATTGGTTCAATAAAGATCAGAAGACTTCTATCATATATTTTGAGAACGCTTTAATAAAAATCAACCGTTATACTCAGCTTCAGTTAATCAACAGGATGATATAGTATAAACAATAAAGAGTTAAACTTACGGTGTTGGGCAGTGTTAGAAGATGATCCTCCACGGAATGAAAATCACCCTGTTCTACATCTCCATAGAGCATCGCCACAGTTCCATCGCCTGGCTTCTCTGACATGATCATCCTACTTCGGAACTTGGGAACATAAGTGACAGAGTTTCCTGAAAAAGCGATGTTATATTTCAGGCAAGTCAATCCGCCAAATCTCATGAATAAACTCATAAAATAGAGATAAAATATTAAAATAAAAACCTTGTAGTACGCGCTCCTGGTGCACCACAGTCATAACTCGTGTCTTGCAGACATTCATACTCCCACCGCCAACTGACTTCGACAACGGTTTTTCAACTTCTTTGTCGTCTTCATTATTATCGGGACGGGAAAGACTCTCCCCAACCATGTGAGCTGCATGTACTTTGGGCTTTCGGATGTACTCATCACCCTTATTCTTTTTACGATTAAGTTGATGCCTATAAGGGAAAGAAACGAAAAACATGATAGATCCAAAAGAGATGAGTTACAATGATACCATACAATAGCCCATCTTATAAACATTATACTATCGATATATTATCTCAAAACATTGTGCAAATATTCGTATTCCGTATATAATCTCAACAGAATGATGAAAGAAAAAAAATTACATACCTCAAGACCACCATTTCAATCTTTGAGAACCGCTCAAGCACATCCTTATCGACAGATTGAGTTCCCAGTGATGGACTGGCGACATTGCTAACACTGGCAGGCGAGCCCACAGCGGCAATTGATGGATTCTTGTTAGCGGAATTTGATCTCCGCTTCACTGGCGGGTGCTGGGCCTGGTGTTGCCTTTGCATGACATCATTAGTACTCATAGGCCCAGATATTGCTGCCTTCTCCTTTTGGGTTCCGAAATGAGGCCCTGCTGAGCCCGTAGAAAACTCCCCAGATTTTGACAATAACGGAGAATGAACTAAAGTACCCGCTGAAACCCTGGGGCTTTGCACCGGCTTTCTCCTCGGAAGCTGCTCCTCCTTCCTGCCGTCTTTCTCAGTGTGCTGACCAAGATTGTTCCAAGGTGTCTGAGGAAAATTGGATCTCATGAAAGTATTCTGTGGCAATCTTTGCTGGTGCTTTGGCTGTTGTGGATCGTTATGGCCTGCTTCTGATTCCACCATCTGCATATCTGACCCCTCTAACTTATTAGCCGTCTCGAGCTGTTCTTCCTTTGCATATCTCACATCCTGATTCAAAACCCCGTCAAACACCTGCTGGGAGAACTTTTGATTACCGGTATTTGCATACTGAATCCCTCTGCCCATTGCTGGTGGCTGAAGTAACGTACTCTTCCAGTTCGAATCTGAACGGACGTTGTCCATATGTTGGCCCATTGGGCCCTCGAGGCCCACAGGCATCGGCCTCGCTCTTTTGTTATTCAAACTGGATAAGGGTGACATTGGCCCGTCTGAGTTCTCCCTCTTTGACACAAAGGAGTTCATCAAATCCTGACTTGTTGACACATGATCCTGAGAGATTCTGGGGTTGTTGTTAATCCCCATTTGATAGTTTGCTTGGTTGTTAGCCAAATGTTGTGCCATAAGAGAAGCATCTTGCACAAACCCATTGGCTCTTAAGGCCACCATATTGTTCGCCAGATTTTCCGGAGCGTGCTCTGGAACAATTCCCGAATCTCCCAATCTGCCATTAGAGCCTTCTGTAACCCTATCAATGCAGACTTTCTTCCCGTGGATCTTGCCGTTACAAGTTACCGTAACTTCCGGCATCTGTCGAAGCCTTTTTCTCCTCATACTGCCAAGACCCAGACCAAGCTGCAATCTCGGAGCCGGATTCTTACAGAGCCTGTCCAATTTGGGAGTAGGCTCTAACAGGAGCCGTGGTTGCATTGCTTTCAGTACCATAGATTCCAGTTCCTGCAAATAAAATGCAACACTAAGCAAGAGACATCCAGAAATCTATCTGCAAAGATAAGGATGAGGAAGAAAATTACAATAACATCACCATAAGCCCAGGAATTATCCGAGATCATTGGAATATCCTTAACAAGATTCTCCAATGTCATTCTGAGACATACTTTATTCACAATAGGTGATCTATCCGTAAGGGAAACAGACCCTGGCTCAGAAGCACATTTGCGGTAATCACGAACCTGTAGAATTTGAACCAAATTGAGTTAACTTCTACCAAACTAGAATATCCACACAATAATGGAAACGTTTGTAGAACAATATCATAAAAAGCTGAAAGTGGCCGCAATACCATACAAGCATAGTAACTACATAAGATATGATGAATATGATCAGAAACTGATAATAAAAAAATAAAAAATAAAAAATAAAAAACTAGCTTAATTTTATTGATGCCTAATTTATACATTTGCTCGAATTCAAGAAAAAACGACAAAGTAAAGTATATTCCAGCAAAACACATATGTTAAATTCAAAACTTGGATTTCTCCATCAAATTATAACATATGTTTTAAGTAGAAAAAACTACAGTGTGCACTAATAATTCCAATCATTCATGGAGGAAAACGAAAAATCATACAGTAATCTTGATTCAAATAATATCGAGGAGGGCCAAGATAAACTTACCTCGCAAACAAGTGTTCCATCAGTGAACTTGCAGGGTATTTCGTCTAAAATATCGCATGGCAATAGGCCAGATTCAATGTCCTTGAAAAAGGAATTACAAAAGGAACGAGAAAGAATTAGTTTCACTTTAACAAAAAAAAAAAATAGAATAGAAATAATTTGTAGTAGCTAGACTATGTCGAAAATGATATCGAGAAAGTATAACAAATAAAATATTATACTGCCCAGCTCTTTTCAATTCAGCAATGAAAAGTGAAAGAAGCGATATTTCCTAAAAAAAATCAAACTGGAATAAAAAGAGTTAAATGGATAGATAATTACCGAGAACATAGTTTCCGATGCCCTATCATATGGATGTAACATCTTCGGAACATCTTGAATGGCTGACTGATGCACCATGTCATTCTGAAAATATACTGAGTTATAAGTAAGCAACTTACAAAGATGAAGAAAGGACTCTGCATTCCCAAAATCGACTCTTTTCAATTAATTTCAGGCAGTAAATGATCTTCTAAACAAACCTCTGATGGTTTTCCAATAGAATATCCATCTCGGAAAATGTTCACCGTGAAGGAAACTTCTCTCTCTGTCAACACAATAACAAACCAAGGCAATGAAATCTCGACATTCAAATCCGGGTAAGATCAAAATTACCAGCATTGCAAACCTGCAAGATCAGTGGACATGAATGAACCCGACATCACGGCGTCTTTCCCAGCACCCTCAGCAACGGAACCCTGAAAGCAGGACTAAATAAAATTAAATTTTCTTCACCTATAACATAACATAATAAACCACCATCTCTATCTCATAATTCCATGGAATTGGTTCTCCGATTTAACGATCTAAGTTCCGGTTTAATAAATACCATGAACCCTAGATTTCTTCTGGACCTCAACAGGGCACAAATTACTGGAAATAATTTGAGACTTGAAAGAAAATAAATAAGGAAAACAAACACTTAAAACCCAAAATTCACATCATCCATATTCCATCAGTGATCAAAGAAGCAAAGAAATAGGCCATTCTAATCAGGAAAGGAGAAGCCAAGAACAAAATTCCACAATTTGCAAACTTCAATTCCATTTCGAACACAAACCGTGACAAATTGCGGTAAATTACTTCGATTACGACCGAAATTCTATATCATCACTTGCATTCCAGTTCCTACTCCTTCGAGCTTTACTTACCGGGAGCTTGCGAGCCATAGCCTCGTCTTCGCGCGCGATTCGCGAGCCGTCGCCGCCATTGTCGTCTTCAACGACGTCGGAGTCGGGCTGAAGCGACGGCTTGGGCTTAAACCTCTTGCCGGTCCTGGAGACCTTGAAGGAAACGCCCATACCGGAGTCGCTGAAATCGGAGGAATCGGCGAATCGCCGGTTTCCTCTGCTCCTACGTCGGAATGATCGGGTCAACGAAGAATCAAAAGAAGAATCAGCAACGCTTACAGAAGACGAAGATCGAATCGAGATACAGAACCGAGAGATTCATGAATGTTTGGAGGGAGTTTTTGATGCATTGAGAATTATCAGAGAAGCTCGAGAACGAAGACATGAGAGAGAAAGCAAGAGAGAGAAGAAGAAGCTCACGTTGTCGGAGAGGCCCAAAGCCACTGACTTATGGGCTTTGCGACCCCAGGCCCATTAAAGCCCACTTCTCTTACTCTAAAAGTACCTAATTTAAATTTCAATTGTGCTGATTATATACTCAAAGCCATAATTTTTTGTTTGCCATTGGCTTTTTATCATGTTTCCATCAATATTAAGTCATTTACACGTGCATCGGTGTGTTTCTATCAAAACGTCAAAAAAATAAGTGTTAAGTTGACTTGTACAGGTGTACAAAAATTAAATATTAACAGGGTCCAGAGACACACGGGAGACAATGAATTGTAAACACGAGCAATTGAAAGCTTGAGAATATGTTTAGCTATTTTGAATGAGTTTGATTACTTTTGCCACAATTATCACTTAACTTTTTGGAGTTACCTGCAATGTATTACACCTTAAACAAATTGGGCGTACAAATAGAATGTGTATTTCAAGTCATGAGGTTTTCCTCTTTACTCATTGGCTTCTCTTTTAGTACATCTATTTTATTTTCGTATATTAAAAAAAATGGTATTGATATTTCTTAAACTAAACTTTTCATTTCTATTGGCTATCCAAACAAATTCAACACAGTTCATTGGTTGTATATACAAATGTGCACTTCGTTTTCAACTTCCATGTTGAACAATTACAGTACGATTTTAAGCATGATTAACCGTCTACGCGATGTATATATATATATATATATATATATATATATATATATCATGAGACTCAAATCATACACCGCAATGCTTCTATCCTCGAACCTCCAAGTAATTAATGTAAAAATTGAAGGACCATTTTCGTCTAGTTAGAAACCACTTCTGAGCAGTTTCAGCTTTTAAAAAATACATATTAGATGTGCTACAAAATTTGGGGGAGAAAATGGTATATACTTTACAGCTGAAAAAAGAAGATTAAAAAAAAAAAAGAACAATAATTTTACATCTGAACTCATATATTACCAATAATCAAGAAAGTTGATCGCTTTGAAGCTCCATTTGCGATATTGAGTACTCCCTCTCGAATAATAGAAATTCCTACACACGGCAATATCCACATTAAACAAGCTCGAAGCTCCGAGCATGAACGTTTCTTCAGAGTTTATGCTCCAGGGATTTCGATTTTGTCACGGTTATAGAACCCACGAAACCCTTTTTCCCGATTGTGTCTATCCTAAATCCTAATTTCAATTCCATTGAAATAATATTTGGCTTCCTTTTCTCATTACTCTATTTTTTTTTACACTTAGTGGACCCGCCCGAGTCTTATATAGTTAAACCTAAACACAATTGAATCATTTAAATAAAAGTATTTAATTTATCAAATAAAAATAAAAAAGCGTGAAAAAAACATAATTTAAATTATCAACCTGCAATTGTTGCTGACTAAACAGCTGAAGAAATCCGGTTTCAGGGCTAGCCACGAGTTCGATCAACTCGTCGTGGCTTTCGGGCATCATGCCCGACTGCATCAGTGAAACTGAGATCTGCATATGCATCAACATCATCCATGGAAACATGTAAGTGCATATACATAGATATACAATATTACAAAGGATTTTCCTACAAATTATATAAATAGAGCTTGCCTGCATAGACCGGAGAATAACTTCCGGAAGGCAGCACCGCCGGCAAAGCCCCCTAACAATATAGGTTGCCGGACCTTCCTTGGAGCCATCGTTCCTTGAAACCCATGCATCTAATCTTGATATCTCCATTGTTATCCCACCTTGAAAACGGGGAAGCTCGCCTGCGGAAGATTGTCATGTGATTTAATCACTTGATCCTTCTTTATCTTTAGCTTAAAACTATTTTGAAAACTACGAGCCCGTTTTGTGGTGGTTTTTCTGTTGTTTGTTTCTCAGTTTGGGGTTTATTAATAGTTGCACAAAGTCCTCCAAATATCTAAGTCTAACTTCAACAGAAAGTCCACAAGCTCATTCAATAGAATCTCTTACCTTTGAAGCCAGCAGCCATAATTGTACCGAGGATACCACCGTCATAGAGCTCGGAAGACCCGAGACCGTCACCAGTGACTGCCAAACAGCGAAGCACCACCTCAGTGCAGTAATTATCCACCGATGAAATCGACACGTTCACCTGCCAGAGATTCAATGATATTATGTAATGATAATTTCCTCACCTACTCAAGTAATATAAGATCAAATTAATTTAGTCTAATTTTGTTGTTAACAGTATTTTTTGTCTTTTAATTTTTTGTAATTGGAATTAAATAATAATCCCTCCTTAAGCTTTTCACATCAGAGCAGTTTCCATCTATCTTTAATTTGTGGCAGCAATGCTCATGTACTTTAAAAATGAAACGGATTGCGCCTTGATCTTTAATTTTTGATAAAACCCCTGTGATTTGAAGTTGTAGCATATTGCCTACTCATCGATATACGATATCATTATCAAATGTATAAAATTATAACATAACAATGTATTTATATTTTATCATCTTCTAAAAACAATAAAGTAAATTTAGATAACACCAATTTTATTTTATTTTCTTCCGTTTTCATACATACTTTTTGGGTATAATACTACTAGGTAAGGGAGGAAACGGCGTACCACAAGTTGTCTATTCGACACAACTTCTTCGCTCACTGAAGAGTAAAGTGAACTCATGAGCGTTGTGCAAATCATGGCATCGGGGCACATGCACTCGCCAGAAGGAAGGCAGAGCATCGCAGTGGCATGCAATTCCAGATACAAAGGCTCCACATTCTCATTGTTATTATCTTCAGGGAATACCAGCCACGGATTACCTTTCCCTATAGAGAATGAGGTTTCAAATGTTTAAGAATACACAATATATATATATATATATATATAATCCAAAATGACGAAAGAATAGACCATGAAAAGAGAGACAATGGCCAATTAAACTGCTACGACCCGAAATCCGATCTCGTAACAGGAGCCGTTCGTTTTGTTTCCGACTCTCACTCCTAACAAGCCCAGACTCTAGAATAGAGAGAGACTAAGTTTTTAGTTGGGACAATATTTTTGGTTTTTCTTTTTTATTCACTTAGTGTCTCTTAAATAGACCAAAGTACAGCATATATATATATATATATATATATATATATATATATATATATATATATACCGAGCCCAAACTCTAAAACCTATATTCCCCAAACCCTATACAGATTCAAACAAAAGAACTAACACAACATATATATATATATATATAAACATATATACAGCATAAATAAATAGCAATAATGAACTATGAGTAATGTTACGAATGCAACATAAACTTACTCAATAGTAACAAGAGAGATGAATTCAGAGCCTCCTCTGCTGTTGAAATGGCTCTGTTTCTCTCCTCTGATGAGAGCTCAAGTGGAGAAACTTCTGCATTCTCTAGCTCTAATTTAAGCCAATTGCGGTATGTTGCATCAACGGAGTAATATTCACTCTATTAAAATCAAGAGAAAGTATTAAAATACTGAAAGGTCTACGTGATTTTCATAATCCTTTTGAGAATTGCATACCCAGTCCTGGAACTCTCTCATATTCTCTGACACGTTACGACCCTCAAAGGTGTCGTCGGAGTCGTCTGAGAGTTGCTTCAAAGGTTCGGCGAGGAAACTCAGTAGTGTGTGTGCACCTATGGGCATAGCTGGCACCCTCCACATTGAAATCAACGCAAACTCCCTGAACAATATGTTGCTACACCAAAAGAAAATTATGAGGCTCAAAACAAAAATAACAACCTTAAAGTGACACCGGACCGTACACGGGAGGGTAAAAAAAACTGTTGTTTTTGGGAATTTCTGAATGTTTTATTCAACAGAATGAGTATGTTTTATACTTTAATCAACAGCTGATGAAACAATAATATTAACTCTTAACTAATTCTCATTCAAAAGGAGCCTGCATAATTTGCTAAAATTACCATAACTAATTACATATAAATTGCTATTTACAAAATACTCCCTAAATTTTTATTAATAAGTTCTATAAACATATCAAAAGCTTTTCAATAATTAATGAGAAGAAAACAGACTCACCATTAAGGACCCTAAAGATGTAAAAATTGTGAATGAAATACAATACCTATGCATCAATGCTCGCAACAGAAGTTCTGTACTGATCTCCTCGACATTGTGAATTGTCGAAGGCGGTGTGAAACATAACCATTGAGTGACCATAGCTTTCTGAAGACTCTGGAGGCGATGCTGCTCTGCAACGTCAGATAGTTTCCTGTTCTTACCATCTTTGATTTCCCGAGATCTTGATAAAACCCTGTTCGGATCCATAGATGTAAAATTGCATTAGGTTGCTCACACTTTTTAGCTAAAATTGGAAAGAAAGGTGACACGAGTACCTCTCAATAATCTCCTCAAAACTTCCTTTTGAGTCATCCCCAGCAGAAAATGGCAAGTATTCCATTGCAGAGAGAAAAATCTTGTACTTCACATGCACACTTTGAGATGCAAGAAAATATAGGGAGCGTAAGTTAGGCTATCAACTACGAAATAGCTAAGGAAAAAAGCCTCCATACAAAATGATGATAGCCAAACAGCAGAAGCAGTAATTATAAACCATTATAGCAAGTCTCTTATATCACTCTGCAGAAAGAATATTTTGAAATCTAAAACATCATATTGAAGTAAAAATCTCGGTAATGTTAGATCTAAATTCCAAAAAGCATGACCTAGATAATGATAATTACCTGCTGTTAAGCCTTAGTTCCATCATCTGCACAAAAAGGTCTATACATCGATGACCAGCAAGTTGAGAAGCATAAATGCCAACCAACTCCTCGTGCTGCTTCGTAAATAAAAACATGGCATACCTGAAATCCACATCGAACAATTACTAAAACATGCCATAGATCAGCAGCATCAACATATTAAAAAGGACCATCAAAGACCTCAACAGAGGTCAATTACATGTAATTTGTAAATATAAAATGTATTGCACAGAGACACGTCCAGAACACAAAAATAGGGAAAATGAGTAGCGAGGATAGTAACTTTACAAACTTGCAAAGATCATTTGCAGAAAGAGAATGTTTTGAAGCTACTTACATGTTCAATATAAGGTCGCCGACGTTTACTATTTTGTCCTTGGAAGCATCCTTCATTTCATCACCAAGTAAGTATCTAAGCACAAGAACTAAGTGAGCTCCAAACCGAATCATTTGAGGATCTCCATGCGGCCTGACACAATAATTGGGCATCAGTAAATGGCCCCAAAACTGAAAACGACTGAAGAAGATCATTCTGTTCAAGTAAAATGTTCCGAGAAAACTGTATCATAGTTAACTGTGGAAAGTAAGGAAAACTTACTATAGATATTTTATAACTGGACAACATTTCTGTTTTACATGATTTAGCACTCGGGCAAAGCTACGGTTATCAGCCATGAAACCCATTAATGCCATGTGGATCCATCAGTTATTTTTTTTTTAATGGTTTGGGGGGGTTAATTGGATTTAGTCTCTTTGAGGACGGGCAGGCAGAGCCGGCCCACTGACAACATTAGGAAAAGCAAGTAGCATTTGATTACCTAAAATCCCTCTGATCATCTTGGGAAGGAGCTATCCACGACCATATAAGGTCCAACAAGCGGGGAATATCCCCTGTCATCAGGATCATCTGTTAAAGCAAGTTGTGTGTCAGTCAAACATCGTCATTTTCGTCTTGGATAGTACCTCCCATGACTATAAATATGTTGATTTACTACAATGAAGATCTATATTTAACACAACCTCTATTTGGCGTTGTTGCTCCTTGCAGGTACGAGTAACACTTTCATGCACCATCTCCCTAATTCAGATTAAAAGAAATATTTATTTATTTATTTACAGCAGAATAACGAGCTTAATTAGTTTCAAATGAATTCACTGATAGCATTAATACCCTGAATGTAGCTTCTGTAGAAGATCAGTGAGTTCTCGTGGTTGCTGGTTCAAAACCTGGAGCGGCCAATTTTCAGGCCCATTTTGGCTTCCATCAATTGCATCGCCTGAGTTTCTAAGGCTTTCTGGTTGCAAATTAGTCAATACCAAGTCAACTTGAACTTCTAGCCATGACTTCGATATTGCCCAGCACGCTGACTACACAAATAAATGCTTTCAGGTGGACCAGTCCAAATGGATTGCAATTACTATAGAGTACGAGGGAATAATTAAAGGGTATGTATAACTTCCAAAACTAAAGAATGCCAATACAGCATTACGGGAGCATAACATTAAACAACTCATTGAAGTAATACAGGAAATATCTTTCCAAACTAAATAGTTAAGAATAAAGCATTCATATATATATTAAACTAACTGTCATAATTCGTTAAATTCATCCAGTCCTTTTAAGTATCAACAATTACATTTTCAATTCCATCACATAGACATTCTTCTCCTATGTTTCCTCGTTGTACTCATTTGCAGTTTCAATGGAAGCATTTCTATAGTTACAATCAAAATACTCGTTCACATTAAGTATCGGAAAACAAATCTACTGAGAGCAAAAAGTTAGTGCAAATAATTTATGCTTCAGAATAAATTGCCTACATCATATGAAACTCTTCTTATGAACAAAAAATTCAATGTAGAAGATAAGTTGTAGCATATAGTAATCATGAATTATTGGCTGGCCAAATCAAATAAGCGGAAATCCAATTTACCACATGGAAATTAATAAAGTTTCAAAAACAAACCTCCCAGTCAGTGCAGACAGGAAGCACGCGCTGTAAGTTGCTACAAAGGGCTGCATATACAGCTGATTCAAACTTCCCACCGTCTTGATGAGCAATTTTCTATTGATAAAGAGATGACCAATTAATACACTGAGCTAAACACGAAAAAACATTACATGATGCAAGCAAGAGGACTGTACACTAATCACCCATTCAACCACACCTATTAAAACCCACACAAGATAAAAAGGAAAAAAACGACATCTTTTATATCATAATAAAAAAATAAAAACATGAACAGAGAACAAATATTTCCAAGTAAATTTGTTCGAGAGGAGTTTGGGAACCTCGGAGGCGCAATAAGAGGCCCATCTCCACAGGCGCCATTGGTGGCCCGTGCCACTTTCAAGTTCTATCGCCTGCAACGTTCTGTCCTTCCCATTCTTTAAGAGGGCTTCCACGGATGGAAATTGGTTCAGCCCGCCAAAAGGAGACAATGTTGCAGCTCTCCATGGCTGCCAAATCATTAGCAGATGTCAGGAGAACAGCCAAATACACAAATCAGCAATTACATATAATTATTATTTTCATGGACTTCGTAGCTTACTTGCCCTGCGGATCTGCAAAGATTACATGCCTCTTCAAGTCTCCCTGCTCTCAAAAGAGTCCAGAGATCTTCTAGAAGAGATTCATCTTGTTTCTGTTGTATAACAGAAAATGAAATTCATATATTGAATAATTTCTCCGGGCAAAATGGGGGGAAACAAAGAACAGAAAGAAATGCGAGCACCAAGATTAAGGCTACAGATAGATTCTATTTCAAACTTTTGCATACCATGGTCCGGTAGTTAGTAAAAGGTGTGCCATAAACTCAATATACCAAAGGAATCTAGTTCTACAAGTCAAATGGCATAATGTGTACCTTATCATCGGGTAACTGGTGAGCATGTTCTCGTGTTGGAGCATCAAAATCTAGGTGATGAATAGTACCAGCATTTGAGGCTCCTCTTTTAAGATACCGTTGGGTATGACGCCAAATTCCAGAAGTTGGGAGATATGTCCCAACGTGTGATCCTCGCATCTATAAGTTAACAAAAATATAAAAACCAAAATACTACTATACACACAAACAGATATCTAAAGGTTCAGGATGGCATTATCTATGCTCGCAAGAAAAAAGTTTATTAATCATCCTTCAAATAAAAACAGAAGCAAATGGTAAAAATATCAAAATGGGAAAGGGTAAATTCGTATTATGGTCCCAAGTAGAAGATCTCGTCATGAACATAAACTCGGAGAGAAACTCTCTAATCCCAGGAGAAAACTGAACTCAACTTTTGATTGATATATTGCTCGCTTTATTTATTCCAGTGCAGCCTTTACATATTATTTCAATTATTTGCATCATTAAAAATAAAGAATAAAATGTAATGAGCCCTAAGAAACAAAAATCCTCAACTAAATGAAAGTGGGTGGGAACTTAGAAAGTACCAAGCAAATGCACATCCGCAACAAAAATTATATGATAACGATTACCTTGCTTTCCAAGTCAAGCGCTTTGGAAGCTAAACCTTCGAGCCACTGAACAATCCTCAAGCATAACTGAGCCGTATGGTCTTCAGCTACAAACTGGCAAGCCACTAAATGTGACGTTTGTGGCATCTGTCAAGGATTAAAGCATTCAGATGAGCCATTCCATGTTCTTTTCTACATACTGACAGATTATAAACAGATGAAATAAAATGTGTCACCACTATGAGTTCTTTAGGGATATCTTCAGTTCCTGCAAGCAGAAGAAGAATTTTTAGTCAAAGAATACAAATGACGACATGAAGTTAATCTAGACATAGCTTTTCATTTCTTATACTTACTCAAACGGATGGAATTTATATAAAATATCGATTACAATACAAGTAAGAATGAGCTTTTTTTTTTCTTTTGCGAATGTTACTTCTAACAAAGAATACAAGGTCAGAATTAATTTCCTTTCCCATAAAGGTACCACAGAAGGGACCAAGAAGCAGCCTCATCAAGCAGGAGCTGAGCTTTTTGCCTCATCAGCTTCTCCTCTGCAACTCGATGCCACACATCGGAGCTACCCCTATTGAAGCAATAAGGGCAATTAATCAATTGATTATAGCAAAAAAAAAAAACTCAATCCTTTTTGTTCTTTCTTGGATAACGGAGCGGACAATATTGCTCAATTTCTATGTAGATAGTTTTTTTCCAAGGACCAGTACTCATAAAATAATAACTTTACAAACAGTGCAGCAATCAAATATGTAGGAATATATATTATGGGTATCCCTTTGCCGACCAAAATAATGAAAGTTAAACACCATATACCTAATTGACTGGGAAACGTTCCGACAGGACTCCTCAAATTTTAGAATTAGGTCAGAGAAAGGAATCAACCCTGCAAAAAAGAAACCAAATAATATATTTAGTCAAGCAAGTTTCTAGATAGTGATGAGGTGGCTGAAACTTTCCTTTTTCTACTGCCTCAAGCTCACCGCAATCACACATTATCGAAATTGATTTAATGATCAAAACAAATGATTTCGAACTTTAACTAACACATAAGAAAGTAAGATTACACTGTTTGGGTAAGCTTGTGTTAATTACTGCTTGAAGTACCTTGAAGAGCAGAATCCAACAGGGAAGCAAAAAATGTAAACGTTGCATCGCCTCCATCAGCCAGCGACTCTTCCTCGCGTTTACAAGCTTTCAGTGAAGAGCGCACTGAACTAAAACCAACACCCACGTTTTCCGCTCCATGCCCGTCGTTGGAGAAAGCCCTTTTGGAAGCAGAATATGACCTGATAGGCGTTCCTTCCATGTAACCGCCGTCGATGCTCTCCACCTCTTGCTTAATACTTTCGAGAATAAGAGCGGCATTTGTAGGGCTGTGAATATTCTGCCCGTCGTAGAGCAACCCCGCTTCTCCGAACTTCGAAGGTGTCGATTCTCGGTGAGGCGATGCGCTTGAGCCTGGATATCTTTTCCTGCATACTAAACAGATTAGAAGCGCTAAAGAACATCGTATGCACTCGAATCCGCACAACAAGAAATTCCCAGAAAAAGAGAGAGAGAGAGAGAGAGAGAGAGAGAGAGAGAGAGAGAGAGATTACAACCCTCAACAAAACCCCAAATCTCCATACCAAAACACCGCGACCGGCATTTCCGATTGAGCAATGAATCCATCGACTCGGAAAGTAGTGAGTGTTCTTGCTGTAGGTTATGCTTACCCGTATCGGCGATATTGCTCTCTGGTACTGAGGTCCTCGGGGTCGAAGTACCTCGGAGAAGCGTCCATGTCGACGTCCATGCTCTCCAGTAAAGAGTCCGCCTTGAGAAACCCTGGAATGGCAGTGGGAGAAGTTGCAGAAGCTCGAAAGCCCTAGAAATGTCGAACGCGGGAAGGCTCAGAACGAAGGTGGAGATCGGCGACGCTTCCCAGTGTGAGGAGACACAAAACGACATGGTTTTGAATAACTTTATTTATTTATGTATTTGGTCCCCAGAGAAATAATTCTTTTCGTTCCAGTCACATATTTCAAAAGATTAGTAGCAATATAAGTGCTAATTTAACAATATTTACTTATATTAATATCATTTATTAATATATAATTAAAACAAAAAGTTTGAATGATGTTAATATATAAGTAACATAAAATTATATAAAAAGTTTGATTGATATTAATATATAAGTAAATATTGTTGAATAAAAAGTTTGAATGATATTTATGGGGTAGTTTTATTTGTTTTCACGTCAAAATTTCAGTGTTTATTATTTTAGTTTTTTCTAAACATTCGTTCACTTATTATTATTATTATTATTTTCAATTAAAAAGTAATATTTGAGAGTTTAAAACGACATGTGTATTGTGTCCAAAGTCCAAACACATAATAATATATTTTAAATTTTGTTAAATTGATTAAAAAATACATTAAGATTGGAGTTGAGAAGAAAAATGATAAATATTGAGAATTTGACCCAAAAAAAATATTGAATTAGTATTATTATAAAATTCAAAATATTAGATACTTATGTCGCTATTAACCTATTGACTTTAAGAACACAAAATTAAGTTAAGGCTTATTAGCAAAATACTCAATTAGAGTCAAACTATTTCAAAAAATACTCAAGGTTTAATTAATCCAAATCATACTCATTTTAAAGATTATTTTCCAAAAATATCCACACAAAAAGCCCACTCACAGAGTTGTCTTCTTCGCCAATCTCTCCCCCATTCCCTAGTTAGGGTTTCGAACCAGAACCCTCGCCGGAGTTCCGACCAGTCCGGCGACCATGGCTCGTAACGAGGAGAAAGCGCGGTCCATGCTCAACCGCTTCATCACCATGAAGGAGGAGGAGGAGAAGAAGCCCAAGGAGTGCCGCCCCTTCCTGGCCTCCGAGTGTCGCGACCTCGCCGACGCCAACAAGTGGCGCCAGCAGATCCTCTGCGAGATCGGCCGCAAGGTCGCCAAGATCCAGAACGAGGGCCTCGGCGAGCACCGCCTCCGTGACCTCAACGACGAGATCAACAAGCTCATCCGCGAGAAGGCCCACTGGGAGCGCCGCATCGTCGAGCTCGGCGGCGCCAACTACGCCAAGCACTCCTCAAAGATGACCGACCTCGACGGCAACATCGTCGACGTCCCCAACCCAGGCGGCCGCGGCGCGGGCTACCGATACTTTAGCGCGGCGAAGAAGCTCCCCGGCGTGCGCGAGCTCTTCGAGAAGCCACTGGAGCTGCGGAAGCGGCGCACGCGCTACGACATCTACAAGCGGATCGACGCGAGCTACTACGGGTACCGCGACGACGAGGACGGGGTCTTGGACCGCGTGGAGGCGCCGGCGGAGGCGCGAATGAGGGCCGCGGCAGAGTGGCAGAGGATGGAGGAGATTCGGGTGGAGGCGAGGCGGGCGGTGAAGAGCGGGGAGGTGGCGATGGTGGCGGTCGTGGCGTGGGAGGTTCTGTTCGAGGAGGAAGAGGAGGTGGTGGAGGACGAACGGCGAGAGAGGGAACTGAAGGAGCGGAACGAGAGCGAGCGGGAGTTCGTGGTGCACGTGCCGCTTTCACGTGGTCCGCACAGAATGACTGTCGATGTTGACTTGACGGTCATGGTGGCGAGCTAAAGAGGAGCCCAGGTGGTTCAGTTCATGGCTCCCATGATCACTCAATACATTTTATTTATTTTATTTTATTTTTCAATATTCTTATTCTTCATTATTATCATTATCCTTCCCATTTTAAGATTTCCACTTCACTGTGCATTGATTTTATTCTACAGATGAAATTGTGTCAAAACTCCATTTTTTTCCCTTATGTTTAAGGCTTGATATTGTCTTTATAGCTTGCTTGCGATGAATTGGCTGTGCTACTTTATGACATGCTATAATATGACTTTCTTTTATTTCCATCAACGACCATTTAAATGACTCATCAAGTGGTATAGTGTTATTAACACACTGTAGAAAACCAAATATATAAGGATCGTTATAATTAAGGCATAAAGAATGCTTTTTTTTCTACCTGAAACAACATTATATACTCTTTAAATTGTCATTACTGACTTATTTATTATAACCCTTATAATTAAGTTACTGCTTTATGATGGAGTAAATAGTTGAAATTACATTATTTTCCTATCTTGTCAAGCCTCTTCTAATCAGGCTAAAAAGTGTAACATGCATAAAATACGTTAATGTAACTAAAGTTACATAAGTTACATTAGTGTAAATGTACTTACCCAAATGTAACTTTAGTTACATAAGTGTAACTCTTGTTACCCCAGTGTAACTGTAGTTACCCAAATGTAACTGTAGTTACCCAAATGTAACTTTAGTTACATAAGTGTAACTGAATTTACCCAAGTGTAACTGTAGTTACTCAAATGTAATTTTAGTAACTTTAGTTACATAAGTGTAACTGAATTTACCCAAGTGTAACTATACTTACCCAAATGTAACTTTAGTAACTTTAGTTACATAAGTGTAACTGTAGTTACCAAAATGTAACTTTAGTTACATAAGTGTAATTGTAGTTACCCAAATGTAACTTTAGTTACATAAGTGTAACTCCAGTTACATAAATGTAATTCCAGTTACCCAAGTGTAACTTTAGTTACATAAGTGTAACTCCAGTTACATAAGTGTAACTGTAGTTACCCAAATATAATTTTAGTGACTTTAGTTACGTAAGTGTAACTGCAGTTACCCAAGTGTAACTGTAGTTACCCAAATGTAATTTTAGTAACTTTAGTTACATAAGTGTAACTCTTGTTACCCAAGTGTAACTTGGTTACCCAAATGTAACTTTAGCTACATAAGTGTAACTCCAGTTACCCAATGTACTTTCCGTGCTCCCCTGCGTCGAGCCGGAGAATCCGACGAACATAAAATCGGCGACGTACTCTTCGAGATCGAGCGGCACGGAGAGAACCGGGTCGCTAGGCTTCATATTCAAATACGAAACCGACACGTTCAGGACCCGGCCCGACCCGGAGTATTCGATCCAGACATTGACGAGATCTACGCGAGATCACCGCCTTGTACCCACAAACCGTGACCAGGGAATAAATGATTATGCAAATAGGCTTGATTACTTCGAGAATCTTCCCCGAAGCCACGCCTAATTCAATGGTTTTGGACCGGACGATAAACATCAGCGGCGACACAATGCTCTCCAAGCAAGGCTCAATGAGCTGCCCTTGCTCTTGGTACTTGTCCATCTATAAAATCACACACAAATACATAGAAATTCCATGATTCTGCAACCATTAACAATACAGCTCTAATTAATTTTCATAAATTTATCTGCTTGTATAAAGTTTGAACAAATCAAACACTAAATCTCATAATTAGCAAATTGATCCAACATCAAACTTCGTGCTCTTGATCCTTGTCCCTCCATATGCAAAAGAAATCGTCTGTAAAACTAGAATTCTAAGTAATTTGTTTCCATTTATAGTTCGATCTGAACAAATTCGTATACTTTGATAAAGTTTTTAACGAAAAAAATTCACAAATTAACAAGTAAATCTCAGAACTAAGCCTATTGATCCAACATAAAGCTTCATAACCGAAACAAAAGAGTAACCTAAACCCATCAACATCGAAAGCGAAACCGATATACATTGCACACAGAGAGAGAAAGAGAGAGAGTAAGATGGATCGGATCTGGTGAGTGACAGAAGGATTAGGGACTCCTCCCATGGAAACGATGTCGTCCAAGAGGGACTTCACGAGCTCCCACTCCTGAAGGAAGTACTTCTGGAGAACCTACTCCTTGGAGCCGTGCTCGTCGTATTCCTCGTCGAAGTCCTCCGTCGGCATCGCCGTCTCTTCCGTCGGAGCTGCCATTGCTGCGCAGAGAAGAAAGCTTGCTCTCTCTTTCCTGCCTCTGGGATCAGTGACAGTGATGGAGAGCGATTGTTTTCGCTCTTTCAACTCTAACTCCGTGCTTGAAATCACAGCCATCGATCTGCGACGACAATCGCGGTTCGTTGAACCTGGTTGAACAACAATGGCGGAAGAAGAGTCGAACAACAATGGCGGAAGAAGCCGTGATCGAGCGCTGAGGATTGAAGACGAAGCCTATCGAACGTGACTGAAAAGAAAGAAGAGGGTATATTTGTCCTAAAAAGCCCAAATGAGGTTTTCTTTAATTATAGCAAACATTTGAGTATCATTTTGAAATAGTTTGACTCTAATTGAGTATTTTACTAATAAGCCCTAATATAAATGACTATTCAGTATACAAAGTGTATACCGAACCGAAGGCTCAATCGAATCTAATTGGATCGTATTTTATAGATCGAAGCTTACTTCCACTTTAAAGTACAAGATTTATGGTAGGTGGGTACTTGGATTTTTGTTTTGAGAGTTTTTTTTTTTTTTTTTGGTTGAGAACCTAAATATTGTTGCACCAAAATTAATGTAAAAAAATTAAGATTACGTTGATTTGCCAATATTAACGTATGTGAACGTGGAAAGAATTATAGTTCACCTTTGCGTATCCTCAAATTTGGCAATTACATTCCAATGTAGTCATTACATGTTAGATGTTTTTATCAGTGTCGTTATTTATTGAGTTTCAAAATTGGCTAGATTTTTTTCTTATAATATGAGTCACTATCGGAGATTAAAAAATATCTAAAAAATTAATGTAACGCTAAAAATAGTATGACAGAAAACAGGTTTATTTAACAGAAAGTAACAAATATATAAAAACTAAAAAGTAATTTTTTTTTTTTAATTAAACATTAAATTTCTTAGCTTATTACCGCGACGCCCAAGAAGACAATTAAATTGAATATTATTAGTTATTACCGGAAAATCACTAAAATTATCTGTTCTGTATTGTAAGTTGTAATATTGTTATTTGTTAGAAAATAGATATTAATTCCATTTAATACGAAGGCTTAGATACAGCTGTCCGTTTCCTATTCGTCGATGAAGAATCAGTCTGACCAGCTCCGTACCTTATCATCACTCCTCGTGAACCATATGACCGATTTACCCCTCGAAACCCATCCTTCGTTTTCTCGCTTTGCCTCTCTCTCTCCTCTCTCTCTCTCTGCACGAACCCTAACCTCAAACTTTCTCGGAAAATTTGTTGATTTTCACGGGAAATCGCCGGGGAAATGCAGCACCAGAGGCTGAAGCAGCAGCAGCAGCAGCAGCAAGCTCTGATGCAGCAAGCCCTCCTCCAGCAACACTCGCTCTACCACCCCGGAATCCTGGCTCCTCCTCAGGTCAGACCTCTCTCAGAATCGCGATCACTGCCTCTGATCTCGTTTGATTGTTTCGGACGTTCTTCGCATTTCGCTTTCACGCGATTGCGATGGCGATTGTGGTTGTGGTGAGAGTTAGGGTAAGGCTGTTCCATTTCTGTTAGGGCGAGAGTTTGCGAGCTAGGGATTTGGGCGTGAAGTTTCTTTCCTCTTCTCATGGAAGATTTCCGCCTTATCGGGAATTTAGATGATTCTTTCGGCTTTGGATTCTGGGTTACTCGTTTATGCCTCTGTGTTTGTTCGCTGAAAGCTTTTTTGGACTTCGATATGATGCGTTTGCATGACTTGCCACTATGAGACCTTGTTTTGGCAGGAAATGAATGTTTGAGTTCCGCCTTTTCACTTTCTAAAAAATTATTTCCAGAAATGGTTTGGGAACGTTTTGTTTTAGATTCTGCACTTCGTTTTTCAAAATCCATGACTAAATTTTTTGAAACCTTTTAAATCATTTTGATTTTTGTTTCTTGTTGCTGATTAAGAAAGCATGTAAGTGGTCTTGCTTTGTTGGGCTGTATTTGCTGCGTGAAATACCAGTTTTAATGGTTATATGCCCCTAATATATGAGGTTTTTATTTACGTCGAATTTCGCTTTGGTTGCTCGTAGCTGTTCACAGATGTAGAGTGTAAACAACTTTCCTCTAGTTTAGGGGGTTCTCTCGTAAAAACCCGTTAGTTAGGAGTAGTTTGAAGCTCAAGTTCTCGTGACTTTTAGTTTCGAATGAGTATTAACGTCTGAAAATTGCAATTTCCTTGCAATACTTCTTCTTGCTATGTGTCTGAAAACTTGACTTGCTTGAGCACTGGTCAGTATCTGACCTAATTCCGTTGGTAATTTATTCTTGTAGATGATGTTTCTCAAAAGTTAGTTTCTGTATATTGTGCCTTCTTCCACTCCACTTGAATATTTAACATTGTATCGACTTTTATTAGTGTTCTCCGCGAGATAGTCAGACTTAACATCTAATAAAGAGACAGTGCTATCCCAGCCTTCGGCATAACTATTACTCGACTTACAGTTAGGCTTTTTAGTTGATTTGAGAATTTAATGGAGGTTTAATCAATTAAGACTTTAGGAATTTGATAGACCTTAAAAGTAATGGTCTAAGTGTGTAACTTGGTGTAATTTTTTCCTTTATTGTGCACGTGATAAGTTCTTTTCATTTTTTATATTTTCAACTTTTTTGTAATGTGGTATTTTAGCTTATTAAAGATTCCGTTAAATTTTTTCAAGTTTGAAACCAGAATTTCTGATAGGATAGATACAGGAGCCCCCTTTTTATTTTAATTTTATCCTTTTATTTTTCCTTTATTTTCTTTTTAATTTTTATTTTTGCAGATTGAGCCAATCCCAAGTGGAAATCTGCCTCCTGGTTTTGATCCAAGTACTTGCCGCAGTGTGTGAGTGTTTGTTTAGACATTTTTCTTTTCTTATTTATATTTTTTCTTTTCTTGGAATGTTTGTCTTGCAACCTTCACATTATTGTGCAACTTTTAGGGCTTCATAGTACCTGTGTATATTAGATACAATTACACTAATTCTTTGAACCACTGTGATTACAACCATGTCCTTAACTATACTTTTGCTTCGTTTTTTATTGGATCTTTTTAAATTCATGCTTAAATTTTATGGGCAATAAATCACATATGTCTAAATCAATTTTGTTTGTTCTTCCCTTTTTTAAAACTTCCAGTTTCTTTATTTTTGAGAAATTGCAGGTATGTTGGAAATATTCACACCCAGGTAACAGAGCCTCTTCTTCAAGAGGTTTTTGCAAGTACTGGTGCTGTTGAGGGCTGCAAACTTATTCGAAAGGAAAAGGTACATACATTTATAATTGTAATTGATTTCTATTCCTTTTCAGCTTTCTTGTGCTGCCTTTGTGCCTTAAGGTCATTACTTGCTTAATTATTATTATTATTATTATTATTATTATTATTATTATTATGGCTTTGTATTCTAGCTAGTTTCTAATCGTTTCATGTCTCGTCTATGTGTTTCGGCAGTCATCCTATGGATTTGTACACTATTTTGACCGTAGATCAGCTGCCCTTGCTATATTGTCTCTAAATGGAAGGCATCTGTAAGTAAAACTATTGCTGATCGTTTTTTCTTACTTTGTTCACGCCTTTGCTCTAAGTTCTTGACGCTTATGATGCATTCAAATTTCAGGTTTGGACAGCCTATCAAAGTAAATTGGGCATATGCTAGTGGCCAGAGAGAGGATACATCAGGTATTTTGTTTCTGTTCGTTTGCCTGAATCTTGGTGCTGGCTTGGTGAATCTGTTGGTGTCACTGGGCTGGGCCCATGAAACCCATAGAACCCTGCAAAACCCATTAAAATATTAACACCAGTTGATTGACCCATAAGGCATTAATAGGTTTTGTAGCCTTTTGGGTGGTCTATGGATTTCGGGGCCGGTCCAGCCCAGCCCACTGACACACTAGTTGGAACTATTTATGGAATGATTCATATTTCCCTACTGTCATGTCAGTTCATGAAATATTTTCTGTTTTTGCAGGTCATTTCAACATTTTTGTTGGTGATCTCAGCCCTGAGGTTACTGATGCTACGTTGTTTGCGTGCTTTTCTGTTTATACCAGTTGTTCGTAAGCTTCGGCTCTGACTTTGAAATTATGATTCACTTTTTTTTTTCTTTTTTCCAATGATCAGTTTTAACAGAGTTATCACGTGGATAAGATTATCGTGGCCTTTCAGTTTGACCATTTTCTCTTTCAGAGATGCAAGGGTCATGTGGGATCAGAAGACCGGACGGTCCAGAGGATTTGGTTTTGTTTCATTCAGAAGCCAGCAGGTACAATTTTCGTAATAAATCTGATGTTTTTTTTCCTATTGCCTTAATGCCTGACTAGACTCTGAACAAAGTAATGTCTTTTTCTATTCTTTCAGGATGCTCAAAATGCGATAAATGACTTGACTGGTGAGAACATGCTTTTAGTTATAAATACCCCTTTTTATATTAACAATTTATGCTTTGCTTTCTACTAAAACAAGCCACTTATGAACGGGTGTGAATATTTTTTTATTGGCATAAACTGTTTTGTTTTTGTTTGCTTTTAGATTCGGACGCAACATACTGTTCATTTCATCTAACTTTGTGCGTGTATTCTTGTGCTTCTTGTGTCATGGTTCAGGTAAATGGCTCGGTAGTAGACAGATTCGATGCAACTGGGCAACCAAAGGTGCTTTATCAAACGAGGACAAGCAGAGTACTGATGGGAAAAGCGTGGTTGAACTAACCAACGGCTCGGGTGAGTCGATTATCTTCCGCACTTAATGACGACAAATGATTTCCATTCATGACTGTTTAAAGATGTGCAACTTTAATCTTTTGCTTCATATATGGTTATATTAATAAGTACCGTTTACCTTTAAGCTTCATTACGAGGTTGCTATAATATAACAGTAAGAAATAAGGTTGTGGTTTGATTCTCGACATTACAGAAGATGGGAAGGATACAAGCAATAGCGAGGCCCCGGAAAACAACCCTCAGTATACTACTGTGTATGTTGGCAATCTTGCCCCAGAGGTTAGTAATCTCATTTGTTGTTATCCTTCTCTTTTGCTACACTGTTTCTTTTGGTAGCCGAAAATGACTCTAGTTTTCTGAGAAGAAAGAACCTGAGCCGTGTTAAATGGTATGTTTTGCGTGTGAGCCCAGGTGAGTCAGCTTGACCTGCACAGGCACTTTCATAACCTTGGTGCTGGGGTGCTCGAGGAGGTGAGGGTTCAGCGCGATAAAGGCTTTGGGTTTGTGAGGTACAGCTCGCACGCTGAGGCGGCTCTCGGTATTCAGTTGGGGAACACCCAGTCACTTCTGTGCGGCCGCCAGATCAAGGTATTTGTTATATATGCGTAAAAGTCAATTACGTTATTTAATCTAATTAAATTAGGTCCTGTTATGGTTAGATTATGTTAGGGATTAGTAAATCGTGTTTAGGGGTTTAATTTGGTTGGCCCTGATCCAGCCAATCAGGTTACAATCTTTACTCTAAGGGGTAATATTGCCATGAAATTTTAAAATTTTCTTCCTCCAGTTCGGCCCCGTTCCCTTGTGACACTAGTCTATCTCGATGTTTTGGGTGCAGTGCTCGTGGGGCAGCAAGCCCACTCCAGCCGGGACGGCCTCGAACCCGCTCCCTCCCCCGGTGGCGGCCGCCATGCCGGGGATCTCGGCCAACGACCTCCTGGCGTACGAGCGGCAGCTTGCCATGAGCAAGATGGGCGGGGTGCACGCCCTGATGGGGCAGCACCCGCTGAAGCAGGGCACGATGGGGATGGGCGCGGCGGGTGCCAGCCAGGCGATCTACGACGGCGGGTTCCAGAACGTGGCCGCGGCTCAGCACCTCATGTACTACCAGTAAAAATAATATCCGATATAATAAAATATTCCTCTTGACTTGTAGGATAAGTTCTTTTTCTATTTTTATTTTATTTTATTTTTGGGTTTGGTTTGTCATCCCACTTTGATGTGATCCTGTCTGTGGATGAGTGTCTTGTATGATTTTCTGCTTTCTTATTATGATGAGTGGTTATTATAATCAGAGGGAGTTATATATTATTATTAAATTCTACGACTCTTGTGATTTTTCATTTCAATTTTTATGCAAGAGTAACAACCTTATATTCATAAGTCTATATTCAACTTTTTGGTCCTTCGGTTTTTCGATTTTTTTTGTTTTGTACACCCCTAATTCATTGTTACTTAAAAAAGAGCATGTTCCTAAACTTTTTTTTTTTAACGGATGAAGTACTCAATGTCTTGGGAGCACACGTTATTCACTTCTGGGAATTTAATCCGTTAAAAAATGATTAGGGATATATTTGCCCTTTTGTAGTAACTAAGGAAATGTATGCCACAATTACCTGTATTTGTAAGAGAGTTCGAACATCTAATAAATATTGAAAATTTAGGATGTTTATTGTCGAAAAAATAAAGCCTGTGTAGAAGTACATAAGTTCTAATAACTTCGCATATATTTACCGCTCATAACTCAAAAGTTCAATTCAATTGAGATGTAAGATAGCTTATCATTCTCTTCTAGCAAAAACGAACCTTAAAGATCCGCAAATTATCCACGCCCTCTACCAAGCGTTCCAACCTCCATTACGTTTTACCCGAAAGCATTACAATAATCCGAATTGGAACCAACATCAGTCTCTTTCCAGTCTTGCAATGTACTGATCATAGAAATTTCCGGCTCGCTCGAGATCTCCAAGCTCAGTGTAACAGTCAGCAATCGCTCCGTAAGCTTCCGTGTTTCCTGAATCCTCCCCTTCTCGCTTAGAAATATCGAGAACCATGGTGTGGTATTTTATGGCTTCGCGATACTTGCCTTGTCGCTGAAGCGAGGCTCCTGAGGCACAAAAAAAAACAACAACGAATGAATTCAGTGGAAGCCTTTATATGAAGCAACCGAAACAAGAGTTTGGCACGGGAAACTAACCTAGTCCTCTGGCTGCCTTCTTCTCCTTAGTAGAATCCTTAAGGGCTCGGGCGAGCTCTAGGGCCGTCTGGAACTCCAAGAACGCTTTCTCCGGTTCCTGATTCCTCAGAAACGTTTTCCCGGCTCTGAGATGAGAGATCAAATCCTGCTTACTTGGATCGACAATGACTTCGCTCTCCGAAATTCTCCCGGGGGAAGGAGCATAGCTCAAGCTGGGAGCGTAGGACTCGATCTTCGCTTGCCTCCTAAGGGCAGCATTTATCTGACGCAGCTGTTCGTTAAGCCGTGCTAGCTCTCCTCTCCTCTGTCGAGCAAGCAAACCTGTTGCCCTAAAGTTAGACCATCGATATTTACGGAGCGATAACATCAGAGGGAGGATCGACATTGACCTCCGACAGTGGCCCCCACAAGAGCCACGCCTAGCAGCACAGGCATGTTGGACATGGGGCCTTCAGCTTCGCACGTTTCCGCCATGGCTTTGAGAGGCATCAATGCGTTGCTAGCGAAAAATGCCACTGCCAGGACGCTGCATTCTCGTACATTTCCCTGTCAAACCAGAAAGCGGTTTAAATGTTGCAAGTTGCAACGATACGCGTAAAAATTGATACAACAACAACCAGTTTTAAATGAGAAACGAAAGGAACAGCTGAAGGAAGACTCACCATCATACCTGACAATTCGAGCTCGGTTCGAAAACCTCAACCAGTCCATTGCGACCGTCTTTGTACGACGAGATAAGTCTTTCGACTTTGGGCGAAAAAGAGCTCAGCTTTCCTGATTCACACCCAAAAAAAGCGCGAAATTCAGCGACATCGATGCACAATTCACACATTGATCAAAACATCAGTACTATCTAGCAAACCAGAGAAGCCATGGAACAATGTGGCCGAAAATTAGATAAGCTTTTCAACTTTGAGTGAAAAGAGAACTCAGCTTTCCCAATTCACACACAAAAAACCGCAGATTCAAGGACACGAAAGAACACTGAGGATTTCAAGCAGTGAATCTAGCGAGCAAGAGACGCCATAGAAAGCTAAGCCATTGAAACACGGAGAAGCAGTACGAAGACTATCATTGACGCAGAGAGTCTAGGAGTTTCAGTGATCCAGTGCGGACATACCGGAAAGACAGTGGGTGGCGGAGAGTTGATCGGACGGCGGAGATCGACGGCGGTCGACGGCGAGGAAGGAAGAGCAACGGAGCAGCACCGCCATTTCCTTCAAGCTGAGATAGCATCGTACACTCAGGATTTCAAGGATAATATTAATATCTGCCAAGAAGATTGGAAAATCAACCTTCTTTTTGGACTTATTTACCAAAATGCCACTCGTCAGGAATTATTGGTTCCTTTTTTTTTTACCCATTCCGCGACTGGGACTTATGTCTTATAATGTGCTGATAATAGTTTTATTAAAATAAAAAGTTTTAATGATATTAATATATAAGTAAATATTGTTAAATTAAAACAAATAAATCTGTCTTTACAGTATAACTTAATGGGCTTATTAGTAAAATACTCAATTAGAGTCAAACTATTTCAAAAGGATACTCAAAGGTTTGCTATAATTAAAGAAAATCTCATTTGGGCTTTTTAGGACAAATATACCCTCTTCTTTCTTTTCAGTCACGTTCGATAGGCTTCGTCTTCAATCCTCAGCGCTCGATCACGGCTTCTTCCGCCATTGTTGTTCGACTCTTCTTCCGCCATTGTTGTTAAACCAGGTTCAACGAGCCGCGATTGTCGTCGCAGATCGATGGCTGTGATTTCAAGCACGGAGTTAGAGTTGAAAGAGCGAAAACAATCGCTCTCCATCACTGTCACTGATCCCAGAGGCAGGAAAGAGAGAGCAAGCTTTCTTCTCTGCGCAGCAATGGCAGCTCCGACGGAAGAGACGGCGATGCCGACGGAGGACTTAGACGAGGAATACGACGAGCACGGCTCCAAGGAGTAGGTTCTCCAGAAGTACTTCCTTCAGGAGTGGGAGCTCGTGAAGTCCCTCTTGGACGACATCGTTTCCATGGGAGGAGTCCCTAATCCTTCTGTCACTCACCAGATCCGATCCATCTTACTCTCTCTCTTTCTCTCTCTGTGTGCAATGTATATCGGTTTCGCTTTCGATGTTGATGGGTTTAGGTTACTCTTTTGTTTCGGTTATGAAGCTTTATGTTGGATCAATAGGCTTAATTCTGAGATTTACTTGTTGATTTGTGAATTTTTTTCGTTAAAAACTTGATCAAAGTATACGAATTTGTTCAGATCGAACTATAAATGGAAACAAATTACTTAGAATTCTAGTTTTACAGACGATTTCTTTTGCATATGGAGGGACAAGGATCAAGAGCACGAAGTTTGATGTTGGATCAATTTGCTAATTATGAGATTTAGTGTTTGATTTGTTCAAACTTTATACAAGCAGATAAATTTATGAAAATTAATTAGAGCTGTATTGTTAATGGTTGCAGAATCATGGAATTTCTATGTATTTGTGTGTGATTTTATAGATGGACAAGTACCAAGAGCAAGGGCAGCTCATTGAGCCTTGCTTGGAGAGCATTGTGTCGCCGCTGATGTTTATCGTCCGGTCCAAAACCATTGAATTAGGCGTGGCTTCGGGGAAGATTCTCGAAGTAATCAAGCCTATTTGCATAATCATTTATTCCCTGGTCACGGTTTGTGGGTACAAGGCGGTGATCTCGCGTAGATCTCGTCAATGTCTGGATCGAATACTCCGGGTCGGGCCGGGTCCTGAACGTGTCGGTTTCGTATTTGAATATGAAGCCTAGCGACCCGGTTCTCTCCGTGCCGCTCGATCTCGAAGAGTACGTCGCCGATTTTATGTTCGTCGGATTCTCCGGCTCGACGCAGGGGAGCACGGAAAGTACATTGGGTAACTGGAGTTACACTTATGTAGCTAAAGTTACATTTGGGTAACCAAGTTACACTTGGGTAACAAGAGTTACACTTATGTAACTAAAGTTACTAAAATTACATTTGGGTAACTACAGTTACACTTGGGTAACTGCAGTTACACTTACGTAACTAAAGTCACTAAAATTATATTTGGGTAACTACAGTTACACTTATGTAACTGGAGTTACACTTATGTATGAATTACATTTATGTAACTGGAGTTACACTTATGTAACTAAAGTTACATTTGGGTAACTACAATTACACTTATGTAACTAAAGTTACATTTTGGTAACTACAGTTACACTTATGTAACTAAAGTTACTAAAGTTACATTTGGGTAAGTATAGTTACACTTGGGTAAATTCAGTTACACTTATGTAACTAAAGTTACTAAAATTACATTTGAGTAACTACAGTTACACTTGGGTAAATTCAGTTACACTTATGTAACTAAAGTTATTAAAATTACATTTGGGTAACTACAGTTACACTTATGTAACTAAAGTTACTAAAATTACATTTGGGTAACTACAGTTACACTTATGTTACTGGAGTTACACTTATGTAACTGGAGTTACACTTATGCAACTAAAATTACATTTGGGTAACTGGAGTTACACTTATGTAACTGGAGTTACACTTATGTAACTAAAGTTACATTTGGGTAACTACAGTTACATTTGGGTAACTACAGTTACACTGGGGTAACAAGAGTTACACTTATGTAACTAAAGTTACATTTGGGTAAGTACATTTACACTAATGTAACTTATGTAACTTTAGTTACATTAACGTATTTTATGCATGTTACACCTTTTAGCCTGATTAGAAGAGGCTTGACAAGATAGGAAAATAATGTAATTTCAACCATTTACTCCATCATAAAGCAGTAACTTAATTATAAGGGTTATAATAAATAAGTCAGTAATGACAATTTAAAGAGTATATAATGTTGTTTCAGGTAGAAAAAAAAGCATTCTTTATGCCTTAATTATAACGATCCTTATATATTTGGTTTTCTACAGTGTGTTAATAACACTATACCACTTGATGAGTCATTTAAATGGTCGTTGATGGAAAGAAAAGAAAGTCATATTATAGCATGTCATAAAGTAGCACAGCCAATTCATCGCAAGCAAGCTATAAAGACAATATCAAGCCTTAAACATAAGGGAAAAAAATGGAGTTTTGACACAATTTCATCTGTAGAATAAAATCAATGCACAGTGAAGTGGAAATCTTAAAATGGGAAGGATAATGATAATAATGAAGAATAAGAATATTGAAAAATAAAATAAAATAAATAAAATGTATTGAGTGATCATGGGAGCCATGAACTGAACCACCTGGGCTCCTCTTTAGCTCGCCACCATGACCGTCAAGTCAACATCGACAGTCATTCTGTGCGGACCACGTGAAAGCGGCACGTGCACCACGAACTCCCGCTCGCTCTCGTTCCGCTCCTTCAGTTCCCTCTCTCGCCGTTCGTCCTCCACCACCTCCTCTTCCTCCTCGAACAGAACCTCCCACGCCACGACCGCCACCATCGCCACCTCCCCGCTCTTCACCGCCCGCCTCGCCTCCACCCGAATCTCCTCCATCCTCTGCCACTCTGCCGCGGCCCTCATTCGCGCCTCCGCCGGCGCCTCCACGCGGTCCAAGACCCCGTCCTCGTCGTCGCGGTACCCGTAGTAGCTCGCGTCGATCCGCTTGTAGATGTCGTAGCGCGTGCGCCGCTTCCGCAGCTCCAGCGGCTTCTCGAAGAGCTCGCGCACGCCGGGGAGCTTCTTTGCCGCGCTAAAGTATCGGTAGCCCGCGCCGCGGCCGCTTGGGTTGGGGACGTCGACGATGTTGCCGTCGAGGTCGGTCATCTTGGAGGAGTGCTTGGCGTAGTTGGCGCCGCCGAGCTCGACGATGCGGCGCTCCCAGTGGGCCTTCTCGCGGATGAGCTTGTTGATCTCGTCGTTGAGGTCACGGAGGCGGTGCTCGCCGAGGCCCTCGTTCTGGATCTCGGCGACCTTGCGGCCGATCTCGCAGAGGATCTGCTGGCGCCACTTGTTGGCGTCGGCGAGGTCGCGACACTCGGAGGCCAGGAAGGGGCGGCACTCCTTGGGCTTCTTCTCCTCCTCCTCCTTCATGGTGATGAAGCGGTTGAGCATGGACCGCGCTTTCTCCTCGTTACGAGCCATGGTCGCCGGACTGGTCGGAACTCCGGCGAGGGTTCTGGTTCGAAACCCTAACTAGGGAATGGGGGAGAGATTGGCGAAGAAGACAACTCTGTGAGTGGGCTTTTTGTGTGGATATTTTTGGAAAATAATCTTTAAAATGAGTATGATTTGGATTAATTAAACCTTGAGTATTTTTTGAAATAGTTTGACTCTAATTGAGTATTTTGCTAATAAGCCCTTTATATTAATACCATGTCGGATGTTTAATTAATTAAATTTTATTATCATTTTATGCATTACATAGTATATGAAGAAGTAGAAACTAATTAAATTAAGTTTATGTAATTTGTTTTCATTTCTACAAATAAAGGGCCTAACAGACATGGTCCAAAATCGAATTTAATACAAGATTTCAATTAAAAAAATCCAAAGATAATGTCTAAAAAGTTTTAAAAATAAGACATAAAGAGAGGCATGTAATCATATGGTATATGCCTGCTGAATGCTGATGAGAAGGAGAAAAAAACTCAATGGCTAAAACTAAAACAAAAGTGACACAAACAACCCAATTTCAGCCCAAGCAACCTAAGGCCACCCAATTTTTTATTTTTTTATTTTTCTCTTCATGTAAAACCCATAAATGTCTTTAGAATGCCAAAACACACATAAAAGTGTCAAGAGCTCTTATCCCCGAAGCTAAAAAGGGAAAGGAAAGCCGGGCGTTTGTTGTGTGAAAAAATTTGAAAATGATTTTATGTTCCGGGTAAATCCAACCGGTAAGATCGAGTATTTACGTATCTTCAACTTAGCTTAATGGTAATTTCGTATCACTTCTTGTATGTCTTGAATTCAATCCACTTAGAACACAAAAAAGGCATGACTCCCTTGCCGAGGTGGAAGTTTATCACCTCTCTTATTGCTCGTACACTGCAAATATTATATATATATATATATATATATATTATGTGACCTTAACTAACGGTATCACCTCTAAATATCGGTATTTACTGAGTTACTTATTGGGTTCTAAATATACATTTTCAACATTTTATTATGGGACGAAACTAAGGGTATTTGAGGCTGGCTTATGTCATTCCTAACCAAGTAAAAATGTTAAATTAATGAGTTATATATTATACATAGTATATATCATAGGCGGAACCACACACAAATGTGGTGTGGTTCCAGCCACCCCAATATTTTTTAAATATTCACTTTTAGCACTAATTTTTTTTTAAAATTACAAATAAACCCCTTCTGTTTGCACTAAAAACCGCCACCCCGAAGTCCAAATCCTAGTTCCGCTTATGGTATTTATGATATATATGATATATAACTCATTTTTTGATGAGTAGTGATATCTCTATAACCAAGCTTGCTTGGCCTAGTGGTAACACCACTACTCACATCTCCAAGAGGTAACGAGTTCAAACCCCATGTGAAGCAAAATGTTTGCCCCCTTTACATATGTAAACTTGGCCAATAGTGTCACTTGTTCTTAAACTGAATATATCTAGTAATGCGAGAGTGCATTGTAACCTTGGTCGATAACGCCACCCTATTAAAAAAAAAGTGATATCTCTATATTTGTCATATTTATATTTTGATGTGAAAAGTGTTCCATAATATTTTATGTCACACAGTTTAAAATAATAAATAGATAATTTGCTTAGTTTAGTAAAATGTTTTTTCATGAGCGAGAATAATTCATTGAAGCTAAATGTCCATCTAATCTGTTAATTTTATCTGCAAAACCAAAATTTATATGAAAATAGTTATTCTATTCATTGTGTGTGAGCCCCGATGTTACTTCTTGGTTCCGCCCCTGACTTTATTTATACATTTATTCCCGGTAAATAAATATTCCATGAGCTACAAAGAGCAACAATTTTTTAGTCTAAAAGAAAAACGAGACATCAAAATTCATATATCACATTAATGAGCGAAGCGAACTACTTCTATTATAAGACTCTGGAATCTGGTCCATCAGTTACAAAAATGATAATATATAATTACAAATATTGATATGCTGATACAGACATGACTAACTATTGATGAGTGTAGTTAGGAGAGTTAATAAATTGATATAATATAAGCTTCAAGAAATAAATTATAGCCTCGTATTGCCTAAAGCGTTACGTGGATTCATCTAATCTTCACCATGAAATAGAGTTATAATCTAAGTTGAAGCTGATCTGAGCATTGACCTTCCCTCGAACTACCTTCTTCGCCCGTCAAGGTCGCCGGCGCGGGCCCGGGGGCGCGGTTCGGTACTTGGTACGGCGCTTTCGACGCCACCCTGAATGTTACAAAGAAAATAAACCCTTAGTACTAATAAGTATTACATGAAATATAGTTTCTTAAATAATAATGAAAACTGATACGACGTGTTTACCTGTCTTTCCTCTTCTCCAAGAACCGGTGGAGCGAGTTTCTTCTCGCAATGGGCAGATCTGCAAAACGAGAGAGCGAAAAACGTTACACGAAGATTCTCGTATATCGTGAATGTTAAATATATTTATATTTATAAATATCATAATCGTTGATGGAAGCGTGTGTCGCATTCAGATCTTAAAAAACTAACCACATATTCGGTCCATTATAGCTTTTGTATTTGTATCTCAACGTGTTAAATTATGATCTTTTAACATGTTTAGGTCATTACTTTTAGTAATTAATGGTAATTATTCTTATTGAATACTAACCAAATTGCATAATTGGTCAAAAGCTCTATTTAAACGTGTTAATTACGATAATTTTTTGTTTAAATCATTGCGACGAACTTAAAAAGCAACGCTCACCAGATCCGTTGGCGGGCTCGGAGGGTCGTGGTTGCATCAGAGGCTGATCACTCTTCTTCTGCTTATTATTATTATCGCTGTCCTCCTCAATGTTGACGCTAATGTTAATGTCAATCTCGGCCTTCTTAGTGACGACAGGCAACACAGGATTCGGTGGTTCGGGAGAAACAGATGCAGACTTGCTCAGATCGATATGCTCAATCACCACGGGCTCTGGAACAGGGATGCGGCCTTTGATGTTGGAGCTTCCCTTTCTCGCCAAAGCTATCACATCGTTGGCTCTGTCTCCGTTGAGACCGTTGAACACCAGAACTTGGCCCGCGAAAAAAATCGTCATCTGAGAACCTTCCTGCTTCATAACCGGCATTCGAATCGGAACCATTGCTTTACAACTTGTAGATTTCCTATAAAAAGATAAGAACGAAGAAATGGATTCAGTGTTTTTTTTTTCTTCTCGTTTACAGACAAGTTGTTCGAGCTAGAAGTGAAACCATAAGCGGGGACCGGGAATTAGACTACTTTCTCCCATTTTCGTTTTCCGGGAATTAATTTAATTATTGTAAAATCCATTTTTTTGGGAACCAGTACAAACATGGAACTGGGACCGTTAAAAAAGGCGGTTGAAACCAGTACTTACTAAAACAATTTATATCTAAAAAATAAAAATTCAGGACCAAGAATTCCACTACTCCGATTTCCGTAAACCGGTCCCGTTGACCCCGTATCGTAAAAATTGATGATCTTAAACCCCGGCGTCGGGAACAGCTATAAAATTTCACCCGGGGTTTATCATAATCTAGCTTCTTCTAGTCCTAAAAAGTCATAAAATAAATTTTATTAAAAAAATTGTTCAATATCGTCAATTCTTATGAATGGAGTCATTTTTGTCATTGCATGGCCACACATAAAACGCTATTTTGAAGGATAATGTTTTATTAATAAAAATATTGGACCCAAGTTTCCTCTATCAACATTCAACGCTAAAACCAAAAATAAATGAATAAATAAATATTAAAAAAAACTAGCGCCATTCACAGTTCTCAATTCTCACACACACACACACACACACACCTTAGATCAGCTTTATTGGCCTCTTCCGATTCGAGATCCACAACATCGTGACCGAAGCCCGAGGATTTCACCGTCGCCGGCGGAGCTCCGGCCAAACTCCTCGCCGTCGCTGAAGGCAAAAAAGCATCTCCGGTCAATTTCTTCGAAGACATCACCTCCGAAATTCTCTCAGTTCGTGGTTCGTACCTTTCGTTTCTGCATTTCCAGACACTCCGACGCCGAGACTCCTCTTCTCCTTGAGGAACTGGCTGAGCAGAGTGCACGCCTGAGCAAAGTTCGACCTCTCCGCCGGCGATTTTCCAGGTCTCTGGCCGGAAACCATGGCGCTTCTCCGATATTGGCGGCAAGATCTCGAGGAGAGAGAGAACCCTAGAGAGAGAGAGAGAGAGAGAGAGAGAAATAGGAAGGCAATGAATTCCACTGGTATCGTTTGGACTTTGCTTCTTTTATTCCTCATCTTTTGGGGTCTTCCTCTCCTCGCATTTCCGCACGTGTTTTTTGCTTCCGAATAAAGTGGTTAAGCTTTGGTGCTTCTTTATTTAAATCGTTTTTTATTTATTTTTAAAAGCTAAATAAATAATGGGACGCCGCCCCAACTCCACACGAGAGCGACTTTATTTATTTTATATTAAATGTAAGGGTCTAGTATTTTATTTTTATTTTTGCGTCAATAGTACTTAAAAGTTACGAATTAGTGTCTACGTCCAATTCTGTTTAATTACTGTTTGCTTTTTTTTTTTTTTTTGGGTCTCGAAGTATATGAAATTAAACCTCGACACTATTTATAGCTTTTAAGTTCTATTGTTATTATAAAAATATCTTAACACACTTAGCATATGATTGAGGAGCAAATTAGTACAGGAACATTTAAGAGTCAAATTAACACGAAGTTATAGGTTTAAAGAAAATAATAATAATAATAATAATAATAATAATAATAATAATAATAATAATAATAATAATATGATACACGATAATAAGTATAAGTTCAAGTTCAACAACAAAGTATGTTGAGGGACAACTTGATACCTAATTAACTATTGATAAATTCAAGGAATATTAGTGACTTATGATATTAAATAAACTCGTTTTGAAATCACACGTGATTATTTAAGTTTGTACTAACAATAATGCTATATTCACTCGCATATTAGTTGTCATCTCGTATTTTAGTATATTCACGTGTATTTCTATTAAAATTATGGTAATAACGGCAAAAGTATTACAAATTATTTGGGATAAAATAAAATCTAAAATCTTCGTGATAAAAGTAATAAAAATCCAATCTTATGCCCTGTTATATGTTTCAAAACGTCTTTTTTAAGTTGACTCCATTAAACACCACGGCCGGGTAAGCTGAAAATTTGTTCGGCGTCACGGTTCTGAATTATTATTATTTTTTTCTGCAAAAAGTCAAACTAAACATATTTGGGTTTGTTCTATCTATACAAATACAATATTAATAATCATACACCACAATTTTGGCAATATTAAAATCTTAAATCCACGTAAAAGATTAATGATATAACCAATTTTATTCGGTAATAAAGGAAAATCCTGAAATTTATTCAAAGAAATTAATTTGATTGGTACGTCAGCTCAGCTCTTACATAGACATAGAGTACCTATTGGTTATCTACCACCAGTCTGTTGAAATTTAATAATTATCATTTATAAGCATGTGAAACAAAACAACTAAATATAACTTTTATTAAATAATGACAGATGCTACCAATCAACTTTATTTTGCATTTTTTTGTTATGTAATTCGTATTTTAATTTTATAAAATAATTATATTGTATTTTAATTTTCATTGAATTTTTTTAATAAAATTTTCAATTTTTCAATTTTCTTTTCTATGTATCTCATATATAGAATGCTAAATTTTTTGTTCAACCCAAAAAAAAAAATTGATTTTAATAAAGATTTGGAATACATTATATTAAAAAAAAATAATCTCACTATTTTTTTTATCTCTATATAATCTATATATTTTATTTTTGTTCTTATGCAGCTTCTAATTTTATAATGTTATCCTTATACACTCTTTAACCTTCTTTTTATGTTTTTTTTTTAAATAACTTTATTTTTTAATTTTTTTAATCTTTAAATTAAATAAAAATACAAAGTAAAAAATGTATACAAAATAATAAGCGGCATAAGAACACAACTACAAAATAAGAAAATTTGTCTGTAACGAAATGTAGCTTTTAATGAAAAAAAATTAAAACAAACATAACGAAAATATAATTAACAAAAAATAAAATGTTCTTAAAGAATGTACTAGATAGCTAGGTTTAAAATGTCGCTTGCCGATGTCGTTTCGCATTTTTCGTTTTACGGATATATCGTTTGTCGATGGGTATGCCGATGGGCAAATCGTAAAAAAAGGGCATGCCGCATATACCACACTTTTTTCATAGGCATACCGCATGCCGATGGGGTTTTCGACGGTTATTTTGTAAAAAAATATTTGGGTATTTAAGCAAGATATTTATATAGGTTCAAAACTACATATTTAATAAATACAAGACATAATTGTATACAACAAAACACATTTGTAACTTAAATATGTAGTTGAAATGTATAATATTAAGTCACTTTATTAGTTGAACTTGAAGTGTATAATATTAAGTCAAATTATTATGTGAAGTGAATATGTATGTTAAGTGTGTAATATTATGTGTATATGCATGTTAACAAATTTAATATTAGTTGAAGTGTATAATATTAAATGAATATGTATATTAAGTGTATATTTAACTTGAGAGTGTTATATTTAAATTTTGGTGACAGTTAAGGGGGGTTTAAATAAAATTTTATATAAATTAACACTAAAAAAAATTAAAACTAAGGTATTATTATACAAAAAAAAATAAAAAAAATTGGAGCGGGTGGTTTGACTTTGAACCACACCCCTTCAATGAATGCTTCCGCCAATGGGTGAAGTTAATATGTATGTTAAGTGTATAATATTAAGTTAAATTATTAGGTGAAGTGCATGTGTATGTTAAGTGTGAATGTGTGATTAGGGGTGGCAATTTGGGACCGGACACGAAACACGAAACGGTTACGACACGATTTAAACGGGTCTGGGTCTACCGTAAATGGATCTGGGTCCAACCGAGTCGAACACGATTAACACGATCAAATAACGGGTAAACACAGCACAAACACGATAACACGATGGGGCCCAATTAGACACGATTAAAGTGCAAAAAGTTACATTTTATATATGTTATTATGTATTTTAATACTTATTATATATAACATCTATGTTTTTTACTTATAATAAATTAAATTAAGTTAAATGAGTATAAATTGAATTAATTTGACATTTTAAAATACATGACTATGTTAAATAGGTTAAACGGGTAGACACGATAAACGCGGTATTTAAATAGGGCGAGTCTGGGTCTCATCTTCTAACACGATATTTAAATGGGGTGGATCTGGGTGTACACAAAATAAGTAAAAAACGATTAAGACCCGGCACGAACACGACACGAAACCCGAATTGCCACCCCTGTGTGTGATATTAGTTGAATATCAAAAAGTCCCACATTGATAGATGACAATAGTTTGGTGATGTTTATATACTAAATATTTGGAACAATGGCTTGGGCCCTTTGGTTCATAGGATTTTGTGGATGAGAGGGGACTCACACAAATGTTCCACCACCACACGCGCGCCGCCGTCTGGACGTGACGATGCGGGGTAGGGTCCTCTTGTGCAAGTATAATTATTTTAACCGAAAATTTAATTGGTATTTTTGTCGAAATTCACCAAAAATATGATTTTTAGCAAAATTCCAACAATTTTTCGTAATTTTTACTCACAAGAACGAAAAACGATATTCCACCCACGTGCCCTTGCGAATTTCGCAAAAAAATGGTAAAAACCCAGCGAAACGAAAAGGTTTTCGTTTCGCATATCCTCGAAAAACGAAAATCGGTCGACATTTCCATGGAAAATTGCGAAATTTAACACCTTGCTAGATAACATTAACTTCTTATTTATTTCTGTTTGTATCTGCATTTAACACATAAAAATATAAATCAAATTGGTTATAGTTATTCAACCTTATAATCTAACACGACAGTGAAATCTCTGAATGCAAAGCGTAATTATATACGTTTTAACGTATTTAATAATCATTATCATCTGAAAAAACGCATTTAGTATTATTTAACAACTGTATGTTTGTCAGCTAAGGGACAGTGTATAATTAAAACGTGCGAAATTGATTGGACCAAGTGACCAACTCAATCAACTATCAAAAAACATCAGGTCCTTGCAGAATTACAGTCACATATTGATATGCGTCGTGACTCGTGAATAATAAATTAAGAAAGGATTAAACGCGGAAATAGGATTAACGAAGAAAATGCCTATTTGATAAAAATCTTGTTAAAAAATTGCTCTCAATAAGAATGATATGTGGACTAAAATATTCTCAATATTAGACTACGTGGCTTTTTCTAAAAATATTATTGTTTAATATTTTATGAAACCGTGGGCAGTTTTTAAAAAGTTTGAGTAAAAATATGCATTTCATATGATTTCACGTGTATTATTTTTTGAATAATTGCGGCAAAAATTATTTTCTTATTACAAGAATAATAAATATCTATTATTTTTTTTTGCTGGGAAAATTAAATTTACTAAAGTCTGCTACAAATACCAAAATAGCTAGTAAAAAGTTACGAGTGATATGTTATTGGTAGAATTTGACAATTTATTAAACCGAGCTTGTTTTGCCTAGTGGTAACTCGACTACATACCTAATCAATAAGTCACGGGTTCAAACCCCATGAGACTCAAATGAGTGCCCCCTTTGCATATGTAAACTTAGCCAATAGTGTCACATGTTCTTACACTGAATATATCTAGTAATGCGAGAGTGCATTGCAACTTTAGTCGATAGCGTCACCCCATTCATAAAAGGAAAAAAAAATGACAATTTATTATAAGCAAAAGAAAAGAAGATATTGTAATTTTTTATTAGAGACGTGGTCTTTGTACCGCTAATCTTTTATTTGAATTATATATGTGAAAGTTGTTTGAGTCTTAGATATATATTTTGGTTTTATGGGGAGGGCAATTTGGGTATGAATAATCTATTTTCATGTAATAAAAAGGTACATGGCGAAATATGTTTCAATGTTTGGCATTTGATAGAGGCTTCTTCCTCGTCGTGGCCGTATGATATATTTTGATGAATGACCATAGCTTTTAGGCCGTATATTGTCTAATAAATACTTCATAGACATGACGTAATTGCTAATTGGTATAATAACTATTATTCTTTATGTCTTTTTGCTGAAGTCCTAGAGGATATAATTATTTATATTTGAAGATACTAAAATTCTCGACTTGAAGCTACTTGCGGTGGAACTCGTTGGAAACATCTTTCCTTTCCAAGGATTTCACATCGGCTCGAAGCTATTTGAATTGATTCACTTTCACTCAAGCCTTCTTAATGTGATCGGTTATTGTGTGTTGATGTTATTAACGATAATAAATATTCAATTGCTTGGATGTGCAAGATTCTTCGGCATCGGAGTCGTGTTGTGTCTTGACATCGCTTGGTGTGGCTACATGGCACAAAATGTGAATGATGAGATTTAAACTCGGGCTAAATTTCAACGGTTTGGCCTCGTATATGATGTTTTGGGCCTTTTATGCAAGGTTTCGATTTTCGCGATAATCGAGCGATAATCGAGCGATTTATCGCTGAAAACCACTTCTCGGTAACTTATCTCCTCTAATCGTTATCTTTTTATACTTATCGCGATTTTTTGATTCGAAAAGCAAGTCACTTATCTCTCAAACTTATCAAGTGTATTTTCTCGAAAAGCAAGCTACTTTTCGGTCAAAAACGATAAGTCAACCCTGGTATAAATTTTTCTTTTTTTGCGGCAAAAGTTCCAACTTCTTTTAATTTCAAAATTTAAATGTATTTTTAGGGTTTTTTTTAGTAGATCTTTAGCGTTTTGATGTTCAAATGTTGTATATGTATGAATCATGTCAATTTTTCACATTTTTATTCTATATTTGTATTAGTTACTTAGAAAGCTATTAGGTTGAATGAAAGTTAAACTTTGAGTTTCATATTAGTTTAATTGTACATTTTACGTTTTGAATCAAATGTTGTTGAAATTGATTTTTTTAAAAGTATATGATGGAATATAGATGAATCAAGATGGTTTGCGTGATTTTTATTGATTTTTTGCAGATTTGGGTTAAATTTAAGGGTTTATGCAAATTATTTCTAATTGCGACACAAATACCAATTTTCCTACAAATAGTGAATTTGAGATATATTTTAATTTTTTTGTGTAATTTCATTTTGTAACATTGTATATAATTAAGAAACTGTTAGTTTGACATAATTATTTTTGTAATTGATGTCTTTCTGAATTATGACCTTATTGCGGCAAAAGTACATATTTTTGGAAATTAGTTAAGTTAAGCTAGTTAGTCTTTTTATCATTTTATAACATTGTTAATAACTTATAAAATGTGAGGTTGATATAATTATATCTAATTTAACGTTTTCCCGAATTGCAACCTTATTGCGGGAAAAGTAAATATTTTTTTTGAAATTGGTCAAATTGAGCTATTTCTTTGGTTTTTCATATGTAACTTCATTTTGCACATTGTATATAATTCTGATACTGTGATTCTGACGTAATTTGTTTTGTAATTTGATGTTTTTCAATTATTAAGGAAAATATACATATAGTATTCTATGTTATAAAAAATATTTTATGTATGAAAATATATATGAAAATATTTTATAAGTTTTCCATCGATAAATCTATCGATAAGCGATTAATCCATCGATAAGTTCGATAAGTTTCGGTAACGGCAAACGATAAATTTTATAGGTTTTCCATAGATAAATCCATCGGCAAACGATTACTCCGTCGATAACGGCAAATGATTTATCGGCAAAAACGGCATTCAAATCCTTGCTTTTATGCAGTGGTCATAGCGAAAAGCTGATATGCTAGTCATAAACTCGGTCACATTGACGACAACCATACTCTCTTTGTAATATTGCCGTTGTAGATTTGATTAAATGGCTTAACAATCTCAAACTTATATAAACGTTTTTAGTTTACTACTCGTAGTTGAAGCGACAAATACAGTTAAAATACTATTACGAATATATAACATTCAATATTTTTATAAATAAAATACCGGACCGAATTTGCTAGACCACCACAAGAATTTTCTAATGGTGTAAAAAATAAACGTGGGTCGATACATACAATATATTGAATAGGACATGTAAATCTGCTCAATATACTGTCGGCCAACTTGCACACATGTGATATTGTGATCACTTGGAACTAAAAGTTTGAAACAACTTATAGATTTGCTCTTTTATTTATATTGCATTAAAAAAAATAGAGGTATGAAATCTAGCTAAGTGAACTCAAATGTCAACTAAATTGACACCTAAGAAACACAAAGAAAGAAACGGTATTCGGAATAATATAAATAAAAAACACCAAAGTTACATAATAGACCAAAAGAGCGGAGAACTAGCTAAATTTGTAGTTCTCTCTTAACCAATAAATCAATTATTAATATTTTATTTCAAAAAATATGCATTTATACTTATAATTAATTTTTTGGATATTATTATTGTTAATATCCATTTTCAAAATAATAAAGAAGTAAGATAAGTAATTTTATTGTCATAGATTATATTTAAAACCAAACATGAATTAGTGAGAAAACAAAAACCCAAAAAATAAAAAATGGAGAAGACTAACATGTTTAGTCAAGGGGATAATATATATTAAAGATGAATTGTTCATGAAGTAATAATTTTTTTTTTAGATAAAGTAATGAATTGAATATATATAGTTCCATTGAAAGTTGTTTCAGCCTTGTCTTTTTGCTTTGCCGACATTACAATCCAAGACTTTCTGGTTTGTATTTATTTGTATCATCGCCAAGTCAAAACGTGCAAAATGAGAGTATTGAGAAATAGCATGGAATTCTTACTTTCACATTTACAATAATATCCTTCATGAATAACTATAAATATAATTCATTAATACCCTATCCTATGCTATTTAATAACAAAACTTCTGGCTTAAGAGTTAAGACTAGAGTAAGTTAAATATAACCAATATTCTTTGAATTTATTATTATGTACCAATCTCTTAAGTTTTCTTTTATATCAGTTTTTTCCCTAGATTATATCATTTGATATTATTTATTTTTTAATCTTTTTATCTGTTTACATTACATCTGGATTTATAAAATATTATACCACTTTGCTATTTTTTTTCTTTATTAATTCTCTATCTCCAATACGTATCATATGCTATATTTTTGTACAATAATATTAATAAATTTTATTAATTTAAAAAACAAAACAAAAAATCATCATTTTTAATATTTTCGATAAGAAAAGTTAAATCGAGAGGAAACGGCGAGATTATCTGTCATAAAATATATAAAATCACACTATCGGTTTCTCATCCGAACCGCTTACTCTATTGATTATACAGGATGATCAATGAGATTGCCCGGGTCACTAATAAACAGAATAAAAATTAGGGTTAATGATGGCGAAAATACCCAAAGTTTGGTCAAAGAACCCCTTGTGTACCCAAAATTTAAAAGTGGTGGCAAAAGTACTCAAGTCACATTTGGGGCGTTGACCACTCCATTCTCGTGGCGCAGTTAACTTACCTGTTAACATTGGCCACATGGACACACGTGGGTTGCTGACATAACAAGTTTTTGCAACGTGGATGAGCCCACATCAGCTTTGTTTACGACAAAACAACGAATTAAACCCCTAATTGGGCTCGTCCACGTGACAAAAAATTATCATGTCAGCTACCCACGTTTGTCCACGTGGCCCCAGTTGACGGATAAGTTAACTGCGTTACGAGAATGGAGTGGTCAACTCCCCAAATGCGACTTTGGGTACTTTTGCCACCACTTTTAAACTTGGAGTATACGAGGGGTTCTTTGATCAAACGTTAGGTATTTTTGCCGTCATTAACGCTAAAAATTAACGGCAAAGATCAATACACGTTAGTACTATCAATCTTGATATTTTCATGATTTGTTTTTTATGATCGAGAAATGTATGGAAATGAATAATAATAATAATATAGAGCAATCTTGATATTTTTCGTTATTTCGACGTGTTTTGACTTATTGATTTTCTGACTAAATATTTTCACAGAAACGCGATTGAATAAAATGAAAATTCATTGGATACCTTTCCTGTTGCCATCGGTGAAGCAATAATAAATGGCATGTTTTAACGAATACCAACACGAAATAGTCTATTTTTCTCGCGTACCACATGTGACATTTGTTTAATATTATGACAAACAAAGTGTATGTAACTTTAAGGTAACAACTTATATATACGTGAACAAATACAAAAGTGTGGAGTCCAAATCGATCCAAAGCTGTACGTATCGAACCAAAACGCGTGGGGTACCTTATAAAACGACGATCATTTGCCACTTGCACACGAACGACACCAAATTATGAGAACAAACAATACTACTACAAGATTGCCCTTGCATTATATTGGTTAGAATTCTAGACCATAAAACAAAGGCATCTAAGTTTTGTGATTACAGTTTTCATTTTAAGATTTATATAAAATAATAATATATTATAATATAAATTTATTATAGTTAATTGCTAATTTTCATGAATATTATAATTAATTTTTATTTATATTAAATTATTAAGCCTATGAATATTAAATAATATATATTAATACTGATTATAGAAACAATAAATTCGAGTTCACTTAGTAAGAATTCGAGCATCTATCTTAAAGAATGATTCTAAAGTCTACCCCACATTGAGAATGCATCATTGTCTCGGAAGTCTTCCCAAGTATGTCTAGGCATCTAGCAGCGGGTGTTTGAGACACTCCCGCGTCATCTTCAGTCTATTCTCTCCGAGCCTCGTGACGTTGTGCTTTTGGATCAAGTTTTTCTACCGGTATCTTGACCCCATAGATTAAACAAACAATCTTCGGTAGCATGTTCTTTTATTAAATCCCGTAAGATGAAACATGCCATAATCATGTTATCTTGTTTCTCTAATACGGAAAGAAAATAGGAGAGTTATAAAGAATGAAGCAAAAAGATAAATATGAGCAATATATACGAGTTTGCCTGTGAGAGAGATATGTGAGCAGAAAAAAAGAAAAAGAAAAAGAAAAAGAAAAAAAAAAGGTTATTATGGGCAAAAATACTTAAGTTGTTCGGAAATAGGGCGGTATAAAGCTAACTTAAAAAAATAGTGGCAAAAGTATTTAATTTTACATTTTTTGGTGAATCGGTAGACCTCATCTTTACTATTTCCGTTGGTGATGACGTCAACGCAAATGAAGCATATAAACTCAAACGATAAAATCAACGAATATCAAAATAAACTTGCATGTAAACTCAAATTCTTTGAACATAACAACACAAATTCATATTTTTCTTCAAATTTTCTCCCTCGAATTCCTAGTTCATCTCTTCAATAGCAATGCAATTTACATTGTTGACGTCATCATTGACGGAAATAGTAAAAAAAAAATTACAAAAACATGGATGGGGTCTATCGATTCACCAAAAAATGTGAAATTAAGTACTTTTACCATAGTTTATTTTGTTTTTTTTAATTGGCTCTATGCCGTCCTATTTCCAAACAACTTGGGTACTTTTGTCCATAATAACCCAAAAAATAATAAATGGAACTTTCAATGCTATTATTAACGAAAATAAATAGAAAATACTTTTTATATGAATTCTATTTTCTAGCTAAATAAAAACATCGATGAAGTCTACCAATTCACCAAAAAAAAGTGAGCATAAGTGCTTTTGTCATAGTTTAAAAAAAAATAAAAAAAAATTAGCTCTATGCCGTCCTATTTCCAAATAACTTGGGTAGTTTTGTCCGTAATAACCCAAAATTAATAATGGAACTTTCAATGCTATTATTGACAAAAATAAATTGAAAATAATTTTTATTTGAATTCTATTTTCTATCTAATTTCAAATTTATTTTTTAATTAAAATAATCAATCATATTTTCCTAATTCGGAGTTATGAATGAATTTGAAACAATTAACCGAACAAAATGTTTTGGATATCTTGGAAGGAATTCCATGGCCTATCAGTTTTATTTCATCTAAATAAAGTGGATTTAGCTTTAAGTAAGTTAGTTATACGTAGCTGGAACTCGATCTCTAGAAGATAAACTCATGACTATATATAATATAATATAATATAATGATTTCAGAAGAAATATTTATCTGCGGTATGTCTATTTTATCGGATCTATATAACGCTGTGCAAACTCTAGAATGTATAACATCGATTATTAGATACTCGAAATATTTATCTTCAAAGTTCTCATGCAGTCAACGGCGGAAGGGTTTTGGTTGACTGCAGCCGGGGCAAGAAGACTCGCCGGCTTTGAGATTTTTTTTTTTAAATAAAACTATTTTGAAGGGGGACCTCCGGATCGCGACTAATTTTGTTAATTTAAAACGGAGGTCCTACATTTCTTTTATATTTTTTAAGACTTGAATTGGTTAAAATTTTACTTTTAATTAAAAACGTAAAAAATATGTTTATTAACAAATTAATAATAAGAATTAAAGATAAAAAAAATTAATAAAAATCATAGCGATGTTGTCGTATGACTAGTTGTAGTTGGTGTGGGATTTCATGTCGTATGTTGATGTTCTGTTTTGATCTTAAACTGTCGTCTGACTCTGACTGAACCACGGCACCAGTAGGATTTAGGAAGAAAGTGTTATTTTTCTTTGGGATATTTACGACATAACTACCTAGGTTTATTCTACTTGCTCTGATAAATGTATAGGTAACCAACGGTCACCAAACAATGCTGAGGTCCTATTCCGTACGTATCATGGAGGGACGCATGTGCGTCTACGATTTAATCCGGGCATGGTTCCGGGAGTCAATTTTGTAACCGGAGCCTGGAATCGGGAACAGAAGATTTACACCTCTAGTTTGGGAGGCTGATTAAAATTGTAATTCACACCTCAGATAGTGCATATTTAGAAAAGAAGAAAGAACCAACCGTTATAACGGTCTCCCTAATCTGAGGCCAAACATCTCTCTCTCTCTCTCTCATCCATGCAAACACAGCAAATCACGCAGAAACACAACAAAAACCAAACCGCAACACCGTTTCTGTTTTGCTTCCCCTTTCCCCAACAATGGCCGTCAATCGGCTTGTCCCTTCTCCGTACATCTTCACCGCCTTCGTCGCCTTCTTCGGCCTCTGCAACTCAGTGCAGGCTGACTCCGGCTCCGAATCCGAAGCCCTTTTGAAGCTCAAGAGCTCCTTCACCATCACCACTGCGCTGGACTCATGGGCCCCGGGCTCGTCCCCGTGCGGCGGGTCGTCCCATTGGAAGGGCGTCATCTGCAACAATGGCGCCGTTTCGGGTCTGAGCCTGCAGGCCATGGGCTTGTCCGGCTCGATCGACATCACCGCTCTGCGGCGGCTCAGGGGCCTCCGCATCATCGGCCTTGCCAACAACTCCTTCGCGGGGCCGATCCCGGAGCTGAGCAGCCTTATCTCTCTTCGAGCAATCTACCTCTCGGGAAACCAATTCTCCGGCGATATCCCGTCGGAGTATTTCTCCGGAATGACGTTCCTCAAGAAACTCTGGCTTTCGAACAACAAGCTCACCGGGAACCTCCCGTCGTCGATTTCGCAGCTCTCTCGCCTCGTCGAGCTCAAGCTCGCCGGTAACCGCTTCACCGGGCGGATCCCGCCCTTGGACGCCGCGCCGAATTTGATATCCCTCGACCTCTCCAACAATGCCTTTGAAGGCGAGGTCCCGGCCAGCCTGGCAGCGAGGTTCGCCCCTCCCGTGTTCGCCGGGAATCCCGGGCTGTGCGGGGAGGGGGTTGGGCGGGAGTGCGGGATTCGCGCGGTGGATTCAAAGAAGGTGGTGGCCACCGCGATCACCCTGGCGGTGCTAATCGTCTCCGTCGCCGCCGGATTCATCGTCTGGTACAAACGGAAGATCCGGGACGGAGACGGGGTTGGCGACGGGGTCGGTTTTGCAAGGGTCGGGAGTTCCTCGCGGGGCGGTGAGGCGTCGGTGGAGGTGCACGTCGGGTCGCTGAACAAGAAGGAGATAGAGTCGGGGCGAGGGAGGAGGGTAACGGGCGTTGCAGCGCCGTCGGTACCGTCAGGGGCGGAGATCGTGATGGTGAGCGAGGAGAAGGGGGTGCTGGTGATGGCAGACCTGATGAAGGCGTCGGCGGAGGTGCTGGGCGTTGGGGCGATGGGGTCGTCGTACAAGGCGGTGATGGCCAACGGGGTTGCCGTAGTGGTGAAGCGGATCAAGGACATGAGCGTCGGGGAGACGGAGCGGTTCGACGGCGAGATTCGGCGGCTGGCGAGGGTGAAGCACTGGAATGTGCTGTCCCCTTTGGCTTACCATTACCGGAAGGAGGAGAAGCTGGTTGTCTCCGAGTATGTGCCCAATGGGAGCTTGCTCTACTTGCTTCATGGTACGTTCTTCTATTCTCTTTGATTTCACAATACCTTGCCTCTCAAGCAATCCAATAACTTGTACCGGAAGTTACCAATAACTCCTTCCCGCTTCTCAGGCGACCATGGATCCTGCCACACCGAGCTCAACTGGCCGTCCCGCCTGAAAATCGTCCGAGGGATCGCTAAAGGCCTTGCTCACATCCACGCGGAGCTTGCCTCCTTCGACCTCCCCCACGGCAACCTCAAGTCCAGCAACGTCCTCCTCGGCCCCGTCCTCGACCCTTTAATATCCGACTACGGCTTCGCCCACCTCATCAACCCCGCGGCTGTCCCACAAACCTTGTTCGCGTACAAGGCCCCAGAGGCCGCTGCGCCGCCCCACTGCGTCTCGCCCAAGTCCGATGTCTACTGCCTTGGTGTCGTCATCCTCGAGATCCTCACCGGCAAGTTTCCCTCGCATTACCTCTCTGACGGTAAGGGGGGCATCGACGTTGTGCGTTGGGCGGCTACCGCTTTAGAGGACGGCCACGAGGCCGAGCTCCTCGACCCGGAGATCGCCGGCACCCGGGGTGCTGCCGCTACCGAGATGCGGAGGCTGATTGGCATTGGAGTCGCCTGCGCCGACACTGACCCCAGGAACCGGCCGAGCGCGGCGGGGGTGCTTAGGATGATAGAGGAAATCGGCGGTGGAGGTGGCGGCGATGGTACCAACCTATTGCAGGTTTGTTAAATCAGACCCGGTCCTATAATTTCAAAAAAATTAACAAATATGAAATTTTCTTTTAAGATATAATAAAAGAAATTTATATTTGGAGTCGGTCACGAAATCAATAATTATAATTCAAATACTCACTTGGTAGCTTCGCATGTAAATGCAGGTGTTACCATCGCTAAGAGACGGTTACGCGGATTCCGCAACGACGGATACAATAGAAGAAACCGATGGGGGGGTCTCCGACCGGAGGAAGCTGACGGCAAGCGATAGTTACGCATTTTCAGTGTCTTAAGTAGATGGAATGGGACAAAGTGTTTTGTGTTGAAGGACTAATTTTTTATTTTTTTTATGGCTTGTTGTAGCTTTAGAGATGTGTTACGTGGGATTTTAACAGCTTGTACATGAAAATACTAAATTGCCATTCATTGATCCACACTTCTAGCTACCTAGGAATTTTGGTTTTTCCAATTTTGTAGATCTGAAGATTGACCTGTGACTGAACTTATTTCCTTTATTTTCGAGTGAGTTCTATAATAGTGACGAGAGATTGTTGGAAAATTTGTTCAAATAAGAAAAAAGACTTGTCTCCTCCTGAGTATCGTGGACTGCGAACTAGGACGGTATTTTTGTGCGTAAATCTTAATGTCTTTCGTAAATACTATTCAAAAGGATTATAAATGCGTGATTCAAGTCTTAATGTCTTCGATTTTAAAATAATTTTCAATATATATCAAAGTTGTGAGTTCTGACTGTCTAATTTTGGATGAGAAGAAACCAGACTAAAGCAATTTATTTATTCATTGTGTAATAAAATTCTGCTCTCCGAATTTGTGTCGTTTTTCAGCTTAGTTGTATCGTTTTAACTCTGTTGTCGTTTCTGAAGTATTGGATTGACTTGTTTACATGGTTAGACTTTTATAATGTCCAAAATATGTCGTTTCTTTGGCTGCTTTTCTTCTTTGACTCGTGCGTTTGTCTTTCTTCAAGCGCAATGTTAGAGTTTGTAATTCGAATTGTGCTTTTTTTTTTTTTTTTTTTTTTTTTTTTTTTTTTTTTCGTATTATCTAGGTGCTATATTTTATTGGCAATAGAAATGAAAGGAAACCAAGCAAGTTTGGCCTAGTGGTAATTCCACTGCACCTCTATTCAAGAGGTCACGGGTTCGAAACCCCAGGGGGCTCAAAGAGTGCCCCCTTTACATATTTGTAAACTTGGCCGTTTAAAAAAAAAATAGAAATGAAAGGATAACTCGACCAATTCCGAAGCCACAGGGAATGGACATCTAAGCAAAGATATTTTCTATTTATTTTGTTTTTCTCCGAATTTTAAAGTCCAAAATGAACTTTAAAGTTAATCTTATATATTTTTTTATTTTATATTTTGAGATTCCAAAATTGAATTATTTCGCTTAGGATCTCTTCGAACTCAAAACCGGCCCTGTTTATATATAACGGACCGACTCCACCAATGCCACGTTGTTAACTGATTAGAGAGTCAGTCATCAACTTCATTGATTGTAATTAGTTACAAGCATATTAGTAACTAACTCCTCTAGTTAAGCTTAACCGAATATGAATATATCCTAAATGTTCATTTGTAAAACTTTTACTCTCCGTCTTTTCTTCTCGTGTCTTGTGGTTTTCATGGTTTTATATAGACCCAACTCGTCTCATAATATCCTGTCGTTTACTTTTCAAATTCCTTGGGCTCTAAATCAGAGAAAAATATATCATAGAAAGCCATTACATTAGATTTCACAAGGATTTGGAGTGAAAAATAATATGGATTTAAATTTTAATTCGCATGAGATGACAAAATGAAGTCAACCCTGTTGTTCTAGATCATGGGTTTCACAGCTGGAAAGGAAGAACCAAAATGAGACAGAAATATATTTATGAATAAATAATATCATACAGCTGGATATATTTAATTCTTAATGTTTAGGCTCAAATTCATAGGCCTATAAACTGACACGGAATAATTTTCCAATACCTTCTCCTCTTGAAACTCCTCCACTAAAAGACAAAATGCTTCATTAGATCTCACCATTCTCTACGTACTAATAATCATCTCTCTCTCCCCATTGAAAAGAACATTGAATCCAGACTTTTTCGGACACTTAAATAATAATAATAATAATAACAACAACAACAACAACAGTTGTCAATGAATGAAGGCAATTAACTTACAATTATATGGATAAATATTTAATAATTAGTTCTATTTCTACTACCGGCTACGTACCGGAAAATCGAAGTCGCCGGTAGAAACGAAAACCTTATATTGTACTCGTATGCTTAAGATTTGATCGGTACAAAATCGTTTTGGTAGTAAAATTAGAGTATCCGATATTTTAAACATGGGTAGATATATAATGTTCATGTGTCATATCTTCTCGAAATTAGTTCCCTTTGCAAATTCAAGAATAAAGTCTATTTGATTTGGACTAGTCAATATTTTTGAAGTCAAACTCAAATTTGTGATCATTGAAAAAAGGACTCTCACAAAGTGGAAGGAAACGTTGGAAATTTCTTCGAGGTTGAAAATGTTTAGTGTCTCAAGTGTGCCTACAAGACGCCACTAGCGCCTCTACGCCCACGCACCCGACACGAGCGAGGGCGGCGTTGCGAAAGCGTGAGGTGGCATGGTCTCGCCACCTCGCCTCCACACGGCACTCATGTGGCATACTTATCACTATGCCACATGTTGAGCTCACATCACTATTGTTTTCCTTATATATTGCACAAACTCTTTGTAATTAATCAATGTGAGACTTTTCACATTCCCACATTTACTCTCCACTCAATACATTATACTAGCTCATTTATTAGAGCATTTATTGGTCATTTATTATTAATAAATTCCAACAGGAAATATATTAATTAAGATGTAATGGAGAAATATATATGTATATATAATATAGTACTTATTGGTCATTCTTTTATGAAAAATGTGCATATATGTCCATCTATCTTGATATAGAAAAGTAAAAATAACTCATCTTTTATGGTAGGAGCATGAATTTAGTAGGGCTGTAACCAAAACCCGGAATCTGGTTTTAAATCCGCATCCGCATCCCCATCCGATTTTAAAATCCGAATCCAAAATCCGGATCCGGATTTAAAACCGGATTCGGATAAGGGTTTTGTTATTTAAAAATCCGGATATCCGTATCCGGTTTAAAACCCGGTTTATTAATTTTATATGTATTAGAATATGACAATATGTATTAGATTTGTTCGGTTTTTTGGACAACGGGAAGATATGTACTAGACTTGTACGGGTTTTTTAGTGGTTAAAACACACGTTTTATCTTCTTCTTTTTTTAAAATAAAAATTGAATCCGGATATTCGGATAATATCCGATCCGGATTTCAAAACCGGATTCGGATACCGGATCCGGGTTTTGAAAATAGATATCCGGATTTTCGGATCCGGATATCGATTTTTGGATATCCGGAAATTCGGATCCGGATTCGGATAGTTACAAAAAACCGGATATCCGCTCCGGTTACAGCCCTAGAATTTAGCCTATCCGTTTCGAAATTGTAGAAATAACTCTTCTGTATGATTTTGGTGTGAATTGGACCTTATAATATCAAAGTATCAAACGATTTTCTAATTTAAAAATATATAATATTTTAAGGTAAAAAATAAATATATTTTTTTTGTTATTTGACAGTTAATAATAAGATCATATTCACACTAAAATAATAAAAGATGTTTCTATTATTTATCGAAAGTCTATATCCGCATTTACTTGATAATGGATGAGTCAAATGGCGCTAATTCTATACATACATAATATATATTGTTACGGGTATTTTTGCGCGACTAATTTCTCGTTTAATTAACAAAAGCGAGAATTATTCAAGATAATTCTTCTTTTATTAATTATGATCGATTTCGCCTAAAATATTTGCTGGAGGTCCGTTTTCGAAAAATAAAGGTTCCCGATGGTCCCGAAAATATCAAAACACCCAAAAACGACATAAAGTTAGCGAAAATCGGCCTCGGGGACCACCCGAGGCCTCCGAGGGCCCTCCGGACCCTCCGGGTGGGCCCCAACGCCTCTCAGCAGGGCCCACGAAGGTCAAAGCTGACCCAGCCACGTGTCAACACGCCACTGGGCGTGAGAGCCACGTCTCAGCCAACCACAGCGCGACACGTGGCCGCTGAGTCAGCAAGGCTTGGGGCCAAAGTTTCAGCAACCCGCCGCCTTCCGGCCGCGCGTGAGGGCGCGTCGTTGCTCCGATCGCAGTGATTCTTGCGGCAATGGATCGGCCACGTCCCGGGGAGTCAGAAAAACATATAATTTTCCCCCAGGGGCCTCCCGGATGAGGAGATAATTGCAAAACAGAACCCCGGTTTTTTCCTATAAATAGGGGTTCGATCTCCACCATTTCTACACGGATTTTCACTCGACCAAACACTTGGGAAACGCCCAAAACACTCCCAAAACTCTCTCGAGACTTCCAAAAACCGATATTCACTCAAATACCCCGCTAATGTTGAGCGTCGGAGGTGAATCGGGGGGCAAAACCCTCGTTTCTCCCTGACCGCGGTGTTATTTTGCCAGGTCCCGGAAGAGAAAAATCCGACCAAAGCGGAAGCTCTGGCAAAATTCCTACTCGGTTCTTGGCCCGCCTGATAGGACCAGTCCTCCGCGGTGTCCAGTCTATCCCCCCAGTCCATTGCGCGGCTGAGGGTATAGCCTGGGGACACGAGCCTGGGCCCACAATTCAGGACGAGGGGCCCGACTTAGGGGAACTTTTGCCCAGATCCACAAGACGACGTTAAAGCCCGGCCCAACACGAGCAACTGGGCCGCTAATGGATTGAAGCATTTTTCTGCATCAACATTTTGGCGCTAGAAGGAGGGGTATCACGAGTTTAAGCCTCGAGTCCCTACCAACACATCCGGCCACATTCGGAGGCGTTTGAGTACGTTCGAACGCATTCGAACATACTCGAAGACGTTCAAAGCCACCGGCCACACTCGAGGGCGTTCGAAGAAATTCGAAGCACACTCGAAGGCGTTCGAAGAAATTCGAAGAACACTCGAGGGCGTTCGAAGAAATTCGAAGAAATACTCGAACACACTCGAGGGCGTTTGAAGAAATTCGAAGAACACTCGAGGGCGTTTGAAGAAATACTCGAAAACACTCGAAGGCGTTCGAAGAAATTCGAAGAACACTCGAGGGCGTTCGAAGAAATTCAAAGAACACTCGAGGGCGTTCGAAGAAATCGAAGAACACTCGAGGGCGTTCGAAGAAATTCGAAGAACACTCAAAGGCGTCCGAAGAAACTCGAAGAACGCTCAAAGACATCCAAAGGCCTCCACACCGCGAAGCTCGCGAGCCTCTGAGTCTTTGCCAAAAAAAGAGACTCGATGTCAGAATCAACGGAGGGCACCTTTTCCCATCCTGCGGGAAGCATCGCTCTCAACACCAGAGCTCAGGTTAATGCACGCCGAGCTCAGGTGCAAAGTCGGCCCGAGACGAGCACTCGCCAAGAGCCCGCCGTCAACGAAGAAAAAGAACGAATGGCCCGACTGGAAGACAGCGTCTTCCGCCTGGCGGATCTCGTATCCAAACACTTCAGCGACAAAGGCGCCGACCTCGAAGGCTCCAACCTCGAGGAAGACGAGGAAGAAGTCGACCCGGAAGAAGCCTTTGAGCTCACCCAGCGTGAGCCGCGGGTCCCATCGCCTGTCCAAAATGGCCCCCAGGAGCCATCACAATCACAAAGAACCGAACGCTCAGCCTTTGAGCGCCTCGGAGGCGAGGGTGGTGCCGAAAGGCGGAAGGCTCGAAGGAAACGCCGCCGTCAAGAAAAGCACGCTCAGAGCCTCCCTAGAAATGAGGAAGATCTACGCCGACTTTTGGACCGCCGCAGCCGGAAAATCGACCTGCGGCAGCACATCGAAAGACGGAAGGAGAGATCCTTTAAGCGAGACGCGAACGACGCCGACTCTGATGTGTCGGGATACTCCTAACACTCCACCGCACGCGAAGTCAGAACGAACGTGACGCAACGTCTGGCGGCACCCCCGCCAGATGCCACGTTAAAAGACGAAGTCCAGGCCCTAAGAAGGGAACTGAAAGAATTCGCCGCAGCCAACAATACTGATCCTGCCAAGCGGAGAATGGCGGAGGGAATCATCTCCCCTCTCGCAAGCCACCTGCTCGACGAAGACCTCAGCGGGGACCTACGATTCCCTCTGAATCTCGTCTATGATGGCACGACCGATCCGACGTATCATCTGGTGCAATATCAGTTCGCCATGCGAATCAAGAAATGCTCGCCCTCGACCATGTGTCAGGCTTCCTGCCTCACCCTCACCGGCGTGGCTTTCGAGTGGTACCAGAGGCTCCCCAAAGGATCGATCGAATCATTTGAAGAGTTAACGGAACGATTTACTTCCCGCTTTGCTAGCTCGATAACACAGCAAAGGAAAAAATCGTACTTGTGGTCCCTCAAGCAGCGCAAAGACGAGACCCTCCGGGCCTATCTGAAAAGGTTTACGGAGGAGGCAAACAAAGTCGCCAGCTACACTGACGACGATGCTGTCACCGCGATAATCGACGGTCTCCCGGTGAGCGAATTCACACGCTCGCTTGTCAAGAAAAGGCCCACCTCTATGGCTGAACTAATGGCTAGGGCGGCCGAAGACATCACCGCCGACGAATACTTCGTCAGCCGAAACCAACTCAATCTGGACGAGCAAAGCCGGAGTAACCAGAAGATAGATGATGACTCCCAGAGAAAGAAACAACGCCAGCAGCCGAGCTCCGAGGGACGACAACAGCGTCCAAAGCGAGCGGACGGTTTTCGAAAGGACGCAACCTTCACCCTGCTGACCGCGTCGCCGGCCACGATCTTCAACCTCCACAAAGAAAAGTTTGGTCCTCCGAGGCCTATGCCCAAGAGGACCAACAAGGACAAAAGTTGGTACTGCGAGTACCATCAAGATCACGGCCACCTGACGTCGCAATGCTGGCAACTGAAGAAGCAAATTGAGCAGCTCATCCAAGACGGGCAGTTGAAGGAGTTCGTCAAGAAACTCGTGGCGGGAAACGGGCAATCCAACAACCCCCTGCCACGCGAGGGCGGGCAACCCCAAGACAGCTACCCTAACGAAACCCGTCAAGATGAAGAGCAAGCCGAAGGCAAGGCACCGCAGTATCACGTCGTGTCCACTATCCTAGGTGGACCCGAAACTGGGGATTCAAACAACAAGCGGAAGAGATACGCCCGGGCCCTCGAAGGCGACGACGAGGAACACCAGGTCAACTTCGCGAACCTGACCAGCTCAACAGCGGTGCTCCCCAGCCAAGCCATTACTTTCACGGAAGAAGAGGCCCGAAGAATATCCCAACCCCACAACGACGCCATCGTGATAGAAACGTTGATCGCCAACAACCGAATAAGACGGGTGCTGGTCGATAACGGAAGTTCGGCGGACGTCATCTTCAAAACAGCCTTAGAGCGCATGAGTCTGGGAGGGCTCGTCCCGACACCCATCAAGACTCCCCTCTACGGGTTCAATGGAAAGCCCGTCTTTGCCGAAGGAGCCATCGACCTTCCCACAACATTCGGATCTGAGGACGGGCCCGTGGTCACTAAGATGATCAGGTACCTCGTAGTGGACCAGCCATCATCTTACAACATCATCATGGGAAGGCCGTCCCTCAACAAACTCCAGGCCATCACCTCCACCTTCCACTTGCTCGTAAAGTTTCCAACGGAAAGTGGAGTAGGGATCCTGAGAGGAAGCCAACGAGAATCCAGAACCTGCTACGCTCAGGGAACAAGAGCCGGGAGAAACGAGCTGGTCATCCACGCAATCCGGCAGCCAAGTGACGACCTCATTTCCGAGCCGGAGAGGGCGCGAATGTTTAGTGAACTCGACCCGAGGGACGAGAGACGCAAGCCTACAATGAACCTTCCTCCGACGTGATCTCGGTCACGTTAGACGAGGAAAAACCAGAAAGGACTGTCTCAATCGGCGCCCGGTTGCCTGTCATGATCAAGACACAACTGGTCGCCTTCCTGCGGGAGTTCAAGGACGTCTTTGCCTGGTCACATGCCGACATGCCCGGCATTGACCCTAACATCGCGGTCCACCGACTCAACATTGAGAAAGGAAAGGCGCCCAAGATACAACGACGACGGGCATTCAACCCCGAGAGATATCAGGCCATCAATGATGAAGTCAACAAGCTCGTCGCCGCCGATTTCATCCAAGAAGTCACATACCCGGAGTGGGTGTCCAACGTCGTGATGGTCAAGAAGCCTAACGGCAAATGGCGAATCTGCATAGATTATTCCGACCTCAACGTAGCATGCCCGAAAGACTGCTTTCCTCTCCCGAGGATCGATCAGTTGGTAGACGCGACCGCCGGCCACCAACTGATGAGCATGATGGATGCGTATTCAGGCTACAACCAGATCCGGATGCACGAGCCTGACCAGATACATACCACGTTCATCACCGACCGTGGTCTCTACTGTTACAAAGTCATGCCCTTCGGGCTCAAGAATGTCGGGGCCACATATCAGCGCCTGGTCAACCGCATGTTCGCCCCACTCATCGGAAAAACCATGGAGGTCTATGTCGACGACATGATCGTCAAAAGCCTCGAAGAAGCCGACCATGTCAGGGATCTCCGGGAAACTTTCACGCTCCTCCGAAGGTACCAGATGAAACAGAACCCCGCCAAGTGTGCCTTCGGGGTCGAGTCTGGAAAGTTTCTGGGATTCATCGTCAACCGACGAGGGATCGAAGCAAATCCCGAAAAGATCCGGGCCCTAATCAAAATGAAGAGCCCTCGAAGAATCAAAGAAGTACAAAGCCTGAACGGGCGCGTCAACGCCCTAGGGCGATTCGTCTCAAAAGCCACGGACCGATGTCAGCCGTTCTTCCAGGCCCTCAAAGGCGGGAAAAGTTTTGCGTGGGACGAAAAGTGCGAGGCCGCCTTCCAAGAGTTAAAAACTTACCTTGGATCGCCGCCGCTGCTCTCAAAGCCCAAAGACGAAGAGGCCTTGTTCCTGTACCTTTCCATCTCGACCAGGGCCGTCAGCGCGGTCCTGGTCCGAGAGAAGGACAAGAGACAAATGCCGGTCTACTACGTCAGCAAAACTCTCCTCGACGCGGAAACCCGCTATACGCAGATCGAGAAGTTGGCACTCGCACTAATCACCACCGCAAAGAAGCTCCGCCCGTACTTCCAAGCCCACCAAATTATAGTGCGAACCGAGCACCCAATCCGCAAAGCACTCCTCAAAGGCACCTCGTCGCGAATGACGATCTGGTCACAAAAGTTGGGAGAATACGGTGTGGAGTACCAGCCCCGAATCGCTATCAAGGCTCAAGCGGTGGCAGACTTCATCGCCGAGTTCACATACGATGCTGAGATCGAGACCGAGGAAGAGCTCGACGGTCCGCCCCGGGCAATCAAACGAAAGTCAAGCCCCGACGGACCTGTTTGGAGCCTCCATGTTGACGGCGCCTCTAACGCAAACGGCTCGGGGGCGGGTATCCTACTTACCAATCCCGAGGGCGGAAAACTGCGTTACGCTATCCGTTTCGGATTCAAAGCCACGAACAACGAGGCCGAATACGAAGCCCTGTTGGCCGGACTCCAGATCGCTCAAAAGCTCGAAGCAAAGAACTTGCAAATCTACTGCGACTCTCAGTTGATCGTAAAGCAAGTCGAAGGCGAGTACCAGGCGAAGGAAGAAAACATGGCAGCCTACCTCGCGGAAACACAACGGCGCCTGGAGTTCTTAGCGTGGTATGAGATCACTCAAATACCCCGAGCCGAGAACTCTGAGGCCGACGCACTAGCCAGGATGGCTTCAGGAACCGACGACGAAGAGCTAGGCAGAGTCCCGGTCGAAGCACTTGGACACCCGTCCATTCAAAAAGCCCAGATCTTTGCCATCTCTGGCGAAGATGAGGGCGCATGGATGACGCCCATCGCCAAGTACTTAGAGCGCGGCGTGCTACCCGCCGATCGGAACGAAGCACGACAGCTCAAGCTCAGGGCAACGAGATACGTGATCCATGAAGGCAATCTCTACAAGCGCGGGTTCATGCAACCCCTTCTCAAATGTCTTCCCGAAGACGAAGCCGATCTCGTCCTCCGAGAAATTCACGAAGGGATCTGTGGCAACCACTACGCAGGACGATCTCTGGCCCTCAAAGCCCTTAAGCAAGGTTACTTCTGGCCAACCCTCAGGAAGGACGCTAATGAGATTTCCCGTAAGTGCGACAAGTGCCAGCGATTCGCCAAGATACCCCATCAGCCAGCGGTCCCACTATGCCCCGTGATGGTCCCACGACCATTTGCCAAGTGGGGGATCGACCTGATTAGGAAACTTCCAAAGTCCCCAGGAGGCGTCAAATACGCAATAGTGGCCATCGACTACTTCACTAAATGGGTCGAAGCGGAGCCAATCGCGAAAATCACCCAGAAGAATACAACAAACTTCATCTGGCGTAACATCATCTGCCGGCATGGGATTCCCGCCTCGCTAATAACCGACAATGGGAAACAATTCGACAACGTCGACCTCCGAACCTTCTGTCAAAGTCTCGGAATCAACAACACCTATTCCTCGCCTGTATACCCGCAGAGGAGCTACCCTTAGTACTCTGGACTTATCGAACCACCACGCGCAATTCCACTGGCGAAACCCCGTTCGCCCTAACCTACGGAGTCAAGGCAGTCATTCCCGCCGAGATAAGCGTCCCTTCACCACGAGTCGAGTTCTTCGATTAAGAACGAAACGATGAAGCGCTGCGGCAGGAGCTCGACCTCCTCGAGGAAAAGCGAAATGAGGCGTACACCAGGCTGGTTGCGCAGAAGCGGATTGTGGAACGCTACTACAACTCCAAAGTCAAAGAAAGGCGCTTCGCGGAAGGAAGCCTGGTCCTGAGAAAGGTAGGCCAAAACACCCAAGTCCTCGGCGCCGGAGTCCTCGGCCCGACTTGGGAAGGCCCCTACCGCGTATCGAAGGTGATCCGAGACGGGACATACCGGCTACAGGAAATGGGGGGTAGCAAAATTCCACGACCCTGGAACGTCGAGCACCTGAAGCAGTATTATCAGTAAACCCGACAAGACTAAGGATAAAAATAAAGTAGAAGAAGGTTGAAGCTAAGATACAACCTGAAGGGCAACTCCATCACCGTCTAAGTCTATATGTAACGTCAGGCACGGGAATAGCCCCGATAGCCAATATATGTACAAGAAGAGCGCCACAAGAAGCGCCATATATATAAAAGTTTCTCTTATTCCGTGAATTGATACCTCCCAAAAGTTTCCTCCTAACCTTTGCAAGATTACTCAGAAACTGGGGGGTTGATGTAGGAAAAGACAATTGTATGTAAAAAAAAAAAAAAAGAAACCGAAAACGGCCCGGATCTCGATCCCGCCGACTCGGCATCTAAGTCCGAACGCCTCAAAAGCGTCACTCGGCACCTAAGACCGAACGCCTCAAAAGCGTCACTCGGCACCTAAGTCCGAACGCCTCGAAAGCGTCACTCGGCATCTACGTCCGAACGCCTCAAAAGCGTCACTCGGCATCTAAGTCCGAACGCCTCAAAAGCGTCACTCGACACCTAAGACCGAACGCCTCCAAAGCGTCACTCGGCACCTAAGTCCGAACGCCTCGAAAGCGTCACTCGGCACCTAAGACCGAACGCCTCAAAAGCGTCACTCGGCACCTAAGTCCGAACGCCTCAAAAGCGTCACTCGGCACCTAAGACCGAGAGCGGCCCGGACCTCGATCCCGCCGACTCAGGCATCTTAAAGACCAAGAGCGGCCCGGACCTCGATCCCGCCGAATTAGGCACCACAAAGACCGAGAGCGGCCCGGACCTCGATCCCGCCGACTCAGGCACCTCAAAGACCGAGAGCGGCCCGGACCTCGATCCCGCCGACTCAGGCACCACAAAGACCGAGAGCGGCCCGGACCTCGATCCCGCCGACTCAGGCACCACAAAGACCGAGAGCGGCCCGGACCTCGATCCCGCCGACTCAGGCACCTCAAAGACCGAGAGCGGCCCGGACCTCGATCCCGCCGACTCAGGCACCTCAAAGACCGAGAGCGGCCCGGACCTCGATCCCGCCGACTCAGGCACCTCAAAGACCGAGAGCGGCCCGAACCTCGATCCCGCCGACTCAGGCATCTCAAAAACCGAGAACGGCCCGGATATCAATCCCGCCGACTCGAGCAAAAAAAAAAAAACTCACAACACTGCCTGAAGACAGATCCTACGAAAGAACGATCAGGCAAGAGGCAAGAGTTAATCTACTTATATAAAGGTTAAACAATCAGCGTTCACGGGTCAGCCCGTCAGTTACAGCGATAAGTGGTTACTTCTACTGAGCCACGGCGGCTCGCTACAAGCAAAGAACGTGCCCGCGCATACAAAGGAGGCACCTAGAAACGCTACAAAAGAAAATAAATACCGCGCCATAGACGGCCACTACAACGAGTTACATACTCTAGACAAATATACAAGATCTACAACTGCTACAAAGAGAAGATCACGGGAAACGAGAAACCCAGTCAAAGATCGCCTCCTCGCCACCGACGGCGGCCTCCTCTTCCTCGTCCCAGGCGGCGGCCTCTTCAGCAGGCGTCGCGCCTCCTATCGCCGCGTCAGCACCGACAATATGGTCGAGATCGGGGGCGTAATAGTCATCTGGGGCCAAAGGAGGAATCGGAGGGAGATGGCCCCCTGCCCCGCCAGCTACACTGCCGACGCTACCAACTCCTTAGGGATGAATCCCCGCAGAAAACTCCACTCCGTTCACGGAGAGGCTCAGCACGGGCCCAGGAGGGGGCATGCGAGCGATGAAGGGCTCCAGCGCAGCCATCACCTCAGGAGGGGCCTGCACATTCTGAAGGAAGGTGGTGCGCAGGTACATCCCCGGGTTGTCCCGAAACAACCCCATCAAGCCGCTCAAGAAGCTCTCCCACCTCAGGGTCTCGGACTCAGCAGCGCGGGCCCCCTTAAGATGCAGCAGCTCCGCATCCTTCACCACTTCCGACTCATAGGAAGCCCCAAGTTGGGCGTTGAGATGATAGACCTCGGCACGGTACTGGGAAGCCTCTCTGGCGGTCGCCAGGTGTGCTGAATGCTCCTCGCGAAGAAGCTGCCATGCGACGGAACTCTCTGGCTGCGGGGGGCTCGTCCAGTGGACGGGCCCAAGAACCCCAGCCTCGGGGCGTCCCGACCAGCCCGAGGGGAAGGCTGTGTTGGATGATCCGCCGGCGGGAGGGGCCCCTCCATGCATCTGATAGCCGTACGGAGGAGGTACCTGCAAGAAAAAGAGACAAGCATGATAAAGCTCACAAAAAAAAAGAAAAAAAAAAGAAAAAAAGAAAAGGGGGTCGACAAGCTCAGAGCATTCACCTCCGCGGGGGCGTGGTAGGAATGCGTCGGCCCATACGACGGGGCCTGGCCGTACGCGGGAAATGAAGCGTACTCCGTCGGTGCCGGTTCCATCACCGGAAGCTGACCGTAAGGGTCGGGGCCCCAGAAGGGCGCTACAGGGCCGAACTCTGTCGAAGGGAGCCCAATCGGGGGAGTCATCCCGGCTCCTCCGTGGCTCGGCCCCGGCACGTCAGACTGTCCTCCGCTGGAAGGAAAAGGGGGAAGACCCCACGACCATCCATCACCACCGTCCATACCTGCAAAAGAAAAACAACCATGTCAAGAGCAAAATAAGATAAACAAGAAGAATATATCGTAGCGAGGCATAAAGCGACGAGGGCCGCGCGTAGAGCCGGACCTCTCTTAAAGGCCCGACGATGATTCAGCGAGAGCTTGGGGCGACAGCCACCCTGATCGCACCCATGCCTCCCTCGTTAAAAAGGAGGCGAAGCGCCCGGGGATGGCAGACCCCGTCAGAAAAAAGCTAACAAAGCCCCTGTCCCCAGCACCGAGGCGATACACAGCCGAGGAATCCCAAAGCTCTGCGGGGCGGACCCCAAATAAACGTTCGGCACCCAGACCCACCGGCTGTGCCAATCCGGGTCTACTTCCGGGGTCAGATTTCCTACCCGAAAACCCCATACCGGACGAGAGAAAACCCAGTTATTAATCCCCCGATCATCTTGGGATACGACGATGGGAAGGAGTCTCCGGAATTGGGTTGAGGTCACATCTCGGCCACGCCCCTCTCGCCACATCGAGAAAATTCCGGCGGCAAACCACCAAACGTCCGGACGGACCTGGAGCGGATGCAAATTCAGCGACACCAGAAGCTCCTCCGCCAAAGGAGGGATCGGCAGGGAAAAACCTAATCGAAGGCTCTCTAAGGGAACCGCGACCATCCCATCACGGGGATATCCAGGGAGCTCTCCCTCCACCGGAGAACATACCCCTGGCAGAGCAACACGCTCAGCCCTAGAAAAGGCCTCCAGTTCCGCCGGAGTGACAGAACTGGGGATATTGACATCTGAGAAAAGCGCGAGGGAGCGAGGCAACTGAGGGCCGCGCGCGCCCGCAACGAACTCAGTCCGTCTCCTAACTACCCTGTCAAAATTTGGGCATGACCCGCCCGCTATGCCGGCACTATGACGTGGTCCCTCCACATCAAAGGGCCCGTAATCAGCACTCGTGGAACCTCTGCCGCTGCCAATATCAACATCGGGGGATCTCACACCCGCTCCCGGCTCAACAAACGAATTACGCTCAAAGCCCGCTACGGGAATACTCACCTCGGCCGGCATGGACCTCGGCGACTCAGAGGTGCGCCGCGACGTCGCCCGGAAAGCACGGAGGAGTGCCAGAATATCCGGGAATCCTGCCGGAATCCGCCCCCCGCCGGAGTCGGCCGTCAGCGTCACCACGAAGGACATCGAACGTCCCCGGCCACCACGGGCTCCCCTTCGGGACGACCCTCGAAGGCCGGGCTCCAGACGATCCCGCCCGGAGCTCCCCCCTCGGACTCGGAGCAGAGGCGGACCCACCGGACTTCCCCCCGACGCCGCGGGGGAACCGCCGACATGGTACGACGGGTCCCCGCAGACCGAGAGGCCACCGAACCCGCCCGTAGGGGACGAGCCCAGCCGGACCACTCCACCGCCGAAGTCGCACGACCCCGGCACAGATCCGGTCGCCGGGATCCCGACGGCGTATCGCCGCCTCTCGCCGCCCAAGATCGGGCCCGCAGAGCGGACCACCAAGGGTCCGCTCCCACCGGAAGGCTGCGAGCCCGACCTGTTCTCACCCAAAGGAGGTCGGGCTCCTCCTCCTCCCACTGCGGGAGTCGCCGGCCTTGACCGACTCGCCCGGGACCCACCGTCGCGCTGCCACTCACCGCCGGCAACGACGGGTCCCTCGGCATTGACCGCAGAGAGCTGGCTCTCGCCAGAGATGCGCGACCCAAGCCCGCGCGCACACGAGTGGGCCTTAGTTCCTCCGCCTCCGTCGACGTGCTCCTCCGGCCCAGATCCGGTCACCCTCGGACCCTGGTCCTCATGCGACCGCCCCCCACCAGCAACAGAGCCTCCGGCGCCGTCGTGGGTGAGCCCGAACTCACCCGGCGCCCACAGAGCCAGACGCGAGCCCTCGTGCTCCCCCGCCTCGCCGACGGTCACCGCTGACACCCACGAGCTCGCCTCGCCGAGCTGGTCACGGTGGTGGTCTTCTCCAGCGACGGCGGACTCCGGTGAGGAAGATACGGCGGATTTCGTCATTTGGGGCTCGCGGGTTCTAGAGAGAGAAAATGGCCGAGCTCTGTTTTTCGACCTCGAAGCCTCGTTTTTTCGAAAATTATGACGCGACTAAAACACGGCAAACCTAGATAACAGAAAGGCGGGCCCACTGCAAAAATCGAAACTCAAAAGCGATACCCGGAATAGAAGTTAGGAAAGGAAAACGAACCTTTTCACTATTCACCGGAGGAAAAAGCTTCGCGAGTGACGAATGAGCCGTCCCGCCGCCCATTTATAGAAGTTTCCCGGGAATCGAAAATTCCCGAGAAGCTGGGGGGTTAATGTTATGGGTATTTTTGCGCGACTAATTTCTCGTTTAATTAACAAAAGCGAGAATTATTCAAGATAATTCTTCTTTTATTAATTATGATCGATTTCGCCTAAAATATTTGCTGGAGGTCCGTTTTCGAAAAATAAAGGTTCCCGATGGTCCCGAAAATATCAAAACACCCAAAAACGACATAAAGTTTGCGAAAATCGGCCTCGGGGACCACCCGAGGCCTCCGAGGGCCCTCCGGACCCTCCGAGTGGGCCCCAACGCCTCTCAGCAGGGCCCACGAAGGTCAAAGCTGACCCAGCCACATGTCAACACGCCACTGGGCGTGAGAGCCACGTCTCAGCCAACCACAGCGCGACACGTGGCCGCTGAGTCAGCAAGGCTTGGGGCCAAAGTTTCAGCAACCCGCCGCCTTCCGGCCGCGCGTGAGGGCGCGTCGTTGCTCCGATCGCAGTGATTCTTGCGGCAATGGATCGGCCACGTCCCGGGGAGTCAGAAAAACATATAATTTTCCCCCAGGGGCCTCCCGGATGAGGAGATAATTGCAAAACAGAACCCCGGTTTTTTCCTATAAATAGGGGTTCGATCTCCACCATTTCTACACGGATTTTCACTCGACCAAACACTTGGGAAACGCCCAAAACACTCCCAAAACTCTCTCGAGACTTCCAAAAACCGATATTCACTCAAATACCCCGCTAATGTTGAGCGTCGGAGGTGAATCGGGGGGCAAAACCCTCGTTTCTCCCTGACCGCGGTGTTATTTTGCCAGGTCCCGGAAGAGAAAAATCCGACCAAAGCGGAAGCTCTGGCGAAATTCCTACTCGGTTCTTGGCCCGCCTGATAGGACCAGTCCTCCGCGGTGTCCAGTCTATCCCCCCAGTCCATTGCGCGGCTGAGGGTATAGCCTGGGGACACGAGCCTGTGCCCACAATTCAGGACGAGGGGCCCGACTTAGGGGAACTTTTGCCCAGATCCACAAGACGACGTTAAAGCCCGGCCCAACACGAGCAACTGGGCCGCTAATGGATTGAAGCATTTTTCTGCATCAACATATATATATATATATATATATATATATAAATAAATATAAAAAGGTTGAGTTTTTTTATCCTATTGACGTAATTTGTATGCGATAGAAAAGTTATAATCTTTCACGAGAAAATATATACTGCAGTACATTATTAATGAGCAACTAAAAATCATTAGCTTCTTCTATAACACTCCACTCGTGCAATTGCGAATCTGAGATATATATTTTTATAAATATTCATGTGGACACACACATCAATATATATATGTATAGATTATCTCTTCTCTAGATCATATATATATATATATATTTCATTATAATATATATGATAAATGCTACTTGTTGCCGTTCAGGCACCCACCGTATATAAAAAAGATTCCTATTAATATAAAAAACGCATTAAATATACCACAAAATAATAACGTGCCTTGGTTTCTGTTGGTACATTATATCTATATATAATTGAGACTCAAGAAATATATATTTAAAACCCTAGCTAGTGAATAATGAAGTAATTATTTAGAGTGATCAAATATATTCACGATATTTGTGATTTTGATTCCTCATGGAAATCCTGCCCTTTGCATACGTGCAAGCAAGCATGCATGCACGTGAATGTTGCCTCTCCACTGTGGATTGGTTGACTTCCCACTATCATCTGATTATTATTTTTATTAATTTGATATAATAATTAGCTAATTAATTTGGTATTAAAATTGAATTAGAGAATGGTACCATGCCAGCTAGGCAAAATAATGCACAGGCACAGCTCATATATAGTCAATTAATTGTTTGCTTGGCTCGTGATCATCATATGGAATATTATTAATGTATATACATATATATATATATATATGTATGTGAATTACGAATGTACTTCTTAATAAGCGGTAATTATCTATCTTAGGTTTAATTAAGTTTGAAAATGATAATTATGATTGTCGATAGATAATACGCGTACGTTGATGAGCAAAACACTGTCCAGTAAACATATTCCACTGAATATAATAAACAATAATATCTAATAAGACATTGTCGTATAAAAATGACTACAGATTTTCCCTATTTATATGGTAATTTATTTAATTATTATGAGTTCCAAAAGGCAGGGTGTGTAAACGTAACCCACTAATAATGGTTGAAAATCAAATAAAAGCACCAAAATTCCACGTAGACCCCACCAATTTGTTATCTGTAATACATGTTTTCCTTAACTAAATCATATATATAACATAGTACAGTACACACATATGTGTGTGTAATAGACGATAAAAGTCTAGAACATTGCTTAGTTGGTATGTGCTCAAAGTAACTAAAGCATGCCTTATATGTATATTTAAATTATGTTTCCTTAGTTTCGGGTTCTTTCAATTTTTTAATTAATTTGATTTTTAATTACACAAGTATTTATATTTTAAATATGCTAATTAGAATATGGTTGGCAGTATAGGCATCCCAAGGACAAACGTATAGGTAGGACCGTAGGGGTGTTGCCTAGTCGGGTGGGTGCAGCCGTGCAGGTTCTTCGTGCCCATGACCGGATGACCCGTCTGGGCAGTCCGGTGTGGGTTGTGGACAGCCCGCGCCCACTAGAATCCTCCCACCCATTTTATTATAATTTTAAGGGTTAATTGCGGCAATAATGCATAATCTTTGGTCAACAGGGGTTTTAGGTCCCCAATCTTTCAAAGTGTGGGCAAAAATACACAACGTTTGTTGAATGTAAAATTCGTTGGTCCTTCCGTTAGTGATGTTAAATTCTGCTGATGTGGCATCGTTAAACTGCCAAATGGACTGCCAACTGTAATATTAATTACATAACTTAATTAATAAGAATAAATTAAATCATATTTTAATTATGATTCAAAAAACAAATTAATACTTTAAATTAAATAAATAATTTTTACTCCCTCCTAAAAATCTTACAGACTCTTCGTCAAACATGGCTAAAATTTTGAAAAACGACGGATTATTAAACACGACTAAAATTTGCAAAGATTACATAACGACGGTTTATTAGAAACGACTAAAATTTTGGAAAAACTACCGATTATTAAAAACAACTGTAATTACAAAAACGACATAGTAAAGATGTGAATAATATTGAAGCACGAGTTTAAAAATAGGAACTACGCGTTAAATAAGTATTGCTCGTTAATTTAAAGTTTTAATTTATTTTTTGAATCATAATTAAAATATTTTAATTTATTCTTATTAATTAGGTTATGTAATTAATATTACAAGTTGGCAGTCCATTTGGCAGTTTAACGATGCCACATCAGCAGAATTTAACATCCCTAACGGAAGGACCAACGGATTTTACATTCAACAAACGTTGTGTATTTTTGCCCACACTTTGAAAGATTGGGGACCTAAAACTCCTCTTGACCAAAAGTTGTGCATTATTGCCGCAATTAACCCTAATTTTAAATATAAAATAACATAATTTTGTTATAGAGATGATTACCTGTTTTTAGAATCTAATCACCGTGCGGGTTTTACTTATTCAGAAACAACCAACATCAGACTGTCGTCCCAAGTGGAGAACTCTACTTATACTTATGAATGACAATTTTTCTTGTACAGTGTGTTTTGATCGCTTCTTGTAATTATTTTCACTAACTATATACATAAGTGGGCTTGCCACATCTATTAATTATAATAATTTTGTTTGAAGATATGACCCATACTCACCCCGTTTATTATTAATCATATCTCGCCCTTTTAACATATTTAACTTGTCGTAGTATTATTAAATGACTAATAAATTCATTTTTAAATTTATTTAACTTAATTTATGTGATTATATAATATAAGATTTTAAAATGTATAATTGTTATAATATAACAGGGCAATTCATAACATAAAGAGCATATATTTGACATATAATCAATATTGAAACACTTAATAACATAAATTAAATATATAAAATAAAATTGAACTCTTACTAGTCAAGTTTAATTGAGTTTCGTATTTTTTTTTAATTATGTTCAAATGTTATATAATCGTAATTTATCTAATTAGAATCATCCATCTAAAGTCGATCTAAATACATTTACATCAAATCGGAACTGTGTCATATCTAGTATATAAAGTTTACGAACTAGAAAGTATTTAAGAAAATTATAAAAGGCTTAAAATTACTATTTCAATTATTTTTAGATATTGTTTATGCACGCGGTGACGAGAATTGATATTAACAGTCACTGCCGTGTATTCAATAATAAACCAAACTCCAAATTAATATCATCTATTGTTAGTGTGTTTGACCTTCCCAAAAGTATTATTTTTATTAAAAAAAACGAAGTAAGTTGAAGAAGAAATTCAAAGTCCGGTTTCTCATTCTACGAGCTCATATATAGCTCGAGGGACATTTTTTTTGACCCTATTATTACATAGCATTGGTACGGATGTATTTAATGACACCAAAGCCAAGAATGAATCTTTCAACACAACAATTTACCAAATAATTATAGACCCAAAAAACAACGAGGAAATTTAAAAGGAAAATAAAAGTACCAAATGCTCGCGCTGAATTTAACGTCTCACGTTGACCCAATTTATAGTCATTTACATTTTTTATTGAAAAAAAAAAGAAAAGAAAAATAAAGCCATTCACTAAGAAAATTAATTCATGTCAAAGATTGGATAAAATTGAATTCAATATACACTTTTAGGACGTAACTTAATTTTAGGCAGAAAGTTTTAGCTCGAAATCAAATTTCGGTTTTACTCCATCTTGATTTTTACCCAAAAATTCATTATTTTGGTTAAAAACCGTTGTTATTCTTTTAAGAAATGATATTTGAGCCAGAAAACACATTAAAGTGTACTTTTATTAACTTTTATTAAATTTTAGGATAAGTGTCACGCCCAGACTCTCAACCTATATTACACACACGATCATCTATTTAATAAAAACTAATTTCACTATAATTTAATATTGGCACAGTCCAATAAAATCAATAATTTCCAATCGGAACATATACTATAATTTTAGCGAGATTATGAGTTTCGTATATGAATTTGTACGTACAAGTGTTTCTCCAAATCCGTTGGTTATCGTTATTTTTTTTCTTTCTAACAACACATATTGCTTAATAATTTTATGTCAAGCTCTCCAACAGCCGGACTCGTCACTCGTGGCATAGCACAACTCACCGCGAATTGCTCCTCCCTCGAGGTCTTTTGTGGCTCGTGGCTTCCGAGCCCGATGCGGTTCATGTGACGGTTTCTAACTAGAATGTATAATAGAAGAACCACTATTAAATATTAATCATCACATAAATAACCCATCGTTGAAAACTAAAACAATTGTGAATAATCAAAAATAGAAAATCTAATAAATGTCCGACAAAATTACAATAGTTCACTTGTTACTGTTAGTTACAAATTGTAACTATATTTAATTAATTAATTAATTAAATGAATGTTGGAAAACATATCGTTGAGTTTCTCAAGTCCAATGAGACGCCGCGGAGACAAGTCGTAAGCCTCTCCCTCAGCTCAGCTCAGCTCAGCTGCCTTTCTAGACTTTAATTAAAATTAATTATAAATTAAATTAAAATCAAAACCAATATAATCTTTCCTCCACATTTTACTCTCTCTCCTCTCGTACGTCGTAAATCCTTCTCTCTCCTCTCTCTCTCTCTTCGAAGCTCTGGCTATGGAGTCTGGCATGAAACCCCCGGAAGACGACACGCTAGGGCTGGACGAAGCGGAGGAGCTCATCCTCCGCTGGGACTCCACGGCGTCGGAGGACGCCAGGCTCAAGATGATCTTCGACGGCGACCGCGACGAGGTCGACCGGTACCTCCTCGCCGTCGATCAAATCCAGCGCTCCATGTCCAACGTGTCCGTCGGAGGATCCGGCTCCGGCTCCGGCTCCGGCGACCACTCCGACAAGGCCAGCTCGGCCATCCAGATCGCCATGGCGCGGCTCGAGGACGAGTTCCGCAACATCCTGATCGTCCACACGAACCCCATCGAGGCCGACTCACTCGCCGATTCGAACTCGTCCTCGGCTCACTCTCCCGCCGCCGAGTTCGAGGACGACGAGGACAGGGACAAGGACGACGACGAGCTGTTTCAGCGCGGCGACTCGAGCAGCAGCTTGAGCTACCGATCCACCAGCAGCATCCGCGAGATCGATCTGGTCCCGTCCGACGCGGTGGCGGATCTCCGGAGCATCGCCGAGAGGATGATCTCCGCTGGCTATCTGCGCGAGTGTATACAGGTGTACGGGAGCGTCAGGAAATCGGCGGTGGATTCGAGCTTCCGGCGACTGGGGATCGAGAAGCTGAGCATCGGCGACGTGCAGAGGCTGAAGTGGGAGCAGCTCGAGACCAAGATCAGGCGATGGATTCAGGCCGCCAAGGTCTGCGTCAGGATCGTCTTCGCCAGCGAGAAGAAGCTCTGCGAGCTGATCTTCGACGGCGTGGGCTCGTCGATCGACGACGCTTGCTTCATGGAGACCGTCAAAGGCCCGGCGATTCAGCTCTTCAACTTCGCCGAGGCGATCAGCATCAGCCGCCGCTCGCCGGAGAAGCTGTTCAAGATCCTCGATCTCCACGACGCGCTCATGGACTTGATTCCGGACATTGATGTTGTCTTCGATTCGAAGTCGTCGGAGTCGATCCGTGTTCAGGCCGCGGAGATTCTCTCGCGGCTCGCGGAGGCGGCGAGAGGGATTCTGTCGGAGTTTGAGAACGCGGTTTTGCGGGAGCCGTCGAGGGTTCCCGTCCCGGGAGGGACGATTCATCCCTTGACGAGGTATGTGATGAATTACATAAGCTTGATATCTGACTACAAGCAGACCTTGACTGAGCTGATCGTGTCGAAGCCGTCGACGGGGTCACGATACTCGGGCGATCCGACGACCCCGGATATGGAGTTCCCGGAGCTGGAGGGGAAGACCCCCTTGGCGCTCCATTTGATTTGGATCATCGTGATTTTGCAGTTCAATTTGGACGGCAAATCCAAGCACTACAAGGACTTGTCTCTGGTCCACTTGTTCATGATGAACAACGTCCACTACATTGTTCAGAAGGTGAAGGGGTCGCCGGAGTTGAGGGAGATGATCGGCGATGACTACTTGAGGAACATGACGGGCAAGTTTCGCCTCGCGGCGACCAACTACCAGAGAGCCACATGGGTGCGGGTGCTCTACTGCCTGCGAGACGAGGGCCTGCACGTGAGCGGTAGTTTCTCGTCGGGGGTTTCCAAGAGCGCCCTGCGAGAGCGGTTCAAGGGCTTTAACGCCATGTTCGAGGAAGTTCACCGAACTCAAGCTTTGTGGCTGGTGCCGGATTCCCAGCTCAGGGAGGAGCTGAGAATATCCATATCAGAGAAGGTGCTCCCGGCTTACCGGTCCTTCTTGGGGCGGTTCAGGAACCACATCGAGAGCGGGAAACACCCCGAGAACTACATCAAGTACACGGTGGAGGATTTGGAGAACATGGTCCTCGATTTCTTCGAAGGAATCCCGGTGTCGCAGCACTTGAGAAGGAGGTCTCAGTAACGGAGGAGTGAAGCTGGTTTTTGCACATTAGAAGCTAGGGAAACATTCTTTTAATTTTTTGAAGTGTCGGGGCTCTCCCAAGCTCTTACGCCGATTGAATTCAATGCTCATTGATCTGGTTGGTTGCGGAGAATCGAAGCTCGTTACGGAGATCGCCCCGCCGGAAACGCCTCTGCCCACTACAAGCAGTGTCACTGGTAATGAGTTTCTAGATTCTCTTTTACATGTTCATACTGGGATCGTTTGTTGTATTATGTGTGTTACCTTCGTTCTTATATATTGATATGGTGAAGCAATTTCCATCAAAATCTCGATTTACATTCTCTTTTATCATTGAATTCTTTGTCAAGTTTTTGATCAGTGACCACTGATTATGTTCTGAGCTCCATAGAATCAATCGTGAAATGAATACTCGGCATGTTCCGGAGCTTTCGATTGCGCTGAACTAATACCCAAAGGCTAAATAATCGTGTTCTCGATCAATAGGTTCCGTCCCATTTATCATGATTCCGGGTTACGTGGGGACCCGAGTTCCGGAATTTAAGAATACAAAACCAGAATCCCATATTTACCATATTATCAGCAGTACTTAGCTTATTTAGACATATTTGGAGCTGCATTGAATCTAATTACTTGTATTTATGGTGTACCCTTTTGACTTTAATTTGTCAACCTCGGTTCAGTAGGTCAACCTCGGCTTCACCTAAGTAACCTTGGTTGACCGCAACTTACACTGTTTACCTTATCTAGCTGAATTTTTAGGGGCTGCTTTTAAAGTCGTTGACTTTTAAGATTGTAATGAAGTTTGGGAGTTGAACGACCTACGCAAAGAAGACTAGCTTTTAAGATCATAATATTACATAGGATAGGATCATAATGCTTTTAGCCTTTTTAAGGATATTATGGTTCAGATTCAGAACTCGTGATAGAACTTTATCTATGTCTTTTTTTTATTAGTATTATTAATATGGCAAAGGAAAATATCATGAGGTAGTTTTGTAGTATAGTTTATCTAGATTTGTAGGGTTGAAATTGGGACCGGAAATCAGGGTGTTGACAGTTTTCCTTCTCGGTCCGGTGATATGGGAACTTAAAAAACTCCATCCAACCCGGTATTCATATTTTGTAAAAATAAAAGTAAGACTGTCAAAATTAAAAAATCCCTTTATAATTTTTTTATATATAAAAAAATTGGTAGTGTAAAATAAAATAAATCTAAAAAACAATTTCCTTGGCTCAATTAGTGAAAACCGGAAGTGTGAATTTTGGATATGTGCTTGATTTTAAATCGGTATGAGGAGCCGGTGACCGAGAACAGAATAAAATATCAACTCTACGAATTAATGTTATGGAATCTTTTTCTACTTGTGTCATGTCTGTCGCTAGAGGTGAACAAGCGGGTATTTGGTGCGGTTTTTGACAAATAATAGACCGAATACCGCATTTCGGTATTTTACAAATGATAACCGAATACCCTATTTTTAAAGATGAAAACCGCATTTACCGTGTAATCGGTATTCGGTTGCGGAATTATCGGTTTTTTGCCCACATTTACCGCTTTTAAATTAATATCCACATCTCCATAAACTGACTACTAATATTACACATAAACATACTACTAAATGTTAATATTATAAATTATTACACATAAACGAATTACTAAATATTAATATTTCACAATATTACACCGAGAGATTAGATAAGAAAAATCTTTTTGATGTGTTGATAGATATGGTAAATAAAATATAATATTAGATTTAGTTAAAGCGGTAAAATATAATATTAGATGTACTCGCAAGAACAACCGGCACTATTGGCCGCAGGCACTATCGGCCAAGATTACATAAATACGCAATTTTTGCGTCTCAAGGGATTGAACCAAAGACCTCATGAAGAGTCTTATTATAATGGATTCACCACTTGAACAAACCACTCTATTATATCGGTTGATTTTGTGATTGTCGTAACCTTATGGACCCATTATATATATATCTTCAACTTTATGTAAATGAAAAGGGTTTATGACGGTAAAAGTACCCAAAGTTTGGTCAAAAAACCCCTCGTGTACCCAAAGTTTAAAAGTGGTGGCAAAAATACCCAAAGTCGCATTTAGGGAGTTGACCACTCCATTCTCGTAACGCCGTTAACTTACCGGTTAACTCTGGCCACGTGGACAAATTTGTTTTGTTAAGTGTAATCATTAGGGGTTCAATTAGTTGCATTAAATAGTGTATATTAGGGGTTTAATTCGTTGTTTTGTCGTAAACGAGGCAGATTTGGGCTCATCCATATGGCAAAAATTGTTATGTCAGCAACCCACGTTTGTCTGCGTGGCCATAGTTAACGGGTAAGTTAACGGCGTTACGAGAATGGACTGGTCAACTCCCCAAATGTGACTTTGGGTATTTTTACCACCACTTTTAAACTTTGAGTACACGAGGGGTTCTTTGACCAAATTTTGGGTATTTTTGCCGTCATTAACCCTAAATGAAAATGTAACGCTTGCATTGCACGATTACACTGTAGCTGATCCTATTTGTTGAGATTTGAGTGATTTCTTTCCATTCTTACAATTTCCGTTAAAAATGATTTGAACTTTTAACAGTCATTGTTTGTTTGTGGCTCTCTCACAAGTATTATGATCCAAATATTGTGAGAGTGACACGTGGTTTATCATAAATACACGGCTCCTACTTTCCATTTTCCATGTTAGCACTGGAATATTTTGTCATTCTGTCGGATACTTGTTTCCTTTATTGGTGCTTATCAACATGTTTTTTTTTTTTTTCCAACTTAAATTGAGCTTTGAATTTTCCACCTGGTATTACACATTTCATACGATATTATAATCTTTAGTCTACAATCTACAATGCCGCTACCGAATGATACGTGTATATTCAATTTTATTTTAGAGCATCCCGTTTTAAAATTTAATACTTTCCGATATAAATTTGTATGATGCGATAAAAAAACAAAAAAAAAACAAACAACAAAAAAACTCCTATGTAAAGTATGGAATAACTCATAACCGGTGTTTGGTATTAAGTTTAACTATCAAGAGATCAAAAACGATGCAAACTTATCAAATTTAACGGTGAAATCAGGCTCGAAGAATATCCGATTTTTTTTGTCTTTTTCGATTCGATATTTGGCCAGCTATGATCATGAAAGATATAAAAAACATCCGGATTTGGTTTTGGAAGACCCAAGAAGTCTCAACCCGCGGCCATAAGCCCGGTTACCAATCTTTGCTTCACTTTAATTAGAACGTTCTTAATCATAGGAGGAGCTATAATAACACGAGCCACATTCCCGAGAACTCGAATTTCATGCTCAAATGTATCGAGAAGGACACGATGAAGTTGAACTAGTAATAAAGTTGCCATATTTTTACCGTCCAATAACAAAATCAACAAATAGCTAAAGATAGAAAGAAAAAGGGGTAAAAATCATAGTACCATACACGGCCCAAAATCGATTATCCCATGTCGATCATCTCCTCCTCCTATCTGTATTTAAATTTTTAAGTGTAGCGTGCAATCTGCCAAGCACTCTTCTCTGTTCTACTCTGTCTTGTTTTCTTCAAGGTCGTCGCCATTTGAGAAGCCGTTGCCGTCTTGGGATGTTCGAGTCTCCGCCGCAGCGTATACTTCTTTTGAAGGGATTGGAGACGGCTTTATGAGCGTCAAATTGGCCTCGTCTCTGTCAAACTCGTCGACTCCGTCATTGGAGTAAGCATACCTATCGAAAGCGGTAGAACAAGAAAAAATGACTTAGCGAAATTCAAAACCAACGAGGGAAATGCGTTAAGTTTTTCCGGTCGGTTAAAAGTAGTTCGTTGTTTTTGTCACCTCGCAAACAAGGCATCAATGGAGGATAATGAACCAAGAATAATGAAGAGTTAGTACTTAGTATCACTTATGTTAGACGTTTTTTGAATGTTATTTTGTTTGTCGTCCTTTTCTTCTTCTTGTCTTTTTGTTTATTGATTTATTGACTCGTGAATTGTACGTGTCTTCTCGATATCACGGTATTCTTCCACCGCAAGTAAGGGAAAAATTCATTAAGTTTGAATTCGTTCAAAAGAGAATGATGAAGAGTTCTTTTTACCTCATTGACGTCTGCGACGGTGCCCATAGAGCGCATATGACACAGAGAAGAGAGAACGAGAGGACTTGCCAGAAGGCAGGAATGATCCACGCGTTCTGCCACTGCTCGTTGTAAATGTCCTTCGATTTGAAATAGAGCTGCAACGACAGAATTACCAAGTTGTAGATCACAAACAAAGTTGGATAGCAATTTCAAATAGGAAAAGAATCCAGGTTTCTTGTACGGAATCATTGAACGCGTGCTATATAAGAATCAAATAGTCATTTATTGTCATGTACAATACCTCATAGCATATCCAACCGACTGACACGATAACCGCTACTGCCAAAGCATTCGTGAACTTCCTGTAAATATCGAGCTTGACCAACATTCGCCGAGCCTGTCAAATCATAGTCATTATCTGGATTAGGAATCACCGTAAACCCAGGTCAGTTCTTACTTGGAACTCACCATTTGAGGTGAATATACGTACCTGAAGCTTATTCAAAGTTGCAGACAGAGACGAGAAAATCCAGAGGATGAAGAAAGCATCCAACAATGCCACAGGGAGCACCAAGAACAGTCTCGCCTTTCCAGATAGATCGCTCACTGCACCGACATTTTCCACCAGCTCGAGAACTTCCGTAGCCATGAAGAAGGTGGCTCCGAGCATTATCACCTTCGATGTGATCCCACCTAAGGTCGGCCTTACGACACCGTAGCCCATCGAAACCGTCAAAATGATCAAACGCGCCACAGTACGTTTAACAGCGCCAAAAGTGACGGCCCACATGGTAGTGCCCGTAGGCCTGACTCCCGTCTCGTTAAACTCGGCGTAGTCGAAGTACCACAAAGCCATCTCCAACATTCCCAACGTGATGACTATCGTGACGCAGTTCTGTAGCGGAAGAACTTCTCTCCAAAACCGAGCATACTGAGAGAACCAAAAGATGCCTAGCAGCACGAATGAAAGCGACATGAGCCCGTAGAATTTCATGAGCGGGGCCATTCTACCTGGTAAATACCCACTTGGGTTTTTCCAAATCGTTTTCCCCTCTACGACCAAACCCTTGAGCCTAACATCGCAATGTATATAATACAAGTTATACATCCCTGTCTTTGTAATCTCTATGGACTTCGTCGGGAGTGTGGCAGTCTCATCGTCTGCATCAAACTGCACGCCATAAACTTTGGGCCAACCGGGATTCAAGGCCGAAGGACGGTGAATCACATCTCCTTCTTTACACGCACCCAGTTTCGCAAGATCCGCCGTGCAGCAAACCGCTCTTTGACCCCCATACGCTGAGCCCCCGATCGTTTCTCTATCTTCCACCTCGAAAACAATGGCGTGGATCACTCCCGAGCTGAAGTTCGCGATTTCTCTACTTCTCCGAAACGTAACTCTCTCAAAGCTGGTAAGTATCAGATCACAGGCCAAATACAAAAGTCAAATGAGTCAAATCGAAACAATGCAGTCACTTCCTAGCTCACTACAACAAATCCAGATTCATAAATGCGTTCGAAGAATACAAAACTGAATAATAAACATTTCCATTTTCTTCCAAAACCGAATAAGAAAATTCAGACCAAAGCAGAGATCGAAATTTCAAGAGCAACCAACAGATCACGAAGCTAATGAGATTACCGTATGAAGGAGTCTCCACTTGCGGGAAGAGAAGCGTCGCCGTCGCCGTCACCAGGAACAGAGGAGTAAATCCCCTCGCTGCCTCCATGGACGACGAAGGCATTGCCCTTCGCGGCGAATTTCTCGGAGGCGTAGTCGTGGACCGAGGCTTGGACGAGAGCGAAGCTCAGCGCGCAGAGAATCGCCGAAGCCGAGACCCACGACATTGCAGAGACGAAGAAAGCAAAGCCTCCGAAGCTCCGATCGGCAGGACCAGGATTTCTTGGCAGAGAAGATGAACTAGGTCACGGATCCGCCGAAGAAATGAGAGAAGGATCTGAGCTTGAGATCTTCGACACTGGTTTCTTCTTCTTCTTCTTCTTCTTAAGCTCGAAAGGAAGACACTGAGGATTTCATACGACTGAGAGGGTATTATCGGATGCGTGCGAGTGTATATTTAGATTTGGTGAACGTGATGTGAGAGCCGTCCGATGGTCTGACTTTCGATTTGACTTCTCTTCGCAGTCGTGGGATTTTGACGTTTGTAGAGCCAGAAGTGAAGTCAATTTTTGTCGGTGTTATAAACAACCAACAAAATTGCGTCATGTGATGAAGATGAACTGATTGTATTAAATTAATTTTTTTGTCTTTGCATTTTTATATTGAAATATGTAGATTGAGTTTACTAAATTATTTTATGAAAACTTTAGAAAATGCTTTTTTTTTTTTTTGAAGTGTAAAAAAAATAAATGCTTTCTAATGATTGTAAAATTCTATATTAGAAAAAAAACTTTCAAATTTCATAATTTTGAAAATAGTTATTTTTGTCTAAAAATATTCATAATTTTGGACTGCTTATGGTCGAAATTATTCTCAATTTTAGTCATACTATTTACTTTTTAAATCAATTTTTTTGGTACTGTTAGAAAGTTGACATATGGTTGTAATCATATTATTTTAGTCATATACTGTATAAAGATTGTAAATTTTTTTTAGTTGCAATAATATGGTTCGGTATTCTGAGTGAGTTACGGCTAATATCCTTAACCTGAATTCGTTTCGGACATCTCGGCCCGAACATCTTCGCTTCAACAAAAATGGTAGCTCCGCCAATGCGAAGGTATCTTAACAAAGTTGACTGTGTCGATGGACGAAACATTTTTGAAATTAGCACCGGAAATTCCATTGATGACCCCGAACCATTCATCATCATAGAATAGTATCATGATAACTTAGATATTCATTGAGATAAATATTCCACTAAAGGAATGAGAAGAATAGTTCAGCACTGGAATTGACGTCTCAAAAGGACGAGATTTCTAACAAACTAACCAATACACTTCCTACCCAAGGCAAAAGCAAAAGCCGAACGAAAGAACAAAGCCGCTTTAATATTTGCGGGCAGACATGCAAAAGAACCGAACCGAACCGGTCTGAATTACGTTCCTTAATCCATATCGAGGAATTCCATCCTTTTTCGCATCGTACCTTTGAGATCGGAAGCCTCCCTCTCGGCTTTCTGCGCCTGCACAAAAACGACGTAAATATACAAGGAAAGCGGCACGAAGGGTGTTAATATCAACCAGCATTACGTCAGTTTACGATACAATTACCCTTTTAATTTCCGCAGGTGAAACCTGAGTCATGTGTGGGGGAAGTTCTTCCCTCTCCAAATCCTACACGAAACACATTGCAAATCTTAAGATAATAAGACAGATATGATGACTGCTAAGTCGAAATTACACTGAAGGAAGACATACCAGCTCACCGATCAAAACGACATTCTCTCCACGGATTACGTACAAACCAAGAAGGATGTCGCAATATAGATCGCCGACAATTACTCTCTCACAAGCACCCTCGAGGACGGCATTCGCTGCATTTGAGAAATTCAAATTACCTCAGACATGCGATACATGTTAACAATACAAAACCAAAAGCCGATAATGAAAAACATGTTACCGAATTGATCAAACGAACGAAGAATGCCCATAAGCTTTCGACCATCTCGAAGAAGCACAAGGAGCTTCTCTGCAACAATACAACATAAGAATTCCAGTTAAGCATAAGAATTCACAATCATAACCCAAAATTAAAACTATGCAACAGTTAATAAGGAGCCTAAAATACTAAATATTCGATTAAAGTAAACAACAAAGTGACACTTAATCATGATTCCGAATACACTTCCAAGGAAAAGAGCCGGAAACGCATATCCGGTGGGTAAAGCCGAGATCTGTTATCGGGATTTTGGCTTCTTTTTTCTTTTCAGCTTAGTCCCAGTTATCCCAGCTTTCCAAACAGGGTTCGGTACTGGCTCGAGCTCTTTTTTTCTTTCGACAAAACAACCCGATTTTCAGGCAAGAACCGGACCGGGCCAAAATCAAACTTAAGGCTGAGATTTTCACCCCCACACATAATTCCGACGATATTTACACACTTCCAGAAACTACACACCAGCTTCATAGCTTCTTTGAGACTTACAAACCACCCAATTTCACATTCAGCTAAAACAAACAGATTGACTAAAACTACACCTACGCGAACAAAAATCGATGAAAAAACAAGAAAATCAAGCATAAAAGTTGAATCTTTGACGAAAATCAACACTCAGTCATAGCAGAAAAGGAAGAAAATCAGCTTACTGTCGAGATAGCTAGCGAGAGAAGTGGAGAGATAGATATCTTCCGGTCCTGCCCAAGACATTGGCGATGATTGCTTCGCAGTTTTTCGGTCCCTCAAAAATCGCCGAAAAGTTCACCAATGGCATTGGCAGCCAAAGCTTCCCAATCTCTTCTGAACCCGTCAAATCCGAAATCTGATCAAACAAAGCCTCCTTCTTTACCCTAGCTTCACCAGATCCGAGAACCCTAGGAGCTGTTCGATCGAGAATTCGAGGCCTCTCTTCCGGATTGGGGATTCGACGAGCTTGGTGAAAAAATACAGACTCAGATCCGACCTCCTGGAAGAGAATCTCGAAGGATTACGAGCGAGAAAGGGAGAGAAAGCGCGAGAAAATAAATTGGGGGAAGAGAGTGGACGCGTCTAGGGTTTGGAATTTGAGATTTGAGGGATTGAAGCCATTGAATTCGTTCACTTCATTGTGTTTTAGCTGCTCTATTGGTTTGCTTTCCTTTTTTTATTTTATTTTATTTTATTTAAAAATATACGTGAAACTAATTGATAGTTTAGATTTTTGCTGAATGCGACATGTCGTTTCATCATCTAAATACCAAGTACAATTAAGCGACAATAGTGTGGAAGTAAAAATAAGGAGAAACGACATTAAAGTATGAAATGACAATATAAAAATGACATGGTAGGTCGTGTAACGACAACAAACTAATACGATTAAATATTAAACTAGGGTTGAAAATTTTGTGCTCGGTTTTCGTAGTCCTCCCGGTCGTGACCCAACTCTAGCCCAAACTTAGACAATTTAATTTTAAAATAATGGAACAGAGCCTAAATTTCTCAATTTCCATCTCGGTTCCCAATTCCAAATATACATAATATATATATGTTTATATTATTAGAATTTTACTTTAATTTAGGCTTCTTCTCACTTTCTTCTTTTGCTTATTCTAGTTTTGATTCTCTATCAGTGGCGAAGATATAGGGGATCCAGGGTGGACATGGGCCCACCCTCAATTTTCAGTTTTTAATTTTTTTTATTAGTATTTTATTATAAAAAAAAACCCTATATTTTAATGGAGATATGATTCATATTTTAATATATTTAAATGGAGCCGCTCAACGAAGAATTCGAAGAGCACGCGCTATCGACCGAGCCATTGCTCCGAATCACCAACTGAGGCACTTCCGAGATCGTCTTCCTCGTCGTCGTTGGATTCTTCGGCGAAGGCTCGGTCTTCCTCTGCTTCGGAGGCTCGTCGGAAACCCTAAATCGGTTCCCGCTGGGCCCGAGAATCGCTCGCGGAGAGCGAAGCTTTGTTGTCGCAGACATTGCCAAAATCCATCGATCTCTCTCACCATTCTCTCCCAATGTCCATAGCTTGTCTTTCGATTTTCACGGTCTGATTTGCACGAGAATTTTCTGGAGCGTTGAAATTAGATTGGGGCTACTGCCTACTGCGGTGCGGGCCTGCGGCGAGAAGAAGCTCCGGTGACTAAAGGAAATAGTTATTTTTTTTTTTTGCAAAGTTAAAAATTGATTAGTTGTTTCCTACTCGAATGCTCGATTCCAACTTGAATCTCATCACAGTCAGATTGATTCCAAATTGATGAGATTGAAATTCAAGAAAATCATGGTGATAAAAAGATTGAAAACAGAGAGATTGCTCATATTATTATTTTTATTCAATTTCCTGAATTTTGAAGTGCGATGCTGGATTTTGAATGTTTTGTTGAAAGACATAAGATTATGTTCTGTCAGTTTCAGACTAGTAATATTTCAAAAAATATCAATCTATTATCTATTATCTATTATCGATTTAACAGATTTGTTGATTATGGAATGAAATTATGAATATCCTATTGATATCTCTATTAGTTTCTTAATGGATATCCTATTGATATTTATTTTTTCTCTTTTTTGCAGATTTATAAGAGCGGAAAACTGTTTTTATAAATCTTTTTAACTTTTGCAGATATTTTTTGCAGACAATCAGAAAACTGCTAGCATTAATGGAAAGATATTATAAACGAAAGTCTGACTCCATCATAATAGTGCCCCTCCCGGTTAAATAATAGTGCCCCTCCCGGTTAAAAAAGCTGGCTTCGCCACTGCTTTCTATTAAACTCTGACGGCGATTTTAACTCTTTTTAAACGATAATTCGTGCCTCCCCACACTCTTCTCCCTCAATGGAAAAAAATTGCGCCTTGCTGCAATCTTCTTATTGTAGCATGTAGTTGTGTTTTAGTTTTATTTCTATTTCTATTCGAACATATTATAGTCATGTAAAAACTTATTATAGATTTTTTATTATGAATCGAGTACAATAATACAGCCTTAATAATTTTGTCCCAACCAAATACGAATCAAGATCTTAGCCCCCGTCCCAATTCTCAAATATTCAAAAAAAATATCAAAGCGAGACTGAATAGGGATATGTTTTGTGCCACGCTATTCTCCATGGGCTCAAGTTTGTCCGTGACCGTGGGTGGAGGTTGACGTCTATTGAGTCAGATTGCCTCAAAGCGATCAACTCGTCAAGGGGGGAAGCTCCATAGCGTTCAAGCCCAATCCTAGTGGAAATTGGTCGTCTTTGGATCCCTAAAGGGTGCAACGAAGTAGTAAATAGAGTAGCTAGATCCCGCCGCGAGGCCTTGATTCCCGACATGTGGTCGTATGGATGCCCAGAGTGGCTTGTAAACGACATCCAAAGGGATTTACACCCTGTTTTGAGTTAATGAGAGCTTCTTTGTTTTAAAAAAAAAAAAAATAGGGATATGTCTTTAGTGTCTCAATTTTTCTTGGACATCAAAGCGAAGACAAGTTGATCGTAGAAAAAGAATTGCTTTACTTAAAGAAACGACAAGAACTTTTGAACGACATTAACCAGGAAGTTACTTAATTGGTTATTGGTCATTGCGCTTTTCTAACAAACTTGGGAAACGACATTAAGCTGATTAAGGATATCGAGTGAAACAACAAACTTGTGAAAGAAAATTGTATAATAATAATAATAATATATATATATATATATATATATATATAAACAACTAAGGCATCAATATCTGATATTATTCATCACTAAAAATATATTACAGAAAGATAGCATTTCAGCCAAAAAAAAAAAAAAAAGAGAGCATCAAATCATTGATGAGAAACATTTAAACTGTGTGTATCTATAGCCCAAAAAGAGAGTGTTTGATTTTCATACAAAATGTAACATGACTTTGCACATGCAAGCCATGAAAAAAAGGGATGATCTACAGTCTCCTCTCTCAGAAGAAGCGTTGACTAATCAATAATCCCAAGAATCCAACTTCATCGTTGACTTCAGAACAATAATTCCAAGTCTTCAATTTGTGAACGTCGCTTGTGTTGTGACTACGAAGAAGCCATGTCTGAAGGCTTTTCAATCTGCAGGGATGAGAGGAACAATCAACCACATTTTATCACACTAATAAATGCTTGAAAATTGAGGGCTGTATATGCCGTTCGGAAAATACCGGCATTAATACTCAAAATTTATTAAGACGGGCATATTCCCGATTCCGATTGTTCTGAATTAATGCCCAAATGGTGCATAATCAAATTATCCGCCTGAATTGCCCCTTTAACGTTACGCCCGGGGACGATTTTTTTTTTCTTTCAAATTTTGGGAACTAGTAATACTGTTTTTAAAAAATAGTAGTATCGGCTATACATGTATCCAAGGCTTAACGTTATTATCGGGGCAATCGGGACTGATGAAACCCAATAATGCTGACTATTGGGTATTAATTTCGACGTAAGTAAAAACTTAGGAATATGTTGCTGCATTTTGAACAACTTTATATACTTATGCCGTTATTTCCTACTATCTTTATATATCTCGAAAGAAATTGCTAAAAGACCTCATTTGGATTTTGAATCAATTTCATACCCTTAAGGGCCCACTGCTAAGAAACATGAATAGTGGCCGAGAGGGGTATGGATTTGACAAAAAATCCAACCGAGGTCATTCTTGCTATTTGCCCATATATCTAATTATCTATATACCTTAATGTACTAAATTCTCTTGCAGCTTTGGAAGGAAGGCAATTGAGTTAGATCTCTAACACAATATCTGCAATAAAGAAAACATAAAATCTGATGTCAGCTATTAATTCTTTATATATATATATATATATATATTATGTAGTGAGAAATTGATTAAAATTAATGAGGTGATATTGGAACTTACATTCAGAATCTGTCTTGACCCATTTGGATCCATCATGAGGGGTAATTCTGTCTCTGGCATGATTTTCTTGGTCCTCTTGATCATCTTTTTTACTTGGTGCGGCTTTTTCCTCAATGTATTTCTTCATTGAAGATGCCCGGTAAGAATGTTGAGGAGAAATTGTCTTGTGAAGCATTGTCCTCAATATCTGATCACCAAATTATATATATTATTAGTATATATACCAATAACTCTTATAATTAATATGTTACTTGAATTTTATAATATTATTGTATTCAGCACTACAACAGTATGATAAATGGTTTTTTTTTTTTTTTTTTTCGGGAATAAAAAATCCCGGTCCCAGTGTGATTTTAGTTTATTTTATAATTTATCATAGCCGTAAAGGTTTTATTAATTAGAAGTTAAGGTATTTGATTATTTGATTTTAAAGTATTTTTTTAGAATATTAGAAATACTGATTTCGGACCTATAATCGACTAATTAATAAATATATTCTTAAAAAATCGGAATTTTCTAAACCGAAACGGAGCCTATTTTTTAGAGCCAAAAAAAGCAAGTTTGAACCGACAAACCGCAAAAGGTTCGGTACGTTCCGATTTACAACCAAAATCTATAAAAATTAATAAAATAATAATAAAAATAGAAATGAAATATTCTAGTATTATACCTTTTCCAGTCTGGACTCTTGAAGAGTGTCTCTCAAGCTGGGAACGGGCGCAAAGCCGCTCCGGCAGACGAACATCTTCTTCAGGAGAATCGAGATCGACTTCTTCCCGATGCTTGCCCTCTTCTTCTTCATCTCGCTCTCCGACATCACTTCTTTGCATCGTCCGATGATCGCGCTTATGGTCTTGTCGATGTCGACCTCGTCCCTGTAATCCTCCGAGTCGCTTCGGATCAGCGAGCTGCTGAGCCGGCGGTCCACCTCCAGGCTCGAAGGGCAATTCAAGAACCTGTCGAGGGGAAGATCCGCCATGCTCTCCTTGTTGGGCTTGCGGGACAGGAGCTTGGTGAGAGCTTTTTGCAGCTTCTCGACTTCTTCGGGAGTAATGTCGACGTCGAGTATTTCGTCGCTGTCTTCAACGTTGGACGAAGACGGGTTTTCTGGGTGGTTGATTTGGCTTTGGCTTTGGCTCTCGGTGATCTCTTTGATGTCGTCGTTGCCAAACGTTCCGATGGAGAACAGCCCTTGTGGCCAGTCACTGAACTCTTCTCGAGCCACTTGTTTTGCATGGCCTATATATATTAATGAATGATTTTGTAAGAAAATATCACTTTATTAGAGACCCTTTTCCCAAGTTTGAAATTTTAGTTTTTCCCTTCCCTGTGATGTAATATAATTGACGTGATGGTGATTTTCAGATGATTTGTGGTGTGAAAAACTATTGAAATTTGACCTAATATTCTAGCATGTTTATTGGATCCAAAATAGTTAAAACATTTGACCAATTTTTATTTTTTTATTTATTTTATAATTATAAGATCTGGAGTAGTTGGATCTTGCTTATGAATTCTAAATTAAACACTCAGATTGGTTGGTATATAAATTTATATACGTACATAACAATAATGTCATATATATATGTGTATTTGTGTGTGTGTGTGTGGGGTAATGAATATCATGCTTGATTTTAAGACATGAAAATGCAAGTGAGCTTACCATGAGTAGTCTCTGATGTCTTCTTGTCTTGTTTTCCACTAAGTTTATTTTGCATCCAACCAAACAGCTTCAGAGAAAGACCAAACACAACAACATCAAACATCATGCCTTCTATACATAACAGAAGTTATCAACATATATATATATATATGTATATACTTACCCTCATCTTGATATCTGATGAACGTACAATTGGAGAAATATGTACTAGTGAAACTAATAAGTTGAAGGAAGCGTTATTTGTGTGTATAATGCTGATATATGAAGGTGTTCAAAAAGATATATAACCAAAAGGCAAGTAAGAGAGAGGTGATATGGTTTTAGATGAGCTTTTTGGGAGTATAAAACTAAGATTATTGTGCTTTTGTGAATCCTATGGCCAAGCTGGGCTGAGAGACTATTGAGCTTTTCTACTAGTTTCTACATAAGTTTCAAGTCTCCAAAAACGGCTTTTTTCGGCTTAGTTTATATATATATCATGTATCTAGACATGCATTATATATTCTTGTGCCTCTCAAACGTTGTTGCTTTATATATATATATATATATATATATATATATATATATATATATATATATATATCACACGCTTGCATATATGTGAAAGTGAAACTAATTTTCTTAATGATACGACTATACTTATATATATAACACGAGGGGAATGATCATCATCAATATAATAATTAATAAGTAATTAAAGGATAATTAGTTACGCTAAGAAGCCTTTGTGTCACTCTAATGTCCATCTAATTAGATGATAAAGTACGATTACAGATTTTTAGGCATTGTTTATTTCACTAATAACATGGACACGTCGTTAATATGGACACGTATGTGGTTTACCATGCAGTTACGTACGTAGTGTAAGTATATATTACTTTCCACTTTTAGTAAACCAAGGCTAATATTACTTCATGCATGACCTCCTTGAACGACCTTTAACGAGATATTAATTAGCTAGGGACTTAATTAACACGTCTCTTTGCTTCTTTGGTACATTATTATTTGCAACTAATTGATAATTGCTCATCTTAATTATATTGTCTAAATTGGTCTTGGAATTTGAACCTTATTCTTATAGAATATATCTTATTTGAATCATTCACAATTAGTCTATTAATTACAAAAAGTTATACAAAGGAGATCAATAATGAAAACACAAACAAGCAGCTCGTATTTCATATCTGTGCAAAGATTTTAAATCGGAAGCTCTTCCAAAATCGAAATTTGCTCATGAACACACAAAATTAGAAATGATTGCTAGGTTTTGATTAATCAAGTTTGAAAAGAAAAAAAATCAGTTTCAAATAAGGCTTAAATATGGTCTAGGTCAACATGACCATGATAAAAAGCGCAAATAAGGAAATACTATAAGAAAAAAGCTTCGAATCACACGAAAACAACATTTTGAAGCCCTAAGAGTCGGAATCAGACGAGCTTCGATTTGATATGCACAACGCTCAAATTATTGAACACCCGAGTCAAAATAGCTTCTAGAATACAATAAGCCTTGCGTGAGCATCTCTCGTAACACACCAAGAACGTCAATGGAGAAGCTCTTTCGGTATAGGCTCGACCCCATCGAAAAGTTATAAAGTTAATATAATACATATAACAAGGCTGGGTTTTTTTTGTCTGCAAATGGAATGAAATGATATATATATATATATATATATAAGGTATTATTATGGGAAATTGAAAGGAATGCGTTGTCAAGTTGCATGGAAGAAGATAACATAAAAGAATTGGACGAGTGTGGGGTGTTGATTAATATAGCTGATAAGTGCAGTGAAGAAATATGCATGCCATATTCCCGTGGGAATGTCTCCTTTATTTGAGACCAGCCGACTTCTAATTCATCTGCTCCCATTTATGGCAAAGAAAAGAAAACAAAAACAAAACCTACAAAACTTTTTAGAATAATGATAATATGTCACCGAATTAGATAGTTAGCAGCTTTTGGACAATCTGGATATTCCGTATTAGACTTGCATGATCAGCAGTTTTGGCCCGGTCCGTCTTTTTTTTTTTTTAAGAACTCTTGTTACGGCTTTTAAATTGCATATGGCCCCGGGTAATTTTAAGAGGGTGCTATAATCTTTTGATGAAAGGTATGTTCAGAAGTTGTATATAGATGAACGTGGGATAATATTGTAATTCTATCTTTTTAGACACCAAAAAAAAAAAATCTTGAATTCGGTTTTGAACCTTGTTTTGTATATAAAAAAGTATTTTATGAAACTGATGATCCTCGATCGTAGTATTTTGACTCTTTTTTTTTTTCTCCATAATAATGCTTACAAAGATATTTCTTGTTCGCAAATTAAAATGCATGCTTACTTAATGAATGGCATGTTCTTCTTTTTATTCACGAGGTAGCACCTATGTGAGCTTAAGCTTGACTTAGTCCTTCACACAGAGGAAGTCAGCCCGGGTACCGACCAGAATCGAGGACGAACAAGAGTTCAGCCCAGCTCGGGTGAACACGAGCAGAAGGTCCGAATAGAAGGCAAGCCTGATCAGGGGCAGACGAGCAGACCAGCTCGGGGACAGAGAAGCTGTCCGAGCAGGAAAAGGAAAGTCAACAACTACCCGCGAAGCTTGAGGAGCAAGCAAAGATCAAGTCAAAGATTTGATAAGATTATTTAGGGTAGTTCCCGATTTTGTGCGATTTGGTTAGCTAGGGTTTCGCCTATGTGAGGCTATATAAACCTAGCATTGTACACTTTGTAAAGTGCGGAGTCCATTAGAGTTTTCTTTGTATTTTTGCCTTCGATTATCAATAGAGATTTTCTTCACCCAAAAGTTCGTGTTCTTCAATTCCTGTTCGATTTTCTTTGGTGGTGATCGTGTTCTTTGCAGATCCGTGAATTGGGAACCAACAAGTGGTATCAGAGCTCAAAGAATGTCTTCATCATCAGAGTCACCGATCGAGGGAGCTTTGGTCGCGCAGAAACCAGACTTTAGAGAAGGCACAGTTACGCTCCATTACCCCATGCTCACGAAGAACAATTACGCCATGTGGGCGTTGAAGATGAGGGTAAATCTGCAGGCGCATGGAGTGTGGGAGGCCGTAGAGAACGGCGGTGTCGAAGGGCGCAAGGAAAGAATGGCTCTAGCCGTAATCTACCAAGCAATTCCGGAAGATGTTCTTCTCATGCTCGCCGAGAAAGATTCAGCGAAGGAAGCATGGAAAACACTTCAGACCATGCACATGGGCGCAGATCGCGTCAAGGAGGCAAAGGTCCAAACCTTGAAGAGTGAGTTCGAGGTGATGAGGATGAGGGAGAGCGAATAAATTGATGACTTTGCTATGAGGCTCACGTCCATTGTGACCGGCATTTGCTCGCTGGGAGACAAGGTGGAGGAGACCACCGTCGTCAAGAAATTTCTCCGAGCAGAGCGTCACAGGTACATGCAGATCGTGACATCGATAGAGCAGTTCGGCGATCTCAAGACCATGACGGTCGAAGAGGTTGTTGGTCGCCTCAAAGCCCACGAGGAGAGACTTCGGGGTTTTGGTGACAGGGAAGAGAAGAAGAAACTCCTGCTCACGCATGAAGAGTGGACGGCCAGACAGCGGAAAACCGGGGGAGCCGAGTTTTCTTCAAATTCCTCAGCTCAGAGCAGCTTTGGTGGAGAAGTCCGAGGTCGCGGACAAGGTCGTGGACGAGGTCGAGATCGGGATCAGCGAGGTCGCGACAGTGGTGCACCCCGTCAGCAAGGCACGACCTGGAGAGACAAGAGCACAGTGAAGTGCTACAATTGTCAAAAGCTTGGGCACTTTGCATCTAAGTGCCGGAGCAGAAACCATGACGAAGAGGCGAATCTAGCGAGATTCCCAGACGACCAGCCGACATTGTTGTTTGCCGAGTAGGAAACGCGCCTGGACGAACAGAATGGCAAAAGCGTCGCCAAGGCCCGGGCAGAAGTGATCAGTGTGCCGATCAGCCCAGAGGCCGAGCAGACCTGTTCGGAAAAAACCAGCGAGAAGGTTTTCCTCATCGAGGATAAGGTTATTGCAAACCTCCTCGTAGACGGAGAAAAGAAAGTCAGTACCGACGTATGGTACTTAGACAACGGAGCTAGCAACCACATGACTGGGGACCGAGCTAAGTTTGAAGAGCTCGATGAGAAGATAACGGGCAACGTGAAATTTGGCGACGGATCAGTCGTAGAGATCAGAGGCAGAGGGTCGATCATGTTCTAGTGCAAGAATGGCGACCAGCGTCTGATGACTCAGGTGTACTTCATCCCGAAGTTGAAGACCAACATCATCAGTCTAGGGAAAATGACTGAGATCGGGAGCACGGTGGTACTACAAGGGTCCTACCTGAAGATGTGGACCAAGGAAAGAGAGCTGTTGATGAAGGTGGAGCGAACACCCAACAGACTCTACAAGATTCTCCTGAAGACGTGCCAGCCCGTCTGTCTCATGGCATCGTTAGCAGACCCGACTTAGCTATGGCACGCACGGCTCGGACACGTGAATTTTCACGCGCTCAAGATGATGGGCGAGAAGAAGATGGCCTTCGGGGTTCCCAAGATAAAAAAAACCCCGACCAGCTATGTGAGTGCTGCATGATCGCGAAGCAAGCGAGGATACCTTTTCCGATCAAGGCCAAATTCCGAGCAGAGAGACTCCTATAGTTGGTGCATGCAGACCTATGTGGTCCATTCACCCCAGCAACATTGGCAGGTAACAAGTACTTTCTTTTACTTGTTGACGATTACAGCCGCTGGATGTGGGTTTATATGCTTAAGGAGAAGAGCGGAGCCTTTGAGGTCTTCAAGAAGTTCAAGAAGATCGTGGAGAATGGCTCGGTGCACAGGTTAAAGGTCTTACGTACAGACCGAAGAGGAGAATTCACTTCCCAGCAGTTCGGAGAATTCTGCGACCAGGAAGGAGTTCAGCGTCACCTGTCAGCACCTCACACGCCCCAGCAGAATGGCGTGGTGGAAAGACAAAACCGAACTGTGATGAACACAGCTAGGAGTTTGCTCAAGAGCATGCAAATTCCAGCTCATTTTTTGGCAGAAGCAGTAAGACATGCGGTCTACCTGCTTAATCGCTTGCCGACCAAGGCGCTAGGAGAGCGCACTCCCTACCAGGCGTGGAAAGGGAAGAAACCCCACTTAGAACATTTTAGAGTGTTCAGATGCACCGCACATGTGAATATTGCGGGGCCACATCTCAAGAAGCTGGATGACCGGAGTCAGAAGATAGTGTACCTTGGCTTAGAAGAAGGAAGCAAGGCACACAGATTCTACGATCCACGACGCGGCAGACTCCAAGTGAGCAGAGATGTTGTGTTCGAAGAAGAGATGAAGTGGGATTGGCGCGACGAGAAAGGAGAACTCGAGCAGAACTCAGTAGAGTTCACAGTCAAGGATGAATAGGTGGTTTCCGAGCAGGATCAGCCCGGAACACCCAGCTCGGGAACAACTTTGCCGAGAACGATAGAATCCAGCCCGGGAGAGAACAGCCCGAATACACCCAGGACACCAACTCCGAGCAGGATCAGCCCGTCCAGTTCGGGAGATTCCTCCATTAAAGATGGCCCAAGGGAATTTCGACCCCTAGCAGACGTCTACGATCAGACTCATGAAGTAGAGATGAGCTTGGAGGAACTTTCTTTATTGTGCGCTGAAGAGCCGGCCAGCTACCAGGAGGCAATAGCCGAGCACGAGTGGCAGGAAGCAATGAAGAAGGAAATGGAGTCCATTGAAAAGAACAGGACATGAGAGTTCACCGACCTGCCCAAAGGTCATAAACCCATCGGCCTGAAGTGGGTGTATAAGCTGAAGAAGGACACCGAGGGGAATGTCCTTAAGCACAAGGCAAGGCTGGTAGCAAAATGCTACGTGCAGAAGAAAGGCATAGACTTTGAAGAAGTCTTTGCTCCAGTAGCTAGACAGGACACGATCAGACTCATCCCAGCCCTAGCAGCTCATCGAGGTTGGGAAATTCACCATCTGGATGTCAAGTCAGCATTCCTAAATGGTGACCTCGAAGAAGAAGTGTACGTCAAGCAACCAGAGGGGTTCGGCGTCACGGGCAAGGAGCAGAAGGTGTACAAGCTATCCAAGGCCCTATACGGGCTGAGACAAGCACCAAGAGCGCGGAACATCTGTCTTGACAAGAGCTTTAAGAACCTTGGATTCACAAAGTGCCTGAGCGAGCAGGCAGTCTACACCAGGAGTACCGGGCAGGAGATCCTGATCGTGGGAGTGTATGTGGACGACCTGGTCGTAGATGGATTCAAGCAGAAGATGATGGCCGAATTCGAGATGAGTGACCTCGGATTACTTTCGTACTATCTCGGTGGATCTAGCGTAGGAGGCGTAGATGGATTCAAGCAGAAGATGATGGCCGAATTCGAGATAAGTGACCTCGGATTACTTTCGTACTATCTCGGTCTCGAGGTGGAACAGAAGAAGGGCTGCATTACGCTGAAGCAGTCGGCCTACGCGAAGAAGATCCATATGCAGTTCGAGATGGCGGATTGTAATCCGAGCAAATACCCAATGGAGGCGAAGCTGCGGTTCGGGAAGGATGCTGAAGGGAGAAGTGTGGATTCCACGGAGTACAGACTCGTGATCGGGTGTTTGAGATACCTCACTCACACCCGACCAGACATTGCACACGCAGTCGGGATAGTCAGTCGATACATGGAGAAGCCCACAAGTGCACACCAGCAGGCGGTGAAGCACATCTTGCGATACGTGAAGGGCACAACGGACTACGGGATCCAGTACAGAAGAGGAAGCGGAGCAGAAGTACTAGTCGGCTTTACAAACAGTGATCTGGCCGGTGATATCGATGACAGGAAGAGTACCGGAGGGGCTACTAAGTGAAGTGACCGGATCCGAGCAGAGATCAGCTACTCTCTACGTGGACATGTCAAGCTATGTGGTTGAAGGGGCTACTAAGTGAAGTGACTGGATCCGAGCAGAGACCAGCTACTCTCTACGTGGACAACAAGTTTGCAATTGCGTTGGTGAAGAATCCAGTGTTTCATGGACGGAGCAAACACATTGACACGAAATTTCACTACATTCGTGAGTGTGTTGAGAAGCGAGAGATCATCGTAGAGTTCGTCAACACATGGGAGCAACGGGCAGACATTCTTACCAAGGCTCTGGCGAGAGTCAAGTTCGCAGAGATGAGAGAGCTGCTCGGAGTGAAGAAAGTAGAAGCAAGTCAAGCTTACGGGGGAGAATATTGTGAGCTTAAGCTTGACTTAGTCCGTCACACAGAGGAAGTCAGCCCAGGTACCGACCAGAACCGAGGACGAACAAGAGTTCAGCCCAGCTCGGTTGAACACGAGCAGAAAGTCCGAATAGAAGGCAAGCCCGATCAGAGGCAGACGAGCAGACCAGCTCGGGGACAGAGAAGTTGTCCGAGCAGGAAAGGGAAAGTCAACAACTACCCGCGAAGCTTGAGGAGCAAGCAAAGATCAAGTCAAAGATTTGATAAGATTATTTAGGGTAGTTTTCCGATTTTGTACGATTTGGTTAGCTAGGGTTTCGCCTATGTGAGGCTATATAAACCTAGCATTGTACACTTTGTAAAGTGCTGAGTCCATTAGAGTTTTCTTTGTATTTTTGCCTTCGATTATCAATAGAGAATTTGTTCTCCCAAAAGTTCGTGTTCTTCAATTCCTGTTCGATTTTCTTTGGTGGTGATCGTGTTCTTTGCAGATCCGTGAATTGGGAACCAACAACCTATTCATAATCATAGGTTTTTCAATAATTAACGTAAAGAAGCGCGGATAACTTAAGTGGAAATTAAATTGAGTATTCGATCGGTCCAAATGAATTTCGGTACTAATTCTCAAAATAGAATATGAATATCAGTCAAAATGAATTTCGGTACTAATTCTCAAAATAGAATATGAATATCGAATAGACGAAGATCTTGTTTTATGGATCAAAACCCTATTATTTGATTTCTGAGAAATTCGCGGTAGCTGATTCTTCTATCCATAATTTAGTAACTTTATTATATGCCTAATTATTAACACTTAGTAGTCAATTAGGTCTAAAGATATTTGTCGGCACGGCCGTTGAAAGCCTGAAAAGACAAATATCATCACCTTAGTAGTACCAGCCAATATCTCGTTGAAATTTAGGAAGATTAGAGATTTCTCTTGTTCGGGTTTGTTCTAAAACTACATATCTCTCTTCTCAAGAACACGTACATAAATGAATTATATAAAATATTAACATATAGATTAACTATATCAAAATCACTTCAGGTGATCATGTACTGAACCCTTTTTTAATGAATACATAAGCTAATATCATGTGTATCGTGATTCTGTTTTCAATTTATTAATATATCTCATTTTTTGTGGAGAAAATTTTTAGTAACAAAATAATCAATAAAGTTTACAATAATCAATAATAAAGTTTATAACGAGCCACCATCAACTAAACAACGTAATTTCCTCCTCTCTCTAAAAATGATTAATATCGTATATCTAATATTCAAGTTAGCTTTTTTATTTTAAGGGTTAACAGCAACACGAATATTCAATGTTTTTATTTTGTGTTGGTGTTAACTTCTTTTTTTTTTTCGTCGAAGTTCACAAATATTTTGGTTTTTTTTTTTTTACCAAGATTCCATTCACTTATTTTTGGATTGATTTAAAAATATTTGGATGTGCTGTTAATAAAATTCTCTTTTTCTCTTGAAATTGACACGTGTTTAAAAGACTAATGGAACAATTTAAATTATGTTAAATCAATTAAATAAAAAAATAACGGAAATTCAAAAGAACCCAAAATAGTGAGCATTGATTGTTCAAAATAGTGCTAAGAACTTCGGCTACAATATATATATATATATATATATATATATATATATATATATCATGAAAAAAATTATTGCATAAAGTATAAACTATAAACTATAAATTGGCTTCTTCTTCTTTCACTAAACGTACGCCATATAATACATAATGAACAAATTATTGCATAGAGTATAAACTATTATAAACTATAAAGTTTTTTTTTTTTAAACTAAACGCCATATCATAAAGTAACTACCATCATGTAATGTCGGGCAAACACGTGTCCAAAAAAGTTGTGTTGACTATTCAAACCATGATCGAGCTATGGGGGAAAATATTTAAGTGCCTATTTGGTATCTTGAAAAGTTTTTTCCGCTTTTCTAAGTAGAATTTTTTTTAAAAGAATAGAAGAATGGTGTATTTGATAGATTATTGTGGTTAAATTTGGAATTAAAAAAAAATAGTGTTATTGAATGAATAAGATTTGAGAAGTGGGTTTATGGTGTATTGTAAAAAAAAAAAAAAAATCTTCTATTTCATCAATTACTTTTTTTTTTTAAGTAAGAGATGGAGGCTCGGAATCTCGAATATGGTCCGGAATTCTAACTAGGTTGGCACCCAAGAACACAATCAAGAAACGAGGCCCAGGATAATATAAATGAAAAATAACTCAGATTACAAACAAAACCAAAAGAGACGAGAACTAACAAAACCTAAATTCTCTCTCAAACAATTAACATCAAAAAATGAATGAAATTAGCGAAATCTAAAGTTCTCTTTCATACAAATATCATGATTGACAAAAGATGAATTGAACTCCGGATGTGACGACCACTAATGTTGACCTGGAGTCTGAGAACCAAATCTAGCAAGGGCATCAACAGCTTGGTTACCTTCTCTGTAGATATGTGTGACTCTAAAATTGATACGCTCGAGAAAACGAAGACATTTAGACCATTGAACCCGCAATTTCCAAGGGACACGATAAGACTTATGATGAAAGAGTTGAACCACGTAAGTAGAGTCTGATTCAAGCCAATTACTTGATTTTGCACTATGTCTTATTATTGTATCTGACTTTTTACTATGTATATATGTATGAAATTTTCTATTTTATGGTTTTTCAATTAATAATAAAGTTGTTACCACACAGTTATTTGAAAATAACTGCAATGCAATTTATAACAGTACATTAAATTGGGTGCTATATTTTATATTACATGTGATAAAAGCTTCTACGTCGTTCTCTTATCTTCTTTACTTCTTTTTATAATGAGTTAAATATTATTGTAGTTATATTTATAAGCACAATATTTTGATCGCCATGCTAGTTAATTTTCTGTAAGCTGTTGAATAAGCATTTTGTGCATATTGCGCTTATATTAAAGTATACTAATTTGAACCAATATTTAAGTTATCAAGGTCTATGATTGGTTTATCACTTATAAACATCTATCAATAAAAAATAAATAAAAATTCATGAATCGCCATGTATATATTGAAAAAAAAAAAAACTTTAAAAACTATGTATACAACAAAAATAGTCTTAGAAAATCATTAAATACTAAATAAAGTATTACTATTTATATAGCGTTCACTGTTATTTTATATGTAAAATGATATATAATATCCATATTATTTTATAAATTACGTATTGATGTGTAATATATATTTCTATTATGTAAATATTATTATTGTATAAAAAATGTGTCGGTCAACTTAATGAAAGCCCGTCGATAAATTTATTACTCATCATTAAATCAATATAATCGAACCATCAATTTTTTTTTATATAAAAAAACGGGTTTTTAAACCTTCGTCTATCTCCTAATTTTTCATAAATGAAAAGCAATTTCTTTCTACGTCACTGCTTTGATAACCCTTTTAAGATTATCGTATATACATTCAGGGGCGGATTTATGAAGGCCCGAGCGGGGACGGCCGTCCCCACTTGATTCAAACACGTTATTTTTAATAAAAATAATAATACAGTTTTATTAATATATATAAAATGTATCATATTTAGACAAAACTGATACTGTGGTGTAGTGGATATTTAAGTTAAATTTTAACTCTCTTTTCTTGGGAGACAAATGTTCGATTCCCATCAACCTTGCTTTTTTCTATATATTTATGATCTCTATATTAGTACTAATCTCTTTATATAAAGACTATTTTATTATATATTATGCAATAATCTTCGTACAATTGTATCATTAAATATTTTATCGATTTATAAAAATTAATTATAAAAAATACTTTTAATATCATATCATATTCTAAAAATTCCGACTTAATTTTTTTCGCCCCGTCTTGTAGAAATCCTGGCTCCGCCCCTGTATAATGTATACATTAGTATTTTACGTGCATTATTATGGGCACAGAAAAATAGAATTATAGCTGTGCGAGTCTTTTATTGTATTGCATTGCATGAAGAAACAACGAGAAAGGTTTCGTACAGAGACATAAAGGGAAATGAGTAGTTTGAGATGATATGAAGCTCATTCATTGGTGGACAAAAATCCCACGAGGATCGCTTAAACTAGGGGTGTGCAAAAAAAACTCAATCCAACAATTTAACCCAACCTAATTGAACCCAATCCCAATCAAACCCAACCCAATTAACCCAATAGTTATCGGGTTGGGTTGGGTTCAACCCGAATAAATAGTCGGGTTGGGGTTGGGCTAAAAGCATTGGGTTGGGCCGGCCCAATTGACCCAATCAAGATTTTTTTTCAAATAATTAATTAATTTTTTAAAATTTATTTTTGTAGTTTAAATACGTAAAAGCAAACAACAAATAAATAAATAAAAAATGTATTTCTAGAGTCTCATTTTTATGTTTAGTCATTGTTTAATGTCTATGACCATGTTTCTAGTATACGATCACGATCACATTTCTAGTTTAGTTTACGACTATGTTCCGTACTTGTGTTATTTAATGTTTAAGACTATAATAACGTTTAATTTTTGAATTTGGTGTTTACAGACAATAATATGAAATTTCTATTTATTGATCGACGGTTTAAATTTAAGTGTTATTCGGTAAAATATTTTTATATATTTTTTAAATTTTAGTTCAGGCCAATGACCCAACCCAACCCAACCCAACCCAGAGTTTTTCGGGTTGGGTTGGATTGGGCCTTCAAAAATTTTGGGTCGGATTGGGTTATTTTTTCCAAACCCAATAAGATCGGGTCGGGTTCATGTTTTACCTCGGGTCGACCCAATCCAACCCATGCACACCCCTAGCTTAAACAACCGACATGCCAGATTCTAGTCTCTTAATTATTAAGCAATGCGTGTGATTAACCATTCTCAACACAATTAATTATACATTAATTAGAGTATTTACCTTGCCTCGTCATCAACTTCATATATATATATATATATATATATATACTTTAGTAGTATGTTTTCACCAATCTCTTTCATATGTGTTAAAAAATGATAGAAACTTGGTTGAAATGTATTTTCATTGATACATTGTTTTCTCCAGTTTCACAGGGGTGAAAAAAAAAACCGTAAATCGAATATATCGAATTTAAACGATAAAACCGAATGTACCAATTAAAAAACCGAATTTATTATAAAATGAACGAACCAAAAATCAATTTTTCTGCATATGATTATAATTTAATATATAATGTTATATTTTACATCTATATTAATATTAACATCTACTTCTATCAGATTTATCGAATTTTTTAGTTTCAAGGTATATTTATAATCATTTTCGTATTTAATGAGTATGTTATTGAAATTTTATGATATATACTGATTAATATTTTTACTTAATTTTAGTCACTTTTTTTGAAGCGGTAAATGCGGTCAAAATACTGATATTCCGCAACCGAATACCATAAATGCGATTTTTGTCCTTTTAATAGGGTATACAATTTTTATTATATAAATATCAAAATGCAGTATTCCTTCTTTATGGTGAGTTTACCGCACCAAAGACTTGTAATTGGTTGTTCACCCCTAACTGGATAATTGATTGCTTCATAACAATTTGAACCTCGCTCGTTAATAATTTCACGGTGGTGCACTTGAGTATATTGTTGCGTACAAATTAACATTCTTCATCAAAGGTAGTGTTCAACTTTTTTAATGTATAGAAAAAAAGTATTATATATTGTCAAACTTTTATAAACTTGAAAAGTCATTCATCATCAAATGGCTTAAAATGTTTGAGCCTCACACAACTCCAAAGCAGTTCTCTCATTGCACATGACTGTTCAGATTTAATTTTTTCGATCCGTTACTAAATCAGATCGATAAATTACATGAAAAACATTCAAAGTGTCTAGTAATTCAATAAAGCCCCCTATTTGAAAGTCGAAAAATAATACTTTATATGAAAATATTGCTTAGACAAATCTAGACAAATCATGTGCAAAATACAAGTGTATATATATAGTAAAAACCAAAGTTTAAGAGAAGGTGTGTCAATTACTCTTAATTAAAACACGTTTAAGAACTAAACCATGTACGTGTCAGCCATTAGAACCACGCCATGGAACACTTGCATGGTGCATCAGTGAACTCGTCATCAACCTATATATATTATAAATATAAATATAATTTATATAATCAAGTCTCAACAATTAATGAATGACTCAAGAAAGTAATTTCTCGACATGTAGACCAATGGTTTAAGAGAATGCATCATCATCATCACCATCACCATCACAAAGGTAATTAATAGTTTAATAGCTTTTAAAAAAAAAATTATTTAATAGGTTGCATTGTAAAGTGCAGAGAACTGGAGAAGGAAATGAGACCACGTGGGTAAAAAAGGTAAAAAAATGAATTTCTACTATATAGTCTAGATTTTGGGAATATTGACTTAATATAGTAAGATTGACTATAGGGTTTCTTATTTTGGAATGTTTTTCACTTTCCATTAGTTATCCTCTAGAAAGTCATGGAGTCATCATTGTTCCACTCCCTAGTGAGCTCTTCAATTCATTGGATCTTAATATTATTCTATTATTATATTTTGATTTTATGTTAAGCAAATGTTCCACCATAAATCAAGGTGAAAATTATCATTCCAACATTGAAATTGTAAACTTTTTGTCACACAAAATGAGAGAGAAATCTTGAGTCTTTGGCCGGAAATTAGGACCTTGTTGTTCCTTTCCTTGTGATGTTCTTGGGAAAAATGAAATTAATTTCTAAAGTCAAACCTTAGTCTCAAGATAGCTTTGTACAGCGTGTACTAAAAAGTTTTTACTCATCACCTTTTGATGGAGCTTTTCTTTTCTTCAAGCTGGGTATTGGCTGTTTATTATTGCTTATCCCAATTAAATTACTATTATGCCCTTGTATTGTATGAGAGTCAGCAATCGGATCCAACAATAATATTTGAGCTCTTACAACATGATTCTTATAGTAAATGAAAACAATTACAGGGAATTAAAAAAATATTTTAAAAAAAAAACTATTAAAAATATATCTCTATCTACATACACTTTATTTGATTTCCTTAGATGATATTTATGGGAAGGGTAATCACGGTAGTGATAAGATTAACACTTTTACTTTATTTAGAGGCATGCACTCAATTTTGTTCAGAAACAACAAAATTTAAAGGAAATTCCTGTAAACGAACATGGTAATATTAATTTCGGTATCTTTACAGAGGCACATTCACGTTTCTACATCGGTATTCATGCGACTGCGATCCATAAATATCAAGGCTTTTGAAAGTAAACAAAGACACGAGAAGTCCTTCTGCGGTGACCGAAGCTTCGGAGATTGGACAACTGTATATTGCGATATAGAACAGCTTATAGTTCCATCATGTTTTGTATTATCTTGGCCTGCAAGAAACAGAAAGCCCAGATGTATGAATACAACTGTATATTGCGATATAGAACAGCTTATAGTTCATCATGTTTTGTATTATCTTGGCCTGCAAGAAACAGAAAGCCCAGATGTATGAATAATTTATGTTCGTATGAGCAGCAAATATTGAATTTTCTTTTTCCGGGCCTCGAGTTTACCTGCTTCACTCTCTTTGAAGAAAAATGAGATCTCTCTTTGTGCCGATTGAGGAGAATCAGAGCCATGGACGCAGTTGTTTTCCATGTCAGTTCCGCACATTGCTCTAATGCTGAAAACGAATGCGATTCGAGAGAGTTGGAAAAGAGAGTATGTAGGTAGAAACTTAGCAATTAGAATGTTCTGTGATGAGTAACAGTTTATAGTATTTACATAAGATGACCTGTGAGGATGAGTGATCTTTGCCTTCCTTGCATCGGTCGGGCCAATCAAAGAACGCCAATCGGCAACGGCATTTTCCTTCTCTAGAACCATAATTATCACTGGACCGCTGAAAACCAAGATACTAATTCTCAAAAGACAGACGGATCTATGAAAAATCGCATCGAATTTCTCTATTCTTTGAGCACATGTAACAGGGTTGCAACTAAAAACATCATTTGCATGGTCGAAGCACAGACCCGACACTAATCGGGATAGTGCAGCTCTAAGAGTAAATGACACAAATTTGACAAAGACAGAAGTCAAATAAACTAAGTTGTGAAAATGATAGGTACCCAAGTTCACACCCTAACTCCTCCGTATAAGCTAGCTCAAGAGTGGCGGTTTGGCATCACTTAAGTATCACTCCGCTTTCTAGTAGAGAATCGATGCAGGACTTGTATCACTCCACTTGAGTATCATCACAAGTCGGAGGCCCGCGTACGGGATTCACCACGTAGCCTCTTTCCCCCTTTGGGACGGCTTCACTGCAGAATCAAGCCTCAGGTAGCCCTCTTCCACTATGAACCCGGCTGTTAATGATGTGCACAGTGCACTTATGTCAAGACCCTAACTCCACCACAAAAGCTACAAGAGTGGAGCTTCGACCTTCACTTAGATATCACTCCCCCAGCAAGTAAACTAGCAGGGAATCGATGTGGGACCCGTAGTCTACTTGACAATCATGGACTTTTCTCGCCGCCAATGTAGCGTTCTTAAACGACTCTCGATGAAAGCACGAGCGATAGGTACCCAAGTTAAGATCCAAACTCTACCACAAAAGCTAGTTAAAGTAGAGGTTTGACCTTCACTTAATTACCACTTCCCTAGCTAGTAGGGAATCGATGTGGGACTCGTATCATTCCACACCTATTGAAAACCAGGGCGTCTTCACTTCCAACTCTTCTTTGCACCAGATACCGTTATCCGTAACGAATGAACCGGTTCAAGAGTGGCCTTATCAAGCACCAGGTAGCCCTCTTCCTCTATGAACTGATGTGTACCTATGTCACGGCCCTAACTCCACCTCAAAAGCTAGTTCAAGAGTGGAAGTTCAGCCTTCACTTATGTACCACTCCCCCAACTAGTTCGGAATTGATGTGGGACCCGTAATCTACTTGGCAAGCAGTCACTTCGGACTCTTTTAGCCACCACTCTCTTCAGCAACATGACATTCTTCTTCCGCTCTTAAACGACTCCCGATGAACGCACGAGTTATAGGTACCGAAGTTAAGACCCTAACTTGACCACAAAAGCTAGTTCAAGAGTGGAGGTTTGGCCCATACCTATGTATCACTCTCCCAGCTAGTGGGGAGTCGATGTGGGACTCGTACCATTCCACGCCTCTTGACAAGTCAGGCGTCTTCGGACGACATTCACTTCTGACTCTTATTTGCACCAGATACCCTTATCCGTAACGAACCGGCTCTCAATGAAAGTTCCAATGTAGGTACACTACCCAGGTTAAGACCCCAACACCACCACAAAAACTAGTTCAAGCGCGTTGTTATAGGACTTCTCTTAGAGAAGCTCGAGAACTTCATATGGTAGACCAAAAAGAGTCATATTTAGCCTCTCTTTCTTCAAGCTCAGCAATCAACGAACGGGAAAAACGGCATTTTCTTCTCACGATAACCATGATATAACTCGTCTGAAAGTTTGAAACCGGTACAAACTTCTTCTGGCTTGGATCACAGGTTACATTGTTATACCATTCTTCTCAGTAGAATGCAGTGAACTAAGTGCCTAAAACACAGTAAAACGCAAAGGATACCTTGTCATGTACTTGACGAGGCTATGGAAGAAGCCCTTGGAAGAATGCTCGCCATAGAAGCTCTGAACTCCCTCCTCGTCAAGCTGAAGAGCCTTTTCCTTGAAAATAATAAAGCCCGAATCCAAAACCAGAGTCTTTATCTGATCGGAGTAGTTACCGAACAACCCATCAGGTTTGATTATCGCCAAGGTCTGCTCTTTCTCTGGGCTCGATTCGAAGCACCTGAAGTTCTTCCGTGGATTTTAAGAAAGAAGACATCAATGGCTGATTCGAGCTCCATACAACACGTGAATCTGGGTTTACCTGAGAGAGCATAAAGCAGAGACCACCACCATGAAGAGGAGAAGCAGAATCTTTGAAGGAATTCTGGGGATCATCTTCTACGAGCTCCGCTAAAAAAACCAGTAATTGCGATTAGAATCTTATTTCCGAAGGATTCGGTGAAGAAATCAACTTTCTTTTGGACTGAATGGTTAACATTCGAAGAAACTAAAAGGACTAACCCAGAAATTAAAGGAGATTAATAATTGTCCGTTAAAAGGACTGAACCAGAAAAACCAACTAGGCCAAGCCTAGTGGTAACACCACTACACCTCCATTCAAGAGGTCACGGGTTCGAAACTCTACGAGACTCAAAAGAGTGCCCCTTTACATATATGTAAACTTGGTCAATACGATAGGGCATTGTAACCTTGGCCGATAGCGCCACCCCTTTAAAAAAAAAAGACTGAACCAGAAATTAAGTTGCTTGCTATTTCAATTGTCGTTTATGACAGGTAAGTATTTCACAATATGATTGTCGTTTATTTGCGTTTTATACCTACCTGTCGTTTATGCTCCATCCCTTCATAATATCGAGTTAATTGGGGCATAAATATATCATATTTTAATAAAAAAACTGTGGCATAGCCCAATTTTTTAAACGGTCTAAGTTTAGAATATTCTTTTTTTTTTTTCTTCTCTTTCTTCGAAATTCCATGCACTTTTTCAATTGATTTAATTAAATTTTGAGTGCGCAAAATTGAAGTGAGAATCAAACTAGTGAGTATTAGAAATTTTAACCATGAAAAAAAAAAAATGGTTTCTATATTATATCACCATAGATTAAAGCATTCAGTACTTATGCCAGCTCGTTTTGTAAATCCCATCATATTTTATATTCGTTTTTTTTTTTTTGGTATAATGTACATTCGTATTGTGTTGTCGTTTTTCTTATGCTTCTACCATCTGTCGTTTAGAGATGATTTCGTCGTTTGTGTAAACAAAAAACGAACATGTAAGGACATAGATATTGCAATAAACAACAATGATAATACAATTACTATCCGTGTATGCACAAACACAACACAACCTCGTACAAGACAAACACACGGCCTTCAAGCACACAGCTCGTAACAGCAATTGAGGCACGAGCAGCACGCGAGGCCCGTGCACAGCTGCGCTAAGAGGATGGCTGCGCGGTCGTTGACGTACGTGCACGACCGGAGGAAACACATGCAGCAGATGCGCTCGAGGACGCTGTCGCAGCAGCCGGAGGCCGCCTTCATTAGGATGTCTGTCGTCTCCGTCGTCTTCACTTCTACCGTCACCGAGGGTTTGTTTGAAGCCGTCGCAGCCACGTCTCCGAAGCCTGTGCCCAGGCCCCCGAGGAACAACGCCTTCTCTTTGATTGATTCGTCCCGCTTCCACGGCTTCAGAACTTTGTTGAGCTGTCGAATATGTTTCGGAGGGGAGACAGATTCAGTGGTTTGACATTTTTCAAACGACTCTCCGGCGCAAATGTATTTATACTTTACCTCTTTTCTTGGATCGGATTCCGGTGCTTTATTCCCCTGATCGGGCTGCGTTAGAAGCATGAAAGTGTATTCTGACGGTACGCCTGTTTGTTCGCTGATCCTAGCAGCCTACAGGTTCGAAAACGGTTAGATAAATACGACCGGCTGGAATTCAGAAAGAGAAGTAGATGGACGATCGACAATATCGGTAAGCCGACATAGTTATGAAGAAGAATGCCGGTGTGAAATCGATCTAAGGGACAAACCTTCTCTTGAAGCTCTTTACTTTCGGTTAACCAGGCATGAGAAGTGTGCATATCAATCTGCCTCCTTGCAAGCACCTGAAGAAGTACACTACTTGTTTAAGATTTTCCGAGGTTCGGGTTCGGTTGTTTCAATGGTGAGATTTTGGTTAAAAGAATTCAAAAAAGGTCACCTTGTTAAGCGGTAAGTCCTTTGATTTAAGCGGTTTTAACTCGATGGTGAAATTGCTTTTATCAGCCAATTTGCCTTTCAGTGTCAAAACATTGGGAAGATTCCCGTAGTATTTGCCTGACAAGATCAACGGAATTTCCGATGAAAGGTCGGGAATCTTTGAGGGAAATAACTGCAACATGCCAAACAAGAAAAAGAAAATACGTCACTATCATGCGAAGAACATACCAAATATAACGAGTCAAAACGCGAGATGATTATAGTATTTAAGGGTCGGTGTACGGTGTACCTCTAGCGAATCGAGATCTTTGAAGGCGTCGACGGTTATATCGGCGACAGTGACTGATGAAGCAATCGTGAACAGTCTTTGCAGCTTCGGTTCTATTGAATCTGGAAGGAAATAAATGCTCAATGTTATGTACACATTTGAAATTCCGAATGAAGATGCCGGTTTTATGGCAGAGACTAACCGATATCATATGCGGCGTCGTAGTAGCCCTTTCCGATTTCAGCGAGCATTTGCAGGAAGTAATGGTTACAATAAGATCCTGCAAAATATTTGCATAGAGAAAGATCAAAAGAAATTAAGTCTCATAATAAACAGGCTATGAAATTGATTTGGATATAAATAGTTTTGGGAGTATTACCTATACCCAATGTGCATATACGGGGGCTGATGCACTCGGAATTCATGACACGGCGCTTCACAATATTGCAAATCTCTCTTTCGTCTTCAACGGACCCGTCAGTAACGAGGAAAATGAACGGAAGAGAGTCACTCGCCTTCGCCAGTACCTTGAATGCCTAGAGCAAAAGATGGCACATATAATGTTAGCAACTGTAAAAATAATGAGTTTTGTAAGTTGGGAAACCGATTTGATAGACCCGTGTATCACTTATCATCGGAGGAGGGGCAAGACTGTCATTTACTCCCGCAAGTGTAATCCGTTTGTCTTTTTCGTTATTTATTTTATTAGGGATCTTTCGGTCAATTATGTCATTAAGGGTAGTCTGATCTCGGGGATTCTTAATCTCCTTTAGGTGCCCTAGCATTCCTATCAGGGAGTTTTATGTTTTTTCTTTTGTCTTGCCTTGCTTAGCATCGTTTGAAGAGCTTTCGACTAAGCTCTCGAAAGGAACTTCGGGATTGTTCATCGCATGGGCGAATTCCCGTCGGCCAAAATTGTTTTTAAAATCGTGTCCAGATCCTGTCAATACAGACGGCTTCTCAAGAGAATAGTACGCAACGCTCCGTGACCACTAAAATTAGTTTAAATGTGTATTATGTAACTGTTTACACTAACATGTCTTACTTATCCGATTTTTTTTTATTAAACAAAATACCGGAATCAAACCTAATTTTAACTTAGAACCGCGTATAATGAGAACTTACATGTTCTAAGGGAAGCAATATATTAGTGCCTCCCTTAGGAACAAGATTAATGTCAGCCCATTCTGTAGCTTTCAAAACCGCTTCTTTCGTCACAAACTCCATACATGTAGAGAACGAACGGAACTCTCCATTGAAGGCGACAATGTTAAAAGTATCTTCGGGATTGAGGTTCGAAAGCGACGCAAGTAGAGTGTTCTTCACACTCTCGAGAGGGCCTCCTTTCATGCTTCCGCTTGTGTCGATGACAAACACCACTTCCTTCTTAAATTCCTGTGAAAATCATTCAACAAGCATAAGGTGCATTGGCAAAACCTAACTCATAAAGTTAATACTAATATGGCCAATTACATACCTTCCTATCCGGGTTAGTCCCCGGAAATAAATACAAGCAAAACATCTCTCTATCTTCGAAATCACGAAGCAACGGAGACTGCACGAGCACGCCTCCGAATAAATCCCCCGAAGAGAGCTGAAATTGTAGAAAAATGTAAATGTATATGCTATATATTATTGTAATTAATATAAATGCTATAGCCAATGGCTCAAATTTTTACCGAGTACGAGAAGCAGAAGTCCGAACAAGACCACACGGGCACCTCTGCCTCGTACGAGGAGCTTAGCTTTCCCGCTTCACGCTTAAGGTTCTGCGAATCCGTAAAAAAGAAAAACGGACCACTTCATCGCGTATAATCTCGTCATTAACCAAATCATATCTCGTTGACGACGAACTCACCTTGAGAGGATGGCTTGAACTTTTGCACAGAACCTCTATACCAGTCCCGGGATTGACGTTCATCGAAATCTTTTCCAGCTTTGAGATTTTCTTTCCGACCGGATTTACGTAATGAGGAAAGCTGAACGGTATTCGGAGGCAGAACTGGTTGAGTTCATACGCTATCGGTTGCGACCAAGTCGCTTTGATCGATATATTCGAGCCTCCGTCAACCTGAAACGCGGTATGCGCAAAGTATTAGGTACATTTTGCACAATTCCTGAACAAAGTTCCGATAAGTTACAACCTGTGGGACTTTGAAGGTGTATATCTGGCCTTTGAGAAGCCGCCCATCTTGACGCTTGATCGACTTTGAGGCGTTTTCGATCTCGTCTTCCGGGATCAGCCGGCTCCGGTACGATCTCCCCTCGACTTCGACCTCAACACCTAGAAGTGAACCCTGTTAGAACATCATGCTTCCTTTAAGATCACGTAACACAAACGACCGTTAAACCCCCCAAAACAGTACAGCTAAAGAGCAATTCATAAATAGAAACAAAAATAAAAATGGCGGCATAAGTACCCATAATTGTCTAAAAAATAAAGCGGCAACTTCTGTGTTTTTTAGTTGTTCCGTCCCGTTAACATGAACTCGTGAATCCTATGGGGAATAATTTCCGCCCTACACGTGTCTGGGGCTTAATGTTAATAGGATAAACCGGACAGAAGAAATCGAAAATTATTCATTCTTTGGGTATGAAATCAGCAAAATTGAAAATCTGAGAATGTAGAGCCGCGTTTAAGAAAACTTTAGGTATATATACCGTAATAATTACTAAAGAGTCAACGATTATTTTTAGTCAAAGTGAATATCTTCTCTCATACCTTCTCCGATCCCATGGGGAGAGCAAAGCGACAGTCGCAGCGCTTGGCGGCCATGACGCAATGCACGCGCCACGTGGCGGCCAGCGAGACGAAGGCCACGTCGAGGCGCGCGTCGACGTCGAGCGCGACGCCGTGCAGGTGCAGCGGCACCAGCGCCGGCGGCTCGCACCGGCCGTGCACGTACGGCTGGTAGCTCGGCACGTCGGGGTTGTCCACGATCGCCGGCTCCGGCACCACCGCGTACGCCATCGGCGCCGACGGCAGAAACTCCTCCGCCGCCGCAGCAGCCACCGCCGCCGCCGATACCGAGCCGGAGACCGACCGCGTCATCGCCTGCGCCTCCGGCTGCGACAGCGACAGCGACTGCGAGGGCCTCAGCTCCTTGCCGTAGTATATGCGCTTCGAGAGCTGCACGCCCAGCTCCACGCAGCCGGAGAATTCCGCCGCCGCCATGGGAGAAGCTCTGATCTTGTCGTCAGCAGAATTCTGGCGCCATGGAAGTGAGCTTGTGGTGGTGGTGATGATGTCAGTGATCGCCGCCATGGGAGAGAGAGCTTGGGAAGGCGGAGAGGAGAGAGAAAGTGAAGGTGGTGAGTGTTGAATCTTGAATGGTTTAGTTTAGTTTAGAGAGAATTTATTTCATTAATTAATTTAATTAATATCTGCGTATGATATAATGACACGCTCTTTTGTGTATTATTTTATTACAAGAGGAAGAGGGTAATAATTTGTTGCTGTTATTTTTTTTTTTGTCGTTTATAATGAATTTGAGGAGGATTAAATAATAAATAGAGAGGGATGATGTAGAGTCTAGCAGAATAACGCCACCATCACCATGTGTGTTTTAACTGTTCATGTCTATAATATTAATAGATAACGAATTTTGAATGTTTTCCCAATTTGTCTCTTTTATTTTAATTTTTCACACTCATGACTTGTATTTTTAGAAAGGGTTAATGACGGCAAAAATATCTAAAGTTTGATCAAAGAACCCATCGTGTATCTAAAGTTTAAAAGTAGCGGTAAAAGTACCCAAAGTCGTATTTAGGGCGTTGACCACTCTATTCCCGTAACGCAGTTAACTTACCCATTAATTCTAGCAACGTGGACAAACGTGGGTTGTTGACTTGGTAATTTTTTACCACATGGACGAGCCCAATTAGGGGTTTAATTTGTTGTTTTGTCGTAAACGATGTTGATGTGGGTTCGTCCACGTGGCAAAAAATTACTATGTCAGTAACCCAAGTTTGTCCACGTGGCCAGAGTTAACGAGTAAGTTAACTGCAATACGAGAATGAAGTGGTCAACGCCCTAAATATGACTTTGGATACTTTTGCCATCACTTTAAGACTTTCGGTACACGAGGGATTCTTTGATCAAACTTTAAGTATTTTTGCCGTCATTGACCCTTTTTAGAAATTACAAAATTATACCGTATATATAGAAACTGACATATAATTCAATTTACGAGCAAAACATACTTTATTTTAGTTTAGTGTAATTTATCAATTGTTTTCTTTCTCACACTTCTAAAAATGTTCAAAATCACTTCAAAATTAATTTTTATTCTTAAATTTTTTCTTTTGTTTTACGTTTAACTATATTTAGATGGGCCGTTTGGTTATGTTTTTTGTGCATTCTATTTTTTAATTCGAAAAGAAATTAGAATTATATTTTTAGAATTAATGTTTGGTTATGTTTTTTGTTCAACTGTATTAAAATAAATTAAAAAATATGTTTTAAAAAAATGTCAAAACTATAGCTTCTCACCTATCATTGGATTCTTCTCGGCGTAAGCTTTCCAACGGTATATATTATGAATTCATCCGATGTTCGTAGAGAAAGAAAACTAATAAATATATATTAAAATAGCTATATCACGACAGTGAAAAAATAAATCATGTGGAATAAAGTAGAAAATACATTTTATGTATTTTCTGTTTTTTATGTAAATAAAAAAAAACATGATTATAGATTCGTTTTCTAAATACACAGGGGCGGACCCAGGAAATGTCATCGGGGGTGACGAACAATAAATAAAGACCAATACAATAGACTTTAATTAATAATAAAGACCATTAAATTAGACGTTCATTAATAATGTCTCAAAACACATCATTACATCAAAATAAAGAACGTCTTGATTTCATATTACGGAAATCTTCTATAATTGAATCGATACCGAAATGTTCCAAGAATTACCTTCAAAGATATGAATAAGAGTGTGCATAATCTGACGATGATACCGAAATAGCGAGCGAAGTATTAATGCAAAAACCGAGTCTACCGAATCAAAAGCCCTGGTTTTTAAAACCCAAATAAGGAACAAAATAATCAAAACAACTCTGTAGTTGCAAAAATAAATTGAAAAAACATTATATATTAAACAACAAACTCACTAACTCACACAATATTTTTTTAGGAAAAAAAAATCCTTCCATCAACAAAAGCATACAACTTATGCATACACAAATAAACAAGCGAGGCATAGAACTTAGAAGTTCTAACTTAGAACTGTGATATAATAAAGAAAAAAAAAAACAAAGCTTAAAATCTAATACAAAACAAAGAATAAGTAAAAAATTAAATCAATAACATAAAACTTTAGAAGTATTTACCAGGAAAAAAAAAACTGAGAACAAAGAAAATATTGGCGTTCTTTCGATGTTTAGCGATCGTGTCACAGCGCAAATAAGAAGATTACCGGCGCCAAGCGAACTAGAATGTGAATTAGAGGATCTCCGGCGAAAGTTGAGGCTCCCCGCTCGAGTCAGAGAGCGAATAGGGGCAGGTTTCCGGTGATTGCAGTGACAACGAACAAGAGCATATTTCTGGTGAGTGCAATGACGACGAACATGGGCGGATTTCCGGCGAGTGCAATGACGACGAACAAGGGCGGATTTCCGGCGAGTGCAATGATGACGAACATGGGCAGATTTTCGACGAGTGACAGAGCAACGAACAAGGGCGGATTTTCGGCAAGTGACAGAGACGACGAACAAGGATTTTCGCTGGAGAGAAAACGAGAATGAAGAGACGCGTTTGTGAAATCGAAGGGAAGCAAGCAACTGAAACGACGATGAATAAGGAGTGTGAGTTTGTGAGGGTGACATACGTGTGAGAGGAGGCTATACATTTTTATTTTTAATTAAATTATTAATAGAAAAAAAAATTCCCTAAAAATCTGGGGGTGACATCAGCCACCCCCTCTCCGACGTGAGTCCGCCCCTGTAAATACATTATATTTAGAAAAAACATAACCAAACGATAATACTTAGACCTTTTGAAATTTATATCTCATGTTCAAACCCACATTTTTAACAATCTTCAAATAACTAAATTGCTTATTAAGTATGTATACTTTAGGGGTGCAAATAATACCCGGAAACCGGGTAATTATCCGGAACCGAATCGGTATCCGGATTTAAAAACCGGAACCGGAACCGGATCCGGATTCCGGTTCCGGGTACCCGTATCCGGATTCAAAACCGGATACGGGTACCGGGTATTAAAAATAAAAAAAACCGGGTACCCGGTACCCGGTTTTACTACCCGAATTTTTTTATTTTTATGATATTTTAAATTTTTAGGGTTTGTGCTTGACCCTTTTTACTCCGTGTAATTAACCTTTTGTGACTTAGTCTCCCCCCTCCATCTCTGCCTCTCGGGGTTCTCGAGACTATGTTTTTTTTTCTTTTCTTTTTTGCGCGGTATTATGTTATGCTTGATGCGCGGGACTATATTTTATTTATGCTTGATGCGCGAGACTATTTTTTATGCATTTTGGACTTTTTTTTTATGCTCGATGCGTTGGATTATTTTTTTATGCAATTTTTTTAAGATGAATGTATGTTTTGTTTTTTAAATAATATATATTTTTTTAAACCGGGTACCGGGTAAAAACCGGGTACCCGGATCCGGTTCCCAAAACCGGATACCGGGTATCGGTACCGGGTATCGAAATATAGATACCCGGAAACCGGGTACCCGGATTTTCGGGTACCCGGATTTCGGATACCGGTTCCGGGTATCAATTTTCGGATACCCGGATTCCGGTTCCGGGTACCGGGTACCTCGAAAAAACCGGGTACCCTACCCGGTTGCACCCCTAGTATATTTGTCGTTGTTGTAACATGAATTTATGTTACTTTGATTTGATCTTGATTTTGTTTTTTAAAACTTGGGTCTCTTGGTAATAATGTGTTTAAAGAACCGCCAAATTAATACAATATTAATGTTCCCAACAACCGTATTGACGTTTATCAGAAATTAATAAAAACAAAAGAAATTCATTACTATTCACACCATTATTTTTGGAGTAGATGAATAAAAAAGCAGCAGTGACTGACAGCCTGGCAACTATAGTCAAATGACTCAAAAGTCAAACCAATTGGTTTACGTGGCGATTAGTGTTCCAATACACTTGCAACTTGCAAATGCAACTTCTATTTTTCATAAATTAGCATGTTTTTCATGAGTTATGCAATTTTATGCAGTCATTAATAATTATATTATTTGATTTGACTTATCAAATAAAATTAAGGATTTAAGGTTAATGACCGCGACAATACCTAAAATTTGGTAAAAAAAACATTTCGTGTACCTAAAGTTTAAAAGTGGTGGCAAAAATACTTAAAGTTATATTTGGTGCGTTGACCACTCTATCATCTTAACGCAGTTAACTTATCCGTTAACTATAGCCACGTGGACAAATGTGGGTTGCTGACACTATAATTTTTTGCCACGTGGACGAGCCCACATCGGGCCTCGTTTACGACAAAACAACGAATTAAACCCCTAATTGGGCTCGTCCATGTGGCAAAAAATTGCTATTAAGCAACCCACGTTTGTCCACGTGGCCAGAGTTAACGGGTAAGTTAACTGCGTTACGAGAATGGAGTGGTCAACGCCCCAAATACGATTTTGGATACTTTTGCCATTACTTTTAAGCTTTGGGTACACGAAAGGTTCTTTGACCAAATTTTAGGTATTTTCGCCGCCATTAACCCAATAAAATTATAATTATTGATGGGAAGTAGGAACAGAATAAATTATCATCGTGTTTATATGATAATAATTTATATTTGTATTCTACATTGTTAAATTCAATTAAAAAGCGGAATTTATTTTACTTATTGAGTTTATGTATCTAGTATTTTAATCTAATAGCGTATAAATTTATTTATTTTTACGATTAAAATTTCTAAGATTTATTATTTTATATATTTATTAAATTTCATTAATTTCTTGTTAAAATTTTCATAGCTAAAAACTATGTTATATGATTATAAGCAATGTTCAAATACCCGCAAACCGTGAACCAACTGTGAGAAGTTACGGGTATACCGCAGGCACAACGGATTAACCAATAGGGTTTTATGTAAGATTTTTAAAAACCAAAACCGATGGACAGACTGCAAACCGATGGTCAACCGCAAATATTTTTGTAACAATAATAGTATTTTAGAAATATTAGTGAGATATTATTTCTATAACTAACTTCAATTTTTTTAAAATGTAAAATTTTAGGATTTATACAAGTTTTTATTCGGGTTTAAGGGTTATTGTGCGGCTTAATAAAAAAATTATGCGGTTTGCGCTTTACTTGCGGGTTTATCTGCGGTTTTTTGTAAAACGACAACCTATAGAGTTGGTTTTAAAATTTTAATCGGTTCCCTATTTTCGAAAATCGTACTATTACTTTCCTATGACAGCTTAATCTCATGACAAAACAAAAATTTATCCACTTTCACAGGCGTGAATAGAGGCATGCATAAATCATTTTTTCACAGTTTGTAAATTGTATTTGTAATTACCCAAACCAAAATATTAGCAAATAAACATAAAAACCGGGAGGAGGCAATGGCTGACGAACACGTAGGCGTTGTGATGGAAAAGGGCAGTTGGAATAGAACTAATCTGACAAATATTAAAGATTGTGGGGTGGATTTGGAAACTTGCGGGGACCAATTAGATCTCGACTTGTCAGTGAGACGTCCCATATGATTGTCCTACTCTCGCCATCACAAAATTATTGCATCCAATCCAATCCAATCTCCATATATATTAATATATATGCTTCCTTCAATTATTTTTCTTCAATTATTAATGCTTCCCACTCTTATTTTTTTAGAAATTCCCACTCTTAGGTTGAAGTCAAAGATAAAAACAAAAAATATTAGATATGTTTTTGTATAGTGGGAAAATATATAATCACTAGGTATATATTATTATTTTTTTGAATGGGGTGGCACTATCGGCCAATGTTACAATGCACCATCGCATGACTTAGATATATTCAGTGTAAGAACAGTTGGCACTAATGGTCAAGTTTACAATATGTAAAGGGGGCACTCAATTGAGTCCCATGAGGATTTGAACCCATGACCTCAAGAATAGATGAGTAGTAGAGATACCACTAGGCCAAGCAAACTTGGTTAGGTATATATTATTATTAGATATATCATTTGGGATATATTAAAGTTTTTTTTTTGAACGAAACCATATTAAAGTTTAAATGGGGGAAAAACCGTAATAATATTCCACAAGGAGACTAGTAAAATAAAATAATAGAATTAAAGCTCGTTACTATTGCCTCTTATAGAAGAGAAGAATGTTCGAAAAGTCTTTGGATAGTTGATAATGGCTGGCAGGCAATACTTATCTTGATTCTTCTCACAATTAATAAAAAATAGTTTCATGTGGTGTGGGACCTAAATTAAAAATTAATTTATTAATTTTCGTATTATTTGTTAAACATAAGTGGGGTACCATTTAATATGTAATTAATTACAATGTTCATTTATTGCTTGCCAGAAAAGCAACGCATGTTGCTATGTGCTTCAATTAATGGAATTTTGTAGTTCGGTTTTATTTTTCTTTTGGTAAAGACTGAATAAAATAATTTAGTAACGAACATACTAAACGTGGAAATTTTTTGTCCAAGCGTGTGAATAGAAATAATTTGGTAGGTAGCAAAGGATCGAATTTTCGTCGAGAATCGTCGATAATTAATCCCAAAAATGTGGATCTGGTTTAAAACTCGGATCCACTTTTTTTTTTTTTTTAAACGGACCCGGAACTATCCGGGTCCGGAAAAACCCGGACCTGGAACTATCCGGGTCCGGATAAAGTCGGAACAGGATAGATCCGGTTCCGGTATATTTAAAAAAATAATAAAAAAAAAGCTCGCGTGGGATCTGAGCTGTTGGATCAAATCCATCAACGGCTCAGATCATAGAGCCGTTGGGGAGGGGACAACTTTTCCCTTTTTGCGGCAAAAGTACCTGCCACGCGTCAGGTTTTGGAGCCGTTGGGGAGGCAACGGCTATATTGCCTCGGGGTCCCCAAAAATGACCGTTGGGGCTTTATTACACCATCTTTCTCGAATTCCTTCACATTTTTTCCTATAAATACCTCATCCCACTCTCATTTTTTTCACACAACATCTTCTCTTCATCTCAAACTCTCCCAAACTCTCTCAAGCTCTCAAATTTCCGATTTTAGTCTATAGTTTAGCTACTTTATATTTATTTAAATACTATCTATTTTTAGTTTAATACATTGTTTAGGTATTTTAGTTGTTATTGGTTTAGTTTATTTAGTTGTTATTATTATTAGTATTAGGTATTTATTTTAGTTGTTATTATTAGTGTTATATAGTTTTAATCTAGCTTAATTTATCGTTAATATTAGATTAATTTATCGTTAATATGTCGAGTGACAACAACCGTTCTCGAGGACGTCCCGATGTCCGAGGAAAAGGACGGGCTACTATTCCGTCGCCGAGGTCGATTAATAGCGGGACGGCTTTTAGTCAACATAATTATAATGTCGGTTTTATGAATCAACACAATGTTCCACTTCCCGGTTCTTCCAGCCAACCGTTACCGGCACATCCTCAATATGTTGCCGGTGGCGTCGGGCCGAACCAACAATTGTTATTTTCTCAAGGTCACGGCGGTGTTTTTACTAACTTACTCAATTATCAAGGTACAAATATTCCGGAATGGCAAAGCCTTAGCAACGAGCAACAATATCAAGCACAATACCAACATCAAGCGAATCAAGCCCACGAAAGCGAGGTAAAAATCGAGTTTAATTTGTGATATTAATTTGTTAGATAATAAATTAAAATATTAATTTTTGTGATAAATATTAATTTGTAAGTGTTGTTGTCACGTCTCTTGAAAGTCTTAGTATGCTCTGTGGTTGCGGTTCCGACTGATCTTCCACATCAGAAACGAATTTTTTGAGATTTTTTGTTGGTTAATAATCATTTAATCATATTAGTTTAATTTGTTTAATTAGTTAATAATCATTTAATCATACTAGTTTAATAATCATATTAGTTTAATTAGTTAGTTAATTAATTAATCACACGTCTCTTGAAAGTCTTAGTATGCTCTGTGGTTGCGGTTCCGACTGATCTTCCACATCAGAAACGAATTTCTTGAGATTTTTTGTTGGTTAATAATCATTTAATCATATTAGTTTAATTTGTTTAATTAGTTAATAATCATTTAATCATACTAGTTTAATAATCATATTAGTTTAATTAGTTAGTTAATTAATTAATCACACGTCTCTTGAAAGTCTTAGTATGCTCTGTGGTTGCGGTTCCGACTGATCTTCCACATCAGAAACGAATTTCTTGAGATTTAAATAATCAATTAATCATATTAGCTTAATTAAACTTTAAATAGTTACTTAAATAAGTTAAAAAAAATTAAAAAAGGTAATTTGTATGTGTGGTGATAATTATGAAGTTCTTATTGGATTGGTGTCTTAGAAAGATTGGTTTTTAAATAAGGTTTGCTTTGCAATCTCCTCCAAGCTAGCCTGGGAACCTCGGGGAGTTCTGTCTAGAAAATCTTGGGCCTAAAGTGAGATCATAGCATTCTTTCCAGTCGATCTGGCCTTGGAACCTCGGGGAGTTCCATCTAAAAGAGCTTGATAATCATTTTCACACATAAAAAATACCATTTTTAATTTTGTTAACTTTTTTAATTAACTATATGAAATTCAATTAAATTAATATGATTAATATTAATATTTAATCCATGTTAAATTAATATTGTTAAATTAATATTAATATTCCATTATTATTTTTAGGAAAATAGGTCGAGGAACCAATCCAACGACGTCGACCTCGACCCCGATGATGATGAGGACGACGATGCGGATGACCCGAATCAAGGCGATGACGCCGACGTCGCCGAGGAGGAGGAGGTTCCTGGAGGCAGAGGTCTGCCCCCGCATCCGCCGCCGAGGAAGCGAAAGAAATTAACGGGTTTGGTGTGGCAGAACGACTTCCGGGCCGAGTATAGATACAACTTCTCCACCGGTTTGGAAGATAGGTACGGAATTTGCGTCCACTGCGGCAAAGAATTCAAGGCCCATCCGAAGAGCAACGGCAACTCCCGCCTACAAAAGCACGCCGAGCGGTGCAAAAGGTTACAGCGGGAGAAAGAGGTAAGTCGTCTATCCGATGAAATATATAGGAAAGTTGTGGCTGAGTGGGTTATACGTGATGGTATGCCTATATCGGCGCCCGAGGGCGAAGGTTTTAATAAAATGATGATGAAGTTGGCGCCGATAAACTATAGGGAAATCACGTATTATATAACCCACGAAACGATTCTAAAATTTTATGAAAAGCAAAGGGCCGATTTACATGAAATGTTCCAAAGATCTTCTTACAAATTTTCTTTAACGTCGGATTGTTGGAAAGGCCATGCTAATGATGATTATATTACCGTCGTAGCTAATTTTATTAATGATCAATGGAATATGGAAAAGCGCATTATAGGTTTTAAGCCGATGAGGGTTAGGCACACATCAGTAAACCTAGCCGAGGCTATCATAGAGGTTTTGTCGGATTGGAACCTCAAGGATAGAGTTGTTTCTATTACGTTGGATAACACTAGTGCGCATGCCGTGCCTTGGAAATAATGAAGGAAAGTTTGACCAATCTTAGGGATAGTCATTTTCATCAAAGGTGTGCATGTCATATTATTAACTTGATTGTTCAATCTGGTATGAGTGTTATTTCCGAAAGTATCGCGAAAATAAGGAACGTTATTATATATATCCGATCATCTACGCAGCGTACCGTTTCTTGGGAAGATTGTTGCAAGACTAACAGTTACAGGATTAGAACGTTTCAACCGGACATGCCAATCCGCTGGAACTCGACTTACATGATGTTGGATGCTGTCCTACCGTACAAGGAGCTTCTTACGAACTGGATCAACAGCCCGGAGCACGACTACCGCGAAGACATCACTGCAGAAGATTGGATAACCGCTATCCAATTCTAGGCTTTTCTTCACCTTTTTAATCAAATTACTATTGATTTATCTCACGTTTACTCACCCACGTCTCAAAGAGCTTTGCCCGCTGTTTTTTATATTTTGTGTCATTTTGAAACTGCAAAAAATAATCCTTTATTTGCCAATGTACTAACACCTATGATTTCAAAATTCCAGACTTATTGGAGTTCTGAAAGGCTTCCGTTTTTATATTGGGCCGCGGTTATCGTAGATCTGACGCTTAAACTTTCTCAATTGCAGGATGTCTTACAAGCGATGCAAGATATGACGGGGAGCCCTACATGACGGACAATTACTTCGACGCGGATCAAAAGATGAAGGAACTTTACCATGAGTACGAGTGAAGATTTACCGAGGCTGAAGATCAGATGGATGAAACGAATCCGCAACAACAACAAACTCATGTAATTTTTTATTATAAGTTTTAATTTCTTAATTTACCCATTTAAATTCTTAATTTACTCTAAATTTTAATTTATTAACACTCTAAATGTTTATTTTTTCTTTTCAATATAGGGCGGACGCGGGGCCGGTTCACCATACATGTACAATCACCGGTTATTCTACAACCTTACGTCCCTCGGGCAAGGCGGCGGCGTTACGTCTTCTTCACCGGGTTCACAAACAAGCGGAAGTTCGGGATCTCGTGTTCCTGGTCGACGTCGTCGTCGCAGATCCATCGACGAGTACGCCCGGTTCTGCAACCTTCCTCCAACACCGTGTCTGGATGAAGGCCTTGACATCCTTAAATGGTGGCACATGAACCAATCTGAGTATCCGGTTTTATCCATGTTAGCTCGGGACATTCTCACAATCCCGGTCTCAACGGTATCATCGGAGGCGGCGTTCTCATTGGCCAGAAGGTTGTTAGAGCCTCGTCGCAAGTCAACGGCGGCAAAAATGGTCGAGATCCTTATGCTTTCGAGAGATTGGATTATGGCCAACCAGCGACAACAAGAAAACAATATGGTAGACAAAGAAATGGCAAATTACTTTGCGAATATTCAAGTGTAATTCCTTTTTAGTTGTTCGTTTTTCTTGTTGTACTACGCCTTTGAAATTTTCTTTGACTTTGGACCTTTGGTTGTAGAAGTTGTAACTTGTATTGTTTTACAGTTGTACGTTCCTATCTGAATCCGAATCCGATCTTGAGTTTGTTTTGTTGAATAAAAATGCAATTTTATTTTTATTTTTAGTTGTATACTTTAATTTTTATTTAATTCATGTTTATTTATAAATAAATATTCAAACACATAAATAACTTAAGAATTTAAACTTTTATTATTTTTAAAACCGAACTTAGGAGTTAGGTCTAAATCTAATAAGTACCAAAATGTTGTATTTGAACAACTAAACAACATAAAGATTAAAGGGACTAAACATTAAATAAAATATTTTAAATTAAAAAAAAAAACCGGATCCGGGTTTATCCGGGATTTTTTTTATCCGGAACCGGATAAATCCGTGTCCGGGTTTTGGGCGGCAAAATTTTTTTGGTCCGACCGGTGGGCTTTTTGTTTCGGATTTTGGGGATTATAGATAATCGTCGATTATCGGTCTTGCCGGTAGTCATCGGCAAATATTCCATACTAACAGTTATCGTTTTATAACTTTTCCATCGAAAAGTTCAAAAATCGGCAAGAGTCGGCATAAACGATTATCGACAGAACGTGTGCTAATTTATGGAAAAATCAGGTACTTTTCCATTCATCACATTCTTTTCACTGATATTCCAATAGATGGCATAAGTTGCACGAGTTTTTATTTTTTCATTTTTAACACGAATTTGTTGAATTTTTTTTTGTTGATTTAGGAATATTAAGGACTCATAATGCTAGATCTATACGAATCAATCGTTTTTTGTTTGATACATACTCATTTAGACGATTTTATGTTATTTTGCAATAGTTCAAATGAGAAGGTTTATGTTCATATGAGTTTATGTTTAGATTTGAGTAAAGATTAGAACTTTATCATCTTTTGGTTTGTTTTTTTGAATTCTTATGATTATTTTAGGATGAAAACATGTTTTGATAACTTATTTTTGAATTATTTTGTTAGATTTAGGTGATTTTTATATTTCTAAGCATGATTGGCAAAAGTATACAAAGTTTTGATTTTATGAATTTACAAGAAATTTACTTATTTTGAATGATTACTTAATGTTATGGGGTTCAAAATATTGTAGTTAATTACAAATATGAATGTTTGAGGTCTTGAATTTTCAGATTACACTATTTTTTTCTTCGGTTTTTACTCTTTATTGTGGTAAAAGTCAATGAATTCATATTTTTTAATTTTGTAAGTATTTTTATTTATTTTTTTATGTTTTCATTCATTAAAGATTTATTGAAATATTAATATGAAATTTTGGTATAATTTTAATGCAGATTTGAGCTTAATTCAAATTTTTCTGTAATTACGGCTAAAGTCTTATAAGTTCATCTTTTGTGATTTGTGACGTAATCTATTCATATTTCTTGTTGTTTTCCTTCATTAAATATTTTTTGAAATAAAAATATGAGATTTTGGTGTAATTTAATTGCATATTTGAGCTTATTTCTAAATTTGCCTTAATTGCGGCAAAAGTATTAGAAGTTCATATTTTGCAATTTGTGAGGTAATCTATTCATTTTTCTTAATGCTTTATTTAATTAAATATTTTTTGAATAACAATATGATATTTTTGTGTAATTTAATTTCATATTTGAGGTTAATCCAATTTTATCTTTAATTACGGCAAAAGTCTTGGAAGTTTGTATTTTCCGATTTTTGAGAAAATTTGTAGATTTTGTTGCTGATTGCTTTCATTAAATATTTATGAAAATAATAATATGAGATTTTGGTGCAATTTATTTTTTCATTTGAGGTAAAACTGCTTTTTGCGGCAAAAGTACCTAAAGTTTGTATATTGTGTTTTTGAATTAATCTAGTCCCTTGTCTTGCTAGTTAGGTCCCAAATGAGTAGAGACAATCTTGTGAGGGAGAATTGCACTCCTATCGGGGATCCGAGCAATAACTCGGGATTCAAATGCAATTATTGCGGCAAATAAATTAATGGTGGCGGATTTACTAGAATGACGAAGCATTTGAGTGTATGACTTGCGATGAAATTATATGTGATGGTGTATGACTATATTTACATATGTTTGTGTATGATATTATTTATTGAGTACTAATCAGTAGTGAATTGATATTATGACATGCTTTTATTTTTGGTATTTTTAACACACAATTTAAAATTTGGGCAAATATAAACATAGAAATATTTTATAAGTTTTCCATCGAAAAGTATCAAAAAGTGTCGATAATCCTCGAAATGTGTCGGTAACGATAAGCTACAGTGTTATAAGTTTTCCGTTGATTAATCGGTAAGCAATCGATAAATCCGTCGAAAACGGCAACCGATTTATCGGCAAATTCGACAGTTTGTCCATTGGTAGGTAGTTTTATTTATTTAATTTTAAATATTTCCACATTAATAACACCAAATTTGTAAGTTGACAATAGTTGTTCAAGGCAAAAAGCATTCACCATCAGGGGCTCTTTTAATTTTTATTTAGTACAATTTGTTAATTTTATAAACTTTGATTAAAGATAATATTGTTGTTTTTGCTTCAAAAACTATTTCAATTTGTTTCTGATCATTATGGTGATAAAGAAATTTATATTCCATTTATGTCAAATAAAAGTAACATCATCAACCACCAGTCAATTTGTTTTTTTATATAATAAAAAATATATATATTAATTATGGTCATTTTACAAACTATTCCTAGAATAAAACTATTCAATAAACTAGACAATTACGGTCATCTCAGGCACGGCCTTATACATTAAGATGTAATTATACAATAAATTATTATAATCAAACGCGACGAACTGTGTATGACGATCACTCGGCGACTTGTACAAGGTAACAACAAAGATTGTGTTCAAAATTTTAAAACATGCTAGTTTGCATGATAATTTTTTAAAAGACACCATTCAAATACTAGTTCGCCGTAACAAGGTAATAGTCATCATTTAGTGATTACACAATGGGCGCTTGGTGGATTTTTAGACAAAATGGTCATTAAAGCAAACTCGTCGCTTTACTATAAGGTTCTTACTTTTATTCGACCGAATTCGACCGTTTTGACTTTCAAAACATCACTATATTTGATTTTGAGTTCTAGTATATTTTTTTTCATTATCTATTTATATAGTTGTTTTTGTTCGATGTTTTATTGTTTGTGATCCTTCTTTTTTTGTTTTTAGTTCTTCGTTTCTTATTCTTCGGATCTAAAAAATATGTTGAAAAAGTTTTATCTTTTTTTTTTTGTATGCATTTAAAATAAATTTGAAATCTATCGTGCAAACTTTCGACGACGGGCCGGGAGCTTTATAGTTTATATGCCCTTTTGAAGCATCATGTATGTAAATCATATTTTTGTACTAAAGGATACTGTAGTTGAATAACTTGAATCACAAGTCACAATACTTGATTCAGTCATTAAACCCACTAATTTAGCAAGTAAAGCACATGAAGAAAAAGAAAATCTTATGTGGCTTAGCATTAATCACCGACACCGCTTGAGTCATTCACTCATTAATTATGATTAATTAAAGTATTAAACCAAGTTATAGAAACAATTAAGAAAAAACGTTATCATACAAGGGCGTGACAAATACAACCGATGCGTCCTATCAAGTTCTATTATTAATTAAATAAAGAGCTTATAATAATATATGTAAAATACAAAATGTCAACATTATAATCTATATTGAAACGCGGTCCTACCAAATTAATTGCTTTAATTCAAGCGATCGGAGCCGTTGAATGAATGATAATCGATGATTTGGGAAAGGCAAGTGACACTATAATTGTATCTTTTTGTTCATTTATGTGGAAGAAAGTGAAATGACTTGAAAAAAGTTAGCTAAATGCTGCGAATTTACGTTGTGTTTTTGTGCCCAATTTGGACCGAATCATATCATCTAAGTTTGAAAAAATGTGTTTAATGTGTGGGGTGTATTTATTTAAGGTGTGGCCTACTCTTGATTTTTTCAATCAGAGCTGTTGGTCGGTTCTTTGTCATGGCTCCACGCTCTAGATTTCTATTTAAATGCGACAATAGATTCTATGACAGTGAATGCTTCAATTTTCATACGATTTAAATATAATATTTAAAATTAAAATCAGATGGTAAGAACCGAAAATAATACGTTATTGAACAAAATGCAACGCAACGTTTTAACGTCTCGTGGCATGTCGGTGTGTCATGCCACGTCATATGACATGCTGAACTGGCATGAAAGGTCGTCTCACTTCATGTGATTACAGTACTTTTTTTTTTATTATTATTCAACTGCAGTGATAGTATTTATACGTAAATACTTATATTTGAACTTTGACAACAAATATACTTAACGTTTTTATTACTCCGTTTATTTTTTCTCTCTTAACTATTGTGATTTGAAAATAGTAAATCCCGATTCAAAGCACGTAGATTCCAGTTTATATTGATAGTTTACTAGTCCAAGCTAAGAAATAGTAAAATACCGATTACCGGTTTCTAATAAGAGTTTTTATTTTTTATTTTTAAAAATCCAAAATCGCCAGGTAAAATTAACAAATCTCTTATTCCGAGTCCATATTTTATCTGTATTCCAAAACACTGAACATATGTTTGTGCTTTTTTGTGTCACCTTTTAGCACATAGTGTGAAATTTGGAGAAGTATTCATCAACTATGGCGAGTCTAAGTTAGTATTTCTTAAGACATCTCATGCTTTTGCAGGTGCCACAATAACCTTACAATCGAATCCTTCAAATATTTGGTCCTTGACTTTCTATAAATTCTGTACGAATATTGGCCCCATAGGAATAAATACCTAATCATGTTATATATAGGCCGCCGAACTGATGATAATGATTAATGATCATGGATCAAAAATCAAATAATATTAACTTGACTTAATCACAATATTTAGTATTTACCATTGACAATAGAGCTGGGGCTGGCGACCAAAATGGACACGTCGCGACGCTCGCGACGGGGAGGAGGAATTCGCGACGGGGAGGTGAAAATCGCAATGATTCGCGATGGGGTTCCGTCGTCGCGATTTCTCTCTCCCTCCCGCCCACTCTCTCTCTCTCTCACTCACACACTCGCTCTCTCTGTCTGTCTCGCTCAACGTCGCGATGATCGCGACCCTCGACACCACGACGCATCGCGACGTCAGTGTTGGCGATTTCCGGCGATTCCGTCGCGACGTCGCCAGCCCCAGCTCTAATTGACAAAATAAGGCACAAATACTCCAATTTATATAGTGAGGGTGGACAAACTATTGCCAAGTTCTGTGCCCCTTACAAAAGGCGGACGTGAAAATCCATCTACCATATTTAAAATATATATATATATATATATATAATTAGACATAAAAAAATGGGTGCACATCGATTTATCGGGGAGAACGAGATTCGCATGTCTTGTTCATCGCCCTAGAAAGAGCAACTTACCATTTCGGGCACGAGCGAACAAACTGAACTCAACTTCAAACAAAATGCTAAAAAAGTACTGTAAATAAAAATAATATTTGTGGAAAAACACCACGAAGTGTCTCGTAATACAATGCATATTCTAAATTTCATTTTATTTTGGCTAAAGTTTCAAACGACCACAAAATGATTCTGCCATAAAAAATTTGGAACTTACGACAAAATAATTTATTTTTTCCAAACCTTTTGCTTTGAAAAAAATAAAAAATAAAATATACCGCATACAATACTACGTCGTATTTTTGCCACAAATATCCTTTGATAAAATACACAAAGGGTTAATGACGGCAAAAATACCCAAAGTTTGGTCAAAAAACCCCTTGTGTACCCAAAGTTTAAAAGTGGTGGCAAAAATACCCAAAGTCATATTTGGGGAGTTGACCACTCCATTCTCGTAACGCCGTTAACTTACCTGTTAATTCTGGCCACATGGACAAATTTGTTTTGTTAAGTGTAATCATTAGGGGTTCAATTAGTTGTGTTAAATAGTATTAGTTAGGGGTTTAATTCCTTATTTTTTCGTAAACGAGGCTGATGTGGGCTCGTTCACGTGGCAAAAATTATTATGTCAGCAACCAACGTTTTTCCACGTGGCCAGAGTTAACGGGAAAGTTAACGGCGTTACGAGAATGGAGTGGTCAACTCCCCAAATGCGACTTGGGATATTTTTGCCACCATTTTTAAACTTTGGGTACACGAGAGGTTCTTTGACCAAACTTTGGGTATTTTTGCCGTCATTAACCCAATTTTCTTAAACTACTCCAATTTTCAAAACAAAATCCCAATAATGAGAATATTCAAGGCCAAAATTCATGGTGGCTTTGATCACAAAAGCCCATGGACGAAGCCCATTCGGTCGGTTTGCTGAAACGACGTCGTATCGGACCAAAGTAGCAGATCGGCTTCTCTCTGTGAATTTTCTTGTGCAAAAAGTTCAATGTCGTTTTTGGTCATTTCTTTCTTTCTGCACACTCTAACACAGAGTCAAGCCTGAGAGAACGAAGCCCTAAATCCACACCCAAGAAGAAGAAGAAGAAGACGAAGTAGAGATCATGAGTCGCGGAAGTGGAGGTGGATACGATCGTCACATCACGATCTTCTCTCCCGAAGGCCGTCTCTTTCAAGTCGGTATGTTTGGAAACATCGATCTAGTTCTGAGAATATTTGCTGTTTTATGATGATTTTTAGTGGTCTGAACCATCTGTGTCTGCGAGTATTTCGAATCTCCGATTGTGATTGACCGATTTGCTTTCGGGGGAGCTACGAAATGATTGATTTCGGATCTCATTTTCAGACTGTATTTTTTTTTCTCCGAATTTTGTGAGTGTTCTCGGTTAAGCTAGCAGCTCGAGAGTGATTCAGGTTTAGGTTTGGAATGGAATGAAATCAGTATGAATTGCTCGCAAACTTCACATTTCATTTGATAGAAGACTATTGAGTGATATCAGGCTTATGCTAAGAAGTGTGTGGGTTATTTAGTCATTGATCTTCTTTATGAATGTGTAGAGTATGCTTTCAAGGCCGTTAAGGCCTCCGGGATTACCTCGATAGGCGTAAAGGGAAAGGATTCAGTCTGCGTCGTGACTCAGAAGAAGGTTCCGGTAAGTATTCGTCAATCTCGATTGGTCGTTTTGACCCACGGGTGTAGAAGAATCCTTGGTTTTGACGCGTTTTTTTTTTGTATTGTAAATCCTCGCAGGACAAACTTTTGGATCAAACAAGTGTGACACATCTTTTCCCTATCACAAAGTACCTTGGGTTGCTTGCAACTGGGATGACAGGTTCTCAATTTTACTCCTTAATTTAATGCTTAAAGCTGTTGATTTGTCTCTTGAATCTTGATACTAGAAATTTATGATTTTATCCAAATTAGAACCCATTAATGCCCTTGTAATGATTTTGTGCTAAATTGTTTTTGATGGAATATTCATAATATTATCAATCTCATTTTCCATCGGTTTGTATCATACTCTTGCTTGTTGCTTTGCAGCTGATGCAAGGACCCTTGTTCAACAAGCGAGAAATGAAGCTGCTGAATTTCGCTTCACATATGGTTATGAAATGCCTGCCGATGTATTGGCTAAGTGGTAACTAATTATTATGCCTTAGTAGTTTTTTTTTTCCTTCTAAGGAAGCATTTTTTTTTTTGTACTCATCCTCTCGAAAATATGTGTAAATTTATCTATAGACTATCTCTCTTTAATACATTTTGCTTAAACAGTTGGACTAAAAATAGTAGATGGAAAATTGCATTTCTTCACTTGAATGAATAAGTGGAAAAGCTTGACAAACCAAAGATTTGCTTGATTTTGAATCAATCCTATGGGTTGATTAGGGATTTAACCTTTTTTTGTTTACTGTTCTTGACCATAGGATCGCTGACAAATCACAGGTCTATACTCAGCACGCTTATATGAGACCACTTGGTGTAGGTTGGTGCCTCTATATATTACGGCAGCAAACTGTTACCTATTATTGTAACAAAACATTATATACATATGTGTGTCAGTGTACGTGTATATATATTCTTCGTATTTTTAACTTTTGGAATTTATCGTCTTCTTCAGTTGCGATGGTATTGGGGATTGACGACGAGTTCGGTCCTCGTCTGTTTAAGTGTGATCCAGCTGGCCATTTCTTTGGTCACAAGGTACCTCGTCTCAGTAGTGTAATTGCAAATTTGTGAAATTTATCTAAACCTCATTACTGAGAGTTTCAGTATGATATATTTTAGGCCACCAGCGCGGGATTGAAAGAACAGGAGGCTATCAACTTCCTGGAGAAGAAAATGAAGAACGATCCTGCTTTTACCTATGAGGAAACCGTGCAGGTTTGCCTTGTTCTTCGTTCGTTACTTGGATTTAAACTTACAAACAGTGGTTTAACTTTTAACGTACATATACAGAAAGACGCACTAATACGCACATGTTCTTTAATAGCTCGAGGTTTCGGCTACATTTTTTGTATACTAGTATTAGGCAATATATATTACGAAAATTTATATTAACAGAAGAATCACATTGCCTTATTTTTCTCCAGACTGCAATTTCTGCATTGCAATCCGTTCTACAAGAGGATTTCAAGGCCAACGAGATCGAGGTATTTCATCCAGTGTTCTCTGGTACATATGTTGTCGTAAGATTAGGAAACAGAAATGAAATATTAATTTACGCCAAAATTGGACATTATTTAGAAACTTTAAGTCTCATGTCATGTTTCGGTAAGGACTTCCATTTAGATTGTAAGTTTGGCCTCATTCCTACTATGTTGAAATTCATATCATACCAAAAACACTTTTATTCGTATAGTACAAGAACAAAATAGTGTTGCCATATCCATCCACATTAATCGATACTCAAAACTATATGGTCAGTTAAAGTTTTTCGAAACAGAAACTAGGATTAAATGAGTAGGATTGTCTTTTTTTTTTTTTTGGTGATTGATTTATGATGTAAATTTGCAGGTGGGCGTGGTTAAGGGAGATAACCCAGTGTTCAGAGTGTTGTCCACCGAAGAAATTGACGAGCATTTGACTGCTATTAGCGAGCGTGATTGAGCTCGGCTCTCTGAATTCATCCCAAGTTTCACATGTTTATTTTGTGCTTCTAATGAATTTTTCAGAGCTGTTTGCTGGGATTATGTATTCTACTCTCCTCTATTTCAACTTTTTCATGAATTCTTAGCGGTTTTCCCTTAATGGTAACAATGACAGGGTTTATAAATAGCCGGTTGGGAGAGAAGGATTCTATTTATAATGAAAAATTACAGAAATCGTTATCCTTCGAAAAATATGCCTAACAATTATCATCTGTGGCGAAGTAGTTTAATTAATTTAAGCGAGATTAATTTGTAAAATGTTAAGAGTTTTTTTTTTTTTTTTTTATTAATTAATATTCTGCGAACGGGTATTTAAAATGAATAAATTATGTCTTATTTATTGAACTCTTACCTTGAAATATTCACTAGGGGTGTCAATTTTAATGAATATAATTTAAGGGAAGGACAAGTGACAGAAGTGCTACAAATCGACCGGAAGGGCAAGTGACAAGTACTATAAATAAATCAATAGAATATTTGTGGCAAAAATATCGTAAAGTATTTTTTATCTTTTGATTTTTTGAAATTTTTACCACGACAAAAATGAAAATTTGAACTTAAGGTATGTATTTTTTAGATTTTTTAAAACTTTTACCACGACAAAAATGAAAATTTGAACTTAAGGTATGTATTTTTTAGATTTTTTAAAACTTTTACCACGATAAATAAAATTTAGAAGCATATAAAAAAGTTATTTTGCCGCAAATATTCTTAAGCTTATTTTGACTTTGACTAATTGACTGTTACTTTGACTTGAAATTCACCGTTTTGTCTCATCCTTCTGGCCAAAGCATAATGCGTTATTGTATCCAAAAAAATAAATATAAAATCATGATGTCAGATCTCGACCTCGATGCTCGCGCCACGTCAGCTTCCCGAGGTCGGTCGTCCTACGTGTCCGTCGCCACGTGTCACCGCGTCGCACTATAAAGACTCGAGGCCGCGTCCGACGTGGCGTTTCGTTTCGTTTCGGTTCGAAGCTTCGGCATTAAGAGAAGAGAAGCAGAAAACAACAACGTAATTCGAGAAGACGAGAAGAACTCAGACTCCCCCAAATTCGATTTAGGGTTCTTCAATCAAGACCAAGATTTTCAATCCATTGATTTTGATCGTTTCTTTCAGAAACTGAGCTCTTCAGGTTCGGGTCCGTAACTTATCCCCATTTTTGGGTGTGAATTCCCTCAGCTTTCGCTCAAATATTCTCTGAATTTCTTGTTTCTAGGGTTTTGGATCGTCGAGCGATGCTGTTTCCTTTCCTTCTGTTCATATTGGCTTTTGATTTTGTTGATTAAAGAAATGAACTTTTATTTGTCTGATTCCAAACGAAGTTATACCGTTCGTACGCTATTTTTTTTTTTATTATTAATTATTGTATTTTGTGATTGTAATGTTTTGAGTTTTATTATTGATTCTTTACTGTAGTGAAGCTAATGGCGACGGCGACGATGGCTACAGCGGCCGGCGCTGCCGCACTGCTGTACTACACACTGAACCGTAAGTTGCAGTTGCGTGTCACTAGCGAAGACGACGAAGAGAACGACAGTAGTGTCCCGCTCAATCCCCATTCGGGGATCGACCGCGTTTCACATAGGTTGATTCAGGCACCGGCGACGTGGTTGGAGACGATATCGACTCTGTCGGAGACGTTGAGGTTCACGTATTCGGAGACCTTAGGGAAGTGGCCCATTGGGGATTTGGCTTTCGGGATTAACTTTCTGCTGAAGCGACAGGCAAGGAATTTATTCATTTATTTATTCTTATGGTTATTGTGAGAGAAATGTGTATATACGTTGGCCATGACCCAATAAAAATGTACGCCAATCGGTAATCACCAAAGAAGATGATTTCCGGAATCTTAGTTGCAATGAACGAGATAAACAAACGGTAGTTCCTTCTAGTACACGGCCAAAGCTTCCAACCTTAGGCGTCTAAAAGAATGAGTAGAGTTTCCTTATCCTTCGCTTATTGCTTAGTACGAAATTACCCGCACTTAAATGAAAACATAACCTAAATACATTAATAACGAACGACATACGTAAATATTAGTCCGCAGCTTGCCCTTCCTTCTATGAAACGTAATTAGTGCCGATGTTCAACTCTACTATATTGCTTTTCAGGGGCAATTACATGTTGGCAGTGTCTTTGGTGGAAAAGACAGTGAGGAATTGAAGGGACCTGAAATAGTAGCTGAACTCAAATACCTCTTAAGATTGCTGACACTTTGTTGGCACTTCTCCAAAAAGCCATTTCCAATGTTTCTAGAGGAGACGGGTTATTCCAACGAGAACGTCCTTCTTCAGGAACCGAAAGCAGGGGTAAGTTGTTGATATACATCCCGAGCAGTGATAAGTCTTGTCGTTTAGTGGTTTAAGTGTCATAAGCGAGTGAGTGTTGTTAAACGTTGTTTAGAGAGTTAGTCGAGTCAATGTCGTTAATTGAGCCCATTAGGTTGTAAGCTCTTTTCCCTATATAAGGGAGTTCATATTAATGAGAAGATTAGCCAAGAACCAGTCATAAGACTTAGTCTCTCAAGAGGAGAGATTAAGTTTTGTGAAGGTTGGCCTTTGTGTTCAATAGTGTTCATCGCGTGTTCGTGTGTGTTCGTTGTGTGCGTGTTCTTGATTCCGAGAGTGTCGATCTTGGATCGTAACAGTTGTCTAGGAATTCGAATGTTGTTTTGTTGTTTCGAATTGTAGTTTTTGTATACTTATCTTTATTTTCCCGCTCTTTTTCGACAGATTTTGAAGCCTGCTTTTACCGTTCTCATCGACCACGATGTTAAATGTCTTATCCTGCTAATTAGAGGAACTCATAGTATCAAGGACACTCTGACCGCCGCTACGGGAGCGGTGGTTCCGTTCCACCATAGTGTCGTACACGAGGGTGGAGTTACCGATTTGGTTCTGGGGTATGCGCATTGTGGGATGGTTGCAGCTGCTCGGTGGATTGCAAAACTTGCCACTCCTTGCATCGTTGAGGCGCTCGATAAAAATCCTACTTACAAACTCAAGGTAGTACGGCTTTAAATTGGGGGTGTTTCCCTATTTTTTTTTTCTTTTTTCGGGTAACTAAATATCGAATTTGATATGAGCAGATTGTGGGCCATTCTTTGGGTGGAGGTACAGCTGCGCTTCTGACATATATACTGCGAGAGAAGAAAGAGCTCTCGACAACTACGTCTGTTGCTTTTGCTCCGGGTTGGTTTTCTACACAGCATTAGCTATAATGTTTTGAGTTATGTCAGGCTGTGACATTCTAAGGGAGTATTGTATTATTGTATGTATCTCTGCAGCTGCGTGCATGACGTGGGACTTGGCGGAATCAGGCAGCGAGTTTATTACTTCAGTTATTAACGGAGCTGATCTGGTGCCAACTTTTTCAGCTGCCTCGGTCGATGATTTGCGCGTTGAGGTCACAACCGTTACCCTTTTTTTTGTTAGATTTTAATCACTTGGGTAATATCTGTTCTGTCATTATTAAGTAACGTATTTGCTACATATAGGTGACGGCTTCTGCTTGGATAAATGACCTAAGGAATCAGATTGAGCAGACAAGAATTCTTAGCACGGTCTATCGCTCTGCTTCGGCTATAGGTTCACGCCTTCCGTCGATGGCCACCGCCAAAGCCAAAGTGGCGGGAGCAGGTGCAATTTTGCGTCCAGTTTCCAGTGGTACACAGGTAACTGTTGTTTCCCCATCTAAGTATACCGGACCTCACATGATTCGATGCGATTACGGTTGTTCTAGTGTTAAATTTACTTTCGACTTCTTGACACAGATTGCCTTTTCAATACATGGTATGTTCCGAACGGTCTCTCAAATCAGAAAATGCACGCATAACCGCATTTAGGCCATTTTTTATTATATTTAGTTGAAAGCGAACGAATTTAAGTTATTTATGACCTTAAATTGAATCGCATTTATCTTGAACTTCCAACTTTAACGCATCTGGCTCGGTTTTATTAATTGTAATCTGATTTTAAAGGTGGTCATGAAGAGAGCCCACAGTATGGCTCAGGCAGCATGGAGACGACCCGGACTCCGGATGTCGTCGTGGTCTTGCATGGGTCCTCGCCAAAGAGCCGCAACCTCAACTACCGTCGAAACCACCGAATTCCCCGCATCATCCTCCAGGGCAGCTGGTTGGACCTCCGAGATAGAAAGTTCTGTTTCCAACGAAGCAGCACCTCTCCACGATGAGGGAGCAGAGATCAGCGACGGCGAAGACCCCACAGAACACGATGGACATCACGAGGATCAGTTGACCGAGGTCGAGCTGTGGCAGCAGCTCGAGCATGAACTCTACGAAGGCACAGAAGGTGACGAGGGTGATGACGTGGCGAAGGAAATCAGGGAAGAGGAGGAAGCCGCCGCTGCCATGGTGGAAGCTCAAGACAGCCGGCCCGGGAATGGCTCTCCGGATGTAAAGGAAGCGCACAGGTTTTTCCCGGCCGGGAAGATCATGCACATCGTTGTCTTTCCTCCCAATAGTGACGCGGATTCCGAAAGCGAGTCTGGGCCGCCGGAAGAGCCTAGGGTCGGGATTTTCCTCACACAGCGGTCGCTGTACAGTAAATTAAGGTTGTCGCAGAGCATGATCAGCGATCACTTGATGCCGGTTCACAGAAGAAATATCGAGAAGCTTATCGAGCAGCTCGAGGAGGAAGAAGGGGCTTCGGCGGAAGAGGCGGTGTTATAGGGGTATATCTTGTAGATACAGTGATTAGCCCAAAATTTATAATAGGATTGTACAAAGAATTCGTGCGTTGTGTTGACGCAGGAATTAGAGGTTTCAAAGCTATATTAACTTGGTAACTGTATAATCCAAGTGTTTCAAGTGTTGTTTACCAGAGAGATTTTGAAGCGATTTCTGTTGAAATCTCTGGTATTAGAATCATAATTCACGGGAGAAAAATAAAAAGTTTAAGTCAGAGATATATCTATCGATACATTTTATTTTTTGAAGTGTCGGGTATTAAAAAAGTGGCACTTTAGTCGCGTATTCATCATTTTCTTTTGTATCAAAATTTCTTACAAAATTTATTGTCAAAGCCAATATAAGACATATATGGACTGAAGTTTTTATCTTTAATTTTGATTCAAATACGTGTTTCTTGCCCGAGAAGCGATACTAATTTTATCGGATATTTTCTATGAATAATGTAAACGGACGGAAACGACGTTGTATATATATATCTTCGGTTTCACACTTCTCGATCTCAGTGAATTATTTCACTGGCTCGATTTATTTTGTTTTCATCGTTGTTTTGCCCGTATTATGCAATTTATACGTTAAAACGCATTTCAAAATAGAAATAAGTTCCGATTTATAATCAATTTGCCGAGCAGAATAATGGAATCAAATAGGCTGTGACAAGTTGGTTTGTTTATATTTGAAGCCTCAAATGTTTGGAGAAGCCATATGATACAAAAATGGCTATCTTCTCCCAGATTCTAATCCCTTGATTGAATTTGACTGGCTCCAGATAAAGTGTTGTTTCCATGATGAGACCCCAAAATCATTTTTTCCATGCTAAAATACATGTCGTTTTCATCAACTTGCTCTTCCTAATAGTAGCTCCTAGATAGCTTTACTAATCAAGAGGGTTAGAAACTCGGATCGGAAATCACTTTTACATATTTTTTTAACACGATCCCGATTTTATTGTTTCTTTCAGAATTTCAAAATCGGGAATTAGATCAGGCCGTGTCAAAACGAGTGTGCCTGGTTTTTACAATAGTTTTGTAATTATTTATTTTTAAGTGAAAATACATATTTTTAAAATCTGAACTATAATTAAAAATAAAAATAAATCAGGCCGGGACCGGGCCAAAACCTTCCCCCTACTACTAATTCTAAACATCATTAGGTGATAATCCACTTGATAAGCTTAAACTAATCACCATATTCTCCACCAAAGTATTCTCTTCAATCAATTTAGTAGGATCTTCCCAACTTGCTGTTTTTTCATTGTCCCGAAGGAATTTTCATGTCATGTGATCTGATCATTGAATATTGATCAGACCCTAAGATTGTGCCTCACGTGCGAGGGACCCACACGTGTCATCTTCACAAGCCAAGCCCATACTACTTTGCAGCTTCATTGTCCAGCGTTTGATGCTGCATTTATGTTCTCGTACGCATATGCATTTTTTTAAGATATGTTGCACAAGAAATTTAGAACACCGGCTATTCGAATCAAAACTATAAATCGATGCTCGTCAAATTCAAAAATACATTGATAAGTATTTTGTATAATACAAATGATATTATTTTGAGAAACGGATTAAAAGTTGAAAATGAAATTCAAAAATACATATGAAATGCTGTATTTCTACAACCATATGCACCTCTTTGTTCTTCAGATCCTATTAAACAGAAAAATTAAGTGATTCCCGAGACGCAAGAGACACCCACTTTAAATCTTGATTCGCCTCCTCTATATGCTTATACTTAAAGTTCATTAGGCGATAAACTCTCCAGATATAACGGGGCGATTTGTAGCACTTTAAAGTCCGTTGGTGAAGTGAAATTTCTTGAACTTCATTGGAAAGCATAGAAACTTTGCTCCACGATAAAGAGACCAGTGACGGAACTAAATGGAGGTCATAGGGGACCATGGCCCCTTATTAAATTTAATTTTATTAAATAGTATACTAAGTGATTGACAAAAAAAAAATATGTTGAACTAAGATTAATATATAGTAAATGCCCCCCTATAAACGTTAATACATGTTTTTCAGATGATTTTTTTTCCGGCCCCCTTATTTTAAATTTCTAGTTCCGTCCCTGAAAGAGACGATGGGATGCGGAAAAAAATTGAATTTACATAGGGAAAACCGAATAGAAAATTCCATAAGAAAGAGATATACATACTTATGCAATTAATGAAGGGTCCAACTAAGATTGATTTATAAGCTCATGCTCAGACACAAAACTATGAGTTTAAACGTGAAATCCTTAAATAAATATAGTTAAATTAGAAGTGTACTACAAACTACAAAGGAGCAATAATTAAACAGTGAAATCAATATTATTATAAAGACAATCATAAAAGCATATCCACTAGTCATGATAAAGTGGCAAATATCAAATTGGAGTTCCACATCGAATCCTATTTTGCAGTGCAAATGCTCCATCAACTTTTATCTACTATTGATTATTGTGAGGATTACTGGGTTCAGTTCTATCTCAAAAACGGTAAAAGTAAATTGATACGGACATATTTTTTTTTTTACTTTACTTTGTTCGATATTTATCTACTTCAAGGTTTGTAGATTGTCGATAAAGATTTATTACACACTCGAACAAATTAGGTTTACATTTCAATTTTTTCAAAAATAAACGATAAACAATAGTGTCACATCAATGTTATAAAAAGGCGAGAAACTCCGACTTCTAAGACATCACTACGGTTAGTTACTAAGTTAATCGATCGTGGTCGTTAGATCTTTGCCATCTTGTTCGGCGTGAATTAAGCTACAAATCTTTAGTTAGATGGTTTAGTGGCCAACTCCACTTGTTAAACCAATTAATTTGAGACATATACTTCTATAATTATTAAATTGATTTGGCTTCAACCATGTCCATGTGATATAACAGGTCTAGAGATATCATATTACAAAGTTGATCGATACTCGGTCACTTGGCCATGATGTGATATACCAATTTTGGACTCATTGACAACAACTCTTGCCATTCGAAGAAGGGTCTATTCCTCACAAAACAGCCGAGGGTAAAAATGGGAGAAAAATATAATCACCCAATTATAAGTAACATGTGTGATTTTGTTTTATTATTAGCCCCTTTGGTAATAAATTAATATATAAATGTCAATCAAGGCATATGACTTTATGGGACACAACTTTGTGTATTGCAATTGGCCAATTTCAAGTGCATTAATATCAATGCAATAAACCAAAAAGTTTTGACTATTACTGATGTTAAATTTCAAAGATGAAAGTGTATAATAGTGATGATATATAATTGGAAATGGAAAGAAAAAGAAAAAAAAAGCTTTATAATTTTTGAAACTAAGCACTCTTCCAAAAGGGAATAAAAATGGAAGATTTAAGATTGTGCAAATCACACCCAAAAAACTTGGTATGTCCCAAAAGGAAAAGGATCACCGTGTCTCTACGTGATTGTAGCCAAATATATAAAAAGCTCTTTGATAAGCTTTATTTTTTCCCTCAATAAAACAAGAAGACAATTTGCTGAGGACATAGCACCCTAAAATAAAATACTCAATCTCTTCCTCTCTAGCTACTAATCATTTGGTTTTCCTTTTTGGTCCACCACTAGGCTTTGCTATTTCATTTATTAAAGATTAGGAATGATGTTCCGATTTTACAAATATGCCGATAGTTTATAAATATATTAATATGTAAATTTAAAAAATTCACACTGATTCTGTATTTTACCGATTAAATTTTACGGGTATACCAATAATTGACGTGTATTTCATAAAGTTAGTATGTTTTCTATCATATAAATTATAATAATAGTTCATAAATAATAATATTTGAATAAGTATATAACAATTAATCCTGTTTCGAGAGCCGATAATAAATTAAAACAAATGTTGTTTTAATGTTCAAAATGAGGAATTTTGACTATAAAAAAAAACATTTTCACTAAAAAACCATCGATAACGAGTATTTCATTGATTTTACGAATTTTTTTCTTCTATAAATTACAGATACCCGTGAACATTTATAAGACAAAATTTTGCGGGCACGCTCTTGACCAATCCACGGTTGCAGTGCGAATTCCGAACATTGATAAATAGGAATACAAAAAAAATAATGTTAAATAAAAAAGGAAATTCCCATAGTTACGCTGCATAGTTATATAAATGCATTAATACATCCTTTTCGAGTAGTAATTAAAGTGATGCCCTTTTCTTCATGTTGGAAGCAATAATTGATACTAAAGAAACATATAATTATCGCCACTTGCATTGGTAATGTTTGCCACGTAGGAAGTAATTATGGTGCCACGTCACATTTTTATTCTAGTCAATCACCACGTCACACTGGCTTTCTTGATTAAACAAGTATGAACGCAAAGTGGCACATAAATAAAGGGGTGGTTAGTTATATTAATTGAGTCCCCACAAATAAACCACTAGATAATTATTGACTATTGTCCTATAAAGTAAAAACATTAAAAAATAATTAAAAGACACTAAATGTAACTAATGCCTTCTTATATATTTTTAAAAAAGTTAAAATTTTACGTGTATCGCGATTATATGTATATAAAAATCACAGCTGAAATAAGAAATTCTTCTATTTGTTTTTGTTTCTTTTTCAACACACCCAATTTCAATTCTATCAAATGTTACTAGAAGTACAAACCAACACATACATACGAAGATCACTGTCTTTTTGAGTAAAAGATCGAGATTCAACATTTAGTAAATTTGAGTAAAAGAGTCGTGACGAGACTCGAAATTCAGCAATGTGAACTCAAATCTTAATTATATTATAATACTAAAAAAAAAAACATAAACAACAAACAAGAGGTACAAATTGGTATTAGAAGAGAGATCTAGTTGAACTTATAGACGATGGGCACGTTGATGAGTCATACATGTTTTGAAGATGGCATACAAAGATAAAACAATTGGGGAGCAACACATATGCCATTGATGGAAAATGAAAGCAACAATTCAGCCATAAATGAGTTTGTCATTTAATTGAGAAGCTGGCTAGGTATGGCAAACTGCAAGTCTCTTTCACAATCGATATGGGCTATATACATATACACACATGTATAAATATCGAGGTTTTAAATGCCTGTACCGACGTTGTTTCACTCCCCCTATTTTATGGGCATACCGCATGTCGACGAAAATATCGACGGGAAAGTCGGAAAAAATGGCATACCGCATGCCGGAAATATCGCATAAATTTCATGGGCATGCCGACGAAAATATCGACGGAAATTAAAGTCAGAAAATAATTTTGATTTTTTGATAATTTTTTTTATATAGATTCAAAATTACTTATATAACCATAAGACATAAATAACTGAAAAACACACTAATAATAAGACATCATATTGATAAGTTATAGTTGTATTTATATAAAACTTATACTTATAACTTATAGAAAATATAAATACGGTTACAATTAAAATAAGACATTATATTGTAAGGTTATAGTTGTTCATGGGCATGCCGCAACTCTAAAAAACGGGTGTGCCGTAAGCATACCAGGAATTTAAAACCATTATATACACACACACAACAAACGGAGTGATATATATACACAATATATTACACATATATAATAATTGTGATAAAACAAAAGTACCCAAACAATTACCAATTGAGGCAGTAAGCATTCAAAGTGAAAAATAACAAAAAAAAACCTAAAGTCAACAAATATGAGGCGACATATGTTCGTCTATTTTTTTTTAAAATTTTATAACAAAGATAGGCCAGTTTCTTAGCATAGTGCTATTAAATTATACTTAAGATACACAGTTTTGTGCTCGTTTAGTTATCTAGCATCTTCTATCGTTTGAACTAAACTACAAAATAAAAATTAGATGAAAAATGTTTTTAACTTTATATTTATTGACTTAATACTTTTATTGCTATTTTTTTTTCACTTTTAATCCCTATAATCTCAATTAGTCAAAGTTTGAATACTTATATGCAATCTTTAATTATTTATATATATACATACATTTTCCTTTTAGATATAGCTAGGTTTGGCAATGCTCGCTGCTCGGTCCATTATTCATTAACTTCGATATTACTTCCCTGAAGTATCAATCTGCATAATAATATTGACTATGACTCGCTTATTTATTAAATGGGATCGTATCGCTAAGGAATCGCCAGCAAGGTATATCCTCGTGCTTGACAAAAAATAATGGCTCGTGGGGTCCACGAAAATCATATATTGCGTGACAAGCACTGTTAGGTAACATAACATATCAAACGAAACACAATTATTAAAGGTGTGATAATATGTGAATTGGCATTTTTTGTTAGAGGTCATGTCATGCAGAATTCAGCTTTTATCAATTAAATAAATGTGGTGAGAAATGTAGTAATCTCACACATATTTCCTTGTTTTAACCATAAGCTAGTCAGCTTTCACACTTGCAACACACACACACACACACACACACACACACATATATATATATATATATATATATATATATATATATATATATATTAGAGGATGTGAAATTGGCACGCATTTTTCACATATTGTTTTTCAGCAATTAATTAAAGAAGGTTGCGAGAGATTACTCATGACTCTAAGAATTATAAATAGTGATAATGTTGTTTTAAAAATATAGCATATGAACTTTGCGTATTGTTTTGTGTCGTAGAGTTAAACTCCTATATAGTCTTCAAGGAATATAATCCAAATAGATAGTATTAGTATATATTGGAGCTTATAGTAGTATACATTGGGTTTCAATTACTCAATCTATAATTTTTAAATAGAAAGAAGAATCAAATGAGAGAAATATTTCTCTACTTTTAGCTTGTGAGTAGAGAAAGATATTTTAAACCAATTTTGTGGAACTGTTAAGAAACCGGTTAAGAAAATAAACACGGGTGCATATTAGACATATTTAAAAGATTACTTTGTGTTTTTCAGTTAAAGCTTTTTTTTTTAATTATTATTTGTAATATTTTAATGTTTGAGAATTGCAAATTTCAACAATTCATATTATTGTCGATATCATTAGCGAGAGATCGATTAATTAAATTGAGACGGATTTACTAGGTGTAATATCCGGCTATTTGGTAGATAAATTAAACAGTATAGTACAATCCACTTCATCATATCATAATACTTTCTTCATTTCGTGTATAGCCACGTATCCTAAAAAATAATTGAATTTATTTTTTGATCAATAAAATAACATGTAAACAGACGTTTAGTTATAGCTCAATTGATAAGTATGCCCTTTAAATAACTCGTTTGTTCACACCTGGAAAAAAAAATAAAAAAAATCTACACGGCTCAACTGCCTTCCAAATTATATATAATTATCCCACGTTTAAATCACCCACTAAATATCTCACTTTCTAAACTTCTAATTTTACAGATAGATCTTCCAATTTTGTGAGTATTAGAATAAGAAAAAATAAATCAAACGTTAAATACGTTTCTATAGTTAACGAACATATTTCATCAATGGATATAAACCGAAAGAAACGATAAAACCATCCAAAATTATTTCATACTATATATTAATATCATTTTAGAAAATGTAAATTGAAGTGCAATATATACTTATGTATAGCATATTATTATATAAAATGTACATCAAAATGTAATATTTACTTATACATATCCAACACTCATTAAGGATCGGTAAACACGTAAACTTTAATCAGTATAAACTTTCTCGACAAATTCGTTGTATTTACTTTAGTAGACCCCCATCGATACCTTTTCAGTATACAACACTCGAACCGTCGAGAATAAACCTCGGAATCTCTAATCGGTATATCATTACTATTTCTCCTTTCATTTTCATTTTCATTGATCTTATATAAATTAACCATTTCACCTATCACGTATGTGCTAAAAATAGACGACTTGCAAACTTCATTACTTTCTTGCGCGCCAAGAAACACAAATAGGGTATAGAGATGTAATAGAAACCAAATAAAACAGTGATAATTTAATTATTAATTTCTATTTATATTACATTGTTTTACAATAAAATGGATTGTCAACTAAAATGAAATGTGTAGAAAAAATGCAGTGTTGACAATTTCACACACTAATGGAAAAAAGCCATTCGATTCACACCTTATTATAATTCTAATATTTTATTATAGTAACGAAAGCATCCCAGAAAAAGCAGAATCTTACACGTTTGGACTTCCACGTGGCGTCCACCCATTCGCCCCGAAATTTCCAAAGGGGGCGAAAAAAAAACCCTACGAAACCAGCAAATCCACGATAATGCTTAGCTGGCAATCGCCATGATCAACGGCCAGAATTCGCTGACAGCAAGCGCTGCTGACGTGGAATATACTTAGTCCACCCCTTAAAGCCTCAATCATTGGGTGTCTCTCTGTCTTAAAATAAATAAATAAATAATAACAACGCTTTCTCTCTCTAGAAGCTGCTTCTCTCTCTCTCTCTACAGCCATTGATATACGCTCGAGTTGGCAGATTTTGTGGAGGAGAAGCGAAAAACAAAATCGACCCATTTTTATTCGCTCGAAAATAGGATTTGGGTTCCTCGAGAATTACTTAATCGCTCAGAGGAGGAGAAGAAGAAGAAGAAAGATCACTGTCTGAGAAGCGTTCTTGAATATCGAAGCCTTTTCTTTTGCTATCTGTTCTCTGAAATGGTTTTGATGAGTGGGATTTTCGCTGCCGAAGAAGACAACAAGGTCGTCGAAGGCGAGTGGGAGAAGGAGAGATAGCGAACCAGAAGCTTCACAGAAGCCAAGTTTCGCAGAAGGAGAACGCAGAATCAAACCAGAGAGAGAAAGAGAGAGGATTTGATTCCACTTCTCCATCTGCTTCTGCTGGTAATTTTCTTCATTGTTATATATATATATATATATGTATGTATGTATGTATAAATGTATGGTTGCTTCTCTGGTTTCATGGAGCTAAGAAGCTCTCTAAGCACAAACCTTAATAGCCACAAAATAGTTTACCAGTTTCGTGTCGTTTCCGTAAATCGATTCTGAAGCTATATTCATTTCTTCGTTTATTCACGAAGATAATCTAAAGAGAGACCTTTGGATCTTTGCAGGGTAATTGGCAATGTCTGCGACGATACTAAGTGACCCGATGAGCCTCGCGCAGCAGGCGGTGGTGCCGCCGGCCCAGGCGGCAGAGATCGAGTCGGCCACGTGCGAGTGCTGCGGCCTCACGGAGGAGTGCACGCCGCCGTACATCGAGCGCATCCGCGAGCGCTACCTCGGCCGGTGGATCTGCGGGCTGTGCGGCGAGGCCATCAAGGACGAGATCGTGCGGTCCAAGCGGCTGCTCAGCACCGAGGAGGCCATGGCAAAGCATATGAGCTTCTTCTCCGCCTTCAAGTCCCCGCCCGACCCGGCCGTGCACCTCATCGCCGCCATGAGGCAGATCCTGCGCCGCAGCCTCGACTCCCCGCGAGCGCTGCGCTCGACCCCCGGCAGCCCCGCGGCCAAGATCGTCGACACCTCCTCGCTCGCGCGTTCGGAGAGCTGCTTCTCCGCCTTGCCGGGACTAGAGTGAAAAGAAAATTGGGAATGGGGGGTTTATTGATAAAAAAAAAAAAGAAGGAATAAGACGTGGGTGGTGAATAGTGGGGGGGTCAAGGGTTAGTGATGGTTGGACACTTGGATTGTAGTTTGTATGAGTAGCGAAGATCAATACACAAACTTTTTTTTTTCTTTACTTAATTAGTATAATTTTTTTAAATGATTAATGAATAAAATTAGCATCTAATTGAACTGTAAATAGTGATCTAGATTTGGGGGCTTATTGAGAGAGAGAGAGGAAAAAAAATAGAACTGAAAAGAACAAAAAAGAACTGTATATAATACCGATCTAGATTTATCTATTGAATTGTACATTCAATTGGTATAGTGGTATTTCTAAAGAAATCAAGAAGTAGTTGGTGTGTTTAGAGGTGATATTCTTTTGGAGAAGTGCAATTGTTAAGATAATATTCTAGATATGAAATTGAAAAAATAAAAATAGAAGAGTAAAAGATGATACTTGAAGTTAATAGTGGTTTGATTTCGGTGTGAGAGGTACGTCTATTTGAGTACTATCTCTCAATCTTATAAGCTCTTTTTGTTTCTCGCGCTCGGAAAAACAAAAATAATGTCAAAGTGTAACAAAAATAAGGCAAGCCCAAAAATAAATGTCAAATATTAAAAGTAGCATTATCACTCAACTCAACAACATGTGTTACTACATACTACTCTCGTCCAGAAATGTGACATGTCAGTGTTGTAGTTGTACATACATTGAATGAAAAATATTGCCATACAAGTATGAACTGTCAATTTTTTCACTACACTTGAGGTTACACTTTCATGCCCTACTTGCTCGATATCCAAGCAAAAGATCCTTAGGGCGAGGCAAAAGAAATTGCAAATTGTTCACTAGAAGTTTGTGGAAATGAGATAAAATAGCAAATTTTTTTAAATTTTTTTTTGGAATTTATATGAGTTTATGTACTTGTATAAGATTGAGACAAAATATTGCAGACTGTCACAACCATGTCACGACACAAGTAGCAAAAACTAGATCTTGGTGAAGGCATGTGACAAGTGTGATTTGATCAGTGCTTGGAATTCAGTACATATGATTGGTGCCAAAAATTAAATGCGAAAAGGTGTATGAAAGTTAAAAAAGACAAGAAGATTGTTTAGAAAAGTGAGCCTTTGCCATTTACATTCATGTGAATGGGAATAAAGGGTAAATCGATATGGCAATGAATGTGATTGCTTAATATAGGGGTGACAAACTGAAATTGGTAAAAAATTGAAAAAACAAAAACAAAAAAACTAGGGATAGCTTTCACAAGATTCTTTTGACATAACTTATGCTCAGTTACTAAATATTCGGACAAAATATTTATCTTTATTTTTGTATTAATTCCTATATATGCTCCTAACCTTACATTTATGTGCTTATGAAAGGGTGCCATGTATAAAAAATCTAATTTTTTGTTTAGTACACTACTGATAATAACTTGACAGAAAAATTTGTATAGGAATAAAATAAAAAGTCCTTATTTAAAATAAAAATACAACTTCAAAACTTCAATATAAATTTGTACCCAATAAAATAAAATTACAAAATTAAATAAAAGAAAGAGCAAAAAGTGTGTAGGTGTAAAACGACAAGTACAATCAAAGGCACGAGAATCTGTGGATCATCACTGCCACATAGGGCTGTTTAGCTCAGTTGTCAATCCAAAAAACGACAATAAGTTTGGTCACTCATGTCAAGGAGTGGGACCCACCAAGCTGGCTAAGCTCGATTGAGATTTATACTAAGATTTGGGACCACATATGTTCTAATAAAATTGTAGCAAATTAATCATTATATAGTTTGTTGATTGTGTGAATATTTATTTAATTCGGTATGTAAAGTTACATATAATATATATATTTGTTACAAGTAGACCTTATAAAGGAGTGCTTTATAATATTTATATATATTTTTAGCAACCGGAAATTAGGACTACGTGTGAAATATTTGACAGCCCACAAAAATATGAAAGATAGAATAATGTTTTTGAGAGGAATAATATGTTAAATGTATGAGAAAGAAGATGCCATTGACAACCTTTTTAAATGTAGCCGAACTTACTCATGTATCATTTTATATTTGGGTTTAAATTGCCAGGCATTTCATGCCATTGTTGATCTGGTCAAGGTGAAAGATGTATAATATAACACGTAAACTTAATTCGTAGGACCAAACTAGTAATTACTAATTATTAATCATGAGGTCATCTCTGGAAATTATGATCTCTTTTCTTGAATGTGTTCGGTTCGGTTCCTAGTTTTGCCATGCCATTGTGAACGATATAATGTAATAGGCGGGTTAGTGACCTTTTTGAATTAGGATTTTTATATAGTCGAAGTTTGAGTTAGCTATCATTTATTTTCGTACGAGAGCAAACGTAGATACAATACAAGCAGTAGCGAAGCTAACTTTTTTTTTTTTTTTTTTTTTCAAACGAGTGGAGCACTAATTTTTTCTTTGAAAAAAAAAATCATTTTTTTTATTACAAAAACGATACCTTGCGAATTAGAACACTCGATCACTGATGAAATCGACGTCGAGCGAACTAGAAAGTGAGATCCGACGCAGAGCGGCGGCTGAAGTTCTGGAGAGGTTTAGATGTGCCGGAAAAATGTGTTTGGAAGCCAAACGAAGAATTTTAAAAAATAAGACAGATATAGTTTTTGGACTCGGGAGAGACAAAATATGCATATGCATGTTTGAATTTAGGAGTAGCGGCAACGTGATTGAAATTAGTTGGATTACTCTATTAAGTTGTAAAATTAATTTATTATATTAACTTTTGTTAAAATATTAATATCAAAAAATAAAAAGTCTCGAAGGCCACGTAGCTCTCCTCAGCCCATTGTCCCTTCGCCTCTGGGTACAAGTCAATAGGAGTGGTCTCAACCCTCAATTTTTCATTTTTTTCTTCTTCTAAGTTTTATCTCAAATTTTTATATTTTTAATTCTTAATTTTTGTTCTTCGTCGATCTATTAATCTCAAAGTATAACAATTCGCCCTTTAAGATATGTTCGTCGCTTAAGATTCATATATTGGTTTCGACTTTGTTTCTATATTCTTTTTCCTTTCCATCATTTGACCGGATTCTTTTCTTATGTCTATGATTTTCTTTTTAAATTAAATATTTACTTAAAATTTTAGTGTCAATTTTATTTTCTTCCAATCCATTATAGGTTTAAGTTTATGGTTTCTGGAGTTGACCCAAAATACTTGAGTCATCGTCTCCAGCTAGACGAAAAGGAGATGAATAACGACTTGTGATTATAAATTTATGGTCTTTTTCCTTTGCATCGGGAGATATTTCTCATGCTTCTAGACTCTTCTTCTCCAATAATTCAACTTGTTTAGTTTAGTCCCATTTAATTAATACTTTTATATACATAATAATATAATAATAGGATAATACTCTGATTTGTATCTTCCACAGTTGTCTTATTCAATATTTAATCGCTCTTGGTTGTGCATTGGGAGACACGTGTAACTAGTGATCTTCTTCTCTTTCTTCATTGTAAAAAATATGAATCTAATCCTTTAAAAAAATATGTATTTAATTCATTGAAGGTTATGATATTTCTAATGAGCTGTTCATGACTCTTTTTGGACGTACTAATCTCTTTATGCTAATTTATTGGAGCATTGGGTAAAAAATAAACAGTAAATTACACGTGATTTATCTTATTTAAGCCGTATTTATGTTCCCTCAAAAAAAAAAAAAAAACCGTATTTATGTCTTTCATATTATGAGTATAGCAAATAAGCTATGTAGAAAGATCTTTCACTGATTTTCTCTTCATTTTTACTTGTACGTCGTTTTTCAAATTACTTCAGAAAATAATATTTGCATCATAAATATTACATTTTTTTTTGTGAGATGCAATAATGATCAAATACACCCAAAACCTTGCCTTGAAACCCTAATATATATTTGATGTGAAGTTTTTGGATTCTTGAGACATTTGGGATTTTGTTCAATTCTCAAAGGCTATCACCTGAATATTTTCATTGTTTCTTTCGTATTTTTCTGTCGTTTAGGAACTATAGTGATCGTCGTTTTTCTTATGGCCTTGTGTTGTATTGCATGGGTTAATCCCGCACTCTTGCTCAAATCAAAATCTAATCAATTATAATGTAACGACGATCCATAGATTAAGAGATGGAAGCTAGCCCAACCGATCTGTAGCGTTGCGATTGAGCGGAGGAAGCGTGACCCCGTGTTTTACGAGGAGTCGGACTAGTGTGACGCTGCCATGCAAAGCAGAGTTAAATACACGTGATTAATCTTATTTAAGCCGTATTTATGTCTTTCATATTACGAGTATAGCAAATAAGCTATGTAGAAACAGCTTCCACTGAATAATTTCTCTTCATTTTATGTCTGTCGTTTTTCAAATTACTTCATAAAATAATATTTGCGTCATAAATATTGCATTTTTGTATAAAGTGCACCGGCATATTTTTAATTACTCAAAACAATATTGAACTCCAATTTTGTCCATGCCCGTTATAATATGTTACACGAGGAATACGTGTACGTAGTACGTTTAAGATTAAACTATTATAATACCAATTCTTCAACATTTTTATTAAAAGACAAATGAACCTATTTATGGCAAATATTTAAATCTAACCTAAAAATGTAATTCTTGGTTCCACCACTCAACGAAATTAGACATCGATACTTATATTTTTTTTTTTGTGGCTTCTGAGAACTACAGCCGCCAAAATAATAATAATAATAATAAGAATGCATAATCACACTTAACAGAAAATTTAATACATATTAATAACCACGCCGTTGAATATTGTCTACTATTTCGGGTTAATTTTGTTTCAATTCGTTTCTTATGCATTCACCATTTCGTTGTCGTTTCTCCGAAATCTTGCATCATTTTTAAATTTTTATTGTCGTTTCCAAGCCTACATCATATTTCTTAGCTGCCTTGTTTTTGTTGTCGGTTACTCTCGGTACTGGGTTGGGCTGACTTATTCCATTGTTTTTGGGTCGACTTTATAATAAAAATATTTCAAAACCCGATCGGTCTCGCCATGGTTTCCAATTTTAATGTTTAAGTGTAGGACCAAAGCCAGAAAATGTTATGAGTGTGGGCGAAAAATAACATAACGTAATTTTTAAAATAATATAGAATATAGAAGCGTGCAACATAATGATATATATTGCATTACAATTGTCGTCTACGATTTTTATCAATAAAAATAATTCATTATAATCTCGTCATCGATACAATAAAACATATCCTTCTTAACATATCATATAAAATATTATTTAACAATTAATCTCAATTCTATTACGTATTTATTTGCACAAAATCTACAAAATATAATTGTTAGAAATATTAACACTACGAGTACATGTATGAAGAAGAAAATTTGATAGTTTTAGAAATAGAAATACCTATCGATTTGATGAAGGTCTGAGATCTTCCACCGAGCTATATCTTCTGTAAGAATGAAGGTTAAGAGATCGTACCGAGTCACGTCTAGGACGCTTTCCTTAAAGCGATTCGCCTCCTCTACCGGACTGCGTCACTTCTTAGGATAAAACGGCGCAACCGTTGTCTCCGCAACGGCGAACCAAACTCGCAAATACCTCAACCCAGGTATATATATATATATATATATATATATATATATATATATATATATACATAAATAGAGTGATTTTGAGCTTCGCACGGAGTGAAAACGGAATGCAAAGCTCGGAGAGAGTATCTGGGAAGTTCGAAAAATAGGTTTTTCGTGGTGTGTCGAAACAAAGCCGAGGAGCTTCAATTTATAGATGTAAAATGAGATTGTGCATTTATTCAAAACCGTTTCAGCATTGATTTTCATTCAAATCATATTCAGAACGTTTTCTGAACCATTGTATTTATTTTGAGATGAATGTTCTATACGTTTTTGAAATTTGACTGTTTTCATAGTGATACGTTTTTATCACTCTTGATTGTCACTAATTGCAACTTTTAATTTCAGTTACATAACATTTTTTCCTACAATAATAACTAAATATTTTGCTTATTTATCCATAATTAATTATATAAGAGAATTTTTAATTATAACAATAATATTCACCCATTAAATTACTATTATTAAAATAATATCTCAAAGTTTTAGATAATTATCTCATACTTAATTCTTAAAAAAAATAGTGAATTATATATATATATATATATATTTTATAAAAATTGTTGAATACTTAGTCAACGTATGATAAATAAACTTTTTGAATAACATGAATATGGAATAGTTTAATGATGTATTTGTTAAAATATTTTTTTTACTAATGGAGAATTTAATAATGTGAGATCGATTGAAATATATATTAATTATGACGGATAGTGTTTCTTTTTAACTTTCTAGTAATTTTTTTCTTATAGATTTATCATTTGAAAATACAAAATGATGAAAAAATGCATGTTTATATGCTTATAGTGGGAATTGAACCTTGGAGCTCCTATCAAAAACATAACCTTAGAACCTTATACCTCCTATTAAAAATAATAGACTCGGAATCTCGGATTGAGTGGGGGCGGCCGATCCCGCTCGGCCCAATGTAAATTCGCTCATGTTTAAGAGGACTTTACCAAATTAAAACAGGGCTGGGAAAAAGTCAAAAGCCCCTTGGCCCCAGTCCCACCCATAACTATTGAGATGATTTAACAAACCATTTCATTAAATGATGGGATATTAGTGGCATAATAAGTGTTTGAAAAATCAACGTTAAAGACTTATTCTATGTTTTATCTGGACAAAATACCAATATCTTTTCTCTCATGTATAAGACAAGTACCAAAAAAATTTTGAAAACGTACTTGTTGTATACATGAGAGAAAAGTATTAGTATTTTGTCTGGGTAAAACAAAAAATTAAAACTTATTGTTAGTTTTTGAAAAATATTTAGTATTTGTGCCACTCTTATTATGTTTATGATGTGGTATTTTATGCCAATTTTTTCTGTTCGTCTACTTCCACAGCACTTTCATGTCGTTGTAGTAATCATGTCGTTTTTTAGTTACCTGTCGTTTATTGATTTTGTCATTTTCAATTTTACTAATGTTTTTGAGTTCCATACAAGTTGGTAAGTCTAAAATGCCATCACGTGTATAGCATGCATATTAAAGTCACGAGTGACGACAAACAAACTAGATCGCAGAGCTAACTTAATTTTTAAATTCTTCATAACTTATTTTAGGAATATTTACGGCAAAAGTACTACAAAGTATCTTCTTGTAAGGGTAAATTGCGGCAATAATGCACAACCTTTGGTCAACAGGGGTTTTAGGTACCCAATCTTTCAAAGTGTTGGCAAAAATGCACAACCTGCTTTGACCGTGAAATTTGGTGGTTCTTCTGGTAAGGACGTTAACGATGCTGATGTGGGATCGTATTATTATCAAATGGATAGTCAATTGGGCAGGAGATGACAAGTTTAACATTAATTAACATAACCTAAACTGTGGTATATACCGCAATTTACCCTATTAAGTTATGTTAATTAATGTTACACTTGACACCTCCTGTCCAGTTGGCTATCCATTTGGCAATAACATGATGCCACATCAGCACAAGTTGGCATTATTAACAAAAGGACCAACGAATTTCACGGTCAACGCATGTTGTGCATTTTTGCCAACACTTTGAAAGGTTGCGGACCTAAAACCCCTGTTGACCAAAGGTTGTGCATTATTGCCGCAATTTACCCTTCTTGTAAACGGTATACGAATTTCATTTTTTTCGTGATAAAAGTTCTAGAAAACCAGAAACAGCCTTGCCGTAAGTTGCAAAAAAATAATTTATTGTGGAAAAATTCTAAGAAACCAAAAACGGTTTAGCCGTAAATATTCTAAATTTTATCTTATCGTGGCAAAAGCTCTAAAAAACCAAAAAAAAAAAAAACATTGCCATAAGTTCCAAAATTTATTTTTATTGTGACATTCCAAAAAATCAAAGCAGTGTCCTGCCATAAGTTCGAAATTTCTAACGACATAATCATTTTTTAGTTTTTTGGATTTTTTGCTACGACAAAAAATGAAATTTAAAATATTATGCGTACAAAAAGGTGTTTGTAGTACTTTTGTCGCAAATATCTCTGTACTTATTATTTTACTGACACTGATAAGTTAAATATTAAAAACTTTTGTCATTTAATAACCATTATAAATTAAAGTATGTTAATGTAAATCTGGCCACTGGAATTTGTCTTTGATCTTTCATAATCAATTATGAATTTTGGCGGCTGGATTTTATATTTAGTAGGAGTGTGACATCTAGTTTTGCCAATTCGGTTGTGTGTTCTAGCTAGGATTTTTTACATCTAATTTCCCAATTTATTTGTAGCTGGATTTCAAATGTAATGCTAGTTTTACAATGCTAAAAAAATTCTTATGTAACTATATTTTATACCTAATTCTTAATTTCTGGATAATTCGGCTGTAATTTAAGTTGGATTTGAAACCTAATGCCCTATTTCCACCGCCGGATACCTTAGTAACAGCTCGACTGTCAACACCCCGGAAAATGGTACATAACGACATGATAACTCTTGTTGTATTCGCCGTTGGAGAAAGATGTATCTCTTTCTTTTAAAGGTTTATGGAAAGAAAAATCTCAAGAAACTATCTATCTAATCTTTCAAAAATATGTAAGTTTACAATATGTAAAGAGGTACACATTTTCGTTCCATAGAGTTTGAACTCGTGACCTCTTGGGGAGGTGTGTAGTAGAGTTACCACTAGGCCAAACAAGCTTGACTTAAATAAGCACTTTATAACAGGCCGAACTGCGTCAAATTAATGCTTATTCTTGTTTACATTTCTGCCTACCCTTGCCCCCTTCAGTTTTCTACCAAAAATTGTCAAGTAAACTAACTAAAGAGTAATACACTAACTCTTTTTAATTTATTTATTTTCTTAAATTACAGTTAAACATCTATAAGTCAATATCGTTGTGATTGAATAATTTAATTATATTACTGAGATTATACAAACAATATTAATTACAGGAATTTATACGAAATATCCATTTTGTATAAACCATTATAAAAACTACTCAAAATTACTCATTTTACTATAATAAAAATTATTAATTTGTCGAGATTTTAGTTGAGTTAGAGATATTTATAATTAACCAAACTTGTTTGGCCTAGTGGTAACTTCACTGTATAACTCTCTAAGAGGTTACAATCTCATGGGACGCAAATGCGTGCTCTTTTTACAAATGTAAATAAATTTGCGTAATAGTGTCATCTGCTATTACTCTGAATATATCTAGTCATACGATAGTGCATTGTAATATTGGCAAATAGTATCACTACATTAAAAAAAAATATATATTTATAATTGGTTGTCACGTGAGCACGTCGTGCACATTATCATGTATTGTGATTTGTGAAAGTTCCACACTTATTGGTAGGTAAGGCATAATGGCATATCACATCGATCGACTCTTAAGTTATTTATAATATCCAATGATGAATACAGCATGGAGACCCAAACAAACCTCACCCATTGGCCATTTTTTCTCTATTTTCCCAACTTGCACCACCTAACTCTTTCCAACACGTAACACAAACCATCGTATTATTAGCAAAACAACAAACCACAAAAAAACGACAATATTCATAATACATACATACAAAAGTATTTACAGAGATGCTCCATAAGTTTTAGATGTCGTGCATTTTAACCCCTTGCTATTAGGTTTTTGGCATCATTTACTCCAAATTTTTTTAAACGTAAAAATACCGCCTCCTACATTTTAATAAAATAAGGACGAACCACAACATATAAACTAAAATTATATGAATATATAAAGTTAATTAAGAATTTTGTGAAACAATTGAAAAATAAAATCAGACAAAGATAACTAGGGATTGAGCGTGCATCAAGCTGTCTGGCCGTGAAAACTCGAGCACGCACACTTTCTCTAATTATTAGATTTTTTTCCGACGTTCAAATATTACTTAAAACGTTCAAATTTAAGCGTAAGCGGCATTGTTTTAGTAATTGAAGCCACTTTATTATCGTCTCACAATTTTTTTTGAAAAGTAAATTGACTAAAATTTTGCCTCCAAATAAATCATATAGTGCAAATAAGTTAATGATTCATTGTCTTCTGATGCCACAACTTCTCAAAAGACTAAGGAGCATTTTTGTTAATAAAACTGAATTAGAGGGGAAAGTGCATCAACTAGCAAAGTTAAGGGGGCATTTGGGCAATTACTTTAAAAACCAAAGATCAAAACTTGACCACTGAACTCTTAAGTCTTATCTATCCCGAAGACGATCTCTTCCCAACACAGGGAAGAAGAAGCCATGGCTTTCCTCAGAGCTCTGATCCTCCTCTTCTTCATCGTCTCCGCCACGGCATCGGATCAGCCCCAGACCTTCATCGTCCACGTGGCGCGATCCCACAAGCCTGCCCTCTTCGCCTCTCACCATGACTGGTACGCCTCCATCATCCGATCACTCCCTCCCTCCCCACGCGCCGCCACGCTCCTCTACGCCTACGCCAAGTCCGCCAATGGCTTCTCCGCCACCCTCTCACCGCCGCAGGCGGAGGCGCTTCGCCGCGCGCGCGGCGTCCTCTCCGTCGTCCCCGACCAGCCGCGCGCGCTCCACACCACGCGCACCTACCGCTTCATGGGCCTGGCCGACGCTGCCGGCCTCTGGCCCAACTCCGACTACGCCGAGGACGTCGTGATCGGCGTCTTGGATACCGGGATCTGGCCCGAGCGGAGGAGCTTCTCCGACGAGGGGCTATCTCCCGCGCCGGCGGGCTGGAAGGGGGTGTGCGAGGCGTCGAAGGATTTCCCGGCGTCGTCGTGCAATAATAAGATTATCGGGGCGAGGGTGTTTAACAAGGGGTACTTAGCGGCGCGTGGGAAGCCGATCGACGAGATGAAGGAGTCGGACTCGCCGAGGGACACCGAGGGGCACGGGACTCACACAGCGTCCACTGCCGGTGGAGCAGCAGTGGCGAATGCGAGTTTTTTCGGATACGCAGCGGGGGAAGCGAGAGGGATGGCGGCGAAGGCGCGGATCGCGGCGTACAAGATTTGCTGGAGCTCCGGCTGTTATGATTCCGACATTCTTGCAGCCATGGACCAGGCGATCTCGGACGGAGTACATGTCATCTCACTCTCCGTCGGTGCCAATGGGCATTCGCCGCCGTATGATCTCGACTCGATCGCTGTTGGGGCGTTTGGTGCCTCGCAGCATGGCGTCGTTGTGTCATGTTCGGCTGGAAATTCCGGGCCGGGAGAGTACACGGCCACCAACATTGCGCCCTGGATTCTCACCGTCGGTGCTTCCACCATCGACAGGGAATTCCCAGCCGATGTGGTCCTGGGGGACGGGAGGATCTTCGGCGGCGTGTCGCTCTACGCTGGGGAATCTATCGATGATTCCGCTGAGCTTCCGGTTGTTTACGCCGGGGACTGCGGGGACAGGTACTGCTACGTTGGGAATCTTGACGAAGCGAAAGTCGCGGGGAAGATCGTAGTATGTGACCGCGGGGGTAATGCGAGAGTGGAAAAGGGAAGCGCGGTGAAACTCGCCGGTGGCGTCGGCTTAATCCTCGCCAACACGGAGGACAGCGGCGAAGAGCTCATCGCAGATTCACATCTCATCCCGGCCACGATGGTTGGCCAGATCGCTGGCGATAAGATCAGAGCATACGTCAATTCAACTGCCAATCCGACGGCGTCGATCATCTTCCGTGGCACGGTTGTCGGCAGCTCCCCCGCAGCTCCGAAAGTCGCCGCCTTCTCGAGCCGCGGCCCGAGCTCCCTCACTGAAGAGATTCTCAAACCAGACGTGATTGCACCCGGAGTCAACATCCTCGCCGCATGGACCGGGTTCTCCTCCCCGACCGACTTGGAGATTGACCCGAGGCGCGTCGAGTTCAACATTATCTCCGGCACATCGATGTCCTGCCCTCACGTGAGCGGGATCGCCGCCCTGCTCCGCAAGGCCTACCCGAGCTGGTCGCCCGCTGCCATTAAGTCAGCGCTCATGACAACTGCGCGAACCGTGGACAACGCCGGAGAGACGTTCCGAGACCTCGCAACCGGGGCAGAGTCAACTCCTTTTATTCACGGGGCCGGACACGTCGACCCAAACGCGGCTCTGAACCCTGGATTGGTCTACGATCTGGACATCAGCGACTACGTGGCGTTCCTCTGCTCTATCGGCTACGACTCGCAGCGCATCTCAGTGTTCGTCCGAGAGCCAACAAGCTCCGACTTGTGCGGTAAAACAATCAACGGGGTCGAGGCACTGAACTACCCGTCATTCTCGGTCGTGTTCAACGGTGCGTCTGTGAAGTACCGGAGGGTTGTGAAGAACGTGGCAGCAAAAGTCGAGGCGGTTTACGTGGTGAAGGTAAGCGCGCCGGCAGGCGTGGCGATCAGCGTGGAGCCGAGCACGCTCGTGTTCAGCGGGGTGAATCGGACGCAGGCCTACGAGGTTACATTCTCGACGAGCGTTGACTACGACGAGTCGTCGCGATTCGGGTCCGTGGAGTGGAGCGACGGGGCTCATATCGTGCGAAGCCCCGTTGCTTTCAGGTGGAAAAAAGGCGCCACAGCTTCCATATGAGCAAGCTTCTACGCAGAGAAGCCTTTGTTTTCAGGGTTAAATTAGGAATAAAAACTGAACATGGAGTCTTGGCTCATCGCGGTCCGGATCATGTCGTTTAGATCTTCTTTGAACCTTGAATTTTCGGATGACATACAATCCAAGTTCAAGTGTTATCTTGTTGATTAATTTATAAGTTATCATTCAACATATTCAACGTTTAAATGGAAATGAGATACCGTTGGATGTCTCAAGAGAGAAGCTTAAGAATCTTAGAGCTCGGCGTCGGGCCGGGCTTGATTTTGTCCAAAAACCGCTCCATGTTGTTGAAGTATAATTCACTGAAATCGTTATGAAAGACTCGATACAAAAATGCAAATTATATAATTGAAGACTTATTCAACGAGGGTATTTTAGATGATCCATGTGTATTTTAGTGTTGTCTTAATTTTCGAATGTGAAGTTTGTAGCTAAGTTGATATTTTTGTAGTGCTTGTAGCGCGAAAAAAAGAGTAAGAAAGATAGTTGTAAGACTGATTATAATGAAGACGATTTGTAAGTGTCACGTGGACATACCTCTCACACTACGATCGAATCAATCAATTTTCTATATCCTTCTTTATTTCCGCTTTGTATTGATTTTGATTTTGTATATTATTTCTGGTTCTAACATACTTTGTAAAAAAAAAATTGGGATCGGGATGAGACAATCAAATCCTGATATCACCTTTCTTTTACCGATATAATTACCTAATTTATAACATTATTTTAAAGCCAAACCAGTCCGGTTTTGACTCAAACCATTTGTAGGAACTCATCAAACTCATAAATAATTAAAAAGAAAAACATTTTATATAACTTCATTCAATTACTCATGTTGATGTTGAAAAATGAATCAAACACTGTAGCGGCCCAAAGCTGGATATTGGGCCGGGCCCATCGCCGTTTGTTGACTTTCTTGGGCTAGATGCTTGACTCACTGTTCTTGAAGGATCTGGCGGATCGGACCCTCCGCTTACCGTTGGCCCAGAACCGGGTCCTCCAACTTCTTACCGCAAAGTCCTAAGACTCGGGATATAGGTCAGCGATCGCAGAGAACCAAAAACTCCATAGGGCAGGTCGACGATCGTGGGTGGAGCAATCGATGACTGGGAGAGGGGGTTATATATGATGATGTGATGCGAGACTCGTTGAGTGTGGTGAGGCTGCCTACGTACCCACTTGCAGCCAAGTGGGATCAAGTCATCTCGTAGTTCAAAGTAGACGTTGATGGAGCCGTTCTTGGGTTGGCCTGGGCAAGCCTGAAGCTAATTGTGGGGGAGTCGTTGATTCCTCCGGCGCCTTCTCTCTGGGGAGTCGGCGATTCCTCCGTTGAGCCGAGGGGCCAAAGGCGGAGACGAGAATCGGACAGTGCTCGAACCTTCTTCTGGGGAGTCGGCGATTCCTCTGGCACTTCCGCTCTAGCTAGCTCATCTGGTAGATCAGACCCTCCGCTTACCGTCTGACTGGGACACGGTCCTTCGACCCGTTACCACAAAGTCCTAAGATTCGGGATATAGGTCGATGACCGCTGAGAACCAGAACCTTCGTAGGGCAGGTCGGTGATCGTATCCTGATCGGACCCTCCGCTAACAGTCAGACCGGGACCGGGTCCTCCGACCCGTTACCACAAAGTCTCGGGACTCGGGATATAGGTCGGCGACCGCTGAGAACCAGAGCCTCCGTAGGGCAGATTGGCGATTGGGCACTTCCGCTCTTGCTAACACCTCAGTTCCGACCTTACTCGGGTATTCCTACGAGAATATTTATATATATATATATAAGAGAAAACAATGTTTATCGCTATATAGAGCATTTGTGTTGGAGTTACCATTTGAATGAATCGAGCTCTTATTTATAGGAGGGGCCGGGGGCCTAGGTGCAGTAAAATATTTTCATATTAGTCCTTCCGCACCGCGGCGCCGTGTAACAACCTGACAGGGCGCGAAACGTGCCTTGATGTCCCGTTACGGCACGGAGACGGTGCATTTTATCAATTAATATTTATTTTAATAATAAAATTTGTTTCAGCATTTTTTGTGCGTCTCGATTTTGAGATATGAGCCTCCGGATGGCATTTTTGGGCCACCTTAGATGTCTATTACTTGTTGGAGGGCTTTTTTAGATTTTCTTTCGTCTGAGCTCACTTTACAGAAAAAAAAGATTCTCTTTAACTTCCATGTGTCGTTTGTGCAACAATCAGGTGGATGATTCTAACCATATCTTTGTTCATTGTGACTTTGTGGGATCGGTTTGGACTGCGATTTCTAGTATTTTTCTTAAACCTATTAATATAGGAGGATCTCTAGCCTTGTTGCTCTCAGATGCCGCCTCTATTAATCTGAACCCCCAAGTTTTTGCACTTTGGAATGTTGCGATTATCTCGACAATTCGGCTAATTTGGCATACAAGAAATGCATGTCTGTTTGATGATGTGACTCCTAACATCCACATTTTTTTGAGGCATGTCTGGCGACTTATTAAGGAAGCAAGTTTCTTCAAATTGGGGACTGGAAGCACTTTGGAGAATCTCAGAATTCTGAAGACTTTCGGCATTAACATTCAGCCCAGAGAAGCTCCAAAAATCATTCCTGTTATATGGCGTTTTCCTCGTACAACGTGGTTAAAATGCAACACTGACGGTTCTTCTATGGGTATTCAGGGAGTGACAGGATCTGGAGACATTTTTAGAACTTCTCGTGGATTTCCTCATGGCTCGTTCTCTTTTCACATTGACTCCGCTTTTGGCTTACGAAGCTGAAGTGATGGCCTCAGTATTTGCGGTGGAAAAAGCTATGGAATTTCGTTGGGAGAACCTATGGCTCGAGTGCGATTCTACATATGTAGTTCAACTTTTTCAGAAGAAATTGATTTGGTCCCTTGGAGGTTACGTGCCCGCTGGTCCAAATGCATCTGCTTTGTGGAAGTCATCAACTTCAGTGTGTCTCATATCTTTCGGGAATGAAATAGAGTAGCCGATGCATTAGCTAGTTTTAGAGCTCAAAATTTGGGTAATCATTGGTGGCATTCGCACCTGGATTTTACTTCGTCTTTTGTAAACGATGACATTTGTTCGAGAGAGAATTTTAGATTTAGATAGTTCTCTTCTCTTTTGATTTGGGGTGTAATTTTAGACATTTTCATTTATGTTATTCCGAGCCCTGCTTCTTTCTTTGTGTTTCTTGGGTGCCAACATAGTTAGGATTCGAGTTCACTTAGCGAAATTTCGAGCCTCCATTTTTAATTAAATATATATATATATATATATATATAAAATAGTAAATCTTGGATTAAGATCAGAGTAGTTAACCAAGGATAGTGGACCGAGCAATGATTCATTCCGATTTCTTACAAAATTAAAAATAAAATAAAAAGTGAGGAAAAGATAGGCACTACAAACAAGTAAAACAAGCACATGGTAGAGTCACACCCCGCAATTTCATGCCTACTTGCCATTAATTAATCTATTATAATCTTTGATTCAAGATTTGATCAATAATATATTTTCATTAGAAAAGTGTGTGGTTTTATTATTTATTTAATCTAAAATTATAGTGATAGTCTTATGGTTCAAGAGCTCCCAATGAAAATAAATCAATTGTAACATGGAGGGAAAAAGATCTATTGCTTAAAGCTAAAAGCAATATATATGTCCACTGAATACTCCCAAGATATCATTTATTATTGATAGATAGTGTGATTTTATTAATTTATCGATTGATAACAATTTATCAATATTTTTGTTTATTTAATTTAGTTTATCGTTGTCTTTATTTATCAATTTTTTTTTATAAAATAATACTCTAACATATAATCTTATAATATTATCATAACTTCATAAGTACTCATATAAATTCTACAAATACACAACTAATTTTATAGAATAATTTGATATATAAATAAAATTAATTATAAAATAGTAATTTTTTGTATTTAATTTTTTAAATTATTATATTGTCATCAATTTTTTTTTAATTTATTGCCATAGACACTAAACTAATAATAACAAATAAACGATAAACCAACCATTTATCCATCGCTTTATATTTTGATAGCTTAAACCCTCGTCTCAAAAATTAAATAGACATAAGTTGAAATTCAGCTTCATGATTAGCACGTGTTTCATACAAAAATCAGAAGAACATCAAATGTTATGTTTTATAAGCATAATATACTAATTAAGTACCAATATGAGATGGACATATTTAAATCAACTTGTATTCGCAAAAAATTAATTATTGCAGAGAATCAAACCCATGCTCTACAGTACTGTAGATGTAGTGGCAAACACAATCATGTTTGATGCTCCAAAAGGATGAAATAAAACAGAATTATCGAAAAACAAAATTATTCGAAAAAAATAAACGGGACCTTGTGTAATATTAATAATTCTAAAGATAACGTTAAAAAATGTTATCAGTAAATCGTATTAATGTTCATTAAATTGTGCACAAGTTTTGTAAGTAATTAATTTCGAAAAAATTAGGAACGTCCTTAACTCTAAGATTCCTTCATCAGCCCCCCAACTTAGACTGCCATTCATTAATCAAATAAAATGAAGACAAAATCGCGGTAAAAGTATTCAAAATTTGACTAATTAATGCCGCAGGAGTTTATAATAAAAATATAACAATGAAAGCCTCAATATATTTATTCAATAATTATATTAACGCAACATAACTATATCTATTCAATAATTATACCAAAAGTTGCATAATAAATTAATCATCTTTGGGAAACAAATCTCCCCAATATATCGTGATCGTCCACGTTAATTCACACACAAACACACACATTAATACATTATATTATACTACATAGAACTACATATATATATAAGTCCTCTTTTCTCTCACATTTCTCACAACAATTCACAAACATATATCACTACTCATAATATTATTATTAATATATAATGGCCGTAGATCACGAGCTCCGCCAGCAAGGCACGGCCCTCCTGGACCCTAAGAGGCGACGCGGCGTCTCCTTGAGGCGGCGGAGGCTGCCCTCGATCCGCCTGGGTGGGAAGGGTCGGCGGGGTGTGGCGTCGGCGGTGGGGCTGCTGCGGAGGATCCAGATGCGATGGCTGAGGCTGCGCTACGCGCGCCTTCTGAGGAGGGTGACCGAGCTCTACCGCGACATGAAGAAGGATCTGGCCGTCGCCGGAGCCAGCCTCGACACATTCCAGAAGCGGGTTCTGATGGAGGCGTCCTTCGCCGTTCCCGTCATGGGGCTCGCCTTCTCAGGCTACCCCGGTGCGGCTGCGGGAACGGATCACCGGCCAAGGACTCTCGTCATGTAAAACTTGCGTACATCCTCTTTGTCATAAGGTGCTCTTTTTCTCATGTGAACTTATGTTCTTGTAATACAAAATATATATATATATATATATATATATATATATGAATGTTTACTCAGCTGATCTTTATTACTTATGTATACGTAGATCAGATGTTTCTCAAGTTTGTTCTTGAATGAATCTACGAGAACGAAACAAGTTGTATGTTTTTTTTAATCAGTAATTATTATGTGAAATGTGTAAATGCTTACAAATCGAAATAATAACGTAATTTGTTAGTAGCTTATGCGCGGAATATCGTTAAAAGGGAGCACCACATTTTCGCTGGAATCTAGAAACAGTAAATACTCTTCTCGGAAATAAAATCCGGAACTTGTAGTTCTGTTTTTGGATTTTCTAAAAAATGAAACGGAATCAAATAAAACTGGATCATCGTATCTTCGATTCAAATATCTAGAAAAATACGAAACCAAATAAAAATGGATCCCGATAAAGCTAAAACTGAAATTTTGTTCTGATTTTTTCCTCCGCAAATAGTCAAATCGGAAACAAACTTCTGATTTGATCATATTTACATGAAAAAATAAACAAAACGTTGCCGTTATGGATTCTCGAGGGGATTAACTGGGAAAACGTATACATGAACTTTCTGTCTTAATAGTTTGTTTGATTGAATATTTGAATTGTTATTTTTACCTTTTTTTTTTAATTCGTTAAAGATAAAGTTACATACTTACATTACATATGTAAGAGTGAGATTTGAACCCAAATATCTAAATGAATTGAATTCTCAAGTCAAAGAAAATGAAAGCCCTTATAGCAAAAGTCAACATTTCTTGTCCAATAAGTTTCACTAGGTAGCAACAATAGCATAGACACTAGTACTACCAGAGCTGCAATATTTGGTAAATTGGTATGAGCAGTTGAAAAATGAGATTAAATGTGCATCGCACATAATATGGTATTAAAATTTAAAACATTAAAATATTCACTTACTTTTTATTTTTTTATTTTTTATATTATTGTTGGTGAAAGATTGAAATATTCAATCAGTTTAACTCTATAATAACCAATACGCGGAAAGGTTATATTTTTATAATTAATTAATGTAAGTTAGGAATCAAAGCAATCTTTTATTATTTAAGTTAGAGAGAAGGCCATGAGATCGTATGTTTAGTACGACTGAATCTACCTATTGTATGGTTCCATTTACTATTGCTTGATTAATTGATTAATGAAGTATTATTTTTTTAAACCTCAATAATTGAAGCATCAAATTTCCAAAAAATTCCAAATAGATGTCTTCAGAATAGACATGATGAATATACCTAACCTAAATATTTCATATAATTACCATATGTTATTATGAAATATTCCGTACTCAAAATGCATGATGAAACTCCGCACAGTGAATTAAATTAACGGAAGACAGACTAGAAGTTTTAAGTGGGTCGGCCGGGCTAGACTCACATATCCCGCCTTGTCTAATATTTTTTTTTAATAAAAATTTCATTGGTTTTAGCATGTAAATGCCTCTACCCATTGACATTGTGGGTAGTGCTTTCAAACTTAGTGATTGTGGGCTCTCTGCTCGGTCTACTTGACACCTCCGGTCCGAGATAAATAGGGATATATAGTGGACGGTACGATCCAGCTAGGTCCCACCAAGCAACATTGAATTTGTCTATTTGTGACCTCATATCATGATCTCTAGGGATATGCATGCAATACTGTCCAAGTAACTAATTATCATTAACGTGATACATTTTTTATTCAATTAATTAGATGTATCGTTTCTTTATTTGCAAATTGATGTATTTAATAAATAGATTAGATACCCAAGTGGTCACTAATACCTGTCCTTTTTCTTTCTGGAAACCTGATAAAACCATGTGATTTCATGAATTTATAACTAATTGTCGCTTCATGGATCAATTATATATTATTAGTCACGTATCGTGAACCAAAGTTGTGAAGATACCCTTAATTAGTCTCTGGTCAATACGTATATTATCGCAAACTAAATTAATTAACACTTCTCGCCAGAAATAACACTTTCAGCAACGTGTTTTTGTGACGCTGAAAGTACTCCTCTGTGCCGCTAATTTAGTTTAAAGATGCTCAACAAATCGAGTTATATATTTAGACATGTTTAGTCGATTTTCGCTCTTGACCACAAAAAAATAAATAAAAAACCAGATTATAATTGTATATTGTCTAAACTAATAATATTGAGAGGATTCTCAGTAAGTTTTTTTTTTTTTTTTTATATAAAAATAATAAGTAGGTAAGGTCTTGACTCTTGAGTATTTTATTTAATGGTCAAAGGGATGACCGGCAAAAACTATATTTCCTGTTAGAATTGCCATTATTTTTTTTTTTTTGAAAGCAGAATTGCCATTACTAATGTCATACGAATTGAGGATATGACTTATATTAATTTCATGATTGAATAGTTATTTTATAAGACCAGGTCTCTGAGCTCATTGATTGACCAAAGTGTAATGAAACTTAGCAACTTAAAACAATATGGTTATTTTTCTAAGTAGGTGATTATGTAACATATTGTATATGGCATTAGTATATGCGTTTGCTTAACATATGATCACGAAAAAAATAGGCCACACTGTAAAAATTGTTGATCGAGGAAGCTTGTTATCACTTACAAATTACTATTGGCATGATGCGAGAATTTGGGTAAATTTTACTTTATTATCTACAAATCGTTTTTTTTTTTTTTTAAACAATGGCAAATATATAAATTTATATCTAAGATAAAAAAGAAAATTAAATGGGCTTTGATTCACAAAAAATGAGGTTGACTAGCTAGTAATTTTACTCAAAGCCCAATTCCAAATTATGCAACATGTGAGCGTTTGATACATTTTTTTTATTATTTTAAAGAGAATTAACTCGCGACATGATCCCATCGTAAATTATTCAAGTATTTATCACCTATAATTACCGAAGTTTAATTACCGTGGTAAAATAAATGTGATAAAAAAAATAACAAAATAAGATATTTCATACTTCCAAAATATAACATCATCCAAACGAAAAACACATCAAAAGTAAAACAAGAGTACAAACTTTAGACTGCATATTTAATGTAAGCAGTGTTTAGTCTACTTAAACTAGATAAATTCTTTATAAAAATTTGATAATTTATTGGAGTTTATAATCAAGCTACCTAAGTTTCAAATATATATATATATATAATCAAGCTACCTTGCATTTTGCCTAATCATTTCCAACGCATCTACCAAGCTCTTTCCTCTCTAAACATATAGTAAATTAACAAATATTGTGATTCACAATCACAACTACATGCAAATAACTCCATCAATGAGTAACTTATATATATATATATATATATATATATATATAAATTCATTACAATGTTTTTTTTTTAATAAAGAATAAGTAGGTAAGGTCTTGAACATTGTATTTGATGGTGAAAGACCAGCAAAAAACTACATTTCTTGTTAGAATTGCAATAAACTAATGTCCCATGAATTGGGATAGGATAATTAATACAAATTTCATATTGACCACTTATGATAAGACAAGGTCAATGAGGTCATTGATTGACCAAAATGTAATGAAACTTAACAAGCTAACAACTTATGAAAAAAAATAAAAATATGGTTATTTTTTTAGTACATGATATAACATATTGTTCATTGTTGTATAGTTTGTTTGTAGTATACGTAGATCTCAAATGTTATTTTACCACGATGTTTTTTTTTTATTTCACCATGTTGGAGGATATATTGTTGAACTTTAGAAAAGTCAAAATTTGCGTGTTGGCTATTTTAAATATATATATATACATATATATTAATATATAGAAACATACATTCATATGCATAATCATGGGCGTTTGCTTAACATCAAGAGGTTCATACATGACATTTTTGTATAAGAATGGAATGGACCATGAAAGCAGTCGTGCATGAAAGAATAGCCCACACTGTACAAATAGTTATAGATGGTTGGGGAAGCTTGCTCACTTGCAAATCATATTTGGAATTAGGGGTGATCATAGTCTCCGGAAATCGGTTTTTAAATCGGGAATGAGACTGCATCTGGATTCAAAAACCCGTATCCGGGTTCAAAATTGAATTTCGGATGGGGGTTCCGATTTTATTTTTGAAAGAACGGATACTCAGAAACCGGTTTGAAACTCGAATTTTATGAGTACAATTGTTTTTTTTTTTTAATGATTTTTTTATATTCTAAATTATCCGGTTCTCAGAAGTTCGCAGGACTTGGCTCGCAGCAGTCGAAGCGTCTCAATGCTCTATCAACCAGTTCTGTTGACAGTGAATAGCAACGAGCAACGCCTTAATAGGGTCGATCGACAAATCAACCAATATACTATTAGTGAGGGCAAGCCGAGCCAAGAATTCTTCAAGATCGTGATTCCTCGGAGGGGATAACCTTCTAAGTGGATTTGTGTTGGTACTTCCAAAGACACGGCCGTTATCATTGAGTTTGGGGTCGAGACCGAAGTAGCCATCATCAAGATTTTATCGGGCGACAATGTGTATATCCCGCCAGCCACCAAACCCATTAACCTTCGGGATTAACAAAAAGCACCACTGTCTTAAGGAATTCACGCTGCCTTTCAAAGCCGTGATTTTGGCGAAGAACAAAAGAGATCCCATCCTCGTGTTGGCTTCTGATTGTCCAAGCGATTGTATTCTCTGCTATCATGTAGGTTCTTGGGCCATACTTCAAGCGGGTTACGAAACAGAAGATATAATAATAGCTCATGCAAGTCGTGTATGTGTGTTGTTGTCCTTGGGCTCGATTAGAGCTTGGGAGTTTGACCGGAGTGGATGTCTAACCATGATCTTTTAAGTGTTTGCCCACTAAGACTTGGATCATGGATTAATACCCAGAACTTAGAGTATCTGGTTGAGTCAAAAGTCTATTTTTTGCTTGTCATATGGATCGAATTTCAGGCCACGCCGAAGTGGGAGAGAGTCGAGACGTTGGGTGACATGGCGCTCTTTCTAGGAATTAACGAGTTGGTTTCATTATCGAGTTGGTATCTGTTGAAGGGCTATCAGTCAAACTCGATTTACTTTACGGGCGAGCATCGTGCTCCCATGTCTCTGTTCGGCCCGCACATGCAAGTGTACGATATGGAGCGCAAAGTGAGCAAATCATTCCAAGCTACTGTTGATGAGGAATATGGAAGCCCGTTTTACTTTTGGTAGATTAAGTCAAATAAAAAAGAATGACTTAGATTCTGACCAGCAATTAGTTTTAGGTCTCTTTTAACTTGTGTACAATTTTTGATACCCGATTTTAGTTCATTATGATATATATATCATCTAAAATATATTTTTTAAAATTGTGCTCCTCTTTAAAAATTTAAATTTTCAAATGTTAGCAAACCTAATCGGGTAAATAACGGATCCGATTTGAAATCTGGATCTGGGTATTAACACCGGTTTTTGAAAATAAAAAAAAAAAACAGATTTGCAGGTAACCGGATTTCAAAATCCGGATCCATGTTTTAATTTTTGCAAAACCGGGATTCCAGTTCCAGGTTTCGGAAATCACAAAAAATTCAGATATTTAGACTAGTGTCACCCCTATTTGGAATAATGCTATAAGTGAAAATGGCTTGAGACAGTAGATACATCATTTTTTAAATAAACTAACAATAAAATACATCATTTTTTAAATAACAATGTCTCTTACTGTTTACCTACTCTCTCCCCGAAAGCAACAAAAATAACTACGAGCTGAAAGAAAATGAAAGGGATGAGTGTAATGATCATCAAGTCTACCTTTTATTTTTCAGGTCATGTGATATATATATATATATATATATATATATATATATATAACTCCAATTTAAAAGGAAGATGTTTTTTTTTTGGCTCTCATCACTTAGAAATGAGTTCTTCAAATAAAAAGATTGTATAGTGTGAATGCCGAAAAATGTATCAACACTTATTCGTATCTGAGAAAACGAACAAACTTGAACTTAATGGGGTACGGAGGGGGTGCCTCCGTATCCACCTCTGACACTCAACATTAGTCGGGATATTTAAGAGAATGGAAAACAGAGGTTTTATCGCTTTAGAGAGCGTTTTTGTGAGTTGATCTGAGTCGATATGAGTTACCGTTTTGATCGAAATGAGCTTCTATTTATATAAGGGTGCATGGACCTCCTAGTAATTAATAATTATTTTGTTAGGCCCCTGACCAATTAAGATATTGCTCTGCGCGATGCGTGATGCTTGGTGCGCGGTGCTTTTAATAAAATGATTTTTAAATGCTCTTTTTGCGGTAAAAGTATCAAACTTTCTACTGACTTTTTTCAAGCCGAGTCTTGTTGACATTTTGGGCCGAATCTCGTTACTTTTTGAGGCGGGTCCCACTGACTTTTTTGTGGCGGGCCCAGGTCGTTTTTGTGGATGTTTTGGCCTCTTTGTTGCATTTTTTTGGGCAGAATCTTAATTTTTCTAGGCTCAGAAAAATACCCATAACATATACTATACTTTAACTTGCAAAAATTCATGGACAAAGGAGTAAGATCCTTAGATAATATAATTAAGTGTACATCATTAGAATTAAGATAAGATAGATCAAACCCTGACGAGAGAAACGTGGGATAATTTTGTCTTAATTATAAATGAGCATAGTCATGCGCATGCACGATTGAAGCAATAGTAAAGTGTCTTTGATAAGGGCATATATAATTAATAGTGGAATAATAAAGCCAATATATTCAGAACAAAGTACAGCCTTAGTGCTCGGAAAAAAAAAATCAACCATTAATGGAAAGATCTGGATTGTATATTCATATTCTTTAAGGCATACGTATGGGCAAGGTTCGACTTATCGTGGATAATCGTGGATAATCGACGATTATCGGTCTTACCGATGTTTACCGATAAATAATCCACTACACTAGTTGTCGTTTTGGTAACTTATCGCCGATAATCGAGATAATCGATAAATCCCTTTCCAATGGATTATCGTTTTTTGCAGTGTAAAATTGAGGGACTTTTCGGTGCAATTAAAAAAAAATTGGCAAAAGTTTGCAAAGTTTTGATTTAAGCGTTTTTCTCCGAATTTATTCAAATTTGTGCGAACTTTTTGGTAAATTTAAGAGTTATAATCATAGATATGTATGAATCATGCATTTTTTTCTTTGATATTTAGGATTTTTAGAAGATTTACATGAGTTCAAAACTAAAGAGTTAGTTGTTCATATGAGTTATGTTCTTCAATGGGTAAAGATTAGTACTTTTGTGATTTTGAGTTATTTTTTTGCATTCTTATGAATATATATTGATGAAAACTTGTTTTGATGACTTAGTTTGTAATTATTATGTGAGATTTAGAGGAAATTCAGATTTGTATTCTTGTTAGGCAAAAGTGTACAAAGTTTTGAATTTTTAAATTTGCTCAAAATATAGATATTTTTTTTTATGATTTATTGTTTGTATATGCTTTAAAAGATTGTAGTTAGTATTTAGTAAGAAATATGTGTTTGTTGGTGAATTTTTTAGGCAGATTTGATGATAATTCGGATTTCCTCATAATTGCGGCAAAAGTATTTGAAGTTGATCTTTTCGTGATTTGTGAAGTATTCTACTCATTTTTTTTGGGTGTTTTCATTCATTAAATATTTTTTGAAATATTAATCTGAGTTTTTGGTGTAATTTATTTTCAGATTTGACGATAATTTGGCTATTCACATAATTGCGGCAAAAGTCTTCCAAGTTTATCTTCTTGTGATTTCTTCGGTAATCTACTGACTTTTCTTGCTTTTAGCTTTCATTAAATATTTATTCCAACAATAATGTGAGATTTTGGTGGAATTAAATTTGTTTTTTAAGGTAAACTTGTTTTTTGCGGCAAAAGTACCTATTTTTGCCATTTGTCTTGTTGTTTTTAACAAGTCTCGTAATTCTTCTTTTTGTTTAGGTTGAAGATGAGTAAAGACAATATTGCGAGGGAGCATTGCACTCACTATGGGGATCCGAGCAACAACTCGAGTTTCAAGTGCAATTATTGCGGGAAGGAGATCAGAGTTGGCGGAATCACGAGGATGAAACAACATTTGGCCGGCACCGATAAGAACAAAAATTTCGTGCAGGAGATTGTACGCACTTCGAACGTGCATGACTTGTTTTGGAACAAATATCTAAAGATGCATATAGAAGCAAGTTGTGCCATATGAGATCGTTTTTTTTTTTTTTTTGAGGTCGGAGAAGTTGGTCTGAGACTCTGAGTATTATCTATTCATTATCTATCCATTATGTGTTTGAGTTTTTAGATTATGTGTTTGATAGTTGAGATTTGTAAGACTATGTTGTATTAGTGTTTTAGATTGGAGACTTGTGATGGAATTAAATGTGTGTGTATGACTTTTTATTTTTATTTTTTATGGAAGTGTGTATGACTTTATCTTCATATGTTTTGAGGTATGCTATTATAAAAATATTTTGTAAGTTTTCCGTCGATAAGTATCGAAAAGTGTCGATCATCCGTCGATAATCCTCGATAAGTATCGGTAATCGGTAAGCTACAGTATTATTAGTTTTCCGTCGATAATCCGGTAATCCGTCGATTAATCCGTCGATAACGGCAAGCGATTTATCGGTTATCTCGATAAGTTGAACCTTGCGTATGGGTATGATAGAAGCCCTAATAATAACCAAGTATTCTATATTTTCCAAATATTTTTTACGAAGTGGCTCCTTTTTGCCAGAACAAAGCAGGACATTAAACCTTTTATTTTTATTTTTTAATTCGTCTGCATATGGTTATTGGGAACATACAAGGGCCGAGTTATTCAATGGATCAGTGCATGCACGGGTTACACTTGAAAATTGGAGGAAAAGTTTAAACAAATAATAATTTTGTATCAAAAAAATTAAAATCAGTGAAAATTATATATAATTAATAGTGGAATAATAAAGCCAATATATTCAGAACAAAGTACAGCCTTAGTGCTCGAAAAAAAAAAAAAAAAACCATTAATGGAAAGATCTGGATTGTATATTCATATTCTTTAAGGCGTACGTATGGGTTTGATAGAAGCCCTAATAATAGCCAAGTATTCTATATTTTCCAAATATTTTTTACGAAGTGGCTCCTTTTTGCCAGGACAAAGCAGGATATTAAACTTTTATTTTTTTTTAATTCGTCTGCAAATGGTTATTGGGAACATACAAGGGCGGAGTTATTCAATGCATCAGTGCATGCACGGGTTACACTTGAAAATTGCGAGGAAAAATTTAAACAAAAATTAATTTTGTCTCAAAAAAATTAAAATCAGTGAAAATTATATAAAATGCGTCAAAGTCACCACCAACGCATCCAAAGTCCAAACATCATCATGGGTTAGTTTGGCAGAGTTGAAATACTACAAGAACCTAATACCTAAGTGGACGAGATTTTGATGTTGCACTCAATTTTTATTATTATTTTTATCCTTTCTAATTAAGTTTTTTTTTTTTCTTTCTAAATTGTACGTTAATAATGAGTTTGATGTTGCACTCAATTTTTATTATTATTTTTATCCTTTCTAATTAAGTTTTTTTTTTTCTTTCTAAATTGTACGTTAATAATAAACGTTAAAATCGATGTTTTTAATTTGTAAGCTATATCACATTATAGTACCCAACTACCCATTATATGTTTTAGAAACTTTGTAAGTTAAAATCGATGTTATTTATGTGCTTGAAAATAAAAAAATTTGTAACTATTTACATAGTAAAAAGAACTAATATTTTTTAGAAAAAAATTTATTTTTTATATTCTATGTTATGCACTAGCAACAAAAGTTCTAAATATTTTTTCATAGTAAAAGTCTCAATATTATCATTATTACTTCCTATTAAATTTCATCCATATTATTAATTAATAAAATTTAAAATCGGCATAAGAATTGGAAGTTTTTAATTTATAAGCTATATTACATTTTAGTATAATTATATTTTTTTAGTAGCAAAAATTGTTGTTATTTATGTGTTTGAAAAATAAAACCATATAGAGTGTGTGTGCAAGCCCGGCCCAATAATTTTCGGGGCTTTGGGGAAATAAAAATTAGTAGAATTGTTTAAATTAGAGTTATATTGACACAAATTACCCCTTTGTTAGGGTGTACAGTGACGCAAACAATCCATTTGTAAAAAATAATAAAAAATAATATAAAAAAACTAAACAAAGGTGGCACAAATGGTCTCTCGGCTATGATGCAGTGACGCAAATAATCCATCTGTTAAACATTGGCACAAACAAATAGTTCACTTTTTTAAGATTTAGCGACATAAGTTCATCTGCAAAAATAAAAAAAATTAAAAAAATATAGTACAAACGGTCTATCTGTTACTCTAAACGATTTAATGACACAAATGATCCCTAACTTTTATTAGATAGATGAAAAATGTTTTTTCAAATCAATTTTGAGGGTAATTCCTTAATATTATACGTTTTAGATATAATTAATATCGTATTAACAATCTACATATTAAAAAAAATCTTACTAGCATCTATTTCAAATTATACCTAAATGTTAATACAATATTAATTATAATTAAAAGGTATAAAATTATTGAATTATCCTCAAAATTTAACCTAAAAATTATAAATGTATATATGTGCATATACACACACACGCACACACACATATATATATATATATATATATAACGTATGGGTAAATGGTACATGCAATCAGGGGCGGAGCGGGGGCGGCCGCCCCCACTTGGTCCGAGCACGTTATTTTTATTTTTATTTAATCATATTATTATATGTTTATATATAAATAATAAACATAGGATCTATAAACTAAATATCATTATAGTGTAGTGGAATTTTGTTACTCTTAAAGTTCTCCCCCAAGTTATAGCCCTAGGTTCAATTCTCAAACTCATCATATTTTTAAATTTTTTTAGCAACACTTTTTATGATTATATTTTTTTTTCATGGTATTTTGTACTTTACTTAATTATAGGTATACTAAAACGATTATAACTTACAAAACTAGAGAATAAAAAACATCAATCAATTTAAGACGTGCAATTTTTTTAAATATTGAAAAAAAAAATTAATATTTTGAGAACGTAACATATAGATATCTAATCATATCGATATTCTAATAAACTATTTTCATAAACCGAAAGTTCATAAAAAAGAAATAGTTATAATGCAATGTTCAATGTCTCGTTTTATTATGAAATCTATCGCAATTAATTTTCGCCCCCTCTTAGTCAGACTCTGCTCTGCATGCAATATGTAATATGATCACTATGAAGTAAGAAAATACCTACAATCACGTGGTGAATCGATGAATAATGGAGTTTATGTACAAATAGAACACTCACTATAGCAAACATTACTTACGCGTCGGAATTAAAATCATTTCATATGTGTAGAAATTAAATGTGAAAAATTACAAGCTATATCTATATCTATATATATACTCCGACCACATATATGATGTCATCATATATGTGTGCATCTCTTACTATATAAGATTGGTCCTTGCAACTACGGAAAACGACTATTGCGACTACATATTAAATTCCGATGATGATGTGTCATCGATGAATACTTGGGTTGGCGTGGAACACGTGCTGATATATATACTCTACTCATGTTGCACGTGAATAACTATAGTACGTACGTACAACGTTTGTAGTCAATCCCTTTTGGCTTCATTGTTTTTGCCTAATAATCATTTTACATCTTTTACACATCCACGCGCTTAATATTAATTGATGATGGCCAATAAATTCTATTCAATTTTCAAGTTCTATAAAAAAAAATTAAAAAAAAAAAAATCAGACAAGAATGATCATCCCTTACTCTTATGTTCTTCCATCGAGCATTGCTATCCGTTTTATTTTTTTTTTCTTTCAAATTTAATTATTTTACTACGTGTAATATATATTTTTTCTATCAATATAAAACAACAAAACAAAACACTTGACACTTGACACTTTTTTCTATAAAAAATAATCATCATTGTCATTATTTGTAATATTCGAGATATAAAGAGAAAATATCAATTCTTTTTTAAAATGTAATAATAAGTACTCATTTTTTACTGGACAAAATTTTGAAACCCTAATAATAGCATTAGCATATCACATTTACTTTTTAACCGGCTATTTGGGTACCCATAACGCCGTTACATATTTTTATCGCCATTTTTTATAAAGAAATCGGTACTTATATCGCAAATAACCTTAATATATCAATAATTAATCTTGTGTATGCAAAATTAAGTTATTTAATCATGCATTGATCTGATTGATTGATTGATTGATGGGAGCGAAATAAAAAGGAAATAAAGTCATGGTGACACAATAATGTCATAAATAAAGTATGAATCTATGTGGCTTAGATGGGTGTGAATTGTGATAATTTTGGACGGCAGTGGCTTATTGGGTACGTAAAGGGTTCTTAAGTGAATCAGAGTCCAATTATATACTTAAATAATTCCGAGGGTCCTATCGAATCTTGGTTGCTATCAAAGAAGATCAACCCTACCCTAAATGACCGGAAAATAGACCGCCATTCGTTTTTTTGGTGAATTGCGAAACGATAGCCTATCCATGCCGCTGTAAGTTTTCCCTTTTTTTGAAGAATGTTGTTCAGCTGCCCACTATGTTTGCACAAGAAATCAAACCAAACCCCACCCCACGGCCCCACTTAGCCACATCACAGCCGGTCGGACGGCGGCGCGTGCGTGTCGTGGTGGACCGAGGGTGCATTTGTGTGAGTCTTCTCTCTTCCACAAGAGTGGGTGACCCTATCAAATTTTTAGTATTTAAATAATTCCAAACTCTTGTAATCTAGCCATGTGAGACTCTTTGATATTCAACTAATATTATATACTTCACCTACATATTCTCTTCACCTAATCAAGTAACTTAATATTATACACTTTAAGTCTTCAACTAATAAAGCGATTTAGTATTATACATTTCACCTACATATTTAAGTTACAAATGTGTTTTGTTGTATACCATTATGTCTTGTATTTATTAAATATGTAGTTTTGAATGTGAGCTTAAGCTTGACTTAGTCCGGCACATTGAGGAAGTCAGCCCGGGTACCGACCAGAATCAAGGACGGATAGGAGTTCAGCCCAGCTCGGGTGAACACGAGCAGAACGTCCGGATAGAAGGCAAGCCCAGCCCGGGGCAGACGAGCAGGCCAGCTCGGGGACAGAGAAAATGTCCGGGCAGGAAAGGGAAAGTCAGCAACTACCCAGCGAGGAAAGAGCGTAGCTTGAGGAGCAAGCAAAGATCGAGTCAAAGATTTGATAAGATTATTTAGGGTAGCTTCCTGATTTGGTGCGATTTGGTTAGCTAGGGTTTTGCCTATGCGAGGCTATAAATATACCTAGCATGTACACTTTGTAAAGTGCTGAGTCCATTAGAGTTTTGAGTTTACCTTCTTGTATTTTGCCTTTGATTATTAATCAGAGAATTTCTTCTCCCAAAAGTTTGTGTCCTTTATTTTCTGTTCGATTTCTTTGGTGTTATTCGTGTTCTTTGCAGATCCGTGAATTGGGATCCAACAAGTGGTATCAGAGCTTCAATCGAAGAACATGTCTTCATCATCAGAGTCACCGATCGACGGAGCTTTGGTAGCGCAGAAACCAGACTCCAGAGAAGGCACAGTTACGCTCCATTACCCCATGCTCACGAAGAGCAATTACGTCGTGTGGGCGTTGAAGATGAGGGTGAATCTGCAGGCGTAGGGAGTGTGGGAGGCCGTAGAGAACGGCGGTGTCGAAGGGCGCAAGGAAAGAATGGCTCTAGCCGCAATCTACCAAGCAGTTCCGGAAGAAGTTCTTCTCATGCTCGCCGAGAAAGATTCAGCGAAGGAAGCGTGGAAAACTCTTCAGACCATAAACATGGGCGCAGATCGCGTCAACGAGGCAAAGGTCCAAACCTTGAAGAGTGAGTTCGAGGTTATGAGGATGAGGGAGAGTGAGTCGATTGACGATTTCGCTATGCGGCTCACGTCCATTGTGACCGGCATTCGCTCGCTGGGAGACAAGGTGGAGGAGACCACCGTCGTCAAGAAATTTCTCCGAGCAGTGCCTCACAGGTACATGCAGATCGTGACATCGATCGAGCAGTTCGGTGATCTCAAGACCATGTCGGTCGAGGAGGTTGTTGGTCGTCTCAAGGCCCACGAAGAGAGACTTCGGGGTTACGCTGACAGAGAAGAGGAGAAGAACCTCCTGCTCACGCATGAAGAGTGGACGGCCAGACAACGGAAAACCGGGGGAGCTGAGTTTTCTCCAAAATCCTCAGGTCGGAACAGCTTTGGTGGAGAAGTCCGAGGACGCAGACAGGGTCGTGGACGAGGTCGAGGTCGGGACATGCGAGGTTGCGGCAGTGGATCTACCCGTCAGGAAAGCATGACCAGGAGAGACAAGAGCACAGTGGAGTGCTACAGTTGTCAAAAGCTTGGGCACTTTGCATCTGAGTGCCGGAGCAGGAACCAGGGCGAAGAGGCGAATCTAGCGAGATTCTCAGACGACCAGCCGGCATTGTTGTTTGCCGAGCAGAAAACACACCTGGACGAACAGAATGGCGAGTGTGACGCCAAGGCCCGGGCAGAAGTGGTCAGTGTGCCGATCAGCCCAGAGGCCGAGCAGACCTGTCCGGAGGAGACCAGCGAGAAGGTTTTCCTCATCGAGGATAAGGTTATTGCAAACCTCCTCGTAGACGAAGAAAAGAAAGTCAGTACCGACGTGTGGTACTTAGACAACGGAGCTAGCAACCAGTGGCGGAGCGAGCTTTATGTTTCAGGTGAAGCACCGTTTAATTAACCAAAAATATTTTATGGTTTCTAGTCTGTATCACTAAACTAAAGTTATTGTTAATTTTCCGCGACATATTAGGCGGTGTTGGCGTCGCACTCGATGATCTCGACAATGTCGGTGACAGACTTGGTGGTGCCGATGACACACTCGGATGCGAGTAAACATCGTCGACAACTTTGAGAATGCTGAGTGCATCGCCGATCATCGAATACGCCACCGACACTATCGAGAATACCCGGATGTGTTGACGACAAAGCCGAGTACATCGCCGACACCGCCAAGTAACTCACCTACACTGCCGAGAGCACGGAATGAGTATTACCGAGTACATCGCAAAAAATTAACCTTCACTTTAGCATAGTTAAAGACTCGAAGTTATACAAAAAAAATTAAATCTTTATGCCTGCAAAAACAAATATTGAGAATTAAGATCTTTAATAATGTTGCAAATATATCAAAATAAATGAATCAGTATGATAGGTTGTATCGATCATGTTCATGTATAAGGACTTGATATAAACAAAATAAATTAAGTATACAACATTCTAGTAGCATATTTAGTGGTGATTTTTTTTTAAAACTCATTGTACGCACGTGAATACACTGGTGCCTTAATGGCTCCGCCAGTGCTAGCAACCACATGACTGGGGACCGAGCTAAGTTTGAAGAGCTCGATGAGAAGATCACGGGTAGCGTGAAATTCGGCGACGGATCAGTCGTAGAGATCAGAGGCAGAGGGTCGATTCTGTTCGAGTGCAAGAATGGCGACCAGCGTCTGATGACCCAGGTGTATTTCATCCCGAAGTTAAAGAGCAACATCATCAGTCTAGGGCAGATGACTGAGATCGGGAATACGGTGTTGCTGTAAGGGTCCTACCAGAAGATGTGGATCAAGGAAGGAGAGTTGTTGATGAAGGTGGAGCGGACACCCAACAGGCTCTACAAGATTCTCCTGAAGACGTGTCAGCCCGTCTGTCTCAAGATGACGGGCGAGAAGAAGATGGCCTTCGGGGTTCCCAAGATAGAACACCCCGACCAGCTATGTGAGTGCTGCATGATTGCGAAGCAGGCGAGAATACCGTTTCCGATCAAAGCCAAATTCCGAGCAGAGAGACCCCTACAGTTGGTGCATGCAGACTTATGCGGTCCAGTCACCCCAGCAACATTGGCAGGTAACAAGTACTTCCTTTTACTTGTTGATGATTACAGTCGTTGGATGTGGGTTTATATGCTTAAGGAGAAAAGCGGAGCCTTTGAGGTCTTCAAGAAGTTCAAGAAGATCGTGGAGAATGCCTCGGTGCACAGGTTAAAGATCTTGCGTACAGACCGAGGAGGAGAATTCACTTCCCAGCAGTTCGGAGAGTTCTGCGACCAAGAAGGAGTTCAGCGTCACCTGTCCGCACCCCACACGCCCCAGCAGAATGGCGTGGTGGAAAGACGAAACCGAACTGTGATAGCGAAGAGCTTGCTCAAGAGCATGCAAGTTTCAGCCCGGTTTTGGGCAGAAGCAGTCAGACATGCGGTCTACCTGCTTAATCGTTTGCCGACCAAAGCGCTAGGAGAGCGTACTCCCTACCTGGAGTGGAATGGGAAGAAACCCCACTTAGAACATTTGAGAGTGTTCGGGTGCACCGCACACGTGAAGATTGCGGGGCCACATCTCAAGAAGCTGGATGACCGAAGTCAGAAGATGGTGTACCTTGGCGTTGAAGAAGGAAACAAGGCACACAGACTCTACGATCCACGACGCGGCAGACTCCAAGTGAGCAGAGATTTTGTGTTCGAAGAAGAGATGAGTGGGATTGGCGCGACGAGAAAGGAGAACCCGAGCAGAACTCAGTGAAGTTCACAGTTGAAGATGGAGAGGGCGTTGCCGAGCAGGATCAGCCCGGAACACCTAGCTCGGGAACAGCTTTGCCCAGCACGAGAGAATCCAGCCCGGGAGAGAGCACCCTGGATACACCCAGGACACCAAGTCCGAGCAGGACCAACCCGTCCAGCTCGGGAGATTCCTCCATAAAAGACGGCCCAAGAGGATTCCGACCTCTAGCAGACGTCTACGATCAGACTCAAGAAGTGGAAATGAACCTGGATGAACTTTCTTTGTTGTGTGCAGAAGAGCCAGCCAGCTACCAGGAGGCAGCAGCCGAGCAGGAGTGGCAGGAAGCAATGAAGAAGGAGATGGAGTCCATCGAGAAGAACAGGACATGGGAGCTTACCGACCTGCCCAAAGGTCATAATCCCATCGGCATGAAGTGGGTGTATAAGCTGAAGAAGGACACTGAGGGGAATGTCCTTAAACACAAGGCAAGGCTGGTAGCCAAAGGCTACGTGCAGAAGAAAGGCATAGACTTTGAGGAAGTCTTTGCTCCAGTAGCCAGACTGGACGCGATCAGACTCATCCTAGCCCTAGCAGCTCATCGAGGTTGGGAAATTCACCATCTGGATGTCAAATCGGCATTCCTAAACGGTGACCTCGAGGAAGAAGTGTACGTCAAGCAACCAGAGGGGTTCGGCGTCACGGGCAAGGAGCAGAAGGTGTACAAGTTATCCAAGGCCCTGTACGGGTTGAGACAAGCACCAAGAGCGTGGAACGTCCGCCTTGACAAGAGCTTGAAGAACCTTGGATTCACAAAGTTCCTGAGCGAGCAGACAGTCTACACTAGGAGTACCGGGCAGGAAACTCTGATCGTGGGAGTATATGTGGACGACCTGATCGTCACTGGATCCAGCGCAGGAGGCGTAGATGGATTCAAGCAGCAGATGATGGCCGAATTCGAGATGAGTGACCTCGGATTACTTTCGTACTATCTCGGTCTAGAGGTGGAACAGAAGAAGGACTGCATTACGCTGAAGCAGTCGGCCTACGCGAAGAAGATCCTCAAGCAGTTCGAGATGACGGATTGCAACCCGAGCAAGTATCCAATGGAGGCGAAGCTGCAGCTCGGGAAGGATGCTGAAGGGAGAAGAGTAGATCCCACGGAGTACAGACGCGTGATTGGGTGCCTGAGGTACCTCACCCACACCCGACCAGACATTTCACACGCAGTCGGGATAGTCAGTCGATACATGGAGAAGCCCACAAGTGCACACCAGCAGGCGGTGAAGCACATCTTGCGATACGTGAAGGGCACGACGGACTACGGGATCCAGTAAAACAGAGGAAGTGGAGCAGAAGTACTAGTCGGCTTTATAGACAGTGATCTGGCCGGTGATATCGATGACAGGAGAGATGGCGTTCTACCTCAACGGAAACCTGATCACTTGGCAGTCTCAAAAGCAGCAGACAGTAGATCTATCCTCATGTGAAGCAGAGTTCATGGCGGCAACCGCAGCAGCATGTCAGGCTATGTGGTTGAAGGGGCTACTTAGTGAAGTGACCGGATCCGAGCAGAGACCAGCTACTCTCTACGTGGACAACAAGTCTGTAATTGCGTTGAAGAAAAATCCAGTGTTCCATGGACGGAGCAAACACATTGACACGAAATTTCATTACATTCGTGAGTGTGTGGAGAAGCGAGAGATCATCGTGGAGTTCGTCAACACAAGGGAGCAACGGGCAGACATTCTTACCAAGGCTCTGGGGAGAGTCAAGTTTGCAGAGATGAGATAGTTGCTCGGAGTGAAGAAAGTAGAAGCGAGTCAAGCTTACGGGGGAGAATGTGAGCTTAAGCTTGACTTAGTCCGGCACATTGAGGAAGTCAGCCCGGGTACCGACCAGAATCAAGGACGGATAGGAGTTCAGCCCAGCTCGGCTGAACACGAGCAGAAAAGGGAAAGTCAGCAACTACCCAGCGAGGAAAGCGCGTAACTTGAGGAGCAAGCAAAGATCGAGTCAAAGATTTGATAAGATTATTTAGGGTAGCTTCCTGATTTTGTGCGATTTGGTTAGCTATGGTTTTGCCTATGTGAGGCTATAAATATACCTAGCATGTACACTTTGTAAAACATTAGAGTTTTGAGTTTACCTTCTTGTATTTTGCCTTCGATTATTAATCATAGAATTTCTTCTCCCAAAAGTTTGTGTCCTTTATTTTCTGTTCGATTTCTTTGGTGTTATTCGTGTTCTTTGCAGATCCGTGAATTGGGATCCAACATTGAACCTATATAAAGATCTTGCCTAAATACTCAAAAATATTTTTTCAGAATATTCGTCGAAAACCCCATCGACATGCGGTATGCCCATGAAAAATATGCGATATTTCCGTCATGCGGCATGCCTTTTTTTTCTGATATGCCCATCGGCAAGCGGTATGTCCGTAAGATGAAAATTGCGCGAAACGACATCGGCAAATGGCATTTAAAACCTTGCCCTAAAGACACTTCACAAGAGCATCAAGCACGTCTCGGGCCGTGGCTGGGTGCTCTCGCCGGTCTATACCGTTAGCTTTATTTATAATAACTTTGACTGTCACCGCAAATATAATACAAACTTTGACTGTCAAAATAGATACATGATAATCTGTTATAAAATATTTTTTTTTTAATTTCGCATTGACAAGAGATTGTGATTCTGATTTCCTAAAATCTATTTTTTTTTTTTGTTACAAATCAACATATAAATTTTTTTAGCAAATGACATTCGTGCGTGAATCGGCGATCTAAGATTACTATGAGTTCTAATTTTTACTAATTTTGTCACTTCGTATATTATATACGTGTATTAAATATTATTTATGAATATATTATTCAGCAGTTAGCTGTTAGCGATTAATAGAAATAACAATACTTAAAAAAATATTATTATTGTTATGGATAATAATTGAAATGCTCATACAAGTACCAATTATTTATATTTACTATACATTGGTAACATTAGTCAACAATTGTATGCTCTCAATTTAGTATAAATACTCTCTAAGTGGATGAATAAAATTCACTCTCACATTTCCACACTTACATTCATCTCACTTTATCTTACTCTAATCTTCTCCATTCTCTCTTCCATAAATCATATTTCATACTCATCCATTATACCATATACCCATCACCAAATTTCTTACCACTCTAGAATCAAGGTGCAAAAGTTTAGCGATTTTAAAAAAAATTATGTCTTGATTTTCGGGCATGACAAATTAAGGGTTCGTTCATACTTGATTCATAATGTACGTGGATTTTCATATTCTTATTTAATAAAATGAAATAATGACACTTCACTAAAATCGTACGGCCACTTTTCAATTATTGGTTTGCCCTACCAGAAACCGTCGGTTACTTACAGCATGGACGGTATTATAATTCCTATCAGAGTTTGACTACAGTGCTTGTTGACAAAGTGGATAGTCAGCGTGTCTATAATGGGTATTTCACAAGTGCATGGCCAGCTAATGCGAATAGTTAATTCATTGAGTTCGGTAAAATTTGACGTTTTAACAAACATGATTAAAATATTAACTCAATTTTTGTTGCTGAAAATTAATAGTCTACAATTGGGGGATGACTTTTTGTCAAATCAAACAACTGATGAAAAACTAAAGCACTAACATATAAATTTCATATATAATAAATATTATGTAACTTATTAACATATAAAAATACATAAAATAATAAATTTTATAACTAAAGAAGTTGTTAGGGTTTCCAAAATCAGTTTTTGTATATTTGTTTGGTTTTTGAAATATCTGGTACATCATGTTTTTCGAACACTCATTGGTTATGTTGTCTATTTTTTGTTACAAAAAAAAAAATACCCCATATATGATTATAAAAATACCATACGATTTATTATATAAATTGCCACGTGTGTCGTGTATAATGAATATTAAATACTATATGGTCAAAATCTTGTAGTTTTGATCTTTAGAAAGTTGACAATTAATCATCAAGGATGCCGAAGGTTGAATATTCTTCATGTTTAACATTAAGACTTAACAGAAAATAATAATATTAATATTGATTGTGCCCATCGGAACGCTACTTTATTGAGTCATATATATCAAATTAAACCAACGAGTGTGGTCAATATGTTCATGTAAATACGAATAATATCCCTTGAATTTATTCCACGGTCTTAGTCTTTATCTCATTAAATTATAGTTATATAATATATGTAGTGTGTATATCTTATATTGCCAAACTTTCGCCGACGAGAATAAGCTGCTTCATCTTTTTCAACATTCAAATTTATTTGCTTCTTCGAAATTTCTGCGCATGCATGCTAAAGCATAAAGTTCCAACTTCAACAACGTTTTTTTTTCTTATTTACCTCAAGAAATATAGCACGACATTAGTTACAAGTGACCGAGCGATCGAGCTCCCTAATACGAAGTGATGATACTACCCAACAATTTTTGAACCCGCGAAGAAATTATGTTACGACTAAATGTGTTCAAAATCAACCAATCAATATGAGTTGCGAGATAATATTCTAATTAATAAATAAATTTAGTCGGATTTTAACACTTTTAACTTGGTTGTTGAGCCAAATTATCAAATTGTCCCATTATAGGAATGTGACTAAGAACGCAAAATTTTCTTTTTCTTCTCGGCAATTCCTTGTTTCAACTGAGATTCTTGGTCATGTTACGTGTTTGACCAATGTATATATATTTATATATAATCTCGTTCGTAATTAAGGGTTGATTCAATTATGACCCAAAAAGATCAAATACTTGTACAATTCTTTGAAGGCTTTTCACTTTGTTGAGTGAGGAACTATAACAAGAAACTGAAGGGTATGCTTTGGGAAAAGTAGCAGGAATTGACTAGGGTGTAACCGGAGCGGATATCCGGTTTTTTTGGACTATCCGGTATCTGGATCCGGAATCCGGACAGTCAAAAATCACTATCCGTATCCGGATTTTCAAATCCGGATACTTTTTTTTTCTTTCAAAATCCGGTTTTGAAATCCGGATCCGGTTAAAAAAAAAAAAAAAAAGATAAAACGTACATTGTATCAACCACTAGAAAACCGTACAAATCTAGTACATAACTTGCCATTGTCTCAACCACCAAAAAACCATACAACCCTAACTTATATTAAAGAAAAATAATAATTATAAAATCGGATAATAAAACCGGATACCGGATATCCGGATTTTTAAAAAGTACTATCCGGTATCCGAATCCGGTTTTAATCCGAATACGGATTTGGATTTGGATTTGGATTTTAATCCGGATTCCGGATTTTATTTACACCCCTAAATGACTGCCCAATTTTTGCACTTATAACCCTTTCTCTCATTTAAACTTGCAACACAAATATATATATATATATATATATATATATTTATATATTATGACTAGTAAATATCACCCTTATTATTCCTCTAATGTATCAAATTGCCCCCTCTAATATTTTTTGGTATTATTTTAAGTTTTAACCTTTGACTTATCGGTATGTACTAGTTTGTCCCTGAAACACTTTATCATTTTGGAACAACTATTGCCCTCCGAGGTTTAATCTGTATCAAATGTTTAAGTTAACACATTAAGGAGAAACCATCATTCTTAATAATATAACGGAAATGACGATCTTTGAGGTTTCATGGATAGCAAAGAGCGGGAACAAGGAAAAGGCATTCTCAAGAAGAAGTGAATATCGAGAGGATTTTTACAAAAACAAATCAAAAAACTATTGAATTGGTATACGTATTATTTGGATCGATATATTTTATTTATACGATAAAATATGTTATTATTCGAATCCGGTTAACTTGTTTCAAAACAAGTTAAGATTATTAAAATTAATTATTAGATTTTGATAACCGAAAATTCAATTAATTAATTTTAAAAATAAATTAAAATAAGAATACCCAAAATCAAATTATAAATACAAAATAATAATAATAATAATAAAAAATAACCGACCGATTGCATCTTAGTAAACACGCCTCACTACATTCTTGCATGTTTGAATAGCCATCTGAGTGAAGCAGCTGAGTCTTTTACAGCCTTATTTGGCAGCCAAAGCCAAACTAGTGGCACGTGCGACGTGTAACGTTCTCAGCTTTTAACAGTGCTTCCTTCTATTATATCATATCTTCTTATAACTCTTTATTGTTAAGCAGTGATAATAATATAATATATCGTCTCTTTTCTTCCACTACGACAACATCGAGAAACAAAAGGTTTGGCAAACAGTTATATAAATTAATTAATTAATATCGCACTTTCCAAAATGAATAATACACAATTCCCTGTCGTGCCATTTATTATACCTACAAAAATAGCAACCACTCAAAGTACACTATATCTTACGTCACTAAAAACCTCACTCCAAAAACTGAACACTGTGGACGTGTATACTGTATAGTTATTACTTATTAAGCACAAATATACATATATTTTTAAAATATATAATTTATATTTTCAATTTTTTTAATGACAAAATTTTTCAATGATATAAAAAGTTTGACATAAGTAATTATGTTTTTTTAACTCTCTATATATCTATGTGGCATACAATATAATGATATATGATCCGATCATGTTTTTGTCGACCATATCACGAGCTACAAGAATCTCTAAGGAATACTAAATGTTGGCATATAGTAGCCACAATATGTGTTCTGCAATGCAAAGATTAAAGACACTTTTAAGTTAATTTTATCGACACGTGATCAAAACAGGCAAAATCACGATCAATAAGAACGAAAACATAATCAAACCATACATAGCAACATGAAAATTTACCGTACACATTTAACAAGAAAAATAATAATTACTTATACCAATTTTTTTTTTATTATTATATATTCTTATGAAATTTTATCACCAAAAAATAAATAAGTCATATTTCTTTGTAACACATGGGCAATTTCGCCGTAAATATCCTTTATGCGGCAAAAGCACCCAAAACTTTTTCAAAATAATAAGGTGAATGATCAAATTTCTCAATTGCACTGATTAAATTAATATCCGAAGCGGTGAACCACTAGATAAAATTCTCGGAAATATGTTTCTCGGCCCAGTCCCTCCGCTTCAACAATAAATAAATAAATAATTATATGTTGCTCTCGAAAAAATACAGCAACCAAATGCAAAAAATAAACTCAGATCACAAACTCAAATATGTTTCATTTTTAAGAAATCTCGAATCGAAATCGAAATATCCGAACCACAGAAACCCCACCTCTATACATGGGACCTCAGTACGTAATTCGTGACATCTTACAAAGGAATAATTAAAAAAAATGGCGTTCTTATATTTCTTTTGACATTTATATGTAATAAATGGCAATGATAGCTCCGTGTGTGACTAATATTGATTCTTTAGCTTTTAATGTTATATATGTCTTTAGCAATTAATTAGGACATACACCGAAAACATATGTTATAAAATTTACTTGATATTTTCACATCAGATTAACTCATCAAAATTCAAAAAAATGTTGGCATGTGGTCCATATATGCATGTGTGTTCTCATTTAGTGGAGAATTATTGGGAAACTTCAGCTTCTAAATGTGAAATAGTAATTTGTTCCGAAGACTAGATAAATAATAATTTTATATTTTGCAAATAAAGAATATTTATGTATTTTTCGTAACATATAAAAATTGCGCCTTTTTTTTGGCAAAAGTCAAAGTCCACCATCAAAGTCAAAGACCAGTGGCCGACGAACCAAGACATTGGCGAGGCCCGGAGTCAAAAAGACGAAGAAGACGTCCTTGAAAGGCACCCCGGCCTGACGAGGTACCTTTCCCGACAAGGTACCATGGCCCGACGACCCTGGCCCGACGAGGTACCTTGCCTGACAAGGTACCATGGCCCGACGACCCCGGCCCGACGAGGTACCTTGCCCGGTAAGGTACCACGGCCCGACGAAACCGACGAGGCGACATGGCCGACGAGACCGAGGAGGCCGACAAGGCCGACGAGGCGACATGGCCGACGAGCCCGACGAGGCGACATAGCCGACAAGGTGACAAGCCTGACGAAGACCTTGGTCTGACAAGCACCATCGTCATAGCTTGACGAGGGCATAACTTATAATTATTCCACACGACGAGGAGATCCGAGATCACGAAGATCCCCGGGAAATCCTCCAAATTCCCTCGGACTCAACATACGAACTCGCGGACAACCAGAAGACATCGAAGACGAATCAAGAAGCACCGACGAGCCCTTCGACAAGGCTAGGGGCCACGGCAACCCCCCTGTGGCAGGAGAGAAATTCGCAGGCCCTTGGTGGTGCAATTTCAGGGAATTGGTTTTCCTATAAATAGGAGCCTTCCTCTTCTCATTTCCACACTCACTCACTCACTCACAGCTTTCTCCAGAGCTTCTCTCTCTAGCTTTCTCTCTCTACAAAGTCGCCCTCTCTCCCCCCAGCTAGTATTGAGAGCTTGCTAGCAGAGGCCCGTCTAAGAAGAGATCTAGAGTAGAGTCTCAGCCTCGACAAGAGAAGTTGTTCGTCGAGTCGTCAAGGAGTCTCCCTTGTCAGGTCAAGGCGCCCTCGCTTGCCTCGACAAGGAGCATCCCTCGTGAGGTTAAGGCACACTCGCCTACCCCGACAAGATCGATAGAGAATGAGCATCCCTCGTCGGGATAAGACCCTCACCACAACGAGCTTGCCTACACTGACGGGGTCGACGAAGAAAACTTCACGTCGGTAATACCCAGCCACCTAGCCAAGGGTCACCCCCGCGCCGCCAACATCTGCATTTCCGAAGAGTCAAACCACATCGTCAGTCACCCGCCGTTTATCACTAACCCTGAACTACGTGGGACCTGATTCTCTTAAACTGAGATACGTAGGCAGCCTCGCCCAACCATAAGCGACGGGGCACGGGCCCAATCTACCCTTTTTTGCAGGTCTTCCCTCGCCGAAAGAGCTGGCCAAGGAAGGGAATCCACGAAGAATCATCAAGATCAGCTCGGAGCTTCATCAAGACAGGAGTTCCCCTAGACGAGTAGTTTCGCCACGTCAAGGACTCCGCCCAGACAAGGAGCTCCGCCGTGATACGGACTTCGCCACCACAAGGGAAGTTCGGCGAGGAGCTTCGCCGTGATACAGACTTCGCACCCACGAGGGAAGTTCGCCGAGGATCGCCGAGGACAGCCCAGAGACTCATCCAAGACGACGGATTTGTCTCCAGCTTTGACGATGATTAGTCAACCCACGTTGACTTAGCATTTAATTATCCTCGTGTTCAGCGGGTATATCTCGAGACCCGAACCTTGGATCCGACCCTAAGTTAAAGCCATTTTTACGCATTAACAACTTCTATATCATTTTTGTCTTAATTGATCTAGATTCTCTAATACTATTTTTCGTTGATATCCGATGAAATTGTTTTTTATTTTTATTCTCTGAGAAAATGATATTATGATTTGAATTTTTGAAAAAGAGAAAAATTTAAATGAAAAAGAATAAGATAGCGAAAGATTAATAATATTACCGAGAATACAAAACAATAAGGGTAATAGTATTTCGGTCCAAATTATAGTATGACAGTAGATTTCGAATTTAGCAACTTTCACACGTCGAAACGGAACCGCTTATTATGTAATTTAATAATACATTATGACATCATTATCAATTGAAAAATCATACCAAAATTATGATATATGAATCATTTTCTTTTGCTTGAGCATATATTATAAATATAGATTTTCGTATTTCTTGATCGAGGACCAAAATTAGTCCATTCCAAGTTGTAACTTTTATGACGCGGAATTTGGATTTCTCTCCATTACTTTTCCAACAACCAAATAGAGAATAATGAAAATACAATTTATAGATTGGGAATTCCAAAATACTTTTTAGTTCTTTCTTTATGTTGTTTTTGTGTTACCACAAATGTCTTCATATTCAAATTTAATGAAGATATTTCTGTAAGATGTCTCATATGGTTTGATATAAATATATATAGGGATAATTAAGTAAAAAGTAATCAAGTTGTACTCAACTAAGAATGAGAGTATTTAAGTTCTTTTTGTGGTGAGCGAAGTACCCATATAAAATAAAAATATACCACCATATCGTTATGTCCAACTGTCCCTTGTTTTTTGTGAAGTATATATTTTTACTCAATTTGAAATAAAAGTGTACAATCATTAATATATTTTTACTCGATTGAAAATAAAAATACTTATGAATAACCAACTTTTATAAATATTTTCAAAAACTTGCCTTGCTCGATTTAATAAAAATAATCGGGTGTTGTTTTGTTTTTTTTTTTGTTTTTTTTAACTGGGTGTGAATTAGACATGATCTTTAATTGAAGATCCCAAAAAATCAAAACCGGCCCGAAAAAAGTAACAAACCGGTACCTAATCCCATTTTTGCCTCTATAATTTTTAATATTGGAGAAAGGATAAAAGCCAATATATGGTCGGGTTTAAACACTCAGACGAACAGACAATACTACTTAAAAAACAAAATTAAAGCAAAAATTAAAGAGTCTTTAGATAGAGTAATGGCCTCTTATCCTATATAATCCAGATTAATTTATTATGCATCAGAAGCATATTCGAGTGTGTATTATAATAATAAGAAGAAAGGAAGGAAGGCAAAAGAAATTTGGTGAGACACTGGCATAAAGTCTTTAATTTTCAAAGCATTCATAAATAACCGGCCAACAAATTTAGGAGTGTTGATTTCTAAGGAATCAACACATTTATAATAATGACTAGTTGATATGATTTTGATTTTTCTTTTATCCATTTATAGAAGTTACTTTAAGAAAACACTCACTATATAATTTGTTAACAATGAATTCTATTTTAAAAATCCCAACAATGCCAATTTTAGTGTTAATAAATTTTTAGTGGCTTGAATGGGACTCTATATGTTGTTTGATATATATATTTTAAATAATTTATTTAGTACCGAGGTTGTTGAGAGCAGAGCCGTGTATGAAGGGAGGCGGAATAGGTTCGCGCTTAGAATAAAAAAAATCAACATTTAAGGGCCCTAAAAAAAACTCAATTTAAGGGCTCCGAAACTACTTTAAATTATATTTGACTAGTACTTTTACCTTTAAAAACATTAGACGCATCATATTTGAATTAGTAGTTAATTAATATACGAATATCTTGAATACTTTTGCATCGAAATTTAAAATCACAATTTTGATAGGGGCTCCTAAAATTACTCCTCGCCTCGGACCCCAAAAATTTCAAGTAAGGCCTTGATTTGGAGCACAATCGTTTAAATGTTTTTGCTTGATCGAGATTATTAATTTTACTCACTCATATATGAGAGGATAACAAAATTATTGACACCCTAACAAGCTTTGATATTAAAAATTTGAGTAATCATTTGGCGGCTTTTACATCCCATTTCATTCCATCTTTCATTCAATAAATATATTTATATGATTTTTTTTTTAATAAAATTTTTGCTAGTTCTCTCTGTAGTCATACATATTTGAGGGATAATTATAAATTTAATTAGTTTTTCATTTCTTTTGTTTGACATGTAAACCTAAATATTTTTAATTTACATTATTTTAAGTCTTTTCTTTATTTGTGTTTTTTAAAAGCCAATTCATGATTACTTTAAGAGAGATTGCAAAGTACTATTGTACCTCGGTGTATAGTTTTTACTCGGTTCACTCCACAAAGTCATGCAATGCAATGCAAGCTTTTGTTTTCATTTCAACGATGAGTGAGTGGGTGGTTTAAGTGGTAATAAAGGGCCTATCTATAATCTAATGAGGTTTGTGGTCAAAGTTTTCAAATGCTTAGTAAAAAATAATTAATAAATAGTAGTAATTAAATGAGTTAATATTAAAATTTGACTAGTTGTAACAGTTAATTATATATTCAACAACATAACGTGTTTAACGTTAATTATCCATACCCTCATCACATTTTGAGAAACTGAAGTGACGACAAGTACCAGTCTTTTGAGAGACAACGTTTTTAACGTATTATGGCAACACATGCCATTTCAGGGTAGACCAAGGAGCTTCATGTCATTTTTTTATATTTAAAATTGGAAAACTAACCTCAAAACTTTGTATAATGTCCTTGAATCGCCCTTGATTTAATAATAACACCCCTAATTTTGTATTTTATCTTGACGAAGTCCGCCACTTTGTATTTTTGTCCGTATTACCATTAGAGAGGATCAATAAAGGGAATAATAGTATAATACAATGTCAAGACTGTACATGGACAACAAATTAAATAAAAAAGACTACATAGAAACAAAAATTACATGTAAAGTCCAAAAGGAAAGACCAACGACGCGCCTCCGCGAGTCTTGATTACAACACCACGCTAGAGGACTTGGCGTTTCATCACGCCAATACCAAAGGAAGCGACACACCAACACACAGTTGCCATTGCACTCACAACGTGGAGATTTCGCTTTTTGATTTTGATGTTGTCGTGACTCGTTGTGGATTTTGACTCGTGATTGAAGTGTGTGAAAAATAAACGTTTCGGGCATTGGAATTGTCGCATATGAGAGAGATGTCATGGCCCCTAGTCAGAGGTCTTGCTGGAAACATTGCAGAGATAGTGTTGCGGTTGGAGCTTTCTGGCGTCGGAGCTAGACTTCCTCGCGTCAAATGCACCGTATGAGCCCGTGATGCGACAATTTTATAGTTTCAGAATCGCGGAAGGTCTCCAACCACTTTAAAAAGAACATGTAGAAGGATGATATGATTTTTCAAAATTTAATAAGTTAAACAAAAATTTGAACCCTTTATAGATATGAGAATAAATGCTAAAAGTCCAAATTATAAGATATTATTAATAAAATTGACATAAGAGCAAAGGGGATAAAATTACAAAAAAAATAACAAGGTATGGTATAATGACAAAACATAGAAATGGGAGGGCTCCATTGAAATATTGACGTGATTTTTATTTAGTGAGCAAATAGAAATGAGGACTTTCTCTTGGGCTTCCTTCCTTCCTCCCTCACCGCGTCGTGACTCGGTTTGACTCGCCACCTTTCCAATTTTCCCTCTTTGAATTCTCCCTTTTGAAAAATGTTTTTCTCTCGCAACGTGTGGACGGTGACTCCCTCCCAGTCCCACTATATATACCTCGATCTCCACCGTTCGATCAGAAACCAAACCAAACCAAACCAAGAGGGACAAACACACACATTTGTTCCGTACAGCAAGCAGAAGAAGCATGGCCTTCGCTACAGAGTTCATGGGCCACTCCATAATGGAGACGACTTCCTGCTCCTCCTCCAAAGGGGTTCTCCAGGGACGGAGGAAGAGCCAGTTTCTCATCACTTCTTCGCCGTTTGTGGCCCTTAAGAGAGTCTCGCTGAGGAAGAGGGCCGTGGTGGCGGCCATTAGCGAGGAGTTTCTGGTGCGGCAATCCGTGGCGAGCTCCTTGGGTTCCGATCTCGACCAGCTCACTCGCGAGCTCAGGCCCACCAAGTTCAAGGTTCGAGCCGTTCTCACCGTGAGGAACAGGAACAAGGAGGCTCTGGGCGAGGCCTTCGCCAGACACGTGGACGCACTCGCCGACAAGCTTGGTCGGAATGTCGCGTTGGAGCTCGTCAGCTCTGAAATCGACCCAAGTGAGTGATTGTTTCGGATGATTGCAGAGTGATGAGTTTTCGAGAGACCCAGTGTGTTGATTTTTTATTTATTTTGCAGAGTCGAAAGGACCGAGGAAGAGCAAGGAGACGGTGATCAAGGACTGGTCGGAGAAGTCGGATCCGAAGTCGGAGAGGGTGAATTACACGGCGGATTTCGTGGTGGACTCGAATTTCGGCATCCCCGGAGCGATCACCGTGGCGAACAAGCACCGGTCGGAGTTCTTCCTCGAGACGATCACCATTGAAGGCTTCGCTTGCGGTCCCGTGCATTTCCCCTGCAACTCCTGGGTTCAGTCCAAGAAAGATCACCCCGAGAAGAGGATTTTCTTCTCCAACAAGGTACAGCGAGTGCTCCCAATCCCAGGATTCCATACATATATATATGTATGTATTGTCTTTTTGCTGACCATATGACTCTGTGCAGCCATATCTACCGAATGAAACTCCGGCGGGGCTGAGAGCTCTGAGAGAGAAGGAGCTGAAGCAACTGAGGGGAGACGGGAAAGGAGCCCGGAAATTGTCCGACAGGGTTTACGATTACGAGGTGTACAACGATTTGGGAAACCCGGACCAGGGGATCGATCTGGCCCGGCCCATCCTCGGAGGCCCCGAGAGACCGTACCCGAGACGTTGTCGCACCGGCCGTGCCCCCACCGATACAGGTATGTTCGAAACAGTAAAAACCGGTCTCGGAGAGGATGTCAATGCGGATTGGAGTTAATAACCGTTTTTTGTTTCTGTGCTGCAGACCTGAAGTCTGAGAGCAGGGTCGAGAAGCCGCTGCCAATGTACGTGCCGCGGGACGAGCAGTTCGAGGAGGCGAAGCAGGACACGTTCTCGTTCGGGAGGCTCAAGGCGGTTCTCCACAACTTGATACCATCCCTCAAGGCGGGCTTCTCCGAGGACAACCAAGAGTTCGACGGCTTCTCCGACATCGACAGCCTCTACAGCGACGGCGTTCTTCGCGAGCTGGGGCTGGAGGAGGATCTCCTGAAGAAGCTTCCCATGCCTAACCTTGTCAAAATGCTCCAGGATAACAAGGGCATTTTCAAATACGACACCCCAAAAATCGTCTCCAGTAAGCGTCTAATTACTCTGTTCGCTTCACCGCCATTGTAATGGTCATTGTTGTTACAGAATCCTAACCGGTTCTGTTTGAGCAGAGGACAAATATGCGTGGCTGAGGGACGACGAATTCGCCCGTCAAGCTATCGCCGGGGTTAACCCTGTGACGATCGAGAAGATGGAAGTTTTCCCACCGGTGAGCAAGCTTGATCCTGAAATCTATGGTCCTCTAGAGTCCGCGCTCAAAGAAGACGACATTATAGGACAAATCAACGGAATGACCGTTGAACAGGTAAATATAAAAACACTGTACACTTTAGCCGCGCAAATAGTTCCATTGTGCATATTTCTTACTTGTTTTTCGTCGTTTATCGTTCGTTCAGGCGTTGAACGAGAATAAACTGTTCATGGTGGACTACCACGATGCGTACCTTCCGTTCCTCGACCAAATCAACGCGCTAGACGGCCGAAAAGCCTATGCGACTCGGACAATCTATTTTCTCACAGCACAGGGGACGCTGAAGCCCATTGCCATTGAGCTTAGCCTCCCCCTGACTGGACCCGTCTCTCGTGCCAAGCGCGTGGTCACGCCTCCCGTCGACGCCACCACCAACTGGAAATGGCAACTCGCCAAGGCGCATGTGTGCTCCAACGACGCCGGAGTCCATCAACTCGTGAACCACTGGTAAGAACATAAATCGATCATGCCAACATCTTGGCTCTTGTTTGACAATCAGGTTGGTTTTGGGTTTGACTTTGACTTTGAATTTGACGATAGGCTACGTACGCATGCGTGCATGGAGCCGTTCGTTCTGGCGGCGCACAGGCAGCTGAGCGCGATGCACCCGATATTCAAGCTGTTGGACCCACACATGCGGTACACAATGGAGATCAATGGCTTGGCGCGGCAGAATCTCATCAATGCCGACGGAGTCATCGAGGCGTGCTTTACTCCTGGCCGCTACTGCATGGAGATGAGTGCCGCTGCTTACAAGAGCTTCTGGCGCTTCGACAAGGAAGGCCTCCCTGCCGATCTCATTCGAAGGTATTTCATTTGTTAAGGATTTTTATGTCATAAAGAAATAAAAAAGAAAATGACTTGAAACGATTTATAAGTTTACGGATTAGTCCTAATCACGTCTCTCGACATTTTCTATAGGGGAATGGCAGTCCCTGACGCATCCCAGCCGCATGGCCTGAGGCTTTTGATCGAGGATTACCCGTACGCCAACGACGGGCTTCTGATATGGGCAGCGATAGAGGACTGGGTCAAAGCCTATGTGGACAGGTACTACCCGAACCCGAGCCAGGTCCGCAACGACCGTGAGCTCCAGAGCTGGTACTCAGAGTCCATCAACGTGGGCCATGCCGACATCCGTGACGCCGAGTGGTGGCCTGCGCTGGACACCCCCGAGGACTTGGCCTCCATCCTCACTACCCTCATCTGGCTGGCGTCGGCGCAGCACGCTGCTCTCAACTTTGGGCAGTACCCCTACGGCGGCTACGTCCCGAACCGACCGCCACTGATGCGGCGCCTCATCCCGGAGGAGGGCGACCCCGAGCACGCTTGTTTCCTCCGCGACCCGCAGCGCTACTTCCTCTCGGCGCTGCCCAGCGTGCTGCAGGCGACGAAGTTTATGGCGGTGGTTGACACGCTCTCGACGCACTCACCGGACGAGGAGTACCTGGGCGAGCGGAACCACCCGTCCACATGGTCCGGGGATGCGGAGGTGGTGGAGGCGTTCTACGCATTCGCGGCGGAGGTGGGGCGCATCGAGAAGGAGATCGACCGGAGGAACGCCGACCCGTCACGCAAGAGCCGCTGCGGGGCGGGCGTGCTTCCGTACGAGCTCCTCGCACCAAGCTCAGAGCCGGGCGTCACCTGCAGAGGGGTACCGAACAGCGTATCCATATGAGCCGGAGTTAGTTAATAATTATAGTTTCGGTTAGGAAGAGTTGTTGGAACGATCAAATGGTTGACCTAGGTAGGATTGTATATGGGGTATATAGAGTTCAAGGGCAAATTGGACATACTGTAAGTTAAACATTGGGAGATATAAAAATAAAATAAAAAATTCTACAATTACCTTGTGTTTTTTCAAATTGTATCTCCCTTCGGTTAAATTATTTCATTAATTATTGGTGAACAATGTGGTGATAGATTGAAATAAAATAAAAAAGTCACGAGAAAATCACGTGATCGACTTCAAGTATAGATTTTTCTCAACCGGTTTTTGAGGGGCATGTGCGCTTTATGATCTGGATGTTGGTAGTACTCGTACGCGGATTTCCTAGACATGCTGCTAAAGCTTTTTCTTGCTCGTACGGTAGCTCGAGGATGTTGTTGAACAGTTATTCTTCTGTCTTCTGCTGATGCGTGAGGGTGTTTCCGCGGCCTCATGTAGTGGCGGAGCGGAGGCACGACAATGCATTGAGGGACTATGTTTTCAGATTTTTTTTGTTTGTTTAATTTCTATATATATATATATATATATATTAATTTTTAATTTTTGTCATTATATTTTTATAGTAGTTCAAAAACTTTTTGTTTTAAATTACGCTTAATTATCCCCCTCCAAGGTTTATAACTTAACTCTTCCGGTCTAATATATTCAAATTTATGAAGAAAATGCCTCTAAAAAGTAAAAACACCAGCAAATTGTTGATATATATAACTGAGTTTATATGGTTTGCTACTACTATAATTGCCTGGCCTTGGATCAGTAATTATTATTATTATATAATGCCATTGTCTGAGACAATTTGTCTCTATATAATAATTCGTAATTTTCTCGTACAGCAATCATTTGCAATAAAATAAACTTATTATGTGGAAGAAATGCCTTATCTTATTTAAATAACACATTACGCGTATATATTTAACGTGCCATAAACTTATTATTCTTGTGTTATATATACGAAACTCACCTTTTATAGGAATGTATGGAGGTTTATTATCATGCACTCACTTGGTCATTTTTAAATTCTGAAGGCTCCAACTCATTCCATACGTATAAAATAAAAATCATATCTTATTCTCTCAAAATATTTAGTGTTTTAATAGCTTTTCTATTGCTCTTCGTGTTCTTGAACAACCGAAAAACGTCATGTGAAACTACGATGTTTGCTAATATTGTCGTCAAAAAATTATACTCTAAATTTTCACCAATAATATTTGTCGCCAGTTACATCTTATACTTTTGATGTTATTCGTTTTATCGATCGTTTGAATCCGCACATTGTAATAGTATGTAAATTTCCTAATAAATAATAGTTCCGTCGAAGTACTCAAAAAACATTAAGAGTTCGAACTTTTGATTGAGACAAATTTAGAATTTTTAACAAAGAATTTTTAATGTTAACAAGTACTGTGCATAAGTGAAAAAAAGTTTTGAGCTCACGACATCTGTTAACGCAATTCGCGAAATTCAAAAAGAGTAACTGCATCATAACGTGAATGCAATGCTCTTACAAAATTAAAATTAATGACCTAAATTAGGTCACCTAATATTGACAATATTTATATAGTAATCCTTGTAAATTTCAAAGCAAGCATGCAACGTACTCAATTTCAAAATTTCAAGGACGCGTTAACGTCTAACCTTTTCTAATGATGTATTTAAATTTAATATGCTTGACCAAAATAAATATTTCATGTTAATAAATGATGTGGTACACATGCAAGGTTGGTAGGATAATAATTAAAGAATATATTATATATATTATGGTCGTGAATCCATTATATATGTATACATATAATTAAAATATATGTCATTATGGTAGTGGGAATTCGAGAAGAAATATTACTGAGTGAGTTGACTGATTTAATGCAACAAATAAAGAGAAATAAGAAAAAGATTTTTCTATGTCCAACTCTTATGGTTGTTGAGGTGACTAATTCAAGACTTGGAGTCTTTTTTGTTTTATTTATTTTGCTGGAATATAGAAAGATGTGTAATACAACTTTGGTATGGACTATGGACTACTTCATTCAATATTTGTAACGAGAGAGAAATAAAATAGCCCATGTTTTAACTCAATATAATGCTAATAGTGGCGATAACACATTAATCGGTTTATCTTGTTGATCTTATAAAATATTTGTTTAGACTAAATAAACATGTGTATAGTTTATATATTTGACAACTTTTAGACTAGTCTATTGCTATTATTTTTTGGGTTAGTATTTTTTTTTTTATTTGTTTATTAAGATACACCAGTCGATCAAATTTATTGTAATTACCATATTTAGTATTTTGTTACGTTGGAGGTTCATACGGCAAGTGAAATGACATACTAATAAATTTGACGTGAAGTCTGATTCCCAGCCCATCTTAATAAGGAAAAATTTGTGGGAATGATGTTTGTTAATTTATCTGATTTGTTGAAGAATCTTTGTCATTATTGTACTTAATCCAGTCTACATGTATGTTGCCACCGGAACGTCGATACTGCATTTCTTCACGTCGGTAGAAGAATCTTCTCTTCTGGAAGAGAAACCTAATAACAAACATTGGTAAAACAACAACATAGTCGCATACTAGATCGTTCTCTTTAATACATAAGTTAGTTCCAAAAGTAACTCATTCATTAACGTTTGGTAGTCTTATAAGTTGTGTATATATAGAAACACAAAGATATAATACCGACCTATATATTTAGCATTGAATTTATGTAAAAGAAGTGTTGCGACCCAAGGACCAACTGCCCTTAACAAACATTAATTTGTTTTCCATAACCTAAGTATGAATGAAATAAAGCATGCCATATACAGTAAGGTCCCGGCTCTACAGATAAGAGGATGGACACTGAGAGAAATGACACATGCCAAATTTATCTATAAAAAGTAGGGGTGAACAAAAGAAACCGTAAACCGAATTTTTAACCGAAAACCGACCAAACTGATACCGATTAAACCGCAACCGCTATTAAAGCGGTTAAAACAGAATATACCGAGAAAAGAACCGAATACCGAATTAGGTTAAAACGGGGTTTTTTGGTTTTAATGTGAAAACCGCAACCGCTTACCCAATTTTACCGCTTTAACTAAATCTATTATTATATTCTATTTACCATACCTATCGACACATCAAAAATATTTTCTATCTAATATCTTGGTGTAATATTGTGTAATATTAGTATTTAGTAATCCGTTTATGTGTAATAATTTATAATATTAACATTTAGTAGTCTGTTTATGTGTAATATTAGTAGTCAGTTTGTGGAGATGTAGTATTAATTTAAAAGCGGTAAGTGTGGGCAAGAAACCGATAATACCGCAACCAAACACGGAATACCGATTATACGGTAAATGCGGTTTTCATGTTTAAAAATAGGGTATTCGGTTATCATTTCTATAATACGGAAATGCGGTCTTCGGTCTATTCTTTGTCAAAAACTGCACCGAATACCCGCTTGTTCACCCCTAATAAAAAGGCATAATTTCATACATTATTTTGGGTACAATTAGACCAGGTAAGGCTGGATGGGCCTCAAACGGGCCGGTCTTCTTTTCACTGAAAATGGTCTTCCATATCTCCTCATTTTTTGTTTGTAATGTTAAGAAAAACAGTAAAATAAATATATGGCCGTGCCTGTGAGTACTTCGCGTCAAACAAATAGTAACATAAGAAAATAAATAATAAAACCAAAAACAAAGAAAATAACAACGGCAACGGTGACGAGTGAACCCATGGCCGTTGCAGCATGTTGGGCCTAGGTGGTTGTTCGGCCCAACACAACGAGATATTCTACCAATGTTCACCTTGTAGTGCAGAACAGAAGACTAGTGATAGTCTGATTTCATCATGATCAATAAAACTGCAAACTTGGCCTTGAAAAAACATGCTTTTCTTAAGATTTTTTAAACAAAATACTCAATCATGAATTAAAAACTAAGAAACAAGAAGTATTATGGAAAATTTTCTTTTTATATTTTTCTTTTTCACTTCTAGCAAAAATACTCTCAAATTTCAAAAACAATTAAAGTGTACTTTTAATGTACAATTTGATCATTTTACCCTTATTTTCTTCTTTTTGATTAAATAAAAGAAATTAAAAACATGTTCCCGATTTTTTTTTTTTTCATTCCCACTCCTCTCTTCATATCGCCGTCTCTCATTCCATCTTTCTTTTACCATAGTTGTATATAATAAGAATTTTTGATAAATTGTTAGTAAGGAGTAGTTTTGAGTAATTTAAAATCAAACCTCATCAAAAGATATATATATATATATATATATAAATAAAAAATAAATAAAAAAGCGAAAGTATGCTTTGACGTATACTTCTATTGTTTTTGAAATTTTATGGTATAATTTTTCTAAAATATCAAAATTCGCAACGGATTACTCATTGGGAGAAGGTGATCGACTTCATGCTTGATAGTGGAGATCAAAGGGAGTTCGTATCTTCTATCTTCATACTTTAGGTCTTACAAACTTAATTAAAATTCTTATACAAGCAAGTTGCAATTACAATAAAACCAGTCTTTATTTAATATCGAATATTTAATTACATGAAAATCTAGTGTTACTTTCAAGTTATTCAATATGGGATTTCGCAAACACTGAGCCAATTTTATGTTATATATATAAGGGTAAATTGTGGCGAATGTACCCAATATTTGTTTTTCTGCGGATTATGTACCTAAATTTATTTTCGACGGCTAATGTACCCAAACTTTATTCCGTTAGATTTTTTCGTGTTTTCCGTCACTTAACCGTCAGCGAGTGATATGTACACTTTTCGTATTTTTGACATAACTCACTCATTTTTTGTCCAAATTTTATGCACAACCTACGGTTGGAAAGATAAGAGATAGATCTACAACTTTTGTGTTTTAAGTTTTGTAAAAAAAGTTTTAAAAAAATACGAAATTTCAATTACAACGTAAAACTGAACATTAATTTAATACAAAATATTTATTTTGAGCAAATTTTAATATACTTAATGATTTTTTCTAATAAAACGTAAAACTAAAATATTGTAGATAAATCTTTTATCTTTCTAACGGTAGTTTATTTATAAATTTTGGATAAAAAATGAGTAAGTTATACTAAAAATACGAAAGCTTTTTTCACATTACATCTTTCATATTTTTTGCATAACTCACTCTTTTTATGTCCAAAATTTATAAATAAACTATCGTTGGAAAGATTAAAGATTTATCTACAACTTTGTAGTTTATCATTTCATCATAAAAAGTCATTAAGTATATTAAAATGTAACACCCCGTACGGCATATAAAACTAGCTTTCATTTTTTTTTTCTCATATAAATGGGCCACTGAAAAACGCTTCATTTTTTTTTCTTTTCTTTTCTATATACAGATATACATATATATATATACCTATATAAATATTTTATTATCTACATATCAACACGATATATTATTATTTTACATGTAACTAACGTTAGACTCCTACGTCTAACCAGTGTCACTATTTATCCAAAATGAGGAGGCATAAACTACTATTTCCTCTCTTTTGTTTTCTACCTAGCGTAAAGACACTCAAAATACCCCAAGTATAAAAAGAGCTATCCCACGGTCGTTATCTCATATGCATCAGATCTCTAGCTCGGAGTCTTCAACCAACAGCATCAAGCGTCATTTGAATTACCTGCAATGTCTGCATTACAAGAATTCTAATGAGCGAAAGCTCAATAAGTAAAGACAATTAAAAGATCATATAACATCATTCATATCATAACAATATAGCACATTTAATATGCATTATCCAATTCTCTTTCATAGTGTGTATCTCAAATGTTAAGGCTTGTAGACGTTGTTATGGACGCTCCTGTTGCACAATTCCCCATAATTCTTTTAACATGTGACCATTTCGTCACTTCTTTTAACATGTGACCCTTTCGTCACTTCTTTTAACTTCTTTTAACATGTGACCCTTTCGTCACTTCTTTTAACATGTGACCCTTTCGTCACTTCTTTTAACTTCGACTGGTCGGTCGTAATGTTTCAATTCTTTTAACATGTGACCGGTCGTAACATTACACGCAGATGTGTGGGGAAAATTCTCAATTACATTCCCGGTGACCAGTCGGGCTTCCCACACCGCGCCATAGCATATCATAGTCTCTTTCTCGAGACATCGCAACAGGCACGCCGCCTACCCAAACTTAGCAACTGAGACACACTTTTCATTTAACCTTTTAGCATGTACACCATTATAATGAACAAATATCATAAGAACGATGCAATTATATGAATTCATTAACATATAACTCATCATTTAATTAATTTCATTCTTGTAATGCAAATAAAGAAAATCTTTACTTACCTCGAAGCCTTTAATTGCCTTGACGGTGTGGAAAGCGCCTACCTCACTCAAGACTCGGTGTGCAAGATATAATAACTTATAATTTTTAAAATTATTTATTATAAACCTTAGGTAAAATTAATTGCCACAGATATTCTTAACATGACAAGCTTCAATTAATAAATGTTAAAACCTTGTCGCTTTTATTGAGAATCATATTAACTAGTCCAAAAATATGGCCAATATGTAATTAACAAAACTCATGAGTTTATGCAAGGCGCACAAACATACCATGGCTAAAATAACTCAATATGCTCTTACAAGGATTATGAACTTAATTTTATTAGTTTGAATAAGGTCATAAATATACTATAGATATAAGACACGTTACAGTATCAAGGAATGCGTATATATTACTAGAATTTATAAAAACATATTCAATTTAACAATATACCTACAGAGAGTGATCGAAATTATTATAGCTAATGAATATGAAATATGGTTATAATTCCTACTGCTTTCCTTACTAAGATTATAATACATAGAAAAAAAAAACTCGTAGATCAAGCCTAGGTTTTCAAATGAAAATTCATCTTTCAACAAGGAGAGAAAAATTAGGGTTTCCATAGCTTATAAGCTCTAACCTGTACTACGGAACTCGAATCTCTAGCGAGCGAATCCAAAAGCCGACCCAACGAGATAGCAAGCAGAGGAGAACCAAGGATAAGGAAAGCTCAAAGAATGTTCACGATTTTGGTAGAAGGTTCAAGAGGCTTTCCTTATTTATTTCTTCTAATAAATATATATATATATATATATATATATATATATATATTAAGGGCCAATATTTTTTTACACGCTGTATGTATACTATATAATATTATAAAGGTGGAATACTTAATGGGTAAGTTACACGACCTTATCATCACAAAATTTTCTATTATATACTATATTAGTCCCTCTAGTTTAACTAATTATCAAATAATATACTTATTTTTAAAATGAACAACTTTCCCATCAAAACTTATTCATCACCAATCAGACTATTATAAATAAAACATAACCTTATAAGTTATTTGTTTATATATATGTTCATTTACTTAGCACACCGATCTTGACGTAAAGTTCCGCCTATTCCACACTGTACCAAGACTCGAAATCAACATTAGAGTTTTACGATACATTTCTTAAAAAATAAATATATATATATATATAGTTAATTCTCAAGAGTTATTTTTAGCACACCTTTTGCTAACATTGCATGTAAATTTTTTCAATGATACCCAAAATATAGAAACATGTAATTAGGCTAAATAAAATTATGTGTTTACGTAAACTTGCTCATGAGATTATTGGGCATTATATAAAATTTGCTCGAAACAAAAATTTTATATTAAACTAATGTCCAGTTTTACGTTGTAATCGAAATATTGGAATAATAAAAAACTTTTTTTACAAAACTCAAAACACCAAAGTTGTAGATCTATCGATTATCTTTCCAACCGTAGGTCGTGCATAAAATTTGGACAAAAATTGAGTGAGTTATGTCAAAAATACAAAAAGTGTACATATCACTCGCTGACGGTCAAGTGACGAAAAACACGAAAAAATCTAACAGAATAAAGTTTGGGTACATTAGCCGTCGAAAATAAACATTGAGTACATAATCCGCAGAAAAACAAACATTGGGTACATTAACCGCAGCTTACCCTATATATAAATTTGAACATCGTGTGTAACACAATATAACTATACACCTATATATGTTATACACGTGGACATGACAATTTGGAGTGGTATAATTATATTGTGCACGACTTGCTTTTGTGGTCTTTCTTTTTCTCTACAATGGTGGCCACTGAAAATTACATATATGAAGCCACCGGCGGCGTTGACACTTAGTCAACTGCTTTATTCACTTCTATGCATAGAATTAGTATTCCATATATTTCTTAAGGGTCAGTAACGGAAAAAGTATTCACGTTGTTTTGAAATGGTACGGCATAAAGTTAACAAAAGTACTCAAGTATATTTTTTTTAGCGGATCGGTACACTTCATCCTCTTTTACGCTAGTTTTACTATTTCTGTCAGTGATGACGTCAACACTGCACGTCGTGATGCTATTGAGGAGATGAACTGAGAATTAGAGAGAACACGTGAAAAGAAAAACAAGAATTTGCGTTGTTGATATTTTAAGAATATGTGTTTACATCCAGATTTATTTTGATATTCATGGGTTTTATCGTTTAAGTTTATTTTTTTTATTTCTTGTTGACATCGCCACTCACGAAAATAGTAAAAAAAACTAATGGAAAATGGAATGAGGTTTGAAGATTTGCTAAAAAAAGGTAACTTAAGTACTTTTGTCATAATATTTTTAAATTAATTTTATGTCGCTCCATTTCAAACAATTTAGATACTTTTATCGCTAATAGCCAACTTCTTTATTCAAAAGTAATGTATATTTTTCATATATTTCTTCTCATTCTTTCACATGTTATTTCCTGGAAATTCAGGAAAAGAAGCATGCAAATAAATTATTTATCCGACTTTGAATGGTGGGATATTCTCACCCTTTTTTCTCCACACTCATCACATCTAGGAAAATGTACCGTACATGCTTACTATAAGTATAAAAAGAAGCATGACGTTATATATAATCAGGTGGTACTAGCTGAACCATTGATGTTATAATATAATGTATTTTATGGTTAATTTTAGGATGATAGAAACCTCTTCTCTAATTCCACGGCTCTTATCATATTTGCTTTGCAATAAAGGCCTGATTTTCCTCTTGTATTGAGTCCTTATTCTTGTCACTTTTAGAGATGGAAAACGACATGAAACATCTACACAATTTACTTTTATACTAAATAAGTCAATCAATCATTCATTATAAATTAATTCATTTGTAATCTTGTATAATTCAAAGATAAAATCATGTCGCTAACCCTTATAAAGGGACACATTAATAGTGGAGCATACCAACCAACTCACTACTCAATATCCATCCAATAAAATGAGTCTTTTTTCAAAAAAAAAATATATAAACATAATCATTTTCTCGAACTTTATATCTCAAAAATACTAGTCTTCATACAAAGGAAAAAGATACCTCAGTCATACTGATGTTTATTCTTCAAGTGAGGATTATTCTAATTTCGAAAGACTTTTGATATACTTTGTCAGTCACTCAGTCTTCAACTTCATATTACAAAAATATACTTAACGACTTTATAGTCCTAATTTTACTTACCACTTGTCATATATATATATATATATATATATATATATATATATATATATATATACACACACACACGATGACATGATATATCTCTTATATATCCCACTATATATGATGGCATCAACACTATATATATCACTAGCCACCACTTACTTCCCACTCACAAATACACTCAAAACTTCCCAAAACGAAATGGAAGCACCAAGCAATTGGGCCTCTTACGCCGCCGCGGCGTGGCTAGCGACCGCTGTCCTCCTCCTCCTCTCCCTGCACCTCCGCCGCCCTAAGCTCAAGCTCCCCCCGGGGCCAAAGCCATGGCCCATCATCGGCAACCTCAACCTCATTGGGCCTCTTCGGCACCGGTCCCTCCACGAGCTCTCCCTAAAATACGGGCCCCTTGTGCACCTCCGGTTCGGATCCTTCCCGGTGGTGGTGGCCTCCTCGGTTGAGACGGCCAAAGCCATCCTCAAGACCCACGACGTCATCTTCGCCTCTCGGCCAAAAACCGCTGCAGGAAAGTACACGACCTACGATTACTCTGACATCACGTGGTCCCCGTACGGCCCGTACTGGCGGCAGGCGCGCAAGATGTGCCTCATGGAGCTCTTCAGCGTGAAGAGGCTCGACTCATTCGAGTACATCCGGCGAGAGGAAATGAAGGCCTGCCTCAAGGGCGTCTTTGCGGCAGCAGAGACGAACATAACCCTAAAGGACTCTCTCTCAACGGTAAGTTTGAACGTGATCAGCCGCATGGTGCTGGGGAAAAAGTACACGGATGAGTCGGCGGACTCGGTGGTGTCGCCGGAGGAGTTCAAGAGGATGCTTGACGAGCTGTTCCTGCTGAGCGGCGTGCTCAACATCGGCGATTCAATCCCGTGGCTAGATTTCCTGGACTTGCAGGGCTACATCAAGCGGATGAAGGCTCTGAGCAAGAAGTTCGACAGGTTTTTAGAGCACATCTTGGACGAGCACAACGAGAGGCGAAAAAGGGTCGAGGGTTACGTGGCGCAGGACATGGTTGACGTGCTTTTGCAGATCGCCGACGACCCTAACCTTGACGTCAAGCTCGAGAGACAAGGCGTCAAGGCTTTCACTCAGGTACATAATAGGGCGTCGTACGTTTTAAACTTTTTTAAAATAACAACTAGTTAACTAGTCGTGACATTATAAAGCCGATAAAAAGCTATGAGATTCGGAATTTCATATTAACCGTGTAAGCATCATAAAGTTTCACCATAATTAATTCGCAACTTTCTTAAACCGTGCTAAGTCTCTATGTGCATATCACAATATCCGTGAAGAAATTGCCCGCTAATTTAATGGCTGTTGATAAAGCATAATTAGAAGAATTAAGAGCCTCATAGCTTTAACTTTACGCATAAAGTAATAAACTTTGCACAAATGGCATGGCTTTAATTACACACCAAAATAAAAATATAAAATAAAGATCCAACCAGCAATATGCTCTCCTATACAAAGTTAATGTGTTACACACTAACTATCTAATGATAATTTGTTGATGAATTTAAATGTCATCAATGTATAAAATGTACTTCTTTTTTAACTACTTAGTAATACTAAACAATATAATTACAGTTTCATAAAAGCAGTACTATTAAAGCATTGAGTAGTACTGTATACATATTCTGTAGAATCTTTACGTTATTAAATATTTATGGTGGATATATGGGTAATATGTAGAAATTATATATTACGAAGCAAACAACACTTTGTTTATACTTTATACTAAAAATATATATCGTCTTATAATTTTGGATACTGAAAAAATCTACCAATTACTTTTTAAGTTTTATTGAAACAAATTTCAATTGGGCATATGAATGAATAATTAATTAGTTATAATTTGTTTATACCAATTATCTTGATTGTGCATATTCTACCTTTTTTCTTTCCTTTTAAATGGTGTACTAGTGATTAGTGAATAGTAGTCATAAAGCTCTATCTAGGAAATACAAGTTGTTGAATATATTCCCTCGCAAAAATAAAGTTGTTGAATTTATTTATGTGTGTCGAAAGTGCGAACTCAATTATTAAAGTTATTGGACTAAATTAAGCTTGAAAGTTGAAACCGAAATATTTTCATTTATATTATTTTGATTTTGTTTTATGCTATATATGCATTAGTTTTGAAAATATATTTTTTCTAAATAAGTCATTCTCGGTCTAATACGACACACCAATACTATGAGTAATTTTCTTAGTCTAATTCGACACAACTATACAAAACACGAAGCTTAGCATTAATGCTACTACTTAAAGAGCAAAATTAATTTTCAGGACTTGATTGCGGGCGGAACAGAGAGCTCGGCGGTGACCGTGGAGTGGGCAATCTCGGAGCTCCTTCGGAAACCGGAGATATTCACGAGGGCGACTGAAGAGCTTGACCGGGTCATCGGCCGAAGTCGCTGGGTGGAAGAGAACGACATCGCCAACTTGCCCTACATCAATGAGATTGCACCCCGTCGCACCGATGCTCGTGCCTAGATTCTCCCGTGAAGACTGCCGGATCGGGGGCTACGATATCGCAAAGGGCACTAGGGTTTTGGTCAACGTGTGGACCATCGGGCGAGACCCGAGCCTGTGGGACAACCCTAACGACTTTGCACCCGAGAGGTTCCTTGGGAAGGCCATTGACGTGAAGGGTCAGGACTTCGAGCTCCTGCCTTTCGGGTCGGGCCGGCGCATGTGCCCCGGCTACAGCCTCGGGCTGAAGGTGATCCAGTCAAGTTTAGCCAATCTCTTGCATGGATTCACGTGGAAGTTGCCGGAAAACATGAAGAAGGAGGAACTTGACATGACCGAGATTTTCGGGCTCTCGACACCGAAGAAATTCCCGCTCGTCACCGTCGCTCAGCCGAGGCTTCCGAATCACTTGTACAACTTGTGATCGTGATCGATTGTTTGCTTATGTAACAAGGGTGGAGTGTCATGGGTGTGTGTCGAGTGATGACGAATAATTATATGCTTGTGTGCTCAAGTCACTGTCCTTTTTAATTCAATGGAAAGAGATGCTAGCTTGTCGTTTGTGCTGTTCAAGTTCGCCTCCAGTTTAATAACATGTCGTTTTATCACTTGGAAAGTGAGCTTGTCGTTTTTGCAGCTCACGCCTATATAATTGGCGCATATATACCCAATTTGTTAAAAAGTGGGGCGATATCGAGCTAAGTTTTTTTTTTTTTTTTAGTGGCATATATTTTGACGTTGGTACAGCATATGTACACAACCTGTATTTTACTCAAGATTTTGAGAAATTCATCCTTTTTTAACAGCGTTAAGCGTGGATCGGAAAACACCTAGTCGAAATACTAGCTCCTTCCCGGTGATTGGATGATGTGTGGGGAAAAAACTCGCAGAACCCTAAGAGGAAGGGGGATGGCGACTTTCTCTGTAGGGAATTAGGGAGATTTAGTTATGTTTTTTGTGTATTCTATTTTTGAATTCTAAAAAAATAAAAAATTAGCTTCCCAACTATCATTGGATTCTTCTCAGCGCAAGCTTTCCAACGGTATATATTATAAGTTCATATGAGGTTGGTAGAAAAAGAAAAATAATAAAACATATATTATAATAGTATCGGAGAGAAAAAAGAAAGAAATCATGTGAAATAAAGTAGATTTCAACTTTCTATGTAAATTTCAAAGCAAAAAAAAAAACAATTCTAAATTCGTTTTTTAAATACATAACAAAACATGAATGTTTTCTAGAATTTGGATTTAAAAAATATAACAAACGGATCAGAACTCATAAACTTGTATTTAAATAATTAATTAGATAAATTATTCATTTATATATGATAATTAACTCACAATGCTCGTGTGGGCCCACTACCTTTTGTGATGGTCCATAACTCCATATAGACCTTGAAAGCTCAATTGGGTCCTTTTAGGCCCAATAAATATTCTATTATTAGTATAGTTGTCCGAAATTAGTTGGGCGTTCAAGCAGCCTGTCGCTTATATACTGTTTAGCTTTGCTGCGACTTTCATCAACACGTCGTTTTATTTTTTGGAAACTCAACATCGTTTTTTTTTGTAAACTGTGGCTAATGTACTCGATGTTTGATCGGCTGCGTATTATGTACCTAATGTTTATTTTCGAAGGCTAATGTACCCAAATTTTATTCCATTATATTTTTTCATGTTTTCCGTTATTCGGCCGTCAGCGAGTTATTCCTCCTTTATATGTACAGTTTTCGTATTTTTGACATAACTCACTCATTTTTTGTCCAAATTTTATGCACGACCTATGGTTGGAAAGAAAAGAGATAGATCTACAGCTTTGGTATTTTAAGTTTTGTAAAAAAAAAGTTTTAAAAAAATACGAAATTTCAATTACAACGTAAAACAGAACATTAGTTTAATGCAAAATATTTGTTTCGAACAAATTTTTATATACTTAATGACTTTTTATGATGAAACATAAAACTAAAAAATTGTAAATAAATCTTTTATCTTTCCAACGGTAGTTTATTTATAAATTTTGGACAAAAAATGAGTGAGTTATTCCAAAAATATGAAAGATGTGATTTGAAAAAATCTTTCATATTTTTGGCATAACTTACTCATTTTTTGTCCATATGAATATTAGTATGGTTTATATATTTTGATCTTTATTGACTTGGGTCGGGCTCCGAAGTCCAAAGGGTCAAGTTTTATGATTGAGGGAGAACTTGCCTGATTGAGTACGTACCACTCGTGTGCGCGCGCCGGAATCGGGCATGAAAGAGCGGTGAGAGATAATTATTTTTTATTATAAATGAATGAAAATGGATGAATTTTTTAATTAATTATATAATCGTTCTGATATTAAGTAAATTTGGTTGAATTCATGTGATCATGAGTATCAGAGAGTATGTGGAATTTCTATCAGCTGGCTTGGAAAACGTCAACATGCTAGAAACGACACTGTTATTGATGAAAGACGTAATTACAAAACGACATCAAACGTATGGTGGCAGTTGAATTAATAAATAATAATGTATGTAATAATAAAAAAAAACTAAAGTATGCTTACCTAGTTACGTTGGAATTAAATATATAGCGCAATATTAATACTTACGCAGATCTAGATTTTATATTCATAGTAAAAATAAAAAATAGATATAAACGATACTTCAAAATGACTCGTGAAAATTATTAGCTATATCGCGTCAAAAACACCTAAACTTTAACTAACTAGGCAACAAAGTCCAAAGTAAAAATAAAAAATAAATAAAAAAGATGTCTAACAAATGTGAGGCGACATTTTTTTTTTCTTTTCAATGTATTAGATTATGAGTTTATGACAATGTAACTAGCCTTATTTGCATGTGTTAAATTATGATATATATATATATATATATATTTGAAAACCTTAAACATGGATTAAAGAAACATCGGTGGTTTGATTAGTTGAACTGTTTCCCAACAGATCTAGTCTGAAAGTCTTATGGCGTTTACTTTAAGAAAAACTAATATCTAAGATACACTTATAATATAATGACGATGATCTAAAGTGTAACTGATGTATAGTAGTATATAATATATTATATATATATATATGTAATTTATACTATATATTTATTTATGTATGTATTGTTTGGACTTTTGCCGATATAGGCGATCTGACTACGCCGGCTTCCCTTTCTTCTTTTTTAAGGAAAAGGTTGCAATTGATTAACAGGAAACAGAGCAAATACACGTCCAAAAATCCCGGGAACACATTGGAGAGACGGGTTTTAGCCAAACAATGGGCCAATATGTTGTCTTAGAATAGAACTATAAATTAATTAATTAATCAAAGCGTGAGTATTTCGAGTTTGAAACTGTAGGCCATAGATTTGCTGCGCGGTTTGGTGATAAAGTATCCAAAGTTAATTCGATGCTCGCCCAGAAGAAGCATTAAGTAAAAATAAATTAGTCTTTCATAAAAAGAAAAGATCGAGTGGACTCAAAATATATATATATATATATATATATCTGTTTTTCATATGAAGAAAAGATCAAGTGGACTCAAAATATATATATATATATGTATATATATATATATATATATATATATTATTAGGTTGTTTGACTTTGAATTAAACCACTATTCTACATTCCACTCGTCTTGAACTACTGACTTGGAAAATGCCATTTAATTCAGTTAGGAACCCACTATTATTATGATACATATTATCTATATGTATAGAAGCCATCATAATATATATATATATACTATATATATTATGATGGCTTATTTGGCCTCTTGAGTCTTGACCATGTAAGCGAGTACTTTGATTATAGAACAAATATATTTCCCTTCTAAGGAGACAATGTTGACTTGTATATATACTATTACACATTATATATTCTCCTCTTTTACATAAGAACATAAAAAATAAAAATACTATGGACCCACAAATTGAAGGCCCAATATTCTTATTTAATTTCTTACCCTTTTATGGCTTTATCCAATGTGAAAGAAAGAAAGAAATATAAAATAATTAAAAAAAGAATTAAAATAATAAAGAAAACAAAGAACTCTCTAAGGTATACCAAATTACAAGGGTACACAATCATTGCGATCGCGGTCTATAACGATTTTTTTTTTTTTTTTTTTTTTGGTGTCGTGCTAAGCTAAATTTTGTATAAAAAGATTCAAATGTTCAACCGTTTGAGTTAGTCTTATCGGGAGCTTAACTTGAATTCTTTAGGCGCGTGTTTTGGAGAATACAACTCAACGGCGATAGTATTATACAAGGCAGTGTCCGAATAAACTGCCCTAGACCTTGTTGGCCAAACCCCGTATATATTCCAGCGAGCCTGCTTTCCGCTCCGATGTCGGTCCTTTCCTTCCACTCCGGACTTGCTCTTCTCTTCCTGTTTTCTGCTAACGTCAACACTCAGGTCAGTTTGATCGTTTGGGACGACGTACACGAACGGTACAGGAATGTCTTTTAGGCTCAGAAGCGCTTCCAAGGTCTTGACCACACTGGCCATTGTGGGCCTCGACCTGGCGTGATGGCTTAGGCACTGATGAGCCAGAGCAGCGGCTTTACAAGCCCCGACCGGTGAGTACTGCCCTTCGAGCCTCGGGTCCATTATCCGGTCAACTTTATGGGGGTCTTTGAGGTAAGGCCTTGCCCAGTCAACTAGGTTTTGCTCTCTATTTGGAAGGCTCTTCCTATCCAGGCATCTTCTGCCTGATATTAGCTCCAGAAGCACCACTCCAAAGCTGTACACGTCGCTCATGGACGTCACGTGACCTGCAATAAACGGACCTGTACGGTTAGTTCGACAAGTTCTAAAAAAATAAGAGAGATTTACACTAAAAATATATATATATCAATATTCATAAATTCGTGTCGGTATGCGATTGAATTTTAACCAATGCGTTCTAAATTCTTTACCTGTCATGATGTATTCTGGAGCCGCATAGCCTTCGGTCCCCATGATGCGCGTCGTGACGTGCGTTTCGTCTCCTTCGGGGCCGTCAATCGCGAGGCCGAAATCCGATAGCTTAGCCGTAAAATCCTGCTTGGTTGAAGGGAAAAAAAATAGAGAATCAAAATCTTTGAGCTAATATTAACTACGTACTTTATATTATCAAGAGGACATCTCAACATACATGATCTAATAAGATGTTTGAAGCCTTGAAATCTCTGTATATGACTGGTTTCTCTTCCTCGTGGAGAAAGCTGAGCCCTTTCGCTGCTCCGACCGCTATTTCCAGTCTCGTCAACCACGGCAAAGTCGCAGTATAATCTGAAGACGATCATGAGTTTTCACACATTAATATAATTATACTGAAAAAAAAGAAAAGAAAATAGTTATTAAAAAAATATATATAATTTACATACTTTGAAAGAGCTGGTTCTCTAAGTTGCCTCTAGGCATGTACTCATAGACAAGAAGCCTGTGTTCGTCTTCGCAGCAATATCCAACCAACTTCACTAAATGAGGATGTGACAATTGCCCAAGAAATATTACTTCTGCCTGCCATAAACAATATTGAAGAATGTCATTATTTTATATATATATATATATATATATATATATATATATACACACACACTGATGTAAAGAATGTACTTGTTTTAAATGTCATTATTGCGTATTCATGATGTCATATATAGGTTTTTTTAGTATAATCTTGATTACTTTTAATTTTTCCGCCAGCGCTCGGACTTCCGAATTATATACGTCAAAAAAGGAAATTGTATTTTTAATAACTAAAACCGTAATTTTAATTTTAAATTTAAATTTACTACGAAATTGTATATTTTAATAACTAAAACCGTACGTTTTGACTATTTATTTGAAAATAAAACCGGAAACGGAAATTTTGTTTCTGATGAAATCCAGAAAAGTGTCCAAAATGTATGAATTGCTTACCAACCACTCTCTATGACCTTGCTTTCCATCTAAATCGAGATTCTTGACTGCCACGGATTGAGCTTTCAAGCCAGGCCGGAGCTTGTCATCAATGAAGCCTTTGTAGACTCTCCCGAAGCCTCCTTCTCCGAGGAAGTTGCTCTTCGAGAAGTTCTGGGTGATCTTCTTCAGCTCCTTGAGAGTGAAGATATGGACGTTCGATCCGATGAGCGAGTTCGAGAGATCGCTCACGAGCGAGCACGAAGAAGTGCTGCTCACATCGCAGAGAGACAATCTCTGAGAGCTTGCGTTGGACACTCGAGAATTGGGTTTGGAAGATGATTTCTTGGGCTTCCCACATGAAGGCAATAAGAATTTGAGTACGCTCTTTCTGAAAGTCATTTCTTTTAGTGTTATTATAAGATAATAAGCTTTTAGTGCTTAGATTATAGCAATAAGGAAATGGAGGGATTTATATAGATGGTGAAGATTGGTTTGAGAATACAAGACTTGAAAAGGAAGTCAAAACCCAATGATCACAGCGTTTAAAAAGAGAGTAATTTCCACATATGTCCCTGAATTTTGCTCTTTGGTGCATTTTTCCCTTATATATCTTTTTTTTTTTTTACAACAATGTCCCCAAATCTTCCGGACGAGGTCATGTACTAGATTTGTATATTAATTTATTTTCTTTTCTAATTTTGTGAAACCTTATACTAAAAGTCTTCGAGAGTTAAAGTCGGCCTTGATTGATTCACAATAGTAGCATAACCTAGTATAGCGACCTCGTTTAAAACTAATTAACAAAAATACTATAGTAAATCATGTCGTGTTGCGCAAAAAAATAATATCCTTCATTTGTGACATGTAGGGATAATGTGTTACTTTAAAAAAATAAAATAGGAGCATTGTTGTCAAAAACTAAAGTTTAAAGAGTAAAATGTACCAGCATGCAAAGTTCAGGGGCATTGATGCCAAATGTTTAATAATAGAAAAAGAGCAAGGAAATTTTATTAGTATTGTGAAGGAAGGATCTTCAAGTATAGCATATAGAAATTAAGCTGAATGTGTTATGTAGCTAGTTAGTATGTGTAGAGAATTTTTGGCTCAAAATCATGACTTTGAATATTGACATCACAAAAAAGAGATGGTGGGGTGCGTTTCATGTCTTATTTAATAAACATATCATATAATTGTTTATTTGCTTGATGTCATATATGAGAAAATTGGAGTTTCTTGGCAATTTCATTATATATGTTGGACTTTATGAGACCCCAAATTGAATTTATTTTTTTGGAAATTCTTTCTTCTCATCATTCTCCATCTCATCCTTCTCCATTACGCTTTAGTCCTTTTTTAGAAGCACAATGTGAAGTAAATCTAGGGTTCATATTACTATTATGATAGTATTGTGTATACTAACAACGATATAATACCATCCTTAAATCGAAGAAGAAAAAAATGACACCAGAATTTATAATAATTAATTGTTTATTGTGTGAGAGATACGTCTACTTTTCAGTAACAAATTTATTTTGTATAATTAAATTGAAAAAAAAAATTAGATATGCTCAAATAAAATTGTTCAGGTCGATCAACTTGATAACTTATGTTCGAGAAAGTAAGCTTTACAATTCAACATTAATATCTTAATGATGTCATGTGAATTAATAATATGATGTCACGAAAGAAGATATTTACTATGATATTCATTCCCTTTTTTATCGCAGAGTTGTAGAAGCTTCGTACATCTTCTTTGTAAGTAACTATTGAATTATTCCTTAAAAAAAAAAAAAAAAAAAAACTATTGAATTATTATTATTTTTCTTTTTTATATAGAATGAGTAAATGAACATGTTTGTATAAACTCTTATATTATTTAAAGTTACTATTCTCAACGTTATTTATGCATCTTAAGGAAACGTAACATATCACAACACTTATAATTGGCTAGAGAAAACACAAAGAAAATTATTTATCCTGTTTGCTCTTTTTAATAATTCAAGTTGTTACTATTATTTAAGATTTGGCTATATTAAAGAAAACAAAAAGGATATAATATCCCGTTTCTGCTCGTTTTAATAATTCTTGTAGCACCTGAATTATTATACTATTATTAAAAATGAATTTTTAATACAATATTAGTAATTATTTAAGTCGTTGATTGGCATGTCAAGAGAGAATTAATCTCCTGTTTTTGTAGTCTTTTACATTATTGCTTGTTGAATTTTATACCCAATAAGTTGATTTTTTAGTTAATTATGTCTTAAGAGTGACAATATTATTGATTATTTAAGTCTTTGGATTTTTTTTTTATAGTACTCATTGTTTGATTTCTTAGTTGGAGAAAAAAAATATTAGTATTTTAAAAGTGAAAATTTAAATTTTCTCAGCTTATATATTGTGAAATTTTCTATAAAAAAAATATATATATGTAAGTGGTAAGTGAATGTATACAGAGTGAACGACTGTAATTCTTTAGTTTTAATTTTGTTTTGCTTTGATTTATCTTTTTTAATTTGATTAATTGTGTTCTATTTCCAATTTTAATATATTTATATCTTCTTTCTAGCTATTACTGATAAGCAATATAAAATAAAATAAATAAATAACAAATGTGTGCCTCTAGTTACTTGCTCTTTGCTAAAAATTCAAATTAATATGGTCCTTTTATGATAATCAATAATAAATTTTCTAATTTCGTGTTATATTTTAGATTATGAAAAGAAAATGCATGCACTACTCATATACATGTCTTTATCACTGTAAATATTTTCATCTTCTCAACTCTTTCTTTGTGTTTGTCCATAGATGACACATTCAATTTAAAAAGCCGACCCTTTGGTGTCGTTTTCTTGATGTAAATGCTCTTAGTTGCAATTTTAAAACATGGTGTTCAACTATGCAATTAAATTCTCAATTAATCCTTTTGTGATTCTTTCAATTGGGTCCTTGGAGAGAGGAAGGGAAAAAAAAAAGTTTACTTGCCCTCCATAATAGTTTAATTATCTCACTTTATTATTCAAATTTTATATTTTTAAGTTTTACTCTTAAATTTCATTTGTTTAAACAATTACCTTAAACAATTTTCTTGTTTAAACCATGTTAAGGAAAGGGGTTTATTTGAGAAAACTCTTCACATTTGTGAGATCATTGCAGAATTATTCTCTTCTTTGTTATCTTTTTGCACCATCCCACTATACTATATTTCAACTTGTTATCGTTTTCAAACATGGACTAGGTCAAGAAACAAATTCAACAGTAAAAATAACAACAATTTTTTTTTCAATAATGCAAGTTCAAGCAATTATTAAAGTTGGTGCAATAGAAGAATATTTATAAAGTAGACACAATTTTGTTTCTTTTCTACATATGTAAAACACTTAAACTATATAATAATGTAATTTGATATATCGATCGGTCCAATTCTAGCTGCGTCGTTAAACGCGAATTCAATTAATCAAAGATAAACAAAGTCCACACAAAATTGTGTCAAGAGATTTTCGAAAGAAATTATATTACATGGTGATGACTCACTACAAGAAATAAGGGTATCGGAGACTGAAAATTACGTCTCTAATACTTGAAAATCAGTCCCGAATTGGTATCGGAGACTGATTTTCAGCCACTATGCTCAGTTATAACTGCTTTGTCCTAGATAGTTGTATTGGTAACTAAAATACCAGTCCCTCTTATATAACGCCACTAAGACTATCTACTTGTCTCGAATATGTATAAGTTCAGTCCTCAATATGTCACATGCTACAACGTCATTTCAGTCCCTAAAACATTTCTTTCGTGACTAAACCACCAGTCTCTGAAAATATTTTATTTCAGTCCTTATTATACACACTTAGAAACTGGAAATCAGTCTTTAAACCATGTCTATCTTGTCCCTAATACGTTTAATAAGTTGCGAGATTTCATGTCATTTCAGTCCCTTATAAGGTGTTTCAAAGACTAAGAATTAGACTTTGATACCACGGCATTTCAGTCCTCATTATGTTTCTATTAAGGACTGAAAAATAATCTCATATATCATGTTATTTTAGTTCTCAATACGAATCTTTAAGACTGAAAATCGATTCTTTAGGACTGAAAATAAGAATTGTAAAAATAATCTCAATAATGAACATAAATCAGTAGGTTCTTAGTATAGAAAAAAAAAAAGTCAATGAAAATATCTTGAGCTTAAGCTCATTTTCTACATATACACACACAAAGCAAATTCTAAATCTCGTGCCCGATTACATTGTTCGTCTTCTTCCACCTCCGCTTTCAATACATGCACATCGTTCTCCACTTTAGCTCCGCCCAAATAATCTTTTGCACAAATGAAACGACGCGATTCTTTCCTCTTCTCCCGATTGAGAATTTGACTCTGAATCTTCTTATTCTACAAAGTGGGAGAGTAAACATAATTATGATTTAGTACAAGCAAAAATATTAATTTAAAAACTACTATAAAAACTATGCGCAGGTAAATACCTGCATCATCAAGCCATTATATGGTAAATATCTACAGCGTCAAACTATGGTAGATCTCTGCATCTTGAACAACAACAAGAATGAAATTCTTATAAAAATTGAAATATAACAATGAAGATCGAGATTAAAAGAAAATTACTACTTCTTGATCGAGATCGACTTAGCTTGATCATAGAGCAATAAATAAAGATACAAAATAAAATAAAAAAGAAGAAAAATAGAATAATAGAATAATAAAAGCTACAGATACGAAACATACGCTTTTCGATGACTTTGAAGAGGTTTTCTTTATCCTCCATGTCTTCTTGCTTAACAAGCTGCAAAGGACGTCTACGGATACGATCTAGTCGCCATTGCAGAGGCAAACAAACACAAACGAAGATCAACAGATAATATAGATCGATAGAGCACAAATAACATTATTTATTGAGATCTTGTAAACTTTGAACACAATGACAAGGAAAAAGAAGCTTTGGGTTCCATATTCGAACAAACATACCGAGCATCGTAGAAGCAATCATACTCGGAAACATGTCCTGAAATTTCTCACATCATTCAGTTTATCACCTTGAATATTCAAAGTTTCAAACAGAAGAAATTCATAAATTGGATACATTTTTTAACTTATCTCGTGAATTCATGTGAAGAACTTGATATCCTTGGTCGATTCTTGAGCGCCCAAGAGAAGAAGCTGGCTGATAATGGCGTCTGTTTATCAAAATTTAAATCAACTTACCTGTATTTTTTAATGAGAAAACAAATCATAATTAAAAATAGATATATACAGAACGAATAAGGAAGTTTAGAGTTTGAAAAAAGAATCAGAAAAAAAAAATTCAGTATCTTCAAACCTGAAACTGATCCGCAAAGAGCAAGTAAGCAGTACCTTCTCTTTTTTCCTGAAAACCTCAGCGGATTCGCTCTCCATCCTTATCATTCAAACTAAGTAGCGTCCTCGGAAAGCCCAATCAGAATTCGCTCTGATTCTCTTATTCCCCATCGAAAAGTATAAAACCCTAAATTACATTAAAAGAACCGAATTAAAGAGAAAAAGCTTCTCCGGCTGTATGTTTCCCGAGAAAATGAGAGCCGAGATTGGTCAAATGGTGGAAGAGGGAGAAATCTAACCTTCGGCAGACGATGAAGCAATTTGCTGAGCCTCGAGCCAGGGGTGATTCGCGGAGGAGCATCGTTCGTCGCGAAGGATAGACGATCGCCGTCGACAAAGAGAAAAATGATGGCTAGGAACAAGCTTCAACGCTGATTGCTATGAGAGCAAGAAGAGACATTCGTGAAGTTAGGGCAGCATTTTGTGAAATTTTCACAAAATGGAAAATGATAAGAAAAAAATTAAAAATAATGGCGCCAGTTTGTGAAATTTTCTAATGAAAATTTAACTTTTCGCAAAAAATAAGTCAGTCTATACAAATAAATGACACTACTGATATTTTTCAAAAAAAAAAAAAAAGACTCTACTGATTTTAATATAGTAACAAAAAATAGTCCAGGAATACTGAATATTATTTAGTCACTGATATCGTCTTTCGAAGTAATAATTTTTTGTCCGATTTTTTGAAGAATAAGAATTAATATCTGATAATTTTTTGTTATTTTTAATTATAAAGGAAAAATATGAAAGACCAAATTACTCAGTCTCTGTCTAAGTATATAATTTTGAAGGGAACATATTTGGGACAGATTTGTAGTGTTTGATATGCTCCCTCCCATTGATAAAATTGGTTGAGAACAATCGAAGAAGACTGAAGACCAGTCTCTGATAGATTTAAGTCATTAATCATACTAGTGAAACATATTTAAGACTCAAATTCAGTCGTTAACACTTTACCTCTAAAATAATAATTGGCGGAAAAAAATTGTAACTGATATTTAGTTTTTAATATCTTTTAATTTGGTGCTAATATATCGGCCACTGATTATTAGTTGCTAATAACATTAAGGACTGATAAATCTTAATGAACAAATATATATTTGTTACTGAAATTTAGTCTCAATTAAAGTGTCAAAATATTAGCAACCGAAAATCAGTCCCGAATAGTATCAGGTACTGATAAATCAGTCTCAGTCATGGACTATCAAGGACTAATTTTCACTCTCAAATATGTTCATTCTCCTCCGTATTACTAGTACCACATAATAGAAACTGAAAAATCAGTCCCCAATACTTTTGCGCCATTTTTAATACGGAGGGAACATATATGGACTGAAATTCAGTAGCCAATAAATTTTCCTGAAAAATCTTAAAGGACGAAAATACATTCGTCACTGAAATTTAGTCTCACATAAGATGTAAAAAATTTAGCAATTGAAAATCAGGCGCTAACATTAGTCGAATGAAAATTAGTCCCGAATAGCATTAGGTACTGATAAATTAGTAACAAATACTTAGTATAGGAGACTGATATATCAGTCTTCCGTAAAATAGTCCTTAATGTTCACTTTTCTTGTAGTGACTGATGATGATAATATATAGGGATAATTACCACAAGTACTCATTTTTTTTTAAATAACGGCATATTACTACGGTTCTAGGGATTGCCTGATTAAATAGCTAAGGTCGTGATATTTGCATTTTTTATTTATTAAGTCTTATATGTATAATGTATCCATTAATGTTGAAGTTTTTACACATGTACACATCAAATCAACACTATTTTTTTTTTAAATGTTTTCATGTTTTTCAAGTTAAATACTATAGTTTGAGACATAAATGACTTAACGTTAATTAAGACACGTGCGAAAAAAAATTCAAAACTTACGACTTTTGACAGTTAACCAATGCAATTGAAAGCTTGATAATATACCACACTATTATAAAAATTGAGTACTTCTGTTGCAATTATCCCTAATATATACTAGTTAGTGGCGAAAGATTTCATTTCTTTATTGGTCAATATATTTTATCAAAAAGGGCTTACATTAGATTGTGTACCTCATTATCTGGAGAACATTCACACTTGACAGCAGAGTCGGATTAATATCTATGGCCACATTTGAAAAGTCCTTAGATTTATGTGTTTCTCTGCTGCTTCTCTACTTAGATTATAGTGCAATATCAATATGATTTTATTTTTTTTGTAAACCAATATCAATATGAATTGAAGCCATATATTAATAGTGGAAATAATACTATAATATATATATATATATATATATATATGTGTGCAAAATTATGTCAGAGTACTGTCACCATTATGCTATAAAGCACAGTATATTTAGTTTTTTAATGTGCATGTGTCCCCAAAAATATATTTTGTGCCCATAAGATAACACGTATTTTGTGCCCAAAAAAGATATTTAGCCGTGTTTGGTGTGGACGAGGATTTACACTAATCTTTCATACCACATTAGTCCGTTTAGTCCTTGACATCATGATAGATGTGGCATAAGTAATTATAAAGTAGTATTTTAAGAAGATATACTTGATCCCTTTGTTTGTTTATCACTATTTAGTACTCAATGTTACGATAAACGTATTTCTCGGGTTTTGTAACATTGGGTAGTAAACCCGTGATAAACAAACAACGAGATTATATTGTTAAGTCCTACGTGAGAACACATAAAAAAATTATGGTATATGCTCCGGTCTAAAAAAAAAAGGCCTAAGATGAGTGAGCACAAAAGAGTCACCGTTTTGAGGGGGCATGTTATGTCTCATATGAAAAGCAATAGAGACTTAGCCCGATTTAAAAAATCATGGATTACTCTCTTCATTACTGATTAATTTTAAAGTTGAACTTCATGATATTTCAAATTTTATGAGAACATATTATTAAGTTTAGATGAGCACCAAAACCGATCCAAAAAATAAAAATAAAAGGATTCAACTCAAAATGAGTGAGCTCTCGCCATCTAAAAGCATGAAAAGTCTCATATGGATTATGGAGAACGCATGGAGACTTTGAGAAAACCATGAATTACTTCTCTTAACCATGAATTACACTTGTAGATATTTATGCTGCAAATATCCAAAAGATAAATTATAATTCTATACTAAGTTTTGCACTTAAAAACGTTGGTGATAGCAAGACAAATAATAGAACATAAAAAGTACAAGGTAATCGTCGACACTAGATGCCTAATGTGGAACTTAAAGAAGGATTTGTTGCTAATTTGTTGAAACTAGAAAAAGTTTTTTTTAAAAATTATTAATTGGTGTGTTTATTATGCATATTTTCGTCAAACGCTAACAAAATCTTCTTATGGGGATAATAAATTGACACAGGATAATTTGTTACTATAGTTTGCGATATTCGACGTGGATAATCTATCTCAACGCGTATTTACCATTAATATATATGAATTAAACACACGAATTCTCCACAATATTTTAATATCGACAACAATATTGCTCATTTGATTTGTTGATTAATGAGCAAGATTCACTATCAAACTCGTACTTATTACATACTCTTTTGTATCTCTAATTTAATGGATGTCATTTATCTTATTCTAAATATTTGATGATTACAAGATCTCCTTGGCAAATTGACCTTAGCACGAATTCCATTCTAATTCATACAATGTTTAAATAAATCACATTAAATGTTATTTTTAAAACTATTATCTTGAATTTGAGTTGCTTAACAACTTCTGAATAATTACTAATCCTTTTAGCTATCTCTTTCTCAAACTTTTTTCAATAGTAATACGTTTCTACAAGACTTGGTAACACGAGTTGACAAACCTTTTGTCTAAAAGTTATTCCATCTTGTTTCTATTTTGTCAAGGATTCAACAAAAATAACCCTACCATTTTTCTCTCTGAAAATATTTCACCAACCCAAAATTGATTTCTCAGTCATTTTTCAAAAACCAGTCTTGATTGTGATATACGAATCATGATGAGATACAGCTTAGGTTTGAAATTAACAAGGCCGTTACAATTCAACCGTGTGATTTGAAGTAATAACATGAATGAATAATTAAGTCATGGAGAGTCAACAAATCTCAAGTTTTACATTTTGTGTAAACAAAATCAAATCTTGACTATAAAAAAGCAATTTAGAATTTCCAGGTACTTTTGAATGTAAAATCACCAAAAGAAAGCCTTTCATAGTAATAATAAATACCTCATAGTTATAGGTTAAATGAACCAGGCATAATTCAATATACATTTAAGTAATTGATAGCTACAAAAGTCACAAAATTCTTATCGTTTTTAATTAGAGGAACAAGAAATCTTTTCACTTTTATCAATTCCATTTTTTAAAAAATTCGCCATTCTTCTTCTTTTTTTCAGAACCAAAATTCTAGTTCTATATTCAAAAATACATATATACGGGGCTAAGTATTTCGGAGTCCCGTATCTACAGCTAATTCCGGTTCCAAATTTTTGAAAAATGTACACGGGACTATGTATTCTAGAGTTCATATTTACGCCATGATATACACCTAGCAAGCAGCAAAAAAAAAAAAGACTTAAATATTATAGAAGACATGTGATAGAAAGAATGAAATACTATCTGTAATTTTATTCTTTTTATTATCCAAGAGGTAACGAATATTAATATATAAAATTATCACCCCACTACTACAGGGGCATGAAACCACTAATACAGAGTAAAAGCGAGGGGCTTGTAGTGTCCAAAAATGTAATTGAAAATACAAAAATTAAAAATATTTCGGAAAAACGAAAACAAGAACAAAAAACAACTCTTATAGACAAAAAGCAGCTCAAAATTGATGGATGTTATGGGAAAATCTTTCACGAACCAATTCCCTCAAATTTACAACTGTCACAAAACAAAAACAAAAAAGAAAATGAGACATTATTCAAGAATTGAAGGGTCAAAAGGGAAATAAAAATAATAATCACAATTCACAATACCTCTTTAGAAAACAGCCGAGAACTTATGTACAGAGCAACCCTGTGATGTTCGCTGAAGATTACATTTAGCTAACAAAACCGCATTTCCGAGAAGAAGCTATGTCTAGCGATGATGATTTTGTTTTTACCGATTCGATGCTATCTGAAGATAAGACTGCCATTCTGCTGAACCCTTACATTTTCGACAAGTGACTGGAAAACGGATTTCAAAGCCTTGATGTCGCTACCCTGAAAGGTGGAACAAAAAAACGCTATAATTTAGAAAAGAGAATCCGATTATGTCACGGACCGTGACTTTATCTTTGCGTAATTACGTGTTTCATTATGTAATCTTAATTATTTATGTTTATTTACATTTTAGGATCTGGGTAATTATGCTTTAAGTGTTGCCCGGTCCTATTAAGTTGTAATTAGCTTAGATTCTCTCTCGAGTTCAGGGAAATTCTAAAATGTGACGAGATCCATAACAATTTCTCATTTCATATCTTAAACAATCTAGATTCAAGCACGGTTTATACACTTATAACAGAAGCAAAACGGAATTATAGTGTAAATATAAAACAAAGGAAAAACCGGGTGATAATTCAAGCTTGAAACTCGATAAGGGCATATCAGCAAATACCTGCAACTTCTGGCAGTACTGCTCGGCCAAATCTTGAGGACAATGTGCTGCTGGGAGACCTTTGGAAACAAAATAAACGAGAAAATCGTCGCCAAATTTCTCGTACATGACCTTCTGAGCCAACACGATTTCTCCAAACAGAATAAGCTGTGGAAAAAAATCATATTTTATTACAGTCAATTACATACTTTTAGTATGGTATTATAGAAGTTCTTATTTAGATATACTCCTTTAAAGATTAATGTCCTCAAGATTGTATGTAGTGCATTTTATTCAGAAAACCCACAATTGTTATATTAATGTCAGACACAGCATATAATAAGTTATAAACTGAACATCGTTAATTTGAAGTTGAAAGATAGTTTTATACTTAGTAGCTCATTACACAGTAAGACAAACAATTGTTATTAGTAATTAATGTCTCGAAAAATATAGAATGAGTCATTTAGACGAGAACAGACGAATAGTTCCTCCATATTAAGAAACAGAAATTCAAAAAGGTAAGTCACGTTTTAGTATCTTACGGTGTTTGCATCGCGAAGCTCGAAAGATCTGTCAAGCACGCTGTACAAACAGCAATGAATTGCGAAATTCTCTATTATGAAAGTCTGGAAACCAGGCACCTGAAAAAGACAAAAAAATCTTTGATGATAAATTGAACATTAAATAAGTTTCAACTTTATCAACTAACTGAAAGCAGATTTTACTTTCTCTTCGCCGAGATTCTGGGCACACCAATCTTTGATTAATCTAATAAATATCTGAACACATGCCTGCACAACATAAATCACGCCTTTTCATGTAATGATCACCGAAATACTTTCAAATTAATATCTGCGTGTAGTGGTTTTTCAAAGTGAGAAATTTTGTCAGACCTTTCTGACAAGAATATCCTTGTGTTTGCAGGACGTGACCAGAAGAAGCTGCATTAGTGAATGCAAGTAGGCCCTACAATTCGGAGACAAGAAAACCGAAGAAAGGTCGTGTGTAGTTATCACGTGAAGGAAGGTAAAGAAAGTTTGCTGAAGTTCTTGCAGTTCACGAATTTCCTACACAGAAAAGTACAATGATAAGCACGTATGGGGTACAGAAATATTAACGAGAAAGAGCATAGCTTGTACATCAAGTTAATTGAAAACAGTTCACGTGACAGTGATTTTTAACTTCAGTATGATATAGAAATCCAAGAGAAAGAAGAGCACTTCATTGATAAATAACCTCGGTCTCTAATCCAAGAAAAGGTATAGATGCATATCTCGTAGTCTCAAGCTTCTCATACCTCGGTGTTGGTTCCGGGTCCTGATGGAAATCCATCAGTTGGAATAACACTCAATATCTTGCCAGCGATAGTGGGGAACACTTCATTCAGGATGTCGTGGACCGAAGTCTTGAACTTGCATATAAGTTGATTTAGTAATACGAGCAAGCTCACCATCTCTTTCGGCTGCACCAATATTAAAGAAGAAACTTTCTTAAACATTAAAAATATATAAGAACATGAGTGATAATCAATCATTCCCCTGAACTTGTTGTACAGTCTCAGTTTGCCCCATAATTGTTTTTCCATCTATTTGCCCCTGAACTAGCAAACTGACGCTAATGATTATAAGTCCATAGGGCAAACTGAGACACTGCGACAAATTTAGGGGGCAAATGGATTTAAAAATAAAAATCAGAGTGCAAACTGAGACAAAAGTTAAGGGATAAAATTAAAACAAAAAAAAAAAATCAAGGAGAAACTGAGACAATGTGACAAGTTCAAGGTGGACAAATGATAATTACTCCATTGAAAATAGTAAAGTGCTCTAAAAACGCATTTACGATTTGAAGAAAAATTAAATCAGAGTTAAGGATTTATGTTTTACCTCACTTTCGGAAAGCAATTGCTCCAAAGCCTTTGGAAGGTATGGTAAAACAGATGCTCCTAATGTATCAACCATACGGTGTATGAACGAAGTTACCTGAACGGCATAAGTAAGCGTCAGATGATAGGAACATTTCTTCGTACTAAATTATCAGACGTAAAATAAAAAAATAAAAATCAACTCCTCTTACCCTGATCCTTAGAAGCTCAATCTTTGGAAATGCAATAAGCACTTGGAGAAGAACATCCAACGTCTAAATCAAAACGAGAGCATTTTTTTAGTGAGACAGTTAACGACCCATATGTGATCTAATTCCATAAATTTCGAGAGAATAAGTGAACCTGCTTAAACATGAGACCGATGGCCGGGCGACTAGCAGTTACGAGACGCTCACTGAAACCCTGGATGAGACGAGATATATAAGAAAGAGGCGAAAATTAAAGTGATAATGAAGTAAATGTCTATTATAGTGCAAGGACGAGGAAAGAACCTTGCTGAGAGAATTAATTGCTGTGATCATCTGCTGTATATTCATAACCTTTACATGTGTCTCTTCCGGGGTTGATGATTTGAGATTAATCGTCAATGCCTCAACCTGTATTTTAAAAGTAAATAATGAAAAAAAGAGAAATCATGTCACATTCTAATGCATCTGAACGAAATTAACATATGGTAATCAATTATGTGATAAACTTTTTAATTGTAAAATTTAAGTTACCTGTTGGCAAAGTGGAGTGAGCAAGGAAGAAAGGTAAACGGATTGCTTTTCCGGTGGCACATTTTCCATCCCGATTAGTAGACCAATTGCCTGCAGAATTAGGTTCAGAAATCAGCACAAAACGGTCTAAGCTCTAAAACCAATTTGATCTTAGAAAAATCGTCAAACATGAACCTCAAATATGTGGCTGCCGTCTTCAAACCCCGTAAGCTCTTTGGACGTGTGATTCATGCTTGTAAACCGAGTTACCGTGTCTTCTAAGCTCTGAAATCATAATAAAAATTCTATTAGAAGTGCATTAACAAGCAGTGTACGAGGTAAATGTGAAGCCTATACCGTACACACGCACCTGCAAAATTGTGTCTATGAAAGGAACAAGCTTGAATTTCAACAGTTTCACGACCCTCATGAAAAGATAACTCGCCCTTCGGCTAACATTGACGATCGGGTGGCGTACACCTCTTTCGTCGAGAAAAGCGGTCAACACCATAGGAATGTGCTGCGTGTTTTCGTGAACAAACTTGAGATATCTTGCTATTGTTTCCAAGTACACGAGTGCCACAAGCCTGTTAAAATGGCAAGGAAACCTTGTTGACAAGAGCATCGGTATCAAATCGTGCAATATCCCATTTCCAGATCGCATAGCCTCTTCGCTCATTGACTCCCCAAATGCATAGAGAAGAGAAAGACCGGCTTCCACTTCTTCAGCGTTCCTGTCAGAAGGAGAGGCCACGGCATCGACCAACGAGTTTCTGATGAACAGGTGAGTGACATCTGGAGCGACACGGCCCACCGATCGCAGCAGCACAAACATGTCCTTTCTGAACTCCACCATCCGATCTTCCTCTTCTTTTCCGCTCTTGTCCAACGCGTCCAGGCTGTTCCTATACATGGGGTCGTACCGTATCTGGGAACGGATAACCTCCAAAATCTGACCCACGTGGACGAGCTGCTTTTCCCTCAACGGGGAAAGAGTTTTCATTGTGGCAACATAACCCGAGAGAAACTGCACAAAGCTGAACGCCGAGTCCAATTCACAGTGTTTCATTACGTAGAAAACAGATGGCAAAACCTCATCCAAAAGCTCCATTGTTGTGCTCTTTGCCTCCTCTGAGTTCAACCGCTTGAAGCACTCTAGTGATTCCACAGCGTACCCCGTCAGAAGCGCGGCTATGGAAGCAACAAGCTCGGAATCTTCATCCTTCGACACCAGACCAAACAGCCTGTTGATGCAAAGACTCTGCAACAGAGACATCTTTGTTTGATGATCCATCCGCTTCGAAATTACTGCTAACAAACACCCTGATGAAGCGCTGCGTATTTGTTCAGACAGTCCGTCGGACAGGATCAACTCAAACAGCATCGGTATGAACGCGTCGTTCGCAATCAGGCTGATATCAATCCACGAGATGTACCTCCTCATAGATTCTAACACGCTAGCACAAAGCTCCTGATCGTTATTCCTGTACATTGAGATTATGTCATACCAGGCTCGGGCTATCTGAGGCACACAATGCTGCCTCATCTCATCCTTCACCAATCCGCCCACGGTAACTTCATCGGCCGTCCTCGGGTAATCCAAACTGATTAACTCCACGTCCAACGCGTTCAAAACCCGGCAAAACATGTCAATAACCGATGCTCCTTTGCTTAGGTGGGGTAAGAACTCGACAAACATCGACGACCAAATCGACGGATACTCCGAATACACAAGAGTCACCAAAACCTGAGCGAGCTTGTTCTTTATGAACGCAGGACCTTGCAGCACGCTTACGGCATTGTGATCGTCAATGCGTTCCAAACACGCCAAGGAAAACACGGATTTCTTAATCAAATACCTCTCGTCCGGGCTCAACGAGGAGTACCGCGCCCGAACGACATCGTAAAGGGTCTGTAAGCACCAGAACTGGACCTGGATTAGGCTAGAAAAGCACAACTTCTCAATGCAAAGTCTACAAACTGAAGGTTCCTCCTTAACTTTTTCGCCGAATTCCTTAGCCTTTTGTTTCAGCTCCGAATCGACGGAACCCGATTCATCAAAAAGTATGAGTATTGCCTTCTCCAGATCATCCATTGGGGTAACCTAAGGCAATAAAAACCCTTTTCCAATCCAAAAACCTCAGTCAAATCCTCGTTAACTCGCTCGAACTTTTTCCAATCCGATCAATAATCCAAAGAGATTGGCGCTGGGTCCTCCAATCGGAGATTGATCGAGAGGCGCGAGAGCTTACCTCAAAGAGGGTTCAATTAATCGTTTTGTGGAACCAGAGATCTCAATTCGGAGATCGTTCCAATGGTGGTGAGACTGAGGAGCTAGGGTTTTGGAGAGAGAGCTTCGTTCGAAGGAAGGAACGAAAATGGCAGAAACCCTAGAGTGGAGTGTAATTTATAGTTTTAGTTTTTTGAGGGATTTGATTCCTTCATAACTACAATTTGAAGAGACGAAGACGATGAATCGACCAAATTACTTAAATACCCTTCTATTTGATTTTCAACAATCAACAAACTTGTATATTCCAAGGGAAAGCATGTGGACATAACGGGAACTCACTGTAAAGATAACGGTGTAATTTTTTATTTTGGAGATGGAGCTAGAGAAAATCATGTTTTTCTAATTAGTAATCTTAAATTTTTATTAGAAAAAAAAGATCTTTGTAAATTAATGGTCATTAACAAAAAATAAATTGTTGTTAAGACTAAGATTAATGTGATTACCATCCATTAAACATGAAAATTAATGTACTTATATTTTCTAGATGATTATGGACTAGGTAGGGGGTATAAATGTATCCGATAATTGAATTTAGTATTGAAAACAATAATTTGCTTTCTTTTCTTTTTTGATAAGCTGCGGTAAATTCTTCCACAAGTGTTAATCGGTGCCATTTGTAGTCGGGTAAAAGATGTTCCCAACTTGTGGGTATGAGTCTTTCCGAGGCTTTTCTCGATACTCTGATTGAGGCGAGGAACTCACCGATCCCGTGCAAAAGCTCTGAGGGATCCGGGATTCTCTCGAGTCTATCTCTTCTTTGAAGATGAACAAACGTTAGCTCAAAGGGACTTGGAGGGCAGTTCTATGTCGCCATCTCCGACGCTCATTGTTAGTTTAATATTCATATTGTCGGTCGGTAGTGCTTAGTGCTTCATAGTATAGGCGTAAATGGAGGTATTTTGAGGGACTATTGAAAGAGTCTTGAGTTTAAAAGCATTTGTGTGGCTTAGAGAAATTTACCAAAGGTTGTGAATGAGTTTGGTATTTATAGGCAAGAGCTTGCGTGCTTCCGGAGCGCTCTTTCACACTTTCAGAAGTGTGTATGTGCGCTTCTCGAAGCGTGTTAACACGCTCGTAATTCCGTTTTCCATGTTTTTTGAAGCATGCTTTTGCGCGTCTTTCTAAGTATATGTTGTCATGTGTTTTGAAAATATGTTTAGTGGGTTTGGGGTTGTACCTTTTGTCAGACTTTCTAGTATCGGTCCTGGTGATTTTCCGAGCACAGATCCCCCCCGTTTTGGCTGACCTGCGAACGGTTCGGGCCCAGGTTGATTTTCACAACGAGGTAAGAGGTGTTGACTTTTGTTGACTCCTCGATTTGGATCTAAGCGTTTACTTTTTGGTTGAATTTCCAATAGAAACGTTGATTTTTTTTGAACGGGTCAAAATTGACTTTTTGACCAAGTTCGCGTTTGACTTTTTCTATAGCAGATCAAACAAGTTTTTGAACCGGACACGGTTGACTTTTCCTAAGCGGGCCAAACTTGACCTTTTTGGACGGACTCAGGTTTTACTTTTCTCATTCGAGCCCGAGTCGTATTAGTGGGCCTTTGCCGTGGTGGGGTTTTTTTAGGCTGGGTCACCGTTTTTCTAGCGTTTATAAAAAAGGCATGACACCTCAGGCCCGGCCCATCTATTGGGCAATTTGGGCAGCTGCCCAAGGCCCACTTATGGGAAAGGCCCACAGCAAGCTATAATTCAAGTTAAAAAAAAATCAATATGAATTGCATAGTTCGGCTGCAGCTGCAAGGCATATGCATAAGGCCCATGATGGTGAGTGCAAGGCCCATAAATTGATAACGTGTATAACTAGCTAAGAATTTTAAAAAAATTATTTACTCTATTAATGTACTATTCGTCAAAGAGAGTTTCAGACCAACAATTACCATTCCTTTCAAATACATCACCTTCTTCCTCTCCATGGATGATAAATTGATAATGAAGTTTGATTTTTAGGCGAATTTCTCTTGAAATCTCTTCTATCATAGAAGGTAAAAATGCTTTGTTTTTCAGTATATTATTTTTAAATCTGAAAAATATTCTTATTTGTGACTTTTTGTGTTATAAATAGGTTCTTTATCAAGACTCAAGAGTGATTCACCAACAAACCACAAGAAGAATATTTGAGTTTAAGATCATACATTTTGCTTGAAGATTCAAGAAGACAAGAACAACTAAAATGTTATATATCTTTCCTTTATACACTTTAAAAAATATTGATTCATTTCCAAATGCATTTATTGTTTATAGAATATTATTAACCATTCTGGTGACGGTTGCTTCGGCCGAAAGAAGTTTTTCAAAATTGAAATTGATTAAATCTTATTTGAGGACAACTATCTTGCAAGAACGATTAAGTGGATTAGCTATGTTGTCAATTGAAAATAATTTGTTAAACAAACTTGATTATAACGATTTGATTAACAAATTTGCATCATTAAAAGCAAGAAAGATAAATCTTTAGAGAATAGATGTTTTTTTTTTGAAGGAGAGAATATATGGCTTTTAATTCTTCGCTTTTGATCATTTTCTTTAATGTTTTCACAGGTCTCATGGGTGGATAAGAAGAGAAACGAGCTTCGTCAAAAATTGGAGAAGAAGAACGTACTTAGTAACAATATCAAGAAGAGAAACACCCTCAATGAAAAAAAAATGTATGTTTTCATATTTAGAATTAAGTTTATTAAATATATAAATGTTAAAAAAATTAAAAAAAGGCTTCATTTTGATTGTTCGCCCAAGGCCCTCAAATTGGTCGGGCAGACACCTAAATTATATTATATTGTCAGCAACAAAACAAAAGGCTAAATTAAATTGAACTAGAAGAAGCACTGAGTTGTTATACAATGATGGATATGTTGGCAACATGGCGAGCGAGTACTACATTGATCGAAACGATGCTTAACAAAATTCGTGATACTTGCTTGCATGGAACCCTCGTATTATATTTTTGATGTATTGAAAAGAATACATAAAATACATGTGGAAATTTTACTTTTGTTAAAGATGGACAGGTTTAAGACATATTTATTTATGAAAGCTATAAGCTACAAATGTTAATTCTATAAATATCTTTAGAAACACGTGCATTGGAATGCAAAAATTTAACGAAATTACAGGTCGAAAGATATAGTTAGTCCGTCTAGATATAATGAGCCTTCATTTTTCCTCATTAATATTAAAATTAAATAATTGTTTGTATTTCCTTTTTATTTTAATTAACACCACTATGATATATGCATTTGTTAACCTATTGCTTTAAATATGTACCAATCAAAGTGCTTGCAAATTGCAATATGAGCAGCATATTTAAAGATAATAAAAACGTAATATTTTTCTGCATCTTTTCAATAAATAATGGAGTGAGATACGGCTTAAGACAATAAATTTATATGCCTATATGTGTTCAAAGAAAAGAACGCCTCCTAAGAATATAAATATGGTGTAAAACTGTAAATTACACTTTTAGTTTGATTCTTTTGGAAATTGAACTAATCAAATTTAATATAATATCAAGAGGTTCCCTGATTTTGTGGAGCATATCTTTTTCTTTTTTTTTGGTGGGCATATCTTTTTTGTTATATGTTTGTTTAATTCGGATTTCGGACACAGCTTTTGATGGCCTCTTGTCGGAGGACTGGGCCGTATCAAGGCCCACTAAAGCTTATTACGTAGATTCGGCCCATAATCGACGAGAAAGCTGCCTTCTTTGGGCAAATGCACCATAACATTTTTTTTATATATATATAAGAAAAATGCAAAATAACATTGATAATTAGTATTGTGGGAACTAGGGACTATAACTTTATAAATTTATCGATTAATTTAACACAGTTATTTTAAATCAATGCTGGAAAAACATATAGTTTAATCGACTTTATTAATTTATTGAAGTCTACTGTAATAAATTCTCTAATCAAATTAATTAAGTATTTTAGTAGATACATAATTCTGGAATCCAAAAATTAATATTAATCCACCTTATTATATTGAATTGAATTCTTGAATCCAAAAATTTTGGAACTCATCATTTTGATTCTGAAAAAATATATAAATTTTAAAAAATAAAATAATTAAATGGCTATTTAATCTGACAGATCAAGATCAGATGTCTGGATTATTCAACATTTAATTAATTTTTTCAATAGAGTTTAAATTCTTGATTCTATATTTTAGAAACATAACTTTCAATTAAGAAATCGTTCCTGGTTTGATATAGTTAAATAAAATTATAATTTCTACGAGTCAAAATTTGGTAGATTTTTATAAATATTACAAAACTTTGCGATTTTTTTTTTTAATCACAAAACTTCGTGATTTATTCCATGTATGTATGGTGTATGCAGAACATATTCGTATCACTAGAAAATTGATACTGATTTATAAATAGTATCAAAACAAATAAATATGCACTAAGCTAGGAAAATCAGAAATCATTGAGCCACATTATTAAATGAAGCTACTTTGTCAACTATGATTACGTCTCTAATTTATTATTAATATTACCCTTCCAGTTTCTAGCACCCCATGACTTCAAATAACATCACTTTTGCTGTAGTTTATTATTATTATTATTATTATTATTATTATTATAGTTGCGCTTGCGCGTGCTATTTTCGAAAACTTTAGTAGATAAATATGTTTTGTACATTACACGAGACGGTTTGACTAAATATTAAATGCCAAAAGGTTGCTGCCTATATAAGTTTTCTTGTGGATCCCACAAAAAGTACGGTTAGCGGAATTAAATGCCTATGGGTGAAGATTTTTGGGTAAATTATTTTTTTTAAAAAAATTCACCGGTTATTAAACTAGTAAATAGTGAATATTGAAATTTTGACTGTGAAAACTGTTAATTTCGGCAGTGGAAAAATAGATTTATGTCACCATATAAATAAAAATAATAAGTGAATTCATGCCGTTATTAACTTAAACTTAATTTTTTTGCGGCGAAAGTCCCTACTGTCGTACTTTTGTTGCAAATACACTCTTACGACGTTAAATGTCACATTTTTCGCAATGTTAGACGCGCCACGTCCCTACTAATTTGGTTAGCGGACAATTGCATCGTGCTATACACACATAATTTTGCACGTAAGTGTTCTGACTTTCCGCAGTATCGGTTTTGAAGTAATGTCGTTTTTTTAGTGAACCAAAGTGGATCCATATAACATTCACACCTTCATTCTGAACTTCCATAATATCACAGTCAAACACCCTCACTCTCCATAAAATGTGTGCTCTTCAAAACGTCTTGTGCAATTTGACAGATACTCGTTGTCCCTGATATCCGCATATAGACTAGGGGTGTAACTGGAGCGGATATCCGGTTTTTCGAAACTATCCGAATCCGGATCCGAAAATCCGGATATCCGAAAATAGATATCTGGATATCCGGATATCCGGATATCTGTTTTCAAAACCCGGATCCGGATATTATCCGAATATCCGGATCCGGTTTTTATTTATTAAAAAAAAAAGTTAAAAAGTTAATTTTAACCACTAAAAAACCCGTACAAGTCTACATATTTTCCCGTTGTCCAAAAAATGGAACAAATCTAATACATATTGTCACATAATACATATAAAATAAAAAATAAAAAAAATAATGACCGAAATGAATGAGTGTCGAAGAGTAACCCTAATAAGTTACATAAAAAATATATATTAAAATAAACCGGGTTTTAAACCGGATCCGGATATCCGGATTTTTAAATACCAAAACCCTTATCCGAATCCGATTTTAAATTCGGATCCGGATATCCGTATCCGGATTTCGGATTCGGATTTTAAAATCGGATGTGGGTGTGGATGCGGATTTAAAACCGGATTCCGGGTTTTAATTACAGCCCTAATATAGACTTCGATACATTTTAAAGAAGATCAAAATACAATTCTTCAGTAATCTACATAAGCTTTTACTATTTAATCTTAAAAATAAAACAACAAAATTATTGGTTCATAATATATTAAAACCACATTTTGGAAATTGTTTACCTCAAGCCGTCCGCAAATTCTATTTATGAGTACACCGACGACGATACGAATATGCCAATAAATTTTTTTGTACGATTTTAAAAAATAGTACAAAATTTCTTAGTTAAAAATTGAATCTGAAAATATTTCTATAATTTTACTAACACTAATTAAAAAAAGCGAGTTACCGAAGTTATACCGTGGCAAAACGCCAATTAAAACGCTATGTACGGTTCATATACAGTAGAACCTCGATAAATTAATAGTCGCGATTAAATAATAATTTTGTCCGGTCCCGACTCGGGCCTAACTAGCTAAATTAATAATTCGTTAAATTTATAAGATAATAATTTTTGTTAGAAAGTATATAGGTCCCAAGTGATACATAAATTAATAATTCAGTATAATAAATTAAATAAATAATTATAAAATCACTATAAATAAAATATAGCATAAATATCTATGAAATTACACTAAATAAAAAGATAACATTACATTACTAATCATGTAGGCTTTTTAAAATATGATTCTATAGTAATTTGTTTTTAGAGAGATTACTATAGAAGTTATTGTAACATTACATGATTCACTATTCATGTACCCTAAAACCCTTATCACTACTCTAAGAAGCGCTATTGTTATTCATCTCTAATATCATACTCTTTAATATTTCCGACATTGCTAATCTAATAAAATATTTTTAATTCATAATAGTCTCTCTTGATAATCTTATTGATACTCTAATATTCTCGATATAATAAATTGAAGTAATTTTTATTACTAAAGATGTTTATATAATTATAGCTGATTAATATTTTTTTCTTCATTAATGTATAAATTAATAATCCGATAAAATAATCCAACAATATTAATTTATAGAGATTTTACTTTATATCAAAAGTAAATATTTGCAAAAGTCGTATCAAATGAAAGTATATAGTATGTATATAGTAATGGTAGCGTGTGGATTGAAGGCACGAGCCGATGATAAAGTTGCGTAATGGAAGATCAAATTCAAAAGCATTGAAATTGGAAGTTGATGATTCAATTCAAGTGTGGCTTGTACGACTCGCAATGACTTTCACATGCCTAAATTATTCAATCAATTACCATCTACTTATTACTTCTTCTCTCGCTAAGAGCCAAGCCCACACTTATTTTTCCCACCCTCCACCTTGAAAATACTTTATAAATACACCAATTTAATAAAACTATTCTCTTCATTCTTCTTACATATCTATTTTGTCTTTTTCAGCCTTAACTTAATATTTTATAAGAGTAATAATTGTTATTTGGCTAATCTTTCTAATAAATTCTTATCATTAGTTTTAATGTCCAATTGGAACAAATGTCTTTTAAAAAAATTAAAAGAAGTTGAAAACTATGATATACCAATTATGGTTAATGATAACATATATATTCAATTCAAGTTGTACTAAAACAAAGCCGCATAAACTTAATTTTTGTTTTCTCGTTCTTTCTTTTAAGTAACTTATATATATTCAAGTTGTGTTTTACTGTGTATTTTAAGAAATTTATTTATTCTAATGGTGTTTAGTGCACTAAAATTTAAGTACTTTTGTTGTCCAATTAATTAATTTCAAAGAACATAACTTAAAACGAATACACAATAAACCTCTCAAAATACGCAATAAAACATAACTTGAATATATATGCCACTATAAATAAATTTAAGTGCATGCCGCTTCCGTTGAGTGCAATTTGAGTATATATATCGTATGGGATTTTAACCTAATTAATATATTATTTTTAATAAGTAAATATAATATATTTTTATAATACTTGTAGTATCATAGGAGCTTTTTCTTTATAATGGATAGGACTGTGGGAGTTCACTTCTTAATTTCAAATAACAAATCTTACTAATCTATAGGCTTGTATATTAATTAATTAATCACCTCTTTCAATCCACAATTGCCCAATTGGCACTTTAAAAAAAGGCACATTTAATTTAAATAAAGTGTAATAATTAAAAACATAGAAAGATTCAAATCAGCAAAAAAAGATAAACTACAGGTCAAAGGTGAAGATAAGTTGACTTGACTTTATTTTAACTAAATATGGAGTCACGAAGCCACGACCGTCCGATCGTCGGACAATCACGCCCACAAATCTCGGAGCTGACTAATGCCGAGTGTGTACTGGTACAGCACGCGCCGCGCCGCAGTGGAGCGAAACCCACGAAGCAGTCGCCGGGAAGCCACGTGGCGAAGGCCTTCGCTGACAATGTGGCGTTGCGTTCCTCACTCGCTGTCGACACGTGGTAAACAAGCCTTCCACGAAACTGAATCTGACAGAAAAAGACAAAAGAGCCCACCTAAATTGATATTATTTTTATTTAAATTTAATAATCAAATTAGATTCCGGTGCGGTGGTCCTTACCATGAGTCTTCCACGTATTATCTATTATCTAACAAGGTGGGAGTGTAGTTATAAATATTGTCGATAATGCCCCTACATCTCTAATCCTTGATTTGTGGTTGTTAGGATAGCTTAGTGGTAATTCCACACTACCTCTAAAGTGGAGGTCGTGGGTTCGATCCCCACATGCAACAAAGCTGCTTTCAAAAAAATCTCTAATCCTTGATTTATTTGGCCATTTTATTTGTGACTTTTTCAAATTTATTAATGTGAAGACAAGGATTCCACGGTTTAACAAATAGATTAAATCATTAAATTATCATCCAATAAATCAAACCAAAAATATCAATAAAAATTAAAAACCATATGATAGTCTAATTGAAATTATCGTGGTTGATTAATATTTTTAGTTTATTAACAAAGTCTTTTTGTTATCTCGTTCTATTTTATATTTGACAAACGGCATTTGTCTTTAGTATAATTAGATTTTTGTTGATTATGAGAAGCAAAATTGTTTGAATTAATATCTTTGTTTAGTTACGTGAATAAAAAATTATATATATATATATATATATATAATTCTTATCCCAAATATAATATTTAAACTACTTTTAAATCCTAGAGCTCAAATCATTTAAAAAAAATTAAATCATATGTACCAACCTCAATGATTCTTTGGTCTTCAAATTAAAACTCGTTACTAATTAATTTTCTAAAGCGTTATTCTTTAAATTAAAACTCGGTACAAATTAATTTTCTTAAGCGTTATGCTTCAAACCCGTTTGACTTTTGCTTTATTATTAGCATCAAATTATTGTATAGTACTAGTGGCGTAGCTATACTTTCATTTCAGACGAAGCACGGAGCATATTTTAATCGATTTTATTAGATACGTAAACGAACAAAAATCATAAATAACTATATTAAAGCGACTAATAGACATATAAATAGATAATATTACTTTTCGAAAGATAATAGAATAGATTTATCGAGTCAAAAAAAGAAAAAGAATGAGAAGAGTCGAATCAAATCATGAATAATATTTCTTCTTTTGAAGTGAGTGTATGCACTTGCACTCATTGATGCACTGTAGCGGAGCTGTATAGTACTATAGTCTACAACTCTATATAGTACTTTTTGTTTTCTTTTTTCGATTTTCAGTGCTAATATATTTCATTTAAAAAAAATAATAATTAGCCAGTTGAAACTTGACTTCGTCATCCTTATCGAGATTCGGACACCACAATGGCCAATATTTTTTATTTATTTAAAGAATAATCAGAAACTAAAAATATCAGCATAGGGGTCCCACTATGATTTAGATGCTGCCCAAAAGCTGGATTTGCATTACAAAATTCACAAATTGAGGAAATTAAATAATGCAAATGTGCCTGAAAATTGCTCTAAAGATTTTATTTGTTGAGTTCCAACAAGCAATCCCATAAATAGGGCATATATTTATATATTTTATGAGAAGAGGATAAGCACAAACTAATATAAAAAATTAAATATCATATATGCAAGGATTTATTCTCTCATAGGACAATATTCAAAAAAGAAAAAGAAAAAAAGAGAATCATGACATACGCATGCTATTAGTATTTTCATTTTGTCCTGAAAAAATGAAACCACTCGCCTTTTTTAGAATATTTTTTTTATTTTTATTTTATTTTATATTTTTAGTTAAAGCAACAAGTATAAAGAGAAATAGAAAGAAAAAGTATGTACCAAAATCCAATATGCTTGAACCAAAATCCAATATGCTTGAAAATGTATGTATATATTTAGGATTTATGTGCCTTTTTTTTTTTTTTTTTTATGTTGCTTAAATTGTACATACGCACCGACACACATACAAGCATCTTATAGCTAATCCCATATTAACAATTTAGGTAGGTATCATTTATCAGTTGCTTATTTAAGGAACTTTAACAAGAGAAAAAGTAGCTCACTCACTGGAAACAATTGTGTGTCAATCTGTCTTTTTGCATTCAAAGATTAAAATGCCGTAAGTAGGGGATGGGTTGCCGGCATCACGCCGGGAAATTAAACTTGTCGACATGATTTCCACCGTAAGCCGATATATTGTTGACGACTAACTCAAGGGTTATTGTAAATTCATGAAAAATGTATAAAGCAAAGTAAACTCATTACTTATACATAATTTATTTTTGAGTGGCAAATATAGTAAGAGCAACATTGATTTTTGTTTTTTGTTAAAAAAATGTCATTTTGGACTTTTTTTTTTTTCATTCTCCGGCTTATAATTGATCTTGAAAATAGTATTTATACTGCAAAAATAAAATAAAAATTGATATAGAAATTGACATTGATGTATCTCTAATCCACATTTTATCTTGCAGTAATCCACTTTTAGCATGAGAACGATAAAAACTGGATCGGGTAAGATTGTTTTTGAAAAATTATTTTTTAGCATTCAAATTCGATATTAGATCAAGAAAACTCACATTTTCTTCAATTTTTTTTCTTCCAAATCTTCCACTACATAACACTCCAAAAATTATCTCGAACTCCATTTTGTAAGAATTGAAATTTTAGTAAACTCATCGATATATCTATTTGTTTTACAGTCTACTATCTGTTTGTTTTACAGTATACTCATAGAATTAAATAAGCACGATCAATATTAATTTTAAGTTTCTTACGATTTTTTTTTTTGTATCGCGCGCCGTATAATAATTAATTAAATTTACGAACGGTGTGCGGTAAATGATATCTAAAACATTAGCCATAATTCTCGATGTGTATTGAAATTTGATATGTGTAAAACATAGGGGTGCAAATAATACCAGAAAATTGGGTAATAATCCGAATCTGAATCCGGATTCCGGATCGGGGGGTATTAAAATTCGAAAACCCGGGTACCCGGTTTATTTTAATTATTTATTTTCCTTTAATTTTTTAGGGTTTCTTTCTTAGGGTTCGTGTGTTGAGATGATATATTTTTTTAAAAATAAGTATTGTTTATCATATGTTTACCGTTGAGCTTGATAATGATGATGCGTGGAATGAAGAAACGATGGCGGAGACTATGTTTTTTTTTTTTTTTTATGCACGAGACAATATTTTTTTATGCTTGATGCGCGAGATTATGTTTTTTTTTTGCATTTTAATTTTAAGACAATGATTGTATGTTTTTATTTTTAAGATGATATACTCTTTTAAAAATAAAAATAAAAATAAAAAATGGGTAGTTTCCAAAACCGGGTAGTAAATCCGGGTATCAAAAACTAGATACCCGGATTTCGGGTACGGTCCGGGTATTAATTTTTGGATACCCAGTTTCCGGATCCGGGTACCGGGTACCTAAAAAAAACCGGGTACCCTACCCGGTTTCACCCCTAGTAAAACATATAAGCGATTTCTTGTAAAGTGTAGTGTTGTACACTAACAGCTAAAATAAAGTATATATAATCATTCGTTAATTAATAAATTAAATTAAAGAAAACCAGCCCACAGGTAAGTTAGCTTCACGATTATACCTTAATTTAGATTATCCAGTTTCAATGTTTCATCAATCAGTTTCCTTTATACAAACAAATCATAATAATATTAAAAAAAGACCCACACAATTAACCATATTCTTCATTTTACCCTCGGGACTTGCGAATACTACCGATTACCAAAGGGCAATCCCGTAATTTACGGACTCCATTTCCCTGGTCGCTAAGCCTTTAACATCAATCAACCAGAAGCGTCCGAGAAGACAAGGACGGAGATTTTTCATTCACCAACGAAGAAGAAGAAGAGTCTCTCTTTTCAAACGTCTTTGACCTTCTTTCCGTCCAAATTAGGGTTCGGTTTTCCATACTTTCCAATTCGCTTCTCTTCGATCTCGGTTTGTATAAATCTGTACATACTGTAGCTAAAGTTTCAGCGATTTTAGCTCTGTAAATTCCCAGAAAAAGAAAAGAAATTCAGGTGTTTGTCATAGTTTAGGAGATCCTAGGTTCGAGGAATTCGTTATTCCATTAATATTTCTGGGTTTATTTTATTTTATTTGGGGGGCTCAAAATTTGTGGGAATTAGGGTTTCGAAGTGTTCGATCGGAGCTTGAAATTCCATTTCCATGACGGTTCCAACGATTGCGCTCTACGCGAGCCCGCCGAGCAGCGTGATGTCGTCGCCCCACCAGATCAACGCTCACGCGGCGCACGATTTCGATTTCGGCTCCCGGGCTTCGTCGGCGCCGTCGACTTCGAAGCCGGTCGTCGGAGGCCTCTCGTGCTTGTTCTCGTCGCACTCGGTGAAGCACGCCTCGCCCTCGTCGTCGTCGAGCTTCTCGGGCGGCTGTGGAGGCGAGGAATTGGGCTCGCTGTGGCACGACAGAGGCGACGATTTCCGATACTCGCCGAGCAAGTTCCGGGATCAGAGCCCGGTGTCTGTGTTTCAGGGGCCGGTTTCATGTAGTCCTCCGATCAGGATTGCGAGGGAGAAGGGCGGCGCTTGTGAGAACGGGTTTCAGAGCTCTTTCCGTAGCGGCTCCAACGGGTTGTACAACGGGTTTGTTAGGGGTGCGCTTGGATCGTCGTGCGTCGATTACGATTCGCGGAGTTCCCATTCGAAAAGAGAGGAATTGGATCTGGGTGTTGGTGGGATTGTTGATGAATTGACGTTCAATATCGAGGATGGGTTTTCGGAGTGTAATTCCGAGCCGTATGCGAAGGATTTGCTCCTCGGCGCACAGTTGAAGCACAAGATCTTCTCCGACGAATTCGTCGTGAAGGCGTTTTACGAGGCCGAGAAGGCGCATAGAGGGCAGGTAAGCATTTTTCAATTGTATTTGTGTTTGATCGTTTGATGAATTTTTTATTGATTTCTGATCGTTTGTATTCCATTGTTGATTGTTTTCGTGTTTAGATGCGAGCAAGTGGTGATCCCTATTTGCAGCACTGCCTTGAGACGGCGGTGTTGCTTGCCTTGATTGGTGCTAATTCGACGGTGGTCGCTGCCGGGCTCTTACACGACACGCTTGACGATTCTTTTATGACTTACGATTACATTTATGAGACTTTCGGAGCTGGGGTTGCTGATCTAGTTGGAGGGGTAAGAATCTGAATCCCTCTAGTAGATTCTTTTATCCAGATAGAGGATATTTTGGCACTATTTGTTTGCGAAACCGTTGATTGAATGTAGACGTTAAATTAACTGTCTTTTGATCTCTATGGAATTCTTGTAGGTGTCCAAATTAAGCCATTTGAGTAAGCTGGCACGTGAAAACAACACGGCATGTAAAACGGAAGAGGCCGACCGGCTTCACACTATGTTTCTCGCAATGGCGGATGCGAGAGCGGTCCTCATAAAACTAGCCGATAGGTTGCACAACATGTCGACACTGGACGCTCTCCCTTTGGAGAAGCAAAGTCGGTTTGCGAAGGAAACTCTGGAGATCTTCGTTCCACTGGCTAACCGCTTAGGAATCTCCACGTGGAAAGAGAAGCTGGAGAATCTATGCTTCAAGCACCTTAATCCCGACCAGCACGGAGAGCTCTCCTCGAAGCTTCACGAGTCCTTCGACGAGGTGATGATTACCTCGGCTGTCAAAGAATTGGAAACAGTGCTCAATGAACAAGCCATTTCCTACCATGTTCTCTCAGGGAGGCACAAGAGCTTGCCTAGCATCTACAACAAAATGTTGAAGTAAGCATATTCATTTCAGGCCGTTTTCAGTAAATTTACATGCTTTAATTACGCTTTATGACTGTTACTTATGGTGTGTATTTAATGATATGCAGAAAGAAGCTTAACATGGATGAGATACATGACATTCACGGGCTACGTTTGATAGTTGAAAATGAGGAAGATTGTTACAAGGCGTTGAACGTTGTTCACAAGCTATGGCCTGAGGTACCGGGGAAGTTCAAAGACTACATATCTCATCCAAAGTTCAACGGGTATAGCATATAAAAACCGTTTTCATTTTTCTCTCACGATATTTGTATTTTGTTTGTCTAAATCTTTTTTTTTTCCTCGTAAATATATAGATATCAATCTCTACACACAGTTGTAATGGGCCAAGGCGCAGTTCCGCTTGAGGTCCAAATCCGGACGAAGGAGATGCACTTGCAAGCGGAGTTCGGATTCGCCGCTCACTGGCGGTACAAAGAGGGCGACTGTAAGCACTCCTCATTTGTGCTACAGATGGTTGAGTGGGCCCGTTGGGTAGTGACATGGCAGTGCGAGACGATGAACAGAGACCGGTCATATTCCGATTCGGTCAAGCCGCCGTGCACATTCCCTCATCACTCCGACGACTGCCCGTATTCCTATAAACCCCACAATGGACACGACGGGCCTGTGTTCGTCATCATGATCGAGAACGATAAGGTTTGTTCAGTAAATCTTATTCCTCCTATAATGCCAAGTATGATTATATTATCAGATTAGAGCCCGTGGTCTCGACGTTTATTAATTTATTAACTTACTCTTGGGTCTGATGTAAGTCTTAATCTTTTGAATATTTGCAGATGTCGGTGCAGGAATTCTCCGCCAACTCAACGATGATGGACGTGATGGAGTCATGCGGGAGAGGAATCTCGCGATGGGCTCCGTACGGGTTTCCGGTGAAGGAGGAGCTGAGGCCGCGTCTGAACCACGTGCCGGTGAGCGATCCGACGTGCAAGCTCAAGATGGGCGACGTGATTGAGTTGACGCCAGCGATTCCCGACAAGTCCCTGACAGAATACAGGGATGAAATCCAGCGAATGTACGACCGCGGACTTACCGTGTCCTCGCCGTTGAAGAGCGCCGGTGCACGGAGAAGCTGACCCATTGTTTCTAGGTGGTTTGGTTATAGTGCCTCAAGATAAGGCTGTGGCTGAGTTGAAAAATTTGTTGTTTGGTGTATATAAAATGATAGAAATGTGTACAAAAACAGTGTAGTGTTGGTCTTCGATGACTAATTTGATTTATGAATAAGAAGCTCATTGCTGCCTTTTAACATCTTCACTATTATCTTGCGCTTTACTCTTTAACCTAACTTGCCCATTAAGTGCGATGACAAGAACCTCTTCAATGCAGAGAGAGTGAAGCTAACTATACCGGGGCTGAGCGCTCCTCCGGTTCCGAAGATGCTTCATCTTGAGGTTCAGAGCGGCCGATCTGCAACTGGATTGCCGTAACCTTTTCTTCGATTCTCTTGCGCTCTTGCGCCGATCAACAAGCGACGCCATTTTTTCCGTCTTTCGTCGACATTCCTTCTCCCAGCTGTTGCTGAGCTCGCGTCCGCCATGGCCGCTCTCGACCTCGCTCTCACTCCAAGAATCAGAGAGAAGATTTATTTTCTTTGCAAAAAAATATTTCTTGGCCAATCACATAAAAGGATCTCAATGGGGTTATTTTCAAAAAATTATACATCAGGTCTTCATGGCACATAACAGTCGATATCGTGTAACGTTAGTGACTTTTGTCAAAAAACGTGTTCAAGGACTTATCTACTACAAATGAACGAGTTAAATGGCTATCGGTTAATCGGTTTATCTGCAAATAACTTACTAAGAAATAGCAGCATCGGTGTATAACTTCAGTGACGTTTCATAGTGTACAACGATTCTATAAATAAATTTATGATTCAATCTCACAAGAGAACTACCCAAATATTTCTTACAAACTTAATAGAAGAACATTAGCAACGCTCGGAGTTAATAGAACTTTGACATCAAACTAACTTGCTGCGCTTAGCAAGGGGGAAGGACACTCTCTGCGGAGTCTGGTGAGGCAACTCCGGGGCCGGCTGTTCCTCGCGCGGGGCCGCGTCGACGGCCTCCTCCTCTTCCTCCGTCTCCTCCGCCCCCTGCGACTGCGTCCTCGGGATTACAAGCTGGTAGTTAGGGCTTATCAGCGTGTCCTGCTCCGGTGGGAGTGGAATTCCGGGCCCCACATTCGACTTTGGTAATGGGATTTTGTTCCGGTTTCTCGCTAGCTCCAGCAGGACCTGGCAACAGCGGTCAAGAACATCAATACAACGGTATCACGATCGGCATGTTCTTGACCAATATGACGGAAAAATCTTAAAATGGCGAGACATACGGGCATATATCTCCTGTATTGCCAATGGATTTCGAATAGGATTTCGGAGAAATTCGGACATTCTCCGTCTCGAGTCTATGCAATTGCATATTAGGCAAGCGTTTTTCAATTTTTCGTTTTGAATGTCGCTCGGTTCAAACATTTGAATCGCAAGGAACAGAGCCACTATTATCGATACCGACGGCTCTACCATAGTTCCTCCTAGCTTCTGATGAGTGAGCTACAACGATCATCTGAGAAACCCCTAATCGCCATTATCAAGCATCAATCTAACTTCCACTTGATAATCTCAGAAACACGATTCACCACAAACTTCCATCCCTAACCACCGATACACAAACAACAAAACCCTAGCCTCTTACCTCCCTGGCAGGCGGCTGCGAGAAGGTGAAGTTGACCTTGGACTGAATCGCGAGCTTGAGATCGTCGCAGTCGATGGCGGCCTTACCGGCGTGCTCGGAGTAGACCTGCGCGTCGGTGAGCACGTCGACAACGTAGCGGTACCAGAGCTCCAAGAACTGGTGAATGACGCGAGGCTCGTAGTCCTCGACGCCCATGGCCTTCAACAGCGACTGCACGATCTTCGCATCCCTCGGCAAATCCTCGTCCCCTTCCGCCATTCTCAGAACCCTTAGAGCTCGATTCCGCGAAGACCAAGTAGTGCTCGGTTTGAGAGGGTATAAAAAAGTCCCACATGGAAAGAGAAAGGGGGGTTTGGAGGGTATAAATAGAGGGGAGAGGAGGAGAGAGAATGTGTTCTTAGAAAGGAGAGACGGTTGGCATCTCCCCTGACAGGGACGGGAACAGCCTTCGGGCTTCCCTGTTAACACACCCGGTTCTTCCGGTGAGGCTAATCAAATTTTTTCTTTTTCTTTTTATTATTTATTTGTTTGTGAGGTTTCTGATCGTGTTTATGCTTCACGAATTCGTTTGTGAGGTTTCTGATCGTGTTTATGCTTCACGAATTCGAGAAAAAAAAAATGATCGTAATTCTATGAACGACAATCTTAGACTAAGTGCAACTATGTATTTCTAAATTTTTTAGCGGCGCGTATTTTTTGTAAACTTTAAAACTATTGACCGAAGCTCGGGAGACGGACCCCGAAGGTCGAAGCCCATTTCCAAGAAGCCGGTCCCTCTAAATGCGACGACGTGTTTCTAACTTTGTTTTAGAGGTGAGGTAGTTTAATAATAGGGATGATTAATTGATGTTTTCGAAATTTAATAGTATTCATGCACGAGTTTTTGTGTAAGAGACTATAATTGAACATGAAAGGATCAAACTTCGACATAGTTTTATGGTTTTTTGATTCTATTGCCGCTAAATTTTTTATATGTCCATACATTTAATATAAAATATGTCAATTTTTTTGGCCATATCCACACTATCAAAAAAAGAAACCATATTTGTTTTAGCTAACATAAAACGAATACTGTTCTTAACAAACTGACACTAATCCAATTGGACCATTTTCTATAAATCAACTTGAAACGACTTACAAAACGAAAACGACAGCCACATAAAACAATAGGCGGCATAAAGATTTCTAAATCTTCCCGATCATATATCATCGTCAAATGCAAAGATCTGCTCCACAGCTATGATACTGAGTGAACTCCACGGACAAGTTTTTATTTATTTCGGGTCATTAGCAGCAAAAGTAGCCAAATTATTTGGAAATATGCGGTATGGAGCCACTTTAAAAAATTATGGCAAAAATATCGAGGTTCACCTTTTTAACGGATCGGTAGATCTCATGTACTTTTTCGGTAGTTTTTTTTTTGTTTTTTTGTTTCCGTTAGTGATGACATAAATAACGCACATCATGATGCTATTAAGGAGAGAACTTGAGAATGCGAGAGAGAAAGTGAGAAGGAAAATAAGAATTTGCGTTATTGGTGTTCCAAAAATCTTGTTTACATTCAAGTTTATTGTGCTGTTCGTGTTTGATCGTTTTAATTTTTTTTATTTTTATTTGAATTGACGTCATCACTGATAAAAATAGTAAAAAACTAACAGAAAAAATGAATGAATACCAAATAGTATGAATACTTTTGCCGCTACTAACCCTTTATATAATACACACTAATCCACATGCAATACAAAGATCCATAACACCTAATTAAATCCATCGTGGACTTCTTCTCTATCTCCAGAAGAATCGCTGCGCAGACTGCTGCCATGAAAGCACAAACATGAGCATGACCAGAACCCCAGCGAGTCCCCACGGAGACCCCCCACTTCTAACACAAGCTTTTTCGGAGCGCGGCGCCACCGAGCCGCCGGCGGAGCTCGAAACCGTCCTAATGGCGACAATGAGCCCCCCCAGAACCGCGGGAAGGACGAAACCCGAGCCCCACAATCTGGTCTCGTCGCGGTCGCTTCTCCGGCCCGCGTTGTACAGAGGCGAGAGGAGCACCGCCGAAAGCAGCGCCAGCGCCATGGCCGTCGACCTCTGCGATGAGACGTCTTGCGGGTAGCGAGTGGAGGTGGAAGCCATTGGTGATTCGGAGGAGGGTGTTTGTGGGGTGATTTATAGGGGGAGAGAGAGAGAGAGATGATTGGATTAATGGTGAAGGAATCCAACTGTAAAGCTTACAAGGTTGCAAAAGATGGTGAAAAGTGTTATGAAAATGGTGAGGAGAGAATGGAAGTAAGGTATTTTTGGTGTCTTTTTTTACGAGAGTTCACACTTGAGTTGAGATGAAGCGATTCTGAGCTGTATTGTGAGACATTATTGGTTTTGAAAAAGCAACTTTTTTTAGCCTTTTTGGTTATTGTTTATGACTAAACTTTTGGGGAGGGCAAACAACACTCCTCTAGTTCTCTGTCCTCCCACAAATGTAACTCTCACATCACTCGGTTCTTTGCGGGTGCGGGCAGCCCGCGCCTACTCTGGGCTAGGTTGCCCGCTCCTCTGGGAAAGATTGTCCGTTTTCAAATTGGGCATACGGTTTTCGCTTTCGCGGGCTTAACGATGAGCAACCTGCATCTTGGTCCAACCAAGACAAGGATCGTTATGTAAAGAAAAAAAAAATGTGGGACGAGCAGGCTCATTGGTGGGCTGCCCGTCCACGTGCCAAATTTAATTAGGGGTGAATTTATAAAAATATTTCTAAAAAAATAGAAAATAATTAAATTATATTCAAAGCAAACATTTTTTGCACCATTTTCTTGGTTCTTTATATACAGACTACACTATAAATAATTTCGAAGTATCAAAGTTATCAAAATATACGGAATATTTTCAATATTTTAATAATATGCTGACAAATATTAAAAGTCGTAAAAGTTTGCGTTTTCGATCTCATAATTCCGTCCATGTGTGTCACCATTAATATTGAGTTTTTTCACACGTATAATAACACTCATTTTTTTCACAGATTGAGATTTCACATGTTCAAAATTTTCAATATAATCAGAGACACATGAGACAAAATATATATAAAAAAATACAAATTTTATAATTTTAAACATTTATCCAGGGCAATTAAACGTGTTGGAATCTGACACGTTACATTGAATAACTTTCGATACTTCCGCCGCAATTATCCCCTTTACGCGCGTTAAGCACTCTTTCTCTCGTAACCACCAGCCGCCACAGACAGAGTGGGACTCAAGCTCAAACCCCCAAATGCGAAGCCCCCCGAAACGACGAGCTTCTGAATGTCGTTCAACGAGCGCGCCGTGGTGTCGCTGCTCTCGCAGCTCGCGCTATCCTTCGACGGCGCCGTCCTGGGCGTGGCCCTGGCCTACGCCGCCGTGCGCTCCGTCATCAAGTTCACCTCCTCCTCCGCCGCCCTCCGCAGGCTCCGCCGAGCCCCCTCCGTCTCCGTCGCCGACCTCCGCTCCATCCTCCCCGCCGACGCCGAATCCGACGGCGCCGACTCTCCGCCGTCCGATGCGACGCTCGTCATCGTCCGCGGCTTCGTGGAGGCCCGATCGGCCGTCGACGGGAGCTGGAAGAGCCTCCGACCCGCCGTGCTGGTCTCTCACGAGTCCGGAGATAAAGCTGTCGTGATTCAGAGGACTCAAACTGTACGTGCTCGATTTGATTTGCTGAATGAATGATTTTAGGTTTTGTGAAGATTATCACTGGTATGATCCGTGATTGATGATCAAAATCTAGGTGATTGTTTTCGTGTTCATTGATTGTGAAGAGTACCAGATGTTGGAAAATGCGTGTTCTTGATCTTTGTGGTTTAATTAGACGGCTTTGAGCGCTTCCGACATGCGCGGGTTCTTGTATAAGCCGGTAACGACGGTGTTCTGAACGTTTCGTTCGTCTTTTGTTTGAAGTGTATCTACAATGAATGGAAGGGGTTCTTGGGATGGACTTCGGACCTGCGATCCATATTTGCAAGGAACTGGAGGGAACAGGAATCGACCTCGCTAAGAACCGTACGTTCGATTGAGATATTCGTGGGCAATATTTGTACCGAAGCTAACGCTATAACACCGTTCTTTCTTTGGGCTTTACAGGTTCCGTTTGTTCTCGTTGGAGGTGGAAAGTGGCCCGGTTCTGGTTTTGTAGTTGTCAACATGGATGGTTCGAGGCATCCGTTACCTCTCATGACGGTTTATCATCAGTTGCAGCCGGTCAACCCTTCTCCATACACGTTCCTACAGGCACTTTTTGGTCATGAATACCCCGTGAGTCTTACTCTCGAACATCCTTGAAAGGCTCTTCTCGATTAGGACAGTTCCACGACCTTATGGCTTATGGAACTCTAATTTTGCAAGGTTGGCTTGCTCGACGAAGAAAAAATTCTTTCTTTGGGAAAGGAGGTCACCGCCGTTGGAGTTTGCAGTTTCAAAAATGGAATTCCCGAGATCAAGTCATGCAAGGATCTCCCGTATTTTCTGTTAGTCGGTTTGCTTGACGTTTTGTTTTTGTTTAATCAGTTCTATCTATGATCAGACTTTCAAAATCATCGTTGTATCGATGTCTCGTTAATTGGCCTATCATCTTTTGCAGGACCGAAAAGAGTAAAGATCAGATGATTGTAGATCTCGCCTTCAATTCGAAGGTTCTGTTGTTTAGCGGTATAGTTCTCGGTTCACTATCAGTCGGAATCCTTGGCTATGCCGTTGTGAGGTATACTCCTAAAACCTTCGATTCCGGTACTTTTTGTCCACAAATTTGACGAGCCTGCTGTCTCGGTCTTGACTAGTGAACCATTTAATTCTAATTTTTAAAGACAATTCTGTTGGGACTCGAAACGAGACTGTAAGAGAAATAGTCGATTTTTTTCTTAGATGAACGTGATTACGTACCAAAACAACCTCCGCTTCACAAAACTAAGCATTCAAAAATCAAAACTATAAAACTAATGACAGTTTTCCTGTTAAATAAACCCTAAAATTTAGTTGAAAGACAAGGCTACCCTTCTTCCTCCAATTACTAGTTTGCCCCTGCTGCTTTATTTTATTGGCCTATTCACGGATAGTTGGGCGAACATCATTCCAGGAACTGGAATAGATGGAAGGAGCGGAGGCAAAGGCGATTTCGTCACTCGGATGCTCCGGTCGCTGATGAGCCCGAGTTCCAAACCCAATCGGACGAGGACACATCAGACGTACCCGATGGACAGCTGTGCGCCATCTGCCTGACAAGGAGAAGGCGGTCCGCTTTCATTCCCTGTGGTCATCTCGTGTGCTGCCAAAACTGTGCCATATCCGTGCAACATGAAGTGACCCCAAAATGTCCCGTTTGTCGCCAGGAAATACACAATTCCGTGCGCATATTCGATTCTTGAATATTTTGATCTCTTCAACGGTATTTGAATGGTACATAAGATTCCGGGAACCACGAGATTTGAGCGGTTTTGTAGATACTTGTAGAAGCAGCAGTGAACTTTTGTATGAATACTGAGGAAAATTTTACTGCATTATAGTAGAAGCTTAATTTTAATATTGGCGCCTAGTTTGTCCAAACTTGTTGTCGTTTTATAAAATGTTATTTTTCCCTTGTCGCTACTAGTACGAACCTATCGCACGTGGGCTTTGCACTACGGTTTTTGAAAACCGTAGTGCAAGGTCAAATTTCGCAATGGTTTTGAAGTACATATTTAAAAATTATGGCTTTGTAAAACCAAAAATCGCTGCGCGGGATACAAAGTTCGTTTATTCGATGTCATTTAAGTCTATATTGAGATTGGATCATCATTTTTAGAGGCGAGCGTGTAAAAAATGAAAGACGAATATATCACTTCACTAATAAAAAACCGAATACCTTATTTTACTAATTATGAAAGTGCGTTTGGTATATTTGTAAAGGAAAATCAATTACCTTAAATAGAATGGAAATATTGCATTTATCGAATTCGATTTTGGTAACAGTAAAATTGAGTTTTCAATCACATTACCGCTTCAAAGAATGTTACTATAATATACCAATAACAACATTAATAAATATATGTTATAAAGTTTTGTTCACATAATAATTAAGCAATAAATTGATGTTAAACATAAACTATGAGACTAATGCAATACAAAATTTAAAATAAATATTAAACTCTAATAATATGCAGTTGCAGTTTGGTTTATTTTTACAATTACTGAATATATCGCTGCCAAATGATATTAAGGATTATTTATTCATATTCTTCGCATCCGGTTTTTACATAAATGTTCGATTGACGTATTTTTTTTTTGTTCATCCTAGGTCTAATGATTAAGAGCTTCATGTCGTTTAGCTGGCTTATTGTCGTTATTACGTAACATCTTCCTTCCATGTTTAGATACTGTTAGAATTTCAAGGTAAAATCACATTAGTTCCGAGTAAAACTATATGTTGTTTTTTTGAAACTGAATTCAAAACTTATCTGTATGAAACGACATGTCGCTCAGTTAAAACGAATTAGTAGAGCATAATGAAAAAAGGCCACTCTTTTTGTGTAATCTATATATATATAATAGGAAAATCTACCCACAATAAATTGGTGCTCTATATAGCTTGGAAATGGAGAATCTATATATATATAAAAGGAAAATTTACCCACAATAAATTGGTGCTCTATATAGCTTGGAAATGGAGAATTCTCATTTTAAAATTTCATGTGCTCTATATAGCTTGGAAATGGAGAATCCTATCATTTTAAAATTTCACTATTTTAGATTTATTTTTAAACATATCATCACCAAATAATATTCACTACAGTTTTACACGAAATTATTGTAGCAATTATTGAGATTATTACTTTTTTAGATGCATGCAACATTTACAACATTTAATTTAATAGATACTTAATTCTATACCTGGTTGTAACATATAACTTTTCTAATTCTATAAAATTGTTGGCTTTCTTGATTAATACAAGAAACCAAAAAGACACCACTAAAATTTACATTTAAAATTTTGAGGAATGAATTCAAAACAATAATGATGGCAATGATAAAGGAAGTTTTTCAATTCTTATCGTATAAATATAATCCTTCTCTCAATTTTGGATTCTTCTTGAGGTTCATCTTTCTCTCTTTTAGTTGTACTGTGTATTTTTTAAAAAAAAATTGTGTGGTCATGGTTTGATCATTTTGCAGGGATAAATATCCGAGAAACCTAAAATCGGTAAGTTTTTTCTTTCAATAAATATTTTCTTAAATTATTTTTGAGGATATATGTGCTCTTCTATAGAGTTATTTATGATTTTTTTTTCTCTCTAACGAACTCTTTTTTTTTTTTACGTATAAGGTTATATATTAATACTATAAGGCCTAATATATAGGTACTGATCACAAATATACATATATAAATCGTGTCTTCTGTTTGTATCCACTGATCAAATTCATTTGTTTTATTCTCTAATGAATAACCATATGTTTCTTTGGTTTGTTTGTCGAAGATCGTGGCGTGCCTTCTTCATGGCTGCGCTTCAAACAGCACACCACCGGATCCGAATAAGAAATCACACATGTAACGTAATTAAAGAATCCGTTGTGTGTGCCATTGGAATGTCATGCATGCTATGGAGAGTCAAACACCTCGATAGGAATCGAAAAAGGCATGACCGACAAAGCTCGATCGAGTTCTATAAACTATCTTAGATTGTACCATGCATGTTGATGCTATGTACGGGAATGAATTCATTTGGATTCCATTTCATGATAATTTAATAAAGAGAGAAATTGAATTTAGTTTATCTTTTTTTATTTATTATTAAATAAGAAATTTGTGCGCTTACTCTGATTGATTTCTCTTTATTATTTAGAAAGAAAAAAAAAACAATTCAATGCTAGCACCATCCCTACTACAAAATCTCATGTAATATATTATCTGCATAATCATAATCTAACAGTTTATGTATGGAGAAGCAATTTTACAAAATCTCATGTAATATATTATCTGCATAATCATAATCTAACAGTTTATGTATGGAGAAGCAATTTTTTTTAGCTCGGTAATTGCTTTAATTTGTTGATCTCCACCTCTCAAAATATATAGTTCATTGTCAAACATGCATTTAAACTCTATTATAACAGTTCAATAAGATGTATTACAACAACAAAGGATACCGTTCTTATTTTTTTTTTTTTAAATAGAATTCTTATATCTTTTGGTAAAAACAATTGTATTTTTTTTAAAGAAAAAAAAAAGTATTGACGTATGTTACTAAAAAAATTATTGACGTATATAATTAATAGAGTTTAGAGAGAAGTTAATGTGCATTGAGTATTAAGTATTAAACCTGTCAATTGTAATTTGTAGTCACACATGTGCTTTATGGGTCATTTTCTAACATCCATAACTTTAATCGTTTTCTTTTTCTTCTCTTTGTTTAAGTCAATAATCAAAGTGTCTTTTAGACTAACAAAGCAGTTATAAATAATTAAAAAAAAAAAACAATTATAGAGGAGTCTTTTTTGTTTCCTATGCCATAATTTCATTTATTAATATCTCTTTTATCTTGCAATGATAATTACATTCATTTAGTATACTATTTACTCTATATCTATATATATTTTTCGAAACAACTCTACATCTATAGACTATATTACTCTATAGAAAATGGAAGATACTAAACATATGTATCACTTTTTCTCTCTCTGTTTTTTTTACTCTACTATTATGAATGATTAATGAATGATATGCAATATTTTTTTCCTATTATTCTCACTTAGTTTGGATAATGATATAAATGTACCGACTAATTTTTTTTTAATATATATAATATATGTTTATATTTTAAGCGATAACATTATCTAAGAAATACCAATTGTTGAGTTTAACCCAATTTAAATAAAATTATTATTCATCTAAACTCATTCGCTATTTTTTTACACTTATATTGAGGACAATAATTATGTTAACCTTTGAATTCCATATTTGAAAAGTGTATATATATGTTCATATTTTATTATAAAAAGATTCAATGTAATTATATAGTTAATACTTTTTTAGTAGCATATGTTACTTAATATTCTCAATAATTTTTTAAGGCCTTGCGTTGTGTTTATGAGTAAGGTAGAAGTTTGTGTTTTGTGACTGAGAGTTGTTCGTGACGTTGGATATGTACAAATTGTGACATGTATCTCCTTCTAATGCTATTTCGCATTGTGCGTTGTTGGCAAAAAAATAAAATAAAATTGTTGTAATTATTTTTTTACTCAGCTTTCCTTTCAAATCATATTGATCAAGAAATTTAGAAGTTGAATGATAAAAAATAATAATATTAAAATGTGATATAATTAGACATTCTAATTTTAACAAACTATTGTTAAATCGAGTATTTTCATTTTAACAGCTACAAAATTTTGAACGACTCTTCTATCATCGTATTGCCACTTATTTTGCCACAATTATGTTATTGATTTACTTACGAATAAATATTTACTCATATTTAATATTAATATAAAAAGATAACATTGCATAAAAAATGAGCACAATTGCTTATGTAGTTATTTTGATTACAACATAGAACATATAAATAAATTATGTCCATAAAATTTAATATTTTGGTTTTTATTTGTCACTTAGTTAACATTGTTAATATGAATACATGTTCTTAATTGTTTCAACAGTTTTTTTTTTTATGTAGAATTTGGATGCATTCTTTTAATTTTATAATATATATACATATATGATCATATATATTTACTAAAAATCATCAATCAAAATCAAATTAGAGCACTTGCCGAGTTCATTGTGATTTATTCTTCCTATTATCACGTTTAAATCAAATTAATCAATTTCTTTAATATTTTCATTGAAATTTATATGTAATACAATACCATTGAGCTTCAGAACAGAGCTTTTGATTAATTCAGTGTTGAATTGTTTAACCTTATAAAATTAATTAATTAGTTTTCAAAATAATATTACGCGCGGTGCCGTTCACTAGTCATTTTAAAAGAAGAACACTGTTCAATGAACGTTTCGTTTTTTAGGCGTTGGATTGAACAACCACAATCATATTATATAGTAGTATTATAATATCTAATTTCGAAATGATGATGTCATAATATCCTACGTAATTCACCATGACATATACAAACCAATAAGTAATATACTACACCATCATTGTTTTCAACCTTTGTTACTAAATTTTGTGAATAATTAATTAAGAGTTTTAACTTTATTTTAGAGAGGCATGTAACTTGTAAGTAAGCACCACTGACCACACACAATAATTTTATATATTATCATTTTACCATATGCTTTACTTTAGAATTAGAGGGCAGCTATTCATGACATGCCTTGAAGAAAGCAAACTCAGTGGTCCCTTAAAATTAATTATTTAAAATGTGTCTCTGGTAAAAAAATTTAAATATATAAAAAAATGGATTTCTTAAATATATACCACAGACTGACAATGACATAGTATACATTCCTGTGCTCTTGTCGTCAGATTCAGAATCAGAAGAAGCCAACGTTTTCAAGTTAAATATATTCACTCACAATTCACAAATCACAATATTGTTCTTAAGAAGATATTAAATTCATCCGTATACTAGCCTCTCAACCACTATCGCAGGATCCAAAAATAAAAAATAAAAAATAAAAAAATAATCAACCACTACATTAGATTTAGGGTTGAGGAATATATAATATATTATAGTTAGACACACACATATAAGACAAGTCTTATTTGAAACAGTTATATGTATGTATTGTCAAATCAAATTCTTGACAAACTTTATATATATATATATATATATATATATAAACTATCGGAGTCATCACTCTATAATTTACGAGAGATACTACATTGACTTATATATATTAGCTTTGAATAATTACTTACAAGTTACAACAACGATAATTTGTGTGTCGCATTTATTTTTTGAATTATTCAATTCTTTTTTTAATTTGGCGATGAAGGTTTATAGGCGAGCAAGTAAGCACCTCGGGTTCCCAAATTTAAAGGCCCTAATTATTTTATTAGATATACTATTTTTATTGTATACTTGATTATATATATAAAAAAAATATTTTTAAATATTTTAGGGGCTCCAAAAATTTACTTAGTCTTAGGTTCCGACTAAAAACGATAAACTCGGAGCATGGTTTAATTCTTCCACTTATAAGTACTAACGGCAGTGATATATATATATATGTGTGTGTGTGGGGAAAATTGAAAGTTTTGTTCTTGTATCAGGTGTAAGATTTTAAATATTCAAGGAAATACAGCGCCTATAAGATTATAAAATAAATGAATATTAATCATAAAATTTTTGGTTAAAAAAGAATGGGAACGATTAATTATTTTCATTGGTTTACAGAATATATGTAACACTGAATTCTATGAAATGCACTACAACAATCCCAAGGTACATATATATATCCTCCACAATTAAAGCAGGTGTTATGTAATTTCGCTTTATGTACTGGAAAACGTTTTTTATTTTTATTTTTTATTATTATTACTGCTATCATTATCACGTTAAGATTATATTACATTGATTGATGTATATTTTTTGTAAAGTTTAGATCAATGCAGTAAATAAGTATATATACAGTACCCACTTGTAACAACGCCACATTTTAAAAATATTATATTTCTTACTTTTCATATCTGCTGTTCTCTGAGCCAAGATTATAATATAAACTGGTATTAGATCGATCAACTTCTTCGAGGAAAGTACTATTTCCCCACAAAATTGGTCATTGCTAGTATGAATTATATGTAAATAGTCTTACTTATACTTATTACTTATTTATATATTTTTATGTATAGATTAGACACGTATATATAATGTTATAAATCAATATCCTAAACAGAAACCGAACACTTTTATTTTTACGTTTTTTAAATACCCAATTATTCAGGCCATGAAAAATGAATTTGAGTAACAAATTTTAAATATATGTACATATTATTTTTAATTTAATTATGATTCATATAGATATATGTATAGATAGATAGATAGAGACATATTCACAAATGATTGATAGAGCTAGGTCAGAATTAATGAGTATTCAATCAGTCTTCAAGTACAATGTCTTTCCAAAAAGGGCACGATGATCAGAAAATAACACATACGACGATTTCACGGAGATAATATGAAACTAAATTCGAAAGCAATCAAATTTATTTGGCATAACTTTTACATAATTATATATGCTCAAACTTGCAGCCAATCCTCCAAATGATCAGTCTCAATCAGAGAAACAATGGACTCCAAATCTTCGTTCAAAGGCAATGTCTCCTCAGAGCTCACGTGTACCATGCTTTGGTCGCCGGAATGCTCGGAGATCCAATCAGTGTTGAAAAATCCCGACAGAAAATCCTCATCCACGTCGAAGTCTGCTCCGAAATCGGAGACAAACCCTGGAAGGGTACACGCCTCTTTCTCTAAGCTCAGCCTCTGAACATGCGAGCCGGCGGATGGGTCGACCTCAGAAACAGTACTTCTCTCGTCATCAAACCGGCCGTGCTTAGATTGGTCTTCTCGCGGGACGACGGGTTTGGTGAACCTCGTCGCCTTGGTTCGAACTACGCCCGTTGTCTTTATCTTGTCCTGATCGAACGGCGGCTTCGAGAGGCGCTGTTTCTTTGAGAATCTCGGATTCTCTTCCGAGTTCTGGTCGTGGCTCGATGGAGACTTCGGGCTAGATTCCTCAGCTTCGGATTTAGGTTTTAGGGTTTTGCTGAGTTTGGTATGCCAATAGTTCTTGATTTCATTGTCTGTTCGACCGGGAAGCCTTCCAGCTATCAAAGCCCATCTGTAACATACATAATTATTCAATCGTACGTTGGATCCATTCTAGTCTAGTAAATACAAAATATATCATTAAAATTTTATATATCATTTTTATATAATAAGAGAAATAAAATCACGGATGGTTTGGCTTGTATTAATATTTTGTATTTGTTCGTTACGAGCGGTTTTGTTTAAAATACCTATTCCCGAGTAGCTTATGGAGCCGGAAAATGAGGTCTTCTTCCGCTTCCGAGATGCTTCCTCTTTTGATCCCGGGCCTTAAATAATTCAACCATCTCAACCTGCAACTTTTGCCACATCTCTTCAGCCCTGCAAAAGTCAAACTCAAAGTCAAACTCAACATGATCAAAGCCGAAAACTCATAGAAAAAAAGGCGATACGAAAAAGCTCACCGGCTCTCTCCGGAAGGTTCCGCCATTTCCCCTCGCCATGGAGCCGGATGTATTCGGCAAGGGTTTTGTCCTCGGACGCGGTCCAAGCCCCTCTGTTCAGCTCTTGCTCCTTCGAGCAACAAGGTCTTCTTCCCATTTCTCTCTCCCTTGAGATCTTCAATAATAATGTTCTTCCTTAATTGGACTAAAAACAGACTATATATACACAGTAAGATGTGAAGTATAGATCCATTGCTATTTATATTAATAAGCATTTGAATCCATGATTAAATACTCATTTAATTAAGATACACTTAGTAATGGCTTATTGCACTTAAATAATTGTAGCGCTAGAATTTATGACGGAAATAATACATGTGGAGGTAGATATATAGTGGATTTTATTTGTATTAACTGTAATACACCTAACATTCTACCTTGATTAGCTACAAAGTGGGTTAATTTATACAAACGGAAACATTAATATTAATTTACTTTAAGTAGATGGAAAAGCGTATTAATTAAAAAAAATAAGATATTATTACTTATAGTTGACAAAAATAAGTATATGCCTTTTTTTCTCAACCTAATTGATGGACGTCTGTCTTAATAAATATAAGAGGCGGCTATAGAGTGAAAAGAGGGAATACGATTTGAAGAGTGAGTGGCCTATTATTAATTTGCTAAATATATCACTAATTGAGTATAATTTACAGGACTACCCCATCGAGCACTACTCTTGGTACAATTTTTCCCTCTAAGCTTTATTTTTGGTTTAATGATGTATTATATATATATATATATATATACACTCAAGTCGTCCAAGTTTTTCTAGAATATTCTTTGAAGGTAATTTATAGCACGATAAAAGTACCTAAGTTTTAGTAGCACGTAGCGTCATAAATTTCTCAAAATTTGGAGTGAACACAACTTGGATGTCACTGAAAATGAAACTTGGATTTAGTATATGCCGCCCCAAAAATACAACTTATATATATGTATATATATCACTATTAACCCTTTATCTTTTGTTTGCATTTCCATCATGTTTTAAAAAAATTAGTAATAATTAAACCCTATGCAAAAAAAAAAAAAAAAAAACCTATTAAATTGCACTGCGTAATTATGACTTGTAATTTAAGGGTGTTCATCAGTTTATTATTTTTCTCCAACTTTGTGAGTTCTTTATCTTAATTTCTTAACCATTGTTGAATATCTAAACTTAATAAAATGCTACATAATGATCTCGTGATTTAGAATGTTGATCTTGTATTGTTTGATAATTAAGTGACAAAAAATACATTCTATTAGTAAGTAAATTCATGTGTGGTGCATAAGTAAAAATTAATTATGTCATTTTTTAAAATGTAGGGGAATATATGTTACTACTTCTTGATAGTATAGGGGCCATTGTTTTAAGAGACTTGACGTTTAGAGGGCGAAACGCACTAACGTGCAAAATGCAGGGATATTAGTGCAAATTACTTTTATATTTAATTAGCTAGGCTGCGACCAATTATAGAAATACATATATCAAGTCCAGCACTAGTTAAAGTTTGAATATCTTATGCTCATGATCTTGCATTGAAAGTGATGGAAGAGAAGAGGTCACTCATGTGCCATATGACACGAGGCTATTAAGCTCTCCTAACATTCAACACACTAACCAACTTTCTTGCTATATATATGTAGAGAGGAAAATTATTATATCAGATCTGCTCAATAGTTTATATTATCTGATTAATTATAATTGTTCCTTATTCCCAGAAATTTCCACTTTGGTTAAGTGAGTTAAAAGGAATTCATATCATAATGTGATAATCTTGTCGCTAATTAAATAAAGCCAAAGCAAGACTAATGTAATTTACAAATTATTATTTATTATCATTAATATCGCAATTAGCCCTGTAATGTTTTCCTTAGAAGGAGAACTATTGAAAAAGAGAAGAAAATATTGTATTAAAATTCTTGCGAATTTTTCAGCCTCGAAGAAGCTTCTTCTAGTTAATATATGTTAAATTTGATTGAATTGATATATAACAATATTAGTAACGGTTAGGATTAAGGCTTAATCTCCAAATCAAAAAATAAAATCAACCAATGCGAAAAATAAATGCGAGACATATAATTATAACGGGTCGATTTCAGTACGAGAAGTATGTCTACTTCATGCTTGCAAATCATCTCTATAACTCGGTCATAGTTTGGCACAAATCCCTTTTGTACTTATTGAACGATGAGTTCGGGGCAATTTTTTAATATTCTAATGGTGCAGCTTTTATCAAATATAAATCGTATTTGTAGATATATTGCATGAAGCTCACACATTTCCTTGAAATTTTATTTCTTACACAAAATACTGAAGAGATGGTAATTTGTTGTTCACTTACTAATTTTGTGCTCGAATATCTGTATGTGTACTAAATGATATATTAAAAAATGATAACTATGTACATATTTATTAAATGAAAAGGAAAATAAAACATGCTGTAAGTAACCTATTAAAAAATCAATAGATCAGCAAGCGAGACGCATTTCTCTCTGAAGTCTCCTTAGTCTAGGATCTCCCTTGAGCTTCTAGTAGTAAATATATTTAAATTTTTTATTTTATTTTATAAAAAGATAAGTGTAATAGCTAACTAGTAATTATGGGGAGCTATCAAACAATGGTAGAGCCAGCTTTGTGCTTTAGGTGAAGCACTAACTAACAATTTTTTTTTTTAAATATTCTATGATAAAAAATGGTAAAACAAAATTATTTGATTATAAAAAAAAGGACAAATTTTAATTAAATATTTTAAATTAATTTATCAACCAATAGTCCAAGATAGATATATGATTGGAGAAAAAAATTTATTTAATTAATTTTAAAAATAAAGAGATAATTACGGCATTAAGACCTCATATTAACACTTCGTAGAAAGTATATTTTATATCTTTCTTTTTACAGGCATAAAGACGTAATATTTTATTTTTTGTATAGCTTTGAGTCTCCATCACAAAACTAAAGTTATCAATAATTTTTCTTGACGTACTCGGTGGTATTGGCGACGCACTTGATGATCTCGACGCAGTGACAGACTTAGTGGTGTCGGCGACGCACTCGGTCACGATTATACATCGTTGACACTGTCGAGAACACTGAGTGCATCGCCGATCGTCGAATACGTCATCGAAACCGTCGAGAATTCCCGAGTGCCGACACCGCCGAGTACGTCGCCGACACGGCCAAGTAACTCATCGACACTGTCGAGAGCATGGAGTGCATCGCCGATATTGTTGAGTACAAAATCTTAACGTTTACTTTAGTGTAGTGACAGGGACTCAAAGTTATACAAAAAATATAACATTAAATCTTTATACCGACAAAAATAAACATTGAGAATAACCTTCAACAAAATGCAAATATGAGGTCTTTATGCCGCAAATATATCAAAAATAAATAAGTAAATATGAAAAGATGTAACGACCATGAACATACAATACAAGGACTTATATAATTATAAATAAAATAAAGCACAACATGAGCATATATGTAGTAGTGAAAATTTTAAAAACTCAGTGTATGCATATGCATGCACTCATGTATCAAACACACTCTCAAATGACATTATATAAATAATTATTGGTGGGTGATGACAAATCTTGTGTTAGATTTTATCGACAAGTCCGGTGTATAATGTACTTGAAAAAAAGGGAGGTGCGAGAACCCGTCTCCATGGTTTATGGATGCGGATTCCCTCCTCAGCCATATTTGATCAATTTTAACGTGTTTTGATCTAGGATTCCGTTGAAATTGCACTTAGAATTTTATATAGAACTTTATTAAAAACATCAGTCATAAATAATAAATTTGTGTACACGGGTTATATATTGCGCCGAAGCTATAAATTTTGAACTTCAGTAGAATTGGTCACGCATTACCCTGTATGATACCACTTATTTTCCCTGAAGATCAGATTTTGTAAACCCTAAAATATTGAAATTGAAAGTTACCATTTTTATTTTAGAATACTTTTTTTTTATTTATTCTCTTTGATTCAGCTGAGTAGAAAGTGAAGCTAGAAGTCCACTTTGGTTTCAAAACAACCGAACAACCAGTAAACGGACATAATAATAAAAACGACATTTTCAGAGAAAAATGACAGCTGAAAACGACATATAAAATCGCTAGAAAATTGAACACGGCAGCAGCAAGAAAATGACTGGAATAGATTAAATAATAAGTTAAGATGAAAACGACATTAAAATGAGAGCTGAAATTTATCTGTATGATAAACGACAATAAAATAAAATAGAATCAACAGAAAATACATATTAAAACGACAGATAATCATATAAGAAAACGACATAGCAACTTAACAATGCTACAAAAGCTTAATACGACATACCACATGAAAAACGACATGTATATGAATTAACAAAAAAGTTCAGAAATCCATGCTTAATTTTTTCTCTTTCTCTATTCTCATATCATAAATAACTGGTGATATTAGCATTTTTGCTATATGTGTTTTGCTCTAAACACGTCTTAAGAGAAAACAGGATTATGGTTATCGTTGAATGACAAACTTAAACCCTAAATCCTTGACGTTTTAGCCCCGTTTTATTTTCCTTCTGAGTTCGATCTCCGTTTTAGCCCTGTGTTGGCAAGGTATAAGGTTCTACTGATTACAAATGTGCCTACTAACATGTAAAAGTAATTTTTGGTTGAAAACGTCGAGACCTGAATCAATACTTAAAACAACAAATAAATCCAAATAATGGAAGACTACTTTATTTATATTTTTAGTACTATTAATAAACATCAAAGAAACTCTAGGCAAAATTGGGCCAAAAAGCACCCAATTTTAATGCAACAAAGAATCAACGAGAAAAAAATAAAAATAAAATAGATGAAAAGAAAAAAGAAATCCATAAAAGTGAAAAAAGACTAAAAAAGCATGATCATGAACTACATTGACATTAACGGTATTAACTGTCAAGCGGACTTTCCTTATGCAACTTCCACAGCGAACAAAACGACACCGGCTGTCCCTTCCACCACAGCCCCACGAAGCAGTCTCCGCCGGAGGCTTCGTCGAGCCTCATCTCCCAATTGGCGTCGTACTTCCTCAGCAAGGCCCGGGCCCCGTCGATGGCGTCCTCACCAAGTGCTTCCCCCACAAACCCAACCCCGCGCAGCCGCTCGCACCACCCGTCCCTCGGCTCACTCATCGCCGCCCGTGTACCCGCTAGCGCGCGTGCCGCCTCGCCCTCCATCAGCCTTCGCTCCTCGCTCTCCCGTCCTTTAAATGCCGCGCTCGTTGAGTCCAAAAACCGCCACAGCTGCTCCACTCGCCGCGTGAAGCCTGCGCCAAAGTCACCGCAGCTCCCGCACCCGCACTCCGCGTCGCTCTCGCTGAGGACGACGCCTTTCGGATCCATTCCCGCGAGTGACTTCAGGAACTCTGTCCTCTCGTCCGGCGCAGCGTGGCTGAGTCCGTGGAGCCGGAATTGCGCGCAGATTATCAACGTCTCATCGCTGCGAACATCGGGGGTGACGTCCTCAATGCTTAGGTTTTGCAACGGCTGGTTGTCGAGCCGGGAGATCTGAAGGTTTATATTCAAGGACTTGGCGAAGGCGAGAAGCCGGGTGGAGAAGTTGTCGCCGGGCGGGCCAACGGAGAACGGCACCGTCTCTGCGGCATTTCCGGAGACGACGGTGATGCGGACGAGCGGTGGGGGGCCGCCGGGGCGGCGGGAGAGGGCCTCGAGGAGCGTTGGCCACTGGACACCGTGGGAGACGCCGATGTCAAGGATGTGCACGCCACGGGCCCGGTCGTTGCTCTCCTCGGCGAGGAGCTGCAGGATAGCGGAATTCGCGATGCTGTTGGGGAAGGCAAACCACGGGCTGACCTCTTGGAATTTTATCAGGGACTTCTGGAAGAATCGCGGCTCCGATGACGCAAACGTGGCTGCAGAAACGGTATCCGAGGACGACGAAGGCGGTGACAGGTGGCGGGAGAGGGCAGTTAAGCCGTGGAAGGCGAGGCGGTGGTTGGCATCGCCGGCGAGGGAGGCGAGCTCGTGAAGGACATAAAGGAGGTGCTGCGCGCGCGTGAAGTTGCCTTCCGTCACCGCCGCCGCGCACGGGTTCAGTAGCTGCTCCGCCCACCTTCCCTCCTTGCTGTTCCCGTTATGGCCGTTATTCCCTGTCGCCTTGGTGGATCCTTTCCTACCCCCGTTATTCTTCCGGTGATCGCCAGATTTCCGCTTCTTGGATGGGTTTGGGAGTGGGTGTTGGTCGGTGATCCCGGGGTTGGTGGGTGTGGCCGGTGCAGCGGCACCGCACGGGATGGTGGCGATGGGATCTCGGTGGGGTGTTGTGTATTGGGTGTCATCCCACCAATCATATCCGTTGATCTCGCCGGAGTTGTAGGGATCGTCCAAGAAAGACGGGAGGAAGGAGACAGAGTCTTCAAGCCAGTCCATGATGTGATCTTGCTCTGCCTCTTCGCTATGCATTCAATATATGTATCGCTAAAAAAGACTTAATAAAATAGAGCAAGCAATACTCTATTCTATTTTAGTGATCGAGGGGTATATCTAAACATGTGGGCCATTTTTAAATACGAGACATGAACGGCGACAATATTAAATAAATAAATCGAGTTCGATCGACAAGAGAACGATACGAATTCGATATGACCCAGTTAAACATGATTGAAAGACATAACCGTTTATTATTTTCTCTTTCGCACGCTACTTCAAAATAGATAGTAAATAAGGCCGTTCTTGTGTATATATTATAAACTAATAATAAAACGATTAAAACCCGACAAGAATTATGAGTATTGGGCAGTGGTGACCTTAGGAAGAGACAAAGGAGGGCATTTTCCAAGTGTTGGTGTGCTGTTCTTTTGGACGATATTATGTTTGGTTTAAGGTTTTTATAACCACTAAAAGTGTCTCATGTCTTCCTTGTTTTGGTGGTCAACTGATTCCTCTGTATCTCCACCAGTAAGGAGAGGAGAGAGAATTGCTGACATTTAGATAACATTGAATATTCATGAGACGGCAAGTTTTGTCTCAAAATATGGGAATAAATAAATACTCTTATATTTATTAAAAGGGTTAATAACGGCAAAAATACCCAAAGTTTGGTCAAAGAACCCCTCGTGTACCCAAAGTTTAAAAGTAGTGGCAAAAATATCCAAAGTCACATTTGGGGAGTTGACCACTCCATTATCGTAACGCCGTTAACTTACCTGTTAATTCTGGCCACGTGGACAAATCTGTTTTGTTAAGTGTAATCATTAGGGGTTCAATTAGTTGTGTTAAATAGTATTAATTAGGGGTTTAATTCCTTGTTTTGTCGTAAACGAGGCTGATGTGGGCTCGTTCACGTGGCAAAAATTATTATGTCAGCAACTCACGTTTGTCCACGTGGCCAGAGTTAACGGGTAAGTTAACAACGTTACGAGAATGGAGTGGTCAACTCCCCAAATGTGACTTTGGGTATTTTTGCCACCACTTTTAAACTTTGGGTACACGAGGGGCCTTTTGACCAAACTTTGGATATGTTTACCGTCATTAACCCTTTATTAAAATCAAGGTGCTGCTTACTTTTGCTTTTTAAATTAATTTTTATTTTTATAAAATTGATTTAGAATTATATTTTAGAATATTTGAAAAAATTGTTTAATTAAGACTCTATTTAATTGTTTTAAAAATATTTTAATTTATATATAACGTATTTATAAAAAAAAGTACCTAAATTTTTTTCCTTCAAACCTCTAATTGGATTTTCTCGCCGTAAACTTTTCAATAATATATTATGAGTTTATCCGAGTTTCGTAGAAAAATAATAAAGTTTTAAAATTTTGAGTAAAAAAAGTAAAATATATATTAAATTAGTGTATGTTAGGAGGAAAAAAAGTTGGAATAAGCAGAAAATACTTTTTATTTTATTATGTTTCTATTCAAATTTCAAAACCGAGAAACATAATTTTAAATTCATTTTCTTAGTAAAATAACCAAACATATTTTCTAATAGTGTTTTCTAGAATTTAGAATTAAAATACAGAAAATAAATTTGGAAAACAAAAATCAAAGAGCCCCTAATGGTATCTTAAAATTTACAAATCTTGATAAAATACCTAAATTTTATAAAATTATATTTCAAATGGTATCAATTTCCGATTTTACGCGCCAACGTCAAGTGAGAACTGACACGTGTAGAATTATGATCAAGCTACCTGTAAAGCTCGGATGCTTTCTTTATCACAGCTTTATACATATCAATTAATGTTTGACATGTGACAATAAATATTAGATACTTACAATTTATGGAAGTTTAATTTTATAAGTTCTAAATATTTTCGTCGTGACTTGCGTAATTATACAATATATCGCTAATTTATGTTAAACTTAATGGTATTTATGCCACAAAATTTTTCAAAAAATATATATTTTACACCCTCTTGTCTGTCTGTAACTTGGCTCCGAAAAACCCCTTTTTGTTTTCGTCATCTTTCCGAGTTGTGTGAATACAATACAATATTTGGCTAGTGTTTATTCCTATAATTGTGTATGTATATATGATTGATTAGTTTAAAAATCTCCATTAGAGGACAGATAATAAGACAAGGCTCGTAAATTTAAACTGCCAGCTGGACAGTCCGGCCATAGGAAAAGACAAATCACCCACCAAATAATAATTTAACATTCCCACTTGTTTTTAACAATTTTAATGCCTATGATTATTTATGAAGATAAGATGGAGCGCTCCAATCACTTGGAATCTTATCGGAAGATGGAGGTCCGAGACTAAATCCGGATACTAATTTCACATAAGTACAAATAATTTCGGTTGTTTCTTTGTTCATGTCTTGTAAATCCGATGTATAGTTATGTAATCGCGGTTTTTCTTCGTACGTGAGGGATCTATTTAATAGAATTGAGATCATGATCAACGTGTGAGTGATCTCCAACTATTAATGAAAAAAAGACATCCTTATCAAAAATTACATAAAACTAATAGATTTTCACTCTTGAAATTTTGGCCGAATTCTACTTTTTTCGGTGTCGAATCGGCATTTTAATTTCCGGTAATCTATTTGTGGACAATTTAGGATTATCGCTTTTATTTTGTTATTTTCTAGCTTCGAATCGCCATTTATTTGTCATTAATTGCATTTGTTTTTTATATTATAATTCCAGGGACAAAGTTTTATCAATAGTTTGAATATAAATGAATAAAAGGTGTAGAGCACTCTACCTAACGTATTTCCCTGAAATGTATTGGACTCAAAATGTTAACTCTCTGCCGGCACAATTCTTAATATGCGTTGACTACATATAAGAACTTGACCATTTCTTTTCCTCAACGATCAACTAAACTAAACCATAAACTTCAATAAGAAAAACTTTTTTGTGTTTTTTTTTCTTTTTATCTATGTATATTCTTCAAATGCAAAAACCAAAAATATTTTGTTTTCTCCATATTTAGAATGTTGTGTATTCCGAGTGACAATTTTTTTGAAAAACTTCCTTAAAACATTTTATAACCCAAATGGTCACTCCGGTGTTTGCTTGCACTTATTATCGTTAAATGCATGTGTTGTTTGAGTGTGAATATTGGGTAGGAATATATGTTTTTGGTTTATGGCTTGAATACTGTGTTGTAGGACTCACTTATGCACACACATTTTTATGTTCTATAGGATTTGTGTTTAAAGCTTTAGCATTTTGTATCCCTTAGGATTCTGATATACAAGTTGATGTTTTTCACTCTTCATACATGCTTACAAAGATTTAGCTCTCCACCTCCCGTGATTGTTCATGACATACCAGTAGCTGCGGTACCAGTTCATGAGCCATCTAATCTACCTACAAATATGATAACCTCCCCTAAGGTTCCTGCTGGAGTCTTTCAAGTCTACTGACCCTACTGAAGTGATTGATACTGTACAATGTTCATATCATTCACCCCCAACAGATCATGTTACCGGAAGAACTCTCCTATTAAAGAGACCATGGAAACAGTTGAGCTACCTGCCAAAGAAGAAGAAGAGAGCCATGGAGAAGAAGATGGCGAATAAGAAGTGGGTCAATACAAGTCAAGCATATATTGAAGGTCGTACATCGGCCAAGATTCCAGAGATTTCTTGCTCTGACTCTAAGCCTCCTCCTGCCCATGAAGTGACCTCAGCTGTTGTCGATCCCAAGGATGTTCATGTCCCTACTGAAGACCCTGCTGATGGTGACAAGGAAGTCACCCAGGATGATGACAACATGTATGACAAGGAGAGCGCCGAAGACACTCCTGATGAAGAATCCTTAGAGAAAGAAGATTGAATACACTGATTCAAACGCGTTATTTTTAATAAAATTAATAATACAGTTTTATTAATATATACATAAAATGTATCAAAATAGGCAAAAGTGTTACTGTGGTGTAGTGAAAATTAAAGTTCAATTTTAACTCTCTCATCTTTGGAGACCAAGGTTCAATTCCCATCAACCTTGTTTTTTTAATATATTTATGATCTCTATATTAGTATTAATCTCTTTATATAAAGATTATTTTATTATATATTATGTAATAATCTTCGTAGAATTGTATCACTAAATATTTTATTGATTTATAAAAAATAATTATAAAAAATACTTTTAATATCATATTCTAAAAGTTCCGAGTTAAATTTTTTTCGTCCCTTCTTGTAAAAATCCTGGCTCCGCCCCTGTCCATGACAGGATGATGTCTCTGACTCATTAATAATCCTAGCATACCAATTGCATAAAAATCTTAATCCGAAAGTTCAACATCTAATAAAATATGTCACACCAGGGATCTTGAAAGGGTCTGAACCAAGGTTCAACTTATCGAGATAGCCGATAAATCGCTTGCCGTTATCGACGGATAACCGGATTATCGACGAAAAACTAATAATACTGTAGCTTACCGATTACCGATACTTATCGAGGATTATCGACAGATTATCGATACTTTTCGATACTTATCGACGGAAAACTTACTAAATATTTTTATAATATCATACAAACATATGAAGATAAAGTCATACACACATAGTCCTATAACACCAATAAAACATAGTCTCACAAATGTATCAAACACATAGTCCAACAACTCATACACATAATAGATAGGTAATAGGTAGAATTGTAGATAATACTCAAACTCAAACTGACTTCTCGGACCTCAAAAACGACGATCTCTTGTGGGCTTCCATAACACCGGTGGCACCACTTACTTCCATATGCATGTTCAGATATGTGTTCCAAAATAGGCCATGTGCTTCGAAATGCGTACGGAAGTAACTCACGTGGTAATCATATACGTGTTGCTCCGTGAAGATGCCTGCACGATTTGGATACAACGGATGCGCCCAGACACCGTTCTCGAACACAGGGTGCGGAGTTGCAAACTGAGTGCTCACCGAAGTTCCCATCGACATCGTATCTAACCACCCAGAGACATCGTCGACGGGGTTCGAACTCTGAGAGAGATAGCCACTTCCAAAGTAGAATCCAACAGTAGAAGATGCGTCGTCTTGTTGCTGAGGAGGATCAGGAGACTGCTGGTCGCCATACTGTCGATCGGGAATGTATCCCATGTTTGGGGGGTCGATGTTGTAGTTCGGGTCGGAGCGATACCTATCACCTGTTTTGTAATCATATTAGTTGACATTCAAATATACATGCAATGCAATCAACAAAATTCAAATAAACGGTACATTCAAAGAAAAACGGTAATCACCTGTATCAGACCCTCCATATGTAGATGCTCCCCACCCTCCGTGACCGCCACCTCCTCCACCACCCCATCCTCCCTGGGTGCCACCTCCTCCACCTCCTTCACCACCCCATCCACCATGCGAAGAGCTATGGGAAGGGGAAGTACGGTGAGTAGAAGCCGCGTGAGTACGATGCTGACTGGCACTGGGGCCAGGACCGCTTGAGCCACAGTCAACTCCTCCATAAACTCCCGGGGGGTCTGCGGTAGGACCGAGTCCTTGATCACCAAGGACTCGGCTGATCACAACTCCGAATGATCGAGCCTCCTCGGCGATATCTGGGTCTGGGTTGCCTTCTTCGTCATCGAGGTGGACTGGTCGGATCCACTCTACAATTGCGTCCTCGAAGTCATAACCGGCAGAAGCCATCGCCAAAGACCGGGTGAGGTACTCATAAGGATCGGCTTTGTCCACCTGGTCGTACTGCGCCTTTATGTCCCGCAGCGCTAGCTTCTGATTGTAGTTGCAGAATACTAGCTTCTCCAGTGTTGCGTATGCCAGACGATTGCGGAGCTTGGTGTGGATCAAAGCAAAAGTGCTCCAGTTCCTCTCGCTCGCTGAAGCGGACGCGGTCTGCGACAAAATCCTTACTGCTAGCTTCTGCAACGTGGGGCATACACCCCCGAATACGTTCCACCACTCAGCTGTAAATAAATAAGGAAAGCAGGGTGTAGTTAGATTAATTTTTAAAACTTAGCATGCTTAATGTATTACAATCAATGTATTCTTTCTTATCGGGTGCAAGACTCGTCCGTGCTGCCACACATGACCGCTCGCGCAACGGACCTATAGCGTCACAGAATCGCACACACTACGATTCAAGAAAGTAAGTTATATTTTATTAAATCACAAGAAATAAAGTTACACAATTAATTTGAGATCTAACCTCTTCTGCGAGATGTGTCACGTCCTCATTAGGAAACAAACGGTCGTAGACCCAGGTGACATCTACGATTGCGTTGTCTGGCATCACAATATCTCGCTCGTACGCGAGTCTGGGGTTCAAGAAGTGGGCCGCAATATGCAATGGATGCTCTAAGTTTCGATGCCATCTCGCTTCCACAATATCGACTGCCCATTGCTTTCCAGGAAGTGCACCGAGCTCCGACTGGGTGATTTCGAACAAGCGATACACCATACCCATCGTGGGATGCACCTCGGTGTCGACGAACCTGAGTGCTTTGTACATGGGGGTGAAAACGGCGATGGCCTTGTCAACAGAAACCCAAAAAGGCTCGCTCAAGCATAGCGTGGCCGCGGCTTTCCCTTCTCTCATATCCTTAAACTTGGAGTTCTCCCACCAATCAGACACAAACATCGCCTTAAGTCCGGCCTTCTTCCCCCGTAAGCTCTGCAGGGAGAGAAAGTTTGTGGCAAACCTCGTCGCCCCTGGACGGATGATCTCGCCATTGCATGTCTTCCTCATGGTATCGAGCACCTGGCCATGGTTGTAGATAAACTTCGTGATGAGCCTGCACCCTTTCACGGCCTCATCGATGCTTGGCCTTCTTTCGATGTCGTGAAACAAATAGTGCGAGTTTTTGGCGTGTGAGGATGCGTTGATTGCCTTTACAAACACTGTCCTCCCCGCCGAGAAGACCATTATGTTCAAGGTGGACATATTCGTCGGTCCGGTCCAACCGTCTGACATGATCGTCACGCCAAATTTCCGCCACACAGGAATCTGGTCCTGCTTGTACTTCTGCCACTCCTCGTACTCGAGGTTCAGATACTTGCCCGTGATGTCCTTTGACGATGGATACGGGCATCCATGGCCTACAATCGTAAATGGAATATTAATAATACAAAATCAGAAATTCAAAATGAAATAAAAATAAAATCATAAATTAAGTTACCTGCTTTGGCTACGCAAAACAACATGTTGTGGAAGTGAAGGTCATCTGCGTGGCACCACGGAACCCCTTTGTGGATCAAGTACTTCGCTATCGACTTGCCCACCTTCAAAATGGTCTTCGGTAAAAACATCAAGTCGACCCTTTTTTGTTTTCCCGAAGGCCTATCGAACAAAGCAGGGGCGGTGGCGGGACCGGAAGCACTTCCGCCGCCTCTTGTCTGGTCCTCTGTCCACTGTCGGGCCGATGCCTCCTTACGGGTTTTCTTCGCTACCCTTGCCACTTCTCTTTCAACATCCACAGGGGTGGCCTCGTCGTCACTGGAAGAATCGCCCACGCTATGCAAAATATTCTCCCGTATGTCAACCTCCATATCATGCTTCTTCTGCTTCTTCCTTTGGGTACTCAGCAATGACTCCCTGATGAGGTTACACACGTCGTTAGGGACCTCTGTACACGGCGCGACATTTTTGCTCTTATCGTTTCCGGCCAAATGTTTTTTCATTCTCGTTATTCCGCCTCCTCTGATCTCCTTCCCACAATAGTTGCACTTGAAACCCGAATTGTTGCTCGAATCCCCATAGGGAGTGCAATGTTGCCTCGCAAGTTCATCCTTACTCATTTTTAACCTAAACAGCAAGACGAATGACGGTAATTGTTAAAAAAATATATACAAAATGCAAACTTTAGGTACTTTTGCTGGAAAAAACAATTTTACCTCAAAATACAAATTAAATTCCACCAAAATTTCACATTATTGTAGGAATAAATATTTAATAAAAGCTAACAGCAAGAAAAGTCAGTAGATTACCGGATAAATCACGAGAATATAAACTTGGATGACTTTTGCCGCAACTACGTGATTGGCCGAATTACAGTCAAATCTGAATATAAATTACACGAAAAACTCAGATTTTTATTTCCAAAAATATTTAATGAATGAAAACACCCAAAAAAATGAGTACATTACCTCACAAATCACATAACAGAAACTTCGAGTAGGTTTGCCACAATTATGAAGAAATTCGAATTTTCGTCAAATCTGAAAATAAATTACACGAAAAAGTCAGATTAATATTTCCAAAAATATTTATTGAACGAGAACACCCATAAAAATGAGTACATTACCTCATTAAATCACAAAACAGAAACTTCGAGTAGTTTTGCCGCAATTATGAAGAAATTCGAATTTTCGTCAAATCTGAAAATAAATTACACCAAAAAGTCAGATTAATATTTCAAAAAATATATAATGAATGAGAACACCCAAAAAAATGAGTACATTACCTCATTAAATCGGAAAAGATAAACTTGGAAAAAATTTGCCCGAATTATGAGAAACTCCGAATTTGTCGTAAAATCTGAAATAAATCACACCAAAAGATCAGTTAAATATTTCAAAAAATATTTAATAAATAAAAAAACCCAAAAAAATGAGTAGATTACCTCACAAATCACAAAACAGAAACTTCAACGACTTTAGCCGCAATTATGCAGAAATCAAATTATCGTCAAATCGGAAAATAAATTACACCAAAAATTCAGATAAATATTTAAAAAAATATTTAATAAACAAAAACACTCAAAAAATGAGTAGAATACTTCACAAACGACAAAAAGCTAAACTTTAAATACTTTTGCCGCGATTTCTAGAAAATCCGAATTAGCTTCAAATCTTCCTAAAAAATTCACCAAAAACTCGCCAAAAATTCTACAAAGTTTGTACATTCTGCCTCAAACCATAAAATCATAAATCATAAAAAAAAAAAAAAACCTATATTTTTAGCAAAGTTCCAAGTTCAAAACTTTGTTTACTTTTGCCAAACAATATCATCAATCCGAAATTCATCTAAATCTAACAAAATAATCACAAACTAAGTCATGGAAACAAATTTTCATCAAGATATATTCATGATAATGCAAAAAAACATCTCAAAATTACAAAAGTACCAATCTTTACACTCTTATAAACATAACTTATAAAAACAATGAACTCTTAGTTTTGGAACTCATGCAAATCTTCTCAAAATCGTGAAAATGATCAAATATCAAAGAAAAAATGCATGATTCATACATATCTATCATTATAAGTCCTAGATCTACCAAAAAGTTTGAAATAAATAGAAGAAATTAGGTGAAAATGGTGTGAAATCAAAACTTAACACACTTTTGCCACTACCATTAAAATCGTTGAAAACCTTAGGAAAGGCCGAAAATCGAGCCACTTACCACTTCGATTATCGCGAAAAATACCAAAGGGAAGCTTGGAGGCGGCGAAAATGGCGAGAAATGGGTGTGGAGCTCGGTTAACCTCGAAAAAAACACATTTATACAACCCTATTTTATTTTTTTAATTGACCGAAAAGTTCCTATTTTTTACACCGCGTTTTTCGATTATCGAGTGGAGAAGGATTTTTCGATTTTCGCGATAATCGACGATAAATGTTCAAAACGGCAACTACTGGAGTCGATTATTTACCGATGACTATCGGTAAGCTCGATAATCGACGATAATCGTCGGTAAGTCGAACCCTGGTCTGAACCACAAATAAAAAAAATAAAAAATAAAAAAAGATTTTGAGACACAAATTCCCTCTTCTTATTATTTTTTTAAGATTCACAAAGTGAAATAAATCAAAATTATGTTGGCTCTCGAAAAACGCAAAGAAAGAATCAGTCACACGAGAAATAAAATGTCAAACCAAACCAAAACGAGAAGAGTACTAGATAAATCTAAAATTCTATCTCAAACATGTACCATTCTTCACCAACGACAAAATAAAATCTGGATGCAAAGGCCGCCTATAATGACCCGGAAATCTAGCAAACAAAAGGAAGTCTGCAAATGAAACAGTAAAAAAAGATTACAATTCAAAGCCATGTTTGTTCAAACTTATGTTAATATAATTCATTGCAAATACATTTGACGACATCAACCAACGATATGTCATTGATCATTTTATTTACTTAAGTTTGCTAAAATGCTTATGCCTTTTTGCATTTGGTGGGAAGAGGAGCGCCACAGAGCAACGGGTTTCCGGAAACGTTGATGGTGTCGACAATTGCGATAATGCGGCTATATTCAGGCTGTTTCCCTCTCAGAACACGGTACACCAGATCTTGAAACACTTGACTGTCCTTCTTCAGTGCTATAGCCGACAAATTACTCACGCAATTTGGAACTTTTCCCGAGAGGTTGTTCTCAGAAAGATCGAGCGCGTGGAGACTCGGAAGGCTGCATAACTTGCATGGAATACGACCCGCAAGTTTGTTTGATCCGAGGCGTAGCATGAAGACAGAGTTCACTGTGCTTCCTTGTATCCATGTTGGTATGTTTCCTGTGAGCGCGTTCCTGCTCAGATCAATAGTGGTCAGACCAGAGCAATTCTTCAGCGAAGAAGGGATTTCGCCTTGGAGATTGTTGCTGCTTAACATCAAAACGCTGAGCGTTCGAAGCGAGCCGAGAGAGCTCGGAATAGGGCCAGAGATTTTGTTGTCGCTCGCGTCGAAACCCCAAAAGGAGAATGGATTTTTCCAACAATTGGGAAGCTCTCCTGAAAACTCGTTGCTCCTCAGAGAGAGAATTTGTAGAGCGTCTAGATCGCACAGGGATGAAGGAATTCTGCCACTGAGACGGTTTCGTGACAGAAACAGATTCTCTAGTCTCGGCATTGATTGAGCAAAATTTTCACGGACCGGTCCGGAAAACGAATTATCATCCAAAAACACTGTGGTAGCGTTTGTGGTCAAAAGCGGGAGAGGACCCTTGAAGCGATTGGAACTCAAGTCAATTGTTTGTAATTTTGGGAATGTTAATTGGGAAGGAAGCTTCCCTCTTATCTGATTCTTTGACAAGTCTATCCTCACGATGTGTGACGAAAAAGCCGAAAACCATTGGCTCGGTATGGCGTCAGAGATTCCCGCACTTTTGAGGGTGACAAACTCGAGTTTGTCTTGAACTTTTAGCCACGTGGGAAATGCAGGGCCTACCCTGCAGTTTTCAAGCTGAATGTAACTGAGCTTGAAAGGCGGAATCCACTCGTAAGGCACGTCGAAAACAAGAAAGTTTGTTCGGTACGTCGTGATTCTTAGACTTTCCAAGCTCTTGAGATTCAGCAAGTGTGACTCCGTGAGGACGCCGACCCAGGAATTCATCAACAAACTGACTTCAACCAAATTCGAAAGTTGCCCAAAATTTTTGGGAATTGACCCATTCATCTTGTTATAAGAGAGGTCTAAAACTCTCAAATGCGATAGACTCCCGATAGATGCCGGAATCGAACCCGAAAAAGAATTTCCGGACAGCATGAGGTGCCTCAAATTCTTTAGCCTTCCCAATGACTCGGGCAGAACACCAACCAAAAAATTTGAACTTAAGGACAGTGACTCTAATCTGTTATCCGACGAACTCGAGAAACCGTCCAAGAACTCGCTGATCCCTCCACTAAATTGATTGGCAGAAAGGTCCAACCTCCTTAGCATCGTAAGCTTCCCGAATAATCCAGGAATACTGCCTACAAGATCCAGATTAGACGATAAACTGAGATCTTCAAGAAGTTTCAACTTAGCGATTTCCCCGGGAATTGGACCATTGAAGCTGGTCCAAATCAGCTGGAGTTTCCGAAGACTAGTAAGGGCGAATATCCATTGCGGGATCGGCACATTGAAAAAATTGTCAGACAAATCCAAGACTCTGAGTGATGTGAAGTTAACAAATGGAAGTGAATTCGGCATGCCCTTAAGCTCACAGTATTTCAATTTCAACTCAACTAACGAAGGAAGCAAGTTGACTTTTTGCAGCCATGTTTCTCCAACCCCATCAAGTTTGACTTGTCCCAGGTTGAGGTATTTCAGGGAAGAGAGACCAGACAGCCAATCCAGGCTCTCGGCTCTCAGCACTCCAACGCTAACCCCGAGATACGTGTCCGAAAACAGGTCGAGAAACCGCAATTTCGAGAGCTTCCCGAAGCTTGTCGGAACCTCTCCATAGAAAGAAGAGAGGGAGAGGTTCAGATATCTCAGATTGCTCAGCCCACCAAGGAAATCAGGAATGGGGGTTCCCTCAAAGTAGTTCATGCTCAGATCAAGATATTCCAAGCTCTTCAAGGCAAGCAAAGAAGGGTTTAACTTACCACCCAAGCAAGACCTCTTGTAGGCTTCAACGTCGCCATTTTCAGCGAAACGGTTTCGGAGGTCCAGCTTCGTGACGCGGCCGGTCTGGTCGTCGCACTCGACTCCTCGCCATTGGCAGCACTCTTCACCAAGCCATGAAGAGAGTCTTTGAGAAGGGTCTGAGAGGGAGTCTCTGAAGGAAGCTAGTGCTTCTCTCTCGGCTCCTTTGCATTTGACTAGTAGTAGTGTGCCGCCATTGATGCCTGAGCATGGCTTGACAAGAAGAGAAGTGAGCAGAAAATTGGTGAAGATCAAGATGAACTTGGTACTAGTGTCCATGTCTTGAGATCGGTTTCATTAGGCGTGGATGTTTTGTGGAAACAAGTTAATATAATATGATATCCTTTAAAACTTATCTTTAGTGGCTTTGGCATTGAAGATAGTGCCTGTCAAGTCAACCTTGGTGTTCCAAGTGCAATTACATGTTCACCCCTCCTAGTGTTAAATGAGGTGTTAAATAAGTAGTCAAAATCAAGGTTCTAAATATCGATATCGATATCGTTTCACACTCTCCAATTTACGGATATATCGCTTGCCGACGGGCATGTGCCGATGGATAAATCCGAAGAAAAAAATATATCGCTTGCCGAGAATATCGCATAATTTAGTGGATATATCGCATGCCGATTGAAATATCGACGGATATTTCCGAAAATATTTTTAGTATTTCAATCATATTTTTATATAGTTTCTAAATTACCAATTTAATAAATATGACACATAGTTATAGCCTAGAAAGCACACTCATAAATCATAATATAACACAAACATATAACATAAAAGTCATACCTCATAAGTCATAACATAATGTCGACATAACATAAAATAAGCTAGACATTATAATAAAGTCATAGAGTACAAACATAATTATAAAGCACGATTTTAAATGCCGATATCGATGTCGTTTCGCACTCTCTAGTTTACGGATATATCGACGCTTGCCGACGGATAAATAAGAAGAAATGGATATATCGATTTCTAATGAATATCGTATCGCATTTCTCATTTTCCGGGCACGTCGTGGATATATCGAGGACATATCCGGATATTTAAAACCATGGTCAAAATATGGCATAAGCTCAATCTTTTGGTTCTTTGGATAACTTATGCTGTATTTGTTTTTATTTTATTTTTTTGTCAAAAATGAAACTAGAGTGAACAGAAAAAATTCTTCAATAATTTCAAGAAGCGATTTTAAATTTTTCTGAAAATTTACGATGGCTGAGTACAAGAATGAAGCTAAAATAAATCTATAGCATCTAGGGTGAAAGCGGGCCGGGTACCCGTTTTTTTTTGTTTTGCCAAACCCGGTACCCGGATCCGGAATCCGGGTTTCTTGATATTGAACCCCGGATCCGGATATTTTTTCAAAAAACCCTGAAATCCGGATCCGGGTTAAAAACCAGTTTTTGTATTGAAAAACCGGTTTTTAAAGCCGGATCTGGATTTCATGCAATTTTAATTTTAAAATAAAGTTCACGTAATAACCCCAATTTGAACTTGAATTTATATTTACAAAAAAAACTTGAAATAATTATAATCAAAGTTCATATATTATACTATATCATAAACATCCACATTACTACATATTAATAAACCTAATATCATCCAATTCGCTAAACATAGTTAATCATCTTGTTATACATCCGGATTGCTATACATAGCACAAAAACATTTAACGACATCATTGACATCAGTTTGTAATAAAACATGACTAATCCACTTAGAGAAATAATGAGGTACTTTTTGGGTAAAGAAATTCTAAATATTTATATATATATATATATATTTAATAAGCGGGTTTTAGTAACCTACTATCCGGGTTCCGGGGTTTTTATTCTCCAAATCCGGGACCCGGACCCAGTTTAATCCGGATACGGGTTTTTAATAAACCGGTTCCGGTTTAACCCGGATTTATACGGTTCCGTTTTTTTTTTTTTTTTTTTTTTTTTAATGCGGTTACTATCCAAATGCGGTTTAAAACCCACATTTCCGGATTTTATTTACACCCCATTGTACATTTAGTTAATTCATAATTAACTTACACATTAATTATACACATTTTCTAAAATAATAATCCATCATTATCTTAATTAATTTTATACTCTATAGTTTTTTAATTACAACTATTGATAACAAAACTATACTATCAAAAAATTAATCTAAAAAATTGTTTTAAGTATTTCATAATTGATCAACTATTTCTGTAATCATATACTAGATTAATAATCTGACTATTAAACAACATTTTAACTTTAACAAAATATTATTATGAGTCTTGAGGTCGGGTCCGTAATCTTATCCTTTGGGTTTGATTGGGTTGCTTTTCCAAACCATGCACACCCTTACTCGTGATATAAAACTTGTTTTTCTTTCCAAGCTCTCGGGTTTTATAACGCACGACCCACGAGACTTGGTGACGGATCCGACTGTCTTACCCGAATCAGGGACGCATTACCCGACCCAAACCAAGTTGGTCCAGATTTCAATTTGGTCCTAAACCGAATTGGGCCTCAAAGCCCATTAAGGATGCCCAAATTGCATTTTCGAAGAGAAAGTCTTAGCTAGGAGTCGACGGCGGCCAGCTTCGGGCGAGATGACGACGGGAAACTCCGGCGACGTTCGACGTGACACTCCGTCCACCGTAGCATGCTACGACGGCGTGATTCAAACGGGCGGTTGAGTCGTTTGACAGTCGTACGTTCTCTGGTTTGAACACCACTTGTTTGATAAAAGTTTCAACAATGTTCGAACTAACATATACTGATATATTATACATAATGAGAAAATATAAATATGCATGAGTTTTTGAAAAACAAGCCAAATGGGTCTCGTCTAGATAAACTCTAGTTTGTATGAATCTTTTATACATATATACATACATAAATAAATAGAGAGAGAGAGACAAATCCACAGAAATATATTAATAATAGCTCTTCAATTTAATATTTTTTGGACCAATTTTTAAGTTAGAGCCATCATGAATACCCATGCAAGATTTAATCTTTGAATTTTTTTTTTTTTGGGAATTACATTATAACCACCTATCTAAATGTGCACATATAGATATCAATTGCCCATTCAAACAAAGCAGAGAAGAAAATCGCAGAAGAAAAAATGCAAGTTACGACCTAAGAATTGAGTCACAAAGACCTTAGTTTTAGTTCTCTTATCTGGTAACTTTTGATTGGGACGGGATTTGCTTCCGCAATTTCACTCGACAGTCAGCTTAATCCTGGCATGGCCGGCAGAAACCTGAAATTGCTCGGTTATGCCGAGATGCGCCATGAGCAGCCAGACGTGCGTGAGCAGCTCGCCGCCTTGCCACAGCTGCTGCGCGTGCTGCATTCTCTGGCACTGGCTGGCTGCGTAGCACAGCATCTCCACCCACAACTGGCTCATCAAATCCCACTTCACTGACTTATCCCACTTCCGCTCCCCTTCGAGTAACTGCATATTCCTCGCGAGCTTGCAGGCGTCGAACAGCACGGACTTGCACCGGTCCCCTTTCACTTCACACGGCGGGATTTCCGTGCTCACTTTGCGCAATGCTCTGCAAGCCGCCTTCTTTGCACCCGCCTTGTATCCTCTTTCCTCGAAAAATACTGCGGCCTCGGCACACGTGTCTTGGTACCGGATCTGCCCAATCCCGTTGGGAAGCATGAAAGGCCGGAATGTTAGGATGTAAAGCATATAGTCTGACAGCATCTTACTTATCTCCTTAGAATCTCGACGGCGTGGATCAATCGTGATTTCTTCCGGATCATCAGTAAAATAAAAGAGATCTGTGGCGACATGCCAAAGAAGAACGCTATGGTCGAACTCGTCTTCGATGCTCCATCCGAGGCTTTCGTAACAATTCTCTTTGTCAAGAACCCAATCGCCCCTGTCCTTGCAGAGCTTCTTGCTAGCGGTGAGGTCTTTGTGCTCTAATTTCTTCAGAAGTTGGTCAAAAATCAGCTCTTTCAAGCCCACTGGGATGCTTCGGCTCTTGTACGAGTAATTCGTCGTGAAGAATTCAAAGATTTTGGTCTTGGTAGATTTATCTTCGAGGCAAAACATAACTAGGCTGTGTTGCGAAATCTGATTACACCATCTCCTTTTCCTGTTCGCTCCCTTGAAAAAGATCTTTTCGTACAAGCGAAGCACGGATTCCCTGTTTCTCCTGCTCAGCCACAGCACCGCCCAGTCCGAGCGGAGGAGCAAAGCGAGAGCGTAAATCTCGTGTGCAACTGCTCCACCCATCAGTGCGTAGGTGACAGCTACATCTTTTCCAGAATAAGCTCGCTTGTCGATGACAGAGAAGTACACAAAGACAGAGGCGACACAGCCGAAAGTGAAGGCACGGCGGATCCAGCCTGGCAAGGTGTAAATCAGGACTGCCTTGGTGTACAGCACGTCAAACATGAACCCCAGCTCAATCTCGATCACCCGGAACACCTCTTCGCAGGATCGGCTTTTGAAGAAGGACTGGCTGTTGACAACGTCATGGACGGTGAGGACGAGGTCGGCAAAGAGGCACTTCGAGCTCTTGAAAAACGAGTCAGCATGCAGCAAGCTTGCTGCGTCAGGGAAGAACTTGTTGGCCGGAACATCCCGGGGGTGGAACCCCACTGTCGGAGCCTCAATGATATTGGTCGGAATAACTTTGAACCCCTCGCTCCTCTTTGAGCTGTACTCCTCCATGAACCTTGCGTAATTGGGGCCCGGATCTGGAGGTGAGAACATTGACTTCCTGAAATAGTCACTGCTTGCGCGCATCATCGAGCGGACTCGCTCGGCAAACTTGATTGCTCCCGCCAAGAGCACCGGAATGGATAAAAAGTTGAGTTTGTCGCTGGACCAGGCGCTGAAAATGATGTAGACAGTGACTATAATCTGTCCACAGAGAACGACGTAGCTTCTTTTCCACGTCTCGTTGTCCTCCATCGAGTAGGCGGTGATGCTATCGGGTCCGCCAAGGTGGAGGAGCAGAAAAGGAGCCCAGAGGGCTCTGGCAATGGACGTCGGGTCCGCCAAAGCAGCATTGTCTCGGGAATTGGAGATCAGGCTGATGGAGAGCAGTGGAACCCACTCTGCTAGCAAGTAGACCATCCATGTAACAAATCTGAGCCGTAATTTGGTGCAGAACTTTCTCTGCCACGCCGTGGCGATCAAGACGGTTTGTAAGACGAGGCTAAGCAGAACGACGAAAGGGATCTTCCAATCGCTCCAAACTCTCCGGAACTCTTGCTGAAGCAAGTACTTCATGTCTGATGTTGCTCTTCTGTCTCCTTTTTTTACGTTCTTTATACAAGACTATTAGTTACTCATTTCATTATTTCTGACAAAGTTATACTTACCATTTGTTAATCTCCACTTCTATACCATCCTTTCTTCTATACTCTTTTAAATAAACAAATTGGGACTAAGTCACCATTAATTAACCATATCAGTATTAAACTAATTAAGTACATAAATCATTTTCTCCTATACGCATCCCTTGTGTATGGGGAGTAACCGGTCCCTATCGGTGTCGATTGCAACAGAGTATTGGACCGACCGCATTCACAGTTTATGTTAAATTTAAACCGATAGCTGCATTTACTTTAGAAAAACGAAGATGATATAGAGTAAAAATGTGGTTTCAATTTCAGTATGCAAATTTGATTTTTCGATTAAACCGCATAATAGAAGTTTTTGTTAATATTTTATAATTTCATGCTATGTACCGCTCATCTATTTCTTGATCGTAGTTTTTGTCATTTTAAGTAGGGGTGTGCATGGTTGGATTGGGTTGACTTGAGGCAAAAATTTTATCAGGCCCGATCTTTTTGTATTATTTGAAAAACGACCCAATCCAATCCAAAATTTTTGAAGCCCTAATTTAACCCGAATCTAAAATAATTCTAAGTTAGGTTGGGTCATTGGAGTGAACTAAAAATAATATTTTTTTTTACTGAAAAATATTTAAATTTAAACATTCAGTTAATAGCAGAAATTAAATATAATGTTTTTAAACATACAATTCAGGAACTAAACATATAATAGTCATAAATATTATTCAATAAGGGAAGTACGAAAAGTAATCGTAAATTAAACTAGAAATATAGTCATAAACAAAAACTTGAAACATAATCGTAATCGTAATCATATATAATAACTGAACAAATTTTTTTAAGTCTTAAAAGATTAGTAGTTGATCAAGAAGTGACTATTTTATTTTTTACTTGTCTAAACAAAAAATTAACTGATTCTTTTTTAATTATGGTCAGGTCAATTGGGCCGGCTCAACCCTAACCCAACTATTTTTTTCGTTTTGGGCTCATTGGAATGGAATGATGCACCAACCCAATTATAATTGGGTTAATTGGGTCGAGTTAGATAAAGATGAGTTTAATAGAATGGGTTCAAATAATACCCGGAAACCGGGTAATAATCTAAATCCGAATCCGAATACGGGTACCCGTATCCGGATTAGAACCGGATACGGGTACCGGGTATTAAAATTCTATAAACCGGGTACTCGGTACCTGGTTTATTTTAATTATTTATTTTTTCTTTAATTTTTTAGGGTTTCTTTATTAGGGTTTGTGTGATGTACTTATGCTTGATGCGTGAGACTATTTTTTTTTTTTTAATGCATTTAAATTTTAAGACAATGAATGTATGTTTTTATTTTTGAGATGATATACTTTTTTTAAAATTAAAAAAAAATGAGTAGTAAATCCGGGTAGTTTCTAAAACCGGGTACCGGGTAGTAAATCCGGGTATCAAAAACTAGATACCCGGATTTCGGGTATCAATTTTTGGATACCCGATTTCCGGATCTGGGTACTGGGTACCCCACCCGGTTTCACTGTAGAGTTGAGTTGGACTATTGAGTTAGGTTTTTGTTTTGCACCCTCTTTATTTTAAGATCAAACAATAATTGAAAAGGACTAAATAAATAATAATATAAGTCTATTAAAATAAGGATGGATAATTAATGATCAATATCCGAAACACTAATATAGTATTGATCAATAATGATTAACAGTTATAATCAATATTTTATACACATTCGGTTTTTTGGTCTCGGGAGCGAAAAAAACGCTCAAAAAAAAAAACTTCAATTCATTCACAAAATGTGATATCAATTTCAATACATCATAAATATCAAAATATTACGGTACGTCCTACGTAGACTTGCAATTTCGTTGACCAAAAGAAATAATAGTCTGATCTGGCAAATAATTAAAATAAGCATTTAATATACATAATAAATTACTAATAATTCTGCAAACCAAGGCTAATAATTCGTTACTTCTGTGTTTTTTTTTTTTTTTATATTATTATGAGCTTCCTTTTTTGCGTTGTATTTTTTGAATATCAATTTTGTTAGGATTTTAGATCACACTAGACTTCCATTTCTTATTAAAATAGAATAAAATAAAGACTCATATATTAGTTGACTTATGGTTTCTATTTAATACAGGTGGAAAGAGAATCTTCCAACAGAGCCATTATCGTTTTATAGCGTGATAGGCTAAAAACCAAACTTGAATTTAATAATATTAATTTTTAAATATGTTAATTAATTTGAATTATTTAATTCACGACAGTCTTCTATGTATATGCAATTTAGTCAAGAAAGCACATGCATAATAAGATTGTTAATAGAGGTGACTGGATTATATATTTTTATTTATATATATGCCTCTCTGTACGCAGGGGTTTTAGGCGGATTGTTCTTTTGGACTCACCAAAATTACATTATATATATATATATATATTATAATATAAGCTTATTTCTACAAAGTATAGAGGAAGAACCATCTTACAGGGCCGGATGCAGCCGAAGAAATGGAAGGAAAAAAATTATATGTAATGGAAGAAAAGGAATTATAAGAAGTGAGAGAAGTTTGCGTGCGTATAAGAATAAGGGAAGTGTTGGAAAATATTGCAGTTAAATTAAAATTGAAATAGCGTCGAGTGGGTCGAAATGTCGAACACTCAGGACGAACGCTCTATCCAATTACCAGGATTTGTTCCATCGTTCGAACGTTAAGTAAAACAGTCATATTGATTATGACCATTATGAATATTTAATTCAATTCATTACGTTTCGGATTAATTGCAATTTATTATTAACGGTTATAGAATTGAATGGAAATTAATTCATTGTCTCCCTTCGGTGTCTATAAATTGACGATGACCTCGACCTCATTCGACACACCATTGCAAAATTGTCTTCCGAAAAACTCTCTAGATACTATGAATTTGCTTCTCGTTTTTTCACTCCGCAAGTTCAATTTTTGATGCTTCCCATGTTTCTTTGACGTGAGTCTTTCGGTAACGGAGTTCAAGAAGTTTCAGTTCGCCGGCGGATTTCGAAGTGCTACGGAGTTCCCGGTCGTCCCGTTATATCCTGGGAAGCTATCGCCTAACGAACCTCAAGCCCTTAGAGGAGGCGAATCAAGCTTTAAGGAGAGCATCCAACGCGTCTCGCGAATCGCTAAGAATTTTCTCTTTTACAAGATATCAAGAACCTTTTTCCGGTACAAAGCGACAAGCCGATGCTCGTCGATCCAAGAACACATCGATACGTTTTTTGAATTTATTTCGCTACTGCTTTTTCGTTTATTTGTTTCTCATGTATCATCATTTATAGAAATATACTTAACAAGAAAAGAAGTTTGCGATACAATACCTATTAGCGGTATATTTTTAAAACTTAAAAATTATGGTGAGAGTGGTACCCTATTTTGAAAGTGTTGATGTGCAAATTCGTTCCACAATAGGAATGATGAGGTCATTAATTAAATTTACGTCCCATGTAAATTAAAACCAAAGTTGTGAATATAATTGAGTATTCACACAATTGGGCTTGTGAGATACATAGCCCAGAGGCCTAATAGACACTTAACACTGTTGAGGCCCGATCAGAGCCAAAAAGCCCAAAAGGCAAAGGCCCATCTCGAGCAGAGAATGCTCGAAAGAGATGCGAGCTGAGAGCTTCTAAAAGGCAAAAAACCCGAGCAGAACTCAAAAGTCACACTAGCCTAAGACAAAAACCAACACTTGGCTAAAAAACCAAGTACCGATCAGGCCTATCGGCCTAAGGAACCCAAAGCTCGTCCCAGACAGAGACTGCCGAAAAGGGATCCGAGCAGAGACAAATGAAGTACCAAAGCACGAGCATACCAAGTCAACAACCTCGATTCAAACCTCCAGAACCCGACCAAGAAAATCGCCACGACCAAGATTCAAACTCCCACGACGTTGAGTCAAAGTCCACCACTGCGCAATCCTCTCAGAAAGTGGCTCACGTGTCAGCTCGACAGTAAGTCAAGCTCCGAACTAGAAGCCACTACCAACGTACACTTCTAACGGACAGAAATCAAAGGCCTATAAAAGCAAGAAGACAGCCCTATCACACGCACGCAAGCATTTACTTTGAGAGAAAAAAGTCTGTGAGATTTTTATTTTTCAGAGTGTTTTCATCTTCTTTTTTGATCATCTTGGAATCGGCTTGTGGTTCTGGTTGATCTTTTTCAAATCTATAAACTTACAGAGGACGTAGTCAACTACTGCATTGGGACGAACCTCTCTAAAAAACCTTTGGTGTTTTGTTTGTTTCATTTTTCATCTTTTTGTTATTGTCGAAAGTATTGACAACGCGGAGGTCAAGATCCACAAAGTCCTTAGCATCCTAAAATCGAAATCCCATTCACAATTCACGTGACTCTTGGTGTGCGAAACCACGTCAACAGAAAGTACCCTCTGTCAAGTGCCACATGGACGGCTCAGATGCTCCATCAGATGCCATGTGGAGGGATTAGATGCTCGCTCGCTCTCTATCTCTCGTGAACAATAAAATAAAAATAAATGAATCCGTTCAAGAAGACACATAGAGTTAAAAACTCATTAAGCTGCAATGTGAAGTCTGAACCAGGAATAAAAAGACGAAGTCAAACTGTTGTGGGTACTTATGCCGAAAAATTTCTATAAGAATAATAATGCAGACTTTATACGAGAAAGTGTGACACATTTCCATGGAAAGCGGATGGTTAACATCTAGTAACATGCACTGCCATTTTTTTAATCCCCACATTCAGAACTGGGATCATGATGATTCATGATATATAAATATATAAAGAGAAATTGTACTTAATAGCAAAATGTATATGTTTAAATTTCGTTTTAGCCAACTTTTGTATTCTCTTTGCGAAATAGCCATTTATAATGACGTGGCAATTTAAACACAAATTTCATTCTTATATTGCCCTTCTTAATTTTTAATTAATTATTTACGTTTTTAGATTTTAATTTTTTTAAAAAAATTGCAATTAAATGTACAAGATTTAGATATTAAATTCATTATCTTTCTCTTCTCTTTCTGTCATCGATTCTCTCTTTCTCAGCATCGAGACGAACCTCTCCTTCACGTCCTCTCTCCTCGACTTCATCTACCACTCCATTGATGATTCAAACTTCGATCAGCATCACCGCCATCACCACAGTAAAAACTCACCGCCCTCGGACACGAGTGGAGCCGAACTATAAGGATCGAGAGAAGGGTCGAAACGCAGAGCGTCATGGCCTCGTCCTCGTCTGAGTCGGCCTGGTACAACTCGGACAGCAACGACTCTAACCGGAAGAAGAAGAAGAATCCGAGAAACTCGGTCAACACCAGGTTCTCGAACACCAAGCTCCGCGCCAGAGGGCACTACATCGAGACGCCATTGTCGGCAGGCGTCCGAAGAAAAAGACAATGATGAAGACGAGGATTTGAGTTGTGCAAGCTCGGATCTTTTCGAGATTTATCATCTAGTTATGGGAAGGTACATAGAGGAGCTTCCACCAAATGAATCTAGTTATTGGAAGGTACAGAGAGGAGCTTCCACTGATTGAGCCATTGTTAATGGTTTGATCTTTTAGTTCGTTTCGTATTTTTTTTTAAATAAATGGAGATGTATTTTTTTTTTTACATTAATGGATATGTATTTTTTACATTTATTTTGTATTTATTTTGTTTGTTCGTGTTAATTTTGTATTTATTCGTGTTAATCTTATGTGTTAATTCACGTTTATTTTGCGTTTGTTTTGGTTTATTCGTGTAAGTTCGTTAATGTTTGCTAATTTAAGTTGTTTTGAATTGTTAATATGTTTAATGTTCGGTAATTCGATTTGTTTTGAATTGTTAATTTGTTTAATTCGTGTTAATATTTGTTTACTTGTGTTAATCTTTGGAGCCTGTGGCAAAAGTTTTTTTTTTTTTAAGAAATTCGAATTTTTGTTTTAAGGACTGAAAAATATTTTCAATATTTAATAATTAACTATTTTAAATTATTTTATTGTTTCATGCGTGGTAAATAATTTGTTATTTTTTAGATATTAAATAAAATAAGAAATATATTATACTACAAAATAGGAAATAAACTTTTGAACAGTGGCGGAACCAGGATTCTGAGACAGGGGGGGTTCAAATTTTTTTGATTAAATTTACGTGATAAATACAACGTCAAAATACAACATTAAATATTTCTAAAATGAACATGATTCAAGTTATATTGTTAATTTGGAGAAAATTAGACTAGAGTTTTATTTTGGGGGGGGTTTATGTACATAAATTTAAAATATTTTAGTACTATTAGTGCAATTTTTAAAATGTTGGGGGTGGTTTCAACCACCCCACCTCATCACATGGATCCGCCCATGCTTTTGAATACCTAAATAAAATGTTGCTATCTGACGTGTTAATGAGTTTAGGTTGCAATAGTCAACCTTTTTTTAAAATACTAAATAAACTAGTAATATATTAGGCTATAAAATAGGAAATAAAATTATGAATTCCCAATTTAATATCTATTTTAGCGCCAAAGCATAACGAAATTATTTTATGTTATTATGTATAGCCAAATATTTATCACGCATGAAACAAGGAATTTAAAATTCAAAATTTTGTTAAGCTTGATTAATAAAGACCGATGAATATGGTTATAATTATCCACGTATTTTGCATATTGGAAGTCCAAGTATTGTTTATTAGTCAAATTTTTTTTACCTTTATTATAGCAATATTTTATTTCCAATTATAATTTGATTTGAATTCATTATCTTGACGTAATATTAGTTATAATTTGATGATCGCTAATTTCGTTGTAAATATTTTAATATTTTCTATTATTAATTAATAACAAAGGTTAATAATGTCATTTTATATTGGTTTATTGGCTATGACACAATATTTTGACAATTTTAAGCCATTAAGAAGGCTAGTTAGCTTCCTTCCAATATATATATATTTTAATGCCCCTGCACGAGAATAAATTAATTTGCTTTGGACACCAATAACATGTTCCCGAAGAATTGGTTTGTCACTAACTTTTGGCTCTCCCGAAAAGTCGTACTTGCGAGATATTCGCCATGAGTCTCTGGAACTTCTGCTGCTTCTTAGCGCTAATCTGGTTCTCCAGACTCTTGTTCTTCTCTGGCCCCGACACCTTCAACGAAGACCTCGGAGAGATCATCTTTGGGCTCGTCATCGGTGTTCTCATTGTTCTCGTGGGGCTAAGCGATTACACTCTCCAGTATTTGCGAAAGGTCCACGAGGTGATCGGAAGAGAATGGAGGCTGCTGGACGCACTTTCAAGGGATTTTCAGGAGGCTTACCGGTCCGTGGAGCAAATAGAAGGAAGAGCCAAACAGGTGTGGGAGTCGGAGGCGCTGAAGCTGAGAGGGATAACACAGAGACTGAGCGAAGGCGAGATGCGGTGGGTGAAGGAGACGGGGGAGTTGTCGTTTGAAGCCCGGCGGTGCACCGAAGAGTTCGAGCAGGGACGCGAGAGGCGCGAGCTGCTGGAATTCATGAAGCCAATTCTGATTTTCGATGGCCCACCGAAAGAGGTGGACCTTGCGTTTACAATGCGGCGAGCCAAGAGGGCGATTAATGAGTACCGCAAACCTCGCGGGAGTGAGTGTGCAAGAAAGTCCGTTGCATTGCTCGAGAAGTCCAGAGGCAGAGTTCGAAGATTGCGGGACAGGCCAATTGACGACACCCACATCGAGCCCCCGAAACAGCCGCTCCCTTCCGGGGTTTCGTCGGTCCTCGAACGCCTCATTGTTAAGAACCCAAACATGACGCGCGGAGCGGAGGGGTCGATCCGATCCATGGTGATTCAACTGCTTCTGCTGCGCGCTTTGATGAAAGATTTGAAGGGTGTAAGGCTGGAGAGCCAGATAGAGAAGCTGTGGCTGCAGGGAGCTCAAGAGATAGTTGACCAAGTACACAGGGAGATAGGCGTCTTTTTGCAAGAGGCAGCGAATCAGGTATGGTGGCTCTCTCGCGTGTCCGATTACTGGCATTACGGTCCAAAGCTCAAGAAGGTTATGACGAATGTCGGGAAGCTTCTTGCTGATCTCCTTGAAGCCAAAGAAAGGTACGGTTTTAACTTCGTCGTCAGAGGTTTATCAAAGGATGCTATTTTGAATCTCCATCATCGCGAAGACGACGGCATTAGTGGCGCCATTTCGTCCATTGTCATAGACATCCGTCGCAAGTTGGCCAAACGGGAGTCAGAGGGGCAGAATTCCCCTAGAGAACGATCTGTCGGTGTGCTGCTCGGCAAGCTTGAGAAGTTGGAGAAGCTGTTGAAGGATCAAGAAGAAACTGAAGGTGCAATTAAGACACGAAAAGCTTGCTATGGTTTATTGAAGAAGTTGTTCATCGAAATATCCGGTTGCGTTGAAAATCCGAGGCGGGACAGATTGGAGCAGATCACGCGTGACGCCGAATATCTTGAGAAATGTTTCGGAGTGTACAGAATCAAGGTTGTGGATGAATCGTGCTCGGTCGTGGGGCTGAAAGAAGACATACACAAGTTGGTTCTCAAGCTGACCAATCCCGATGAAGTACGCAATGGACGCCCACTTGTCATTGCGATCGTCGGAATGCGAGGCGTCGGCAAGAAAACTCTGGCCAAAGAAATATGCAACCATCAATCCATTGCAAACCGCTTCCCTTCCCGTCCTTTGGTTAACGTCCCGAATAGTAACGAGCCTATCCGCCTGCTTCAAAATGTGGCAACGCAAATCATGAAAACGCGAGAAATGGGCAGGGAACAAGACTACTTGATAAACAAGTTGAGTAGCTTCTTGAAGGAGCAGAAAACTCTTGTGGTTCTGGACGGCCATTTATCGACAGACACGTGGGATGTTCTTGCACCCGCATTGATTCCCGAAGGAAGCGTCAGCGCAGTTATGCTCATCACGCGAGACAAAGAAATAGCCTTACATGTCAATCCAAGTTACGTTCACCGGCATCGGCTTCGAACGGCCGAGGAGAGTTGGGAGTTCTTCACTCAAATGGTCATTTGCCCTCCCGATCCCGATGCTGTAAAGCTAGCGAAGAGAGTCCTGGAGAGGACCGGAGGCTTGCCACTTGCAATCTTACGCCTCGGTTATTTGCTGTCAGAAGAAACAGTTTCTAAAGAGGAGTTGTCAGTGTTGCTTGAGCGTATCTCTCAGGGTCAGAACCAGTCGCCTTGGGAAGATAACTTGATCACCAATAAGAGAGATTTCCCGTCACAACCGGCAATAGAGTGTTGTCTTTCGTACTTCCAACTCTTTCCGAAAGACTTCGAAATCCCGGTGAGGAGACTCGTGGCGGTGTGGAGAGGAATCGCACAAAATCATAGCACAGAAAATGCTACTGAGCCGGAGCCGGGAAAAACAGAGGAGCGGGTCGCTTATGAGTTTCTTTTGGATCTGATTGATCGCAACATGGTCCAAGCTGTTGAAAGAAAACACAACAAGAAGGTTCTGACTTGCCAGTTTCCCAGCATTCTGAGAGAGATGTGGTTGAGAGGAAGGCATCAAATTGGAACCACACGTTCCTGGTCCTTGTGTGCGAGTTCCGACCGGCAAGTTGCTTACCGCTTTGATCACAACGAAGACGGGAGTGAGAGTCGAGCCATTCTTAGTCTCCAATCGAATGTTCTACGAGAGGACAACCGTCCCCTCTCCGTGACGTTCCTTGACAGCCGAGAAGGAAGCGGGCCCGGGGAAGACGTAAGCAACTTTATAGTACGAGCAATTGGGAGTGGGAACATCCGGGGTCTCTTGGTTCTTGACCTAGAGCTCGTCTTTAAGCCTATACTACCCGATAATATTGGGAAGCTAAAGCAGCTTAAGTATCTCGGCTTGAGGTGGACTTACCTGGATAAACTTCCGGATTCCGTAGGCCAATTGTCGGAGCTTCAGACCCTGGATTTGAAGCGGACTTCTCTGCAATCACTTCCGAGCTCGATATGGAAGCTAAAGAAACTCCAGCGCCTGCACTTGGACCACAATTTACGAATCAAAGACATGCTTAATCCGTCAGACATTTCCATGAAAAATCTGCACAAACTGTCCGGTGGATTCGTGGATTACGAGGGAGAAGCCCTGTTGAAGAGCCTGCACAAACTGAGCAACCTTCGAAAGCTGAGGCTGTCTTTCCAGCTGAGCCCGGAAGCGCAAGAAACGCTGTCGAAAAAAGTTCTGCAGCTGAAGCACTTGCAGTCTTTGAGCCTGAGATCCGTCAACGTGAGCAACGAGTCTGAGGATCTAAAGTTAACGCACTTGGCGCCTCTCGAGAAACTCTCCAGCCTATATCTGCTCGGGAAGATTGATAACATGTGCATAATAAGTGAGCTACCGAGAAGCCTCGCCGAGCTGACCTTGTCCGCTTCAGAATTCGCACGCGGCCACTTACTCCTGGAAATGCTCGCGGAACTTCCCGAGCTTAAATACCTTTCTTTCTTCTCTCGCTCTTACGTCGATAGCGAATTGGTTCTCGTTAGAGGCAGCTTTCGCAAGCTTCTGGTCCTGAAACTGTGGGCTCTGGATCACCTGGTGAGCCTGAAAGTGGAGGAAGGAGCAATGCCAATGATCAGAGAGTTGGAGATGAGGGACTGCAAGAAGTTGATAGTCGCTGATTACTCCACTGGGTTAACCCACTTGAGAACCCTCCAGGAATTGAAGCTCACGGACATGACCCGAGACTACGTTGCATTTGTTGAGAAGGAATTCGCAAAAGCCAAGAGACACAATTTGGAGGAAAGCGTTCACTTTCCGATCATCAAGATAAAAAACTACGATCAAGAGCCTAGTATTAATGTGTAATTTATTACACATTGTAGTTAGTTGATTTCCCCATATTCAATTTGTTTTTTTTAACCCTATTAAGAAATGCCCGTTTGAATAAAAATATTTTAAAATTTGTACAAAATAAATATTTCGTATAAATTCTTAACTTTTTTTTTTCCTTTAGTACTAATTTAAAAAGCGTTCTTTACTCTTTAGTACTGTTTTCTATTTTTATTTTATTTAAATCCAACTAATCAGAGCATGAGGCAAATAAACACAATTTTCTGATCAAGCTAATATTAGCTTCGCCATCCCAAACTTGTAATAGCAATAGGTTTTCGCTAGGCTCCATAAAATTTCAAAATTTTATATTTCTAATAGGTATCTATGCAAGACAGAGAGATGAAAATTCCAAAAATAAAATATTTGACAATTTTGAGGAATACTCATTAGTCATTATTACTCAATTTCTTTTAAATAATACCATTTGTTTCATTTAATCTATTTTATTTTTTATACCTTTTTTTTAATACCCTTCCCCTTTTTCTCTCCTCACTTTTCAAATGAAAATTCCTTGTTCTTCCTCTATTTTTATTTTATTTATCTTTATTTATATAAATCTTTTCATTAGAAATTTTTGAAAACTTCATGATTTTACTTTTAGAATTCCGATTGGCTTATATGATTTTGGGAAGCTAAAGATAGAGAGGAATTCAATAATGAATCAGGAGATATGATTTTGAAGTATTTTAAAATTATACATTTTTCAAACTTGTTAAATTAAGTGAATAAAAATTTGGACTACAACACCCCGAGAATACACTCTCTGTTTACTTTCACTTTGATAGTTGTTTTATATCGCATACTTTGCATTTGAGCTCGGCTCACCTCGTTATACTCTCTTCCCCGCTACTCTCTATTCACCGAGATCAATCAGAAAAGTAGAGAGGAAGCAGTCAACTACCACTTGGAACGAAATTTTTAAAATTCTCGGGTGTCATTCTCAATTCGTATAAGATATATTATATATTCACGCATGATTATAAGTCTTAACGTGATAAATTCGAAGTGATTATTAGACGAATTAGCACGATCCAACGACAATTAAGCAGACAAATATAATATACAAGGTGTAATCAACTCGTGACAGTTGATAGTGACCCACTCGCTCTTTTATATATATATATATATATATATATATATATATATATATATATATATATATATATATATATATATATATATATATTGCATAATTTTAATTTTGTTGTCATACAAGATTTTAAAACTTCATTACTCTAATTTTAAAACTCGACTTAAAAAAAATATCGTTAGAAAACTTGTGAAGAGGTGAATCCAATGATAAGTGAGATTATATGATTTCGTGGTATTGTAAAATAATGCAATTTTAAATTACATATATTTAACTAAGATTACAAATAAGTAACTAAAATTACATATTCGTAGCTAAGATTACGAATAAGTAACTAAAATTACATATTGTATATGTAAGTAAGACCGAAAGATAGGAGCGTGGCTTGACCCAAGATGCGGCGAATGGTTTGGATTCTGCCTTTTGAGAGAGTGGTTGCTGAAACTAGGCTTTTCTTTTGCTTCTTGTAAATGATTGTGGACTGGGAGATTTGTGTTTGCAGAGTGCTCTCAATTGTGTCCACCACCTGTTTGAAAAAATGATCTCTGTAACGTTAATCCGAACTAAAACTAAAGCTCAATTCGTTAGTCTAAACTAAAATTAATGCTCAATTCGGTTTGACAGTTTCAAAGGTAAAATGAAGCATTTTGCTCGAGTTATTGTAATCTTCGATCTTATAAAGCTGGATGTAAAATAAAATTCCCAAGAGAAGAGTTGCCAAAAAAAGTACGGAAGTGAGAAATGCGAGAAAGACTAAATTGAGGGAACTTTTGTCTTTTGCTATTAATAATCGCACTATATTATACACCAGGCCACATGAGCTAGAATATGTGCGATGTAGAAGTTTTTCGATTGATTACTGGGAAAATAATTTCGGTAGAAAAAAGAGATGTTTTATTGTAAGAAATTAGACATAAACCGTGTCGTTTGAGACACGATCTAATCGATATTGTGTTCCGACAATCATGACCATCGAGCCCTTATTTCGCAGAGGATATATAAAGCCCCTTTCTCGCAACGTATAGTTCGGTGTTCTGTTTTCACTCTACAGTCAGCTTAATTCTTTCATGGCCGGCATAAAGCTGAAATTGTTGGGTTATACCAACGCGGGCTCATCTTCATGGAATCTCGTTAGATTCACTTCCTCACTATGGTTCCTGTTGTGCACTCTGTTGCGACTTGCGTAGTGCATGAGCTTTTGATAATTGTAGCACTTCAACGCGCTCTTGTCATGACGGTTATTATGTACACTTATTATTGATGTGACTTGCATTTTATGTATGTAATTATATTTTATATTATTGATGTTCAAAAAATTAATTTTTTGAAAGAAAAAAAAAATAATGTATCGAAAAGGATAAATCCACGTATTAAAATATGCCAACATCAAAACTATAAGATTGAAACTTTCTTCAAAACAAATCAAGCCCTTGTGATTTACACAAACAATCAACCAAATCACAAGCTAGAATAGACGTACTACACACAAGGTTAAAAATTATAACCCAAAAAGGAATTTGAAGCGCAAGGTTATAAATTATAACCCAAAAAGGAATTGGAAACAAACAGAAACCCTAGTCCGCGATGTCTAAAAGCGGCTTAGCCTGATCCACCTAGAACGCCCTTGAGCTTCTTCACCGTCACCTCGTCGAGGAACGAGTTCTTAACGACCAACTCCGTGGAGAGATCGTTGCCAAACAGAGCGAAGTCGAGGATCTGAAGGCCAGGGTTGGCGCTGTTGAAGCTCACATAGGCCAATGCGTGAGTCTTGTGGTCGTTGAGCTGGAAATGCAAGAGCCCCTGAGGGAACACCATGATGTCTCCCTTCTTCAGAACCTTCACGTACACCTTGTTCGCCGACGAGATGAACCCGGCCGTGACCCGTCCATGCAACACAAGGAGGAGCTCGTTGGCCGCCGGGTGCGTGTGGAACGGCACGACACCGCCCGGCGCAAAGTCCAGCCGCAATGCCGACAGACCCAGCCCATTGAGCGCCGGAAACTGAGCCACAAAGCCCGGGGTCACCGAGGCACTGATGATGTTCGTCGTGTTACCAGCTACGCCAAGGCCCGAGTAGGCAAAGTCGTCGGCCGTGAGCTTGGTGGGGTCCGTGCACTGGAAACCAGAAGGAGTCTCGGGAGCCTTGAGGTCCGCCACACAAAAGTCGGCCGCATAAGCGGAAGAAGAGAAGGCAAGGACGAGGAGGAAGATTACGTGGAACATTTTCATTGGCTAATTAGTGATATTTGAAAAGTAGTATATGTTAACAAGTTTAGTGTTTTTGCATGAAGTTGGGTAAAGCTAGGGTTTATATACTAAGTTGAGAATGCATTGGCTGAGATAGAATGAAATGAGAGCCACAAGTTTGTGATTACATGCATTATTGATGGCATCTTTTGTTGCCAATCTTAATCACCCACTTGAGTCCATATAAGCAAAAGTGTATTTTTGTAGCTATTCTCTTGTATATAGCCAGAGATTTGCATGGAATTTTAGTCACAAATTAAGTAGTGCATGGAATAAATTTTTGACGTTTATTATTAGGGTAAAACATGCATGATAATTAATGGAATTTCTGCAACTTGAAGTGGTCCAATGAAGCCTCACATGGGAAGAGAAAGAGAGTTCATAAGGAGACAATTCTGACAGCTAAAACCATAACATGGGCAAGGCAAGCAAATTGGTGAGCCTACTTGGTTTGGTCTCTTTCAGAAAACTAGGGTTTTTAGCAATGTGAGTGTGTGGACGTTAAAGAGATTGATGTAACATTGTATTGGCCATTCCTTTTCTTCAACAGCTAGCTTCGATGGATAATTTTTTTCATAATGCTAATTATAATAATTCTAGAAATACTTATCATGGATTATACAATGTCAATATATGCAGTTGATTGCTGGTTAATTTACAGCCTTGTTACCTTGGTATTTTTTTAGTTTATTTTCGGTGATAAAAATGTATCGAGAAGGAACGGAGTGCCAAATGTATTTGCTAGTTTTAATGTTTAGAATCAATGTAATCATTAGTGGTGTTTCGCATCTTGGTTTTACTTTTTTTTTTTTTTAGAATGGTAATTATAAGTCTTTAAGAGAGAACTTTAGGTTTAATAACTCATTATGTTGTCTTTTGGTTTAGTGATATTTTTTATTTATATAATTTTCCAACTTTATTTGTTTCTATTTGTTTTTTGAGCTTCAAAATTAGTTGGAATTTTAGCTAAGTAATTTTCGAGATTCGGGGCTTCCAAGCTTTTACTTTTTAAAAATATATAAAAAAAATGTTATTAATCAATTAATTTAGATTACAACGTACAACTAGTAATCCCCTAGCTAAATTGCTCCTATTATTGATCCTTAGTCTCGTTAGCTAATTATAGTAGTGATTATTTCTTATATCCATTACGTAGAGTACTATACTTCGTTTCAGATACTTTCTATGTTCTTAAAGAGTTCATGCTCACCTTTGACTATGAGTGATCGCCCCATCCCAATTTAATTTATTGATATATCTCTCGCTTACAACGGAGTATAATAACAAAACGAAAAGATTAAGATAGTCTACGAACGCTTAACATAAGCACTACTCATTTTATTTAGGGTAAACTTCGGCTGATGTACCCAATGTTTGATCGGCTGTGGATTATGTACCTAATGTTTATTTTCAACGGCTAATGTACCCAAATTTGATTCCGTTAGATTTTTTCGTGTTTTCCGTCACTTGACCGTCAGCGAGTGATTCCTCCTCTATATGTATACTTTTCGTATTTTTGACATAACTCACTCATTTTTTGTCCAAATTTTATGCACGACCTACAGCTAGAAAGATAAGAGATAGATATAAAACTTTGGTATTTTAAGTTTTGTAAAAAAAAAGTATTAAAAAAATACAAAATTTCAATTACAACGTAAAACTAGACATTAGTTTAATGCAAAATATTTGTTTCGAGCAAATTTTAATATAATTAATGACTTTTTATGATGAAACGTAAAACTACAAAGTGTAGATAAATCTTTTATCATTCCAACGGTAGCTTATTTATAAGTTTTGGACAAAAAATGAGTGAGTTATGCCAAAAATATGAAAGATGTGATGTGAAAAAATCTTTCGTATTTTTGGCATAACTTACTAATTTTTTGTCCAAAATTTATAGATAAACTACTGTTGAAAATATAAAAGATTTATCTACAACGTTTTACGTTTTATCAGAAAAAGTCATTAAGTATATTAAAATTTGCTCGAAACAAATATTTTTGCATTACACTAATGTCCAGTTTTACGGTGTCATTGAAATTTTGTATTTTTTTGAAACTTTTTTTTCAACAAAACTTAAAACACCAAAGTTGTAGATATATCTCTTTTCTTTCCAACCGTAGGTCGTGAATAAAATATGGACGAAAAATAAGTGAGTTATGCCAAAAATACGAAAATTGTACATATAGAGGAGGAATCACTTGCTGACGGTCAAGTGAAGAAAAACACGAAAAAAATCTAACGGAATCAAGTTTGGGTACATTAGCCGTCGAAAATAAACGTTGGGTACATAATCCGCAGCTGATCAAACATTGGGTACATTAGCCGCAGTCAGGGGCGGAATCATTCATTGAGGGGGTGTGGTTCAAACCACCCCCTCCAATTTTTTATGTTTTTTTTAATAATAATATCTTAGTTTTGATTTTTTTTAGTGTAAATTTATATCAAATTTTATTTAAACTCCCCTTAACTATCACTAAAATTTAAATATAACCACCCCCTCAAGTTAAATTTTTGACAAAAAATTATATCTAACCCCCTTGGTACATAAATCCTGGTTCCGCCACTGGCCGCAATTTACCCTTTTATTTAATCTAAACAAACCTTTTATAAAGCCCGTGATTTACGAAAATACGTAAAGTCGTAAACGAACCATCACCACCATTACAAGGCAAACATCAACAGTAGTCAGTTTAGCTTCTGTAATAAATATACTGAATGAAATAACAGCCAATTCTAGTTTCTTCCATAAAAAATCTCAAAAGATAAATACCAGACACTGCAATTTACATGACTTTGGAACTTTATGAAACGTTACATGCAAGAACAGCTAAGGAAAGAAATTGCTGAGCTGTGCTTAATTTGTCAACAAGTCCCTTCAGCTAATGGCGATTATAAAGAAGACACATCGCAACTTTTTCTTCTGTGGAAATTGAGTGGATCAAATCATCAAACCTGTCTTATCCAAAATTTTCTTCTGCCAATGGAATTCAGAATCGAGTGATTGCAAGATTGGATAAATTATATTCTCTTCTGTCTCTTTCAATTGAGTTGGAATTGGAAAAAGCGATTCAGTAAAGTAACGCAACGTTAATTAAGCCACTTTTTCTGCTCCAGATGTACGCAATTTATTGTCCAAAGTTCAAAAGGTTCATCAATTTTTATTTTTATTTTTTTTCAATAACATTTTGAAAACCAGGAAAAATAGGACAGCATAATTCCAATACTTTTTTTTACCAAATTAAATGTGAAATCAAAATATAAGTTATAATCTATAATGTGTTCAACCAAGAGGCCTCGAAAGCGCATTCGAGGTCATAATTCCTTTGAAACTCACTGTGTATGAAACTAAATAAGCCAAATAAGAGTCTTAATAATGCAATCTTAGAGAAGAAAAAAAAAAAAAACAGTAATGCAGATAATATTTGTTCTTTTATAAATGTTCAACCTAACCTTATATCGATCTAAACTGCCTTGGCACGAACTCGCAGCCGCGGTCGGCCTGGGAGGTTATTAAAAAAATAAAAATAAAACGTGTAACACGGAGAAAAGGGATTAATGATCCTTACTGTATTTCTCGGCCATAGATTTCTCGGGGAAAAAAAAAAAAAAAAAAACTGCTCTCGCCAGATTTACTTATGCTATCCCTTGCGTCTAAAGGTGTTTCCCCTCATAAACTCAACCCTAGATGATGATTAGTCATAGTGAGCAAAAATAGAATTTTTTTTCGACGTTATCACAATTGTAGTTGCAATTAAAGTTTCACAATAAAAAAAGGGTTATAAATTGATCGTCCTACATGTTAACTATTAGTTGCTAATATATTAAGTGGAAGTTCGACAAAAAAGTTCTCAATCATGGGGACATAATTCCCTTTTTAGTGAAAATAATAAGGTACATACAAAATGTATCTATATTTATTATTAGAAATATTATTGCATGGTCCCATAACTGCTTTTTAGCTTTTCATAAGTAATTACAATTCTAGTATACTTAAGACATTCCATTTTTTTTAAAAAAGTATAGTTAAGACACTATTTGAGTTTCTGCATGAAATAGTAATCATAACATTACAAAAAAAGCGCCTTCAAGACAAGGACATAAAGGTTCTTGCGCGCGTATTTGCATGTCTATTTTCCCACACGCCTCATAAAATAAAAATAAAAAATAAAAAAATTACGCAATTCTTGTAAAAATATCTTATCATCACTTTTAAATACATAATTAGAATGCAGTTGAAGATCACTTCATATATGAAAACCAATAATTAAATTTCAAAGGACATTGAATTTAAGAATGCTAAACTTCAAAGAGCTGGTTGTTATTATAAAACAGGCTTATCCAGAGCCGCCAAGAGCACCCTTGAGCTTCTTCACCGTCGCCTCGTCGAGGAACGAGTTCTTCACGACCAATTCCGTGGCCAAATTGTTTCCGAAGAGAGCGAAATCGAGAATCTGAAGGCCGGGGTCAGGGCTGTTGAAGCTCACGAAAGCACTCGCGCTTTGCTTTTTTTGGTCGTTGAGCTGGAAATGGAGAAGCCCTTGAGGAAACACCATGGTGTCACCCTTCTTGAGCTTCTTCACGTAGACCTTGTTCGCCGACGAGATGAAGCCAGCGGTGATGCGGCCGTGCAGCACGACGAGGAGCTCGTTGGCCGCCGGGTGTGTGTGGAAGGGGACGACGCCGTTGGCGGCGAAGTCCAGGCGCAGGGCGGACAGGCCTAGCCCGTTGAGGGCGGGGAATTGGGCGACGAAGGCAGGCGTCACGGCAGCATTGATGATGTTGGAGGTGTTTCCGGCAACGCCGAGGCCGGAGTGGACGAAGTCATCGGCGGTGAGCTTCGCGGGGTCGGTGCAATGGTAGCCGGACGGGGTCGCGGGGGCCTTGAGGTCCGCCACGCAGAAGTCGGCCGCGTAGGCGGAGGAAGAGAGGGCGAGGAGGAGGAGGAGGGTGACGTGGAGCATCTTGATTGGTGGGAGGCTAGGGTTTTGGAGTTGATGTGTTTATTGAGCGGTGTCGCTAGGGTTTATATAGTGATATTTGAATGAATGATAGCCACATATTGGAAATTTGGAATGCATGTAGGCATTAGGATAGTTTGGTCCCTCACTATATTCGCTTGCGTTATCATCAAGGGAAGTATTTTGTTGTCACTATATTCTCTTTCTATATATACCAACATTCATATTTCATATGAGATTGAAGTGTAGTAACATTCATATTCAACATCAAAAGTGTATGCCAAAATGGATCGGGGTGATCTTATAATAAGTAACATTAGAATTACTGTCGGTTGAAGTTGATCGTAGTACTTATTTAGAAAGTGGGTTTTAATATTATGTAATTATCAAAGTGTATGCAAAAAATGGGACGAGATGAAATATGATCTAACGCTGGTTTCAATAATGAATCATAGCACTAAAACACAAATTTGAAGAGTAGAGAGAAAAAAAGAAGATGAATATTGAGAGAATACTGCTCCTCTTGTATTGAAATGTCGAAAGTTGCGAAATAGAGTTCCTCTACACAGGTTGAAAACAAAAAGAGAAACATACATGACTAGTTATACTAAATAAATTGCCAATCAAATCATTAAAATTAAAGAAATTGTAGGTGAGCGCACAAAAATAGCTTCAATGCTGCCCACAAATCTCGTTATACCTACTTTTGTGTCAGTTGACTTCATATGTGCTTCTAATTACGTCGCCCGGTTCCTTGTCGAGCCTAGTCACGCGTGATCTGGTCATCGTAACCTGGTCACCATAACTTGCTCGCTCGTGATGACCTGACGTGATGACCTGGTTGCTCCTTGCCTTAGTAAGCTCAACTAAGTCGAGCTTAATTTCACATAGCTTTAGTTAGTATATGAGATGAGCAAGGGTTAGATTAGGTTGTTATGATGCTGTATCTCAATCCGATCCAATTGTTTTGAGTTGGAAAAAATAAGTCTAATCCAATTCAAATATTTTAGAGAATAAATCCAATCAAAACTATCCGATAAATGTTTGGATTGATTTGAATTGGGCTCTTGTCCCAATTTTTTTTTTAAAAATATTTATCAAATAAAATATAAAAATCATGATAGACTAAAATCAAACAACAACTTCGTGTGTCTGATTTGAGCCTCGACTACTTCGTTTCTCAAGAAAACTTCCCATATCTTGTAACTTAATAAACGGTTGAAGTTGAACATTATGATCATAGAATAATTTTATTTTATTTTTATAATGGAGACTTTACTTGTTACCACAAATCATCTTAGCCACTGCTAATATGCTAATTAATTTTGATTAGGGTATTTTATATTATATATACATATATAAATATATATAAAAGCATATACGTCATAATGAGAACATATTAGTTTTGTCTGTATGTGGTCCAATATGTAGTCTCACATGGGAAGAAAAGTGACTTGAATAAGGAGACAATTTGACAGCCAAAACCCTAGTGGGCTAAAAGCAACAAAGGATTTTGTACGTGATCGATCTGGACTAGAGACTACCCTTTGTGGTAAGGTTAGAGATAGGATTGGAGGATCACAGCATATGCCTACAGCTACAAGACTTGTTTGCAGCTTTCTAGTCTATGGGGACACCAATAATATAAGAGGTTTCTATTTATTAGCCTACAACACCCTACATATTACTCTTCTCTAGCAATGAGAAGTGGGTCCAATTCCAAAACCCGGATCCTTATTTATTGATTTTTTTTTAATAAAAAACGGTATTCGTTGTTGAAATTCTAAACCGGATAAGAATGTGACCCGGTACGTTTTTTAAAATAAAACGGATTTTGACTTGGATCCATGATTTAAGCCCAGAAAAAAAAAAACTCCCGTTTTTTAATTTTAAAATAGTTTTACTTTTGGGTTCAATATAAATTTCTCCTCAAGTTCACAATAAGATACCACATTGATAGTTCTAATATGTAATATCAAGTCCTAAAACCGAAAACTGTTTTCTAATACCCTAAAAATTACATGTTAATAAGACCCTAAAATGGTTATGGAACCTAATCTTGATTTAGTGCTAACCAAAGAGAATATAGCGGTGGAAGTCCCTAACACGACATTTTTGTTACACTTAAATCTTTATATTAAATTTGTGTTGATAAAAATCCATATCATTAATTAATTATGATTTTGTAGCAAAGAGTCAATGTGTCGTTATATGCCACGCTACGCATGTCATGCTAGCGAAATGAAATAATGACAATGCTCTTTATTATTGAAATGGAAAATTGTGGTGAAAGTTCCTAAACTTGAATGTTTATTGCAGTAAATATTATGGTAAAAGTCCCTACTTTACACTACTGTTATTGCATTTTGACTAAAACTCTATTAAGTGCCGCATGATTATCCTATGCGTCATGCCGTCATATCCCATCACGCATATGGCCCAATATCTCTCTCTCACACACAAGTCCATTGAAGAATCGAACTTAGATCTATATATGCACCGCAGTTAGATATATATATATATATATATATATATATATATATATATATATATATATATCTTGGTACGTTTTTCTCCACCCCTTTTGAACTCAGGTTATCTGGATATGATTTTTGAACCCAAATATCCGGGGTTCAAGTGTACTCTTAACTTTTTTATTTATTTAGTTTATATAAAACTTAGTGGTACTCGTCTAAATGAAAAAATACACTACATATACATATAAAAATGTTGACAATCTCGTAAATTTTGTTTCTATTTAACAGTAGCTGTGACATGCTATGGATTAGAAGCAGTTAAAAAAAAAAACAGACAGTGTTGTTAAAGTTTGAAGGTATGAATAGTGATCAATCACCATACCTACTCGGATATTGAGTGGATATATACTTCGGCACTTCTGAGTTCTGACTTCTGAGCTATATATAATTCGATGAATATCATTGTACGATACAATTCTCTGAGAAATTCTCTACTGTATATCTTATAGGCTTTCAATATCTACAATTTGGAATCACATTCAATCCATTTGTCCTGCAATATATTATGCCAGCTAAATTAACCAATGGATAATTGAGTTCACATTCGCTTTAGATATATCTGTAACCCTAGTTGTGATACTTGCGACTCTGTGAGTAATATAATTAAAGCTGGGAAGTAGCTAGACAAAGTAATGTAGAAATATATATATATTACACGACATGCGCTGGCTTTTTAATATATGTACGGTAATTTATCAAGTACTCGTTTTGGTCATAATGCATGGTTATTATTGTGATTAGATAAGCTTGACCAAGGTTTAAAATACCGCTTGCCATTTTCGTTTCGCATTTTCCGTTTTACGGATATATCGCTTGCCGATGGGTATGTCGATGGGCAAATCGGAAAAAAAGGGCATGCCGCATTTACCGCACTTTTCGCATGGATATTTTGTAAAAAAATATTTGAGTATTTAAGCAAGATATTTATATAGGTTAAAAACTACATATTTAATAAATACAAGACATAATTGTATACAATAAAACACATTTGTAACTTAAATATGTAGGTGAAATGTATAATATTAAGTCACTTTATTAGTTTAAGTGTATAATATTAAGTCAAATTATTATGTGAAGTGAATATGTATGTTAATTAAGTGTGTAATATTAAGTGAATATGCATGTTAATTGTATATGTATGTTAACAAATTTAATATTAGTTGAAGTGTATAATATTAAATGAATATGCATATTAAGTGTATATGTATGTTAGGTGAAGTTAATATGTATGTTAAGTGTATAATATTAAGTTAAATTATTAGGTGAAGTGTATGTGTATGTTAAGTGTGAATGTGTGATATTAGTTGAATAACAAAAAGTTCCACATTGATAGATGACAAGAGTTTGGTGATGTTTATATACCAAATATTAGGGACAAGGGCTTGGGCCCTTTGGGTCATAGGATTTTGTGGATGGGGGAGGACTCACACAAATGTTACACCACCACACACGCGCGCGCGCGCCGCCGCCGCCGCCGGGCGAGGCGGGGTGGGGTGGGGTGCTCTTGTGTGAGTATAATTATTTTTGCCGAAAGTTTAATTGGTATTTTTGCCGAAATCTACCAAAAATGCGAAATTCCAACCACTTTTCGTCGTTTTGCAGGCAAAAAATGATAAACGACATGATCAGCGAATGTCGTTGCGAAATTCTCGACATTTGGTAAAACGACAGTGAAACGAGAGGGCTTTCGTTTCGGTGTTCCCCGAAAAACGAAAATCGGTGCAAAAATCGACCGAAAATCGCGAAATTTTGTACCTTGAGCTTGACACACGGGTACATGAGATTAAGTCAGAATGACTATGTCAATTAAAAGCCACGTTCTTTTGTTTGACCTAGTATTTAGGTTTGTTTGTTGCTTATTGTTGGTTGCAAAATGTATATGCAATTTTACGCAAGTACACGTGTCGACAAGTAATACATTGTGCAAGGCACAAAGATCGATCCCACGGAGACTAAGTCAAATTACGTATTTCTTGCGAGTTATAAAAAGATGAGATAACATGAGAAAATTCATAAAAATCAAGATTCATTCAAATTGTAAACTAAATTGATGTTCAAACTGTTAATTAAGGCTAAATGGAACAGAGGAAACAAGCAATTTGATAATCGATGAGAGAAAACGGTTGGGCTATTGAATTACTTCGGGTTTTTACGAATTACCGAATGCGATAGGAATGCTATTGCATTTTCTTAGTGATTCTGGGAAACGACAATAACATAGGTTCTTCCGAACTTTTGTTTTGAAAACCGATTGTAAATTAATCCTTCATATTACTATGACAAGACTATTTTACCGGTTAAAATTAAGATCCAATTCCACAAATCTACAAGGAGATTCATATATTCCTATACTCATCTCAATCTTAAGAACGAATTCACAAGATTAAACATGTATCAAGGTTGCATTTCCAATTCAATTCATATTTTCCAATAGAGATTAAATCTGAAATTCTATTAAGTTGACACAAGAAATAGAATTATGACAAAATTAAGCACTCAACCAAGAACTAAGAAAACACAAATCCCAACACAATCAATAATTCATCAAACCCTTAGTTCACCATTTACCCAAACTCTAGGAACTTAGTTCATACTTGAACAACAAACAATGAAAAACATAATTTGGTTCAAGATACACTTCATTCAAGAAATTCAAAGACAATCTCAATGAGGATAAAAGATTAGAAGAACTCTTTGTGACAAACTCTCTTGATGATTAGTAGTGAGTTCTCTTTTTGTTCCTTCCTTCAATTCCAGCAGCTTCTTCTTTTCCAATTTCAGCTCATCTTCCTCTCTTTTGTTGGTGGCTGATTAGTTCTCAATGGCTCCCCTCTCTTTTGTGGCTGATTTCCTTGCTTGCTTTGATCCAACGGTCAGGATCTTCCAAGAGTGTGGCTGCCTCCTCTTTTTGTTTAAGTGATGAGCTTCCCTAAATTAGGGCATGTTTCCATTTTTGGCACTAAATCTCTTGGGATTTGGGCCCAATTAATTTAAGCCCACATAATCACCTACAATAAAGTGAGAACAAATATTACACATCAAATTTGTTTCTTTTTCTCAAAATTGGCCCAAATATGTGTTTCTTTTAAATATTATCTACTCAAAGCTCAAACACACATAATTATCAAGATTTAAGCAAAACTCATCAATTTTCATCTCGATCCTAAGCTCGGGTTTAACATTTAATTCGATAAAACCGTGTAATAACTCTATTTTCATAGAGTTATCACGTACGAATGCTAGCTAGGGTTTATTATTTTGTTTCCTATAAATACATGTTGTATTTCCTTTATTTCAGTAACTCCATTATCATTATTTGTATTCGACATTTGTTTTCCAATATAGAAGCAATTCTCCCAAATTCCAATACAGTGCGCCTTACTATTTCACTCCTCCATCTCTTTGTATAAAGGCAGAGTAATATATTCTTTTATATATATATATATGAGTGAGTGAACACAGAGTGAGGAAACGTAAGTGATCTTGTTCCTTGAGAGTACGGTGCTTGTTTTGGCAGATTGTCGTTTGCGTTTTCTTGCAGATTCTTACGAACGGTTTTGGCAACGATTCACGGTGTGGGAACCAACAATTATGATGAAATTTACGTAGAGCGTGATCAGTGGCAGAACCAGGAATTACGTATCGGGGGGGTTAGATATAATTTTTTTGTCAAAAACTTAACTTGAGGGGGTTATAGTTAAATTTTAGAGAAAATTAGGGGGGATTTAACAAAAATTTCATATGAATTTACACTAAAAAAATTAAAAATAAAGTATTATTATACCATTTTTTTTTTTTTTTGAGGGGGTGGTTTGAACCACACCCCCTCATAAGCTGTTTCCGCCAATAAGCGTGATAGAATCAAAACCCTAATGACCTACCGATCCTTGGGCAGTACTACACACAGCGACGGAAAGGAATTAGATATGTTGCTTTTATTACAATACATGTAATGTAATAGATAAAGTTGTCAAACTCTTATTTTGTCTATTCCTTCGTATTTTCATCCAGAAACGCGCCACGTGTCACGTTCTTAAACCCATTAAACATACCGTGTTTATCATTGATAAAACAGTTTAATTTTTTTTAATTAAAAATGATATGTGAGCTTAAGCTTGACTTAGTCCGTCACACTGAGGAAGTCAGCCCGGGTACTGACCCGAACCAAGGACGGACAAAAGTTCAGCCCAGCTCGGGTGAACACGAGCAGAAGGTCCGAATAGAAGGCAAGCCCGACCAGAAGCAGATGAGCAGACTAGCCTGGGGACAGAAAAGTTGTCCGAGCAGGAAAGGGAAAGTCAGTAACTACCCGCGAAGCTTGAGGAGCAAGCAAAGATCAAGTCAAATATTTGATAAGATTATTTAGGATAGTTTCCCGATTTTGTGCGATTTGGTTAGCTAGGGTTTCGCCTATGTGAGGCTATATAAACCTAGCATTGTACACTTTGTAAAGTGTTGAGTCCATTAGAGTTTTCTTTGTATTTTTTCCTTAGATTATCAATAGAGAAATTGTTCTCCCAAAAGTTCGTGTTCTTCAATTCCTGTTCGATTTTCTTTAGTGGTGATCGTGTTCTTTGCAGATCCATGAATTGGGAACCAACAATATATATATATATATATATATATATATATATAGAAGTTTTAAAAATGTGACATGTGATGCGGTTCAGGGTGGAAGCATGATGGAAGACGCAAAATTATAAGAGTTCGGAAACTTTCGCTACAAAAAAAAAAATCAATCTTAATGTCAACTTTTCAAAGACTTTAGATACTTATGCTGCAATTTTCCAAAAAAAATCATTATACCAATAGTAATCTCAATATCAAATACATTCATTAAAATCCATCTTTCAATAACAGCAATTTACTAAACTTTCTAAAGTCTAAACATAACTAAGTTTCTTAACTCTTTAGTTTTCAACTTATGAAAATCCACCAAATATCATCTAAATTAGTAGATTTACACACATAGAAAAAGATGATTGAATCATAAATACAAACTTGCTACACTTTTGCCACACAAACGATTATCCCTTTCAAAACCAACAGAAAATTAGAAGCTTACCAGCTCGATTTTTGAAGAGAGAGAGAGAGAAAGCTGAAAACTAGGGTGGCGTTTGGTTAACTGGCTTGGGAAACTAGTTTTGCAATTTGGTTTGGAAAATCAGTCAGAGAGTTCAGTCTACCATCCAGTTTGGGAGTTTTATTTTTGAAATACTGTTTGAATAATTTTGTTAATCTGTGATTAAACTTGTATGAAAAAAGAAATGTTATAAAACACAATTTATGATATTAAAAAGAAAGTATGTTTTATTTGAAAGTAGTATATATTAATACTATGTTTAAAAAGTATTTGCCATAATATAAAAATAATTCATATTTCATTACTCTGATTACAAGTTTAAATAATGTAATATAAAATAGTAAATGTTCAATTTCAAGAGTTTATATATTAGAATTAAGTTATTATTTAATAATATACAAAATTTAAGTATATTTGCTAAGATGATAGTAATATCATTAAAGTATATAATAATATATAAAAATAATTTTAATAATTTAATTATATGAGTTAATTTCATAATTAATATAGTATTATATAATATAATACTATTATAGAATTATAATATATTATTATAGTTTTATTTTTGCGATTGAGTTGAAGACCGAAACCAGAAAACAACTTCCAAGTTGTTTTCTGTTTTCCTTCATTAAAATTCCAGTTGTCTGCGAGACCGGTCTGAGAAAACAGAGACAACTGGTAACCTAACGTGGTCTGCGAAACCATATATGATACTATTTAAAACCAAAACGAGAAACTGGTCTCAGAGACCATAACCAAACGCCACCAAGGTTTCTCGCGAAAATGAGATAATTATCCTTTTTTATTATTTGAAAAGTACCTAACTTTTTTTTCACTACCCCCAACGGTTAGCGCGGAAAAGTTACCGATAGTCTCCGAAAAACGATTATCGTCGGCATTTTAAAAAACTGGCGATAATAATATTGGTTGCAGTCATTATACGACCCCCGATCGCACGGAATAATCGTGTTAGTAAGAAAAGGAAAATTGCTAGTGTTACCTATAGTGACGACACTCTCGATATGGTGGGAAATATTTCAGTGCAATTTTTTTCAGCGCACACTGTCCGGGAAAATAAAATAAAAATCGACGACATGAACGTTTGATCGGTGTTTAGGCCACCCGTTCAAATACTCAGACCACCCTCTTCTTTTCTTGGAGAAGTTGCATATTATTCAACAAACTTTTTTTTTTTTTTTTAATTCTGTTTCTCATCACCAATGTTACCATTTTATCACCTTACATATTCATAAACACACACACACATAGTTCAACTTCAAATTATGTTTACTTTTTCACAATCACGTGAATCCTGTTTTTTGAATTCAAATAATAGGAAATTAAGAACACGTATATAGGTGTTTTGCAATTCCATTCGCTCCGAGAACCGTCAACACCGACTTAGCTACTTCGCGCGGTTGTCGGAGAGTGGAGAACGTGTTGTTTATAAAGAAAGTTCTGGATGTAAGCTAGCAAACAAATGTTTAGTTTCGTTTATTAAAACCAATAAAATGCAGCCCAACCCAACCTAACAACGAGTAATAACTATCTAGAAATCGTACTTTTATTAGTCAAAATTTTCCGACCAGATAAATTCCAAACCTAACACATACTCGAGTGAAAGAGACTTTGCATATGTATCAACTCAATGGCTTATGTCCGTTGAGCACAGCAAATAACGCCCAAAAAAAAAAAAAAAGGCCTAATGTAAATTTAATATGAATGTATATTTAATAATTAATTCATTCTGAAGAACTCGTGTACATCTAAAATATAGAGCTAAGGAGGTGTAAAGACTGGCTTGCTTATAATAATTGTGGATTTTAGTGAAAGAAAAGTTCTGATGATTATGGATAGATTTTTAAGGAAGAAAAAAAAAACAATAAAGTCAAACTCCTATTGATTTCAATTGAAAATAAGTTCATGTGCTCAATATTAATCTGGATATAGTTACATCTCTATCTTTGTTGGCGAAACCTTGACCACGGGAAATTTGTTTGTATGATATCATGTCACAAATAGGACACATGATATTATCAAGGGTTAATCGCGGCAAAAAGACCAAACCTTTGGTCAAATGTTCTGTTGTCCGTAAATGGCGGCAAATGTACTCAAATTTGGCATTTGGGAGTTGACCGAGAAAATTAGTCCATGTGGTTGTTAGCCTTTGCCACGTGGCATGCCACGTAATTATTATTTAAATAATTGTTAGTAAAAAAAATATTTTTATTTTATTAAAATTTATTTTTATTTTTTATTTTTAATAATAACAAATAATGAATATTTAAATTTAAATATTCATTATTGGTTATAATGATTTATTTTTAATAAAGTGGGTACAACAAAATAAAAATCACCGTTCATGGTTCACTTGAACTCCGTTTCCGATCCGGTTCACACATCGAATAAAATTGTTTAATATGTTAAATAATAATAACCAATAAACACATACATATTGTTTAAAAAGTCAAGGTATAATTAAATACACAACACTTATTCAAAAAAAAATAGTAGTCTTAGTTATATTTAACGAAAAATTATTTTTATTTGTTTGCATGAATTTTTTTTTTTTTGTGTTTGCATTTTACAATAATAATTTTTTAATATGTTTTTTTTATATATATTTTTTTTAAAAATTGTCATTAAATAATCATATGATTATTATTGATTATTATTATTAAACATATTAAGCGATTTCGTTCCACCCGTGAACAGGATCGGAGGCGGAGCTTGAGTAAACCGTGAACGGTGATTTTTTTCTCTATTTATTTTGTTTGACCCACTTTTTCAAAATGAATAATTATATTTAATAATAATAACCAATAATGAATATTTACATTTAAATATTCATTATTGGTTATTATTGAAAAATAATTTAATTTTTTTAAAAAAATTAAAAAATAATATTTTTTAAATTATTTAAAAAATAATAATTATGTGGCATGCCACGTGGCAGTCAAGTGCCACGTGGCAAAGGCTAGCAGCCACATGGACTGATTTTCTCGGTCAACTCCCAAATGTCGAGTTTGGATACTTTTGCCGTTATTTACGGATGTTGTATACACACCAAAATATTTGACCAAAAGTTGGGTCTTTTTGCTGCAATTAACCCTGTTATCAAAAACCATTTAATTTACTCTTACAACTTTCATATGTCCAAATTCTGGGACCCAATAATCCAATATATAAAGCCTCAAATATTAAACATATATATATATATATATATATATATGACAATAACAGCAGTTGGTAATGGTATTTGGCTTGTGCTTTGGGCAGAATGTATAATTTATTCAATAGAAAGCATTTATGGAAGAAACCACTCCAACAATAATGAGTCTTGAATCTAATTAGTGAGTTTATGAACAAGCCCATCAATGGGACTTAACCCTGTAGATATGATAAAGGCGCCAGGTTCTGGTTCTAGTTTGCTCGAATCCGATAAATTCGTAACTAAATTTTTTTGGTTTCGAACAAATTCAAAACACGAATTTTCTATTTCTGATTTTTTTTTAATTCATTTTTTCATATCCATATTTACTTGAAATTAAGATCAGACCGCTTATATATATTATTGAAATAATTTTTAGTGTCACCACTGAGTTCTCCCAGCTAAAAGATATTTATAACTTATAAATAGAAACCAATTGGGTCACATAAATTTATAAATTAAAAACAAAAAAAATTCTTGCTAACCCAAAGGGTAGATAAAAATAATCAATTTTGGCAAAAGTCACAGAGATGTTTTGTTTGGTGGCATTTTGTCACTGATCATATCATACCCTCGTAATATTTTGTGCAGTGAAAAAGAGCATGCCCAGGTGTATGATAGAGAGGCTTTTATGTTATAGGCCCTTGCATTGGCAAACCCTGAATTTCTCCTCTGCCAAAAACATATGCACAACAAGGATACTATGAATGGGACTAATATGGAAATAGGTGGCTTTTTAATAGGAAAAAAAATATATATGTGTTTTTTTTTCATTTTAAAAACAGAAAAGAAAAAGAAATTGAAAGCTAAAGAAGAGGTTATAAAAATTTGGGTTCATGAATAAAAAAGACCAAGTTAGTTGAGAGGCCATATTAAAGGAGAAACGGGCATGTGTTTTGGGGCAGAAAAGCAGAGGCCCAAACAGTCCTCACCTCAGTGCATTTTATTTTTTCTGACACTATTTTTTCCTGCCAAAATACTAACCCTTTCAAGAAATATATAATTATATAAATATATTGAGACTGGTTTGAATTGAAGTGCAACCAAACAAATAAATACCACTCTTTAACCAATAGTCTTTGGGTTGCCTCTTGTACTGACATCATCACTTTACACTTATCTCAATGACTCTCCCTCACTGTATTATATATTTTATATATACATAGAATAATATTCAATAATAGAATCTCACTTTTCCTGCCCAAAAACAATGTGTGTGACAAGATTTCTGTGCAAGAATATCACTAAGATATTTATTGGATACAATATTATATGCTCTACATATTGTGATATTTTCCAGCAGGTATGTATATCTGGGGCATTTGGCCGGACCCAGACCCGAACCCGAATCTCGAGCCGAGCTTGCCCCCAAAATAGATAGGATTTTGTATTTTGAAATGTAAACTAATCATCGAAATATATCAAACTTTAAAATTATATATGATTTATGCATCAGGCTAGGACCTTCCTATGTGACTCGGGGTTGGGGCACGAGCCCGTCCCGGTCCGTTGACCAGGACTAGCTCTGTTCATATCAAATTTGAAGAAATAATTTGTTGATGTATATATACAATCCCAAATATAAGTTTTCAACTTTCAAGTCGGTTAGACTGATCTAAGTTCTCAAAATAAAATATCAATGACATTGTTACATATTTACATTTTCTTCCCCCCTCGAGCTTTAAAACTCGTTTTTTCTTTTAAAAATTAAATTAAAAAATAAGTCGGTTAGAGTGATTTGACAGCACCACTTGTTCAACTGGTCTCACTTAAATTTGTGACCTCCAACAGAATCTAATATTTAAATTATTTATTAACAAAAAATAAAAATACATTACATATTGACAACACTGTCACAGACTCGCCACAATTCACATTTTTATTTTTTTATTTTTACCGGTGGTAAAAAAAGAAAGAGGGAAGAAAGGTAAAACGGAAAAAGCATGATGAGGAATCCGTACCAACGAAACAGAACTGACTCACGCCAAGCTTCAGTCTCACACATCACAAACAAACAAACAAAAACATATGTTTCAATTTTATTATTATTTCTTCATACTTATTTATTAATTTATATTAAAAAACACACAGACCTGTTTTTATTCTCTTTCATATCGCGGGGTCCACGTCAGATGGGAGTCCACTCCCCTGCGCTCGCTGCTCCCATATTCCGATCCGGACCAGTGGTCGCCCAATCCGACGGCGGAGGCTCCTCCACGTGGCGAGCTGACACCAATTGGGCGAAAAAAGATGAAAGAAACCCTAGATTTGTTTTGGCAGCCATAGCTCCCTCCTCTCCGTCCTCTGATTCGCTCTGTCTCTCTGCTCCCAGACAGACCTCGCCGCGCCGCCATGGATTGATGATTTCTCAGACGCCAAAAAGTTCCAACCTCGTCAATGGCGATTCCATTCTCTCCCATCGAGTTGCTTCCACTTCGTCGAAGAACAAGCGTCACAAATGGCTTTGACTTTTATTTATATATATAGTTATATACACACACACAGACAGAGAGGCACGTCTGAAATCACAGTGGGGGCATTTCCGTCATTGGGAAACTAATAAACGGCGTACACGAATATATGTCCCCGTTACGATCGAGGAGGGCATTAGAGTAATTGCGTTACATTTTCATCATATGCTTAGTTCGTTCCTGGTTATTAATTAATAAATACATGTATTTATCGAAATGATAATAATAATAATAATAATAATAAATCGCAGAGACAAAGGCAGTAGCTCAGGGCTGTGCAGAAAGTAGCATTCAGAGATGCAGTCATAATAAGAAGAGCAGACCCCAGAGGAGAGAGAGAAATCGTTAATAATATTAATATTAATAATTAATACTAATCTTTATCCATGCACAGAGAAGGAATATCTGTGTCGTATTCGCCAAATTACCCCTGACTGTCTCCAAAAGAAAACAATAAAAAGCTCTCTTCTTCTTCTTCTCTCTCTCTCTGTCTCTGAACAAACCTTTTCTTGGTTTTCTCAGAAGAAGAAGAAGAAGAAGAAGAAGAAGAAGAAGAGGAGAAAATGCTGACTCAGTCTCGGAGTAGCCATAGCCAGACGAGGTCTCCGTTCACAGCGAGCCAATGGCAGGAGCTGGAGCACCAGGCCCTGATCTTCAAGTACATGGTCTCCGGCGTCCCCATCCCCCCCGATCTCATCTACTCCGTCAAGCGCAGCCTCGACTCCGCCGCCTCCGCCTTCTCCTCCCGCCTCTTCTCCCACCACCCCAGTAAGCTCATCACCACCTTCTTCTTTCTCAGCTTCTTACTTACCGATCGAGCTCGCTCGCTCCAGGTGGCTGGGGGTGCTTCGAGATGGGCTTCGGCAGGAAGGTCGACCCGGAGCCTGGCCGCTGCCGCAGGACCGACGGCAAGAAATGGCGCTGCTCCAAGGAGGCCTACCCGGACTCCAAGTACTGCGAGAGGCATATGCACCGGGGCCGGAACCGTTCAAGAAAGCATGTGGAAGTTTCGTCGTCGTCATCGTCTAATCCCTCGTCGCAGGCGTCGCTCCTGTCCGCCAGCGCCGGGGCCGCGGCGGCGATCAGCCCTGCTCAGCAAGCCGGGGCTCCCTCGAGCCTCTCCAGCGTCCCGGCTGCTCCGATCTCGTCGTCCTCGTACCACGGCCAGCTCGGCAGCTCGTCCGGGATGCAGCCAGAGAACAACCCGTCGTCGCTGTACTCTTCGTTCGTGTACCCGGACTCTTCGTCCTCGAGAGGCGCCGACCACTTCGGGAACACTTCGCCGTACTTCTGCCTCAAATCGGAGCCGTACAGTCCTCACTCCGATAAGGATTACAGGTCCGTTTAGACAATAAATCTATACTCTTCCTGTATAAATATTAAATATTGAATGTTCTTTATTATGTTTTACAGGTATTTCCATGGCTCGAAGGAGAGCGTGGACGAGCTAGCTTTCTTCCCGGAGCAAGCAAGAGCGTTCGCCGACCCGTTAATGGGGTACAACCGAAGCTACTCTCAACCACAGTACCAGTCTCTCGCAGAAAGCTCCAAAGAGCCGTTGAAGCAATCCAGCGAAGATCAGCACTGCTTCATACTCGGCACCGACTTCAAATCCGAAAGACCCGGAAAAGCCTCCGCCAAAGACCACGAATCCCAGAAGCCGCTGCACCACTTCTTCGGCGAATGGCCCCCAAAGACGAACACCGCAGCCGCCGACTCGTGGCTGGACCTCGCGTCCAATTCCCGAGTCCCCAACGGTACAATAACAAAACACAAACACCCCATTATATATTCGATTACTACCGTTACTGCTCTTTTGGCTGAAAGATGCTCATCACGTGTTTGTCTTGGGCTGCAGATGGGTGAAGGCCAAAAGAAGCGCAGTTTGGCGTGGACCCGATCGCCATGAATCTACAGAGCTTTTTATTTTTATTATAATTATTATATTTGTTGTAGCATTATCTGGGTTTGAATTGTGTGGCTAGGGAAGGCGAGAGAGAGAGAGAGAGTAGGGTTCCGAACAATAATGTCGTAGGGCCACAGGCACTGTGTTGTGGCGCCTATGAGCACTCGAGTGTGTCTTCTCTGAAAGGAAACATGTCTGATATTTTGAGACTTGCTGCTTTGACCGGAAACATGTGCCTCTCTCTCTCTCTCTGATATGTGCTCTGTCTCATGCATTTCTGAAATGGCTTTCTTTTTTCTTTCCATTTTCATTCTCTCTGTCACTCTCTGCTCTCGCAACAGTGGTCACGTTACCAAGCTTGAATAATGATGACGACGATGAGTTTTGCTTGCTCATTTATTTTCGCACCTGGTTCATTTCTTGAAAATAATTATGAGCCGAGTTTTAAGTTAACTGGCTAATTAATCATACAAGCTTGATTGAGTAGAAATTTGAAAGATGGGCTTCTTTCTTTCACAGTTTTACTACAGGTCAATACGGTCTTTACTGGTTTGACTTTTAATGGTCCCACAGTTGGAACAGTTTCTTACTGTATCTCTTTGACATCAGTCATCTATTTCGCTGAGTCAAATTGACCATAAAGCTTCTTCTTTTTGGGGCTCAAATCATTAAGCTTTGACCTTTTCTACATTGATCTCTTTTGGCTAAGCACACTGGCAGTAAAAATACCCCGCAAAAGAAAAAAGAGATATATAATTTAACTTAAAGAAATTTTGTCATAAAAAATAAAAGTTCTTAACCACTACGCCACTCTTTCTAATCTGGAAAGTGGAGCTGTGCATGGCAACGTCGCGACCCGTCGCGGCTTGGTCGCCGAAAATCGCCGGAAGACAAGTCGCGATGCATCGTGACCGGCGAGCTCGCGATGGTTCGCGATTAGAGAGAGAGAGAGAGAGAGAGAGGGTATGTGAGAGGGAGAGATTCGGAGAGAGAGAGAGAGGCCGATGTGGACGGAAATCGCGACGGTTGAAGCTAATCGCGACTTTTGCCGCAAAATCGCGATGCGTCGCGAACCACGAGGTTGCGTCGCGATGGGTCGCGATCCAGACTCACGATGGAATTGTGCAGCTCTATGGAAAGTGTGAAACTATTAATCACATTCTCATGTGATCATACAATAATCAATGGTTGAACATTCTTTAAATGCCCTTATAAATTCAACATTCACATAGAAGTCAAGCCCAACATAAGCTAGTCATCAGAATCTTGACTTTTTCCTTTTTTATTAATTATTTTTAATTCCTATTTTGATTCTTCAGCCTAATCTGCCAACTCGGAGACAGAGCTTTCCAATTATCCATCATCCATGGAGCTTCCTCTGAGTCAGACAACCAATTATTAACACAAGACTTTTCAAGATATGAATATATCTGCTCACTGGAATGCATAATTTGACCACAATGTCACATTTTGAATGTCAGTTCTAATTCCTATAACGAGTAATTTTCCACTATTCTCCCTTTTCGATCATCTTACCATAAATTTTCCCTATCCTCATCCACTTTTGGAGATGAATTAAATGCATTCAAACGCTAATCCAAACATTATCAAACTCCCCTAATCATAACTCATATCAAACTCCCCTAATCATAACTCATATCAAACTCCGAAAGTGAGATTGGAACAGAAGAATAATGAAGAGAAGACGTGTACGGCAAGGCAAGAAAACAATCTTAAAGTGGGCTAAGAGACGACGCTTATGACTCCCTTTTAAGGAAAAGCAGTGGGTCATAATCAAAATTAACAAATACAGAACCTCAAACTGGGAATTTAGGTTCACATGGCGTTGAGCCTAAACAAACTATGTTCGGATGGTGAATTTATTTCCACTACATTGCTTATAATTTGATCCAAGAAAATTCCCATGTAAAGTTGCCTAAGATACCCTTTACCACAAAAAGGGGAAAGTATACAACTTTAACGCGAGAACACAAGCCATGAAAAACTAGACACAAACATTGACAAAAGTTGCAAAAGAATAAAGAAAGAAAGAAAAAGGCTAAAAGGGCACGATGTATTGAAGCTATATGTCAACAGGTTTGAAGAGCAGCCAAAATTGATTCAATGATTCAACCAAATTAACAGGAAAATGTGAAAATCCATTTACAGAATCAAATACAAGGGGAACAAAATCGGTCAATCCAATCCTCAGTTGTTTCTATCACCACCATTTTCACATCTTTCAGTTAACACTACTATCACATGATGAACCACCCTCTAAAAGAATAACTTTAACACACAAGGACCAAGACAAAGAAGAAGAAAGAAGATTATCGACTCTCAAGAATAAGATTCGTATATGTTGTTGTTATTCACCTTAAGAAGCTGCCGTCGCTTGAACACCAGGAAGCTGACCACGCAAATCTGGAGTATCCCGGCGATCCCCGAGAACAACAGCCCCACCTTCTTCCCGGCGTTGATCCCGCCCCCGTGATGGTGGTGCGGCGGCGGCGGAAGCGGAGGAGGCTTCTTGTGTCTCCGCCGGTGATGCCGGTGCGGCGGCGGCGATCTGTTCAATTCGGTCCTCGATTTCAGCTGCCCCCGAGAATTACGAGGCAGCGACGGAGGAGGAGGAGAAGACTGCGGTGGCGACGGTGGAGAAAGTGGCGATTGCGAAGGAGGCGGAGATGGTGGTGGAGGAGGAGGCGGCGCTAATTGCGGAGGCGGCGGAGGGCGATTCGGCGATCCATTCTGCGAATCGACTCGGATTGAGGAGAGCGAAACCAGCAGGCCGAAGATCAAGAACGCCGAGGTCGGGAATGGCGGTTCCATGAGGCGAACTTCAGGATACAAGACTAGGGTTCCGATTCATGGCGGTTCTTCGCCAACAATTAGCAGATTCTCGCTCGCTCGGCTCCAATTTCGAGTACCCGGGGTAGGTAGGTAGCTAGGGTTTCCAAAATCGCCACCTTTCTCTGTTTCAACTCCAAATCAAAGAATCACACAGAAAACCCAATTCTTCTTCTGGCCCCTGAATCGCTCAATTGAAGGCGACGAGGAATCGGTCAGATGAGAGGCTGCGAAAAGCAGTGATGAGAAGGCGCCATAGGAGACCCGAACAAGCTTCGATTGAATGATCTTCTTCTTCTTCTTCCTCTTCGCAAATGGAGACAGCAAAGCAACGAAAGAAAGCCAACCAGGAGAGAGAGAGAGAGAGAGGGGTTAATGGGGAGATTGAATTGCCATATTTGGGAAGAAAAGTGAAGAGAGAGAGAGAGAAAGACATGTTGTTGTGGAAGACAAAGCCGTGATGATCATGAAGTTGGGCCCACATGGGCCTACATGATGATGACAAGGCCTCACCTTGGGCCCATTTCAACCTCTACAAGTATAATATATTTCTAACCAAGCAAGTACTTGACCAAGTGGTAAATCTACTACAAGTATAATATATTTCTAACCAAGCAAGTACTTGACCTAGTGGTAAATCCACTACAATAAGACTTTCCATGAGGTCTTGGGTTCAATTTCTTGAGACGCAGAAATTGCGTAATATATGTAATCTTGGTCAATAGTGTCACCCAATTCAAAAAAAAGGTTAATGACGGCAAAAATACCCAATGTTTGGTCAGAGAACCCCTCGTATACCCAAAGTTTAAAAGTGGTGGGAAAAGTACCCAAAGTCACATTTGGGGAGTTGACCACTCCATTCTCGTAACGCAGTTAACTTACCCATCAACTCTGGCCACGTGGACAAACGTGGGTTGCTGACATAATAATTTTTTGCCACGTGGACGAGCCCAATTAGGGGTTTAATTCGTTGTTTTATCGTAAACGAGGCTGATGTGGGCTCATCCACGTGGCAAGAATTTGCTATGTCAGCAGCTCATGTTTGTCCACGTGGCCAGTGTTAACATGTACGTTAAGTGCGCTACTAGAATGGAGTGGTCAACGCTTCAAATGTGACTTTGGGTACTTTTGCCACCACTTTTAAACTTTGGGTACACAAGGAGTTCTTTGACCAAACTTTGGGTATTTTCGCCGTCATTAACCCAAAAAAAGTATAATATATTCCTAACCCGTTTTAAACTCTATTCTGAATTAATATTTGTTTAATTTTAATGAAACTAATTAGTCTAAAATTAATTAATTTATCCTTTTATTTTGATATAATCGGTGGGTTAAATAGGACATAGGTATTTTCTTCGAACACGATTGATTTGGGATAGTTTTGAGTTGATATGAAATTTGTCGCGAACCAGGACATGACACGAAACACGAATTCACGAATTCTTACTTTTAATGAGCTAGTATGATATTACTCTTGTGATTCTTAGTTTTTGTACTTGTCAGATTATACTCAAAATTTCAATTAAATCAAAAGGGCATAGCTAATAAGTAACTCAGAGGTGACCAGTTTTGTGTCAAATTTCCTACTTCATATCCATATACTCCATATTTACTGGAAGAAGAAAAAGAAGAAACAAACAAACTATTAAAGAACGCCATTAATTTCCCATACTATACTACCCTTCCTCTAAGAATTAACTTCCAATATAGCACATGACAATTTCATTTAAATACACTTGAATTAATGGAATCCCAACACATATTTCGTTTTGATATAATTCGAAAGAGTTACATCTAGGAGAATCCTAGCAAGGAGGCTTCAACACTGTTATGTACTGACCATAACTTTTTTGATTTTTATATCTAAATTTTCAAATTAGAAAATAAAATAGCTAACCAATTTGAATACTTGACACCCGGATTATAGTGGTTTGCTCCTAGTGCAGGAGGTACGTCCACGATCCACTTAGCTTATAGGTCTTGATCCACTAATTAGAGTTCTTAGTTACACCTTCAATCTCTTGCTCTCTCTTTCTTTTTGCTAAAAAACTCACTAATAACAACTTGATTTCTCTACATCGAGTCTCGACAGTATTTCCATGTAGATTAAGTTTCACAATCAACAATAATATATATATATATATATATAAAAAGTTATTGATAGTGGAATAATTTATCGGAATAAAGATCAACTTTAATGAAATCTGCACAACACAAAGTCATGACTCATGAAATATCTTTCACAATCATTATCATGACTCGTATCTGCCCTTGTTATTGTCCAACATCATTAATGAAAATATGGCACATCATCATTCGCACACACATAATGACCTAACAAATATACACATTTTCTTTTTATGATAATATAAGGCACTCATTTTATGTCATCGTTTCTATTCAAGCCAAAAATATGTAAAATATTCAATATGCGCATCCTCAAAGCGGCCACGGGTTTCGAATTCGCTGCCACGGCCGCGAGTTTCCCTCGGTGGAGTTAGCAAGCACAATCTCTACGGTCAAGTCCACGAGTTCGCCTCCGCGGAGTTGGCAAGGCATTATCTTTACGGGGTCAGCTGACCGTCTATGTTTCAAGGTTATAAATAGATATAGGAAATCAGACTATACATGGATTGAAAAAATCTGATATAAATATCAATTTAAGAACATAAAGGAGGATTTTTCCTTCGTTAATGTGTTCAATTATACTAGTATCACACACCAACTTATTATTGATCACAAACAACTACTTATCAAATGCTCTTTCAAAAGATTTCAGACTAATTCTATTTCAATTTTGAAGCCTAATTCATTTGCTAGTCCGTCGTGCAACTTTATCTAGTACGATTTTTTCTACTTTCTGTTGGTAACTCAATTTTTTCCTGCATGCCGACCGCAAAAAGTAACCATAATTTGAGCATTAAAGCTTAAGGTTAAACTATTTTATATATTATTATTTTTAGAGGCCACATGAGATGAAGAACACCGTATGAACTGTTAGATATAATCTAGAAAAGAAATACAAACTCAAAGACAAAGGAGAAAGATACGTCTCTAATACGAATCCGTGAAGCTCCGATCTGCAACGACAATGGCGTCAATCTCGGAGACTCTGAAGGCTAAGAATCTGCAAAGGAAGAAATTAGATTAACGGAGCCTAGGCGCGTTCGACGCTTCCCTTGAAGCAGATTCGGTCCCTCCCGGTGTGAAAACAACAAGACCGTCTTCTTCCCAGGGTACAGAAGCTATATCGCCGGATTCAAAACACCTCGAAGCCGGCGACTAACTCAATCTGTAAGCTATGAAACCAAGTGGAAAACGAAAACCAACAATCACTTTTGCTCTGAAAAATTCGATTCTATTTTTTCTCTGTCATATTAGGGGTTTGGGTTGGGGCTCTATATAAGCTAAACTCCTAAAACGGATCTTAATATCTGGGTTTAATGCTAAACATTTTTCTACCATCAATGTAAAACTTTTTTTATCGTTGGTTTACTGGTTATAATGTTTATAGCTATTAAACATTATTTAATTTCATTTATCAGAGATTTATTCCTACAATCCCCCACATAAATGAAATTAACCGTGTTTCCACTGGATAACAAAGCTTAAAAGGATAATTCTGCATAGGATAGGTAGGTAACACCTTTGAACCTTCCCTCGTTAAATATGTTTTCTAAACTGGTGATCAGTAGACACGATGTCTTTGAACTGCTCAACCGTCGTGTATAGTAAAACACATTTCACTCAGAATTTTCCTTAACCAGATTTCGTTCTCATTATTGTGTTCGTTCATGGTCATGAACACCTTCTGGTTCTGCGAGAGTTTACAGAATTGTGCCCTGCAATTCCGTTTGAAGCGACCCCACTTCACTCTAACATAGGTGATGTCTTACTCGTTTAGCATCTTCTATGCTCTGATCGGTTCTAATTTCCGAAGCGTAAAAATCATTAAAAGCTCTCAGCTTAACCTTAACATCAGAAGTATCATTGTTTATTCATCTTAGGAATGGACCAGGGTGTGACCCCCACAGTGATCCGTTAAAGTCTTATACAGCTAGGTTGTCCTTTTGAACCTAGATCTTGGGATCTCCAGTCAACTAGGTTGGGTTTCCACTATTAAAACTTCGTTCTATAATGGGCTTCAGTCCCATTCCTTTTGATGACTTATCAACTAGCTCTCAGTTTAACCCTTTGGTTAGCGGATCCGCAATATTATCATTTGACTTTACATAGTCAATTGTGATAACTTCAGTTGAGAGTAGTTGCCTAATGGTATTATGTCGATGGCGAATATGTCTCGACTTACCATTATACATATGACTTTTCGCTCTTCCTATTGCCGACTGACTGTCGCAATGGATACATATCGGTGGCACGGGTTTTGGCCACATTGGAATATCTTCCAAGAATTGTCTTAGCCATTCGGCCTCTTCGCCGCATTTGTCTAAGGCGACAAACTCAGATTCCATCGTGGATCTGGTTATTACCGTCTGCTTGGACGAATTCCATGATTCAGCTGCACCCGCTAGAGTAAACACGTATCCGCTAATGGATTTAGAATCTTTTATATCAGATTTCCAACTAGCATCACTATAGCCTTCTAAAACTGAAGGATGCCTGACATAGTATAGCCCATAATTTCTTGTAAATCTTAGATATTTAAGTAATCTGGCTATCGCTTTCCAGTGATCAGATCCAGGGTTACTTGTATATCTACTAAGTTTACTTACTGCATAAGCTATGTCTGGTCTAGTACCACTCATGAGGTACATTAGACTTCCAATCACCCTAGAATATTCGAGTTGCTCAATGCTATCTCCTTTATTCTTTGCTAGGTGTATACTTGTATCAATAGGCGTTCTAACTTCTCCAGTTTCGACTTTATTGAATTTTTCAAGTATTTTGTCCACATAATGAGACTGACTTAAGATAAGTCCATCCGATTTCCTAATGATTTTAATACCTAAAATCACATCTGCATGACCCATATCTTTCATGTCAAACTTTGAGTTCAATAGCCTCTTAGTATTTTTTATCATTTGATCATTACTTCCCACAATTAAAATATCATCAACGTATAAACATAGGATTACATATCCTTGACTCGTATCTTTAACATAGATACATTTATCACATTCGTTGATTTGAAATCCATTTGATAACATCACTATCAAATTTTTCATGCCATTGCTTCGGCGCTTGCTTAAGTCCATACAAAGACTTAATTAATCTACATACTTTATTTCCTTGATTCGGAGCATTGAAACCCTCATGTTGTTCCATGTAGATTTCTTCCTCTAAATCTCCATTTAGGAAGGCTGTTTTAACATCCATTTGATGTACTTCCAGATTTCGCAAAGCTGCGATCGCTAACACCATCCTTATTGATGTTATTTTTTATACAGGAGAATATGTATCAAAAAAGTCAAGACCTTCACGTTGCATGTATCCTTTGATAACAAGTCTTGCTTTATACTTATCGATTGATCCATCAGCTTTTAATTTCCTTTTGAAGACCCACTTTGAGCTTAATGGCTTACTTCCCGGAGGAAGATCTACCAACTCCCACGGGTGGTTCTGCATGATCGAATCAATCTCGCTCTTTATGGCTTCTTTCCATAAAGGTCCCTCACTAGAACTTCCAGCTTCGTTGTATGTTTGAGGTTCACTTTCTAACATGAGTTAAAAAGTCGGGTCCAAATGACCTTTCCACCCTTGCTCATTTACTACGTCTAGGTTCTATCTCATCCTCGTCTAGTTCTTGACTAGTTTCGGAAGTCGTTTCATCAAGGTTTTTAGATGAACTTGAACCATCATTTCTCGACTTACAAGGAAATACATCTTCGAGGAACGATGCATTTCTTGATTCCATAATCGTATTCTTGTGAATCTCAGGGTTATTGGATTTATACACCAAAAACCGATACGCACTACTATTGTGTGTATATCCTATAAAGATGCAATCCACAGTCCTTGGACCTATTTTCATATTTTTCGGTGCGGGAGCCATTACTTTGGCTAAGCACCCCCACATTTTGAGATATTTATAGGAAGGTCTTCTTCCTTTCCATAACTCATAAGGAGTTTTATCTTCTTTCTTTTTAGGAATTTTATTCAGAAGATAGTTAGCTGACAATACAGCTTCTCCCCACATGTTCTGTGGTAACCCAGAACTTAACAACATCGCGTTCATCATCTCTTTTAGAGTGCGATTTTTTCGTTCATTCACTCCATTTGACTGAGGCGAGTAAGGTGGCGTTTTTTCGTGAATGATACCGTTCTTAGTATAAAAGTCCTCGAACGGTGCAACATATTCACCACCACGATCACTTCTGACCATCTTAATTTTCTTATTAAGTTGGTTTTCAACTTCTTGCTTATAGATAATAAATTTCTCTATAGCTTCATCTTTGCTTTTTAGCAAATATACATAACAATAATTAGTACAATCATCAATGAAACTAATAAAGTACTTGTTTCCACCTCTTGTTTCAACAAACTTGAGATCACAAATATCAGTATGAATCAACCCAAGGGGTTCTGTACTTCTTTCAACATTTTTAAACGATGTGCGCGTTAATTTCGCCTCTACGCAAGTCTCGCACTTGTGCTTATCGTTAATATCAAACTTTGGAATATGTTCCATAGTAATTAGTCTTCGCAAAGAACCATAATTAACATGTCCTAGCCTACCATGCCATAAGTTCGAAGACTCAAGCATATACGTGGAAGACTTTCGTTTATTATTAATAACGGGATTAGGCTTCGTAATGACCATGTTCATTTTCCACATCCCATCCTTTACATACCCCTTTCCAACAAGGATTCCAGATTTGGACAACATTATCTCATTAGATTCAAATACCATTTTAAATCCATGCTTGCTAAGTAGTGAGCTCGAGATCAAATTCTTCTGAAAATTAGGAACAAACAAAACGTTGTTAAGCTTAAGTTCTTTTCCTGATGTCATTTTCAGAAACACCGTCCCTTGGCCCTTCACCTCTGAAGTTGCCGAATTTCCCATATAGAGCTTATCTCTAGTTTCGTCCAGCGCAAGTTCCACGAACAAAGCTTTGCTGACGCAAACGTGTCGTGTGGCGGTACTATCGAGCTACCACTCACTTGGGTTGGGATTACTCATTTTAAATTCAGAAACGATATATGTTTCCATTGAAATTGAAACAACATTTCGATTTAACCTCGTACCTCGATCAATAATCGGGTGTACCTCAAAATATAAATATTCCAATAAATTTAGAAAGCCACATATATCAATATATATATATATAAATATATATATATATTTATATATATATATAACCGAGTACTAATCACACACACTGTATGTAAAACAGTCTCCCACAACTATATAAAAATAATATATAAAATAAATCCTCAACACTATCTGACAAGATAAAGACTTTATATATAATATTATATATATATGCACAAAATGATCTGCCACGAGTAATGCAAAGGCTACAACCTACAAACAATACTAACCCAACACACGCCAAATAAACTTGCAGACTAATATATAACCTTTTCAGATACTCTATAAATAAAAATAATGCCTCTTAGAAAATGAACAGCTGGAAACACAGTAAAATATGTCAACTTTCCAAGACAACACGCGAGATTAGTGTGACAGAACATGCACGATTATCGACCAGCAATTAATATTGATAGTTCAAACCTGTATTAGAGTATAACGTTTTTCCTCTTTCTCTCTTCAGATGCATCAACTTTGCAACTCTTCTTCTTCGTCGTCTTCGTGTATTTTCCTTTCTTTGTTTTCAATAAAAACTACGAGTCTGCTTCAAGATTGTTAGATATAATCTAGAAAATAAATACAAACTCAAAGATAAAGGAGAAAGATACGTCTCTAATACGAATCCGTGAAGCTCCGATCTGCAACGACAATGGCGTCAATCTCGGAGACTCTGAAGGCTAAGAATCTGCAAAGGAAGAAATTAGATTAACGGAGCCTAGGCGCGTTCGACGCTTCCCTTGAAGCAGATTCGGTCCTTCCCGGTGTTTGAAAACAACAAGACCGTTTTCTTCCTAGGGTACAGAGGCTATATCGCCGGATTCAAAACACCTCGAAGTCGGCGACGAACTCAATCTGTAAGCTATGAAACCAAGTGGAAAACAAAAACCAACAATCACTTTTGCTCTGAAAAATTCGATTCTATTTTTTCTCTGTCATATTAGGGGTTTGGGTTGGGGCTCTACATAAGCTAAACTCCTAAAAGGGATCTTAATATCTGAGTTTAATGCTAAACGTTTTTCTACCATCAATGTAAAACGTTTTTGATCGTTGGTTTACTGGTTATAATGTTTATAGCTATTAAACATTATTTAATTTCATTTATCAGAGATTTATTCCTACATGAATCTCAAGAACACTATATGAACAGTAAGAACATTATATGAATGTCAAGAGCACGAAAAATATCCACACAGAAAAAAAAATCCAGAAAAATTAACCCGAATAAAAAATATTCGTTTTGAGGGCGAAAATGTCAAAATTCGGCTAAAATCCGAAAGCTCACGTATTCGAAATCTATGTGTGCCAAGATTTTTCTTATTTATGACGATATTCGCTGAACAAAATTTAAACCTCCTTCCTTAATCTCAAGGCTTAAATATACCGTGTTGTAAATTTTACTCTACGGTTATGAGCCCTAGTATATTCTATGTTTCGTACTAGTAGTTGAATTTAGCTACGGGTCCAAGTGGAGATTACGACTCTTATTAAGAATATAATTTAGATCCCAAAAGAATTTTTTAATAATTTATAGTACAATTGATGTTGTAACGACTACATGTAGAATAAATAAATGCTACTATATATGCTGTAGCATTTCCTACAGCATTTATCGTCGGCAATTAATCCCTACATATTTTTCTATGAGAATCATTTTTATAGTCAAATTCCAATGTATAAACCCCAAAAATGTTACTTTTTGAATTAGTTGTATATTTTAGATCAATATTTTAAAACACGTATACATACTCAAGAACACAATATGAACATCAAGAACACCAAAATCAAATTTACATTAAAACACTATATGAATATCAAGACCACCATATGAACCTCAAGAACACTATATGAACATTAAAAACACTATATGAATGTAAAGAACACGAAAAATATCCATATGCACAAAAAATATGAAAAATTCACCCGAACAAAAAATATTCGTTTTTAGGGCCTAAACGTCAAAATTCGGCTAAAATTCAAAAATCTCACGTATCGAGATCTCTATGTGCCAAACTTTTTCTTATTTATGACGATATCTGTTGCACAAAGTTTAAACATCCCTGCCTTACCTTAAGGCTTAAATGTCGTGTTGTAAATTTTACTCTACGGTTTTGAGACCTGGTATATTCTATGTTTTGTACTAGTGGTTGAATTTAGTTATGGGTCTCACCGAAGACTATGACTCTTATTACGAATATAATATAGGTCCCAAAAGAAATTTTTAATAATTTGTTGTACCATTGATGTTGTAAGGACTCTAAACCATGTAAAATAAATAAATGCTACTATATATGCTGTAGCATTTTCTGTTGCATTTATCGTCGGCAATTTAATCCTTACATATTTTTCCATTAGAATTTTTTTATAGTCAAATTCCAATGTATAAACCCCCAAACGTTATTTTTTGAATTGGTTGTAAAACTTAGGTCAATAATTTAGAACGCATGTGCATACTCATGAACACAATATAGACATCTAGAACACCAAAATCAAATTAGCATTAAAAACATTATATGAACATCAAGAACACTATATGAATCTAAAGAACATGAAAAATATCAATGCACAAAAAAATCCAATTTTTTTTTACCCGAACCAAAAATATTTGTTTTGAGGGTCTAAGCGTCGAAATTCGGCTAAAATCCTAAAAGCTCACGATTCGAGATCTCTGTGTGCCAAATTATTTCTTATTTATGACGATATTCGCTGCATCAAGTTTAAATCTCCCTACCTTGCTCGAGGCTCAAATACCATGGTGTAAATTTTACTCTATGGTTCTGAGCGGTGGTAAAATCTATGTTTTGTACTAGTTGTTGAATTTAGTTATGGGTCTCACTTGAAATTATGACTCTTATTACGAATATACTATATGTCCTATTTTTTTTAATAATTTATAGTACTGTTGTAACCATTGTAAATCGTGCAGAATAAATAAATATTATTATAAATGTATGGAAAATTAATGCACATGGAAAATTTATGAACTCAAGAATTAAGAAACCATATAACGTATTTATTTATTCTGGTCTCTTACTTTGTCATTATGATGTTGCATTAAATTAATGCCACGTAAAAATAGGGCATTGTTGAGGCACGATATTTTTTAGTAATCAGGTATTAATGCACAAAATAGGGTAAAGTTATGAAAGTAAGCGAACGTGACAAAGAAATATAACACCTGACTTAAGGACAGACAGAGTGACAATGTTCTTTCTTGGATCCCTCTTATTCATTTTTCAAGGGAATCTTTATCTAAATCTTGTGTGATTAATATATATATATATATATATATATATATCTGCTAATATTATAGAAGATGTGTTAGCTTTCAAGCCTATAAAAAATGATATTATTATTATACAGTGGCGGAACCAGGATTCTGAGACAGGGGGGTTCAAATTTTTTTGATTAAATTTACGTGATAAATACAACGTCAAAATACAACATTAAATATTTCTAAAATGAACATGATTCAAGTTATATTGTTAATTTGGAGAAAATTAGACTAGAGTTTTATTTTGGGGGGGGGTTTATGTACATAAATTTAAAATATTTTAGTACTATTAGTGCAATTTTTAAAATGTTGGGGGTGGTTTCAACCACCCCACCTCATCACATGGATCCGCCCATGTTATTATATTTTATTTTTGAGAAAAGTGTCACTGTTGAATATTGACAAAAGTTTCAATCACAAAATATATTCACAAGTTTGTTTTATTGAAGGCTCTATTATATTATACCAAAACTCGTCGAGATCAGTTGTTACTTGTTACTGAGATTATAAATTTTGGAGGTGATTAATTAAACTTTTTTTACAGGAAAAATCGATAAATATGTACATTTGAAGGTAAAAAGAACTAAAGATACACACACACACATATAAATATATATAGTATAAGGTTTTATTAAAACTTATGGAGACTCATATGTCACTACTTACAAAACACTAGGTGCGTTCACCCATGATAACAATGTGGGTAAAATTGAGAAATATTGCAAATATCGTATCTAATAAACTTTACAAAACACTAGGTGACATTGGGTTTAATTGAACATTAATAATTGAACTTTTTTTATCCACAATAATAAAGTTATTATTCTTGCACAAACTCTCAGCGTTATTTCATCCAAAACTAACAATTCTGGAAAAGATTGCTAAGAAAAATAATTTTGAATAAATTTTATTGTTTTGTTGAAATTGTTGGACCATAGAGCGTTTAGCACAATAACAAGATCGATTTTCATTTCTCGACACTTTTTTTTGTAAAACTCTAGTACATCAAACTAATGTATATCTCACTCGAGTTGTTGGGTTTTTCTTCCTTTGTTTATGGAATCGCATGTAAAGAGTGAGGAACTATTGTATCCCTAGAAGAAAAAAAAGTCTCATTGATTCTTAATACCGTGGAGAGACCGAATATGCTTTAAGACACCGTCCCTAGCCAAATTCCTCGTTGTTCTTTGTTTTGCATTAGTCCCAACTCCCGATTATAACCAATAAATAAAATACAATCCATATTTTTTACAAAAGTGGAATTGTTCTAAACTCTCAGTGCGTGGGCCCATTACAGGTCTTGATTTTGTATATATTCATAAATGTGGGCTAAAAAAATAAGCTGGGCCCTATAACTAGGTCCACAAGAGTTTGACTTTTATAATAAAATAAGTAATTTTTGGGCCAGTATCAAGAGGAAAATGCCGAAAAGCCCTTGGTACCCAGATGTCAAATTTTGCGATTTTCCATGAAAATGTCGACCGTGGAATTTCGCACGTGGAAAATCGTTTGTCGTTATTGTGAGTAAAAATTACGATTTTCGGTAGATTTCGGCAAAAATACCAATTAAACTTTCGGCAAAAATAATTATACTCACCCCACGTCACAGCCGGTCGGCGGCGGCGCGCGTGTGGTGGTGCAACATTTGTGTGAGTCCTCCCCCATCCACAAAATCCTATGACCCAGAGGGCCCAAGCCCTTGTCCCTAATATTTGGTATATAAACATCACCAAACTCTTGTCATCTATCAATGTGGAACTTTTTGTTATTCAACTAATATCACACATTCACACTTAACATACACATACACTTCACCTAATAATTTAACTTAATATTATACACTTAACATACATATTAACTTCACGTAACATACATATACACTTAATATACATATTCATTTAATATTATACACTTCAACTAATATTAAATTTGTTAACATACATATACAATTAACGTGCATATTCACTTAATATTACACACTTAATTAGCATACATATTCACTTCACATAATAATTTGACTTAATATTATACACTTAAACTAATAAAGGGACTTAATATTATACATTTCACCTACATATTTAAGTTACAAATGTGTTTTGTTGTATACAATTATGTCTTGTATTTATTAAATAGGGTTAATGACGGCAAAAATACCCAAAGTTTGGTCAAAGAACCCCTCGTGTACCCAAAGTTTAAAGTGGTGGCAAAAATACCCAAAGTCGCATTTGGGGAGTTGACCATTCCATTCTCGTAACGCCATTAACTTACCCGTTAACTCTGGCCACGTGGACAAACGTGGGTTGCTGACATAATAATTTTTGCCACGTGAACGAGCCCACATCAGCCTCGTTTACGACAAAACAAGGAATTAAACCCCTAATTAATACTATTTAACACAACTAATTGAACCCCTAATGATTACACTTAACAAAACAAATTTGTCCACGTGGCCAGAATTGACAGGTAAGTTAACGGCGTTACGAGAATGGAGTGGTCAACTCCCCAAATGTGACTTTGGGTATTTTTGCCACCACTTTTAAACTTTGGGTACACGAGGGGTTCTTTGACCAAACTTTGGGTATTTTTGCCGTCATTAACCATATTAAATATGTAGTTTTGAACCTATATAAATATCTTGCTTAAATAGTCAAATATTTTTTACAAAATATCCGTCGAAAACCCCATCGGCATGCGGTATGCCCATGCGAAAAGTGCGGTATATGCGGTATGCGGCATGCCCTTTTTTTACGATTTGCCCATCGACATACCCATCGGCAAGCGATATATCCGTAAAACGAAAAATGCGAAACGAAATCGGCAAGCGGCATTTTAAACCTTGATATATATATATATATATATATATATATATATATATATGTATATAACATATATATTCTAAATTCTATAATACAATGTATGCGTATAAACATATAATGTGCCATAAAAATCCTACATGTTTTATCTTTTGTAAATCCCATTAAACTCAACATGTAATTGTCTGTCATGTCTTAGGATATTGTGGGACAGAGTTCATGAGACGGAGTGGGCCTTGATGGCTCATGGCCTCTTCCAATACCCGCACCGCCCCGCATATAGAACAGGGTGGGTCAAGCCCGCGCCGTTTAATCGGTGGGCCTAATGGGTTGTGGGTTGGGCCGGCCTACCCCGGCCCACTTGACAACTCTACGGGTTCTAATAATAAAAAAGTTAGAATTATTAAATCTATATAATAATAATAATAATAATAATAATAATAATAATAATAATAATAATAAGCGACTTTTTAAATTATTACAGCTTTATAATTTATTTTTTTATTTGTGACCATATTATTTGAATCTTTGGACATATATAAAAATACAAATCAATTTATACATTCTTTTTTAACTTCATATATAAACCATTTTCTTATAGTATTTTTCATTGGTTGGCTTTTCCAAAAACCTTTTCAGAGTATTGTTTAATTTAAAAAATTTCATTTAGCAAATATTATTTACTTTCCAAAAAATTCTATCAACAATTTCATATACCTTTTGAAAATAATTTTTTGTAGTTTTTTATATTTGATCTTCAGTCAATTATTATTTATTTTCTAAAAAATTCTATCAACGTATATTAGTGATATTAAATTAAAGGTGGTATTAAATTTTCACTGAAATTCGTTTACAAGTGCATGCATGTTACTAAAGCCATAATTTAACTGTTTCTTGTTTATTTAAATTGTACAGGATAATTCTCTCTTTAATGATTTAATAAAATTTTATAATTTATAAATTATAATTTTGAATGTAAAAAAAAAAAACAAGGCTTTAGATAGATAAAGATTTCCATAAAAAGAAAAAAACATAATTGAGTAAATAATTTAGAGGGAAGGCACTAGTGATGTTGGAATTGCAGAGACATCAGATAATAATATATGGAGACAGAAGATAAAAAGTAGGACCCACCCCATAATATAGCCTGGGAACTTGTTTTTCTTTTAACTCTTTTCTATTTATTTCTTATAACTTGGCAAAATATATAGGGTTAATGACAGTAAAAATATCTAAAGTTTGGTCAAAGAACCCCTTGTGTACCTAAAGTTTAAAAGTGGAAGCAAAAATACCCAAAGTCATATTTGGGGAGTTGACCACCCCATTCTCGTAACGCCGCTAACTTACCTGTTAATTATGACCACGTGGACAAATCTGTTTTGTTAAGTGTAATCATTAGGGGTTCAATTAGTTGTGTTAAATAGTATTAATTAGGGGTTTAATTCCTTATTTTTTCGTAAACGAGGCTGATGTGGGCTCGTTAACGTGGCAAAAATTATTATGTCAGCAACCCACGATTGTCCACGTGGCCAGAGTTAACGGGTAAGTTAACGACGTTACGAGAATGGAGTGGTCAACTCCCCAAATGAGACTTTGGGTATTTTTGCCACCACTTTTAAACTTTAGGTACACGAGGGGTTCTTTGATCAAACTTTGGATATTTTTGCCGTCATTAACAAAAATTGACATTTTTATACCAAAAAGAAAAAGAAGAAGTCGACATCTTACCAGTTACCAGAGATATTACTGAATGAAACAGATTATAATATATGATATACTTTGTTTTGTTATATATTGATTATTAAGTTCTTGTCATCTAATCTTACCTGTTTCCGCGCGTTCAATCATCACCTCGAGCAGCCACCGCCAGTGTCGTCGAGGTCGGGCCTCGTTGCTGATGATGGCGTTGCTTGATAACGTCATGCTCCTCCAAATTCCTGACTGTGAGTTAGAAAGAAAACAAAGCCCCTCGGTGGGCGCCAAACTGTAGAGGGCGATTTTCACCGCCTTTTTCCAGTCACAAAAATAATCACCAAATAACAAACAAACAACAATAATCAGTGAATATCTTTATTTTATTATATTTTCCGAAATATCAGTGAGCTCGGTTTTCTTCCGTTGAATAGTTAGACAAATGAAGGATCATAAGCAAAAGGCTTTTCTCTATTTCCTCAGCCTTTCTATTAGAAGATCTCTCTATCTTTTTCGGGCCTTTTTTCTCTATTTTTCCGAACCCTTACAAATGAGGCTTATCTTGCCTTTTATAGAGTTTACACTATGTCCTCCTCGCGTCTTTCCCGCCTTTTTTCTCTTTAATCATTCGCTTCCCAGAGTGATTTGAGGGAAGCATGGTTAATTCCTGCTTTATGTCACTTCCGAGCAGACTGTCATTACGGGTAGGTGAGCCTCATTAAATGCGCATCCCGTCAGCCGTCACTCGGCCCTGCAAGCCTCGTCGCTGACGCCTCTCATCGAGTGAGTAGGTCGGCTTCATTAAATGCACATCCTGTTAGCCGTCAGTCGGCTCTGCATAGACTATCATGACGAAATTCCTCGTCGAGTGCGTTGGGACACTTCATCGCATTCTGCTTTTGTGTGGTTGTGCCTCCTCGCGGCCGAACCTCCTCGGGGATAATCCTCCGCGGGTGATGAATTTCCTTGCCTTCCCTCATGTCGTTTATGGACAAAACGACACGAGTTGTGTTGAGGATGGATTTGACCAAATTCGACCTTAACAGTTAGTCCCCCATTTTATCAAGTGTATACACTTGGTAAAATAAAGTACAATCGTCTCGGAGATCGGTCTTAGCCAACATTCGTTAGTTTCCAGGTTGGTGATTGCTTCTTTGGCTCCTCGCGTGGCTATATTGCTAAATTAATTCTTTTCCTCGTCACGCCTCCTTCGCTCCTCTCCACGTTAAGAGCCGTGTCCTTTGTCTGTGGGAGCTACTGTGGCCCAAACGTCGTTGGTGTTTTCATCGAGAGCTCTCTTCGCTTACCTAAATTCTGTATAATACCGAATGTAAACGTAAGCATGTACTTTGCAAGTATGAAATATAATTTTTCCGACGAACTCATAGCGATGAAGATTCCTCAATAACGCTAAACGAGGGGCTTTCACGAAGATCCTCGTTAACGACCGAGAGGGTTCGACTCTCTCGCTTCCCCGACCGTTGCCTGGCTCTGGGCCCCACCTTGGTTTGCTTTCCCAAAATTTGTCAGCCTCGAATCTTTCACACGTCCCTTCAGCATTAAATGCCACCCTTTCGCACTCGAGTACTCATAGGGATTTGTAACGGGCCCTTAACACGAGCCGTTGACGAGTTAGCGAGCTTTGAATTTGGGTTGTTGGATCGAAACGCGCCTATCCATTCTTTTTTTTTCTTTCTATAAATTCGGAGTTTATGCCCACTTTTTCAGGCATTTTTCATATTTTCAAAAACTCTCTAAACTGCCTCTGAGACATTCACTCCCGTTGCTACCCTTATTCCCTCGTCTCCAAGCTTCTTCTCCCTTCTCTCCTAGACGCTTTGATGGTTCCTTCCCGCTTCGGCCTGGTCTTTAAGACCCGAAGCCCTGCCTCCGTCATGACGACCGAGGGTTTGCAGTTTATCGTCAACAACTGTTCAGACTCGGAGCTCTGCTTCGCACGTCTCCCTCTCGAGGGTGAATACGTCGACGAGCCTCAGAGCGACTACGTCTACGTCTATGAGTCGTTCTTCCGCATCGTCGGTCTTCGCTTCCCGGTATCGCTCTTGATCGCGGCGTTCCTCTACGCCTTTGGGGTTCCGATCGCTCAGGTGAGCCCCAACACAGTTTGCATCCTTCTCTGCACACCTGCTATTGCATGCGAGCAGAAAGTGGAGCTTACGCTCGAGGACTTGATGCGCCTCTTCAAGGTCTCCCGGAATCCGAAAAATCTGGGCCGCTTTGCCATCTCTCATCGCGTTCGACCGCACATTCTCACGAATACGCCGTCGAACGAGTCCGGCTGGGAGAATAAGTATTTCTTCGTTCGTGTGGACAGTTCCAACTTTGGTCCCCACCATTCTTTCCTGCCGAGGGATTTGGTGCTCGAGGGAGTGGACCTCCCTCCATTTAAGCCCGAGGAGAACGAAAAGGCCGACGCGCGGTTCAAAGAGATCCACGCTGCTCTCCTTGCCAACCCTAGGCGCTATTGGAGTAAGGACTTCGGGGATCGGCGGATCGAGAAGTCTGGGGTCTATCAACTGGCCCGAATTCACGGGGCGCCCCGACACACTCTTCTTCCGGCGGGTTTTCTTCGCGAACCCGCCCCGGATGGATCTCCCATAGAGCGGAAGAAAACCGCTCCAAGGCCGAAGAAGAAATCCAAGGATAAATCCGTTGCTGCTAGGGACAACACTCCCGTTGACCGGGATCGGGAGGTGCTGAAACCGTCGAGGTCCCAGGCAGGATCCGACGCTCCTCGCTACATGGGGCTCACCCTCCGAGAGGGTGGTCCCTCGAGTAAACGCCCTATCGAGGATACTCGCGATGAGCAGCGGACGAGAACCAGGACGGATTCCGTCGCCCGCTCCCCGTCGGAGGCTTCCCGCTCCTCGAGGAGATCCCCTCGAGAAGAAAACTCTTCGGGCAAGCGACCCGCCGAGGAGGTACGTGATGCTTCTCCTGCAAAGAAGGCGAAGGTTCCCGCCCCGACCCTTGAGCCCAAAGCTGTTGATCCGTCTCGGGGAACAGCGGAAGGGGCTCCGGGTACTGCGCCTGTAGAGGGCGCAGCGGGGAGGACGGGACTGGCGTCGGACGGGCGTGCGCGCCCCGCCGCGAATCCACGGGAGAGACTTGAGTTCGACGACATCGAACATCTGGTCATCGCGCCGAACGCTCCCCCTCCACCCCATTTGGGAGCTGAGAGCTCCATTCTTCCTTCCGCTCTTGGGTCGCGACCCGGTCCTCTCTGTCATCACCTCGGGGAATCCCCGATGAAGCGACGCGGGACCTGGCCGCGGCCTCTACGCCTTCGATTCAATCTCTGGTCAAAGAGATCCAAGTCCCGAGTGAGGAAGGTACGGGACCTATTGGTGAGGAGGACGCCCAAGAGAGAACCTTCGCACCTGTCGGGCGCGAAGGCGACCAGGAACAGATCCCCTTCGGACCGGAGGAGAAGCAGCCCGGGGCGTTCTCCGAGGCTAATCCTCCTGGCCCGAAGTCCTTTTCCAACGCACCTGGTATCGAGGCCCTTGAGGGCTCAGGGATCCAGCCTCCTTCCGAACTTACCTGTGTCTCCGACTTACAGGTACCTCCCCTCGCTCCTTCTGGCGCGCCGGAGAAATCAACGGATGACTCGGCGCGGCCCTCTGTGTCCTCCTTTGACCCCGAGGAGGCACCTACCGGGTTGCCACGGGCTCAAGCCGACTTCCCGGCCTTGTCGCCTCCGGGTGCACTTCCCGAGGGTCGGGAGGTTTACTCATCTGCCGTGTGCAAGGGCCTCGCCCCGGGGGCCGAAGCTTCTCACGGGCTCGTCGATCCTCTCGGCGAGTCCGTGGGACACCCGGAACTAATCGACCATTTCCTCCGGGGGGTAGCCCGGCTGAAAGATGTGATTGCCTCCGAGCGGCTATCCACCGCTAAGGCCGATAGAGAGGCCAGTGAGTTGTCGGCGGAGCTTACGTTAGTCCGGGGACAATTCAAGGTTTCCACCCGAGACGGGCAGAAATTCCGGGAGCAGGCCGAGAAACTTTCCTCGGAGCTCGACGAGACCCAATCTGCCTTGGAGTCAGAAATTTCGTTGCGTCGGGCCGCAGAGGCCGAATTCGCGGAACAGCAAAACTATTTCGCTGTTAAGGAGGCGGGTCTCTCCGATAAGCTCCGGCTTAAGGCTGAATGCCTCGCCCAGATTAGTGAAGATGTCGGCGTACCGCTCGAGCAGGAAGATCACCTGGTGTCCCGGGTCGACGCCGCGCTGAGGAAATTCGCCGAAGACTTAGAGGCTGCGCGAGCCGAGGCAGCTGAGGAACGTCACGGCCGAGAGCGCTTGTTTGAGGAGGCCCAAGCCAAGCTGGAGCACCTCTCGGCGAAGTTTGATTTTCTTGATCAATCCATCAACGCCCACCGTTTGGCCGCCGCGTACCAAGCCAATATCAGTTTGGTCGAGAAAATCCTTCTGGCGACACCCGTCGAGGGCCTCGAGACCCGCTTGTCTTCGTGGCGCGAAAGCCGCGATAAGCACCGGGCTGTGGTAGAAGAGCTGGACAAGAGGTCCTCTCGGGACCCTGATTTTCCATCGCTCTCCCCCTGCAACCCGGCAACCCTGACTGCCGGAGGATTGAAGGCCTTGCCTCGGAGGGGGCCGCTCTCGGGTCCTCACCGCGCGACGGACACGGCTCGAACGTCGAGACCCCGGCGCCTCCGGAGCCCACGGTATAGGATGTTTTCCCGGAGTTTCCTTTCCAATTGCCCTCTTTTTTCTTTTGTAAATTTTAAATGTCGTGGCTCTTTCTGTAACCCAAGCGTTTAGCGAATTATCATATAAATAAAAAGAAAACTTCTTCGGGTTACCTTCTCCTTTCATCGCTAAGCTTTTTCACTATCGCACTCGTATACTTGTTTTTCTCTTCCCTTTTTTTTTTATATCGGGCCTCTTTACTATTTTTTCCGCATCTCCACTCCCTTTTTTCCTTCGCATGCCGGAGGTGGTACCGTTGTTCTTTGCCCCGACGTCCTTTTCCCCAGCAATGGAGGAGGTTACGAGGGTGCGGAAGAGACTGTGCTTGCTCTTGCTCCAACAAGGACTTTATCGGGGAGTGAAGATACTCTCCCCGAGACTACAGGGGCTAAGCTCGCCGAGTGTAGGGCGGAGCGCGATGAATATAGACGCCTCCTCGCCATTGCCGAAGAGTCCCTCCTTGAGGAACGACAGCGTTATCGGCGGTGTGAGGAGACACTCTCGGCACAGCTCCGGCGGAAAAACGAGTACTTCAACCGAATCGCCGACGCTATAAATCTGTCGCCCGGTCGGGAGGAGCAAATCTCTTTCCAAGTCAAGGCCGTGCTGAGGAAACTTGTCAAGGACCGCGACGCAGCTAGGAGCTGGGCAATAGAGGAGGAATTCTCTCGCTTACGTCTTTATCATCAAGCAACCGACAAGCTGAAGCACGCCTCCGAGATGTTTGGTGCTCTCGAGGGGATAGTCCGCATTCAGCGCCTGCTGGGCGGTGTGCTCTCGAATATCAAACTCGTCGAGGGATTACCTTCTCGCTCGACATTTGGTGAGCTTCGAGCCAAACTGCCAAGATGGCGCAGGTTGGAGCAGGAATACCGGGCTGATCTGGCCAGGCTGAAGAGGAAAATCTCCGGTGCTCCAAACTCCCCTCCGCTTTCCCCCTGTCTCCCTCCGAGTGTCGCTAGAGCGCGCTCACCGGGTTTTGATGTTCTTCCTTCCTCGTCGAGCACGGTATGGGGCAGCTTAGTTTAAACAATTTGTAGTTTTACCTTGGCTGGTTCCTCACTCTTGGCTCCTCCTTTGCAGGCTGACAGTAGGGTCGATGCGAACCTCGCGGGAACTTCCTCGAGTAAGCCCTCGGGGCTTCCCGCTGACGATACTGCTTGCTTAATTGTGGATGACATCCTTCGCCGATGCTGTGATACCATCATCGAGGAATGTTCCGACGCAGTCCTGGGTCAATATCCCCTCGACGATGTCGCTAGGCGGGAGGATCAGTCCCTGCGAGAATTATAATATGTGTATTTTCTAAAGGTGTGGACGGATGAGTTGTAAATAATACTCTGTACTTTGTATTTTTTTGAATCAAATGAACATATGATGATTTTCTTTTATGAGTCTGCTCGCAATCTACGAATTTGTACGGGCTTGCTCGGTGCCCTTAGCCGTAAATATATATATTTTTTTTGCTCGGCACTCTCGCCGTACCTCTTTTTCTCGGCACTCTCGTTGTACCTCTTTACTCGGCACTCTCGCCGTACCTCTTTTTCTCGGCACTCTCGCCGTAGCTATCACTTGCGGATATCGCTGGGTTTCATCGGGTACGAGCCGACTAGTTTCCAGGACCCCATAGGCACTCTCACCTTAGTTATCACTCGCGGGCATCGCTGGGTTTCATCAGGTACGAGCCGACTAGTTTCCAGGACCCCGTAGGCACTCTCGCCTTGTTTATTTGCTCGGCACTCTCGCCGGCTCGGGCTTGCTCGGCGCCCTTAGCCGTATATATATCTCGACATTTTTTGTCGGATCGGGCTTGGTCGGCACCCTTAGCCGTATATATATATATATATATATATCTCGACATTTTTTTTTGTCGGATCGGACTTGCTCAGCACCCTTAGCCGTATATATCTCGACATTTTTTGTCGGATCGGGCTTGCTCGGCACCCTTAGCCGTATATATATCTCGACATTTTTTGTCGGATCGGGCTTGCTCGGCACCCTTAGCCGTATATATAGATATATATATATATATATTTTATCTGAATATTGCGAGAATACTTTCCTTTCCACTTGGTACTTTCACCGAGCAGAGTTGTACACACATTTTGTCAACTTATAACTCCGCTCGTTTCTTAAAGAAAAAACGTACATACATACAGACATTAAAACCAAAACAAACTTCTATCATCTAACAAGGCCGAAGAGTAGTCATCGTCGACCCTCCCTTCGCGCCGAGCAGCGTATGTGCCTTACTCCGGGGCTTATTCCTCGATGATCGAGCAGGCTGACGACAAGGCCTTCTTCAGAGAGTCTCTGCTGGGGCGCCCGTAGTTGCAGTCCGTGCAGATGTAGGTGTACCACGTGAGACCGAGGATGTAGCATGATCTGCAAAAGCCACAAGCACGTCCATCTTGGCGTCGGCTAACACACGGCGGGCGGATGGTGTTTCTCGCTCGCATCTTCGTGGGCTTCTCATAGACCAAGACGTCCTTGCCGCACTTCCTGCAGAACTCCATGTCGAGCAGACGACCGCGTGGTGCGGGCGTCCGCTGCTCGAGGTAGTCGGTTGGATTCCCTGCCGCGAGCAGCGCGGGAAGGTCCTCGAGCCTGGCCTCGGCTCCCTCCTCGTAACTGAACCCCTTGTAACTGAAAACGAGCCTGTTGATCCTTAGGAATTTTATTCCGTGTTGTATGGTGGACAGGTTGTTGACCACGTCGTCTATGGTGATTCAGTGGCAGCCCGGCAGGCATAGCTTTATGATCGTCGGGTTGTCCTACAGAATTATCCTCAACGCGGCGTTGGTGACCTCGAAGCACCTATTCAGCGTTAAGGTCTCCATCTTCTCTTGAGACCTCCTCGCCAGCCTCAGGAGATCCTCGTCTTCGAGCCGCTCGCTCATCGGATCGTCGACACTGAGGTTGCGCCACAGAAGGGTGTTCCCCCAAACTTCGTCGCGCAATGACGTGCACACGATCTCCATCGGGAGGAGTTCTTCAAGCATAAGATACGGCAGGACCAGTTCCAATGCGGGGTGTGGTTCATCTGAGACTCTTGGCTCCTCCTGGTCCCGTTGGCTCTCCGTGGTGTCCTCCATCATTGGACACGGCTCGCTGCTCTCCGGCCACTCCTCATTCTTCCAGCCGTCCGTCATATCGTGATCATCTCCTCCTCGTGCCCTCGCCATGTCTTCCTTGGGCCATCCCCAACCTTCTTCTACGACCATCTCGGGCTCGTCTGTGTAGCTTTGGCCAGCAACTCCCTCTCCAAGCGCCATATTTTCTTCGTATGCTTTCCTTGTATCGAGAAAACACTAACTGATGCCGGTTTTAAAGTAAGAGGGGAATTTTTAGGATGATCGGGACTTATCTGGGAGTTAACCGAGTTGGTTTTCACTTCTGCAAACTTGGCCTTCATGGTCTTCCAAAGCCTCCTATTTATAACCGTCGCTTGCCCCACACTCAAGACTCTTCGTATTCTCTGACCCCGCTGTCACGTCGCAACGCTTCGGGAGTCGCTTCGGTTCTTTGGTGCGCGTGCATTCTCTCTTCTGATTAGCCGACTATACGTCTACCTCTTTTAAATGCAAGGAGTCCGTACGTCTCCCCCTCTTGCGTCACTCCTGCCCTTTAAGTTGCCTCTTAGGCCCTGCTCGCTGTTTTCGCGCGTTCAATCATCACCTCGAGCAGCCACCGCCAGTGTCGTCGAGGTCGGGCCTCGTTGCTGATGATGGCATTGCTTGATAACGTCATGCTCCTCCAAATTCCTGGCTGTGAGTTAGAAAGAAAACAAAGCCCCTCGGTGGGCGCCAAACTGTAGAGGGCGATTTTCACCGCCCTTTTCCAGTCACAAAAATAATCACCAAATAACAAACAAACAACAATAATCAGTGAATATCTTTGTTTTATTATATTTTCCGAATTGAGCTCGGTTTTCTTCCGTTGAATAGCTGGACAGATGAAGGATCATAAGCAAAATGCTTTTCTCTATTTCCTCAGCCTTTCTATTACAGGATCTCTCTCTCTTTTCTGGGCCTTTTTTCTCTATTTTTCCGAACCCTTACAAATGAGGCTTATCTTGCCTTTTATAGAGTTTACACTATGTCCTCCTCGCGTCTTTCCCGCCTTTTTTCTCTTTAATCATTCGCTTCCCAGAGTGATTTGAGGGAAGCATGGTTAATTCCTGCTTTATGTCACTTCCGAGCAGACTGTCATTACGGGTAGGTGAGCCTCATTAAATGCGCATCCCGTCAGCCGTCACTCGGCCCTACAAGCCTCGTCGCTGACGCCTCTCATCGAGTGAGTAGGTCGGCTTCATTAAATGCACATCCTGTCAGCCGTCATTCGGCTCTGCATAGACCATCATGACGAAATTCCTCGTCGAGTGCGATGGGACACTTCATCGCAGTCTGCTTTTGTGTGGTTGTGCCTCCTCGCGGCCGAACCTCCTCGGGGATAATCCTCCGCGGGTGATGAATTTCCTCGCCTTCCCTCATGTCGTTTATGGACAAAACGACACGAGTTGTGTTGAGGATGGATTTGACCAAATCCGACCTTAACAGTATATATGACGGACGTTGGACAAAAAATTGAAGCAAACACTTATTTCGGCCAACTTGTTATCATGTGACACTTGACCAATATCAAATAAATAAATAAAGTAGACAAAAATATATGCTCCTTCACTTTTGTCAACTTAATTAGTCATGTTAAAGTTTTGAATTTTATTTTCAATTATATATATATATATAATGTAATAAATTATTGCGTTGTTTTAAAAAATTATTTGGTATAGTTTTTTGTTTTTTAATTTGAAAATTGAAAAAGATAGAAAATCTATTTGGTACAATGTTCTCTTTTTTCTTTTCTTTTTTAAATTATTTTTTAAACATCAATAATATAAAAGTATAGCTAAATGTGTAACTGTAAGACATTAATTATAGTGCACGTCACATACAATAATCGTACACTATAACCGTCTTGAAAGAGAAAAAAAGAAGATGAATTATTTGAAAACACCGTATACTCACGTTTTTATTTTGTTCATTAAATATCATAATTGTTATAAAAAATAAAAATAAAAATATTTCAAACTGCCTTCCATAATTCACCACTGACCATCCCTAGAGAAAACAAAAAAATAAAAATTCACCACTGACCACACATCAAACTCTATTTTTTTCTTCTTCTATTGTTTCCATGTAAATATGCAGGGGCGGACCCATGATTACATGTCGGGGGTGGCGAACTATAAATTAATGAACTATTCTTAATAATTTTTTATTAGTAAAAAAAAAAAACTCGTTAACACTCTTTAATTAAATAGTGATTTTTTAAACAATTAAAAATAACTTTCTAATATTTATTTTTTATGAGTATTTATCAAATCAGGTCGCGCTAAATTTTAAAAAATTGAGAATACATTTTACTGTACATTATACATATACCTTGATAGTTATATGAAGAAAAAAAATGTTTTGACTTTACAAGTGTAATTGTAATATGATATTACTACGAGGTGTATAAAATGTTAATAGAAAAATGAAAATTTCATTTATTTCATTAGATAGATGCTGTGAAAATATAAATAAAAATCTTCATATATGATAAAAATGAAGGTGCAAAAAGTAGATAAAATTAATATAATATATTAATATAAGAAAGCTAAGTTGAGGGTAAAAGATAAATAGGTTCAGGCGCTAATGTACGTGTGATTGAGGGAATGAGAGTAATTTATTATTTTTTATTATTTTTAATTAAAATACTAATATGATACTCTGATTGAAAACTGAGAAAGAGAAAGTGGGGGTGACAATAGTAACGAGAGAGAGAAAGATAGTCTTTCTTTATTATTTTTTCATCTAAAATACTAATAGATATAAAAAAATTCCAAAAATGTGGGGGTGACATCAGCCACCCCCAAATGTACGTGGGTCCACCCTGTAAAAATGTAAAATAGTTTTATAACGAATAACTAAAACAGAGCCTAAATATTATTATTATTATTATTATTATTTTCATTTTGTATCTATGCTTTATACTTATAGTTTATTTATTCATCAAAATTTCGAAAAAGAAAAAAAGAAAAAGAAGCCATGCAATGCAGATGGGCGCAACGTAGGACAAGAAGCTTAAGCGGTAGCTAGAGATGCCCTAAGTCTAAGAAGATAAGAGTAAATAGATTGTTACTTATTCTGTAAGAGAGATGCCATGCATGCATGACCTATCTTGTCTCTTCTCTCTCCAACCTTCAATCTTACTTATATCTTTATTAACTTTTCTGGTTTTATTTTATTTGGCTCGTGATTGTTACTGCAGACATTTTTTTGTTGTTGGATTCCCTTCTGTCCCAGTATCTATGTTAATCTTCACCCCTCTTTGCACCTATAAATATATATATATATATATGAATATATATGTACGTACATATACGTATTTATGTACCCACTCTATATCTAACCAACCTCTAAAGTTACTTTTATAATAAAAGTTTTATTAATAGATTTCCTTAAGAGTGTCGTGTAGATTCCGTGGAAAAATATGCGAATGTTTTCCACCAATTCATCTTGCTAAGGAATAGTAAATAAATAGTTTGAAAATGGAGTGGCATTTAGTTATTTAAAAAAAAATTATGATAAAAGTATTTAAGTTTTATTTTTTTTTAGTAAAAATTTAAAATTCTATCCATATTGACGTTAACTTTGTAAGCTCGTCTATCACGTGTTAATTTTTAACATTTAAACACATTTTAAGATTATTAACGACAAAAGTACCCAAGTAATTTGGAAATGGGGAGATTTAGAGCCAAATTAAAAAAAAATGGCAAAAATATTCAAATTCCACTTTTTATAGGATCTAATTCCATCCAATTTTTCGTCCATCTCCATTGATGACATCCTTTCTGACCTCTCTCTCTCTCTACCAATTTCTAAACATTTGGATACTTTTACCGCTAATAACCCTAAAACGTGTTTAAAAGTTAAAAACTAACCTGTGACAGGCGAGTTAACGGGTTAACATCAATATAGATGAAATTCTAACAATTTTTCAAAAATTGGAACTTGGTATGCTCGTAAAATTTCATCGATATTTGTAATATGTGCGACATGCCCTTCTTTATGATTTTTCCGTCAGTAAACCTCTTATACCCGTTGACATATGCATGTAATTTGTAAAATAAAGATTGAGATTTCTTATCGGCTTTAGTACTTAGTAGTACTATTGTCAAGGAAATAATGTTTTTATAGTACAAGTGTACAGCTACAAATGATTATATATACATTTTTTGTTACGTTCGAAATAGCTGTAAAATTGATAAATTTCTTTCGAACAAAGACCAAAGAATATTAAGTACTATGTTATAATATTTTTTTTTTGAACAGTACTATGTTATAATATTGATTGGTCATTCATTGCATGGTTTTGTTCCCAATGAAAATATGGACAGTACCTACGTATCAGCTCTACATTTATTTCTTTTCCAAAAAAAATAAAAATTTATTGGGCTCTGCCAAAATCCGAAAAAAAAAATACCCTTTTTATTTCCCCTTTTATTACATTGCAGCAAATGAAAAACATGTGAATATATATACTCAAAAAAAAAAAATACGATCGAGTGAAAAAAATAGGTTGAATATATACATATGCGAAAAAAAAAAATATAAAGGCACTGCCAATTCTTATAAATTTATCTGTGGTTGTTAGGATAGCCTAGTGGTAATTCCACACTACCTTCAAAGTGGAGGTTGTGAGTTCAATCCCCACATGCAGCAATGCTGCCTTAAAAAAAAAATCTTATAAATCTATCTTAAATAAGTTGAAAATTAAAAAATAGTTTTTTTTTTAAAAACAAAAATTAGGATTGAACCACTATCAAGAATGTAGTAGGAAGGAAGATCCGAATATTACAAGACCGGAAAGTCGATAAATTTATCATGATATTTTTACAGCAACTTTGTAGTAAACGGTCAAAAACATTTCGTACATGCATGGAGTGTATAGATATATATATATACACACTCCAATATAATAAGTTATCATTTCAATATACAGTGAGGACCTGAGACAGTGTTATATAAATGTAAGCATAGCATTGAATGAAGATGGAGAAAGCCAAAAGGCACGCAGATCAAAGCAAATTGGCGGACTCATTTCACCATCACTGCGAATTCAATAGCCTAGCACTGCTTAGATTCTCTCTATCTGTCTGAGTCAAAGGCTATCTGGGACCTACTTCTTTGACTCTTTCTCCATTGTAGCCTATATATATCCTACGTACGATAACATATTTATCAGTCTGATGATCAATTCTTTGTTTTTTACTATTTTTCTTTTACAGCAGAATTTATTATAAATGCTGTAAAGCCAGGTATTCAACTGGAACAACAATTTTTCACCTTTCACTTTTTGAATGCTTATTTCACTTCTTAATATCGCTTTTTTAAGTTATATTTTTTAATTCCGTAAAATAATGAGATTTGGCTACAAAATTTCATTAGATTTTGTTTTGTTTCAACCAAGGTTCTAAATATCCGCATATGTTGCCGATATATCAACGACGTGCCCAGAAAATAAGAAGTGCGAAACGATATTCGCAGGAAATCGATATATATATATATATCCATTTTTTCGCATTTATCCGTCGGCAGACGATATATCCGTAAAATAGAGAGTGCAAAACGATATCGATATTAACATTTAGAACCATGCTTCGTATTTATATTCGTATTCCGTACTCTATGTTCGTATTTATGCTCGTACTCTATGACTTTATTATATTACTTAGCTTATTTTATGTTATGCTGACATTATGTTATGAGTTATTACTTTTTTGTTATATGTTTGTGTTATATTATGATTTATGAGTGTGTTTTCTAGGTTATTATTATGTGTCATATTTATTAAATAAGTAATTTAGAAACTATTTAAAAATATGATTGAAATATTAAAAATATTTTCCGGAATATCCGTCGATATTTCGATAGGCAAGCGATACATCCGTGAAATTTATGCGGTATTATCGGCAAGCGATATATCCATTTCTTCAGATTTATCCATCAATATCGGCATCAGCAAGCGATATATCCGTAAATGAAAAGTGCAAAGCGACATCGATATCAATGTTAGAACTTTGGTTTCAACAAAGGTATTGTTGTGGTATGGCAGTTTTTCTCTAATACTTTTATTATAATGTAATATTTTGGGTCAAGACTTTATCATTTTTAATCGAGGTCATAAGCCAAATAAATTTTTGAGGTCCTTAAAATTATTATTTTTTATATAATTAACTATAATACAATAATATATTTATAAAATTGAGGCCCTTAAAATTTGAGTGCCCGAAGCACCGGCCTTGCTCGAGTATAGTTAGGGCCGACTCTATGACTATTCTAGTGATAGTTCCGAGTGATATTAATTCGATTTTAGCTCTCATATATTTGTTCTTGAAACCATTTCATTGGATTATTTGTGCCTAAGTGTAGGTTCAATTTCTATTGTTGAGTTCTTTAGAAGTTACCGGCTAAATTGTTAAATGCATTTGTTTTAGAGTAGCTTAAATTTACACCAAGAGATAACTAAGTTCATTGTTAGTAATATTCAAATCGAGATTACAATTTATTTAAAGAAACAACTCTAGATGGCAAAGGAGAAAAGCGCATAACAAAACTACAAAATATTCATTATCGTATTTAAGAATGACACAGGTGAAATTCCTCCAAGCTGATTACATGTATAATTAGTTCCCGACGGGGAAAAATCAACACTAAATACGGGATGAGTTTAAGGTATAGGCAAAACAGGGCCGACTCGCTAGCCTGACTTGGTGAGTGTCGGGTGTGTGCTTGCGGTAGTCATTACTGAAAATAACGGCATAAGTAATCTAAATTTTCTCAAAATCGTGCAATTGCAACGAACATTATAAAAATTACAATATACAATTTTTTAGTTATAATTCCATAAAATTAGAATATCACCATCTCGTCTAAAACAACTTTTGACTATTATACCTCTACTAGTATTATTAAATATTAACAACTCAATTACCTTTTTTTTTTTTAATATTTCTATAACAAGCTTCAAAACTTGTATAAAACGCTAGCAATATTCTTAAGCAAAAAAAAGAAAAAGAGATGGTCTACATTCTATAAATAATAAACAGCACGTGCAAAAATCCAATTTGACACATCATATTGTAAATAATTCATATGACCTACCTTAATTCATTGAGTAAATTAAGAAGCACCAAAAAAAAAAAAACATAGCTCCCCAATTACTCAGACTAGTGTTGCATGTTTTCTATTTTTCCTTTCTTTGACCTAAAGCCTATTATCATATCAAGTTATCGACCTAAGAAACTAAGCTAATTCTATTACTACGTAGAAACATCAAACGTTCACTTTCTAGCTGAACCTAAGATCACTCGTTCCACAGCGCAAACATCGGCGCGTGTTGCTGAACGAGACCCAGGTTTCCGATCCGACCACGCTGATCATCGGCCTCACCGTCACGATCATCGCTGTGATGATCAAATTTAGCATCGCCGTGTCCATTACTATGCATGAAATAGCCTTGAGAGTACTCGCAACCGTTCTTATCAGCCTCCGAGTCGATCTCTTGCACCTGATTGTCGGTTCCGGTGGTGCTCCACACCATGTCGGAGAGTTCTTCGGAGGGCTCGCCGCTCGTGATGGCCAGGAGAGGCTGCGGCGGGGAGTGGGACGAGGACGACGTTGCGCAGGAGTTGAAGTCTTCTAGGGCCAGCAATGGCGCGGGCGCGGCGGGCTCCTTGCTTGGAGAGCGCTTGGCGAGGTCGCTGGCAATGAGCGTCGAGCTCGAGCATATCCTCTTCACGTCGTATCGGCCTATGTCGAAATTGGTCACCGCGCTCGTGCCTCGGAACTTTATTGCCGCAATGTCGTACGCCTCCGCAGCTTCCTCTTGCGTGCCTACCATAAATGATACCATAATGTATAAGATTCTGTAATAAGACTATCACTATACTAGGAGCTTATAAAATGGTTAATTGAGTATAATGATTAATCTCTATGATCCATATGCAAAAAATCTGAAAAATACTCAACTTATCAACAAAAAAAAAACTCAATTTATTTTTGAGAATCTTACAAAGGTAAGGTCATTCTAAAAGTTGTAATGATTTGATTGATCACAAAATTCTACAAGGCTGTCCGCTCCATCAGGCAATACTCATATTTTTATACCACATTAAGGATACTGATTTTTCCAGAAACAAGAAAATTCCGGTTCGGATAGTATCGGATTCAGATTTTCCTTTTAAAAAAATAAAATAAAAATGATATGGATTTTCTAAAAAAAATTGAGCCATAAGATTTTAATTTGAGTAAATCTGAGCCGTTTAATGGAATTTACAGGACTAGATCGAACTTTTTCAAAAGTAAAATTTTCTAGTTCTACTTTATACTCATATTTAGGTAAATAGCGGCATCAGTCTTCATGCTTAAGTAATTAGTGCTATTAAGTTTTCAAGTTTTGTTTATAACAACATAATCCTCATATTTTAGTAATTAATGCAAATAAGAGTCCTCAAATTTTAATTATAACGGCATAAATTAGTAATCAATGCAGACAAACCTAAAGTCAAACATATTGAATATTGGAAGGGCTTACTAAATGTTCCAAGGTACAAATCCTTGTTCCCAGCCACCCGACCAATTCTAGCTTGCCACCTCCCATGCTGATGGTGTCTGATCGCCAACATAAACATTTTTTTTTTTTACCATACTTAAGAAATTTCTTAAAAATGAAGAACATTTAACAATATATATAGATATTCCTTAAAAAAAAAAACAATAAATATAAATATAAATAATCAAAAGGCTGCCAAAAAAAAAAGCAAGGAAAATAATGGGGTGTCCATTATTGAAGCTGCCATACCTTGTCACACCTCTGTACATGGAAGCTCCCCTCGAAAAGCCACTGCTCTTCCTGTTCATCATTTATGTACATTTACACCAATTTTGTATCAAAGGCAAAAGGGAAAAAGGAATTCAATTAACGGTTTGGGAAATAAGGCTACTTTATATATAGGGTTAATGACGGCAAAAATATCCAAAATTTGGTTAAAGAACCTCTCATGTACCTAAAGTATAAAAGTGGTGGCAAAAATACCCAAAGTCGCATATGGGGAGTTGACCACTCTATTCTCGTAACGCCATTAAATTACCCGTTAACTATAGTCACACGGACAAACGTGGGTTGCTGACATAACAATTTTTGCCACATGGATGAGCCCAAATTAGCCTCGTTTACGACAAAACAATGAATTAAATCCCTAATTAATACTATTTAATACAACTAATTGAACCCTTAATGATTACACTTAACATAACAAAATTGTCCACGTGGCCAGAGTTAACGGGGTTACGAGAATGGAGTGGTCAACTCCCAAATGCGGTTTTAGGTATTTTAGCCACCACTTTTAAACTTTGGATACACGAAGGGTTCTTTGACCAAACTTTGAGTATTTTTGCCGTCATTAACCCATATATATATATATATGTAATATGTATGTACCTTCTCAAGTTGGCCACAAATTCTTGTCTTGTCATGTTTTTCATCTCTTCCAGTTCCTTTTCGTATGTGCTTAGCTGTGACACACGGTTAATTAAAAACTTATATTATAGTGATTGTCGTGAAATATTCACAACCCTATTTACAAGTGATTAATAATTGCGTACAGGGAAATTTATATGGGTGGTTGGTCCCCAATACTTGAGAGCAGCTAAATCATAAGCCGTTGCTGCTTTGTCTTCCTTATCATAACCACCTAGATATATAATTTACAAAGATAGTTAATACTAGAGAAAATCATAATATATATATATATATGGAATGTTAATTCACATACCGAGATATACTTGAGTTTGGATGAAATTGGTACAGAACGTCCACCAAAGAAAAACACATGCATTAATAAACAAAACCAACGATCATCAATTAGTACATTCCTCTGCCAACACCAAAAAGCAAAGGGAAAAACAAAAATATCACTATAATATCACGAGTGTAAATGTATAATTATAAAATATGTTAACACAGACTCTTTATCAAGACTGCTTTTTTATTTATTTTCTTTCATTATAACCAAATTAATATATATATATATATAATATATATACCATATTCTCGCTCACCTTGCCTTCCTTTCCTTGTTTGTCCTTCTTTTCTACAGCTGTTGTCCCACAGATGAGCTTCATATCTCCCTGTCCACCTATGTCTAATTACAACCAAATTAAATCAAATAAATAATTAGTTACACCATAATACCAATCTCTATTTTCAACAAAAATAGAATTAGCAAAAATATATTTTGACGTTATAACTTTGCAAATCAAACCATGTTTCAAACGCACAAGTTCAATTATTTTCATGAGAAATAACAATGTTATTTTTTTTATTATTATGTGTATAAACTAATATTAGTGGACTTAATATGTGTATGAATTACCTAGTAACCCCGCGATACTGAGAAGTTCTCTGACCAAACGTATCAAGAGACTTCCGAGGAACCGGCTCTTTCGCCGTTGTCACAGATTTCCCTCCGCCACCTCTCTTCCTGTTCTCCGACGTCCTCACCACTTGCAACGACGAATCTGCACCACTATTCAGCACGGTCGGGCTCATCGTAAGTGCCAGGGTCTGAAAGCCACCAGAGCCGTCCGATTGCTGATGATCATCGGCACATTTCTGACGAAGATCCTCGCGATCGACGGATACGGCCTGGTAAGGCAAGGCCTGACCGAGCCACGACTTGTACATGTTATTATTAGCAGTGTCGCTGTTGGGGATGAGAAACTGCGCGTAGTTCATCTGCATTAGGTCTTGCTGACTTTGACTTTGACTGGTCGGAGAGAGGTTGACATTGATCTTCGACTGGTGGTTGGGATGATGGTGGTGATTCTCGGGAGAGTTTGAGTAGCAACAGCCCAGGAAGTCTTCGAGCTTCGGTTGTTGGTCTTGATTATTATCCGAATGGCCGTTGTTCTCGTTGTCTTCTTCGCAGCTCGGGTTTCCACCGGAGACGTTCTTCGCCGTCGACGTGATTAATCCCATGCAGTTCTCGTACCTCCATTCTGTAATAGGGCAAGCACAGCTCGCAAATAGTTATTCTTCTTTATATATGCAAAACAAAACAAAAAATCTAAAGCTATCTCCTCAAACTCTGAAGGTGGCAATCTCGAATATCCTTGAAGTAGATGATGATCATTTTACTCCCCAATAAAATAAAATAAATATTCAAGGGTCTCTCCCAATATATATACATATATTTATGTAAGTGTATATATGTTTGTGTGTTAACTTATATACATGCTAAAAAAGAAAAAGACGAATCTTAAACAATATATCAAGCTACAAAGACGAAGAAGAAGAGGATCATTTATACTCCCTAGTTAATTAAATCGACATATATATATATATAAGCTGAGAAGTATATGTATACCAGGTTGATGATGAGGAGCGCGTGGAAAAGGGTCGCAGAGAGAGCCATCTGAGCGGAGAGGCATGAGAGAGTAGAGAGGGCCATTGATGTCTTCCTGGTTATTATTTCCCTCCATCAACCCTTCGTGGATTCTCAGGTGTGGCGTTAGAGAGAAACCAAACCAGTTGCTCATTTTTATTGAGAGAGAGAGAGAGAGTTTCTTTTTATATTCTCTCTCGCTTTAGGGCTTCTTCAGGCTCAAACTTCAAAGCTGCCCAAGGAAAGCTAATTTACCTTGTAGGCTTGTATCTTGTCTTTTCTGATTTTTATATGATGATGATTAATATAAAGATGATGCACATATGTATAGGGATTAATATTTTTTATAACCACATTGGTGGCATAAGTAAGTAAACTTTGATTAACGGAAACGACATAATCTCAAGTAAAAACTAGCGGGCAAAATATTTAAATTCAACAAAATTGACGTAATGCACATTTTATTATCATTTTTTTTTTAAATGTTGGTTAAATGTCACGTAGCATCAAGTTGACTAAAATATATGTCACTTCAACTTTTTTATCGTTATTTTTCACTTTACATATTTTTTTAGTTAGTCAATGTTTAAATACTTATGCCGCTAATCAGGGGCGGCCGCCCACACTTGCCCGAGCTCGTTATTTTTCATTTTAATGAATTCATATTATTATATAAGTTTATATATAAATAATAAACATAGCATTTGTAGACTAAATGTCATTATAGTGTAGTTGAATATTGTTGCCCTTACAAGTTATAGCCCTGGGTTCAATTCCCAATCTCTAAATATTTTTAATTTTTTTTTAGCAATAGTTTTTATGATTAATTTTTTTTAAAAAAAAAATCATAGTAGTTTCAATGTCTCCTTTTATTTTGAAATTTATGAGAATTCTAATAATATATAGATCCTAATGAATTATTTTCATAAATCGAAAGTTCATAAAAAATAGTTGTAATGTAATGTATAATAGTAGTTTCAATATCTCGTTTTATTTTGAAATTTATGAGAATTCTAATAATATAGAGATCCTAATGAATTATTTTCATAAATTAAAAATTTATAAAAAAAATAGTTGTAATGCAATGTATAATAAATAGTTTCAATGTCTCATTTTATTTTAAAATTTATAGTCTATTAATTTTCGCCCCCTCTTGATTAAAGTTCTGGCTCTGCCCTACCGCTAATAATCTTTGTATTTATGTTGAGGACTCAAATATTTATTTAGTTATAGTATATGTGTACTGTAGTATGATATCACAAACAAATACTAGATTTCTGAAGCAGCGTACTCGTCGAGTCGTCGTCATGCAAGGCTTATTATATATAATTAATTATGAAAAATTGAAATGAAACTCTGCTTTTTATATTGTATATAATTGAGAAGGCCTTGGGGTTTGTGCCTTTTCCCATGACTCTCTTTTCTTTTTCCCTGAGATTTTTGCAATGGTGGCCACGACATATGTAGACATAGACAGAGACATTAGTATGGTACGATGGATGAAATACAAAATATATGTATATATATAAATGAAAATGAAATTCACAAACCGACTTAAGCAAGAGAAAGCCAAATATGGTAAATTGCACTCGCTCACGGTCAAATTTAGGGTGATTGGACATTAACATTGGCACTCGCTCACCAACATATTAAATTACAAAATATTAAAATAATTATTAAGAGCTGATTTAATCAACATTAAGTGCAATCAACTCCAAAATAGAGTTTAAATAGACTTGGTAGTCTCGGTCAAATTGACTTAACAACAAGTGAAAAAGAAATGACAAAAAAAAAAAGAAAGAGAGAGAGACATCGAACACACAAAAAAATAAACATATTTGAATCACACAAAACAATAGTTTTAGGCCTTGGAAGTGTCAATCGGGACTGCGAATCCGATCTACACGTAGATATCGTCTAGAGTTTTGATTTAATATGTTAACAGAGATCTGAATCAAGAGTTATGGCATGCCAAAGTTCGACCATGTGTGAACACCTCTTATAGCACCCCGCAAGTCAATGGAAGCTCTTATGTCGGACTCATCACCTTAAGAATTAAGATAATTATGAGGTGTACCATTTAGTACTACATATATTTAGCCTTATAATATCAAATATAATTGTAAACAAAATCTTTGACTTTATTGTAGACACTAGACACAACTATAATGATCACGAAAGTGTCCAAATCTACGCTCGTCTGTGAAAGCTATTGCCGCTAGCTACTCCTTGATCGTGAACTGAAACAGAGAACTCACACTTTTTTAATTAAGGTTAAAAAGATCTTGTGTTCCGAGTGCTAAGTGATTTTGTGGAGTTTGAATTTGAAAATAATGTCGATTGTTTGTCTACTCTCATGCAAACATGAGAATGGAAGACGGTATAGTTGTATTGAGTATTATAGAGTTCAACATTATAATCAATAAGCAATAAAGAGAGTTTATTAATCTTCAATAATCGAAATGATTATATTTACGGGATTCCTTACTGAGATTGAGATTAATGAGCTCTTATTATTAATATATATAATTATTATTATATATATATATATATTAATCAGAACGATTTTCACCTTATTCACGACCTTATGTATTGTAAAGTCCTTTTATCTTTGGACTATTAAATCATGGACAGTGTTAATGTCGTTTTTTGGATCAACGTGAAAAGCGGCCCATAACTCCGTTCTGGGCTGGGCCCAATGACCGTACGATGGTCTCGAAGGACTTGAAGTTCCTTTCTTCGCCTTTGACGGACCGAAAGTCGCTTCCAGAGATTCTGCCTCCGTTTTCGCTCCTGAAAAGAGAGTAAAAAACGTGAACTCCCGAGGAGGACAGAGGAGAAGACCTCTATCCCTCGCTCCGACGCTCAACATTAGTCAAGTAATTTATGATCGGGAAGTATGATTTGCGAGGAGAGGATTTTTGGCTTGAGAAAGCTTACCGAAATGTGCTGGGGGGCTCTCGTATTTATAGAGAGCCTCGTGCGACCCCTAAGGGTTTGCTTTCTGTTTTAGGGGTCGTAACGACCGCTAAAGGCACAATTTATTTTTTAGGGGTCGCAAACCATGTGTTTTATCTTTAGGGTCATAGCGACCCCTAATTAAGGATCGTAACGACCCTTAAAAGCATGCTTTATTTGTTACGGGTCGCAGCGACCCCTAATTAAGGGTCGTAGCTACCCATAACGACATGTTTTCGGAATAGATCCCGCGTCAGTATTCCCTAGTCGGGTTTAAGTTGACTTTTGGTGCTCGTCCCATTGACTTTATGAGTCGCGTCTGAGTTGAATTTTCCGGAGAAGACCTGAATGGTCTTAATGGGCCTTTGGCGTTTGAGCCTTTTTAAATACGTTCATATGGCTGGGCCTTAACATTTTTAAGCTCCGAAACATACCCATAAGTATAACATATAATATAATCGTTACAATTTGAATATTATACTACATATATTAAAGTTTGGTCAAAGAACCCCTCGTGTACCCAAAGTATAAAAGTGGTGGCAAAAGTACTGAAAGTCACATTTCGGGTGTTGACCACTCTATTCTCGTAACGCAGTTACCGTTAATTCTGGCCACGTGGACAAACGTAGGTTGCTGACAGGCAATATTTTGCCACGTGGACGAGCCAACATTAGCCTCGTTTACGACAAAACAACGAATTAAAACTCTAGTTGGGCTCGTCCACGTGGCAAAAAATTACCATATCAGCAACCCACGTTTGTCCACGTGGCTAGAGTTAATGAGTAAGTTAAATGCGTTACGAGAATGTAGTGGTCAACGCCTCAAATGCGACTTTGAATACTTTTGCCAACACTTTTAAACTTTGAGTACACAAGGGGCTCTTTTACTAAACTTTAAGTATTTTCGCCGTCATTAACCCTTCTACAATTTATGTATGTTATTTGTGTAGTATTGTATTTTTTTTTATTAAAAAAATATCTTTTTTAGTTTATGTGTATTTGTAAATTGGATTAATTTATGAAGTTAGTGGTATAAATAAATAACTAAGTATATTCGGGAGATCCTAGATAAATAGGAATGTATTAAGATAGATAAGAAAAAAAATTATAAAAATAGTAGTTGGGAATGATGGTAATTGTTGTGACATTTACTGCAAAATAAAATGAAAAAAAATAGAATTGTGGTTGGAGACCCTCACGTCCCGAGCCTGGCTATATATAATGATAATATATATTTATTTTATCCAGCTCGTTTTCAGTGTGGTTGGTCCCACTGATTGGGCCCAGACCAAACAAAAAGCCTTACCCCTTTATCTCAGCCCAGCCCAAAACCAATTAGAAATTAGGTTTTCTCAACTGACCTTCTCCCAAAACCAATCGCAGGCTCTCGTCCGGCTCCGGCGACGACGTGCGCGACGTCTCTGCTCCCTGGACCGGACGTGACGGCGGATCCAAGCCGACCCCGACGTAAGGCTCTTCTCGTCGACCTCGACTGACCGTGACAACGTCTCTTTCTTCGCTGCCGTTGTAGCAGAAGGAAGAAGCTTACATCAGGTTCCAATGGCGTCCTCGAGGCTGGTCTGTAGATTATCCTCCCGATTAAAGCCCTTTGCTTTGAACTCCAGAAAGCCATCGCTAGCGTCCGAGCTCTCTTCACCGAGTTTGCCCTCTCGATCTAAGTCCACGCCCAATTCTCGCATTTCAAGGTTGTCTTTCTTTTCCCCTTAGGTGATCTGATGATCGGTAGCTGATTATGCTTTGATTTCGCGTGAATGTTGGTGAAATGGGAAGTTTAGGACTTCAATTTGCTTTCCTTTTCTTTGGCTGTGCAGATTGCCGGTGCAACTGAGCAGCATCGAGTCGATGATGCCGCTGCACAGCGCGGTGGCGTCGGCGAGGTTAATTTCGAGCTTGTCGGTAGATTCTGAGAAATGGGGTTTGGTTCCTCAAGGTATGCTTGCTCCTTATCAACTCGATGGTTGTAAAGTAATTGCTGCCCGATCAATGAGTATAGGCATATGCTCGATCAATGTGAAAGAAGAGATCGTTAGGGTTTTGACCTAAATCCTCAAAATTGAAAACGCAACTGAAAAAAATAAAATATAGTGGTTCGTTCTTAGTGTAGGAGATTCGTTCACTTGCAAATGTCAATCCACTATAATTTTAAACTAAGTTCGTTGGTTTCAACCCTCAAGCTCGCTCCCTCTCTGTTTACTGCTACACAAATGGGCAATTCCTGAGGATACAACATAGACCGTATGAAAAGTATCCTCGCTATATAACTCTTGAACTAGAATTTGCTCAGGGTCCCACGTCAACCCGGGCTCAGGTTAATCAGCTTTGACTGTTCTGCATCGGGTAGATTAGGCTTCAACTTAACAAAGATAATGTCGACATAACATAAAATAAGCTAGTTATTATAATAAAGTCACAGAGTACGAATATAAATACGAACATAGAGTATGAAATACGAACATAAATACGAAGTATGGTTCTAAATGCCGATATCGATGTTGTTTATTTTACAGATATATCGCTTGCCGACAGATAAATGGGAAGAAATGAATATATCGATTTTCTTTGAATATCGTTTCGCATTTCATATTTTCTAGACACGTCGTGGATATATCGAGGACATATCCGGATATTTAAAACCATAATTGGAATCATATACATACAAGACATATTCATTTACCCATGGCGACTATGAACACGGCGATGGTCAGCCTTTATTTTTTATTTTTATTTTATTCATGAATTAAAACTCTTATATAGCTTTATTACGTGACAATAATTTATTTTCATGACTTAAAATAAGTAAATCAGTTCATGTGAGAACAAAGAAATGAAGCCTTCTTGTTGTTTGACGAAAGACCTGACCCATTCTCTTTCGTTTCTTTTACTGGATATCGTAAAAAACTGGCTGATTTTCTTGCAGGATCATCGAGATCGTTGCGAAACTCGAGATTCCCGGTAACGAAGACTATGGCGATGAGATCTCCACGCCATAAGATCTGTGTGCCCCGGTTCGCATTCATTTACCAGGCAAAGCGCGGTTTGGTGAACGTTAAACTGAAATGGGCGAAAGACAAGACGCTGGACGCCGTCGTTAAAGCCGACGAAGACGTCAAAGCGGCTTCTACTCTTGTCAGTGTCATATCCTCGGCTCCTCGGGATTCTCTCCCGATATATCACCTTTCCCATCACCGCGGCCAGCTGGGGCTCCCCGACGACCTCAAGCTCTCTACGTTCCTCAGAAGATACCCTTCGGTCTTCCACGAGTCGCGCGCTCTCGACTCGGCAGGAACTTGCGTCCCTTGCTTTGGCTTGACTTGTCGAGCTCTCGAACTACGGAGAGAAGAACTCCGAGTCCTCAAGGAGAATCAAACGGATGTTATCAATCGGCTCCGAAAACTCCTCATGCTCACGAGAGATCGGATGCTACCGTTGCAGACGCTAAACCAGCTTCAGTGGGACCTCGGTCTGCCGTACGATTATCCCCGCTCTCTCATCCCTCGCGATCCTACTTCGTTCTTGTTCGTGAATCTTCCTGATGATCGGGTCGGATTGAAGCTCAATTCTTGGGACGTGGAATTCGCGGTGTCGAAAATGCAGGAGCGAGGTTGCGTGGCGTTCCCGGTGGGATTCACAAGGGGTTTCGGGTTGAAGAGGAAATGTGCAGAGTGGCTAAAGGAGTTTCAAGAGCTTCCGTACACCTCACCATACTCCGACCCTTCCCGTTTGGATCCGCGAACCGACGAGTCGGAGAAGAGAGCCGTCGGAGTTTTTCACGAGCTTCTTTACCTAACCATAACGAAGAAAACCGAGCGCAAGAACGTGAGCAATCTGCGTAGACCGCTGAGTCTTCCTCAGAAGTTTACGAAAGTGTTCGAGCGACATCCCGGGATTTTCTACATCTCGAAGAAGTGCGATTCGCAGACCGTGGTTCTTCGGGAAGGTTATGACGGTCAGAGGCTCGTGCAGGGACACCCGCTTGTCGATGTCAGGGACGGGCTTCGGAGCTTGCTTCGGGAGGGTCGATTGGACCGAAGCAGAGGCGTTTACAAGAACCGTACAAGAAGTGAAACAGAGTCTGTAACATCGGAGTGTGATGGCACCACCGTTGACCTCAAAGTCAACGGCTATGGATCACCTTCTGAGGAGTTTGATCCCTACTAAAATAAATTGCAAGTAGTAAATTATTCTTCATCAAACCATGTCGTCATTTATATTCGTACACGTGCTCCAAACAATGGAATTGAAACTTTGGAGAGAAAAAAAATAATGAACATTGAGAGCTTTTACCGTGAAAAAATATTAAATTTATATTATCACAAAAATTAAAAATTAGGTACTTACGCCATTATAACCTAAGAGCAACACAAAATGCCAGCCCAATAACTTCATCATAAACGGCATGGTTTACCATAAACGACATGGTTTACTAATAACGACATGGTCGGCGTATGGTGAGGTGTACGGAAGCTCTTGAAACTCCTTTAGCCACTCTGCACATTTCCTCTTCAACCCGAAACCCCTTGTGAATCCCACCGGGAACGCCACGCAACCTCGCTCCTGCATTCTCGACACTGCGAGTTCCTCGTCCCAGGAATTGAGCTTCAATCCGACCCGATCATCAGGAAGATTCACGAACAAGAACGAAGTAGGATCGCGAGGGACGAGAGAGTGGGGATAATCGTACGGCAGACCGAGGTCCCACTGAAGCTGGTTTAGCGTCTGCAACGGTAGCATCCGATCTCTCGTGAGCATGAGGAGTTTTCGGAGCCGATTGATAACATCCGTTTGATTCTCCTCGAGGACTCGGAGTTCTTCTCTCCGTAGTTCGAGAGCTCGACAAGTCAAGCCAAAGCAAGGGACGCAAGTTCCTGCCGAGTCGAGAGCGCGCGACTCGTGGAAGACCGAAGGGTATCTTCTGAGGAACGTAGAGAGCTTGAGGTCGTCGGGGAGCCCCAGCTGGCCGCGGTGACGCGAAAGGTGATATATCGGGAGAGAATCCCGAGGAGCCGAGGATATGACACTGACAAGAGTAGAAGCCGCTTTGACGTCTTCGTCGGCTTTAACGACGGCGTCCAGCGTCTTGTCTTTCGCCCATTTCAGTTTCACGTTGACCAAACTGCGCTTTGCCTGGTAAATGAATCCGAACCGGGGCACACAGATCTTATGGCGCGGAGATCTCATCGCCATAGTCTTCGTTACCGGGAATCTCGAGTTTCGCAACGATCTCGATGATCCTGCAAGAAAATCAGCCAGTTTTTTACGATATCCAGTAAAAGAAACGAAAGAGAATGGGTCAAGTCTTTCGTCAAACAACAAGAAGGCTTCATTTCTTTGTTCTCACATGAACTGATTTACTTATTTTAAGTCATGAAAATAAATTATTGTCACGTAATAAAGCTATATAAGAGTTTTAATTCATGAATAAAATAAAAATAAAGACTAACCATCGCCGTGTTCATAGTCGCCATGGGTAAATGAATATGTCTTGTATGTATATGATTCCAATTATGGTTTTAAATATCCGGATATGTCCTCGATATATCCACGACGTGTCTAGAAAATGAGAAATGCGAAACGATATTCACATGAAATCGATATATTCATTTCTTCCCATTTATCTGTCGGCAAGCGATATATCTGTAAAATAAACAACATCGATATCGGCATTTAGAACTATACTTCGTATTTATGTTCGTATTTCGTACTCTATGTTCGTATTTATATTCGTACTCTGTGACTTTATTATAATAACTAGCTTATTTTATGTTATGTCGACATTATCTACTTCATATCCATATATTCCATATTTACTAGGAAGAAGAAACAAACAATTAAAGAACTCCATTAATTTCCCATACTACCCTTCCTCTAAGAATTAACTTCCAATGTAGCACATGACAATTTCATTTAAATACACTTGAATTAATGGAATCCCAATACATATTTCGTTTTTGATATAATTCGAAAGAGTTACAACTAGGAGAATCCTAGCAAGGAGGCTTCAACACTGTTATGTACTGACCATAACTTTTTGGATTTTTATATCTAAATTTTCAAATTAGAAAATAAAATAGCTAATTAATTTGAATACTTGACACCCGGATTATAGTGGTTTGCTCCTAGTGCAAGAGGTACGTCCACGATCCACTTACACTTATAGGTCTTGATCCACTAATTTTGGATTTTTATATCTAAATTTTCAAATTAGAAAATAAAATAGCTAACCAATTTGAATACTTGACACCCGGATTATAGTGGTTTGCTCCTAGTGCAAGTGGTACGTCCACGATCCACTTACACTTATAGGTCTTGATCCACTAATTAGAATTCTTAGTTACACCTTCAATCTCTAATTGGGCTTGTCCACGTGGCAAAAAATTACCATGTCAGCAACCCACGTTTGTCCACGTGGCCAGAGTTAACGAGTAAGTTAAATGCATTACGAGAATGGAATGGTCAACGCCCCAAATGTGACTTTGAGTACTTTTGCCACAACTTCTAAACTTTGATTACACGAGGGGCTCTTTGACCAAACTTTGAGTATTTTCGCCGTCATTAACCCTTCTACAATTTATGTTATTTGTGTAGTATTGTATTTTTTTTATTAAATAAATATCTTTTTTAATTTATGTGTATTTGTAAATTGAATTAATTTATGAAGTTAGTGGTATTTATAAATAACTTAGTATATTCGGGAGATCCTAGATAAATAGGAAGGGAAACTTGAAAAAATAACCCCCAAAATACAAGCTCTACATGTTTTGTTCCCCGATTTAATGTATATGAAAAATTATTCCTCAAATTGTCTCTTACTTTTTTTATTCCCAAAATACCCTTTTTACCACCAACTGTCTAAGTTTAAGAGGAAAACTGTCAAACTTTACCCAGAAAACTATATAACTTAAAACAAATTGTCTACCCCGAAAGAGAAAACAATCTAACTTTATGTATAAAACTATCCGACAGTAAAATTTACGTTTTGATGACGGGGGATAAAACTAACATTCTTGACACTAAGTTGTCAAAGTGTCTAACTTTAAGATGAAAACTATCTAATTTTACGAGGAAAACTGTCTACACAAAGTTGCAATATTTTGTGAAACCAACCAACTGTCTAACTTCAAGAGGAAAACTGTCAAACTTAAAACAAATTGTCTACCCCGAAAGAGAAAACAATCTAACTTTATGTATAAAACTATCCGACAGTAAAATTTACGTTTTGATGACGAGGGATAAAACTAACCTTCTTGACACTAAGTTGTCAAAGTGTCTAACTTTAAGATGAAAACTATCTAATTTTACGAGGAAAACTGTCTACACAAAGTTGCAATATTTTGTGAAACCAACCAACTGTCTAACTTCAAGAGGAAAACTGTCAAACTTAAAACAAACTGTGTACCCCGAAAGAGAAAACAATCTAACTTTATGTATAAAACTATCCGACACTAAAATTTACGTTTTGATGATGGGGGATAAAACTAACCTTCTTGACACTAAGTTGTCAAAGTGTCTAACTTCAAGATGAAAACTATCTAACTTTACGAGGAAAACTGTCTACACAAAGTTGCAATATTTTGTGAAACTAACCAACTGTCTAACTTCAAGAGGAAAACTGTCAAACTTTACCCAGAAAACTATCTAAATTAAAACAAACTGTCTACCCCAAAAGAGAAAACAATCTAACTTTATGTATAAAACTATCCGACACTAAAATTTACGTTTTGATGATGGGGGATAAAACTAACCTTCTTGACACCAAGTTGTCAAATTGTCTAACTTCAAGATGAAAACTATCAACTTTACGAGGAAAACTGTCTACACAAAGTTGAAATATTTTGTGAAACTAACCAACTGTCTAACTTCAAGAGGAAAACTGTCAAACTTTACCCAGACTGTCTACCCCGAAAGAGAAAACCATCAAACTTTATGTGAAAAACTATCCAACATAGAAATTAACGTTTTGATGAAGCGAATAAAATTACCTTTTTTTTTTTACCGTAAATCCATTAAGTGTCAACATTAATAGTGTAAACTATCTAAGCTAATCTGAAAAACTGTCTACATTTCCTTGTAATTTTTTCCAACAGGAAAAAAGTGTCTAACCGGAGGAAAAAAACAATCTAACCGTAGCTTAAAAACTGTTCACCAGATCCTGGTATTTTTTTTTTAAAACGGAAAATGTGTCTACCTAGATGAGCAAAACACTCAAACTTGTTATAGAAAACTGTCCACCCCTCAAAACTGTCTATCTTGATAGGAAAAACTGTCAAATTTTATGTAAAAAATGTCTAAAAGGGCATTTTGGGCAAAAACATGGCAAAATATAGTTTTTCAGAAACATTAAATCGGAAAACAAAACGGGTAGAACTTGCATTTTGGGGGTCATTTTTTCAAGTTTTTCCTTGGGCCCAGACCGAACAAAAAGCCTTACCCCTTTATCTCAGCCCAGCCCAAAACCAATTAGAAATTAGGTTTTCTCAACTGACCTTCTCCCAAAACCAATCGCAGGCTCTCATCCGGCTCCGGCGACGACGCGCGCGACGTCTCTGCTCCCTGGACCGGACGTGACGGCGGATCCAAGCGGAACCCGACGTAAGGCTCTTCTCATCGACCTCGACTGACCGTGACAACGTCTCTTTCTTCGTTGCCGTTGTAGCAGAAGGAAGAAGCTTACATCAGGTTCCAATGACGTCGTCGAGGCTGGTCTGTAGATTATCCTCCCGATTAAAGCCCTTTGCTTTGAACTCCAAAAAGCCATCGCTAGCGTCCGAGCTCTCTTCACCGAGTTTGCCCTCTCGATCTAAGTCCACGCCCAATTCTCGCATTTCAAGGTTATCTAACTTTACGAGGAAAACTGTCTACACAAAGTTGCAATATTTTGTGAAACTAACCAACTGTCTAACTTCAAGAGGAAAATTGTCAAACTTTACCCAGACTGTCTACCCCTAAAGAGAAAACCATCAAACTTTATGTGAAAAACTATCCAACATAGAAATTAACGTTTTGATGAAGCGAATAAAATTACCTATTTTTTTACCATAAATCCATTAAGTGTCAACATTAATAGTGTTAACTATCTAAGCTAATCTGAAAAACTGTCTACATTTCCTTGTAATTTTTTCCAACAGGAAAAAAGTGTCTAACCGGAGGAAAAAAACAATCTAACCGTAGCTTAAAAACTGTCCACCAGATCCTGGTATTTTTTTTTAAAACGGAAAATGTGTCTACCTAGATGAGCAAAATACTCAAACTTGTTATAGAAAACTGTCCACCCCTCAAAACTGTCTATCTTGATAGGAAAAACTGTCAAATTTTATGTAAAAAATGTCTAAAAGGGCATTTTGGGCAAAAACATGGCAAAATATAGTTTTTCAGAAACATTAAATCGGAAAACAAAACGGGTAGAACTTGCATTTTGGAGGTCATTTTTTCTTTCAAGTTTTTCCTTGGGCCCAGACCGAACAAAAAGCCTTACCCCTTTATCTCAGCCCAGCCCAAAACCAATTAGAAATTAGGTTTTCTCAACTGACCTTCTCCCAAAACCAATCGCAGGCTCTCATCCGGCTCCGGCGACGACGTGCGCGACGTCTCTGCTCCCTGGACCGGACGTGACGGCGGATCCAAGCCGACCCCGACGTAAGGCTCTTCTCGTCGACCTCGACTGACCGTGACAACGTCTCTTTCTTCGCTGCCGTTGTAGCAGAAGGAAGAAGCTTACATCAGGTTCCAATGGCGTCCTCGAGGCTGGTCTGTAGATTATCCTCCCGATTAAAGCCCTTTGCTTTGAACTCCAGAAAGCCATCGCTAGCGTCCGAGCTCTCTTCACCGAGTTTGCCCTCTCGATCTAAGTCCACGCCCAATTCTCGCATTTCAAGGTTGTCTTTCTTTTCCCCTTAGGTGATCTGATGATCGGTAGCTGATTATGCTTTGATTTCGCGTGAATGTTGGTGAAATGGGAAGTTTAGGACTTCAATTTGCTTTCCTTTTCTTTGGCTGTGCAGATTGCCGGTGCAACTGAGCAGCATCGAGTCGATGATGCCGCTGCACAGCGCGGTGGCGTCGGCGAGGTTAATTTCGAGCTTGTCGGTAGATTCTGAGAAATGGGGTTTGGTTCCTCAAGGTATGCTTGCTCCTTATCAACTCGATGGTTGTAAAGTAATTGCTGCCCGATCAATGAGTATAGGCATATGCTCGATCAATGTGAAAGAAGAGATCGTTAGGGTTTTGACCTAAATCCTCAAAATTGAAAACGCAACTGAAAAAAATAAAATATAGTGGTTCGTTCTTAGTGTAGGAGATTCGTTCACTTGCAAATGTCAATCCACTATAATTTTAAACTAAGTTCGTTGGTTTCAATCCTCAAGCTCGCTCCTTCTCTGTTTACTGCTACACAAATGGGCAATTCCTGAGGATACAACATAAACCGTATGAAAAGTATCCTCGCTATATAACTCTTGAACTAGAATTTGCTCAGGGTCCCACGTCAACCCGGGCTCAGGTTAATCAGCTTTGACTGTTCTGCATCGGGTAGATTAGGCTTCAACTTAACAAAGATGTTCCAATTTTTTTGATGCAATTTGACTTTGGAGATCGAGTATGCTTGGTTGTAAGTCAATTTTTCATGTCACTGCTCGTTAGAAACAATATAAAGTAACTATAAACCTTACGAGGATTGTGGTGGGATTCGTAGAAAATGGATTAGAGAATATAACCAACTAGGCAACTATATTGATTTGTCTAAGCTAATTGTGTTATTAAAAAAAAATTCAAAACCAGTAACGGGCGGACTCTCTATGTTCAACTTGCAATACCGTAACGTTGGGTGTTACGATCTTGAATGCTTCATCAGCAAATATTTGGGCTTGAAGGCTCAAGTAAAAGGGATAAGCGAAAAAGTAGTTCTCTTTTCTTGATTCCAAGTCTTGGCATTGTGAATATTGTTATTTTTCGTGTACACGAGTTAGTTATCATTCCCGCTTCGCATCACCTAATTAGACGAGGTCACTAGTCGAGTCACTTCCGTTCCTTTTTTTCTTTCTCTAGCCAAACATATACTCATGCATTTTTTTTTTCATTGTTCTTCAGGTATTTCAATGCCTTTATGACAGCCTACGTGCAGTAAGTTATCGTCGACTTGTAGCTTTAATCTCGGTTTCGTAGTGACATTTTGTTTCGATGTACACCATTTGAGGCCTGGGAACTGAAAGAATTATTCGAGTTTCTGTATCTTCTCGTTGGCTTTCCTTGCCTGAATTTTTGCTTTGTGGCGAGGACCGACTAAGCAACTTTTGTTTGATTACCGATCCCGAAGCTGTAATCTTGAGCTTTGGCTCATTTTTTTACCTGTTAAAACTTAAAATAATCACCATATATGATCTTGTTTCGCGGGTTTCAGTCATATAATCTTTGTATTGTAGGTGTTCTCCCAGATAATTATCGGTCATGGTTTATTGTCGTTTCCTTTTGTTATTCAAGGATATGATGTCGTTCTCAAATGCTTTAATAAGATTTTTGAAGTTCATGTCGTGTCCGAGCTATATGTTCCTTTTTTTTTTTTTTGTCATTTTAAGAACTTTCATGAACTCCGTAATAACCCAAGGTTTAACTGTTGTTATGGAGAAAAAACCTATGGTCCAAATTCTCACACGTCGAGAGTCGATCTTAGAGATTACTTTATAACAAGAAAATACAGATAAATTAATACTCTTCCAATTAATAACTCCTGTAAGATTATTTTTCTCAGGTCCAACTTGGACAAGTGAAAATTAAGATAATAAATTCTTAGAAAACCTTATATTAATATATGATTATAAATTTATAATTCTTAAAAAAGTTACTAGATTATAATACATAATAGAGTAATTTGTTCTTAAAACTATAAATCCTAATTTTAGTCGAAGGTCATCTCTAAATTTATCTATCACATCTAAAACTCAACTTTCATTCATGGTCCATTTTTAGTATAATACAATCGAATCTCGTTAAATTAATACTCGATTAAATAAGATTTTTGTATGGTCCCTACTCTAACTAACATGATTAAATTTTATCTCGATAAATTAATAACCTTGATAAAATAATAAAATTCTCCGGTCTCAACAATATTAATTTATAGAGGTTTTATGGTAATCTAATTTATATTTAATTTTTTAGAAAACAGTGAGCAAAGGACATTAATAAAAATTATGAATTTTATTATTAACAAGGGCTTTTGTGCGAGTAATTTTAGATTATATTTATTCCCACGCTATGCTTCCATTGTGACTTCAATAGTAAATGCCCAAAATGTATCAAACTAGGTTTTTTTTTTTTTTTTTCCTTCTTATAAATGAAAAGATGTTTGTGGCCCATCATCTAAGCAAGCCTAATGTATGACGAAAAAATTAAATCGAAAAGAGGAAGTAAGAACTTTTACTTAAAATCTAATGAAGTACTTTTACTTTATTTTACAGTTATTTCCACTTATTTATTTCGAACTTTTTTTTAAACCTCTTATTTATTTCTAACTGATAGAAGGTGAGAAACAGAAACCGTATACATATGAAGAGAGAAATATACATGACCCCTTTTCTCAATTTATTAGAAAAGCTAAAATCGATATGACTTATTTTTATAATTTATATGAAAAATAAATGATGGATAGTGTGTATAAATATACATATTTGTATATATATATATATATATTTATATGCTGCTGATAACTTTGTACTTGTAAATGTATATTTCGTGCTATTTTTTTTTTACACAATGACTTTTCAAATATAAAATTTATTTCATGTACCTGTCCAATAAATTTCATTTATAGAAGAATACTATTTATTAGTATAATATAAGTGACGGATTGCAAATCTTTTACTTATTCCACTTGCATGGTTTGATTGAGGACACATTTATACTCCTATATTATATATATTTGCAAAAACTCAATAATCACGTAAAGAAGTCAAAGAGGATTTGTTAATGCACATAATATAATCTTCGTTACTTGAAAGCTTTCAAAAGTCCTTGATGGATGACTTTCAGCAACATGTATATTGTCCATAATATATAATGGACTATATATTAAAGAAAATAAATTAGATATATCCATCGAGTATATAGTTTCTTTATAATGATTAAGTGCACGATTTGATTTTTTTATTCACATGTTATAACTTATACGCTATATGATATTATGTGTTGCATACACACGCAAAGAGTCAAAACAAAGTAGTTAAAATTATTTGTCATATGAGATATATAGAAATTCTCTAACACAAGAATTTTGACATGGTTTAATTTCTTATATAATATTTTTCTTATATAGGTTTTTGTTTGTAGGTCGATTATTGTGGGGTCAAGGCTTAAAGACCTACGTTTACTCTTTTAACAGTCAATGATCCTTTGTCATCAACAAAAGATCACGTGCCTGCCAATTATATTTACTTATTTTCTTAATTCACAATAATTAATCACTATTTTTAATTACATAAAGAGAAATATGAATATCTATAGTTAAATAGTTTAATGTCTGTTCATCGTACTTAAAAATATCGATTATTCGTAGCGAAATATCTAAATATGTCATGATTGAGAATTTTTTTTGTCTACCCGTATAAAATTATCGCAATGTAAACTATGATATTTTCACATTATATATATATTTATAAAATTTCGCTGCAAATAGTTAAAAAATAATATTTTTTTCAAGTGGTACCCCAAGATTTATCTTTCTTGTTTGTAGCACAAAAGAGAAGCGTGAGAATCAAATGTTGTAGCAAACGGCAAACGGAAAGTACATGTACCTCTCATACTGAAAATGAACCACTATATTGTGCTTGTTTTATTATTTATTTTTGTTTCACGTTAATTTCAATTTCGATTTGGGATTAAGACTTAATCTTAATATATCGCCCCATGCATTGAGGTGAAACAACATACATGCATTGATATATATAAAAAAATATTTATTATAAATACATATAATATATATCTTTCTAACACGGTATATAATATATAGAAAAAATTAAATATATTATTTGTCATCACTCGGGCAATTATTTCATTACGTACCTCAAGCGTTGAAGTCCGGCTCTCAGTGGGAATGCTTGAGTTTATTCATCATATTTTCAAGACAGAATCTACCAGTCTACCAAAGCAACAAAAAGAAAATTCGAGACAAAATCTTCAAAGATCCCTCTATACTCATAGCAATTACACCAATCTGGTAAAAGTTCCTATATTTTAGACTGCCACATCAATAATTCAAACCATGTATAGCCTCATGTGGCCAATCTCCTTCATTTTGTTTGGCTTTTTGCGAAGTAATATGCCTTATTTGGTTCCTCACTCAGACATATTACATAATACATACATCAATATATATAAATATATATATCATGATTCATGTGATCTCCTTTCACTTCACTAGATTTAAGCTAGTTTGTCACCTAATGATTTACCAGAATCAAGGTATATATATACTATATAACACCTAATCGTGATTATAAAAATAGTATTAGGTGTGGATTACAAGACTTTGTGCATAGACGTGTGTGAATGACCTTAACATAAATATAGCATGCAATATAGGTTTAATGACGGCAAAAATACCCAAAGTTTGGTCAAAGAACCATTCGTGTACCCAAAGTTTAAAAGTGGCGGCAAAAATATCCAAAGTCGCATTTGGGGAGTTGACCACGTGGTCAGAGTTAACAGGTAAGTTAACGGCGTTACAAGAATGGAGTGCTCAACTCCCAAAATGTGACTTTGGGTATTTTTGCCACCACTTTTAAACTTTGGGTACACGAGGGGTTCTTTGACCAAACTTTGGGTATTTTTGCCGTCATTAATATATAATAAGCATGTATGATTAATGTGTATAACATTACACGAGATCGTGTTAAATTAGAATTATAGTAAATTATCAGTATTCACATAATGAGCAATTCAACTAATAATTTGTCTGTTACTAATTTGTTTGATCAGCAAGGAGTTGCTAAGTTAATTAAGTTTTCAGTACCTAACTCTTTTATTAAGATTTTCTTTCAACCTAATTCCACTTTTAGGATCTTTCTTCTTGTTTGATTTCATATTAATAGAACTAATATCGACCACATGTTTTTATTAATTGATATGATGAATCGAGAGATTTGTTGCAAAAGTAGTGCAAATATATGTAGAATAATAGTACACAGTGAGCCTTACATAACTTATCTAAATGAGTTGTACTTCTACGTGCATATATAAACACTGGCGGAGACACTTGAGCACGCACGTGCCTACACTGAGTTTGATGATAAATTTTCATCACTAGGTAGGTATAATTGTTGCTATGCTTACTTTGTTTTGTTTATAAATCGTACAAGTTTTCCCATTAACTTGTCCATGACCATGTAGAATTGTAGATAATTTCATAACACAAGGATGCAAGACAAAGCACCATAATAATTAATTAAATACTTTTGATTTACCAAAACAAACGCTTTATAAGTACATAATCAATGAAGTGTTATAATTTATTATTTATTGAATATTTACGGCACTAAAACCTCATATTTGTATTTTGTTGGAAGAATATCCTAAATGTTTGTTTTTGCCGATACGAAGATTTATAATTTTTTTTTTGTATAAAATAAACATTAAACTTTTGCAACGTACTCGACAATATCGGCGATACACTCGGTGATCTCAAAGGTGTCTGGGACTTACTTGGCGGCGTGGACGACGGAGTCAGTCGCGAGTATACAACATCGACATCAAGAACACCAAGTGCGTCTTACGTCAACAACACCGAGTACGTCACCTTTAACATTAAAAATGCCGAGTGTGTCATTGTTACAGCCGAGTACGTCACCGATACCGTCGAAAATACCGAGTGTGTTGCCAACACGGCCGAGTACGTTGTAAAAATTTAACGTCAACAACTACAACGGTAATTAATGGCCTATACGGTGCTTATACATTAAAACATATTTTTCTTCTATTTTTTAATTACTTATACGGTGCTTCACCTCAAGCAGAAAGCTGGCTCCGCCACTATATATATATATATATATATATATAACAGTAGATTATTTTTGTTCCTTTTATTTTTGTAAAATGCATATTAAAAAAAAAAAAACTAAAATGCTAAGTACATAATTGACAATACTATCTTTTATTTGTTTATATATAAATGATCACATAATAAATTAAAATCTCCTAACGGTGATTAATATTTTGGCTTTTTAGAAAATGAGAAAGTATATTTTGTAACAAAAATAAAATTAGATATTATATATGAAAGTAAATTCCAAATATAATGGTTAATTATGAATTTATTTGAAAATTAAAATTAGATACTCATGTAGTTAACAATTCACTATATACTGTATATGGCATAACTTAGTCCATAATATATATATATATATACATGAATATCAGAATATGATTATATATATTAATATGACATGTCAGTAAGAATATATATTTTTTATTTGAGGCTACGAAATATTTTTTTCTTTTTCAGAACTACGAAATTATTAAGTATATAGCGCTTGTATTGTTTATATGTATGCAATGCATATTCTTTCGCGCATGAGATCATTCCTAGGAAGACTCGTGGGAGAAGAATGTGCAGATATATATATATATATATATATATATATATATATATATATATGGTAAATTGCGGCAATAATGCACAATTTTTGGTCAATAGGGGTTTTAGGTCCGCAAACTTTCAAAGTGTTGGCAAAAATGCACAACCTGCGTTGACCGTGAAATTTGTTGGTCCTTCTGGTAAGGACGTTAACTGTGATGATGTGACATCGCATTATTGTCAAATGGATAGCCAATTGGGCAGGAGATGACAAGTTTAACATTAATTAACATAACTTAATAGAGTAACTTGCGGTATATACCGCAGTTTAGGTTATGTTAATTAATGTTAAATTTGTCATCTCCTGCCCAATTGACTATACATTTGACAATAATACGATGCCATATCAGCACAGTTAACGTCCTTACCAGAATGACCAACAAATTTCACGGTCAACGCAGGTTGTGCATTTTTGCCAACACTTTAAAAGGTTGGGAACCTAAAACCCTTGTTGACCAAATATTGTGCATTATTGCCGCAATTTATCCATATATATAACTATACACTCCTATACTAGAATATATATCATGTACTAGTGTAGCTTCGTAGACATTAATAAGAAGCCAAATAGTCCTAAAATGATCAGATAAGATAAATATATAATCACCAAAATCAGGCGAGCCAATCCTAGTCTTTCTTCGTGCATTCACTATCAATGCAAAATTAATTAGTAATTAATTCTTCCTAAAGCCTCTCTATTCTTTTAAGACAAGACCTTAGAACCTTATTAGACTACATATATTTAATTACCTTGTCTATAATAATCCCTTTTGCATTGCGTTCTGTGCCGTTAACATTTTATATGATCATGTTTATAATAATCCCTCTCTATATCTTTGTATTAATTAATAATATTGTCACATGTAAATCCCAACTACCATATGGTCATGAAAGTTAGCAATATGCTCATTTAGGACAAACTGGTAAATGTTTCTTAATCGCTGTTTTTTTTTTTTATTACTAAAACAAGTGGTTTATGAAATACTTCAAATTAGTATCTTTGAAAAAGTAATCTTTAAATTGTACATTTTTATTCCTAATATCTAGTTATACTATGGTACTAATACGTACGTAATCATATATATAGTCATCGGGTATCCTTGTTAAATTGAGATTTTTTTTAAATATTAGTGTTGTTCATTTTTCTCAATAGACTAGGACTTACGTACCTGGATTAATTGCACAAAAAAAGAAAGAAAGATGAAAAATATGTATTCGTTGATAAATATGAAAGATATAAAAGTGCTCTAAGAAAATTTTATCTACACTGAATTTTGCAAACTACTTTAATGAATTTTATTGTGCCATGTCTCGTAAATTAATTTAAATAATAATTTATCTTTATTAAACAAATAGTTATTAAAATCTGACTATATATTTTAGATTTTTTTAATCAAAATTAGACATGTATCATCATTTACACCAGATATATAAAAAAGAATGGAAATTCATTTGGATAGAGATCCAGACACCTTCGAATTCATAAATGACAAAGCGGTATAATCAGAATCCGTCTAGAATTTATTTTGACCCGTGTTTCGAACGAAAATAAGTAATTTGATCACGTCTAATCCTATAGTATATAACTAATATGAAAAACCACCATTCAAAAAAAAATTTAATATGAAAAACCCCTCTACATGGCAATAAGACCACTTTACCCCAGCGATAGATCCGACACTCTATATAGAGACAAAACCCCACGCGTTTGGGTTTGTCGCCCTTTTTTGTCTTTACATTTTCACACTTGGTTCTCAATAAAGCTATGCCCTTGGTTGGCCGATGCCCGATACCACTTAGAGCACCTTATTGCGTGCAACATTAAATTATAATTCTAATTAATAAAAAGATTACATCTTTATTAATCAATCACAGCTTTTTACGTTCATATTCCTACTTTATACGTCATTTCCTTGTATCTCTCTCTCTCTCTCTCTCTCTCTCTCCACACACAGTGACGAACTCATTAATATCTCTGTAGACTGTATATAAATCGCTTAAAGACCATGTCTGGCTTTTTCATTCTGTAAATCTCTCTCTCTCACCAACATCTATAATTAATGCTTAATAAAAAGAGTGAGCAGATCACAAACAATCCGATGAAATCATTGAACTTGTCAAAGAAGCTGGGTGACAAAGTCAACAAAGGAACTTGGACTGCGGAGGAAGACCAAAAGCTCGCTCAGGTCATCGCAGTCCATGGTGCCAAAAGGTGGAAGAATATTGCAGCTATCGCAGGTATATATATATATATCTATATATAATGTGTGTGTATATATATATATATATATATGTAATTTGGGCAGTGATAAATGATGAGAAAATTGCAGGGCTCAAGAGGTGTGGGAAGAGCTGTAGGCTGAGATGGTTGAATTACCTGAGACCAAACATAAAGAGGGGCAATATTTCTGACCAAGAAGAGGACTTGATCCTCAGGCTTCATAAACTCTTAGGCAACAGGTTATAACTATCCATAATATATATCTATAGTTGTGTAAAACGGGGCGGTTTACAGGCGGAAAAAAATAAACCCGACAATAAGTATCGACCTCTCGAGTTACCCCTCGGTTTTTCATGGATTTTGAAACCTTGATGTCGTACAAGGCGAAACTCTCACTGAATCAGTATCTACCCACGATTATTATTACCGGACAGTTGCCCACCATAATGAGTAAATAACGTTATGTTAAACGTATTAAAAAAAAAAAAAAACGTTATGTTAATCAGAATGAGTATATTTTTAGTTATTTGCATAATAATTTACTAATAGATTGTACGGTATCGAAAACTGCAGGTGGTCTTTGATAGCGGGTCGATTGCCTGGTCGAACAGATAATGAGATCAAGAACTACTGGAATTCTCATTTGAGCAAGAAAATAAATCCCAACGACAACAAACAAACCCGAGACGGAACGGTTTCTCCGATGACATCCCATAAACAAGGAGGCTCAGGAAACGACGAAGGAGAGACGAGCAACAGTTGCGATGCGAGTAATGAATATGTTCCGGAAATAAACTACACAACTGCTCGTGAAAGCGCAGTCATAAACACCACGGATTTCGACGTTGACGAGTTCTTCAATTTCTCGGATGAAGGGCCTCTCAGCTTGGGGTGGATGAGCCAATTCCTTGAGCAAGAGAGGACATGAATTTTTTTTTTCTTAATTTTATTCTTAGGATTCTTAGTTTTCGGTGTTAATATTTGGACCCCTGTTTTTGTTTGTAAATAAAATATTTTTTCTATCTTTTTTTTTTTATGGCTTTCTTTCATTTTCCCAATACTATGATGATTGGGACTTTTCAAAAGTGAAAATAACTAAATACATGTACTAATACTATTAACTATATCCCTAAATATATATATATATATATATTAACTATATTAAGTAGTACGTGTTTCTTTAGTGACGGCTTGATATTATTAACTTTCATTTTTCTTTTGTAATTCATTATATTAATATTTGTGCACTAGCTAGCTGATCTTCATCATCACCTTCATATTCATAATAATCATCATCATCATCATATATTTGCATTATTTCTTTTTCTTTTTCCTTTCCAACAAAAGCTTATCATTGAGAAGCAAACATGGCTAGAAAAAAAAAAGAGAGATCAAATTAAATTCAAAAAGTGAAATTGGAAATCTTATCCCTTTCTGGGTCTTTGTATTTGTGCTATTTTGTTTGTAGTTTTATATTTTTGGTGGTCTTGTTTGATAAACCAAAGAAGATATAAATAGCAAGGTTCTAAATATCGATGTTGGTTCCCAATGGGATCAAAGGACAAAGAAAGTTGAGAGAATTTTTCTCAAATTAATGTCGAATGCAAAGAGAACAAAAAGTTACAAATTAAAGTCATAAGACTTGTATTTATGGACAAACTAGAAAGCTAAACCCTAGCTAAACTTCCTAAAATAAACTTAATCAAATCTTTACAATTTACACGTTTTCCTAACAGAATGGGAAACCATATCTTATCAAATCAGGAAGCCAAATCTAATCTCCAAACTTGCTCCTCAAGTTTTGCAGTACCTTCCTAGAATAACTCTTCTTGACTTCTGACGTTTCCCGTTTCTGCTCGGGAGAATCCTGTTAGGGTCCTCTTCTACTAGGAGGCATCTCTGCTCTCCCTCATCTCTGCTAGGGCCATCTCTGGTAGGAGCATTCCTGGTCGGGTCCCTTCCTGCTGGGGAAAATCTCTGGTGGGGAGATCCCTGGTGGGGAAATCTCTGCTAGGAGTTGAGCCAAGTCAAGCTTAAACTCACATTCTCCCCCGTAAGTTTGACTTAGGTCGAGGTTCTTCACTCCGAGCAGCTCTCTCATCTCCGCGAACTTAACTCTTGCTAGAGCCTTGGTGAGTATGTCTGCCCGCTGCTCATTCGTGCTGACAAACTCCACGATGATCTTCCGTTTCTCCACACACTCGCGAATATAATGATACCGAGTGTCTATGTGTTTGCTCCGACCATGAAACACTGGGTTCTTCATCAGTGCTATTGCGGACTTGTTGTCCACGTAGAGTGTAACTGGCTTCTGCTCGTCTCCAGTTATTTCACTCAGAATCCTCTTTAACCACATAGCTTGACACGCTGCTGAGGTTGCTGCCATGAACTCTGCTTCACATGAGGATAGAGCTACAGTCTTCTGCTTATGAGATTGCCAGGTGATCAGGTTCCCGTTAAGGTAGAACGCCATTCCTCCTGTACTATTCCTATCATCAATGTCACCGGCCAGATCGCTGTCAGTGAAGCCGACTAGCTCTTCTTCTCCCCTGCCTCTTCCATATTGGATCCCGTAGTCCGTCGTTCCCTTCACGTAGCGCAAGATGTGCTCCACGGCCTGCTGGTGTGCACTTTTAGGCTTCTCCATGAAACGACTAACTATCCCGACTGCGTGAGAAATGTCTGGTCGGGTGTGGGTGAGATACCTCAGACACCCGATCACGCGTCTGTACTCTGTGGGATCCACTTCTCTTCCTTCAGCATCTTTCCCGAGTTGCAGCTTCGCCTCCATCGGGTACTTGCTCGGGTTGCAATCCGCCATCTAGAATTGCTTGAGGATCTTCTTTGCGTAGGCCGACTGCTTCAGCGTGATGCAGTCTTTCTTCTGCTCTACCTCAATACCAAGATAGTAAGAAAGTAGTCTAAGGTCACTCATCTCGAACTCGGCCATCATCTGCTTCTTGAATCCTTCTACGCCTCCTACACTGGATCCAGTGACTATCAGGTCGTCCACATAAACTCCGACGACCAGAACTTCTTCTCTGTTGCTCCTGGTGTACACTGCCTGCTCCCTGGAGCACTTTGTGAATCCAAGATTCTTCAAACTCTTGTTGAGGCGTATGTTCCACGCCCTTGGAGCATGACGTAGCCCGTTGGAGAGCTTGTACACCTTATTCTCCTTGCCCTTGACGCCAAAACCTTTAGGTTGACTGACGTAGACTTCTTTCTCGAGGTCACCATTTACGAATGCCGATTTGACATCCATGTGGTGAATCTCCCAACCTCGATGAGCTGCTAGAGCAAGGATGAGTCTGATCGTGTCTAGTCTCGTCACGGGAGCAAAGACTTCCTCGAAGTCGACTCCTTGCCTCTGCACGTAGCCTTTGGCTACTAGCCTTGCCTTGTGCTTTAGGACATTCCCCTCGGTGTCCTTCTTCAGCTTGTAGACCCATTTCAAGCCAATGGGTTTCTGACCTTTGGGCAGGTCGGTGAGCTCCCATGTCTTGTTCTTCTCAATGGATTCCAGCTCCTTCTCCATTGCTTCCTGCCATTCCTGCTCGGTAGCTGCCTCTTAGTAGTTGGCCGGCTCCTCGGCGCACAACAAGGACAACTCTTCTAGGTTCATCTCCACTTCCTGAGACTCTTCGTAGACTTCTGCTAGGGGACAGAATCCCCTTGGGCCATCCTTGATCGACGAATCTCCTGAGCTGGACGAGCTGAGTCTGCTCGAGCTGGGTGTCCTGGGTGTACCCGGGCAGGAATCTCTGATAGGGGTACCTGAGCTGGTGGGGGCACCAGAGCTGGTAGAGATACCCGAGCTGTATGTTGCTGGTCCTTCCTGGTCGGCAACGTCTTCTTCAACTTCGAACTCAAATGAGTTCTGCTCGGGCTCACCGTTCTCATCGCGCCATTCCCACTTCTTCTCTTCTTCGAACACAGCATCTCTGCTCACCTGGATCTTGCCGCGTCGGGGGTCAAAGAGTCTGTGTGCCTTGCTTCTGTCTTCAACACCAAGGTACACCATCGACTGACTCCTGTCATCGAGCTTCTTGAGATGGGGACCCGCAGTCTTCACATGTGCGGTGCACCCAAACACTCTCAAGTGCTCCAAGTGAGGTTTCTTTCCATTCCATGCCTGGTAGGGTGTGCGCTCTCCTAGCGCCTTTGTTGGCAAACGGTTTAGCAAATAGACCGCGTGTCTAACTGCTTCTCCCTAAAACCTCGCCGGTACTTGTATACTTTTCAGCAAGCTCCTCGCTGTGTCCATCATTGTCCGGTTTTGTCTCTCCACCATACCGTTCTGCTGGGGAGTGTATGGTGCGGTCAGGTGGCGGTCGACTCCTTCCTCATCGCAGAACTCTCCGAACTGCTGGGATGTGAACTCTCCACCTCGGTCTGTTCTCAAGACCTTCATCTTGTGTTCGGACCCATTCTCCACGAGCCTCTTGAACTTCTTGAAGACTTCAAAGGCTCTACTCTTCTCCTTGAGCGTGTAGATCCACATCCAGCGACCGTAGTCGTCAACAAGTAGTAGAAAATACTTGCTTCCGGCTAGAGTTGCTGGGGTGATTGGACCACAGAGGTCTGCATGCACCAGTTGAAAGGGTCGTTCTGCTCGGAACTTCGCCTTAATCGGAAGTGGCACTCTAGCCTGTTTCGCGATCATGTAGCATTCGCATAGCTGGTTGGGGTGTTCGATCTTGGGAACCCCAAAGGCCATCTCCTTCTCTCCTATCATCTTGAGCGCATAAAATTTTACGTGCCCAAGTCTCGCATGCCACAACCAGGCCGGGTCTGCTAGGGACGCCATTAAGCAGACGGGCTGGCCTGTCTCCAGGAGAATCTTGTACAACCTGTTCGGCGTTCTCTTCACCTTAATCAGCAGGTTGCCACTTCTGTTCCACATCTTCAGATTGGGACCAGACATCACCACTGTGTTGCCGATCTCTGTCATCTGTCCGAGGCTGATGATGTTACTCTTCAGATTTGGGATGTAGTAGACTTGGGTCATGAGGCGTTGGTCCCCGTTCTTACACACGAACAGGATGGACCCTCTGCCTCTGATTTCGACGATCGAGCCATCGCTAAATTTCACGTTCCCTGTGATCTTCTCATCGAGCTCTTCAAACTTAGCTCGGTCTCCTATCATGTGGTTGCTCGCGCCATTGTCTAGGTACCAGACATCGGTAGAGACATTCTGCTCTCCGTCAACGAGGAGGTTTGCAATAACCTTTTCCTCGATCAGGAACACCATCTCCGAGCTGGTCTGGTGTCTGGTCTCTGGTCTCTGTTGTCTGGTCTCAGGTCTGCTCTCCGGGCAGGTCTGCTCTCTCTCGCCTACGAGGATCGTTTCCTCGTCTTCTTGTCCGTCTAGGCTCACTTCTTTTTCGGCAAACATCAGAGCCGGCTGGTCTTCATTGAATCTCATCAGATTCTCTTCCTCTATGTGGTTCTTACTGCAGCACTCTGAAGCAAAGTGCACAAGCTTCTGACAATTATAGCACTTCACTGTGCTCTTGTCTCTCCTGGTCGTGCTTTCCTAACAGGGTGCACCACTGCCGCGACCTCGCGTGTCCCGACCTCGCCCTTGTCCATGACCTCTACCACGTCCTCGGCTATCTCCGCTGTAGCTACTCCGACCAGAGGAGCTAGAAGAAAAGTCTGCTCCCCCACTTTTCTTCTGTCTGGACGTCCACTCTTCATGCGTGAGCAGGAGGTACTTGTCCTCTTCTTTGTCACCGTAACCCCGAAGTCTCTCATCGTGGGCTTTGAGGCGACCAACAACCTCCTCGATCGTCATGGTCTTGAGGTCGCCGAACTGCTCAATCGATGTCACGATCTGCATGTACTTGTGAGACACTGCTCGGAGAAACTTCTTGACGACGGTGGTCTCCTCCACCTTGTCTCCCAGCGAGCGTATGCCGGTCACAATGGATGTGAGCCGCATAGCGAAATCATCAATTGATTCGCTCTCCCTCATCCTCATAACCTCGAACTCACTCTTCAAGGTCTGGACCTTTGCTTCCTTGACGCGATCTGCGCCCATGTACATGGTTCGAAGTGTCGACCACGCCTCCTTTGCGGAATCCTTCTCGGCGATCATGAGAAGGACATCTTTCGGAACTCCTTGGTAGATGGCGGCGAGTGCCATCCTCTCCTTGCGCCCTTCGACATCGCTGCTTTCTACAGCCTCCCAAACTCCTTGCGCCTGCAAGTTCACTCGCATCTTCAACGCCCACACCGAGTAATTGCTCTTCGTGAGCATCGGGTAATGGAGCGTCACGTTCCCTTCCTTTGATCCGATCTTCGTCGCCGTCGTGAGTTCTCCTCCGGTGGACTCGCTTGGTGACGACATCTTCTTTGGCACCTTCGCTCTGATACCAATTGTTGGTTCCCAATGGGAATGGATCTGCCAAAAGAAACAAAGAACAAGAAACAAAGGACAAAGAAAGTTGGGAGAATTTTTTTCAAATTAATGTCGAATTCAAATAGAGCAAAAAGGTACAAACTAAAGTCATAAGACTTGTATTTACAGACAAACTAGAAAGCTAAACCCTAGTTAAACTTCCTAAAATAAACTTAATCAAATCTTTACAATTTACACGTTTTCCTAACAGAATGGGAAACAAATCTTATCAAATCAGGAAGCCAAATCGAATCTCCAAACTTGCTCCTCAAGTTTTGCAGTACCTGGAATAGCTTTTCTTGACTTTTGGCGTTTCCCGTTTCTGGTCGGGAGAATCTTGCTAGGGTCCTCTTCTGCTAGGGGGCATCTCTGCTCTCCCTCATCTCTGCTAGGGCCATCTTTGGTAGGAGCATTCCTGGTCGGGTCCCTTCCTGCTGGGGAAATCTCTGGTGGGGAGATCCCTGGTGGGGAAATCTCTGCAAGGAGTTGAGCCAAGTCAGGCTTAAACTCACAATCGATATCGATCTCATTTCGCACTCTCTATTTTACGGATATATCGCTTGCCGACGGGCATGCCGACGGATAAATGCGAAGAAATAAATATATCGCTTGTCGATAATATCGCATAAATTTCACGGATATATCGCTTGCCGATCGAAATATCAACGGATATTCCAGAAAATATTTTGATATTTCAATTATATATTTATATAGTTTCTAAATTACCTATTTAATAAAAAATGACACATAGTTATAGCGTAGAAAACACATTCATAAATGATAACATAATTCAAAAATATAACATAAAAGTCATAACTCATAACTTAATGTCGACATAACATAAAATAAGCTAGGCATTATAATAAACTCGTAGAGTACGAACATAAATACGAACATAAATATAAAGCATGGTTCTAAATGCCGATATCGATGTCGTTTCGCACTCTCCATTTTACGAATATATCGCTTGCTGACGGATAAATGAGAAGAAATGAATATATCGATTTCCTGCAAATAACGTATCGCATTTCTCATTTTCTGGGCACGTCGTGGATATATCGAGGACATATCCGCATATATAAAACCGTTATAAATAGTACAATTCAGGGTTTTGTCAGTTACATTGATTCACATTTTATTATGATGGAAATGTCAAAGAACTCAGTGCGTGTGGTTGATAATTATATAGTTGCGTTTTGAACGCACAAAAATCTTCCATAACTAGAATCATATATATTTATTAACTTAGCTACTAATTATATGTGTAATTACTCTTAACAAAACATGGGTTAGATATTGTAATAAATTGGTCATTGATCTCAATTTATTTGTTCCATTTTGTGAGGATACTCTGGTGATCATGAAGCTATATGCATCTTGTAGTTGTTGATCAAACGCTTAGATCAATTACGCTAACGATTAATCGTGTGGCTACTTCTCTATTTACTCCGGGATTGCTCTAAATAGTTTCTACACTCTTACGAATTTAAGGTATACATTATGTTATGGGTATTTTTCGAAGCCTAGAAAAATTAAGGCCCAGCCCAAAAAACCTTCCCAAAAGGCTTAAAAGACTAATAAAAGTCTACATAGACGACCTGGGCCCACCGCAAAAAAGTCAGCGGGTCTCGCCGCAAAAAGTCAAAGGGACTCGACTCAAAAAGTCAACCTAAAAAGTCAACGGGACTCGGCCCGAATAAAGACAGTAAAAGTTTTGTTACTTTTACCACAAAAGGGCTTTAAATTAATTAAAAGCACCGCGCACCGCGCACCGCGCACCGCGCACCGCGCACCGCGCAAGCAATATCATAATTGCTCAGGGGCCCATCAAAGTAATTATTAATTACTAAGAGGTCCCTGCATCCTTCTATAAATAGAAGCTCATTTCAATCAAAACGGTAACTTCAACAACTCAGATCAACTCACAAAAAACGCTCTAAAGCGATAAAACCTCCGTTTTCCATTCTCTTAAATATCCCGACTTAAATACCCGACTAATGTTGAGCGTCGGAGGTGGATACGGAGGCACCCCCTCCGTACCCCCTTAAAGTTCACGTTTGTTTCATTATTTCACCAAGATATACGGAGACGGAGTTCTGGAAGATATTTCCGGCTTATCAAGAAATACCAATCAAGCTTCAAGACCCCCTTTGACTGTCAAGAGGTCATTGGGCCCGGCCCAAAATCAAGACTTGGGCCGCTTTAAGTGTTGATCCATTTTTCGGCATTAACACATTATATAATCGATTTAAATTTTCAATCCTTCACTGAAAATATACGGAGCAAACGGTTACAATGCACTCCTATGGTTGGAGGCATAGAGGAAGAGACACTACTCCTCGGAATCACACTGAAATTTTTGTTATAAATTCCCAGAATACGTCGAAGATTCGCCTGGTTTAAATCCGATGAACAGAACATTTAAAAGGAGCCTCTTGGTCAATGACTTCCATTCATCTTATTAGATAATTTCTAGCAAAATTTTATATTTGAATCAGATACTTCATCTTAGGGGTGCAAATAAAACCCGGAAATGCGGGTTTTAAACCGCATCCGGACCGGAACCGTATTTTAAATAAACCGGAACCGGTTTATTAAAAAAACCGCATCCGGATTAAACCGGTTCCGGGTACCGGATTTAGAGAATAAAAAACCCGGAACCCGCATAGTAGCTTACTAAAACCCGGTTATTAAATATATACATAAAAATATTTAGAATTTTCATACCAAAAAAAATACATATTGAATTTCTATCAAGAGAAATATTCATTTATTTGTTTCTCATCCAACTCCAAACTAATGTTGTAGGTTAATCATTTGTTTCTTCTAGTCCAATTGATATAATTTTTTTCTCTCACAATACTAATAGTATAAAACATTACATGTATTTATTATGTTAATTACTTATCAGTTTTTGTAAGTATATGTGTTATGTTTATGATATAGTTTGATTTTTTAATTTTGGCTATAATTACTTCAAGTTTTTTTTTTTTAAATATAAAATTTAGGTTAAAATCCGTATTATAACCTAGAACCGGATTTTAAAACCGAAAATAAATAAAAATCCGGATCCGGGTTTAAAAACCGTTTTTTTTTTTAAACGGGTTTTAACCCGGATCCGGATTTCCGGGTTTTTATGTTAAAATATCCGGATCCGGGTTTCAATTTCAAAAAACCCGGATTCCGAATCCGGGTAGCGGGTATGGCAAAATATCCGGGTACCCGGTCCGCTTGCACCCCTACTTCATCTAACTTAAGTTGATCGAAGCTAAAAAAAAAAAGTTTGAGTAAGCATTATATATAAAGGTCAAAAGTTGTTTAAAAAAAGGTTAAAGTTAAAAATTGAAAACAAAGCATAATTTTTTTTAAAAAAAAATGGAGAGACTACAGTCCCGTGCTTCCGATTTTCCATATGATCGTCCTTTGTAAAATGTATGCTTGCATTTTTGTCAAATTAAAAATAATATTAAGTTTTGATTAAAAGAAAATAATCGGCTTCATTTCATCTGGTCTCTGATTTCAATTCAGTTAATTTTTATGATTGCGATAATTTGAACAAGCTCAATATACACCCAAGACTCTATCAATGTGCATTATTTTTATTATGTTTTTTCTTAGTTTAATATCATTTTACTAATTTTTTTTTGCCTTTTGAATAGATCATAACGCGTCAAATATGACAATATATATACATTATATATATATATATATCATAATATATACTACATATATACCAGCTTGCTTAGAGAAATTATAAATATATCAAGCTTCAAAAAATCTTAAACTCTAAATTGGACAAAAATAAATTTCATAAAATATTTATTCTAAATATAGTACAGTATAGTATAAATTAAAATTTGATAGATAATTTGAGATACCTAGCTATAAACTAATTTTAGACGCGATTGATTAAAGGAAAAACCAATTATATGTAAGCTCAAACTCAACTACCATTCAAACCATGGTAAGTTTTTTTTTTTCCTCACTGTTCTCCATTATTCTAATTTTTCATTTATTTATTTCTACAATAAAATTACAGCCATGTAATCATGAATAAATGCAATGAAACGATGTTTATTAGGAATTTAGGTCCAACTCCATACTCCGAAGTCCGAATATTAAATATGATTCACACAAAAACTACACACCACTGGTTGCTTTTTGAAGTCTAAATTTGGGATTCAAAGTAGAAGCCAATATTAAAAAAAAATGATTTGATCATATATAATATTATATAAAGAAAACCCACCAAATGTCCAAAATACACCTAAAGTTTAAGAGAAATGTCCATAGTTTCATAAAACTAATTTATACCATTAATAAACTTTTTTGGACCATATTAACCCTAATATTAATTATAATTATTAATTTTTGTATAATATTTATTAATAATATATTTTAATTTTGAAATTTCTTTTTCTTTTAATTATGATTGACAATTTTTACCGATTAATTAGGATATCATTTAATTATGGTACTCTTCAAAAAAATATCCTCATTATCACCCAATATCAATTGATTCCACCTTCCGACCTACTTCCGTCGAACCTTCAATCTCTCCCCCGATCATTCAATCTCGTCGCTTTCTTCCATCGCTAAGTTCCAGTCGCATTCTTTCATCGTGCCCAGAAGATCGTTCGCCCATAAGCTTAATCGCCCAAAAGCTCGTTCGCCTAAAACCATATCCTTCGCGAAAACCCATCTCGATTGCCGTTCAACTCAGTAAGTTTATAAATTCGTAACTTAAATTACGATTACATGTATAGTGATTTACAATTATAAATTCGTAACTTAAATTACAATTACAATTACATATATAAATTCATAACTTACTATTATAAATTCGTAACTTCAATTATAATTACATGTATAGTGATTTACTATAATAAATTCGTAAAAAGAGTTACGTTAAATGTATATACCAAAACCAACTTGGGTATAGTGATTTACTATTACAAATTCGTAACTTAAATTACAATTACATTTTACTTCGTATTACAATTATTTTCGTAACATCATATACAAATTCGTAACTATAAATACGAAACTGTAATTAAAAGGATTTATTAAAATTTCGTAAATATATTTACAGTTCAACAGGTTAAAAACTTTTTTGTAAATATATTACAGTTTCTTACAGGTTAATAGATTTCGTAAATATATTTACAAGTGAATAAAATTGCAAATTCGTAATTATAAATACGAAACTGTAATTAAGAGAATTTATTCAGGTGGATTTACTGATTAATAGGGACCAAAAATTCAAAGAAGAAAAAATATTTGTTTTTTGTAGAGGGCGATTTTCACCTCCCTCTTCCAGTCACAAAGATAATCACAAAGAACAAAATAAAAATGATGAACAATGAATATCTCTGATTTTTATTATATTTCTGAAAAGGACTCGTTTTTTCCCGTTTGATAGCTGGACACTCGAAGTATGACGAACAAATATACGATTAGCTCTCTGTTCTCAATTGTTGGGGGCAAAAATCACCAACAAGCAGTCACGAGGAAGTATCCTCGAGTTTTAAGAGAAAGGTTCGGGTTTAATCCCTTCGTTAGCTAAGAACGACAAGAAGAATGATGTCAAAAGTCTATGGACTCTCTTTATTGATGAACTATGGGGATTGCAGATTTATGAACACATTTTCTTGCTTTCTTGGATATGATGCCGCACCCCGCCGTATACGGTGAGGTTGCCTACGTACCCGGGACCCCGGGATCAGGTCATCACGTAGTTCAAAATGGATAGTATTTCTCTTCTTCTCTCTTCTTTCTTTCTCTTTGGTTTTTCTTGGCCGAATGTGCAGCAGCCCCTTTCCAATGGAGCTCTCTCTTAGTATTTATAGGCGTTTTGCCCTAGCTCATCAGCCGTTGATCTTCGAATGGTACTTTCAACCCATGCCTTTTGCTGCTCTCGAGTGCCGGCTTCCTCGATCCTAGCGCCATCTTTGTCAAGTCTTGTCATTCCCCTTTCCCCAAGTAAGCCTACTCCGGAGGGTATGGTCCAACCCATGCTTTACGTCATTCTTAGAGAAGACTGCCAGAGTGGGTAGGTGGGCTTCATTAAATGCACATCTCGTCAGTGGTCATTCAGCTTTGCACGCCTCGTCGTCGATGTCTCTCGTCGAGTGTGAGGGGACACTTTGTCGCGGCTCGCCTTTACCCTAGTCAGACTTCGTCGCAGGCTAAACCTCTTCGAGGATGTCCCTTGACCATCGGTCAACGAACCTCCTCGCCCTTCTCTCACGTCTTTTATGGGACAAAACGACACGAGTTGTGTTGAGGATGGATTTGACCAAATCCGACATCAACATTTTTAATCGTTAAAATACTGATTAATGGGAGGATAAATTCGAAAAGGAAGGATAAAGATTAATTAGTTATTTAGTTTGCTACATTCAAGGAAAATATGTGTTTTTTAATTTAATTTTTAAAAAATCAAATTAACATTAAACGTGATTTAAAAATAGAGGGGCATATTAGTCCATATTTTAATTTATTGGTGGTTATAATTACCATAAATAGTGTTGACGTGGTTTCACACACCAACAGTCACGTGAATGGTGAATGGGATTTCGATTTGAAGATGCTAAGGACTTTGTGGATCCTGACCTCGGCGTTGTCAATACTTTCGACAATAACCAAAAGATTAAAATAAGACAAAACACAAGGTTTTTTAGAGAGGTTCGTCCCAATGCGGTAGTTGACTACATCCTCTGTAAGTTTATTGCTTTGGAAAAGAGAACAGCCAGAACCACAAGCCAATTCCAAGTTGATCGAAAATGAAAGAAAACACTCTGAAATTACAATTCTCACAGACTCTTTTCTCTCGAAGTAAAATGTGCGTGTGATAGGGCCGTCTTCTTTCTTTATAGGTTTCTGATTTCTGCCCGTTGGAAGTGTACGTTGGTGGTGGCTTCGAGTTCGGAGCTTGACTTGTTGTCGAGCTGACACGTGGGCCATGTTCTGAGAGAATTACGCAGTAGTGGACTTTGACTTGACGTCGTGGGGATTTGAATTTTGATCGTGGCGATCTTCCTGGTCGGGTTTCGGAAGTTTGAATGAGGTTGTTGACTTGGTCTGCTCGTGCTTGGATCTTTCGACTGCTTCTGCTCGGATCCCTTTGTGGCAATCTCTGCCCGGGACGAGTTTTGGGTCATTCAGGTCGTTCGACCTGTTGGGTACTTTGGATTTTATCCAAGTGTTGGTTTTCGTCTTGTGTTAGCATGGTTTTTGAGTTCTACTCGGGATTTTTTCCTTCGGAAGCCTTCTGCCCGTGTCTCCTTTGAGCAATCTCTGCTCGAGGTGGGCTTTTGTTCCTTGGGCTTTTGGTTCTGTTCGGGCCTCAACACAATTAAGTGTTTATTGGGCCTTTGGGCTATCTATCTCACAAGCCCCATTTGTATGAATATTCAATTATATTCATAACTTTTGTCTTAATTTATATGAACCGTGAATTTAATTAATGACCTTATTATTCCGATTAAGGAACGAATTTGCACATCAACAAATAGAAATGGGCATTTTTTTCAAACCTTGAGTTACAAATGGGCATTTGCCTCATTTATAGCAGTTTATAAAAAATGATTTGATCTTATGCCCAAATATGGCACAACATGTTCCCTTGGATAAAAAAATTGACTAAAGTTATGAAACTAATAAAAGTATAAAACTGTATATATTGACTATATATATTTTTTTAAATGGATATTATTTAATTGATTTAAATATATGAATTGAAAATTTAACAGTTTAACGTGGGAAATGAATTGTTGATTGACACAGATGTGACATAAGAAAAGAAGACTAATTAATTAGTGACTGGATGATTGATCGCAATAATCTTTATTATTATTATTATTATTATTATTATTGGATTATTAGATATTAGCCTTTATGGATATTCGACTTAAAAGAAAAGGGATTAAAATTTGTAATTTTCATAACCAAAATAAAAAATATAAAAATCAACACTAGACAACAGTATATTCCTTTTTGTCGTCAATGTCATGGTACTTTTTTTCTGCCTATGCGATTTTAATGTAAGATATGCGGAAGATCTTTAACTGATTATTATAAAGGTGTACTAATTATTAAATCCGAGGATTATATGTCGAATTAATTAACTATTATAGCATGTGAATCGATTGATTATATTCATCAATTCTATCATAAACTTTTCCGTCTTAACTAATTTTATACAATTTCAATTAATACCTTTGACTATAAAAATTGGAATGATCATAAAAATTTGATTATAAATTATGATCAACTAAATCATTTTGGTCTAACAGAGGCTGAAAAAAAGACATTTTATTCGTGTAGGTGGACTAAAGAGAAACTTGAATCTGACGATTGAAGCTCTGTACGAGTTTCCGCGCCAACGGAAGATTAATCCGCAATTAAATCCTTCAGATTATCCTTGTTGATTTGAATTATTAGAAATCGAGGGATCTTCCAGTTTAGCAATATTAATATAACATAATCAGTTTACATATGATTCTTATTTTTTTATGCATAATAATATTAAAACACAACTTCGCACTTTACAGATCATGAGCCATATTTACACTACGTACTACAGCATGGCACTTTATTCGCTCATTATTAGGGTTTCTCTAATTTTCCAAATATTGTGGAAGCCAGTCAAGCTGAGGATCGATCGGAGAGCAGAACATGTCCTCCGAGAAGATTAAATCTTCGGCCGTTCCCAAAGCATCATCGACGACACGGTCTGGTTTTCCGACCTCATCGAATCCGAGGTTGAAATCCATATTAATGTCACTGAAGCAGTTGGAGAAGTATTGCAAGCAGTCAAGGTTCAGGAAGTTCTCGTCTGAAGTACTCGGGACCGTCAAGGGCTCGCCGGCATCTTGACAGTCATCGGCCAAAGGCGCGGCAGCAGGGACGTGGGGGACCGGAGGGGAAAGTATGACTTTGGTGCAGCGAGTTGCCCTGGTCCTGACCACAGTGGATGCCGGTGATGGCAGTGAATGACGCGGCGACGGCTCGGGCGAGACTTTGTTGTCACCAGGGTTCGATGTTTTTGTACGACACATAGTTTTGGGGGATGCGTTGTCGTTTCGATTACGAACTCTCTTACCGATATTAGTGTTCCAATAGTTCTTTATTTCATTGTCTGTTCGGCCGGGAAGCCGCCCAGCTATCAGAGACCATCTGCATTTCAATAATATTCACAAATCATCAAAAACAAAACAATATTCACAAATCATAAAAACAAAACAATTCGGACTTAGCGTCCAGGTCCTTAAATGCGCAGCTGAAAGTAAGACTTCAGCGGCCCTTCTATAAACTGAGCCGCTGAAAGTCACACCTTTTAATGCGGCGGGTATGAGCCATTTCCCGGCCCATGTACGAAAACGAAAAAAAAATAAAATAAACACAATCAGATTCTACATCATCATCATCAATATTATACATTGTTAACATAACAAAAAAAAAACCTATTAACTATTCATGTCTGAGTAGTGAGTATATATATAATATATATATATATGTATATATTTGTATATATACCTGTTGCCGAGAAGATTGTGGAGGCGAATGATGAGGTCTTCTTCATCGGGAGTGATGTTTCCTCTCTTGATGTCTGGCCTCAGATAGTTCAGCCATCTCAGCCTGCAACTTTTTCCACATCTCTTCAACCCTGAAGAAAAATCAATATATTCCATTTCAATTTCATAATTGTTTATGCAAACATATGTACTATATATAGGTATGTGCGTGTGTATGAGAAAGATGGAAGTAGTGGACCTGCTCTACCGGGGAGATTTCTCCATTTGCCTTCACCGTGAAGCCGAATGAAGTCGGTGAGTATGGTGTCCTCCATTGCAGTCCATGCCCCTCTGTTCAGTCCTTTTTTTGAACAGCAAGGACTCCTCCCCATTCTCTCTCTCTCTCCAAAGTCTATTAGTCCCAATTCTCTTCTCCTTCTTTCATTATATATATATATATATATATATACATTTACACACACAAACACACTAACAACAACTATACTCGAGGCCAAATAACAATAACATCACGTGCCACATACTTTCCGTCTTTCGTAATGGTTAATGACGGCAAAAATACCCAAAGTTTAGTCAAAGAACTCCTCGTGTACCTAAAGTCTAAAAGTGGTGGTAAAAGTACCCAAAATCACATTTGGGGCGTTGACCACTCCATTCTCATAACGCGGCTAACTTACCCGTTAACTCTGGCCACGTGTACAAACGTAGGTTGCTGACATAACAATTTTTGGCCACATGGACGAGCCCACATCATCCTCGTTTACGACAAAACAACGAATTAAACCCCTAATTGGGCTCATCAACGTGGCAAAAAATTGTCATGTCAGCAACCCACGTTTGTCCACGTGGCCAGAGTTAACGGGTAAGTTAACTGCATTACGAGAATAGAGTGGTCAACGCCCCAAATGTGACTTTAGGTACTTTACCAGCACATTTAAACTTTGGGTACAGGAAGAGTTCTTTGACCAAACTTTAAGTATTTTTGCCGTCATTAACCCTAAATATATATATTTTAAAGATATAACAATAACAGCACGTGGTCATGAATCATGATGACTCCTTGACATGAAAGTATCCTACGTAGGATCAATTCTTGTGTATAGTATGTATAAAGTATAGTAATCAATTTTTTATTTTTGTTTTTATCTCTTGTCCCTAGACTCAAATTGATTTTTTTAATCAAGAAATTAAGTGTATAAAGTATAAACCTTATATATATAGTAATATTGATAAAATTATTTTGTAAATATACCTGCTTAAACCATAAAATTTGACCAGAAAAAAAACTTATCGAGAAAACTCGTCGATAAAATAAGTATTTAGCGATAACGTCCGGTAAAAATAAACAATTGATTTTTCTTCAATAATGACTTTAGAATCTTAATTAAATTATTGAAGGGATAAAGAAGATTCCAAATGCTGCGTGAGGGTATAATTCCTCTGAGCAGCCCTGTATATAATATTATAGGGTTAATGACGGTAAAATACCTAAAGTTTGGTCAAAGAACCCATCGTGTACCTAAAGTTTAAAAGTAGTGGCAAAAATACCCAAAGTCACATTTGGGGAGTTGACCACTCCATTCTCGTAACGTGGTTAACTTACCTGTTTATTCTGACAACGTGGACAAATCTGTTTTGTTAAGTGTAATCATTAGGGGTTCAATTAGTTGTGTTGAATAGTATTAATTAGGGGTTTAATTCCTTGTTTTGTCGTAAACGAGGCTGATGTGGGCTCGTTCACATGGCAAAAATTATTATGTCAGCAACCCACGTTTGTCCACGTGGCCATAGTTAACGGGTAAGTTAAGGGCGTTACGAGAATGGAGTGGTCAACTTCCCAAATACGACTTTGGGTATTTTTGCCACCACTTCTAAACTTTGGATACATGAGGGGTTCTTTGACCAAACTTTGGGTATTTTTGCCGTCATTAACCCTAATATTATATATCAACATAGACAGATATTTTTTTTTTGTAGACTATGAAATTTAGATATCACCAAGTGGACTTTATTGAAGAAAAAAAAACAAGATGCTCTAAATTTATGGCCAAGGTTATAGGAAGACAAATATTGTTGGAAGTTGTGATGTTATCTTTATAGGGACAAGAGATAAAAACAAAAATAAAAAATTATGTGTGAAATATATTATTTTTCATTTATGAAAAATATAACTAGTAAATCAAACACATAAAAGCCACGACCCAAGATTAATTGCGTGTGAATTTTACACGAAAACAAAATTCAGGAGATAAATAAGTCGATAATGAGATCCCTGATACTTGGAGCAGAAGAGTGAAAGAGACTATACGATGAAAATAAATGAAACAAATATACACAATTTATTATGTTATGATGGTAATACGTACTAGGACGCACAAATTATTTCGTTCTAATTATATTTTGTTACTTTTACCGATAACATTATGTGCTCACGAGTAAGTCTTGTTGGTGCAAGTCTTCGTCTAAAACAAATGTCTTATCGTTCCGAAGCTCTAACCGGATGTTAAGGGCCAACGATGACCACATAACCGCTCGAAAGGCCCAGCGGCCAGCACGATAACTCAACATTTTTAATATTGCAACTCAGTATCCATTTTTCGGAGATCAAATGGATTGGGGATCTATAATTTTCGGATCCATCTCGTAAAATCCAAAATACTATCCTCTTTTTCTTTTCTTCCCACTTCCCGGTCATTATTATTCTTTATAGACTCCTGGTGATCGGAGGTAATATCATTATGTAGTATATGCATATATCATCAGTTTCGTGAATCTCATTAAAAATATTGTAAGGTTTGTCTATTTTTCCTAACCTCATGAAATCACAATGACCATCACTAGCTAAACTACAGCCGGAAAAGACCGGAGCTTCAATTAATTCATAAGCTCGAGATCGATTTCTGAATCGGTCCGGTGAGGGCGGGTAAAATTCCACCACCTAAAATTTTGAATATATACGTGTGTTTCTATTACAACGTGGATTGGAGTCGCTATATTTATGGCAGCCTCCCCACCATTCAACTTTGGTAATAATTTTAGTCAAGTGAAACTTACAATATAGCATATATATATATATTTGTGACGTTATAGAATGATGAGCTGTCCTTCTAGATCAATATTGCTCCAACTAACTTTCTATAATGGTCAACTCAAGAAGATTGGTTGAGTACGAACAAGTTACAAGCACAACAACAGTAGTACAAGTCTCCTAAGTCCTAACTTCTACGTCCAAGTCTTTTACCACGTGTCCCACAATCTATATACACGGTGTATAATACACCATATATATATATTTATATAATATCACTGTTTGCTTTGTAACTTTATAATTACAGAACCATGCATTTCTCTATATATTATCAAAGTATGAAGTACGTACATTATGAATTATTCTTTCGAGAAATTAAAAAAGCAATTAGTATGTAAAATTCAAAGATTTTTAAGTGAAAATTTTACAATTAATTATTATAGTATAGTTCATTAGATTGATAATGCATAAGTGGAAGAGGAAGAAAAGTGGAGCTGTGAAAGTATCTTCTTTTGACGAGTGCCTAGCTATATATAAAGCCTATATATATATATATTATATATAAATGTAATTATAATGATCCACCTAAGAGTAGTGCTTCGATGTTCATTGATTAGATTGTGGAGGCTCCATAAGAACTTAATAATAAGCATGTTAGTTTATTTTTTTGGTATTATTTTTCTGCAGTACCCTGTGAGAATAAAAAAAGTCATTTTCACTTCTTTTGTGTATCTACATATGCGACAACATATAGATGAAATTATTGAGCGAATCTTTTTTTTTTTTTTTTGATGTTATAATTGATATGAAATTCATACGTACTACATACATATATATATATATATATATATAGGTTGTGATGGGTTTTGTTTTAGATAGCTGATCATTTGCGTGATCATATAGATATCTTTTCCAAATTGATATACTTTACTTGATATCGTTAATTGTAATATTTATATATATATATATATATATATATATATAAATCATTTGCATATAAAAGAATTCTAATTTAATTTGTATGTATAAACTTTCAAGCTAGCTAGGCGCTTGTGCTGTGTTGTCTAGTCTCTAAGTGATGGGGGCAATGATATATTAATAATGTTGCTATATATATATATGAACATATGATATATTCCTTATTAAAAGGTAGTCTTTTAGTAAACCTTATATGATGTACCGTTTCTAAAAAGGTTCCTTACAAGATCTTGTCGCTAGAGACAAATTTGCACAAGTATTAGAGGACGCACGCCGAGCCAACAAATTTATTTTGAGAAATCCTCGATTCACTTTAATAAAAATGTTAGTGTGAGATGTAGAGGTGAAATTCGCGATGGTACTGCGAACACGTGTGGGAATCGCGACGTGAATAGTCCCAATCCGCGTGAAGAAATGGATGGCCAGGATCTCGCCACGTCAGCGATCCGAGGGAAGTGCGAATTTGTGTTTGTTGGTGGCAATAATAACACACTTTTTACCCGAAATTTATTACCCAACCACAATTATTACCCACTTTACTCGAATTTCAACCCTAAAATTTCAAATTTCAATATTTTTTCACCCACTATCTCCTCACAATTATTCACCCACTTCACCCACCACAATAATTATTCACCCACCCCACTCTCTCCTCAAACCCTATAAATACCACCTCTTCCTCCCTCATTTCCTCACCAACAATCTTCCACCTCTCTCTCAAATTCTCTCAATTCTCTAAGTTTTTTCCACTCTAAAGCTCTAAAGTTCTCAAGTTCTAAAGTTCTAAATTTCTCAAGTTCGCAAGTTCTCTCATTATGTCTCGAAGAAGCGGCGGTAGTTCCGGGGGTCGAAGGGCGGCTAGGAATTTGCAACCCCAATTTCAACTAGGGGGAACATCGCAGCCTACGCCCGACGGCTACATTCCCGTTATGCTACCCCAAGAAATATTTCCCTCCCCTCCCAATCCAGATTATCCCGATGATACAGTACGGTCTCTAAGACCTAGTCTAGTCCGGGCGATGGGCCAGCACGACGCCAATCCATAACGTGTGTCCCGAGAATTGGTCGAGGCGGCGGCTCAATTTAGGGGGATAATAACGATCCTTTTTTCGATCTCATGTTTCAACTACACGCCGATTACAGATCTCAAAGTCCCGAAGGTGCCGATCCCGACGAAACTCAACGTCCTAAAGATGCCGATCCCGACGAAACTCAACGTCCCGACGATGCCGATCCCGACGACTTTCAAACGCCGCCCTCGGTCCATGGTTCAAATGTCGGGGTTTACAACCGCGGTTCTCCTCTACCTTCCAATCAAGATAGCGGGGAAGCCTCCGTTGCCCGTCCTCGACGACATCGACGTCCTTCAACCGGGTAATAACCTTTAGTCATTTCTCTATTTATAGCTATTAGTCATTTTTCTATTTTATTAATTAATGATATTTAATAATTAATAAGTTAGTACTTAGTAATAAATAATAATTAATAATCAATAATTAATAATCATGGTCGAATTTCTTGAAAGTCTTAGTATGCTCTGTGGTTGCGGTTCCGACTGATCTTCCACGTCAGAAACGAATTTCTTGATATTTTTTGTTAGTTAATAATCATTTAATAATTTTAGTTTAATTTTTTCAATTACTTAATAATCATTTAATCATACTAGTATAATAATCAATTTGTAAGTGTTGTTGTCACGTCACTTGAAAGTCTTAGTATGCTCTGTGGTTGCGGTTCCGACTGATCTTCCACATCAGAAACGAATTTCTTGATATTTTTTGTTATTTAATAATCATTTAATCATATAAGTAATAATTAATCATATTAGTTAAATTAAACTTTAAATAGTTACTTAAATAAGTTAAAGAAATTAAAATGGTATTTTTTATGTGTGGTGATAATTATAAAGTTTTTACGGATTATGGTGTCTTAGAAAGATTGGTTTTGAAATAAGGTTTGTTTTGCAATCTCCTCCAAGCTAGCCTGGGAACCTCGGGGAGTTCTGTCTAGAAAAGCTTGGGCCTAAAGCGAGATCATAGCATCCTTTCCAGTCGATCTGGCCGTGGAACCTCGGGGAGTTCCGTCCAAAAGAGCTTGATAATTATTTCCACACATAGATTATACCATTTTTAATTTCGTTAACTTTTTTATTTAACTATATGAAATTTAATTTAATTAATATGATTAATATTAAAATTTAATAATTGTAATATTTTTTGTAATACTTAAATTAATATTAAACTCGTGTAATATTCTTTTGTTTTAATAGAGCAAATCCTTCCTGCTTGGCGTGGGGTCGACCAAACACTGCCCCCGTGTAGGACTTTTTTCACGAAGATCGGCGGGTGGAGAATGGCCAACGTATTAAACTGGCGACGTGCAAAAAGTGCGGGCGCATACTAGACGCGATGGGTGACCTGGGAACCGGCTACTTGAAACGGCACGCAAGAGCATGCTTCCCAACCGGACAGATTGATGAGGTAAACACAGCACAGGTAAGTGCTCTTTCTGCAGTTAATTTACGGAAATGGACCCTCGAATGGATTATTTCTACGGGCGTGCCGCTGAGTTTTGTCGAAAATCCCAACCATACCCGATATATGCAAAAGATTAATCCGACGTACCAGCAGTTTTCCCGTACGACTTATACCCAGGACATGGAAACCGCATATGCTATGCAAAAAAACCTTTTGGTCGATATTTTCAAAATGTCTAGCATAAACGTCGCTTTTACCACCGACCTATGGAGCGGTCCAAGTTTAAACGACTATTTGAGTCTGACCGGTCATTACGTAGACGATGAGTGGAATCCATGTCAAAGACTTTTAAATCTATCGCCATTCGAGGGTCGTCATACCGGACAAAACATTGCCGATAAATTAATTGCATTATTTAATGATTGGGGTTTACAAAACCGTGTAATTTCCATTACCTTAGACAATGCCGCAAACAACAACGCCGCCATTTTAATCTTGGAATCTAGTTTGCCCGCTTCTCGATTTAGAAATATTTTACATCAACGCTGTGCTTGTCACATTATAAATTTAATTGCACGAACGGGCGAACATCAAGTTGCAAGACATGTTGATAAAATACGCGGCATTGTTGATTGGATCCGGCATCCTCAAACCACCGGCAGGTGGAGAAAATTGTGTAAAGACCACAATCATAGAGCTAACAAGTTCGGTTTAGACAATAATACACGTTGGAACTCTACGTATCTAATGGTTTCAGTTGTGTGTAGACAGAGACTGCCCTTAGACCACTTCCTCAGAATGGAACTCGAGCCCCAGGCGCGGATCACGGAGGCGGAATGGGAAACGGCCCTGAAATTTACCCAATTCCTAAAACCCTTTTACGCTATTACTCTAAATTTTTAAACCAAAAAAGACCGTCTTTAATTCATGGTCTTTCGGGTCTTTACCAAATTACGTGTGCTTTTCAAGAATTTTCAAATGACCCTATTATTTCTCCCCTTATTCCGGGAATGATTGCAAAATACCAAACTTACTGGGATCCACCCCCGTTTTCGTTTTGCTTCGGTGCTATACTAGATCCTCGTTTTTCGTTTACTTGGGGGCCAATGATGTTAGCATGCGGGGAAAACATAGGGGCGGATTACCGGAATTATATTAACGTTGTTAATGAAGCGTTTTTTGCATTGTACAGTGAATATCTCGTGCGGTTCCCACAGTACAACGCACAGGAGGAGCAAAGGACAGTAATGGAAAGCCCAACGAAGACGGGACTAGCGTTTAGCCGGAGACTCAAGCAACGGCTAGATCGCGGGGAAGCAGGGGAATCCAGTACGGCTCCGGCACGGGCGGACATACCGGAAGGCGCACCGGAAGAAGTGAAGCGGTACTATGGCCTACGGTTCGACGAAGATTCAGCCGAGTTCGATGTCATAAAGTGGTGGAAGAATCAACGGGAAAGATTCCCGATATTGGCGAGAATGGCGAGGGATATACTGTCCATCCCCATTTCAAGCGTTGCTTCGGAGAGCGCATTCAGTATGGCTCAGTATGTCATAAACGACCGGAGGGCGTCAACCATCAATACACACGTCGAGCAAATAGTGGTGTTGAATGATTTGATGTTCCACAACCCCGTGATTGCCGAACGGTCCGACCAAACCGAACTGGAGCTAATGACTGAAAGGTTTAACGCCTTATTCCCCGAGTGACGCAATGTAAACGCCAATATGATGTGCTCTTTCCTCTCTTGGTTTTATGTCCCTAAGGAGGGTTTTACAAGAGAGGTTTTAGTGAGGCATCTTGTAATATTTACACTGAATATTTACAGCTTTCTTCCACCTTATTGTAATATTCACAATGAATAATACAACTTTTTTTTTAAATATCTCGTCTTATCATATTTATTTATATGTTAATGAAATTTGTTAAAATTATTAATATGTTACAAACTAATATTTATTAACATATGTTACAAATTAAAAATTAACAATAAAAAACAAGATTATTATTATTATGTTACAAAATAATAAATTATAACGTACTTAAATATTAATTTTGAAAAAAATAACTTAGAGATAATAATTTTAAATAATTAACATACTTAAATATTATTTTTGAAATAATTAATAAATTTTGATAATTAAATTCGGGTAAAAAGTACTAAAAATAAACATTTCAAGAAAACAGGTACATTTGCCGCAAACTACGCCCAGCGAGTCGCTACAAAATCGCGAGCCGTCGCGACTGCACGCGTCGCCACGGGAACAGTCACGACTTTTGGCGATTGGGTCGCGACCCACCGCGACGTCGTCAGATGCAGCTCTAGTGAGATGGTTCTGCATTGACGGAATATCCCCTAGTTGGGAAAGAAAAAAAATAATTATTATAATACGTCTAATTTAGTAGACGAGCTGGAGCATGCTATTGATATATGCTAGTCTTTTGAGGTTGTCTGTAGGGTTTGGGGATGTTGAGACTTGAGATCGTGACCGGCTCATTTAATGGGGAGGAACATATAAAAATAAAAACTTATTTTTAGTACTCATATACAATGTTCGAATTTTTCTCGATTATCCTCGATAATCGTCGATTATCCTCGATAATCGTCGATTATCCGTCTTGTCGGTAGTCACCCGTAAATATTCCATACCGATCGATTATTCACAACAGTGTAAAAATAACAAAAAATTGGTTACCTTTTGAAATTTTTTACACTTTTTAATAATTTTCGGCAAAAGTACCTTCAATACAAAAAAAAAACTATTTTAGTATGACATGATTTTATTTGAGTATTTACATATGTGAGAGTGAGACTATATTTTATTTACATATGCACACTTAGTAAATATATTCTTAAAACTATTTTAGTGATTTTTCATCGATAATCCTCGATAAGTGTCGATAATCCTCGATAACTGTGGATAACGATAAGCTACAGTTTTTTTAGTTTTCCATCAATAATGCTCGAAAATCCATCGATAATCCTCAAAAAAGACAATTGATTTATCGGCAAAAACGGTATTTTGCACCTTGCTTCTCTATCTCGATTGGGCTGCATCATCACTTAGGATGGTATACTATACGAGATTCGCTTACCATTTCTTGTTCTCGTAATGAAAGGTTTCAATAGTTGATATGCTAGTTTCCGGAATAGTCTGGAAGCTGAATATTCCCTAAAAAGTGCCTAATTTCATGTGGAGAGTAAAGAACTGAGGATCCTTCCTGTAGCAACTACCCTTGATTTTTTAAATATGACATGCGAATATATTAGTCATGCTTTCTTCAAGTGTACGCAAGTTTGCGCAGTAGTGTTTGGCATAGAGAAGAGAATTAGAGTTCCGTATGACACATCATGTTGATATGTATTGTTATGTGCATTTTTCGGGACGTGTAAAAATTGAGCCTCATCGGCGAAAGTCAAAGACCACAGGCCCAAGCCCCAACACATTTGGCGAGGCCCGGATCCCTGAAGACCAAGAAGATGGAGACTTGAAGACCAAGAAGACGAAGCCCTTGATCGAGAAGCCTGACGTCCTTGAAAAGTCCTTGAAAAGGAAGATAAGGAGAGGATCAACATCGTGAAGACATTTGCAAGACTCTCAAAAGCGCACAGGATTCAGTGGATTGGAAATTGGACACCTGGAAGACCATTTTCGGAGCCGCCGAAGCCTGGAGCCCCGGCGAAGATGGACGCTTAGGAGATGAACCATGCGCCAAAATCATCCACAAAGGCAAAAGAAAAGTCCCACATTGCCCAGGAATGAAAGCGGGGTTGGTGATCCAAGGATATAAATAGGAACCTCCTCCTCCTCATTTCCACACTCACTCACAATTGTCTCAAGAGCTTCTCTCTTTACTTTATCTCTCTAAAATTTGCCTACTCCCTTAGGAGAAAGGGCTTGAATAAGAGCTGGGATTGGTCAAGGGATTGAGTTTTGCCTGAGAAGGGTTGTTCGACGAGTCAGCAAAGGCGTCCCTCGCCAGGTCAACGCATGGACGCGGACACCTACGACGTCGACAGTGAAGGAGCATCCCTTGCCAGGTCAAGGCCCTCGCCACGACGAGCTCGCCAACACGTACGAGGTCGACAAGAAACATCCCACGCCGGTAATACCCTCGCCATTCGGCCAAGGGCCACCCCCGCGCCCCCAACATCGGCACTTCCGACGAGTCAAACCACATCGTCATTCACCCGCCATTTATCACTAACCCTAAACTACGTGGGACCTGATTCTCTTAAACTGAGATACGTAGGCAACCTCGCCCAACCATAAGCGACAGGGCACGGGCCCGATCTACCCTTTTTTGCAGGTCTTCCCTCGCCATAGGAGCTCGCCAAAGAAGGGAAATCACGAAGAATCATCAAGAACATCTCGGAGCTTCATCAAGACAGGAGTTCGCCTAGACGAGGACTTCGCCAAGACAAGGGCTTCGCCCCTACGAGGAGTTCGCCAAGGAAGGAAGTTCGCCAAGGATCGCCAAGAACAGCCCGGAGACTCATCCAACACGACGGATTCACCTCCAGCTTTGACGATCATCAGTCAACCCGCGTTGACTCAGCATTCAACTATCCACGTGTTTAAAGGGTCTAAATCGGGACCAAAACGTTGGATCCGACTCTAAGTTAAAGCTATTTTTACGCATTAACAATATGTATTCCGTTTTTCTTTATTAATGATTTATTTTCCTTGGGTTCATTAAAAATGATAATAATTAATAACAATGAACGGAGAAATTCGTGAACAAAACGGTAAAAGCCGATTGTAAATTAACTCAAAATCGCTTTTGATGCATATGTACATCCACTCTCGAGGAAGAAAAATATATAGCCGCCTCAATTATATGAAGTATATATTTTCTATTTATATAGTACTGAAATCGACATTTGTACATCTTTACAAGAAAAGGACATGCAAATAAATGAAATATATATATAATATTATTGCCTCAACTCAAGTGATTAAAACTCAAGGCCATGATTTGTGCTCAATTATCTTTTATATTATCTTTGCCATTATTACTGAAATTCAAAAGCTTCTGATGTCACGTTCCTAAGTGATAATTGGTTTGAGATTGTGGACCATATATTTTATTTTCTAGATTTCGTATCATTATGTGACAAATTTAATGCGATGGCTATGAAGAAGTGTAGATTGTCCGATTGTCACGTGATTTCCTTATCCTTGTATGCCTAACTATATATAGGCTTGTCGATTTACATTATTTTTTCTCAATCATGCGTTGAATTATTAATAAAGGGTAAGTTTTGTTTTTGTCGAAAATCGGCCTCCGCAGTCACGGAGTTATGGTGGTGTAATTCTGAGTTTAATTTATCTTAGAGTTCGGGTCTTTCCGTTAAAACTATATCACGTTGAAAGAGATGTGCGACGGAGAAAGAAAGAGACAATAATCATTTTTTTAAAGAGTTTCACCCCGTCACCGCGATGGTTACATCCTCTGTTATGTTATTGATATTTTTGGGGGTAAAAGATACAAGCTTGCAAAGTGATGAACGTGGGAAAATAATGAGTATTTCTCTATACAATAAGTGATTCTCCAAGCTAAAACCAACTCAAAAAAGATGGTGAAAAAGAGCCCCCAAATCTGATGTAGAAGCTTTCTCTTTATAATCTTCATATTTGAATATTTGTCTTTAATGCGCGGGGTAAATGAACCTTTGATTCCGCCTTTGATTCTTTTCCTTGAGCTGAGATCTTCCTTGAATTGTGCCACTGATTTACGTATCTTTAATTATGTGCTTTAAGGGCTTAAATGAGCCTTTATTTAGTGTATTTGGTGCTGTTGGCGTTCATCTCGTCGCTCGGGCGACCAGATTCGGCATGCTGTCTTCGGGAAGCCATAACATCTTGCTCGGACGTCGAATTTGCACATTCTATATATCAAATTGAAGCTTGATACGATGAATTCCTGACCATGCGACCAGCTCTTCAAGATTCCCATTATAACTCTGTCACTGAGGCAACATATACAAACTGTTCCGGAAAAGCAGCAAGAATTGTTGACTTCTTCCAACTAAGTTGGGCTTGCGAAATGCCCCAACTCATGTTGGGCCAGAAACGTTAAATATACTTTGAATAATATGCTAAGCTGGTTCGGCTTTATCAAGAATTAATGGTAAAATATTTGTCCATTTAAACTAATTGTAAATGGACGAAATCGTACTTCAACAAGTTTTATATTTCATGGAGTGGAACGTAGTTTTAGAATAAACAAGAAATTAAATGATTACACCCATATTTATCATTTGAATCTTTAGAAATAATAGCGAATTGAAGTATCTTTATTTTCTTTTATCATCATAATTATTATTTGTTATTTATAATTTCGATTGCTTTACATGGTTTTGTCATAGGCTCATAGCAAAGGGCTCATTCATTAATTATTTCTGATAATAATAATAAAAAAAAAATTATGAATGTTAGTGAAATAACTCTTTCGAAACCAAGGATTAAGAGCCCGACGGAACCCGAGAAAACATGACAATACGAGATATCCGAGTTACTGTGTTATGTTCGCTAGTAGCCCATTTTGTTTTACATATAAGCCAGATGATATCCCGAATATTGCCCGAAGACAAGCCAATCCAAGGAAAACCCGACTATCCTTTTGACAAAATTTTATTAGTCTTTTTAATTCTGTTTGTGGTGTATTTTTTATTTTTTTTATTTTATATTTTTAGAATGATTTATTTAATGTTTGTTGAAGATTTAAATAAGGCTTATGAAAATTTTATTATTTTTGTGGTTTATTTAAGTATGATTATTTATATACGATGTATTCTATTAATTTATTTATATTAATTTTGTCTTCACACGTATAAATATATATATATATATATAAATCTCGTCAATATGTCCGTCGATTATCAACAATCAACATATACTCAAAAAATTGGACCATCGGATAAATTCTCGATTTTTATACTCTAAAAACTGCTTGATAACTACATTCACTTAATTTACCAGTGAACTTTTGATTTCAAAAAGGAAAATAAAGGAGCTTTCTTTAAACTTTGTTGTGTTTTTTAATCAATAATATCAAGTGTTGGGCAAGGGCTTTGGAAAAGGTGTCAAGTCCGTACACCATAATGAACTACTTTCAATATTTAAGTGATTTTAAATGTGTTCTAAAGATAATCTAGCTAAAAGTGACAAAATTCGTAGATAAGAAACATATAAAGCAGACCAGGGTTTTACTTTTCGTCGATAATCGTCGTCGATTATCGCTGTTAATCGGTCTTACCGATGTTTACCGATAAGTTACCGCTTATAATAGTTACCGTTTCATAAGTTTTTCGACGATAATCGATCTTATCGATAAAACCTTCTCCAATCTATTATCGGAAATTGCAGTGTAAAAATGAGGGTCTTTTCGGTGATAATCATTTATATGGCAAAAGTATGCAAAGTTTTGTTTTAAGCATTTTCCACCGAATTTCTCCAAAAAAATTCGAACTTTTGGGTATATTTAGGAGTTATAATCATAGATCTACATGTTTCTTGCAATTTTTCTTTCATATTTACTGATTTCTCACGATTTTGAGATGATTTGCATAAGTTACAAAAACAAAGAGTTAGTTGTTCATGAGTTATGTTTAGAGATGGATAAAGATTGGCACTTTTATGATTTTGAGTTGTTTTTTTTGCATTTTTATGAATATATCTTGATGAAAACTTGTTTCCATGACTTTATTTGTAATTATTTTGTTGGATTTAGATGAAATATATCAAGATTACAATATTTTTTAGGTTTTTTTATGTAAAAAGTATAGAAATTCATATTTTTTTTTTTAAGTTTTATACCTATTTAATCAAATTTTTTTATGTATATAGTTGAATAATAAATTATTGAAATACTTGTTTTGCACTTCGGTCAATTTTTTTGGCAGATTTGAGGTATAATTCGGATTTCTTAATAATTATGGCAAAAGTATTTAAAGTTTACTTTTTGTAATTTGTGAAGTAATCTATTCATTTTTTTGGGGGTTTTTCGTTTATCAAATATTTTTTGAAATATTAATCTGATTTTTTGTTGTAGTTTATTTGCAGATTTGACGATAATTCGGTTTTCCTTATAACTGCGGCAAAAGTATTGCAAGTTTATCTTTCGTGTTTTGTGAGGTAATCTACTCATTTTTTTTTTGGGTGTTTTCCTTTATTAAATATTTTTTGAAATATTAATGTGATTTTTTGGTGTAGTTTATTTGTATATTTGAAGGTGTTTCGGTTTTCGTCATAATTGCGGCGAAAGTGTTTGAAGTTTATCTTTCGTGATTTTTTAGGTAATGTACTCATTTTTTGGGTCTTTTCGTTTATTAAATATTTTTTGAAATCTTAATCTGATTTTTTGGGGTAATTTATTTGCATATTTGACAATAGTTCGGTTTTCGTCATAATTGCGGCAAAAGTCCTCAAGTTTATCTGCTCGTGATTTCTCGGTAATCTACTGATTTTTCTTGCTGCCAGCTTTCATAAAATATTTATTCCTACAATAATGTGGGATTTTGGTGGAATTTAATTGGTTTTTTTAGGAAAAATTTGTTTTTTGCGGTAAAAGTACCTATTTTTGCGATTTGACTGTTGAGTATTATTTCTATCCATTATCTTTCTTTCTATTATGTGTTTGAGTTTGAGATATTACTATATTAGACTATGTATTTGATAGTTGAGACTTGTTAGACTATGTTATTAGTCTTTTAGATTTGAGCTTTTTGATGGAATTGTATGACTTTACGTATCTACATATGTTTTGAATTTGAGGTATGATATTATAAATATATTTTATAAGTTTTTCGTCGAAAAGTATCGATAATCCGTCGATAATCATCGAAAAGTATCGGTAATCGGTAAGCTACAGTATTATAGGTTTTCCGTCGGTTAATCGGTAAGCTATCGATTAATCCGTCGAAAACGGCAACCGATTTATCAAAAAGTTCGGTAAGTTGAACCTTGAAGCAAACTACATAGGCTATTTAATATGTCATACAAAATTCGACGATGGTTATCGAAAATTGGCCCAGTGATTGTTGATTTTTTGTAAAACTAAATACTAAAATAAATAGTAAATACCATGCCCTACTCATTTTCAAACGCTAAAATCCAAAACAACGGTTCCAAAATATATTTGTGGAGGAGGGAGACACTAGACAGAGAATAATAATAATTAGGGTGTTTTGGTTTTTTATTTTACTTTATTTTTATAAAAAAATAATCAGAGAAAACAAATTCTAAAAAAATTGGGTATAAAAAAATATCCCTTATTTGTTATTGAGCCTTTTGAAGTCTTTCGTATGAGAATCGTTTTTCATCTATAATTATCACAATTGTTTTCTTTCAACATTTCCTTGAATAGGTTTTTTAGTTGTAATTGCGAAATTGCCATAATCTGTCGTTCTGAATAAGAAATTTTTTTTTAAAAAAATGAATTGACTCTGTTTGACTTTACGCACTTGTCCAAAGGGTGAAGATTGTCCCTTGTTTCTTTCTTTTTCCCTTATGATTGAAGTATATTTAATGATAAATTAGTAATTGTAGCAACAATTCAATAATTTAGTCCACAATTACAGCAAGCCAGCGAATGCCTTGAGTCTTGACCGACACGGCAGTTGAAAGCCACGGAACAAAAGATTTCATTTCCTCAATTAGATGCTTTATATTTTTTTATTTTTTTTGAAGGCAGCTTTGCTGCGTGTGGGGATCGAACCCACGACCTCCACTTTAGAGGTATTGTGGAATTACCACTAGGCTATCCTAGCAACCACTGCTTTATATTTATATTGTTGGACAACAAATGAGTGAGTTATGCCAAAAATGCGGAAAAAAAAAATCAAATCACATCTTTCATATTTTTGGCAAACTCACTCATTTGTTGTCCAAAATTTATAAATAAACTACCGTTGGAAAGATAAAAAATTTATCTACAACTTTGTAGTTTTATGTTTCATCATAAATAGTCATTAAGTATATTAAAATTTGTTCAAAAAAATATTTTGCATTAAACTAATGTCCAGTTTTACGTTGTAATTGAAATTTCGTATTTTTAAAACTTTTTTTACATAACGTAAAACACCAAAGTTGTAGATCTATCTCTTATCTTTCCAACCGTAGGTCGTGCATAAAATTTGAAAAAAAAAAGTGAGTTATATGTCAAAAATACGAAAAGTGTACATATAGAGGAGAAATCACCCGCTGACGGTCAAGTGACGGAAAACACGAAAAAATCTAACGGAATCAAATTTGGGTACATTAGCCATCGAAAATAAACATTGAGTACATAATCCGCAGCCGATCAAACATTGGGTACATTAGCCGCAGTTTACCCTAAAATAAATAAATTAAAGAACGAAACAAAATAGTAAGTAATAAATAGGTAATATTAAAAGTTAGTTGGGCAATATTCTCTACCCTCGGTGCAAGTCTGAGGAACTCTTGTTGATGTTAACGAGCTTCCTTCGATCTCGGTCAAGGGCGTGCGCCTCCAGCAATGCCCATTCGATTCGGCAATCCTACTGAGATTTTATTTATTAGTTATGTGATGATATTTCAGTATTTTCCTGCTCTCGGCTTCTTGATCTCGTTCTTTTCCCACATCTCTTCAACCCTGAACAATAATAATAATAATCAATATATCTGATGAGTGTAATTTAATGATATTCCATTTCATGATACAAAAGTGTATATATATATATATATATACACACAAAAAGAGAATGGACTATTATTGTAGGGAGAGTTTTCTATAATTTTTTAAACAAAAGATAGGCTCGTTATCTCGCAAAGTGATCTTGAATTCAAATAGGTTGGCACTCACAAACCACAAAGCAACACACGGGGCTCGAAATAATATAAATAAAAGATATTCGAGTTGAACTAGCAAAAATTAAATTCTTTCTCGACCATATAATTGCTAAATATAAATAGAATTAGCAAAATCTAAAATATTCTCTCGTAAAAATATCAGTATTGACGAGCAATGAAGTGAAATCCGAATGTAAATGTCACCAATAATGATTGAAATTCTTAGCGCCAAATCTAGTAAGGGCATCCGCAACTTTGTTGCTTTAGGGAGAGTTTTCCATTTGCCGTCTCCACGGAGTTGAATGAAGTTGGTGAGTTTGGTGTCTTCCGTGGCAGTCCAAGCTCCTCTGTTTAGCCCTATTTTCGAACAAACAAGGACTCCGCCCATAAATAATTACTCTCTTTTTGTCTACGTACTTCGAATCTGATTCTTTTATCATATATACACATACAACAAGTAGACTACTTGAAGCCAAATAACAATAACAGCATGTGCTTATTCTTTCATAATTATAATAAATTTTGTAAATATATAACAATAACAGCATGTGGTCATGAGTCAAGCTGGCCCATTTGCACGCGTGCATTTCGACGAGTTCAAGCCACGACGCAAACCCGCAAAAACGTACACACATGGCTTCTTATCACGCGGCGTGGACATTGATAATTACCAAAATAGTTACAATTTATATAGGTTAATTGAGAATAATGTTTAAATTATTAGAATAAAACTATGGCAATTGCGCTATTCACGTAACTAAACACATTTGAGATTAATTTTCGTAATTTTACCCATAGGTTTCGATTTGAGTTGATTTTATTGTGATACTTTTTCAGGAAATAAATGAAACGAGGACTTTGGAGCAAATAACACAAAGAAGAGTAAAGGACCTTTGGAGCAAATATGATGAAAGAAAAGTAAGGAGAAGCTGCGTGCAATTTTTTACTAATCAAATTTAATCTCCACAAAGATAGGAGCAGCACCGCAAAATCAGCAACTGAAGACAATTTTAGAAGCATTATAAATAAGATGCAGTAGGGTTACGATTCACAATTCGGCGTAGAGAAAATACTGAGAGAATAGTTTAGGGTTTAGAAAGTTCCTTTTTTTCTTCTAGCTTTCGAGTTATGATGTTAAGCTCCGGCTAAGCTCTCAGCAGGGCCGGCTTTGACTTTAGAGGGGCTCTAAACGAAAAAATTTATGAGGCCCCGAGTAAAGATATAATAAATATTTTTTATTAAAATATATTTTATACTGTATAAAATAATTGTTTTACAAGTTATAAATAAAATTTAAAGAGATAATCATAGTCAATTTTAGAAAAATGCATAAAAAACTATTAACAGATTACATTATTTTCATGTCAACAAATATAATATAACTGTTATACAAGTTATAAATAAAATTTAATGAGATAATCATAGTCAATTTTAGAAAAATGCATAAAAAATTATTAATAGATTACATTATTTTCATGTCAACAAATATAATATAACTGTTATACAAGTTATAAATAAAATTTAAAGAGATAATCATAGTCCATCAAAAAAATACACAAGAATTATTAACAGATTACATTATTTTCATGTCAACAAATAAATCTTATAGCTTGTATATTGGCAACTAATATATTTAACATGTATTAGTTTGGTAAAAAAAATTATATATACGTACAATAAGTTTGATATTTATTATTTTTGACAGATTCTTAGCTAGTATTATGTAAATAAGTTTTATATTCATTGGTTTGACAAAATTTTAATATATGATAAAGACTATATGACTATACACAGTGGTGGTGAATAAAGATGTAATTTTTTTATGTGATTTTTATAACGCATCATTTCAATATTAACGTTGCGCACTTTTTCATATCAACACAATATTAGAGATTTAATTAGCATTATTATTAGTAACTTTTTAACGAGATAATAAAAGGATTCCCGAAGCTTTGTCGTTTCTCTACCGTTTGATTCTCAATTTCGTTTTTAGTATTTTCTATATTCATCTCTTAATTTAATATTATTTTTATCATCTTTAACGTTACTGTTTGTTATTAGATTCTTTTTATTTGCTTCCTCGTGGATACGACTCCGCTTTCCTTGTGCTACACACGACCGCTTAGCAAGATCACTTTTTGAGCGTGATTAGACATGCACGACGACACTCGTAGGACGTGGATAGAGCGAGCCAAGAATATTTACAGCAAAAGTACCCACCTGCTATAGAAAGTATGACTTATAATCTTATTATTATTTTTTGTGGCAAAATTTTTAATGAAGTAAATTATCAGCTCTTTCAAATTTTTATATTTCTCTGTCAAAAAAAAAGTTCTTGTAACTCGTAAATGGTCGAAATTTATGGACAAAAACAAGGTCAAACGATATGTCTCCGCGTTGAAGTTCATTGTAGAGAGTTAAAGAAAAAACTTAATTACTTATGCTTAACTTTTTTCATCATTGAGAATTTTTGTCAAAAATGAAAAGAGACATATTTTTTTTTTTAATAACATGTGAATATTTTTTTTTCTTCACAAATATCTCTTTTAAATATTACACTTATAACAATTATATTTATAAATAATTGCACTTATATCCTATTTGAACTATTTATTAATAAAAAAAATATAAAATATCCGTTATTTACGAGTTAACCTATCAAATTTAACCGGTAAATATATTGTAGATAAATCAGGGTGTCTTGAGCTTGAAGGGCCTTAGGTGAAAAAAATAATTTTGAGGTCCTTGTCATAGCAATTTAATTTTGAGATCTTAAATAAAAATTAATTTAAACTTTAAAATTTATTTTAATTTCGTAAAATTTTAACCTTTTTTAATGAAAACCTTGAATCTACTTGGTCTTCCCTCCCGATCCTGCGATATATTTGTTTCTGAAAAACTTATAAAATTGAACCATCAACTTTTTTTGGTAAGTGTTTTTTGAATCTTAATATATGTTGAAGGAATCAAGAAGATTCCAAACGTGGACAAATTCAATTCTTCTGGCAGCCCAATAAATAATATTTTATTAACCGATACAGATTTTTGTATTATAACGTGGACTTATTGAGAAAAATCAAGATGCTCGAAATTCAGGACCAATTTGCTAAGAAGACAAATAATATTGCAAGTTATATAAAATACATATCATCCAAATATTTTTGGAAGTTATGTTATAGGGACAAGGCACAAGCGTAAGTGAAATAAAAATAACAATCATCTGTATATTATTTTACATCTATGAAAAGCATAACTAGCTAGTAAATCAAACACATAAAAGAAACCAACCCAAGATAAATTTATAAATGAATTTTACATAAATATGAAATTTAATAGGTACACTAGGGAAAAATGAGAAGAAAATTCCCAAGACTGAAAGTTTTACCGTGGAGTAGAGAAAGAGACGATATGAAAATAAACTATATTTAGTTTTAAGTTTTAATTAACCTTAAAACGCTAATTATAAATTTATATTTAATATTATAGCTATAATCTAAAATTTAACCATAGTAATATGGATGTATTATATTTGGTAGTTAATAATGATGTTATATGATGATATGTTATGTGGCATCCTCGTCAATACGAGGCAAAAATTATAAAATTCAACTTATAATTTTATTGATTTTAATAATAAATACATGTGTTTAGGATATGCTTAATTTGGCATTGTTGTGCTGTTTCTATAATTGCTTTTAAAAAACATTTTTAGAAGAAGTGATTAAGTGTTGTTAGAATAAGTGGTTCAGTGTTGTTAGAGAAGGTGTTGTTAAAAAACATTAAGTGTTGTACGTGATGGACTATTCTATCATTATAACAGTATGTGGTGTGTGGTCTGACTCTTTCATATCAAAGTAGCGAACGGGTCGATTAATTCTTAACCAAGCTCATTTGGCTAGTGGTAAACTCACTACAAGACTCTTCGAGGGGTCTTGAGTTCAATTTTAACGAACACAGAAATTATGTATATTTGTATATTTGTAATCTTGGCCGATAATGCATGCAGCCAATAGTGTCAGTCTGTTCTAACACTGCGAATATATCTTGTAATGCGAGTATGTGAAATATTGACCAATAAAACCAGCACATTAAAAAAAAGACCGATAATTAATTCTTGCTCGGTTCAAATTGAAGTATTTTTTCTACTTTGATTTATAAAATATTACACTTAATATCCGTTATATTTATAGAAATTTGCAATTATATCTCATTTCAAATATTAAGAAATAAAAATAATTATGCAATACATTACAAGAAATCAGACTAAATAGCTACGATAGGATTGATGTTGTCGCTATATGTTCGTAGGGTGAAAATAAAAGCCGGAAACCGGGTTAAAATCGGAATCCGTATACGTAACCGATTTTAAAAACCAAATTCGTATTCGGGTTCCGGATCCGAATTAGAACTTGATCGGATACTGGGTTGATCGGATACCGGGTTTTACTTTTTTTTAAATCCGGATAAAGTATCCGGTATTAAAACCCGATTTTTTTTTTAATTATTTAGGATTTCATACTTTTGAGACAAATGGACTTTTGGGATATATATTAGATTTGTAATTCAGATCCAGGTAAAACAAAAAAGATTTGGTTTCCAAAACCGGATTTGGATAATAAATTCGGGTTTTTTAAATTAAAAAAAAAAACAGATATCCGGATTCAAATATTGATTTTCAAATATCCAGATTCCGGATTCAAATACCGGATATCTGCTCCGCTTTCAGCCCTATTGTAAACCATATAGAAGTGACATTTTTGTTGTCGCTCTAGGTTTTTAGATTAATCTTGCCTCTATTTCCCCACGTTTTCAATTCCCCCTTAATGATTTCTGGTAACGACATTTTAAATGTATAGCGACAACATTTGTAACGTTGTCGCTATTAACTTCGTTTTTTTTGTTGTGATAAAATCCGCCAGTTACGAGTATACCAATGAAATTTAGCCGGTAAATAAATTATAGATAAGCTCGGGCAGGTCTTGAGTTCATGAACGATAACATAAGAGAGTAATTATATTTAGGCCCTTGTCGAGACAGTTTAATTTTTAGACCTTAAAATAAAAATAATATTAGCTTTGAAATTTATTTTTGGTGTCCGTAACATTTGACGCATAGTTTTTATTTAAAGCGTGGGTCTAATTGGTCTTCCCTCCCGACCCTGCGATTATAAACTTAATATGACTCAGTAGGATAACTTATAAAATTAAAGTTTTTGGATATTTATTTGAACCTAAGTTAAAAAGATTGAACTATTGAAGTAATCAAGAAGATTCCAAAGGTGCTTGTGAAATACAATTCTTCAAGCAGACCAATAAATAATATTATATATATAATATTAACGTATACAGAATTTTTTTTTTTTTTTTTTGGTATCAAAAAGTGGAGTTTATTGAGAAAAAGCAAGGTACTCTAAATTTGTGACAAGACAAATAATGCTGCAAGAGCAAGTTATGTTAACTCTACAAGGTACTGTAAAAAAAAAAAAAATCTGCAAGGACAAAAGCACGAGCGACCATTAATTCTATCAAAGTACTTTCCGATAATTCTTAGAGTAGTCGTATCCAAGGTGTTAAATTTCACGATTTTCCATGAAAATGTCAATCGATTTTCGTTCTTCGAGGATATGCGAAACGAAAACTCTTTCGCTTCGCTGGTTTTTTACTATTTTTTTGCGAAATTCACAGGCATGGGTGGAATTTCGTTTTTCGTTTTTGTGTGTAAAAATTGCAAAAAATGGTTGGAATTTCGCTAGAAATCATATTTTTGGCGGCGCGCGCGTGTGGTGGTAGAACATTTGTGTGAGTCATCTCCCATCCACAAAATCCTATGACCCAAAGGGCCCAAGATCTTATCCTAAATATTTCGTATCTAAACATCTGCAAACTCTTGTCATCTATCAATGTGGAACTTTTTGATATTCAACTAATATCACACATTCACACTTAACATACACATACACTTCACCTAATAATTTGACTTAATATTATACACTTCAACTAATATTATACACTTAACATACATATTAACTTCACCTAACATACATATACACTTAATATACATATTCATTTAATATTATACACTTTAACTAATATTAAATTTGTTAACATATATATATACAACTAACATGCATATTCACTTAATATTACACACTTGACATACATTTCACCTACATATTTAAGTTACAAATGTGTTTTGTTGTATACAATTATGTCTTATATTTATTAAATATGTAGTTTTGAACCTATATAAATATCTTACTTAAATACTCAAATATTTTTTACAAAATATCCATCGAAAACCCCATCGGCATGCAGTATGCCCATGAAAAAAGTGTGGTATATGCGGCATGCCCTTTTTTTACGATTTGCCCATCGCAAGCGATATATCCGTAAAACAAAAAATGCGAAATGACATCGGCAAGCTAACATTTTAAACCTTGGTCGTATCGTATCATTATTTTGGGTGAAAACCTCCTTAAAGTTAAAACTACTGTCAAATAACAATTTCAATGGTAATCTCTCTCTCAGTTGTACACTACAAGTTGACCAATACAGGTACATATGTCACTGTTTAACTTTTGAGATATATTTTGTGAGAAGTTTATAATCGATTATCGCGAAAATCGATTCCTTGAGTAATAGACCCGTGACAAGTATCTAATTTGCGAAAAGATGTACCTAGCTATGAATATATATATATATAATTAATGACGACCCACCTAATCTAACTGTTTCTTTCCACTTAATAAGGCTCTCTGAATAATTCAGATTTAATTCTATTAAATGTGTTTGTTTTTATTTTTTATTAAGTCCTTAATTGTTCTTATTGCCTCTAATTTGGCATGACTTGAAAATTGCACTTAATACTATCCAGATTCTCTCTCATCACTCCTCATTTTTCTCTTCTCCACATTTTTGTTGGTTCATCTTTCTTGTTTATATATATATATATATATATATATATATATATATATATATATATTTCTCTTAATGCAAAATTTTAAAACTCCATATCTTTTTTTTCGGAACTCGGATCGACTAATAAAAAAAACATCATTCAAAAGCTTGCGACGAGACCAATCCAATGATAAGTGAAAAGATATGGTTTTGGCGCTTTTTAAAAATATCATATATAATTAAAATAATTAAAATTAAAAATCATGATAAATTTTAATGGACAAAGTATGTATTTCATGGCATAATAACCTAGTTCTCTTCTTTCTAAATAGCATAATAACATTATTAAGTTAAAAATAAATATTAACATGTATTAGCTGCATGTTTATAACTATTGTTTGTAATTAAAAATTAATAATAGAAACAACCTAAATATATTAATTAAGTTCAAAATAAATTAAAGTATTGAAATAGTTTTATGTAATTGTTAAATAATATACATAGATGTGCTCATTTCTCCATGTCTGATGTACAATTTGTATATTATATGATGCCAAAAAATATTAAAATTAAATTGTATTAAGTATTCATTTTGTAAGATATTAATACTAAATAGACTAAAATAAATATTTATATTTTTTTCCATATATGTCATTGAAATTTTATGGTTAAACTATTATAAATATATTAATTATATTCAATTTATATATTAAAATCAATATACTTATAAACACAATTAATTTTATAGTTCCTTAATTTTTATAATAATTTTTTAATTATTATATAATACAATTTAATTTCAATATAAAACTCCATTCAAATCTTAAAAAACAAACCGTCTTAATTTAATATAAATTAATACAGCCAAATAAGAACATAATAGGGGTTTTTTTTTTTGTTTGACGCGGCTTCGTAAGAACATAATAATAAGCATATTAAGGTTTTTTTTTTTTAACCCAGGTCTCTATAAAAGAGTTGTTTTCACTTCTTTTTGTATATGCGACAATTGATGAAATTATTGAGCGAATCTTTTCTAATAATGCTATTCACTGACTTACATGTAAATATAAGTGACGAGGCTATTATATTATAATGTTATTATATTCCAGATACATGGTATATTATTTGTTAAGAGTCTTGTCATTTATAGATTATAAGACTATAAAAACAAGTAAATGGAAATTCAAATATCATATGCGTAATAAAAGAAACTAGCGATACTAATATTTTTTTAGTAATGCAGTTCGGAGTATTCGTTGCGGATGATTTATGTCTTCATGGCACTCACCTAAATTAATCAATCAAAGTTATACAAGAGATAAATAGAATTATGGATTAAAAAGACAAAAAGTACAAAAAAAAAACTCCCCTTTAATGTTATACATCGGTTTTAGCGTTGGACTCTTGCAGCATCCCCTTGCGTAAGCCAGCTATGAATCTCATGTTCATCGTCTTCACCGAAGGATTGCATTATACAAGATATCCTTGCTTCAATCAGTCACGAACATCTCGCTCTTCTTCACCACTGTAGAACAATGATTGTATTCACCGAAGATTTGTATTTTGCAAGATCCTATTGCGACAATCAGCTATGAATATATCGTTCTTCTTCACCACTCTGGATGGTTGATTGGCTTAAGCGAGTGAGTCGGTATATTAAGTAAACGCAGGTCCAGTCGAATTGAACGTCAACTGTATGTTAGTTATAAGAGTCAAAGTCCAACTATTTTCATCGATCTTCCATAAATTTTTGGCCCCAAACTTCTCCAATGTGATAACAATTACGAGCAAGTAGGAGACTATGATTCAAGGGCTCATAATCTTCAGCAGGCAGTCTAGAGGAGATCATCTCAATCATTTCACCGATTTAGGATACACAAATCCTAGTGATTAATGCATATAAATTTGGTAACAACCAACTTTAGAATGTAATAAAACATAATTTGATGCAAAACTAAAACGACAAAAACAGACAATAAAATACATATCGTAAAACAGTCAATAAAAGAGTTTTACCACATTGTTACGTTTCAGAACACAATGGTCGAAATATTAGACTACTATTCTGATAAGTGTGAGAACCATTATTAGTACTAGTGTAACATTCCTTATAGAAAGTTTTTTTTTTTTTAATATGATATAAAAGGGAAACTCCAGTTTCTACCTCCAAAACACAAGTTTTAACGTAATTGTTCATCGTTTTAATAACTCTCGATAATCATTCCTCAAAAGTGTTTATGTAAAGACCAAAAGTGTCCAAAAGTGTAAACAGTTTTTTTATATATATTTTTCAGAGGAAATACAAACTGTCTACATAAAGAACAAAAATGTTTAAGTAAAGACTAAAAGTGTCTAAACCGATTATGTGTTTAAGTAAAGACTAAAAGTGTCTAAACCGATTATTTTGAAAGCGAGAGGGTCTCGTGGTCGTGGAGCTGAGAGAGAGAGTGGGGGAAAGAGAGAGGGTTTGAAATTGTAGTGCTAGGGAATAAGAGAGAGCGAGAGAGTATGTTTTATTTAACTAGTTGGGTTATTTAACCTAAGGTATGAGTCAAATAAGCCTATTGAGGTATAATTATTGAAAGTTATTAAATCGGGTAACAATTCCGTTCAAACAGACGATAAAAACTGAAGTTCCCATATAAAATATGTACACACATGTATTCTATGCTTACTTCAATATAAGATGACAAGTAAAATGGGCTAGTTTGACTGGTATCAAAGTCAAATAATATACAATTAGTTGTGTAAGAAATATGAACAAAATTACGGTGTGTCGTCTTAAGTGGTTGAGCGTGTAAGCCATTAGGATCTTGAAATATAAAGTTCAAAGTCATGAAAAAGAAAAAGAAAAAAGATAAAACAAAAAACAAAAAACAAAAAAACAAAAAATTTGGGAAAGTTGGAACAGAGAGATAACAAAAAATGAGAGGAATCGAAAGAAAAAAAAAGTTATAGATTTCATTCTCATTAGTTGTTAGTATAATTTATTTTAAATTATAATTATAATCCTTATTTTGATAAAACTTCACTCTATACTTATACAATAAAATAGCAATTGTAACTTATATATTACTAAAAATGTGAGATCCCGTATTTTTAAATACCCAAAATAGAATAAGTATTTATTCTATTTTTATTCATATTTAATTTAGAATTTTTATATAAGATAATAGAAAATATCTTTGATATTTTAACAAAAAATAATAATATTTTTATGCTATTTAATTAGCTGCGAAAATATTAATTAATTAGGTCTTATTTAAACCCTGTTAGGCTAGGGTTTTATTATATTCTTTCATTCTCTACCTAGCTTTCTCCAAAAAAAACTTAGATATATCCCTTAAAAGGAATAGTGACAAAACTCTTTGTGTTCATCATTCCATCGTCAAAAGGTCTTCAAATCTTGTCATAAAGGTATAATCTAGTTTGTTTTTCTTATTAGGATGTTAATTTTCGTAGTAAATCTCTAGTCTAATTTTCTCAAAAAATTTATCTCCCAAACAAAAGATTAGTTTCGCCTGAAATTTTAACCACTGTTTCGAATAGGTTGCTAGAATATACAGATTTAAGTTCAGAATTTTCGAAGCTCTAAGTCGCTCAAAATAATATTTTCAATTTTTTCCCTTCTAGGAGAAACCAAAAAATTCTTCATAACAGATTTTGATTTTTAAAAATTCAAGAGTCCAAATTAGGGTTTTTATCTAGAGATAGGTTTTATACATAATTCAATTTCTAGCAAATTCCATGTTTTACTATATTCGAAACAATGTCGGGATCTAGTATTAAAACATGAAAGTTGTTCGTTTTCGAAAAATAATGGCAGTTTGTGAAGAATACTTTTTCCAGTTCTGTACCGATGTTAAGGTATATTTAAATTACCTTAAAAGTCCATTTAGAACCCAAATCTCCGTTTAGCCTTTAAGTCAAGTTTTAGGAATTGTTTGGCTAGCGATAAAGCTCTAATCCATAGTTAGATCATTATTATTTTAGAGCATCGTTCGTAGAGGCGTCTTCGTCAGAGTCACGAAAAAGACGATCGTACCGATTCAGGTGAGTCAACCTCACTGCAGTACGAACTTGTTTTCAAATTAACTTGTTATTTGATATGTTTGATTGTTTGGATTGTTGAAATATATGTTAGATATTATTTAATGTGTATTTGCTATGTTGTTTCTTAATGACTTGCGTGAATAAAGTTGCAGTAATAGTTGGTTTTACAAGATTTATGTTTATTATTATGTGACGATCATGAATGATTGTCGAGAGATGTTGTATTCCATTGGATGATGGAATATGATTGAAAATATTATATGTGGTTATGTTATTGATCACACGTGTCATCAAATGCATATCACAATAAAAATAAATGGAACATAGGGATTAATAAAATGTCGTACCACACCTCTAGACGGAGGTTTTCCTAATGTTAGATGATTTCTCCTTGATGGGATTAATCGCACGGTTTTGATGAACTGCCAATGAAAATTTATGATTTTTCCTTGATGGGCGGTTTTGATGAACTGCCAAAGTAAAGTTATGATTTTTTCTTGATGGGATTAATCGTGCGGTTTTGATGAACTGCTAATGTTGAGTTTTGATTTCTCCTTGATGAGATTAATCTTGCGGTTTTGATGAACCGCCAAAAAGAAACAAGTGGGTACGTACACACGATGGTGATCACCTAGGACATGATTAGTAATAGATTCCTAAAACCTAAAATGAAGCTTTGTTTTGACATGTATCGTCGTGAGAAAATAGTTGAATCTCACTGAGCTTAAGCTCATACAAAATATTTTCCGTTCGTACTATAAGTAAGAAACATATGATATGATTTCGTGGTGGATTGGACGGTGATGGTGGAGGATGTGCGAGGGATTTGGTGAATGGGTAATCATTGTGAAGACGTTTTCTGCATAATTTTATTTTGTATATATTTATTTTGAAAATAAAAGGAATTCTTTATAAATATTTTTACTATTTACGTATTCTGTAATCATGACCCGACTTTTTCGAAGCCGTCACTTACTGACTACTTTAAACTCTTTGAAATTACTTGGCCATTTTTTTTCTTCGAATAACTTAAAGTAATATAAGTAAATACATAAATAGTAAAAATATTTATCACGAATTCCTTTTTTTAAAACAAATATATATATATATGTATATACGAAATCAAATTATGCGGAAAACGTCTTTACAGTGATTACTCATTCACCCAATCCCTCGCACATCCTCCACTGTAACGGTCCAATTCATAATGAAATCATATCATAGGTTTCTCACCTACAGTGCGAACAAAAAACTTTTTGTGTGAGCTGAATCGGTACGACTGTCTTCCTCGTGACTCCGACGAAGACACCTCTACGAACGATGCTCCAAGATAATAATTGTCTAACTATGGATTATAGCTCTATCACTAACCAAACAATTCTTAAAACTTTACCCAAAGGCTAAACGAGGATTTCAGTTTTCAAAGGTGCTTTTGAGGTATTTTCTCGATATATCAAAATCCGTAAAGAATTGGAAAAGTGTTCATCATAAACTGCCATTATTTTTTGAAAACGAACAACATTCGTGTTTTGATAATTTTCAGAAAAGGGCTCAAACTATGCGATATCCTAACTTTTTAATTCGGCAGAAATACTAAAACATGATTTCGGGCTAGATCCCGGCATCGTTTCGAATTTCGTAAAACACAAAACATGCTCAGAACTGACTTCTCTACAAAACATATCTCTAGATAAAAACCCTAATTCGGACTATGAATTTTTAAAAATCAAAATCGAACTCTGTTATGAATAATTTTTTGGTTTCTCCCAAAAGAGTAAAATTGAAAATATTATTCTGAGCGATTTAGAGCTCCAAAAATTATGATTAAAATATGTGTATTATAACAACCTATTCAAAATAGTGGTTAAAATTTCAAGCAAAACCGATCTGTACTTTGGGATATAAAATTTCTAGAAAATTAGACTAGAAATTTACTACAAAATTAACATCATAATAAGAAAAATAAACTAGATTATACCTTAATGACGAGATTTGAAGATCTTTTGACGATGGAAGGATGAACACAAAGAGTTTTGTCACTTCTCTTTAAGGAGATTTCTAGGTTTTTGGAGAAAGCTAGGTAGAGAATGAGAGAATATAATAAAGCCCTACCTATAATTGGGTTTAAATATAACCCTAATTAAATAATAATTTTTGGAGCTAATTAAATAGCATAAAAAAATATTATTTTTATTAAAATATCAAAGATATTTCCTATTATCTTTATATCTTAAATAAAAATCTTAAATTAGGGGTGGCAATTTGGGGCCGGACACGAAACACGAAACGGTTACGACACGATTTAAACGGGCTTGGGTCTACCATAAATGGATCTGGGTCCAACCGTGTCGAACACGATTAACACGATTAAATAACGGGTAAACACGACACGAACACGATAACACGATGGGACCCAATTAGACACGATTAAAGAGTAAAAAGTTACATTTTCTACATTTTATATATGTTATTAAGTGTTTTAATACTTATTATATATGAAATATATGTTTTTATTTGATTAATTCCGTCTTACAATTGATGAACATAAAAATTTGCTAGTAAAATTTTAAAATCTTCGACAATATAGTTAAATAAATTAAGTTAAATGAGTATAAATTGAATTAATTTATCATTTATAAATAAATGTCTCTATTAATTGGGTTAAACGGGTAGACACGATAAAGACATTATTTAAATGGGGCGGGTCTGGGTCTCGTCTTCTAACACGATTAATAAATGGGGCGGGTCTGGGTCTAGATAAAATAAGTAAAAAACGATTAAGACCCGGCACGAACACGACACGCAACCCGAATTGCCACCCCTATCTTAAATTAATTCGGAATACAAATAGAATCAATACCTATCTATTCTATTTGAGGACTCTAAAAATACGGGATCTCACATATTTACTTTTAAGTTAGTTATAAAAAAAATGGCCAAGTATTTTCAAAGAGTTTTAAAGTAGTTAGTAAGTGATGGCTTCGAAAAAATCGAATCGCTAAAAAAAAAAAAAAAATTATTAGTGAATCCGTCGGTTAGTAATTTACCTGTAAAACTTGATTAGTAACTTTATATGTCGATAACCTTTTTCTTATATAAAGACTCATCAATAAATATGTCATACCCAAAAAATAGAGACGGCTACTGGGGCGATATTTAAAACCTTGATGATTATAATATTTTGCTACTATTATTGAAATTGAAAAGCTTCACATGTGACGTTCCTAGGTTACAATCGGGTTAGATTGTCGAGCATATATATATATATATATATTTAGTACAATATATTTCCACCGTATCATGTAAGACAATTCATTGCCATGACTATGGAACATACGAAAGAAGTGTAGACTGTTGTTCACGTGATTTCCTTGCATGGCCTAACTAGTAACTATAGGCTTGTCGATTTGCATTCTTCCTAGTTTCTTCTCAATAATCATGAGTTGAATTAAAAAGCAACCTTCATATCTTTCATAAACATGAAACTAAGGTATTATTGGTCAAGTTTATCACCACATGGTCGATTTTATCTTTTTGGAATGTGGTTATCCCAAAAAATATAACTACATTCGCTTAATTTACTTGTTAACTTGTGATTTCAAAAAGCAAATAAAGGAGCTTTCTTCAAACTTTTGTTGTGTTTTTTAATCGATACTATCAAATTTTAGCAAGGACTTTGGAAAAAGTGGCAAGTCCGTACACTACACCATAATGAAACACTTTAGTAATTTAACTGATTATATTTGATAAGCAAAATAGCTATATATGGAAAAGGCAAACTTGGCTGTTTAATGAGCCATGACGTTCCTAAATTTAAACTTGTTATTATTATTTAATATACTTTATACGAATTTTTATTGTGCCCATCGAAGATTGGACGACTGATAGTTCAATTATTGTACTGAATAAAAAGTATAAACTAGATTAAAAGCTGAAAACCAAAACATCTGGCCCCAAATGTATTTGTCGATGGGGACAGAGAACAATAATTTTGTTTGGCCGTTTTTCTAATTTGTTATGTTGTGAGAATACTGTGTTGGGAATCCGAGCATATCCTCATCACCGGAATCTATAAATCTAGATAACAAGACATAATCAAGATTAACTCCGTGAGAATAAATTCTCTAGACGAATCCTTGCGTTTTATCACAAACCGGATCTCCGAGTCAATACCGGAGATTTAGCCGCCACCGCCGTTTAGCTCCAAGCCGCCGCCGTTGTGCTCCTTGTCGCCTTCGTCGATCACAAATCGCTCAAATGTTCGGCTTCTACGTAGTACACCAGGTCGCTAACGGAACACCATTGACGGTCGAATTGCCTCGTTGGAATACTAGTTCCTCCTTGGCAATTAGAACACGGAACATAGACTTTTCGGGATCAAGAGAATTCGACCTTTCTCTTGGCTTAGGGAGTTGGCGAATTTCTCTTGCTTTTTAGGAGAGAATTAGCCTCTTGAAATTGCTAAGAATGATTAATTAGGTTTCCCATGTACATATTATATCCAATGACGGAGCTACATGTACACCAGTGGGTGCACGTTTATACGCTCACTTACAAAAATTCTTCATTTTTTGTTGTTGTTGTTTTGAAAATGTGAAGGGTCTTGTTAAAACTCTTTGAGCCTCCTGAACGGGTATAACTCGGGTGAGGAAAGAGCACCTAAACACTATCATTCAATTTCATCAAACAAAGCTTACTAGACAAAGGCCGGAGAATCCTCAAACGAGCAAAACTCGAAGTGAACATTGTTACAAGCCCAACTACATAAGTGATAAGCGAAAAATTAAGTGTTTCGAGGGCTCAAATGAAGTTGAACAAAAAATACTAATAGTTTCTGTTCATTGATTGTGATTAAGGCATAAAAAAAAAATCTATTGTGGTTTAGAGTAAAAAATGATCAGAATATGAGCTTTTAGACTTTTATCCCTTACTGATTCGATAAATCTATTCTACAATACTTCCAAAAGTAACATTATATTTTTATGATTTTAATAGTCGTTTCAAAATGGTTCTTCATAATTTTTTATTTACAAACTTGAAAAAAAAAATGACCAAAAATATATTTTGTGTTCCGTCTGAAATGAAAGTCTTGCTACGCCACTGATTATATCTATATATAGTAGTAGGGATTAAGACCTAATGGGCTTTACTAATCATATTATTCAAGCCCAATATACCTTAGTAGTTCTCTTATTAGTTTATGAGTTAATCAATTAACTCATGTAGGCTCAAGTGGCCCAATCCCTAATTTTTGGACACTTATGCCGCAAATACCTTACATATTAGTCCATAACTTTTTTTATTATTTTTTTGCTTTTAGTATAAAGCAGAATTTGTTATAAATTAATATCGTTAGAATAATAAAAAATTATTATACTATTAACCTTGTTAACATATCGAGTGATAATTTACTAATACTAGTTAGAGTTAGAGTCATATAAAACTATTATTTAATCAAAATTATTATTAATTTAGCAAAGTTTTACTACAATGTCTTTCAAAAATGTTTAATAATTAAAGTAAAAGAAATGCATAAAAGGTAAGGCTACGGATCGGACGTGGCTGGACGCGTGGGAGGACACGTGGCTATTAATGTCGGGGTTGCGTCCATTTATTACAAAATAGTAACAGTGCCATCTTAATATACTAAAATTCATGTAAAGCAACTTAATTGCAACAATTACATGAGAAGTCGAGATCTTTCATAGAGGTAAATTGCAAAATTTTGGTACTTTTGCCACAAAAAACTATAAATTGAAGAATCGAGCAATATAAAAATAAAAACCCGTGAATTATTGTAACAGATTATTATTATTATTATTATTATTATTATTATTATTATTATTATTAAACTGAAGAATCAAGCAATATAAATATAAATAAATAAATAAATAAAAAACATATAAATTATTACAACAAATTATTATTATTATTATTATTATTATTATTATTATTATTATTATTATAACCCAAAGCAAAAATAAAAACAAAACAGAGTCCAAAACATACCTAGAAACCTAATACCTAAAACTTTGGTACTTTCGTCGCAAGAGTTTTAAAGTTTGAAAACGTCAAATCTGAAAATAAACAAAACAAAGTAACAAACTATCTTAATTATATTTATATTGATCATTCTGAACTGAAAGCAACAAAAAAATTTGAAATTTAACTCAAAATACCAAAATTCAAAAATGGTACTTTTGCCGCAAGAGATTCAAATTTTAAGAAATCTTCAAAAATAAAAACACGGATCTGAAGCGAAAAAAAATAATTAAAAAATTGGCGTTACATTACTTAACTAATATTCATCTCAAAACAATCATCAAAATCCAAAAATAACTCTTCAACAAGTATAAAATACCAAAATTTCTAAACTATAAATCCTTAACTATTATGTCTCACAATTTAAAAAGTAGAAAATCTACTAAATGTCTACAAAAATAAAATGAGTAATTTTGATGTTGTGGTACTTATGCCACTATGAACGATTCTCTTGGAAAAAAGAGGATTTGGGCAAAAATCTCCTTGATTTTTTTAGATTAAGTAGATAAATTAAGAGGGAGGCGCGAGAAAGAGAAAGAAAAGTAGAGAAAATGTTATTGTTTTCTTTGGAAATGACAAATTTTACCTCAACTAATTTTTAAATTTCGTGCAAAATTCCCTCGATTTTTGACAATATACGCAAAAAATTTGGTATATCGATACATGATCGTTTGATTTTTCTAAAAAACTTAAACATTGCAACTACCCTTGTCCAATGTACCAGCTTGGCAAAAAGACTTTCTATTAGCCAACTAATTAAACCTTAAAACATTAATATATATTTATAAAATAATACATTAAATTACTACGAGGTTTACGTGCCTATTCAAAGTCTACATAGCTTAAACCAAGCTTGTTTGGCCTAGTGGTAAATCTACTACAATAAGACTCTTCATGAGGTCCTGGGTTCAATCCCTTGAGACGCAGAAATTGCGTATATTTGTAATATTTGCCAATAGTGCCTGCGGCCAATAGTGCCGGTTGTTCTGACCATGATAATATATCTTGTAATACGAGTACATGTAATCTTGACCAATAGTGCCACCCCATTAAAAAAAAAGTCTACATTGCTTATGTCGTTGCTTTTTCGGTGAGGCAACGTGTCTAACATGATCTTAACTTCGTATTTAATGTTAAACAGATGCAACCCTGGCATTATAGAGCCGCTAGCGGAAACAAATTAAGAGGCCCCTAGTACATTAGATATATACAATATTGTGTTAGTAATTTATCAACTCGAATTAATTATAAATTTTAATTTTGAGATATTGAACATGTGATATATATTTCCCAAGAAAAAAAAATAACATAAATGAAAAAAAAAATAAAGGTTAGTTGCACATATATCAATAAAAATCTCTTATTGTGAAAAACAAAAACAAAAAAACTTTCTTCCGACATCTCATGGCGTTCATTTTTTTATGGCTTCTGACGATCAGAGATTGATGATAAGGTCTACTATAATCGGGGGACCCTAGAACGGCGCCTACTCCACTTGTCCTCATAGCCAGCACTAATGCTAACATCCGTTCATTTGCTACTAAATTGTAACGATAAAGATTTTAGGGTTAATTGCAGCATACGTATGTAATCTTTGGTCAAGTGGGGCGACATGATAATTGCGTCATCATGGTAATTCGAAAAATAATAAGGGGTTGGCAGGAATCGAAACCCTCACCCCACCCCAAGCATAGAGAGGGGGTCTTGGCCAATGGACCAAGTTCACTTCGTATTGTCTTATTGGAAAAATACGAATTTAAATATAACACACCTATATATATATATTGATAAGTGATATTTTTTTCGATTACTATGCGTGACTTTTTCAGACCGGGCTCGGGTTGACTTTTTCGGATCAGTCTCGGATTAACATTTATGGACCAGGCTTGAGTTGACTTTTTTGGGCTGGGTTTGGTTGACTTTTTTGGAGCGGGCTCGGTTTAACTTTTTTAACCGGACTCGTGCTGACTTTTTTAGCCCTGTCCCAGTCAGTCAACTTGAGCTCAATCAAAAAAGTCAACCCTAGATCGGCCCAAAAAAATCTATCAAAGCCCGGTCTATAAAATGTCAACCAGAGCCCGATTTGAAAAAGTCAATACAAGCCCGTTCAAAAAAGTCAACCAAGACTGACCCCAAAAAAGTCAACCCCAGACCTGTCTTCAAAAAGTTAATACGAGTACGTTAAAAAAATAATTCAACCGGAACTTTGTCCTAAAAAGTAAACCCGAGACTCGTCCAAAAAAGTCATCTGAACCCGGTCCAAAAAAGTCAACCCGAGCCGGGTCCAAAAAAGTCAACCCAAACCCGACCCCAAAAAAATCAACCCAAGCCAAGTATAAAAATTCAACCCTAAACCGATCTAAAAAAAGTCATATTGAGCCCTTTGTACAAAGTCAATCCAAAACAATGTAAAAATGTCACCCCGAGACCGGTTCGAAAAAGTCAACCAGAGTCCGAGCAAAAAAGTTAACCGAACTCGGTCCAAAAAGTTTAACCCGAGACCGGTCCGAAAAAGTTAATTCGAGCCCGATCAAAAAAAAAATCCCACATAGTAATCGAAAAAAAAAAATCACTTATTAATATATATAGATGTGATATATAATATATTTATATTTATATTTATATTTTTTTCAATAATACAACAAAAAGTGTACTTGGAATAAAAAAACAAAAAAAAAAGAAAGAAAGAAAGTGTATTTGGTCCATTGGCCAAGTCTTCCCATGCGCGGGGTGAATGGTTCAATTCCTACCCGTCCCTTATGACATCATGCGCTCTGTTCTGCTGTACTAAATTTGGCTTTATGCACTTGTTCAAAGGATAAACCTTTTCCCACGTTTCTTTTGTCCTTGTTGAATATAACAATTTAATTATGATTGCAACAATTCATAGTTCATTTCAATAAATTTTAGTCCACAATTTGAAAGCCGCTCACCAATAGATTTCATTACTTCAATATGCTTAAAATTTAAAATTATATATGATCAGAAAGAAACATATTATGGATCTGAATTAATGATAAAGTTATAGAGCAATTGGACCACTGCACTTTGCCGTATAAATATATTTTGTAATTGTAATACAATATATATTTATAATAAAATTATTTTATTCAGTATCCGTCGACAAACTGCTATTCGGAAAAAGAAAAAAAACCCATAAATTATTAAGAAATCAAAAAAGCAAATTAATTGGACCACTACACTTTGCCTTATAGAAATATTTTGTAGTTGTAATATGTTATATATTTATTCATAAAAGTGTTCTATTCACTATCCGCCGACAAACTGCTACTCAGGAAAAACTCGTAAAATTATTAAGAAACCAATAAAGCAAATTGATTGGACCACTATACTTTGTCTTATAAATATATTTTAGAATTGTACTATATTATATATTTATTCATAAAATTATTTTATTCACTTTCCGTCGATAAATTGTTACTCGGAAAAAACTCATAAATTGTTAAGAAATCAAAAAGCAAATTGATAATTTTGGTTGTTTAAACTTTAAATGAGCCATGAAGCTCCCGGTTTTAAAATTGTTATCTAATACATCGTACAAGAATTGGATCGACTGATAATTTAAAAAAAAAAATTAAGTTGGTAGTGGACCAAAGTGAAAAAAATAGTAGCAAAAGTAATCAAAGTCAATAAATGTGAAGTAACAATTTTTTTTCGTCCAATTTCTTTTGTTGAGTTCAAATGAGACAAGATGCTAGATATGAGCACAAAATTTATATGTAAAATATGACTAAATAGCATTATGTTTTCAAAAAAAAAAAATTAACTAACGCCCGTTTAAAAAAATATTGAAAAAAAAAATACATCAGTCTAAAATTGTTGAGTTTAAGTATTTTTATCAATTTTTTATTTTTTTTATTTTATTTTTTATTTTTTTTTACCTCTGCCGCTAAAATCCAATTGCAATTTGCATAATGAGGCAAATCCCGTCAGTATCTGAATTGGTTATAATTTATACGACAAAAAAATAAAAAAAAATGGACGAGTATATTCCTTGTTTCTTTATTTTTCCCAATCATTCAATAATTTAGTCCACGTGCCATTATTAAAACATTTCAGTCCACAATTTGAGGAAGCCAGCGAATGAGTTGATCGATTACAATTTACAGCAGTTTGAAAGCAACTGGGCAAAAGATTTCAGTACCTTATTTAACGACGGCGAAAATATCCAAAGTTTGGTCAAAGAACCCCTCGTATACCCAAAATATAAAAGTGGTGGCAAAAGTACCCAAAGTCACATTAAGGGCGTTGACCACTCCATTCTCGTAACGCAGTTAACTTACCCGTTAACTCTGGCCACGTGGACAAACGTGGGTAGCTGACATAACAATTTTTTGCCACGTGGACGAGCCCACATCAGCCTCATTTACGAAAAAAACAACAAATTAAACCCCTAATTAGGCTCGTCCACGTGGCAAAAAATTGTCATGTTAGCAACTCACGTTTGTCCACGTGGCCAGAGTTAACGGGTAAGTTAACCGCGTTACGAGAATAGAGTGGTCAACGCCCCAAATTCAACTTTGGATACTTTTGCCACCAATTTTTGACTTTGGATACACAAGAGGTTCTTTGACCAAACTTTAGGTATTTTCACCATCATTAACCCTAAATAAAATTACAATGAAATGAGAAAGAAAAGTACAACTTTTTGTGTTATGAGTATTTTTCGAAAACTTGAAAATATAAGTCCATTAGTCAAAATCAAATAATAGATAAGTATATACACAATACACAAATAAATATAAGAGTATACATATATCCACGAGATTGCATTCTAAGGCTAAGTTACAATAAGATCCTAAACTTGGAAGTTGAAACTTGTACATGTCTATTGAATAATGTTTCCAAAAGGCTCTTTGATGACCCTAATCATTACTATTATTAGCCCTAAGATTGAGAGAGAAAATAATTACAGCTTGATCTTATATAAATAAATAAAAAGGTCCTTGCTTTTGTAAAAAAAAACCCTGCAAACACAAAACAAAATTAAAAGATTTAGAAGATTTTCTTACCTGCAAAACAAATCAATTCGAAATATATATTTTCCTAATTGTAAAGAAAAAATAAAACGAGACAGGAGAGTTTTATGCATATAAACCCAAGGCCGCCTTAATTTGAGAAGGAATACGACTTATGACTAAAGAACGACGATAGCTACTATAAACGAATCCAAGAATTAAATGTATATTTTTTACTCCATTAGGATTCAATATGATTTATTATTTAACCTTTTTCTACATATTATATTTCCATTTATCTATTTTTTCAATAAACGTGGACACCACGTAAATTTATAAATAAGCGCCACTTATGGCGGACGAATATAGAGAGAAACAGACATAATATTGTGAAAGAAACAACTATAATTATTCATTTTCACTCTATTCTTAGACGTACCAATGAGGCTCAGCTTAATGAGGTGGTAGAGCAAACAAATCTGAGGAGCTATATGGATCAAAACCGGGTCAGTTGGTGCAGCATTTGAGGACCCGGTGTTTGCGAAATCAACTGCTCCGAGCTCGGAGAAGCCCTAATCATGTGGTTGGCGCCACCTGGATTGCCGTCCATTCCTTGACGGTGATTGGCTACATTTGCTTCCGATTGTGAGGATTCCATAAGTGTCCGAATCTGATCACGGACTAGCGGTTATTGTTTGTCGACAAACTTTATTTAATTCAAAAGCATATGCATTACATAAAAAAAAAAAATGACAGTTACAGAGCAGAGCTCCAACTTACCATGTCTAAACGTTTCTTATGGAGATCGCTCGACAACTGCATGTTCACGGAGAAAGAAATTTAAGTCTACTAATTAGTGTTTGAAAGACACTTCACACTTGATTCGAAGATAAACGTTAGCCTAAATTTTCAGCTAGCGCAGTATCGTCTTAATGATAGAATTATTATATTATGTTCGTGAGTCGTGACATTATTCATAGCTTGATTATGCTTATTGGGTTATTTATTCACGTCATGCTATTTAATTATGATTTGTTGTTTATTTCACTATCTTTAAATATGTTAAAGACTTATTGGTATTTTAGGTTCTAGAGTTTGAGCCCAGTCCAAAAGGTTGTAATATTTTGATCTATTTTCGAGTAAATGAGAATCCTTAATACAGTTAGCTTCAGAATCTCGGGACAAGGCTTCTTAAAGTTGAGGCTCAGAAACGAAGTCAACAGCTCCTGTTATGAGATCGGATTTTCGGTCATAATAATTTATTTGAAAATTTTCCACGGTGAAGAACGAATGCGGTATCAGTGAATCTTATACTCACAGGTCTGTTGTGGTGCTTTTGCTCTTCAAATCCTGGAACAGTCAGCTTCCAGTTTTTTTCTGCAAAGGTTTACAGAGTAATGCGCCGATCAACAATTTTCCGATAACGACTTTAAAACTTTAACATAATGCAATCGATATAATTCCTTTAGTACACATACAGACTAGAAATCTATCTAATTGCCCAATAACGTGGAAACATTTTGTCATCGTACGGAAAATTAACTTCTTTAACCATAATAACCAGCATATAATAGATTTTGCGACACGGAAGAAGTAAACTTAGAAACGAGAAAAGTACAAACCTAGGTGCAGCAATAAATCCTTGGACTCCAAAGTTGAAGATTTTCGATGCTTCGCTAAGCCACAGGCAAATGCAGTCACCTGTGAAAACATTCGATTAGTTTATTTCTGAAAGATCTGGATACATCATATAAAATATTAACTAAAATACTAATGTAAACATAAGAAAACCCCAAAGAAAAATGTAGGTTAAATAAAAAGAAATATCCAACTTGAGAGCACATTAATACTTTCTAGACCGAAATCGTAATGTGATGTCAGAGAGCTATATAAATCTGGTTTATACCACTGTACCACAAGTAAATAGCATATATCTGCATGGGGTGTACTAAAACACATAATTATCGAAAAATTAACCCTACACAAGCTTGCTTTCAAAAACAAAATCTGTCAAAGAACGCTTCATGTGTCATAGCTTCAAAGAAAACAAAGACATAAGCCATTAAAGAAACTATGAAAAGAAGCATCAATCCGGGTACATGTAAGACCTATAAATAGTAGTACTTAAAATATTTTAAGAATTAGTGGGTTATTTTTGGTAAATACCAATAAGAGGAAAGATTAGGAGCCCTAATTCTCCTATTTAGTGACGCCTAGGACCTTGTGCCGTTTTATGTTGTTCAGTCCATTGACTCAAGACACCTTTTTAAGAGCTTTGACCGTATTCTCGAAGGCACTGACTGTCCGACTCCTTTGTTTATTTTTTGTTGTTTGCACACTTAAGTTTCTGGTAACCACTGCCTTGGTGATTACCTATTGGCTTACAATTTATGATTTGCGTTTTATGTTCCATTTTGGTACCGGTTCCTATCAATTTGTCTGTTTCGAGATATCTTATGCGATGATCCAGAAGAAATAATGTTGAGAGAACTCACAACAATAATAAATAAATAAATAAAAAAAGACTCACATTATCAAGGAAATCGTCAGCAATCTCCAAAAGGATGTCCACAACTTCAGGTTCCAACTTCCCTTGCGAATCTACCTAAAAATACAAAAATGAAAGAGTTATTAATTTATGCCCGAGGAAATTAAACATGTACAGAACAAGAAAGACAAAGAATCCTAGGATTAATTGTATATATTTTATTTTATTATGATTTAATAAGATTTGATTCAGTTCTTAATTGCTTCTTTCTTTTTTTCTTCTGGAATCTAGATCGACTAGAAGATTCTCATTAATTAGAATTAGATATTTAAGAATACTCATTAACTCTACACATTCTAGATTATTCTCATTAAAATAGATGTTCTAAAACTTTCTCATTAGTGCTAGATATCCCCTCAACTATATTCTACTCTCTATAGAGAGAGAGAGACTTAACAGAACGTGAAATAAACAATATAGAATTATTCAAGTCCTACTGTCTTTATAAAACTGAATGTCCCGAGATACCTGCGAGACCAAATCCTGAATCTTTCTCTTCCCAAGAAGCTGATTGGTCGCTTCCGTTCCTTGGCTCGAGCTCCCCCCAGGTGTAGTTGCTCCCGATGCAGTAGCATCGGGTTGAGAGCCAGTCAAGCTGAGAGTCTTTTGGCCCAATGGTCCATGGACCCTTGGCGAGTGCTGCTGCGGCAGATGAACAGAGGTTTGTTGCTGTGAAAGCTGCTGTAATTGCTGAGGCTGATGTTGTTGTTGCTGATACAGCTGAGGATGAGCAATCGATGGTTGCTGTACGATGTGAGACAGCTGTTGCGGATTCAGGCTCATCGAGTTCTGCAATTGGGAGTTTGTGGCCAGTTGCTGTTGCAAGAGGGCCTGTTGCCTCTGCTGCTGAAGGCGGTACGAAGGTGACCCGGGTCCCGACATCGACGGCATTTGCTTCAGCCACTGGTGCTGCGTCAACGAATTTTGGATCATAGCTTGTTGCTGTCCGTTCTGAGCCAACCCAGATAGCTGAGGGTTCATGAACGCCATATTGGATGTCCTTTGTAAGTTCTGTTACATATTTGTGGCAAACTCACGGTTATCATAAGTTCAGGAATCGCTACTCCGAACATTATTTGGCTGCAAAGTAGGAATGCTCACTTCAACAATAAGTAGCTAGCTACATATACTTTGCTACTCACTCAAAACAGTTGAGCTTCTGTGTTTACCGTTATGTTCCTGATATATTGATCTCATCACGGGCCTAAAACCAGTGAAAACATTTCCCCTAAACTCGAGAGTGCTAAGCTGATTAACCAAACTAACTTTATTGACTAATACTCTTCTCCGGGTTCTTTATATAGCTTGACATCAAACTCACGGTTAATATAAGTTCAGGGTTCTTTCACTAGTCCCTTCGATTAGACTTTCGACTTTAATAACCGATGAGGTACAACGATAAATAAAATAAGTGAAACAAAATAACATACCTGTTGAGAGTTAAGCGAATTTTGTTGGGGCAACTGCTGCTGCCTCATCTGGCCCTGATTAATTCTCTGCTGAGCGTAAGAGGCGAGCGCTCCGTTACCTCTTAGTTGCGAGCTCAATCCCATCATCCCAATCGCTTGCATCCCTTGCAAAGCTTGCCCGGCAGAGTTACCTGGATGGAACTGAGTTCCTTGCATTAATCCCGCCTTCTGCCGTGGCTGCACCAAAAGACCTCCCTTAGGTAAGTGAAGATTTTATGGACTCTGGATTTGGAAAGATAACTCGCACTTTTGATCACACACTGATTTAAGCACATAAATTCTCTAATAAATCACAATGAAAGCACATTAAACACTTTTAAAAGGTGCAATGCCAGTCCAAGTAACTGTGTCAGCATCAAAAAACCGCGACCCAAAAGCTAAAAATGGAGAGCCATACCGAGGACAACAGCTGGTTCTGCATGTTGAACTGCGCAGCCGCCGCGCCAGACAGCACCGGCAACTGCCCGCTCTGCCCGATCAGAGCCGACCGGGCCAGATTCTGCTGCTGGAGTTGTTGTTGCTGGTTATTCTGCTGCTGCATTGCCGCCGCTGCCGCTGCAGCTCCTCCGCCGAAGTTCATCTGACCGTACATTCCCGACGCCGCGGCCGCCACCGCCTGCTGCCTCATCACTCCGAACTGCTGCTGCTGCTGCTGCTGAGACTGCTGCTGCTGGTGCTGAATTTGGCTCATTCGCGACATTGACGGCGAGCGCTGCAGGCTCTGCTGCAGCTGGTAGTTGGCCATGGCGGCGTTCGCACTCTGCGCCAGCTGAGGCGGCTGCTGCTGCGCCACTCTCGCCTGGAACTCCATTCCGCCGCCGGAGAGCTGCTGCTGCTGCGACTGCGGCTGCGGCAGCGGAGGCGACGACATTTGCGGCGAGTGAGCGATCGCCGACGGCGGCGAGGCGATCGACGCCAAATTGGCGGGGATTGGGTTCTGGCTCTGGGGAATCATCGCGGTCACCGGTTGGCCCGCCGTCGACGGCGCCAGCTGCTCGATTCCGGCGGCGCTGATCGGCTGCTGGAGGGAATTCGGCGACGAAGCTGCATTCTCCGCCATGGAATCGGAAGAATTGGAAGAATTGGAAGAAGAAGAGAGAGAGAGAGAGAGGAACTGGGGTTTCTGAATTGGGAAATTTCTCTTTCAGAATTCGAGGGAGAGAGAGCAAGGTCGAATCTGGATCGTCCACGTCAGCAGCGTGGATCAGCTTCGCGAGTCAACGGTGATGATTGTCTGGAGAGTCTGGACCGTTGATCCTGTTGACCCTTGCAAACTGGACACGTGTCAGCGGCCGATGATGAATGTTTTATAATTCGGAGAAATTAATTGGAAAGAGGGGTTTGTTTCTTGTCATGGAAAATGAAGAGCCAAAATTAGTAAAAAAGCGAAGTGTCCGACCGACAAGACAAGTCTAAACTCTCTTCTGTTCCACTCATCTCATCAAAGTCAACCTCCACCGTTTGTCTCTTTGCAGATTATACTCACTTTCGATATATTTTTTTAATAATTAAATTTTTTTATGTTCATTTTAATTTTACTATTACCTTTTAAAATTTTATTTAAATCGTTTTTAAGGTCGCTTTGAATAAGAAATCTGCGAAATCCATAATAAGAAACAAACACCCAACTTTTAACGAGAATATTTAACGTTAACGAAACTTGATGCAAGTCACATACTTTCACGACTTTTCTTGTACAAACTAGTTAAAAATAATAAATAAATAAATAAATAAAAAGCTGGATATATACATGCGTTTCTAATAATTTAAATTTTTGAGCAAAATAGTTATCACTAGTCTGTATATACAACGATGAAAAAGCTGATAATTACGTATATAATATAAACGGGGTCTCCTCATCAGAGTACGGAAGTGCTGAGAGGATTCGCGAAGAAATGCTGGCGAAAAACGGTCTCCGATTGGCTAACAGCGAGAAGAGTGTGCAGGATGGACGGAGGCGCTTTCGACGCTGTTTGGCTCATCTTCTTCACGTAAAGGTGTTTATCGAGCACCATCAGCTCTACCAGCTCTCTACAGCTCTGCCAGATTTCGAATTACAATTTTGCGTAAATTTTCCGGAGATGTGGAGTTTTGTCTATTAACAATGTTCATTTATCCGATTGTGACGAGGAGTTTTAGATGCAATTTCCGACGCGAATAAATATAGTTTTAAAAGTTTAGATTACTGGACTAGAAAATTACTTTTATGCTCCTTGTCGTGATTATATTTATTATAAATGTTATTTTCTGAATTATTAGATATATTATTAGTATATTTTTAGGAAGTAAGCTACTATTTTATTTTTAGAAGCACCCTCTTCCTTCTATGAAGACAGTTCTTAATGTTTGCGCAATTAAAAAGATTTTTATCATTTTTATTATTTTTCTCAAATTTTATAGGACTTTCAAATTAACAATTTTTCGAAGATTAGACTCCTTAAATGTTTCTACAATAACGTCGTAATCTAGTATATGGTTTGATCAACTAATTGTAAAAATATTATAAGTCATGTGTCGTGTACAAGTTAAATGTTCCTTCGTTGTTATCCGCTAGGGGTATACAATTTTTTATTAATCTATCGAGTATTAATTTAACGAGCTTCTAATTTATATGAAGATAACTCAAAGATACAAGTATTAGGCGGCGTACCTGTGGATTCAACACGTCCATCCGATTCACAATATCATCCTATTATATAGTAAGACAAAGAAGTTATAAATCAATCATATATATTTTTATTAAATATATAACTAAATGTTAATTAGATAGTAGAATTTATTTGTGAATAATGTCTGCAATATGATAAATAATAAATTTAAAATCGTGATAATTTTTAATTATATAATAAATATTAACCAGCACAACCTCGCTAATCATTTAGTACAAGCTGGAAACGATTTTCTTTGAACAACAAACTAGATAATGACCAAATTGCGCTTCAAAACATCAAGACGTTAACCTTTTTACTATTTGGGGTGAAACCATGAATCGGTATTAGGTTTTTTTTTTTTTTTTCTCAATTCCGGTTATCCGGCACTTTCAGATGCGGAACTGGTATCGGTTTGATAAGAAAAGTTTGTTAAATAACCAGTATAAAGACTGACAAAAAATGGTTTTCAACCGGCATTTACCATTTTAAACCAGTAGCCGTGGAAAAAGAGGAACGGCAAAATATTAAATTTTTGACAAACAAATATAATAAAAACGGTTTGTGGAATCCCGGTAACGGTATTGGTAAATCTTGGTTCCCGGTTTTCATCCCAAAAATACAGGTTTTGAAATCAGGAACAGTATTTAACCGGTACTCGGTAGAAAAGTTCCACCCATTATATAAGCATGTTCCTTCAATTTTTACCATAAATGGTTCTTATGCAAGATGGTAAAAGAAATACCTCCAATATCCCTGGATTTTGCATAACTATCCCAAGCACACGTCTTTGTAGTCCTTCATAAACCACCTTATTAATCGTCCCATCTCCATTCATCCACGGCAATATCGGCACGCATAATTCAGAAGAAAAGAACGGCTCGCCTCTTTTATGAGACTCGTCAACCTCGTCTGGAAAATTAAGAACCGACACTTTGTGAACAGCCTCACCGCTCGTGCTCATATCACCGCCGGAATAACGGTTCTTTGGATCCGAGACTAAATTGTTGTAATAATTATTCATGGGTTGTGCCCAAGAAGTTGCTTTGATATCTTGGCCTTTGTTGGCCGATGTTAAAGTAAGCGTATACTTGGAACGATATGAAGCATCAACTACATGAACGGAGTCAAAAGCGTTGACCTGTGAAAGAATGAGGTACATATGACTTACTGAATCATTCACTGGAACTGGAGAGAATTCGAATCGTTATGACGGAAAATAAATCATTGAATTTTTATATAGCTAGCTCTAGAACTAACCTTCAAAACACGTCCGAATGTTTGGAGCACAGAGATTATAAGTCCCGGAATTTTATTTCCACCTGAACGTAAACGGGAAAAACTCCTTACAAACATCGAACACGATAGAGATAAGATTTGAGCTTGAATCTCACCCATATAGATAAATAAAATACTTTATTGTTAAAAATCAAAGAACGGAATAATAAATGGTAAAAAGAATGAGTATGATTCAAGAGGTAGATCGTTCTCTTCCGATGGATAGTCTCTAATTAATTTATCTGCTTCTGCATAAAATAAAACCACAACTATGGCTGCTCACTTTAATTTAAAACCCTAATTCAAGACTACAAAGATACCCTTAACTAACCTGAATTTATCGAAACAGCCTGATCTAAATTACCTTTTTTCCCCTTTCCCTTATTACTAATCACATAACTTGGTGTGAGAGAGCTAACAGATAATTCAGCCACTCACATAAACATGATATGAAACCCATCTACAAACCTGGATTATTCATGAGTTGAGAAACCTCTTCCACGCTTAAACCTTGATCACCGGCTTTTTTTATGGCATCATAAATAGAATTAAACACTCCCGGATCAAAAGAGCCTGCCACATCTTCATTAGAATGTTCCGGAAGCAAACATGAAGCATATTTTGCCATCACCATCCAAAGCGACTCGTGGCTGTTCTCTACCACACAAATATCATTGCTTGAATTCGGCATCTCATTTACGACGTTCTTGGAATGATAAATAATTCCCGATCCTGATGAACTCTCACATGTATTACCACAAGTTTTCTCAGCTCTGAACAAATTAACAGCATCAGTCGACGAAACCCCAGTTTGATTGATAATTACCATTATACCCGGAAAACCTTTTTCTCGGCGAGAGTTTATTTCACCCTCAGCCGCCACCAAGGATTTGAGCTTCTTAGCCCTATCAGCATCGGAAGATTCATTATTATCGAATTTCCTCTTCAAGCTTCTAGTATCCTCAGCCTCTCCGATATCACCATCTGGCAGGCACGGAGAGAGAGACAGTTGACCGGAGGATACTAAGGCAAAGAGATGAAAAATGTCTCCACAATGTAAATTGGCATCGAGATCAAGCCCTCCTATGAGATCTTTCTCTCCTTCACGGAGGAGACTGGCAAATTTAGCGGCTCTAGATCCTGAATCGGCTGGAAATGGAGACTTTGAAAGATTCTGCACGAACTTTTGCGAAAGAGAAAATGGTTGACTACCGTTACCACCAACCTGCAAAATATTTCACAGAAATATGCACCACCGCATCAGATAATCAACTATAAAAATTAATAAAATAATAATAATAAAACACACCTTTATGAGATATTTGCAATTCCAGAGTAAGTAAAGAAAATGAAAGAATCAATGAACACCAAAAAATGTCTTGCTCTATCCCATTAGGCTTTAACAGCCTTACCATAAATTTCTTCTCTCTGAGGTAGTTAAACGCAGCAAAAAGATCATGCTCGGAGTAACACTGCAGGATTCTGGCTAATATATTGGGAATTGCCGATCCATTTGAGGTGCTCAGGAAAATAAGCTTAAACAGCTCTACAGCATTGGAAATAGCCAATGATTTGTGAGCTTCCGTACTCACTTTAACCTCTTCATTCAACACCTTAATAAACTTTCTTTGAAGCCGGGATCTTCCCAACTCCTTTTTCTGTTGTCTCCCACCGTGATTTTGAACATCTCCTGAAGAAGTTTCAGCAACTGCGTCAGATTCCCGAAAGCCCTGCAAAGAATACCAAACGCTACAGTCAATCAGGTTACAGAGCTCAAAACTAAGGCTATGTTCGGAACCTATACTTCTAAACAAATGCAATGAAGATATAGTCCGTAAAAAGAGACAAAAATGAAAAACAAAGTAAATAAAAAATAAGTCAAGTGCGTTTGGGACCTTAAAAAATTTTGATAGGAAAATAATTTCCTTACTACTTTTTGTGAAGGTGTCAAAAATAAGACTTTTATATATAATTTGTCCCCAAATTTTTCTTGAAGTTTCTTTTGCTCTTATTTATAGGTTCCAAACCCAGAAAAGTTAATTCCCTCTTAAGTCCTTTTCATTTTTTTCCTTCCGTTCACTTTTCTCGGTTCTAAACAGGCCATAAAGCAAAAGGGAAAATCGAGATTGTGACATGTAATTACAGATTCCTTCTGATCAGACGACCCGCCACAGGTGGATCCACCTCTTCCTACTGCCTTGGGCTTAGCCATCCATTTGCAGAGAAGAACTTCATCAAGAGCAACTTTGATGTTGCTGTCAGCAAAATCATCCCACTGATCTGCATATTCGTTGCCACCATAAGCATATGTTAGTGTCTATAATTTTTTTAGCATGTAAATGATTTCCTCTATTAGATAGGAACTAGTTAGGCTTAATTTATGCTAATTATCTCTAATGATTTGTAGCGATTTATTTTGAGTTACAGTAATAGCATAAACTTAGGAAAAAATTAGGTTTCTATTAGACTTTGTTTATATTTATTTATTTATTTAATATGCATTTAGGTATTTTCTTTAAGTAGGTATATCAGGAGCATTTTACAGCTAATACGGGATTAGGGCATTTGGATCTAGGTTAACCATCATGTTTAATTAGTAGAGTTTTTCTATTGAACACCACTGGGAAAATTTTCCCAGTTTAACTTTCGAACTAGAGACCGCGGTTACGTTATCAATTAAGTCACTTGGTTTCTCTTGGATTTCTAATCCGGTGCCTATCAGTTTCTCTCTAGTGTATAAATCAAGGCATTGTCTCAACTTTCAGAAAATTCATCATCTATCAATCACGGTCTCTTGAAAAATTATCTAATGGATCCGTCTTACCTGCCCCTTGGGTTTTCTCATGGAATGCGACATATCGCTCGCTAAGTATGTTACAAAGCTTCATTACAGCTTTTCTGAACTTTGTATTACTGTTAAGCAATGAAATTCTCTTTTTACAGGCATTTGGTGTTGCTGGAAGGTCAGAAACCGAGGACCAATCCGTGCGGTGATTCTTCGCTCCAAGTGCAGCACGGTATCTAGCGTACTGGATCACCAATTGCCTGAAAAGATAATAATGAATGGAAGTAAAATCAGTGCATGGAATAAATGATTATAAAAAACAAAACTTCCAGTAATCCCTAAAATCCTGATAAATAGACAATAAAATTGAGTGAATTTTTTATTCTCTACTTGTATTGGACCTAAAGATAATCAAATTCAAATAAAGATTTATTAATTCTCATCTACATCCAAAATCTGATACCTAATGCCCCATGGAAAGTTCCAAATTTTGTATGTTATTGGAAATTCAAGCATAAAGACATAATAAAACCAAATATTAGAGTAAAACAAATCATAACAGTACCTATCAGTTTCCTCTGTCCATTTAAACCGTCTTTGACGAGTTCCCTTCAGCTTCGACAAAGCAGATCGATTAATGACAGAATGAGAAGTGTCATCATCTTCATTTTGTTCAGGACCCCACTCATTTTCTGCATGACCATCCTCATGGTTTTCAGGAGAAACTAAATTATCCCCTTCCATGTGCGAGTCCATAGTATCAGATAATGAAGCAAGCCTTTGCTCATCCAACTCTCTAGAATCATCATCCTCTTTTCTTGACTTTGTTGAGCTTAAGTCTGGAGATTGGTTAAGGCGTGATTGCCGCTTATCATAATACACACGAAGCACCTACACAGAGGAGTCCGAGGCATGAAATTATCAATTTAATGATACAAATAATATCAAACAAATTGACAAAGCTCTACATATTTGCCATACATTCTCTAAATTTTGAATACAAATAATCATAATCTACATAGTATGCATCGCTGTAAGAAAATCTGGAATGGAAAAAATAACGGAGTTGGGAAAAAGACTAGATCGAGAATGATTTCTGATTGATTTCCCTCGATGAAATTACAAACTTTTAAAAAGAGGAAGATTTTAACAACTAATTGACAGGTTTGAATTGGATTATATATGCTATATAATATATGACCATGAAAGGAAACAGAAAGAGGGAAATGACATTTTAATAATATAAAGTGAAAAGTGACCTGCTCCAAGGACAGATTGAGTTCCGTAGCAATCTTGCCGCAATCTTTACAAGAAAGCTTTTCCCCTGGATGATCCTTCGTCACACGTTTCAAGAGCTCAGCCCGCTGATCCGCTGTCATGACTCGAAGAGAGGTCCACGACCGTGTCATGAATACCTATTAAGTAGAGAACGTATTGTAATCATAGAAGACTATAATACAGAAGGGCAAAACGGGTATTTTTTGGGAAAGGGGTATAATACAGAGTGGTGCCCACCTCGTTAACAGAAGACCCAGGGAACGCATGTAAAGCAGCTCTCGGATCAGCAGCAGCATAACAGTATTCTAAAGTCTGCCAATACTCATCGACAGCTTTTCTATGTAAGAGGAAAAAATCATGTCTGATTCGTGGGCGAAGGTCGAGAGGTCTAGATCTCAAAGATGCTGCATATTTAGAAATCGGCTCTTCGATGTAAGGATTAAGCACCAGCGAATGTGTAAAGGTTTCTTGCAAGTTTTGGGATCCATCTTTTGGAATTTCACAGCTTACTATCCGAATTAGCTACACAAACAGTTGAATGTTAAGTATGATCGCGTACAAACATTCAATCAGAACCATTATACATACACGTGACAATAAATTATAGGGTCAAAGAACTCGGCAAAAACTATAAGATGGGTCAAACTGAATGTGTTGAGACTTCAGAAAAACGGATCATATGTTACAAAATCAATCACTGCAAATTTTTTAAGACATGGATAAGCTGCGCATGATTAAACCATTCTGAATACTGGATCGTATGTTGCCAAAATGAATGAATGTGATACAACCCCGTCTCTAATTCGAGAGTCAGAGAGGAAAACTATCCCAATGGTGTTAAGAGGGATTTTCCACAAATAAAACTGTTATATACCCAAAATCGATGAGCTCGAATACGGGAAATAGAGGCCAACACTCACAAACCCAATCTCAGAGAGATTATGTTTTTAAATGTCTATTGGCTACCTTTCTCATTAGCTTAAGCTCTCTTAAATAGAGCAAAGATGACAGCCTAGTGGGCCGGACGGGCCCAACTAATAAAACCTCTAAACATAATTGATCTAAACTAAAAATAATTAAATATTTAAACGACTTTTAAAACGACAAACTAAACTAAAATATCCTAAATACTTTATTAAATAACGATAACATGAAATAACGACACGAATTAAATAAACGACACTAATCCTAAACTCTAGGGATGTATACAAAACATGACGGGTAACCCTAATTGTGAGCGCCTTCTATAGGCTTAAACACCCTTTATTAACAACCCTAGACGTAAAAGAATTTAAGTACCTATAATGAGAGAAAATGCAATTAATGATGCGGGTCTAACACGAAGCCCATACCTTTAGCCTTCTTAAACGTTCAATAACCCGGGAGAGCCTTCCAGTGGCATGAGTGTCCATTAGAGACTTGTACTCTTCAACACAAAGATCTGATAAGCACAACCCTCTCCTACACTTCTCAAGCATACTATCAAACGTTTGAGACGATCCCACAACTTGTAAAAACAACTCGACGGGCATTGCCTTAACTGCTGCTTCAAGCGAAAATAACATCTTATGATCTAAAACATGTTCCGTGGAAGATAAATCGTCATTAGCGCCTGTAGAGCCATAAAGTTGGTCCCACAAGAAACCGTGTAGCAGCTTGGTACGAATCATTCTAGCCAAAATATAGCCATTCGCTCGCATTGCTCCTGCTTTGAGGGCCGAGGCATCGTTATTGGTCTGAGTTTTGGTCCTCTGGATATCTTTCAGTATGGGAACTGATGCACTGTTCTTTGCTTGAGATGAATTCTGGACACGGCTTTTAATCTCAAAAGACCTAAGTCGATCGTGGATTTCAGAAACCAACTCAGGAGTTTTGCATTGAACAGACGGGTGAAGAACCGCCTCAATGGTGCGCCGACCACCACAATTTGTCGCGTATGGAACATTAATACGTATACATTTGCATTGACCTTTCTGTTGAAGTTTATTCAACAGTCTGTCGAGGGTTTTCCGATCGATCTTTGTGCCTTTGTCTTTCTCACAATTTTCTAACCATTTGAGCAGTTCGACTTTTACCAGAATCTTCTCTCTCTAGTAGATATATGAGGATAAGACAATTTTAGTCTTAAGAAATATCGAAAAATAATGGACTATGTTACAAAAGATTATGAATTCTACCTGAATTAGTTCTAGCGCCATTTTCTCTCTCCGAACACCATCAGCAGTCACATGCTGAACTGGGTGCTTCTTTATCATTTTCTCATCATTTTTTCCTAACTCCATGGTTGCTAAGTCAGGCTCATCATAAGGGACCATAGCTCTCGATTCAGAGAGAATTTCTTGGGAATCGTTATGCAGAGAGCTCGGCTCAGTTTCTTTTGGGGATTCCACCGTAAGGTCGGTGGAATATTCTCCATCATTCATCTCTTCATCAACAGAAATACCTCGGAGCGAGTTTAGAGACTCAAACTCTGAACTGCCAACATCGATCTTCGACTTTTTTTCATCATTGGGTACATTTAATTTATTGGAAACCTGCATATCTGTGTCAGGGTTGCGTCGTCCAGGTGCCCAAACTCGATAAACCACGCATTTCTTCTGGTTTTCTGCCTGTAAGTCCATTCCATACCTAGAGAACATACTTACAAGTCTACGATGGTTGTTCTTGTGGTCAATCCCAAGTTGTTTACAGATCTGAAAAAAAGTATATATTAATCGGATATCACCTTTACAAATTAAGGGAAAAGCTTTTAAGATGATCAATGCCGATTCAAATTTGACATCTCATAATATACTTGCTTTTAGCTGACTTCCCCTAGCGTCAAACAACTAAGGTAACATATAGATTATCTTTTAGGCAGTATATCAAACTGGAAAGTCAATCAAATACAGGAGCGTTGTCAATATATTGTAGAGATAATAATGAAAGAAAGAAAAAAGTTGCTTGTAATTAGTATGAATTAAATTAATGAATAAATAATTGTTTTAATATTTTACTCACTCTTTTTTTATCTTTGACTATCCTATTTCTCTGCTTTTTTTATTTTTTACTTTCATAATCCATTGATCATTGTCCTTACAAATTGGTACCAAAACCTAGACAATTCTGTTTGTCTGAACGCACTTCCCTCCAAGTTCCCGGAAAATACGATTTTCTCAATAGAAATAATAATAAAAAATAAATAAAGGTTTTCCATCATCCACATTGTTTCAGAGGAATAAAAGAAGTCGCGTGCCTGGTACGTCATAGACAGTGTTCTAAGTTTTGAAACTGATGGTGTTGTAGCTACAACTAGAGGTTAATTGCCAAGAAAAAAAAGTTAAAAAGGGGAGAACTCTTCTTAGTCAAAGGGAAATAAATTAAAAAGTAAAAACAAACCTCAATCATAGTCGAGCCCTCGGAACCTGAAGCGTCGATAATATCAAAAATTTGATGCTCGATGGGTAGCTCTACAAGCTGATTGGTAAGGTCTCCTTTCTTTCCAAAGTTCAACTGTTCATCACCAGAATCCTCATCCACATATCCACGAGTTTTTGGTACAGAACACGATGGAGAAAATGTCTTCAACAAACGCAGGCAACGTTCGGAGTCTTCGGACTGCCCAGTGGAAAAAACACCATGTCATGACCAGTGACCTAACTCAACTTTATATTCAGATGATTTGACCGGTACTGGTAGCAATTTCCATAACTTTAAGGTACCTTCTCGTTCACTACAGCATCAAACTCCACCACTATCTGAGCATCTTTCAGCCTGTTAAGAACCTGGAATCACAAATTGCATTGAGAACTAACTATACATAATCAACTGATATATATATATATATATATACACGTGTGTGTGTGTGTACCGTTCTCCACTCTCTATGTTTAGGAGGTCCAGAATAACCCAACTCTTTCTTAATATCTGAAACAACCAGAACCTTTGAAACAAAAATATCATAGAACAATCAGCACTGTGAAAATATAAAATTTAAACATAATTAACTTTAGGAACTTCTAACAATATTAACCTTGCCATTTGCTTTTTCGAGTTTATCACAGATTTCCTTCATTGCTGGAAGATAATTCACCACTTGCACATCCTCTTTAATCAACGAATTCCCCTCCGAATTACCGGGGCTCTCCGTGGTTCGTTCCTCCTTGGTAATCTCCAACTTCTGCTGAGAGCCCATGTTTTTTGCATAGCGTGATAAGTACACTAAATTAGTTGTAACACAGTGGTTGTTCGTCAAATCTCTTCCTTCACAAACTTCTTTCGTTTTCAAAACCGCCGATTGCCTCTTAATCAACCCTTGACACTCGAGGCCCTTCAGCACGTAGAACAAGTTTCTACCCTCCACGCCAAACTCTTTGGCGAGATGAGACTGCACAACTCCATCTTTTCTGCAACCCATAAATGTTTATAGTCAATGCATGTACAAGAGAAAAACTAGAATTTAAATCCATACAATATTCCTCTTAATCGATCCATATAAACACAGCAATAGTTCAATTAAGCACCAATAATAAAAAGGGTAATTAGTGGCAAATGTACCCAAGTTGTACTCAACTCGAGCAGCATAGACCCAAGTCTTTTTTTCAGTGGAAAATGTACCTAGGTTTTTCTTTAGTAAAAAATTGGGGTTTTTTTTTTTGGGAACAATGGGTACACTCAAGCTGCAGTAAAGTGGAAATTGGGTAGATTTGCCACTGAAAAAAAAAATTACTTGGGTCTATGCTGTCCCAATTGAGTACAGCTTCGGTACATTTGCCACCATCAACCCTAATAAAAATCCAAGCGCTTTAACGAAAATTTACACAAAGAATTGCAATTCAACAAAGTACTCGTTTACTTAAATAACACAATCTCAGGTCCTAGCTCAAGCATAGTACTTCAGCTTCCATGAGTAAGAGAGCTACAAAACTATGGAGTTCAATCAATAGCTTATCGATAACGATTCAACCATTCGAAAGAACACTAAAATCAACTGAAAACGAACAAGAATGCCGATTCATAGTCCATTGATACGGAACTAAAATCACTAACCGAGCAACGGCGATCCGCTTGAGAGCGCGGCGCTGCACGGGACCGATGGCGGCATTGGCGGAGTGCGTGTTGTACAGGCCGAGGAAGCTGTCGATGAGCCGCTCGTCGGCGGCGACCGTCACGCCGAGCTTCTCGGCAGCCTCGGCCGACTGCGCGGGAGGACCGGCGGAGTCGCGAGAGTGAAATCGGAGGATCGGGATGGCGAGGAGCGCGGTCCAGAGATCCTGCTTCAGGGCCGGAGTGAGGTCGGCGGCGGCGAGCGAGGGTTGGAGAGCCGGCCAGAGCGCGACGACGGCGACGCCGGCCTCGCCGCGCGCGCATATCTCCTCGAGCGCGGCGGATAAGATTCCGTCCATGTCTGGCGATCAAGCCATGCAGAGCCGAGAAAATATGGAGACTTTTCCCAGGAAAATAAAAACGGCGAGAAAATTTTGGATTGAGAGAGAGAAAGTGAGAGTTCATTGGAATATTGGGGGACGGTGATACTGGAAAGTTTTAAAAGGCATATTATTGTCGTTTGTTTGTAACGACGATTGGTGTTCGTTTTTATGTCGTTTCTGGTGTTGTGTCTCGTTTTGGTAATACCCGGTTTTTTACTCGGAATCGTAAATTCCCCAAAACAAGTTAAGACCCAGATTTTGATTTCAAGTACCTGGATCCGGTTCCTATTTTTTATGGAACCGATTTTGGAATTGAATTATATTTAATATAAAAAAAATTATATATTTAATATGTACGAGTTAAAATAAGTAAAAAGTGCTTTAAAGAGACTAACAATTACAAAGGTATTGACCAGGGCCGGCCCAACCCTTTTCGAGGCATTGGACGAATCATTAATATGAGGCTTTTTGTTGGGGCCAACAATGAGTTACACGATATTGCAAAAACTATGTAATGACGAAGACCGAATAGCTCCTACAATAGAGTGCATTAATATATCACTCTAAACTGGCCTTATTTTAAACCAGGGCCTTGGGCGACCGCCCAACTTGGATAGTAGCCACCATCAGCTCGATGTTGACTCTTTATGCGGCTCAACATTTGGTCTCTCACCTATTTACATGATTTTGAAAAAACACTGATTATGAAAATGACAAATGAGCAAATCTTCAAAAAGAGGAACTGTGATAAAAGTAGAAGTTAGAACTTCGGTGTTCTGGAACGAGATTCTCCAATCATATGAAGCCATGTACATGCTCTTCTTCTCGTATCCGATACGAGCCAGATTCACAATCAGAACGGCCCACACGAAGTATCCCGGAGCAGAGTAGTCTGCAGCCACCTGGAGGATCCAATCCCGTTTTGTAGTCCAGTGACATGTGTTCTGTCTAATATAAAGGTCTCTGACAGATCCAAAAATACCATATTGATTGGCATATTTCCCATTGATGTTAAAAACTAATTATGAGAATAATAAAAGAAAACAAAAATCAATTTAAGATCCTCAGTCACACGTTTATAGAGCAAATGATCCGAGCTTCTAAGACTTTTTTCAGAAGAAATAAAAAAGAGCTATTTGTTTCTTTTTTTCAAAAGCTCACTTTACCATATAACAATTATTAATTAACAATGACCCAAAAGCTATTTAAGGATTATTGGAGTCAATTACAAACAAACCAGTCAAGGCTTTAACTATCTCTACTTTTGGCTAGGGGTGAAAGCGGAACCGGGAATCGGGAAATTAGTTATTTTTGGTACCTATTCCAAAAATTCGGGATTTTTATTTTCGGTACCGGTTCCCGGTTCCGGTTGTAAATTTCCCTATTTTTTTAAAAACCGGAACCGGAACCGGTACCGGGAAAAAGTAAAAAAAGATTCGTGAAAAAATTTGGTACTAACACGAGACAAAAATTAATGACCGAAACAAAAACTTAACACAAGACAAAAATTAATGGCCGAAAAAAAAAAAACATAACACGAGACATAGATTTTGCTTGCGAGTGAAATCTTCTAGTTGGAAGACGAAGACATGTAATCGACGGTGGAGGGTTCTCGGCGAAGAGAAGAATATGACGTCACGATGGATGAGAGATGGAGAAAAAGAGATTGAAAGGGTCGAGAAAGGAAAATGGTAAATATTAAACCAAAATAACGAAAAAATACGCATAGTTTATGTCATAAAAAACGACATATATAACCCCAAAACTACAATAAGCATACAAAATATTTAAAAACAACATACTATGAAAACATCTAAAACTACATGTAGTTTAAAATCGGAACCGGTACCAAAAATCGGGAAATTTTACTTATGGTTCCGGTTCCAGTTCCCGGTTCCATAAACCGTGAACCGAGAAGTACTAGTTCCCAGTTTATAATAAATTTCCCTTATTTTTTTTAAAACCGTTCCGGGACCGGTACCGGAACCGGGACAAAACCGGGAAACAGTTGCAAAATTTTCACCCCTACTTTTGGCATATTAAACAAGGGAAACTTCAATAAGTAAGTGTTTTTGGAAAAGTACCCGAGTTTGATAAATTACAAAATTATGCCCCAAAAGTGTTTATGTAAAGGCAAAAAGTGTTTATGTAACATAAACAGTTTTTGGAGCATAATTTAAAGTGTTTAAAAGTGTTTGATTTAAAGACTAAAAGTGTGTTGAAGCATAGTTTTGTAATTTATCAAACTCGAGTACTTTTCCGAAAACACTTACTCCAACGGGCATACTTATTGAAGTTTTCTTTAAACAAGAGAGTGCCTAATCTCGTAGGTCATTCACAAACATATAATAAATAAAGTTTGAATCTTACTTCAAATAGACCTTGCTTATTCAAATCACCTACACAATAAAGACACCAAGAAAAACTTGCCTAATTTAGCAACAACAAAAAAAACCAATAAATTTATGTGCCAATGGCGATTGGGCACAATTACCACTATTCGTAAGTAAGGTATTTTTGCCGATCAATTCGGTGAAGTCGTATATATGAGGAATTAAAGCGTCATTTTCTCCTCACTTATTTCCCTCGAAAGCTCGAAATCAATAGCAGTATGCGACGAAGACTATTCTCTTCATAACTAACCTCCACGTTACGATGTGACCTGTTGAGCGACTTCTTCGGCTCCTACGGCGAGATTCCAACGATTACCATACGCCGACACTAGGCGACATGGAGATATCTGGGTTCGGGGCCGGCCCAATCCTTTTTGAGGTTTTGGTCGATTCATTAATATGAAGCTTTTTGTTGGGGCTTACAATGAGTTACACGATATTGCAAAAACTATGTAATGACGAAGACCGAATAACTACTGCAATGGAGTGCATTAATAGATTACTCTAAAGAGCCTTATTTTAAACCGGGGCCGTGGGCGACTACCCAACTCGCCCATATGTTGGGCCGGCCCTGGCATTGACAGTTGATTTTGTTGTTCCTTTCGTCATATTGACGGATTTGAACTCACGGTGTGTTATCTTTTAAACTATCTTTGAGTATGTATTTTTTTCATTACAATCTATTAAAATTGTGATTCATTCATTTTTTATTTTTTAAAATTGAAGTATATATCCGGGTCTTGGGTCAGTATCCAATTTTGAATTAGATTATAAGAATCAAATACCCAATTTCTTAGGGTATCCGAATTTGATTTCGAGTACTGGGTCTTGAAAAACAAGAAAGGTAATGGAACTGGTTTCACTCATAGTTTTTTATTCTCGTAATTTTGCTTCTCTCCAAAATTATATGTATATTTTCAATCGGCTAAACTTACTTTTAAATGTGAATCTTAGACATATGTTATTTAAAAAATATAAATTTTGATATTGATGGGACTTTAAATTGATAAAATTTTAAAGAGAAATAAAATACTAGAAATAGATATTTTCATCGTGACAAAGTTAATTTTGATTTCGCCACTATATAAATCAAAATCTGGGTGCCCTCACAAAATGGTTTAGTAGGTAAAATATAATAAATAAATGAAAAAACTTTAATAGCCGTTATAACTGTATAAAATATTTAATGATATTCATGAAAAAATCATTACAAGCAATCTATATACAGTAGAACCTCTATAAATTAATACTCGATAAATTAATAGTCGCGATTAAATAATATTTTTGTCTGGTCCCGACTTTGGCCTAACTAGCTAAATTAATAATTCGCTAAATTTATAAGATAATAATTTTTTAGAAAGTATATAGGTCCCAAGTGATATATAAATTAATAATTCTATATAAAAATTACATAAATAATTATAAAATCGTTATAAATAAAATATAACATAAATAACTATGAAATCACTTTAAATACAAAGATAACATTACATCACTAATCATGTAGTCTTCTTAAAATATGATTCTATAGTTATTTGTTTCTTTTTGAAATTGACGTCTTCTTGAACTTCATCTTAAATTCATTAGGTTCTTTAATATTTCTTACATTGGTACTCTAATAAAATATTTTTAAATCATAATAGTCTCTCTTGATATATTTAATATTGATACTTTAATATTCTCGATATAATAAATTGAAATAATCTTTTGTTAGTAAAAATATTTATATAATTATAGCTGATTAATATTTTTTTCTTAATTAATGTATAAATTAATAAATTATTAATTTATATGTTAATTAATAATCCGATAAGATAATATTTTTTTACGGTCTCAACAGTATTAATTTATAGAGGTTCTACTGTATATATAAAAAGAGAGTTTTTGAGGTGCGAGGTGGCAACATAAACAAGTAAAGATTTGAGGATCCTAATTTTTAGTTTCTTCATACTTTTAAAATAAAAAGATGTACACCATTTAATGACATTCATTCCCACAATTTGTTAGATGTGTAACTGTTACTAAAAAATGGTATTTACATCCACTTATAAAAAAAATGGTATTTACATCCACTTATAAAAAAATTAATTGCAAGTTGAATACCTTTTTTATAAAAATAAAAAAAACAACGATTTTATATTTGTATGTATATATATTCTAATATTACGATACTTATCCATTTTAATCATTTTTATTTTCCATTTTTTCCTCAACCTATTTCAAATATTATGATAATATCCCTTTTTAGCCTTTTGTTGTGATGTTAAACTCATTTTCGTTTTTAAAGTCACGTACAAAATTTTTTATACACTTTGTTAAACAAATTCAATATTGGTTACTAATTTGTTTTGAAATTAATATTTTTTAAATGCATGTATTGCATTTGTTTATGCCCACATGGTTGCTATTAATAGCAAAGAGAATAGACTTAATGATTAGCTATTATGATGGCCTTTCAACATTTTATGAGTATGGTGATTTTAAAGTATTAATAATGCAAGCAAAAAATATACAATTCTTTGATGACGGTTTGAAACTTGATGAATACGAAGAGATGCATTCAGTTGTATTTTTGTTTAACACTTTTAGCTATTAATGAGTTATTCATCATTTAGAAAATGAATCGATGTTTCCTTCATTGATAAAACCTAGAATTTCTCTTCTGACCCTCGGATATTCTCTCTAGCCAAGAACTGAAAACTTGCCGCAATACGCTGCTCTAACTTCTTGCTTCTGATTCAGTCTTCAATACCAAGTAAACTTTATCTCCCTCATTATAAATTTTGATGGATTTTAATATGTTGTTGATTGTGTTTATATGAATCTGCATGTTCCTCTATGTCTTACTCAGATCCTCCGTACAGGTACAGCCAACAACTTCTTTGATGGAATATTATGGTATACACATTTCTCTATTTAATTTGCTTTTTTCTTTTCGACTAGATGACATGAACGGTATATTTATTTTGTGGACTGTGAGAGTTGTTCTAATGCCTTGAACAGTTTTGATAGTTCTAATGTCACTAATAATGATTTGTCACTGGACTGTTTAGGATTATGGTCTTCACCCTTCTGCAGCCAGATGATATCTTCTTTGTGTGCGTGCAGGATAGACTTCGTGACTCGCCCGATCTGGGGATGCCACTCTATATGCTCACTACCCCGCATATTCATCACTAAAACAAGGTTTGTCCAATAGTTCCTATTTCTTTTCCCTCTCCCTGAAGTTGAGCTTTCAAATGGTAGAACATTTTGTGTTTTTCTTTGCAACGTTATTTTCAGTTGGTGTGGCTTTAACAAATTTCTGCAATAAGGGACATTGTATGTGAATTGCATTTAGTTATTCCAATGTGAGATGATAAAATAGCAATTGTTCTGCAGATTAGTTATTATATATGCCTATAGTTAAGTTTCAATCGCTTAAGCTTATGATCCCATTCGTTCCAAACTTCTGGATGTGTATGAATCTCCCTTTAAATTAGGTGAACTCCATCCTCATCTGTGTATGAATCTGTGTATGTGTAAATAATTAATCCATTCAAATCCAATCAAGTGATTTTGAAGATTTCTCTGTTTTTTCAGGTTCAAGGCTATCAATCAATTTGTTTCTTTCCCCTGCATTTATCACCCAATTCCTTTGGTTTTCACTCGAGCAAAGGGGTCATGATTCTTCTCAACTATCTCTCTAATCGGTCTTTGGTGACTCCTCCCCCGGCGTGCACCTACTCTTTCAATAAGTATGCAATGGCTATAATTGAGGAGAGTTTCAAAAGTCGTCAATATTGCATTTTTTATTTCTGATAGTTAGTGTATCTTATTAATTACCATGTTACTAATTGGTCTTGCACTCTTGATTACTATTAAAACAACAGTCTCTAATTAAATTTTCTAAGTTTTTTAAATTGATAAAACCAAGCGATAAAGTGAAATAAATAACAGTTCTATATTTAAAATAGGTTTATTTGCTGAGTAAATATCTAAGGTTCTGAGTTTGTTGCACTTAAATACCTAACACTAAAATTTGGTGGTAAAAATCTCTATCGTTATCTTATATTATCACTTTAATAGTTTAATACCCAATGTTAGTGGCAAAATTCACTAACGTTATGTTTTCGTGACATTTTATTACAAATGTTAATAGTTAGTTAAAATGTATTTTAGATTTAGATTAAACTAATTTTTATTAATTTCCAATTTAAAAAAAATTAAATAAATTAAATCTAAACCTAAGAAAATAATCATAATTGATTCGATTTGTTACTTTATTTTAAATTTAGATTTAATTACTCTTTAAATATTTTTATAATTAATTTTAATTGTTACAAGAACATATTGTTAATAATTTGTACGCTAACATTTTTGTCGTTATACATGTTAAGTCTCACATCGTAATGTAAGTAAGTGAATAACATTACGTTTTTTAAATAATCCAAATTAATTATCGATAATATATGAAAAATAAATTAATTGAACCATAAAAAAAATCTAACGTACCAGTTCAAATTAATTTAACGCCACCGCGCGAAGCGCGTTGCCGTCCACTAGTATAATGTAAAGCAACACAATACATTTATTCATGAGGATACAAAATACATTTATTAGTATTTGGAAACATTTTATATCATTTTAAGGTGAATTTACTTGAACTTAAAAAACATATTACTTTCAAACTCATTATTCCTTTACTTAAAGTAGTTAGAAAATGAAATTACGATTTTAATGGGGTAGCACTATCGGCCAAGGTTACAATGCACTTTCGCATTATTAGATATATTCAGTGTAAGAGGGGCAATCATTTGAGTCTCATAGGGATTGAACCCGTGACCTCTTGAATAGAGGTGTAATGGAGTTACCACTGGACCAAGCTTGCTTAGTTATAACAAAACATTTATTTATTTATGGTTTGGTCCAAGGTTCAACTTACCGAATTTGCTGACAAATCGCTTGCCGTTTTCGACGGATTTATCGATAGCTTGCCGATTAATCGACGAAAAACTTATAATACTGTAGCTTATCGTTACTAATACTTTTTTATGGTAATCGATAGATTATCGATACTTTACGACGAAAAACTTATAAAATATTTTTAAATGTGAATTTTTAGACTTTTTACACAATAAAGTCTTGTAATCTGAAAATTCAAAAGCTCAAAAGCTCAAACATTCATATTTCTTAGTAACTATAATATTTTTAACCCTATACAATCAACAAATCATAACAAACTATGTACATTTTTAGTAAATTTCTAAATTCAAAACTTTATATACTTTTTCCTAACAAGCATAATAATCCGAATTTAACCTAAATCTAACAAAATAATTATAAAATAAGTCATCAAAACATGTTTTCATCAAAAAAATATTCATAAGAATGCAAAAAAAAAAAAAAAAACAAACAAAAGATGATAAAGTTCTAATCTTTACTCATTTCTAAACATATATCTCATATGAAACTAGCTCTTTATATTTGAACTCATGAAAATGCCCTAAAAATCGTATAAATGAGTATATATCAAATAAGAAACGATTGATTTATATAGATTTAACATTATAAGTCATTCATTTACCAAAAACTATAAGAAATTCAGTTTAAAAATGAATAAATTAAAACTTTAGAAACTTATGCCAAGAATCGAGTAATCAGTGAAAATATGAGAATCTGTCGAAAAAATGGCAACTTACCAGTCCGAAAATCAAGTTTTCGTATAAGATTTGGTCGTTGGATGTCGAAAAGACCGAAAAGCCTCGGTTTTCCACTGGTAAGCTCGAAAATCGTATAACCATACCTAAAAATTAGTTTTGTTTATTGACCGAAAAGTACCAGATTTTTACACTGCAAATAACAAAAATCGACTGGTAAAAATGTTGTCGATTTTTTTAATTTTCACCGAAAAGTTCATAAAATGATAACTGGTATGACCGAGTATTTACCGATGACTACCGGTAAGACTGAAAATCGATGAAAAATCGAACCTTGGTTTGGTCTATTGATTGAATTGACTACTATATAGTAACAATACGAGTCAAGAAAGCAGTAGAGTTATAATCGATTTTCTCTTGGATACGATACAATTAATGAATGAAACAAATCTAAATTTACATTAAATTAACCTAATTAGCACATGACTTTATGGAGCAAATCTAAATTCTCACCTTAATTAGTCAACTACAATTAAAGCGTGACTTATAACGAAAACGACATTATACATTACACTCTATACATTTTTTATACTATATGTTATTTTATTTATTTATTAAAGTCCAATATTGTTTTTAGAAAGGTCACGCTTTCCCAATCCTTATCTCAATTGTACGTCATTTCATTACATGGTTCCAAATCTACCAGATCCTTATTAAATTTTTAATTAATAAAATAGCCTTGTTTCTGACTTAGTTTCATTGATCTTACAATAATCTTACTTTTAATTTATTTTCTCCAAAAACCAAATTTTATTTAATCGATCGATAACAAAAATTTATTTTCTAAGAATTCGGAAATTAATTATGAAACATGATATTTCTTTTAATTTGTGTGCAACATAAACAAATTATTTTAATAAATTTATTTCAAGTAATATTATTTATTAATAATTGTCACCAAAAAAAAATCGAAGGTTTTTTTTTTTAATGGAGTGGTACCGCACAACTGGTCAAGATTACATGTACTCGTATTACAAAATATATTATCGCGGTAAGAACAACCGGCGCAATTGAACGCAGGCACAATCGGCCAAGATTACAAATATTATTATTTATTAATAATTATCAGAAGAAAAAAAAAATCTATTAAGGTTGTTTTGATTGTTAAAGAAAAAATGAACTTGAGTGTTATATCGTAAAACACATTTACATATCTCTTATTGAGATTTGAGACTAAATAAAAAAACATTAAAATTAAAATATGAAACTGCACAAAAATGTAAAAGCCAAGGGCATTAATGGCAATTAACTAAATGCTTCTCAGTTATCTATCTGATCTCTCATATTAATATTATATATTAGAGAGAGAGAGAGAGAGAGAGAGAGACTTGAAAGCTCATGAACTGCAGGCGAAGTAAACGAGGATAACTGAGAGAGAGAGAGAGAAAGCTGTCGTGTCGTCAATCAAATCTGATTCGAGCTTGTCTCTCTGAATGTTCTTCATGATTTCTGGGCCGTTCCAGTCGCACACCGTCTTCTTCTCCAGATTCGATTCGCGTCTTCCTTCTCCACAAAATTCGCGTTTCTCTTCATTCCAACAACCATGGTGATGCTCCTCTCTCCGTGTATCTTCGAGGTAAGAGAAGACCGACATGCCTTGTTCATTTTCGATTACAGTTTCTCTTTCTCTCTTCACTCTCTCCTCGGTCGGAAGAATTCGGTTCTGCAAAGAGGGGTTTTCACTTCGTCCGATTCAATTTCTTCTTCTTCTTCTTCTTCTTCTTCTTCTCAGACGGGATTTTTTTTTTTTGGGGCATTGACTCGGTCTGTGCGAAAGGTCGATTCGCTTGCGAATTTGGAGGCACGATCGAGAAAATAAACAGAAAGGTCGTCTTTTTCCATGGAAAAAAGAAGAATGCTTTGACGTCACAACGAACTAGTTTTTCTCTTTCTCTCCTCTTCTTCTGCATTGTGTGTGGTGTACACTCGTCTCTCTCGTCGTGTTTGACTGCCGAGAAAACGCAGGAAAATGAGAAAGAAAATGAAAGCAAACCCACCCCAAAAAACATTAATTAAGATTAGTAATTAGTGGTAATTGAATAAGGACGAGGTTCTTGGGTACTGATTGGATTCGAATTTAATGTTTGAAATCTCTTCTGGGTTTAGCTAAATTGTTTTTTCGGTCTTCTTCTTTCTGATGCAGATTAAGGAGTTTTTGCTCTAATTGCGGAGTACCGAATTTACCAAATTTATCGTGTTTTTACGATCGGAAAATGGAGAGCGGGGCGTTCGCAGGCATCGGAAACGGATCGACGCAGGTGGATGGCAAAGTGCTGCAGACGTTCCACAAGAGCTTCGGGCAAGTTCAGGACATTCTGGACCAGAACCGGCTGCTGATCAACGAGATTAACCAAAATCACGAGTCGAAAATCCCCGACAACCTCAGCCGGAACGTCGGGCTGATCCGGGAGCTCAACAACAATATCCGGCGGGTGGTTGACCTCTACGCGGACCTCTCGACTTCTTTCACGAAATCGGTGGAGGCCTCGTCGGAGGGGGAATCCGGCGGGACGTTCAGATCAGACGGGAAGTCGAGCATGAAGAGGATTAGATCCGGGTAGTTCTTTGCCCTCGAGGCCGGGTTTTTGAGCTCTTATTGAATTGAATATCTCAATTGTTGATGAATAAGAAGATTATTAATCCTAACATTACCCGAAAGACGGGAAAAAGGGGATGGGAATGTATTTAAACCGGTTCTGAGTCAGTTTCAGGTGTTTTTCTGGAGAATTACTTGGGGATTTATCACTGTAGTTATGAGAAAACTTTTTACTGATGTAACTTGGTTAAATTAATGGAAGTTGGTTAAACCTTATACCTACTTTTATTTTGGAGTTTAATTTTGTGGGTCCTTTTTATTTTTTCTTTATAGAGTAAAATTTTGTAATGCATTGATCAATTATTGGCTCATAATATTTGTAAACAATTTGATGCTTCATTATCCGATTAGTTCATCTGGGCAATCATGTTTTGGATTTAACAAAAGTGTAATTTCATTAATCATTTTATAATGATGTTATGATTTCAACTTTATTCTTTTTCATGTTTGTCAAAAGAGAATACTCGTAGTGTCTAGTCTACTACTAACGAGCACCGCGAGAGATTGCGATAAGACTCGGAATATAATTCTAAGATAAATACGAACACTTTATTAATAAATGAAATCTGCGTCTTATTATAGGAATCTAATAGCAACAAAATATTTGATTGATAAACGTAATTCCGCTCTTCAATTCGGTAACTCCGGTGTCTAATACAAAAATTAGATCCAAAAACTCAGGATCTTAAAGAAACACAAATGGAATCAACTATCTATAAGATAAGAAATTCTAATTAGCCTATAGAATATATAATACCCCAAATGGCTTAAGAGAAATTTAAGTACATAATTACCATTTATTAAAAAACAAAAAGGGTTAATGATAGCGAAAAAGGGGAGTTGACCACTCCATTCTCGTAACGCCGTCAATTTACCCGTTAACTCTGGTCACGTGGACAAATCTGTTTTGTTAAGTGTAATCATTAGAAGTTTAATTAGTTGTATTAAATAGTATAAATTAGGGGTTTAATGCGTTGTTTTGTCGTAAATGAAGCTGATGTGGACTCGTCCACGTGACAAAAATTGTTATGTCAGCAACCCACGTTTGTCCAAATGGCCAGCGTTAACGGGTAAGTTAACGGCGTTACGATAATGGAGTGGTCAACTCCCCAAATGTAACTTTGGGTATTTTTGCCACCACTTTTAAACTTTGAGTACACGAGGGGTTCTTTGACCAAATTTTGGGTATTTTCGCCGTCATTAACTCAAAAGAAAAATAAAAAAATCTATGTTAGGAAATGAAGATGCTTTGGTCGACAAAGAAACGAAGAATGGATTATTTGAGGGTTGATTTGTTTGGATAAAACAAAAACAGCACTCGTTTGTGAAGAATCTCATGCAAATGAATGATTAAGCTTTTGACCACGGTTTTCTTTTCTGTATTTTGTCTTGTCCGTTTGGTGGCTGTAAAAGAAAAGAAAAAAGGCACAAATTGCTTCAAGGGACAGAAAGATAATAATATCACCAAGCAAATTAGGATTTAGGACAACACCCCTACAAAGATATTGTTTTTTTTTTTTTTGGACAGGTTTAACTTTACTCATCTCTTTTTTTCTTTTTCATCATTCGTATTTGAGTCAAATTGACACTAATACCCCCAAACTTTGTATGCTCGTATTGTTTCACATCTGAATTTTTAAAAAGTGGCACGTATACGTTGAAAATAATGACAAATTAAACATGTACACCATATATAATCTATTCAAACGTATATTTATCAATGAATTGCGGAACAAAATGAATATATCTTAAGTATAGAGGGCTACTACGAGGCAATTGATAAGTCCACTTATTCAAGAACAGTTAAGATGAAAGTCCCAAGATATTAGGATATATAAATTTTATGATAAAAATAACTTCAAGTAAATCATATAGGGAAACATCACTCAATAGACTCCAAAACAATATTAATTCCCTCAACTGACTTCAAGTTTTCATAATTATCAAAATAAACTTTTCAAAATTTATAGGTCAATTTTACCCATACTCTTAACCCATCATTTTAATTTCAGGATATTAGTGTTCAAATTTCAGGACATTAATTTCCATATTTAGGACAACATTTGTTCAAATTTCAGGATATTAACTGTCCAAATGACATAATATTAGTGTTCGAAATTCATGACATAAATTGTCCAAATTAAGTGTCTAAATTTCAGGGGTAAATTTGACCAATTTTTTTTAAAAGTCTATTTTAAGAATTATGAAAACTTGGAGTCTATTGAGAAAATTAATAATGTTTTAGAGTATATTTGCGTGTATTCTATCATATGTCGAAAGAAAGCGGGGTATTGTTAGGAAAATCTAAAATTCAGATGCCAAGCTAGGTCAATAGGCAAAGTTCATGGGGATTACAGCCAATTATTCCTTTTCCTTTTCGTTTTTTTTTTTTAAATCTTTGTAGCATTATTCCATGTTTCTCTCTCTATCTTAGGTACACAGTCTCACACAGAAACGACAAAAGACCCAACTCACGTTTCTGATTGGAAGATAGCTTTCTTGTTTTTCATGAGGACCATGTAGCTTTTGTTTGCTTCATTATTCTTCACGCATTTGGTAAAAAACACGTAAAGTTTGTGATGGAAGATCCACAAATTTAATTGTTTATTTTTAATACATTTTATATTTTTCCTCTTTTAGATAGTCTTATTCTATTCCAAGTTAGTGTTGATTGAGATTAGAGTGAGGTCTAAGTTGAATCATATCACTTTCTACTTTGTTTAGCTCTTAAGTTCCATCAAGACTTTTGACCCAAAAAAATTAATTATTTTAATATGTAAACACATGCATATAAATTTAATATATCTTTATATATTGGTCGTAAAAATGTGGCCAAAGAAAAGGACCAAAATAATCAGAAGGAAAAGAAAACATAAAACATATAATAGATTTGCATAATATGAAAGCAATAATAGTAATAAATATTTGTTAAAAATAAGGGGAAAATGTTGGAACTTTTCTCATGTTGCTTGAATGATTAGGGTTTTTTTGGGCAAAAAGATAGGGAACAAATGTTTATGAGGATTCAATAGTTATTGGGATTGAGCACATGAGGGGGTCATTAATAAAAAAACAAAAAGCCTAAAAAATGGAATCTATGTGGGTATTTTTTTTAAAAAAAGGATGGTGGATAAGATTTTTGATTTGATCAATAAAGGTGGGCTATACTATATATGATTTAACAATTAAACATTGATATTATTGTTTAATCTTTTGGCATCGAAAAATAAACAATGTGACATTGTCCGTACCTTGATGCTTTTTTCAGTAAATTAATCAACAAAGTTTGGTGTGGTGTGTTTGTTTTTACACTAGTTGCTTGCTTCTAGATGAGGTCATTCATTCATAGATCTCACCCTTTTACATCCAAAGTTAAACAAATGAGTAATTGACTCAAATGCACCTGAAGTTATGAGTGTGTGCACGAATGCACCTCTAACTCGGTTATTTGCATGAATCCCCCCTTAACTTATACATTTGGTGCACAAATCCACTTTCTGTGCTTCCTCGAGTCCTATAATATTATTGAATTTTAGCTGAGAATTAACGTGACGGGGGATTTGTGTACCGAGTATACGAGTTGAGGGGGGATTCCAGCAAATAACTAAGTCACGGGTGCATTTGAGCCAAGTACTCTAAAGACAATCAAATAATCCTCGACGTGCATCGTTCGAGTTTATTTTTATAAAAAGCACACCCTATAAATAAATAAATAAAAATCAGAGAAAGAAAGGTACATAAAATAAATATATATATATATATGTCACGTGTATTGAAAAACTGAAAATCAGGTTATTCAGCACTTACATAATTACATTAGCAGGAGATACATAGATCTGCACACTAATTAAAACATGTGAAATTAAGCATACAAAATGGGAAAGAATTAAAAATAATAATTACAAATTAAGGAGAAGAAGTAGAAGAACGAACCGTGTTGATTATTGGGGTTCTTTATCCATCAATTTGGCCAGACATGTCTTCCAATCGGAAATGGTCTCTTCACCGTTGACCACCTATTGTAATACAGAAGCCTTGAATAAAGATAATAAACATACAGAAATATATCTACTACTAAGTATGTTTAATAAGCCAAAGAGAAGTAATTTGCAGTAATACCCCCTGAACTTTAATTTTAATTTTTGGCAGAAATATCTTTCAAACTTTTCAAAAGTAGTAAAGTGCTTCGTACGCTTAAAAAAATGATAATACACATGACTTATTTGAGAGTATTTTTTATTAACAAGTTATAGGACGAGTTCAATATACTAGATAATGAGACTATTGTGAATCAATTAAGAAGTCGGTCACCATAAAATACCTTAAATCAAGTCATGTGTTGCGCACGTATTAAAATATTCCATAGTTTTTAACGCTTTAGGGGCAGTACGCGACTTTTTCAAAGTTAGGGCCTTTCTGTCAAAAAACTAAAGTTTAGGGGGCAAAATGCACTAACGAACAAAGTTTAAGGGTTATTACTGCCGATTACTAAAAAAGGATTTGTTCCTATCCTTTGAATATCGAGTCTTTGAAGCAAAACCAATGTGTAATGTAATCTGCTTTATTCAGTTGTCTCATTCATTTACCAATCCATTATCTCCTTGACAATTTTTTTAATGCTTTTTCAAGAATAACATGTTTATGTACATTTATTCTTCATAAAGGTGAACAAATAGATGTACTTAATTAAGACATTGTGAAAAGTGGAATAAGATCTACTTGAGCTTTTATATTATTTATAACATATTTTTAGGTAAAGCGATTTGTGATTACCTCAAATGTAAATCCGGTTTGAGGTACGGCTTCAACTGCTTCGACGCAAATAAACGCTGCGTCCTCTTTGCTGAGACTTCCTGTTGCTGAACTTCCCTGTGATTATATTCATAATCAATTCAACAGTAAGCATGGGCGATTTCGAAATCCTAAAGCATTGTCGTCTTTCTCTAACGCCATGATGAAATAATATTAAAGTTATCAATTGACAGAGCAACAATAATGCAATAATCAAATACAAAATGCTTGCGCTCAAATTGCATTGAATTGAGAATCGTTAAATTCTATAGAAATAAGCTTTAAAGATTCAGAAACCAAGCCGAACAATTAATTTTCGGTAGGACAGAGTAAAAGATTGTGTGAATTTCCCTTACTAGAAACATTCAAAAGCTTTTATCAAAAAGTGCAAGATTTAGGCCTGGGAACTTAAGACTTTTAACACTTTCTAACACTAGAAAACAATAACCATCACCTCTTCAAAGCTAAACCCTTTGCCTCCGCCTGGTGTATCCTGCAACGTCCCGGCCCTGACAATGGTGTAAGGAATCCCGGAAGCCATTAGCGCTGACTCTTCCTGCTCCGCCTGCTTTATGGCCCTGCTCTTCAAAAAAGCTTGAATTCCACCAGCTCCTTTATAAACAGACAACTGCAGTCTAATTAAACCAAGATTAAAGGAAAAACGAATAAAAAAAAGAGTCGATTTTCTAGTTTCTTGAGGAAAAAATATAATATCTATTGATCATGGAGAGGTACCTGAGACAAGAGAATCACATGTTGTACACCTTTCAAGCTTTTAACATCAGACAAAAAGCCTTCCTGAATAACAATCACAATATATTACTATAAATCTCTCCAAAAATGCCCAAGTTCTTAAATTGCCAATGTAGTTAAGATATGGTATACATTTGGGCAAATCACGGTCCTCACGCCTCTCAAAGCTTTCTTCAAGAACGGTTTGTCCTTCGCATCTCCAGCCATTGACTTCAAATTGAGCAAAAACACCATGAGCACAAAATCCCTGTTAACGTTCAAACTTGTGGCCAAAAAAGCCGAAACAGAACAGAACGTGATCATTAACCTCGACGTAAGTACCAAAGGCTTCGAGAGCCGCTCGCTTATCCCTCACCAAGGCCTTGATCTTAGCTCTCTTGACAATCAAAGATAATATAACCATCTACACAGGCTAAGATATTACAAGCTTTAGAACACATGATTTCATTCCATATCAACCTTAATCTGTAAAAATGTGATGATATCTGCAAAACACACACCTGACCAATATCGCTATCTCCGTCCGTCACCAAAACCGCGTCTCTCAATCCCTCTTCACATGCATTATCCAAAAAATCACTTCAGAATCTCCTTTCCATGGACTTTAAATACATAAGAAATGGTATATTCAATCCACTTGAAAATTTCCTTTCGAGAATTCAATAGTTTGTGATCAACATTTGATCATAAACCTACATTCTCTCAATTCGAAAACACGATTCCTAAGTCAATTCACTCGGTGACAATCGATGTTAGCTAAATTTGTTTTACCAGATTCGCTGCCGTCGTCGTCTTCCTCGCCTTCAGGGATTGAGCCGTCTTTAGGCAGGATATCGGGAGCTCCGTACCATCTCCTCAACTTCGGACCACCTAAAATCGACCACAAAAGCCACGCAATCAGAGCACTGACACAGCCGCGAAGCTTGGAGATTCCGAAACTAGGGTTTAGGAGTTGCGGTACCTTCGATGTAGTCGAGGATCTGGTCGCCGAAGCTGACTTTCTTCTTGGCGGCGCAGCGGAGAGAACTGGACTTTCCGGCGACGGAGGTGAAGGAGAGCGATCCGGAGGAGAGGAGAGAGAAGCGAGGGGGAGGAGAGAGAAGCGAGGGAGGAAGAAGGAGCGCCATTGATGGAGTGAGAGAGCAGAGGAGTTCGGTTCTCCCTGCCCAACCGTTATTTTCAGTTCCCGCGAGAGATAGATAAGATTTTATTGATTATATAATTTATTATTATTTTCATTTTTTATTTTGCTTCATAATAATTAATTAATTATTGTTTTGCCAATTTATCTTAAACTAATCTTCCGATATAACTTAAATGTGATAATAAAGTGGCATCATCGAGGCACCGCACATGTGATTAACGTCTCGTTACTGACGGCGTAAAAGAGGAACCAATGAATTTTTTATTTTTAATATTTATAGGTACTTTTGCCACTTCTTTCAAGTTTGAAAATATACATGTAACTTTGAATGACTTAAAAGTACCTACACTGCTATTTTTTCTTGAATAAACGACATAAATTTAAATATAATCAATACATACATTAAATACAAAAGTTAAAGAATTTGTTTATTAATCATATAACGAGTCTTATCGTGTTGTCGAGTTCACTCGTTATTTAACTGTTAATCATGTTCGACAAGATTAAATCTGGATAAATTTAAAATCAACCCAAACTACCTTATATCGTATTGTAATTGTGAGTATTGTCTCATCCCAAATTACCACCTCTATCCCAATTAGAGTTGAAACCGAAACGGGGAATTGGGAAGTTAATTTTTCTCGTCCCTGTCCCAGAATACTGGACATTCATTTTTTTTCCGTCCCGGTTCCGGTTCTAAAAATTTCCTTTTTTTTTCCCACAACTAAGTCGGGACAAAGAATAAAATTCCCAATTTTGTAGACAAAATTCGGGATAAAATTCGCGAAAAAAATATTTACAAAATACCATGTCCAAAGTTTAAACTACCAAAATCCAAATACTGAAGTCTAAATATAAGGCAGAAAAACATATTCTAAATATTAAACTAAAACTCCCTCGCCAATAGAGAGTATTTGCAAAGAAGAAAAATTGACTGACGGACATAGGGGGAAGGTGGAATTGAGCAAATAGAAGAGAAAATAGGGTTGAAAAATAAATCCTAAGCGCAAACTAAAATTAATTAGAAAGGAGAAACCTACACTAAAAACGAAAGTAAAAGCATAAAATCACTAACATGTAGTTTTTAAACCGGAACTGAGACAAAAAAACCAAGAAATTTTAAGTTTCGTCCCGGTTCTGGTTCTCGGTTTTAAACTAAATTCAGCATTTTTTTTTATAGAAAAACTGGTCTCAAACCGGTACAAGAACCGTGACAAAACCCATAAACAGATACAAAATTTTCAGCCCTCTCCCAACGAATATATCACGTCGTTCAGAAGCTCTACAGTCTACACTAGGGGTGGCAATTTGGGGCCGGACACGAAACGGTTACGACACGATTTAAACGGGTCTGGGTCTACCATAAATGGATCTGGGTCCAACCGTGTCGAACACGATTAACACGATTAAATAACGGGTAAACACGACACGAACACGATAACACGATGGGACCCAATTAGACACGATTAAAGAGTAAAAAGTTACATTTTCTACATTTTATATATGTTATTAAGTGTTTTAATACTTATTATATATGAAATCTATGTTTTTATTTGATTAATTCCCTCTTACAATTGATGAACATAAAAATTCTCTAGTAAAATTTTAAAATCTTCGACAATATAGTTAAATAAATTAAGTTAAATGAGTATAAAATGAATTAATTTATCATTTATAAATAAATGTCTCTATTAATTGGGTTAAACGGGTAGACACGATAAACACGTTATTTAAATGGGGCAGGTCTGGGTCTCGTCTTCTAACACGATTAATAAATGGGACGGGTCTGTGTCTAGATAAAATAAGTAAAAAACGATTAAGACCCGGCACGAACACGACACGCAACCCGAATTGCCACCCCTAGTCTACAGTACACTATCCTCGTTGTTTATAAATGACAGTCGTATATTAGGAAGTCATTATTCGTGAAAAAACGACATGTCGTTCAAACCATCTTCTATTTGTATCATTTGACCAACATCCGATTAGGGTTTCAAACTTTTATCAACAGCATCGCAGCCAACAGCCAGAGCTTCACTCGCAGTCGCAGAAGCTCCACAATCGCAACCATGGTGACACAATTGAGCAAGAAGCGAAAGGCAAGCCACGCTAATTTGTTGAATTTTCCCTCTCTCACTTTCTCCCAACCAAACAGGCACATTCCTCTGTTTTTTTTTGTTGAGAAAGTTTGATTTTGGCTTACAGTTCGTCGCTGACGGAGTGTTCTTCGCTGAGCTGAACGAGGTCTTGACCAGAGAGCTCGCTGAAGATGGCTACTCCGGCGTCGAAGTTAGGAACACGCCTATGAGGACTGAGATCATCATCAGAGCCACTCGCACCCAGAACGTGCTCGGTGAATTTCATTCTTGATTTGTTTATTGTTTTCGTTAGATTCGATCGAAATTCGAAGCTGTAATGGGATTTGACATTTGAGTGCTGAATAATGGGATTACGTTTGGATTCATGGTCACTGTTAGGTTTAAAGGGTCTGATTTTTGGTTTGATTCACGGGTGTAGGTGAGAAAGGAAGAAGAATTAGGGAATTGACCTCCGTTGTTCAGAAGCGTTTCAAGTTCCCGGAGAACACCGTCGAGCTCTATGCTGAGAAGGTCAACAACCGAGGCCTTTGCGCCATTGCTCAGGCTGAGTCCTTGCGCTACAAGCTCCTTGGAGGGCTTGCTGTCCGCAGGTACGATCGTAATCTTCGTGATATATGCCATATTTGCACTTCAATCTGGATAGCTTTTTGCTAGAGGCTCTTCACAGATACTTCATCTTCTTACCAACCGTTCGTAAAGTTCATGGACTTCAACAGTTTGTAATATGTTTGGTCTTAATTGGGATAGCTTTTAATAGCTTGAACAACCTTCATAGTACGCCAATAATGCAGCAGTTGCACTTGTTTGTAATGGTGGTGTCTGTCCGTGATCGTTTCTCTTTGAACATCCAGGGCCTGCTATGGTGTTTTGAGATTCGTCATGGAGAGCGGAGCAAAAGGATGTGAGGTTATTGTTAGTGGTAAGCTCAGGGCACAGCGTGCTAAATCCATGAAGTTCAAGGACGGGTACATGATCTCCTCCGGTCAGCCCGTCAAGGAGTACATTGACGCTGCAGTGAGACACGTTCTCCTCAGACAGGTTAGTTGTCGATTTCTTCTTTTTCTCATTCGTAGCAACATGTTTATAATGTAGATGTATATACACATAAAATATTTTGCTAAATTGGCAGGGTGTTTTGGGTATCAAAGTGAAAATCATGCTCGACTGGGACCCGAAAGGAAAGCAAGGCCCAATGACGCCTCTTCCCGATTTGGTGACTATTCACGCGCCCAAGGAGGAAGAAGAGTACGCCAGGGAATCCTATGTGGCACCGGTGGAGGTCCCGGAAATCGTTGCATAGATCACTTTCTCGTCGTTCTATCTATAGCCTGCAGTTTTCGGGTTGGAAGTCGAGTCAAGACAGTATGCAAAATGTTTTGTTTTCCTTTTGAGTTGAGAATGTTGTTTCTTTGATTTTTTTTTACTTTCCTTTTAGCTGACATGAGTTGAGTATAATGTTGTTTATCTTATGTAGTTTTGGTAATTTATATTTTGATCCCAGTTTAATCTCAGATGTTGGTAAAACTTATAAGCAGAATTTTATGTAGTTCTGGTGAAATGCTTATGCTAAGGATCAACTTAATCCAAGCATTGTTTTGAAGTGAATAATCCTTAAGACAAGTTAAGCAACATGACGGAATCGAAGACTGCGAAGCCAGTATAAGTTGTTTTGCCTTCAACTCCTCGCGTGGGAATGTGAGTTTGTCGAGGGGTTTTCATATCGGTGACGACCTTCAGAGCGAACATATTTACGAGTCCGGTCGAGTGGAGTTGCAGAGACGAGGTGGGTTTTTGTGCTTGTGAATTATTACGGCAGAAATTTGAACTCACGTATTAAACTGCAATAGAAGTTAAAAATTGAGCATCTTCGCTGCAAAAATTTGAAGTCATGTATTTTTATTTTATTTTTGAAAAGATTTGAAGTCATGTATTTAAATGCAACAAATGTCATAAGTTATAAGTTGAGTAGTTTCACTGCAATTTTTTCTTTCTTTTCCATTTTATCCTACTCTCCTAATCGAAACAGAACAGTTACTGTAACTGTTTACATACATATATCTAGTTCCGGACCCGAGCTATCAGACCCGACTCCGAACTTCCCGGTCTTTTGATTTGTCCCAATCCAAGTTCCAACCCAATTTTTAGCGGGTCAGATTAATCGGATCAAAAGGTTCTGCCTTCAATGAGTTTCCTAGTTATATTTTCTCTAGCTATATATTAGTCTACCAAAAGAAAAAGTCATATTTGAAATCCTAACATTATAAATGTCAACATTTACTAATTTAAGAAAAATATTTCTAAATTTTTAAAATAACATGCCTGGTTAAATTACTTTTGTGTCCTTACTTTTTCATCACATAAAGAGTAGAAGGGTCCAAAGTACAGTCCGTGAGTCAGTCCAACAACCAATGGATACTCTCCACGTGTCCATCAGGAAACGAACCAGCCAAAGAAGCATGCATTTGCGAAGCCCGGACGCCACGCCACTTTACAAAACCCGCTTCACAACGGATTTGAAGTCCGCGACCTGAAAACAAAACAAGATTTTCTCAAACCAAGCGTATCGAAAAAGCGAGCCAAAAAAAAAAAAAAACGTTTCAGTGAAGAAGCAGTGAGTGAGTCTCACGCTCTCTCTCTCTCAATCGCGATTCTCAGACACCGAAATTTAAATCAATTTTAAAATAAATCTCACTCCTTCCGTAGCCAGAAAGTTTCTCTGCTCTCTCCGATTGCGATTCCCACTCGCGAGGACCGAGTCCACTCGTCCCTGTCCTCCTATGGTACGCCCAGAGCTTCCGATTCTGCTTTTCGAGTTTGATTATTGCGTTTTCGTTTAGCTCAATTTGCTTTTCCGATTGTCGTTGAGCATAATTTGGGGTTTCTTGATTCGTTTGTCCGATTAGCTTGAATTTGTGCTCGTGAATTGGAAATGGAAATGTAGTGGTGGATTTTAGGACTTTTGATTTTGTTTCTGGTTGTGGAGTTTCTGAGAGATGGCGAGATGTTGAATTGAGACTGTCGATTTTAGAAACTATGCAGATGTTAATCTGTGCTTTCAGTTTTGTGTTTGTTTAAGGGAAATGCATAGCGTGGGTTTCGAATTCAGTGAGGAGTTTGATTACCGAAATGCGGTTTTGTGGCGTCATTATGTAACCTAGACTTTACCGGTTTCAGTTTGTGTATTTGAATCGCTTGTGGTGGATATTCCATGGAAGCAGTGGTTGAAGTTGGGAGAAATGATGACGAGTGCGCAGTTGAGAGAAGTAGCTCTTCTTTGTCTTCCCCCATGAGTATTGCCGATCCGGTTGTGTACAAGCTTGTTCGGGTAATTAGACTTTTTGTCAATTTGGCTTTGTTGTTGTTAGATGCTTTTGCGGTTCCTGTTAGATATACATGATTGTAAAAATGGACTTCCTAACTGAGTGAAAATTGCAGATAATTAGCAAGATTATTTGCTAAATTGGAGATTTTATTGATTGCAAGAGCTTTTTGTTTAACGGTTTATTGGTGGTAATGATCATTGCAACCAGACCATAGTGTTGCTGACTAATCATAAATTTTCCTGGTGATCATGGCCTTGTGACAACTGATATGTATATATATATATATAATATTTTTTTATATAGAATTTGATTGGATACTTCTATTAATTATTACTAGTATTACTTTTTCTTTGAAGAGGGGTGATCATTGATTTTGGTGTAAGCCGGTATTATCTAGGGATGAAATACTTGTGATAATTGATATATACATACATATATACAATGTTGTGATGCTTAGGTTGAAGGCGATGGAAGATTTGTGCCTGCAACGGAGGAGGAAGTAATGGAGGTTGAGGATTTTCTTGTTGACAGCAAGATTGAAATGCACAACTCTGCTGGGGTTGAGAATACTGCAGAGTGCATAATAAGCGACGAGAATGCTGCCGAGAAGCATCAGTTTGAAGGCGCGAAAGAAGGTTTAGGCTTCATTTTTATTTTTTATTACTTTGAATACGATTGGGTTGGTAGTCAAAATATTAATATTAAGGCACAATGGTTTCTTATGCAATACATTAGTTTCAGATACATGTTAATCATTCAAATAATGTTGTGGAGAACCTTTCTACTTTCCACCTTGTATTGGTTGGATTTGTCTCCCATTTAATCTCGAGTGAATTAATTATCAATTTCTGTAAGAAGGCTTATGTTCATGCCTAAAATATGTGTAGGTTTGTCACAGACACAGAACGCAGAAGCTGATGCAGAAATAATGACTTCACAAGTTGAGGTATCGACTTGCTTCTAACTTCTTTTATTTAACTACTTCGAAGTCTTTGGAATTTCATCTCGTATGGTTGTTTGAGTCTTGAGAAACCGCACAAGTAAAGGACGAGTGGATCTATGCGATAGCAAGATTTAAAGTATAGATTTTTTTTTTTTAAAATTGTATATAAGTTAGTTTAAATGTATTCTCTTCAAATTAAAATTTAACTAATTAGGATATTTTCCATTTTTAATTACCAATCACGAGTTTTAAGCAGTTTTCTTACAATGAAATTATTTTCAGCTTCAAAACTTTCAACAGATTTTATTTTATATGGATCTTTGGTACTATATTGCAGGAAAAAGAAATCGTCCCTAAGTTGGAGCGGTCTGTAAAAGAGAGTTATGGTGATTCGTCTTCTAATGTTGAGGAGTGCTCGAAACCTCCAGATGTACAACCAGAAAGCGGGTCATCAAATTCTGCCATAAGCAACGATTCAAAGGGGGAAATTTGCATGGACAACCTATCAATCCGGGAACTCCATGAACTGTTCAAAGCAACTTTTGGGCGGGACACGACCGTCAAAGATAAATTGTGGCTAAAGAGAAGGATTGCAATGGGGTTGACCAATTCTTGTGATGTGTCAACCACAACTTTCACAATTAAAGATAACAGATTGGTGAATAAAAGAAACGAGGAGTCCACTAAAGATGCATACAGTACAGTTCAAACAACAAATGCCAACTCCGGGAGTTCACCAACCAACCATGGAGCCGGTAGGCAAATAGAAGATAATCCAGTTGTTTCGGACGAAATGGTAGATCCTCAATCAGTTTCAGGCAAGAGATCCAATGATAGTGTAGAGTATACGGATAATGAGGATCTTTGTGCAGAACAGAGAGGTGCTAAACGTGTCCGGAAGCCCACAAAACGGTATATTGAAGAACTTTCCGAAAGTGAACATAGAGATTTCAATAGCCAAAAGGTTCAACATACAACTAACAGTATCGGACAATCCTCTCCAAGATTTCCTATTGGGCATGTCAAGAGCGTCTCCTTAAACGAGAGGAAAATGCTAACCCGACTGGATTCTCTTGGTGGGTCGGGAGTTGAGATTCCATGTGTTTCCCGGGTTAGAAGAAGCCGTCCAAGGAAAAACATTAAGGCTCTTATGGTACAGAAATCTTAAAATTTTGTCTTGTTATGTTATTGTTGCCTGTTATTGATTCTTAATTTCAAGATTAATAATCTTCGAAATGCAATTTCACAGAAGTTTCATCCGAGTAGTGTGGGCATGAAAGTTCTTTCAGTGTCTAGCTCTCAGCCGAATACCAACTCTACGGATAAAATATCTAATTCGAGAAGATCTGATTCAGAACGGTCAGAACCACTGGTGAGACCAAACTTGCATTTGTTTCTTGATTTTCCTTTTATTAGTGCAATACATGTTGGTTTTTGGTTTTTGGATATATATTATGTCTTAAAACTTGTGACCTCGTCACAACCCACGGGTCTTGAACTGACCGAAAAATCATGGAACTAATTTCTCTTCTTATATTTTCCTTTAGCTAGTCCTAAGTCCTAACCTCAAGACACGCCCTTGCGGATTCCATAAATCCTCTCTTGCTAGCAAAGAAATAGAACTTTTGATCAAGTATTTACTTGCGTAATCTATTGAAAAATAGCGCGTATACAATTGCTTGGCCAGAAAAATTACGTCATAAGACGCCTAACCATAGTAATTACATATTTAGCACTATAAACATATTCAACGCTCTCTTACGGTGTTCCGCCTCAGTTCACCCTTATTTCTACAGTTACTCTAGTCCAATTATGCTCATGGTTTTGAACCCCAAGGGGATGGTCTAGTGATAAGGGCGATACTTGGGATCTTGCACATCCCAGGTTCGATTCCACCTGGACGCAACAATTGGGGCCACTGGGGTCTCCCGGTCGATAATGCCAGGGCCCCGTGGTCACTAGTCCGGTGAAGAAAAAAAGTACCTGTATACCACGGTTATATAAAATATATATATGCTCAGCGGATACCCCGTGATTTTGTGATCTGTGCAGTTCACCGCTGAGGAAGACAGAGATAACTGCTCAACGGTGGTCACAGTGAAAATAGGAAAGCGTTTGGGTGTTAAGACGATGGATTCATCTGAAGACAACTCAGACGACGGTACAGCAACAGTTCGTACCCCGAAAGGTGGAATGAGACGCAAGCACCATAGGGCTTGGACTCTCGTTGAGGTGATGAAACTCGTGGAGGGCGTTTCCAGATGTGGGGCCGGGAGGTGGTCGGAGATCAAGAGGCTCGCCTTTGCGTCCTATTCTTATCGCACTTCGGTTGATCTCAAGGTATCTTCCCTTTCAAAGTGCATCCTGCTTTACAATTCTAATATGTTGTAATTGTGTCGTGTTTGTTTCGTAGGACAAGTGGAGGAACCTGCTCAAAGCTAGTTTGGCAACTTCACCTCCTGATGAGGGAGTAAGTATTGGCCTCGCCTTTTTGTTTTTGTTTTAAGAGTTCGACGTTGTTATTGGAACTCTGCGGTAACAAAAACGTATGTGGATTTTAACAAATAACAAAGAAATAATCCCATGTATTTAAACCCAACAAAAACAATTAAAATAGATAAATAAGCAATACTCATTCTATCAATAATGGACTTAACGTTAAAAACGTCAAAATTAGTGGAATTTGTAGTCAGAATATCTCTGCCTTCAACACTTCCGTTCGCCAACGCACCTTTCGCCTCGTTCTCCTCCCCCTTGAATTTATTTACTCATAGGTGCACTTTGCCACGCTGAACCGATTGCGGCAGTTACAGTATAGTCTTAACATTTGTTCTCTGTTCAACTTAATTTGTGCCCTTGTGTTTTGTTGGACTCTCTTTATCGAATTGCTTTCTCCTATGCATTTCGTGAACTGTGCTTTTAGTACTGGTAGTCTCTTAAAACTTTTACCGTGTCACATAATAGAACCCGGTTGGGTTCGGTTTTCCCGCCGCAAGTTCCACATTGTGCCTGCCTTGTATGTCTCTTTTTGACGATGATTTTATGTGATTGAACTGTGCAGATGAATTCGCGCAAAAATGCAGCTTCGATTCCGATCCCGGCCTCGATTTTGCTGCGTGTGAGGGAGCTAGCAGAGATGCAATCTCAGGCTGCTCCAAATCTCGGCTTCAACAGTCTGACCGGAAGAAGCGCCACCGAAGCGCCGCGCTCAGGCTACTTGTAACATTGTAAATGACCTTCAATTCTAACATGTTCAAATACGGAAATAAACACTTTGTAACCGGAACCAAATTGTAGCTGCTATGCGAATAATTTTTGTATGAATCTTGGTCCTACCTCCCGCAAAAGTCACGTTTTTTTCTCCGTCGAGTACCCACCAATTTCCGAAATAAAAAATCTTTAAATTTTATATCTTAACAAAGACATGTTAATCGTCATTTTTGTTTCTTCCTAGCCACAAAAATCATTAATGTCCCGTAAATAAGTGAATTTTGTCTGTTGGAACTAAGTTATCGACGATAAATGCTGATCAAATGTAAATTTATTTAAAGTATACACGAATTCGACAATAAATGCAGATCAAATGTAAATTTATTTAAAGTATACACGAATTCGTCGAGTTATTCACGTCTTGTATTCGGCTCAAGATTACCAGTCAAGTTCTTCTACGAAAAGTTGTAAGGAGGTCTAATTTCTTATGTACTAAGTTTGGCGAATCCTAAGAAGAATCCAGCTCTGTAAATTACACCTCATTGGAAATCAAAACTCCACTACATAAGATAAGAAAATGTAATTAAATGATCAAAGAAAGAAAAAAAAGAAGAGAAAATTTACTAATTATAGCTACATTTGCCCTAAAATTGAAATATGCTCTCAACGATTGTTAAACTTTAAAAGCTAGGGGTGCAACCGGTCGGTTAACTTGTTTTTCTCTATCACTATATTGTATCCATAACCTAATTTCGGTTATTCGTATTTTGATAACTTTAATCAGTTTTTAAAATGGATTTCCAACTATCAAAATTTGATAACCACTTTTAAATTTAATAATCTTAACATGTATTGAAACTGGTTCCGCTTATGAGACTAGCTAACCAGATCCGTTATTCAAATTTTTTTAATAAATATAATAATTAACATATTTTATCGCAAAAATAAAACATAAGTCCAAATAACAAATACTGGTTCAAAAGAAATCGCAAATATTACATACCGGTCCAAATAAAACATACCCGTACAAAACATAAATCGAAAAATTACAATAAAAACATATATAAAAAACATCATCGGTTCAGCAACATATTTAAAATATACATTTTTTCAAATTAATATTAAAACCAGTTACAACAATAACCAGTTTTGAAAAATCAATAACCGGTAACTGTATCCGGTTTAAAATAGGATACGGTTAACCTGAACACGTTTTTTTTATTATTAAATTAGTTACGATTATTTTAAACCGGACAACTTTCAATTATGATTTTAAAATTCAGTTACCCAGTTATTCCGCACAACTCTAAGGACAACAGCTATTAAAAAGTTGGATTTTTTTTGTTCTAAATTGGGCCTCAAGGTGATTGAGTGGCCCATAAACTTTTGCAAGGCCTTAGAGCCGAAACATTATTTACAATAATACCCTCGAAAATAGTTCTCTCTATCCTAAGCCCTAAAAGACTTAAATCTGATCCCACTCTAAGAAGTAATCCACGTCTGTCACCTTCCGAGCTCCAGTCCTCCCAGAACCGTCGCCAACTCACTCCCGAGTCACGACGAGTCATCCAATCTCAACTCACCGATTTCGATCTCCTCACACCCATTTCGAATTCTGTGTACACACTCTTCTCGTCATCTTGTTTGTTTACTGGGAGGAAAAGTGTCCACGATTTTTCTGGCCTGAAATTGCTTCGTTCAGTAGTAATCAGAATCGAATTGGTCGACTTTTGTTGTTGTTGTTGTTGCAGAAGCTTAGAGTGGAGGTGAACAATGGGGATCATCGAAAAGATCAAAGAAATCGAGTTCGAGATGGCTCGGACTCAGAAGAACAAAGCTACAGGTTTGTGTTCCTTTTCCGTTTTCCAGAAAAAGAGATAAAAATTGGAACGCTTCATCTTTTTTTTTTTTTTGGTTGATCTATGGCTAATTTGGTGATCCGTGATGGTGGAATCGCAGAGTACCATCTCGGCCAGCTCAAGGCAAAGATTGCCAGGCTCAGGACTCAATTGCTGGAGCCTCCAAAGGCATGCGACTGATCTTCCGATGAATTTATGTTCGGGATTCGTATATTCGTGCCGTTTCGTAGTCGAGATCGGTCTCCCAATTCGCTCGACGAATTTCTATTGCCGTGTTCTTATTGATTCTCTGTTTGTTATGTGAAAATAGGGTTCCAGTGGAGGAGGGGAAGGCTTTGAAGTGACGAAATTTGGCCACGGGCGTGTTGCGTTAATCGGGTTTCCAAGGTTCAATCTTTATCCTTTTATCTCAATTTTGTTTTTGTTGGTTGTGTTAATCTGTATGAAACGGTTCGATCGTTTTTTTTTTTTGTAGTGTGGGAAAGTCTACACTTTTGACAATGTTAACGGGCACACACTCGGAAGCTGCGTCTTATGAGTTCACAACGCTTACTTGCATTCCCGGCATTATTCATTACAATGGCACGAAAATTCAGCTGCTCGATCTTCCTGGAATTATCGAAGGTGCTTCCGAGGGAAAGGGTCGAGGAAGGCAGGTATACTTACAGCTTCGATTTCACCTTCTTTTTTTTTTTTTTTTAATTTTTAATGCAACATCAGTTTTTCCATCCTAGAGTAGAGACAATAGTATAGAATAGTGTTAGAGATCGAACATCAAACGTAAACAAAGGAAGTATAAGAAATTGACAATGTGAAACCCAATTTGGTTAGAAAACGTGCCAAATTCACTATGATCGAAGAATTACAGTGGTGGTGTGAGAGAGTGTGTACTATTGACTGTATTACTAATGCTTAAACCATGGATAAGGGTAAAAATATCTTATCCCAAATACATAACTGGGCCCAATCCTTCCGCTTCCACTAAAAAGCGCCAAAAACAATCCATATATTTTCATGTCGCACCACGAAGCTTCTGAACCTCCGGGGGCCTGGCTTGATAACGGATCCGGGTCACGAACTCTTAACAAATAGAAAATGGCTCGGTCATCTTTCTATCTATCGCGTTACTCTAAGTTCATATTATTGGAAAGTGTTTTGGACTTGGTTTCGGCAATTTTATGATTACAAGAACGCTTGACTCTGTTTTCTATCAGGTTATTGCTGTTTCCAAGTCTTCAGACATTGTACTGATGGTTCTTGATGCCTCAAAAGTAAGTCTGTTTGTTATAAATATATTTTTGATTTTTCATTTGTTTGTACAGTAGAACCTCTATAAATTAGTACTCGATAAATTAATAGTCGCGATTAAATAATATTTTTGTCCGGTCCCGACTCGGGCCTAACTAGCTAAATTAATAATTCGCTAAATTTATAAGATAATATTTTTTTTAGAAAGTATATAGGTCCCAAGTGATATATAAATTAATAATTCAATATAAACAATTTACATAAGTAATTACAAAACCACTATAAATAAAATCTAACATAAATAACTATGAAATCACATTAAATAAAAAGATAACAATACATCACTAGTCATGCAGTCTTCTTAGAATATGATTCTATAGCTTTAATTATCACTACTTTATGAAGCTATTGTTATACTTTCCTATTTAATATCATTGGGCTCTTTAATATTTCTGACATTAGTACTCTAATAAATAAAAATTAAATTATAATAGTCTCTCTTGATATTCTAATATTGATACTTTAATATTCTCGATATACTATATTGAAATAATTTTTTGTTAGTAAAGATGTTTATATAATTATAGTTGATTAATAATTTTTTTCTTCATTAATGTATAAATTAATAAATTATTAATTTAATAATTCGATAAGATAATATTTTTTGTCGGTCCCAACAATATTAATTTATAGAGGTTATATTGTAACTGTAAATTGCTGCGAATCTATCGTAACGATAAATTATTTGTAAATGTTCTAGAGTGAGGGTCATCGACAGATATTGACAAGAGAGCTGGAAGCCGTGGGTTTGCGTTTAAACAAGCGACCACCTCAAGTAAGTTCACAATTTCATTTTTCATTTATTTAAATTCCTTCGAACAATAGCAACAACGATATTGGAAATGATAATGATAATTTAGTTAGTAACCGAATCACAGTAACAATCTTAATTACAGTAGTACAAATAGTAGTATCACTAGGACTGCATTGAGTTTCAGTTTTTTTTTGTTCATTAAAAAAAATATTTGGCTCGGTATATTCGTAGATTTACTTCAAAAGGAAGAAAACTGGTGGTATTTCATTCAACAGCACTCTCCCCTTAACTCACGTGGACGAGAAGCTCTGCTATCAAATTCTCCACGAGTACAAAATTCACAATGCAGAGGTATCGAACTAACTATCCGAACATTCTATCTGAATTAAGCGTATGTCTGATGAGAAGACGAACTCATCTGGCTGCCGGTACTATTGCAGGTGTTATTTCGTGAGGATGCACCGGTAGATGACTTTATTGACGTTATTGAGGGGAACCGGAAATACATGAAGTGTATCTATGTATACAACAAGATAGATGTTATCGGTATCGATGATGTGGACAAATTGGCGAGGCAACCTAATTCCGTCGTCATTAGTTGCAATCTGAATGCAAGTTCTACAACCCCTCATTTGAGAACGGAAAATAATATTTTTACTAGTTTGTGACGAATAATTCGAGGCATCTTCAGTTAATAATTTTGTTCTGCATAAACAGCTGAACTTAGACGTGCTACTGGCGAAGATGTGGGATGAGATGGGTCTAGTTAGAGTTTACACGAAGCCACAAGGACAACAACCCGATTTCAGCGACCCTGTAGTCTTATCTTCAGTATGTTATTACCTTTTAAAATAAATAAATAAAATAACCTTAAATTGTGCTTTTGTTTCTCCATCTCAAAATACGTTTTTGCCCTTCTTGTTTGTGGTAATAGGACCGAGGTGGGTGCAGTGTCGAGGACTTCTGTAACCACATACACAGAAGTCTAGTGAAGGATGTGAAGTATGTTCTTGTGTGGGGTATAAGTGCCCGGCACTACCCCCAGACTTGTGGCCTCAGTCACGGTCTTCAAGACGAGGACGTCGTTCAGATCGTTAAGAAAAAGGTGCGCTAAATTATCTGCTAATTCTTGGTTTTTTTTTCTGTTTCTATTACATATTTACATGTCTTCACAAGTTCGATACGCATTTGCTATATATCTTTTTCAATTCTTATTTTGCAGGAACGGGAAGAGGGTGGAAGAGGACGGTTCAAGTCTCATTCAAATGCGCCTGCTAGAATCTGCGACAGAGAGAAGAAGGCTCCTTTGAAGACCTGAAACCGCGAAGACCCCGTCTCATGCTTATCCAAAAACTTGCTTATTCTAGAGCAGCGTCGTCGTGATTTCCTCAGCCGAACTGCATGGCTCTGGGATTCCGTGATGCAGCCGTATGCGATGAAGATAGATTTTGAATGGGAAGGACTTGGTGCTAGGTTTTTCCTCATCGGTACGGAATATGTTAAGAGTTTTTGGTCCATAATGTTGTAATTTTATGGTGAAATTTAATAATATATTGATTTGGAAATGTGATAATTATATATTTTGATCCATGGACATTTGCAATGAGAATTTTGAGACATTTCTTAGAGACGTAGATCTTTAGAATGGATGGCTTCTTTGGTAAGACTTGCTGGTGAAGGAACCCGAATTTCGGCAGTTTTGAGTCTAATAGTGGCTATCGGTAATGCATTAATTTTTTATTCTAGTAGTTCGCGTTTTTTAAAGTAAATTTCGGAAAACAGAAATCACGGTTCTCTTTACGAAATCTCGGGTTGTATAAAATCAAGACGGTAAACCTAAATACTCTTAAACCAAGAAATTCCCGAGGAATATACCGGAACTATACACGTTTAGATATTTACATTCTGGAAATTTTATTTATTTTTCTTTTCATCTCAGCAAGTCGAAATCCAGCTTCGCCCAGGAGATTTTCTGAGTCCCTTCTCACTCATCACCTTCCTCAATCTCTCTGCTTTGTCCCACTTCATTGTCTCCGCATAAATACTCGCCAAAACCACGTAATGCCCGATATCACTCGGCTCCAATTCGAACAGATGCGACGCAGCAATCTCGCCGAGCTCAGTGTTTCCATGAACCCTACAGGCTGACAACAACGAACACCATGTTTTTGCGTCCGCAACATTCCCGCTCTCCCTCACGAGAGCGAATGCCTTCTCGACAAGCCCGGCCCGGCCCAGCAGATCCACCATGCAGGCGTAGTGCTCGTTCTTTGGCTTGATGCAGAAAACCCGAATCATTAGGTCAAAATACCGGCACGCCTCCTCGACTAACCCCGCATGGCTGCAAGCGCTGAGGACGCCGACAAACGTGACCTCGTTCGGTCTGATCTTCTCGCGCTGCATCTTTGAGAAAAGCTCTAGAGCTCTCGTGGCCTCGCCATGGTCCGCGAGGGCGACGATCAATGTCGTGTATGAGACGACGTCTTTGTCTCTCGTTCCGGCGAATTCTCTCAATGCTGCTTCTATGTTTCCGCATCTCGAGTGCATATGGATCAGCGCATTTGACACATATGCCGTTCTTTCTGAAGAAAAAAAAAATACTTATATAATATTTTCGTGTCAAATTTTAATTCCCGCGCAATGCAAGAACCTACCGCAGCTACCCCGGTCCACGTGTTCCGCCAAAGCCGCAGCCATTCCGACATCTCCAAGTTGCGTACACGCTGATATCGCGCCGACCACCGCCACCGCACCAGCTGCCACGCCACCAGCCCTCATCTTCTTGAACACGTCGATTGCTTCCTTCGCACACCCATTCTGAGCGTAGCACGCCACCATCGCCGCCCAGCATGCCGAATCCCTCCCCCTGACCCCGATACCTTCAAAAACCCTCTTCGCAGCCGCCACATCACCGCGCTTCCCGTACCCGGCGATCATCGCCATGCTCGCGACCGAGCTCTTCTCCTCCATCGCCTCATACAGCCCTTTCGCCACCTCCATTTCGCCAGCACCGGCGTACCCCGCCACCATCGTCCCCAGCGACACATCATTCCGGGAACCCATTGCGTCGAACAACCGCCTCGCTTCTCCCATGGCGCCGATCTTCGCGTAGCACCGGATCATCGCCGTCCACGCGACGACGTCCCGGTCAGCCACCCCATCGAAAACCCTTCTCGCCTCCGCAACGCACCCGCACTTGGCGTACATGTCGAGGAGTGCGGTCTGCACAAACTTGTTCCGCAAGCAACCCGTCCGCACGGCTTTGGCGTTGACTTGCATCCCGGGAATCAGCGCGGGTAAGCGAGCGCAGGCGGTGAGGGCCGAGGAGAGGGTGAAGGCGGTCGGCGGGATACCGCGGCGGTGCATCTGGGCGTAGAGGAGGATGGCTTTGGTGAAATTACCGTTGAGGACATGGGCGCGGACGAGGGAGGTCCACTGGAACTGGGTTGAGCATTTCGTCGAACAGCTTGAGGGCATAACGGAGATTTCCAGTGGGTCCGCCTTAACTGGCTCGTGGGGTTGCTGGGACTAAGGAAATGGGGATTAAACGACGTAGCTTCGACATCGACCTTGTGCTGGGAATTTGGTGTAACTGAAAAAGATGAAACTTTGTAAGTTGCAAAGCATGAAATGGATATTTATATTTTATGGTTATTCGCGGCACAAATACCAAAAGTATTTGAAAAACTAATATTAAATACTTATTTTTTTAGCCGGATAAAATACCAATATTTTCTTTCACGCTAAAGTTAAAGTATCTTTTTTCGAGGTTGTTTGGTGGTACCTTCCTATCTATAATGTGAGAGAAAAGTATTGGTATTTTATCCAGCTAAAATTAAATATAGGTATTTAATGATTTTTTTTTAAATATTTTTGATGTTTATGTCGCTAATATCCCATATTGCATTTATGGTTAATGTAAATCATGTGAAGTTCTGTACTTTTCCTATATGTTAAATTAATTTATACCTATACTTAAAATTGTAATAATTTATGTAGAAGTAGTAAAATTTACAGAATAAAAATAAATAATGTTGGCTAGATTTATAATAATTTTTAAATATGCTTTGCGCAGTATAATCTCGTTGTTTGCTTATAACCGTTTACTCATTTATGGTTAGGACAAAATGTGGCTTCGAGTCCGGGATATTATGAACATTACCGGAAGAAAAAAAAATATTACAGGCTCTCATAACAAAGATTTTTTGTTTCTCTTTTCACAACGAAGCAGAAAATGTAGATTTCCGGCCCTGACAAGTCCGGTTTTGTTCCTTTTTTATAATAAAGAAAGCGGTTTTTCAATTTCCGTATGTCGCGGGGATGGAAGCTCGTTCATGGACATTGACAAACTGAAATATATCTCCTCTTCTTTGCTTGTCCAGTGAGATCATTTCTCTGCAACATTTTCAACCAATACTCGTATCAAACAAAGTTGAACTATAAAGTAAACTATAAGCTTTAATATCAGCACTAAATTCGACCTCTGGCGTTTATTTTCCGAGAAATCGATCTCGGCAAACACGATGGCCTCTTCATGACCCGCGGTTGCAATTACCTCACCGGACTGCCATACACCACTTTTCAGTGTCGTACATAAGCAAACAAAGAAATATATGAGAAAAAAGCTTAAAGTGTTCCGGTACCGGTCCAACAACGGTGGAATGGCCCCATATTTCATACGAACCGCTCGATTCTCGAGCCGGAGAGCAGGTAGCAACGAACAACTAAACCAAAAAGCGGGCAATAAAGTGCATATTTGAATTAACTCGGTATAAGTATTCCAAGTTAATCAAAATGGGGCGGCAGATTTCAAACTTATTCAATTGCACTAACTAAAACCCAAAGGCTGCATAATCGAGTTCGTAATTTGTTTTGTCCCGATTTACCCCTTAACATTAAGCCCTCAACGTGTGTGCGTCTTTCTTTAGGTGTGTAGGATTAGATTATAAGAGAATGTTAAAGGTGTGAATGATCAATTTCAAAGATAACGGGGAAAAATGTTCAGGGCTTAACGTTAACGGCGCAATTAGAAAGGAACAAATCGAAAACCCAACTATTCAGCCTTCGGCTATCAACTCCTCGCAATTGAAAGCTTGGGATTATGCCGTTCCATTTTGAATAACTTTAGGTACTTTGTAGAGAGATGAAAGTAGTAAATTGTTTATGTTCACCTGGTTATCAACTGCCCTGTGTGTGATAAGTGATTAAGAATAATTAGGAGATGATAAACACAATTAATCTATAAACATGAGTGATTAGGGAAGTAATTAAGCGACCTGGCTCTCTGTTCAAGCTCCCAAAACAGCTCACCAGTGCTAATGTTGAACGCTCCAGGATAACATATCATATCAACACCTTCAAAATATAAGCCATAATCATAGTTATAACATAATCACCTTTGTTGTCTCTCTTCAAGCCAAATAATCAAGAAACCTTTTTCCTTGTATAGCATCGCAAGTTCCGGGAAGCGGATGTCGTGGCATATCCCGATTCCGATTCGGCCAATGTCTAAAGTCGCAGAAATCAGGTTAGAAAACCGTAAGATTTCATTAATTCCGGTACTGGGAAAATTATATGTTAGAAGCTGATTCCTAAAGCATGCCTGTGTCCACGACAGTCGGTTCGTTCCCTGCAAAAAACGTGTCCGATTCCTTGAACGAAATCTCTCCCGGGATGTCGATGTCGAATAGGTGTACCTGCAAATGCAGCCAAACCGGTCTTCTAAACAGTAGCGGAACCAGGATAACAAACTAGGAGGGCCCTACATTTTTTAGAGAGGTGAATGAAGCAATTGATGGTTCGGCTCATAATGATCTAAAGGCGGATACAATTTGTGTACCAAGTCTGACCGTTTTTCCGGTCGTATTGAAAGTTTGTTTAAATTCGATAAAATACGAGTGATTACCGACTTTTGATAAGGACAAATCTAAAAACACGAAATAGGGAACTTGAAGTGCTTACTTTCCTATGCCTACCCTTTAGCTTCCCGTCGGCTCCAAAGACGCAACAAGTATTATACAACTGCGCGTTAGCCAATTCAGGCACCGAACCGCCAATTATCGTGATTCTATGGCTACGAGCGGCTTCCGACAACATCGAAAGCGATGACGAGGAATCCAAATTGTCAAAATTCTCGGCATTTTTCTCAAAGTAATGATCTGAAAAAGGGCGATTCCACATTTCCTGTTTTGTTTTTTCCATGCCAAAAGAAGAATCATTTGTCTATGGCATTCCTTCCAACACTTTTACAACAGAATTATAGGAAACAAAATCTTTACCGGTAAAACGACGAGACTCGCGCCTCCCTCAACCGCTGATCGGATCGCGCTACGGGCGCTCGCTAAGTTGACTTTCTTGTTCGGGTTGACTACTAACTGGCATAGTGCAATCTTAAACTGTTCCACAAGATGAAGCAACTTTTTCCATGCCCAAATACCATTACAGAAATTGATAATATATATATATATATATATATATATGTATACTCTGGAAAGGTGACAAGTTGAGAGAAGAGTTAAGCACAAACCTTTGTAGAAGAGTGAAGCTGTGATGGATCGGAGACACTGAGACTGTGATGCTCTTGACTTAACATTTCTGATAATCGAGCTTCGAAGAACTCGTTGACCCTCTTACTTATATGTATCAGAAAACGACATAAATATCAATGTCGTATACATGTAAACGACAACTCCAAGCAAGAAAACCGATAATATCATTCGTAGGGTGAAACTCCCTACAAAAACTAATTTACTAATTTTTATGTAAGGGAAACCGAATAGTTTATTTTAGAGTGCAAAAATCGGACGTAAGTCAAATCAATTTTATAGCTGCATTTACCGCAATTAATATGAACAATATAGAGTAAAAATATTAATCGAAGTTCCACAAATATGATAATAAAGATAAACTATAGAGTATAGACTAGTAAACTCTACAATAATTAAATTAGTAAAAAATCAATATCGTGCAATAAAAATATAAAAATAAATATTAAACTCTAATCATATGTGATAAATGTGGTTTGCGGTTTGGTTTATTTTATAATAACCAAAATATCACTACCGAATGATATGCTGTGGATATTTATTTTTATTCAGATGTCTTCGGTTTTAGAATTTAAATAATGTATTCGGTATATCCAGTTTTTTATTTTAAAATTATTCGGGTTCCGGTTAATTTTGTTAGGCCTCTATACTCGTTGGACCTCTGTATAAGCATTCTCTTGTAGCTCTTGGACTTCATAAGAGGCAAAGACCAAATGGCCCATTTCACAATATGGGCTTTACACCTTTTCTGTATAACAATTTAACTATCAAAGGGATGAATATTTTATACTCGGTTCCCGGTTTCGTCCCGGTTTTGGTCCCGGTACTGGATCGTTTTTGGTAAAAAAAATCATTTTTTTACCATACCCTAAAAAGGGACGTCCCGGTTCCGGTTTGAAAAACCAAAACCAAAACAAGTTCAAAATATGAAATTCTCGGTTTTCTTGTCCCAGTTCCGGTTTTATGTCGTTTTGTTATAAGTTTATCGTTTTTTTAACATGTCATTAATAATATGTCGTTTCTAGTTACGTTTTTAATCCATTCTTCTATTTTTCAGCCCATTATTTTAACATGTCATTTATTTTTCAGCCATTACTCGGTATTTTATTTAACATGTCATTTCTTATATGTCGTTTTGTTATAAAAAATGATTTGTTTGTACTCGGTATTTACTATTTAGCATTTTAGACTCGGTTTTTTGCACTGAGATTTGGATTTGGTATTATGAAGTTCACGACATGAACTCGGATCTTGCATTTGGTATTTTGTATTTTGCTTTTGTACTCGGATTTGGTATTTTGCATTTTGGATTTGTACTCGGATTTGATATTTTGCATTCTGGATTTGTATTTAGTGGGCTTTTTTTCATGTTTTCGTCTTGGATTTTGTCCCGGATTTTTTCCTATTTTCGTCCCGGATTTTGGTAAAAAAAAATCGGGATTTTAATCGGTGTCCCGGTTCTGGTCCCGGTTCCGATTTTAAAGAAAAACCAGGACTTTTCATAACCAGAACTGGGACAGAAAATCGTGTCCCGGTTTTTCTGGGACAGGGACAAAAAATACTCGAATTCCTGGTTCCCAGTTTCGGTTTCAGCCCTAATCAAAACCTATCTATTAGGAATGAATTCCATGTTTTTAGTGTAATAGTAGGAACATAAATATTTTTCTTTTTTCTTTTTATGTGTACAAATTAGCTAGAAATCAATAGTATTTTGAGGAAAATGTTAAAAATCTACCTCAATTTCCCGTGGTCTAACAAAAACAACTGTTTGATTTCTTAAGTGTTTAACTTAACTACGCTCGAGATTTCAACGTTAAACAAACTTGTTTTTTTTTTCCAACGTTAAACAAACTTGTTAACTAACCATGCTTTATATGATTACTAGACTTGACAGATTTGATTAGGGAACGATCCAATCATTCTTATAATGACTTTATCATGTACGACGATATGAAATTTTGAATTTGACATTTGTGTCCTTTTGTGCGACTTTTTGGTTTGCCTGAGTTCTCTAGGTTATAAGTTATAACCTAAAGTTTCTGTCAATACTCATGTACATACATCATATATATATATATTTGTATATATATATATATTGTGATTGCTATATGCATTGGGTCTCTCCGACCCCGTCACATGTTTGGGTCAAAGCGTGGACACTTCATACCAAATCTTACACGCAGTGAATGTCGTCGCTAGTCCAAATTATTGGGACGAAATTTTTCCGCCAAACACGTGTCATGAAAAATAATATTGCGAATGTGTCGCTATAGAGTTTTCCGGGGGAAATTCCGCGCCTTAAATTTCTGCTGACCATACCTAATATATATGAAGTCACAATACTTGACCATTTTAAAAGCTTCATATACGTCCGTCAGTCAAAAACTCTAAAATCCACGCAACAATGACACGGAACCGAACTTATTCATCAAAGCACGATGATGTTTTGATGAACACTGTGATTTTCGAGGTTTTTTTTTTTTTAAGTAATTATTATTGTATGGTTTGTGTTGAATGATGAAAGCTAGGTTTTAGTCCCAATCAAGTAGATGAGTAATACAAGGACAAACTATTCACACAGATGGTTCTGTAGCTTTCAGTGTTTGTGTTGCTACGACTATAATATGTGGCTCAACTTCGTGTATGTATATATATATATATATATATAATTTGGTCCACACTACTTACTAATTTACTATATTATTACTCAATAAATGACTTTTAATAATGGACCATCATGAGCGATATATATGCAAAGGCAATCTCATGAGCAAGGTTTTCAAGTTCACTAATTATTGTATATATCATAACCCTTGTAATATAATTTATGGAGGAGAAATACCTTAGTAATAAAGATGACACATGAAACTATAGCTTATAAAATACCTATTAAGTTGCTTTCCGGCATCGAAACTTACAAACATAACAAAACAAAACGAAAAAAAAAACCTACATGTATCTCACATAAACGTGCTCACTCTCTCAATCTAAATAACGCAAAAGATAGCTATATTCTGATAGCACTAAATCACTGTCTACAAAACCTCTATTCAAGCTTCTCTCTAAATCATGTGTTGAATGGAAAATTAAAGTTAATAACATCAACTACATGATGTGTTAAATTATTGTATCAGATATAAAATGGTGGTGTGCTTGCTTAGTATCATAATAATGATATTGACATGCTAACAAGGTTTCATATATAACTAATAATCTGCATGTAATATTATCATCTTGGTATTATGGATTTGGTCCACTTTGTCATAGTATAATAAATAATGGACCAATTGATGGACCATTTTGAGTGAATTAAATTCAATCTTATTAAGAGGGGTTTTCCAAGATCTCTTGAAATAAATAAAAGTGGAGAAATTTGAGTGAACAAAAGTCAATCAGAATAGGGTTTTCAGGCTCTCTAATTGAAGTTTGGTGTCAGTCATATATGTGAACAAAAATGTACATGTTGACAAGTATCAATAGCTTTCTTTTACTCTACTCAGGCTACATTATTTTTGGTCCAAATTCGTGCATTAGATTTTTGGTCCACACTATTGCTATAAATTCATACCAATCTTCGTACTATGTATATATATATATATATATATATATATATATATATAGACCCGTGTGAGTTGTGAGTGACTTTAAAAAAAAAGTGTTTAAGAAATATTAAAAAAATTGGGGGCAACTACCGTTTTTGACTAATTAAAAGATGTATCCACCCTGATGCAACATGGTAATTTGAATTTAGAAAATACACTATTTATTCCTAAAAATACCATAAACTCGTAATGTATACTCAAAGGTTGTTACATTACAATAATTGCTTCTCTTTTTCAGCATGTATAAAAAAATTAGACCGTTTAAGTGTATTTTATGCATGATCTAAAAAAGCATTATGTTGTTTTTTCCCCATTTTTTCCCCATATCTTTCTCCTCAAATCTCCAAATGATTATTGCAATGTGCTTGTTACTAGAGAGCTTAAGAGGAGAGGAGTATGTAGAGAGATGGTATGTACCGGAGTTGGGCTAAAAAATGTGTGTTACGCACTTATTTTTGTCCAAATTGCACGATTCAATTCTCATTTAGAAGCTAAAACAAAGATCGACAACTTTGTATTCTTATGCTTTCAAAAAACAAAACTTTTAAGGGAATTCAAATTAGTCTAAAAGTTCCTTAATTATAGCCTTTTGCGGAGAAATATATGAAGATCTCAAAATTTGGTGATCGCAAGGGCATTTTTGGAAGTGAACACTGAAAAATGGTAGTTTTTAAGTTTAGCAATTTTGGGTTGTCCTATGAATGTAGTCACGTTGTTTAATTTTTTGTCTCTTAAGAGTTGGAATTAATTACCTCAAGAACACAGGTTCAATCATTCAACCCTGAACTAATGTAATATATAATAGTTCTAACTTGTATACATAATCAATCATGCAATATGAGCTCTAATTTATTGTTGCTTCAATGGGACAATGACAGTTCAAAAATGGTGAGTTTTCAAAGCAGACCAACTTGTGACTAAGGACTGAGACTTCTTCTCATGATGCATTAAACACACAAGAGTAGAGATATGATCACTTTTCATCATCCAAAATATTTATGAAAATCAAGACTCAAAACTATATCTAATATATAATATTGCCCTCTCCCCTAGGGCTCTTTTCATGCCCAAAACATTTTAGTTTTCATGAAACTTACAGTTCAGGGGGATTCATTAAAGCACTAGGCCACTATGCTTTTTTCTTGTCCAATTCTCAAAGCAAGTCGTTTTCAACCCCAGAAGTTGATCAACTCAAAACAATGAAATTTTCCTTGCAATGACTTATCTATGTGGTCTCTTTATTGTCCTCGTTTTCATCCACATTATTGTTTGGTACAACTACCTTTATTAACTTTGTAATATATAGAGATGTATAACCCAATATATAGTTAAATAAAAAATTAGGATAGTTTAAAGTTAAGGGGAAAATGTCTATGTTTGCTTGCAGGATCGTGTGTCTTCCGTCACTGTTTATCGTAAAGAATTAGCCAAGATTACCATAAATCTCTCATATACTAAGATTTTTTTTTCTTTCCAAAACAACATGGATGTGGCATCCATGACTGCAGAAAAAAATGACTGAAAAAAATTGAGGCCGTGATAATTTTTCATTATATTTAAAATTTATTGAGCGTTTTCACTTTTTTTTCTTCTTTATTTTGCAGTACAAATGTTATGGCCCCAAGTTTGAGGAATTGCAAAAATTGGTTGCGGAAGCCAATTTCCGATCTATATTTACACATTTTTCAAATTTGAATCATTGGGTGGTCATAGCAAATTGTTCTATCTTTTGGGGAGGTCTTTATTCAAAAATAGTTAAAGAGTAAGAAACCCTTTTGATTTATCAATCCCAAATGTCCTTATCTCATGCTATACATTTTCTAAGCCTTTTTCTTTTCTTTTTTTCCTCTTCACATGTAGAATTTAAAGAGAAGAAAAAAAAAACTGCAAACTCCTTTTCTCAAAAAAAAAAAAAAAAAACACTATGTAGCAATCTCATTGGGATCACCAAAAATCCTTCATAAATCTCAATAATATTATTATTACCCACTTTCTCTTTTTCACATTCCACACAAACACAAACACAAACACAGACTCAACAATTCCAACACCTCTTCATATTATTCCCTCTTTTCTTTTACTAAAGCTGCCTTGCCTTGTCCCCTCTTTTTCTCCACCTCCAAATTCCCCAAACTACCCCTGCAAAAGATGATTCCCACACTACACTAGCGAGGGCAGGGCTGGTCATTTCGACCCCAAAATGTTGACACATCAAGATGTGACCAAAGTGGGATATGTGTGATGGCTCTCAAATTGGTCCCAAATATCACAAACTCCTAAACCCTAATGTTATTATTTTTATTTTTTTATTTTTAATCATGATGCGATATTTTGTGTCCCTCTTTGACAGCGGATCTTACGGGGATCCGTGGAGGAGGAGGCACACGTGTGCATGCGCGACAGGCCTGGAACACGTGGGCCCACTGCGTCACGTGCGATGGAGAATATGATAAAAATGAATAAAATCTCAACTCTGAAGCGTTTGTGATTGTGAGAGTCAAGAGTCAAGTCTGAACAATCTCTTCTTTACCAGCTTGAATGGCAGAGCTTTGTTGGCAAACCTTGGTCCACTTTCATATTATTTTCTATTCATTTAACTTTCAGTGTTTGAGAGATTGTGTTTCATGATCGTAAATTCAAGGTGAAGAAAGAAAAAAAAGTCACTCATACAAAAATTGATAGTTTGATTTTATATGTATAGATGAGTATTGCGAGTTCATCAAAGAATTTTTATATACAATAAATTATTATATTATACTATTATTCTTATAATATTCATGATATAAATAATTAATTGTACTATTCATTTACTTATAATTAATATTAAAGATTATATATATATATAAATATGTACCTAAGTATTTAAGTTAGAGGGAGAAAAAAATAATAATTGAAAATGATCTTTCAGCCATTCGTTGTATTACAAGAACCATAATTAATGGTTTAATTTTTTGCCGAAAACTTATAAATGACGGCGGTTGTGCACATTATTTTTACAATTGTCACTTAAAAACGGTTAGTCATCGAGTGTAGCTGAGTATTTGTGGTTTTTAAAAACTTGGTAAAAAGCGTATACCCATCGACAACTTATTAAAGTAGTGGATCTATTAGGACCACGGAATTTGTATCATACATCTGGCCACCACTGTATATATACGAAACATTTTAGCGGTAAAATTGGCGTAGATGACATACGTTGTTGTCCGTCGATACTCATAAAATCAATCCATCGTAATTTTCTCTGTATCATTCTTTACAACTTTAGTATTATCTATCAACAAATGGGTATAAAAATATTGAAAGATTTATGCGTCATATATTGGAGAAATTATTATTTCTTTGTTATCTAATTGATTAATACATAATATGCTTTACAATTAGCAAAACATTAGTCACAAGCGAAAAACACCACAAATTTTTCAATCTTATCTTGCAAATTATTAGATAAGACATGCTATATTATGCAGCGGAATTGGGATGAAGCAAAAAAGTGTATTATTAGTGATATTATTGTTATCTGTTGGATTCTCCAATCGTGTGGATGTTGAATGATATATATATATATATAAATATATATATATATATATATATATTATTGACAACCAAGAGAATTAAGAGCGAACTACCCATTTGCCGTTTAGTCTTTAATTATTAAACATATCTTCTAAATTATTGGAACCTTTATTAGACAAAGATAGATATACATATCAAATTTGAGGCTATAATCTCTTGAAACTCTTTTGATGAACAGTTCAACAGACCAATATTGCACCCTTTAACAAGGACAAGACGAGCCAGCAATAAGACTGTATTGTGTGGTTCATACGGACTCAAAACCCTAAACCGAACTAATTGGTCCTACAAATTCATGCAAGAGTTTAATTACCACACAAAAAAAAAAAAAAAAATAAACTAAGGTATATGGAAATTGGTACGTGGCCGTAAGTTCTTGGATTGCATGCATGGTGGGTGAGTGACATTCCCAGCCTAGGGTTTCCCGGCTTGCCCTCTACAACGCGATAAATGGAAGCAACAAAACGTTTCTTATATGATTACAAAGTTTTTTTATTTACTAATTACACACTCGCGTTGTATATATATATATATATATATAATATAAATTAGTTGAATTCGTCTTTAGAATTGTTGAGGGCAAAAGCGCCTCAAACAATCACAACATCACTCGTGGCAATGCCGTTTTTATGTTTTCCGAGGAAGAAAGGGCCGTTAGCTTCCGTTGATATCGTTGTGAGATTCCATGAAGAAAATGACAAGAACCAAAAAGAAACAAAGAGAATACTAAGAGAAACAAAAAGAATTTCCACTAGATTGCATGAAATATTCATTATCCATGTCTTTTCTGGTACAAAATGGTGTTCAGCCTTTATACAAGCTTTTCTCAAGAGTACAAAAATGGAGAGAAAGAGAGTGTTTAGAGGTTGATGATGATGGAAAATCTCCAGCCTTCTGCCCTAATGAGGTCTTCTCTATTTATAGATGTCTTAATGGGCCCTTAAGTGGGATTTGATTAGAAAAAGGTAGCCCTAATTATGTGGTCCCGGTGGTCCTGGGTCGTTGGTCAACAACTGAGGTGGCATCCAGGCTGGTAAGGTTTGTCTGATCATCAGGGGACATACCCATGTGAAAGAATATGCTTTATCCGTACTTGGAGTGTCTAGCTCGTCTTAGCAAGTGCTTAGGATGGCTGATTCTTTGTTACGGTCTCGGCGCGCTGATTCCATATGAGTGCTGAACCCATTCGTCACCTTTGGTATCATCTAGGTGATCACTCAGCTTTGGTATCGGTTGTCCGATCACTTGGTACCAGCTGGCTGATCACTTGGTTTTTGTGTCGGTTGGCCGATCACTTGGTACCAGCTAGTTGATCACTTGATCAATGTCATTCTTTACTTTTATCCTTCTTCAAATAAGTAGGGTTAAATAATACCCTAACAAGAATCTGATTGGTTCGAAAGCAATGGCGAAGATAGCACTTCTAGGTAGGGGTGAGCAGAAATTGCCCAACCCGAAAACCCAACCCGTTAAGGCCCGCCCCAAACTGACCAGTTCAAAAATGGGTTGGGTTAGGCCAACCCGCTCATTATATGGGTCTGGGGTAGGGTTACTCAGCTTTAGGGTTACTCAGCCTCCACTCCCCGACTCTCTCTCTCCCTTCTCTCTCTACGACTCTGTGCCTCTGAATCGTTCTCCTTCGGCCGTCGAAGATTCCAGCCGGCGATTCCAGTTCGGTATTTCAGTTCTAGCCTCTTAATTTGTGACTGGTGAGTATTACGAAATCAAATAGTTTTGTAAATCTGATATTTTTGTTTAATCTTAGGGTGTAGAAATCTGAGCAGCTTATTAATATTGATGTTGATGATAATATGGGTGTATACTGTATATCTTATAGAATCTGGGCTGTTGAATGTTTATTATATTGTATTATATTGCAATTTGTAGGTTGAAAATTGATAATTTTCTTCAAGTTCCAAAACCCACTGATACGACAATGGCTACAACCGAGAGTGGAAGTGTGAGTGGAAATACAGTTTCGCTTAAAAGAAAGCCGAGAAGGAAGTCTGAAGCATCGGATCATTTTACTAGGATGGATAACAAGAAAAGGTCGAAGTGCAACTATTGTGATACGGATTTTGCATCCGATTCCAAAGACTGTGGCACGAGTACTTTGAAGAAGCATTTGAAGAGGTGCAAGAAGTACCCAGCAAACAACACTGAGAAACAGCAACAACAAGTGTTGACTTTTGCTCAAGGATCGGGAGGAAACTTAACTACTTGGAGCTTGACGAAGGAGAAGGCTAGGAGATCTTGTGCGGAGTACATTGTCGGTACAGAATTACCTTTCAAGCACATGGAAGACCCGGCTTTTATCAAGTTTTGCCGTGACATACAACCGAAGCTTTCCCTTGTCTCGCGCTTTACCATCGCCCGGGACATATACTAGTTATATCTTGATGAGAAGAAGCAATTGAAAGCTATGATGTAGAAATACAGAGTTTCATTGACCTCCGACACATGGAAGTCCATTCAAAATATTAACTATATGTGTGTCACTGCTCACTTCATCGACGACGATTGGGTTTTGCACAAGCGGATCATCAACTTCTTTATGGTTCCTAACCATAGAGGAGATACCATTAGTCGAGAGCTCGAGACTTGCTTATATGAATGGGGAATCACGAAGGTTATGGTAATAACGGTGGATAATGCTTCCTCTAATGACGCTGCCCTGAATTTTCTGAAGATAAAGCTCGCTGCAACTCCCGGTCTTGTTCTTATGGACGGGAAATTCTTGCACCGGTGTAATGCTCATATTGTGAACCTGATTGTGCAAGATGGTTTGAAAGAAATAGGAACTGCTCTTGACAAGATCCGAAAAGCTGTGCGCTATGTACGATCATCTCCTCCGAGGACAAAGAAATTTCGAGAATGTGTTGCCGAAGCACGAATCGAAACTAAAGCTTTGTTGGCTTTAGATGTCCCGACTAGATGGAACTCTACCTACCACATGCTCGACACCGCTTTGAAATTTCGTGATGCATTTGAACGGATGATTGGCGATGGAAACTACGAGAATTACTTCCTCGAGGGCGGGAAAGATGAAGTAGTTACTCCACCAACATTGGTCGATTGGGAAAAAGCAAGTCAATATACCGTGTTCTTGAAGACATTCTACGAAACAACCTTGAAGTTTAGCGGGAATTCATACACCACCGCCAATTTGTTCTTTCATGAGATGTTCGAGATCAAGCAACACTTAGATGAATTGGCAACGGCTTCAGGTGACAACCTTTCTTTGAGCTTGGTTGCTATAAGCATGCGCAAAAAGTTTGAAAAATATTGGGGGGTCTTGATGTGGTGAACGAATTGATGATACTCGTTGCCGTGCTCGATCCAAGATACAAGACCAAACTTTTGAAGCTTTGTCTCAACACTTATGGAGATTCCGAATTCACTGATCGTTTGTGTGCTCGGTTTACCGGTCTCTTGCAAGATCTGTTAGAGATATATAATGGAAATAGAACGCCTTCTCATCAACAAGTTCCTCGAGTCGCTAATTGTACCATTGGTGGGAATAAAAAATCTCAAATATTGAGTGGCCTCCAAGAGCCCGATGCTGTGATAGACGGAAGTCCCAAGACCGAGGTTGATTACTACTTAAATGACGCTTGTGAGAAATACAACGCCGACGAACACTTTGATGTTCTCGGTTGGTGGAAATTTACCGGTCGAAAGTTTCCTACCCTCTCTTTGATAGCGAGAGATGTTCTTGCAATCCAAGTGTCAACGGTTGCTTCCGAGTCGGCTTTTTTGGGCGGTGGTAGGACCGTGGATACGTTTAGAAGCTCTTTGAATCCAAGAATGGTGGAAGCTTTGGTTTGTACACGAGATTGGTTCCGAGCAAAGACACTCATTGTCGTCGAAGAATCCAAAGAAGAGATTGAAAACTTTGAAATGACGGAGACTATAGTGGCGGGTATGATTGTTTATTCTTTTACTATATATAGTTTTAACAGTGCATTTTTTTGGTGGGATTTTATAGGTACATTGACTTGGTCTCATGATATTTTTTTTATTGTCTTTTCTTGGTACAGAGTTGGTGGCACTGGAGTTGGGAAAATGTGGCTAGTAGTATGTTGCGTTGGATTACTTAGACTAATATGATACATTGCTAATATTTTGGAGTACGTGGTGTTTTGGACTAATCTGTCTCCATATTTTGGACTAATCTGTCTCCATGTTTTGGAGTATGTGGTGTTTATGTGGTGTTTATGTTTTGGATTATGTGGTGTTTTATGTGTGGATTTTGTTGGTGAATTATGTTATCGTTTATTTTTAATTGAACTTTGAGTTATATTGATACATTTTTTTAATGTAAAGCTAAATTTTAATTAATCGGGCCATAGCGATCCAAACCAACCCAACCCTATTTTTATTGGGTCGGTTTGGTTCGGGCTTTAAAATATTTTGGGTCGGATCGGGCTTTTTTTTAGGAACCCGAAGTGGTCGGGTCGGGTCCATAAAAAGCATCGGGGCGGCCCAACCCAACCCACGCTCACCCCTACTTCTAGGTAAGAGGGGCACATAAATAATATAAAATATATTACACAAAAATTGAGTGAAGAAAAGTCTAAGAAAAAAAAATGAATTAGCATGAAAATTGTTTGCTTAATATGAGAAATATTAAATAAATTTTTTTATGAAAATTATTGGAGTGATGATGAAAATCATGACGTCCAATTTGAGTAACTACAATTTCGTTGAAAATATCTATCGAAATTCAGATTTATGTTAAGTTAGAAGGGGCACGTGCTCCTTCTGGAGCCTATGTAGCTTCGTCATTGTTCGGAAGTTTTGTGATGCGACATAATTTAGAAGAGATATTTACGGCAAAAGTATCATAAAGTATCGCTTTGTATGCGGTATATTTTAAATTTTATTTTGTCGTGGAAAAAGTTTCAAAAAATCAAAAATAATTCTATCATAAGAAATTTCGAACTTACTACTTGATTATTATTTTTTCAATTTTTGCCACGATAAATTTAAAACTTATGGCAATACATTTTTTTTTGTTTCAAGGACATACTTCGTGGTGCTTTTTGCCACAAATATCCCTAATTGGATTAGAAATTTATGTTACGTGTTTTACTGTTAATTGACATAATTATTGCCGCGAATATCTTTAGTAACTATTGTAAGAAAAAAAATTATCATAGTGAAATTTCTCTTCTATTTTTGGTCTTCTGAAATTGAAATTCTTACGTAAAATTTTACATTCTTTTTATATTTCTTTGCGTGTTTGGTTTACAATAGTTTTGCTAATTAAATAATATTTCAAGCTGGGTATAAACTTGACATCTTAATTCTGTCTCCGGCAATGTCCTTTCCACAATAAGAAAAAACAAAACAAAAAAAGCCACAAGTATAAAGAGAGACGCAAAAACTTCTTTTATTCTGTTTATATTTTTCCATTAAATTTCAGTTAAAAAAATAAGCAATTGGTTTGGAAAAGTTTATGCTCTATAACTACATTCCCATTATGCTTTGCATGGATGCGTTGATGTCTGTCTACCACTATAAGATGCACCACTATAATACTTGCAAGTTTTACGTTCCACATATATATATATATATATATATATATATATATATAATCAGGGGCGGACCCAAGAAATGAGCTAGAGGTGACGAACGATAAATATAAATACATAAATTTGAAGATAATTAATAATATCTTAAAATATATAATAATATTATAATTACACAATAATATTCACTGATCAAATTAGTATAGGAAATTTTCATATAGACTATTTTTTTTCTTAATGTTGATGCATTAGTTTTTTTATGGTTGAATTATAATTATTTTTTATTAGCAACACTAAGTAAATAGCCCTATTATATTATAATACAATAAATAGGAATATATAATTACATAGAAAATAAAGAATGGGCCCACCAAAAAACTTCAATTCATTGTCTACGGCTAGAATAAATGAGCGTATAAAAAACATAAATTGCTACTAAATAATAAATAGGAGAGAGAAAAGAAAAGTGAGTTTGCTCACTCTCTAATGGTGTCAAAATAAAAAATAAAAATTATAATTATAATAACTAAATTACTGATAGAATTTTTTTTCCTCTTATGTTGGGGTGACACTAGCCACCCTCAAATGTAGCTAGGTCCACCCCTGTATATAATAGTGTAACGTGGACCAGAAAAGTATAAACATGATATGTGAACGCTTGCAATGCATGTTAGATTGATTACTATATAAAAGTTAAAACACATCATATTACTGAATTAATAATAAACTTACACCTATCTACTTTGTCGTGAGAATTGTTGTGCTAAATACGGGAAAATTAATAATCCCATAAGTATGTGATTAATGAGGAGAAGATTATGGTGATGATTCCAAATCTAGAAATAGTCAACCACTTTTTGGATAGGTTTGTGTTTGTGGTCACACAAACCCACTATCACTCTAATGGCATCATTAATGTCGTCAACTTATATACAATTTTCCCCATTCTCATTCTTTCACCAACCGTGTATATATATATAAATATATATATATATATTAATTTTTAGCTCTTTGACAAACATGTATTGAAAATTTTAGATATGATACATATGGATTATTCTATCTCATTATTATAGAGTATAATAAAGTTATAGATGGAATTATAGATATGTTTACCCATACTTATCATCTTTAAGGTCTTATAAAAAATGTTCAAATTAAATAGATGAATGCCGTTTATGTTAAATATTTCTGATTAAGATATTATGTCGTTCTATAGTTGATTTGAGTTAGTTTGCATTTGTGAGTTTGACACGACATGTCATTATTATGGTTTTTCTCTATCAAAATATATTTATAAAAACTACGGCTAATGTACATAATGTTCGACCGGCTGCAAATTATGTACCTAATGTTTATTTTTGACGGCTAATGTACCCAAACTTTATTCCGTTAGATTTTTTCGTGTTTTCCGTCACTTGACCGTCACCGAGTGATTCGTCCTCTACATGTACAGTTTTTGTATTTTTGGCATAACTCGCTCATTTTTTATACAAATTTCATGAATAAGCTACCGTTGGAAAGATAAGAGATAGATCTACAACTTTATTGTTTCAAATTTTGTTAAAAAAAAGTTTTTTAAAAAATACAAAATTTCAATTACAACGTAAAACTAGACATTAGTGTAATGCAAAATATTTGTTTCGAGCAAATTTTAATATACTTAATGACTTTTTCTGATGAAACATAAAGCTACAAAGTTGTAGATCAATCTTTTATCTTTCCAACAATAGTTTATTTATAAATTTTAGACAAAAAATGAGTGAGTTATGCCAAAAATATGAAAGATGTGATGTGCAAAAATCTTTCGTATTTTTGGCATAACTCACTCATTTTTTGTCCAAAATTTATAAATAAACTACCATTGGAAAGATAAAATATTTATCTACAACTTTTTAGTTTTACGTTTCATCAGAAAAAGTCATAAAGTATATTAAAATTTGCTCGAAACAAATATTTTGAATTACACTAATGTCTAGTTTTACGTTGTGGTTAAAATTATGTTTTTTTTTTACTTTTTTTTTTACAAAACATAAAACACCAAAGTTGTAGATCTATCTCTTAGCTTTCCAACGGTAGTTTATTCATGAAATTTGGACAAAGAATGAGTGAGTTATGTCAAAAATACAAGAATTGTACATATAGAGGAGGAATCACTCGTTGACGGTCAAGTGACAGAAAACACGAAAAAATCTAACTGGATCAAATTTGGGTACATTAGCCATCGAAAAATAAACATTAGGTACATAATTCGCAGCCGGTCAAACATTGGGTACATTAGTCTCAGTTTACCCATTTTAGAATGAGTAATTACAATAGACACAAATTGAATTAAAAGCAAAAATAATTAGTGGCTGTTTATATCTATATATGAGTAATTAATAAAGAAGCAATTATCAACCCATTAAGTTTTGGTTTTTCAATGTATAGCCATTTTGAGTCTATATAACTTTTGACCATAGATAGCCTTTTCTTTTCCTAGCTTTAAATTTACTTTTAGCTTAAACAATTGAGTTAGGAATATTAGTTATGATAATTTAATTAGCATATCACACTGTTATGATTTAGTGGTCCTTCAAGTCCCTCTCTCCAAGATACCATTTGCTTTCATAGGAATTATGGTTTGAAAAACACAAAAGGATATGCAGAAATTAATATAGATTAAATGTAAATATATGAAAGAAATACTGTACGAGATCATTCTTCGGTAATTATAGTAAATACATTATATTAGGATACTGACTCCATGGTTATTATTCTCCATACACAAATATGCTTGTGTAAGAAAAATTAAACCTAAAAGAAAATAAAAGAGATATAAATATGGTTAAATTTAATATATACATAGAGAGAAACTTGTGGTAATAGATATTTTGCTCAATACATTAGTAATTACTTAAATTATTCTCAAGTATATATATCAGCATATCGATCTTATTTCCATAAGTTTAATGTAAATTGTTAATTAATTAGTAGTAAGGAATGAAGTTTTTAAAATTGCTGAAAATGAAAAAAAAAAACAAAAACAAAAACAAGAAACAAATATTCATGTTAGTGTTCTTTTGGCTCCAAACAGCTATATGTATGAAAAAATATATTCCATGTAACATAACAAATAAGTGAAAATGGTAGGAAAATCGAAGTGATATTTGAAAGTTAATCAAGAGCAAACTCAATCAATAAATGAAAATATTATTACTTTAACTTTTTCTGGTTTGATATAATATATATATGATCGTTGAGTTGTTATCTTCTCTGGCCACCATATTCTCAAGAACGAAATGATTAGAGAGCTCCAAAAACACTATCAATGTGTTTGCAAATTTAATTCAAAGGGAAGTTGTGACTCCCTATAAAGTTGTGTTCTTTCTTTTTTCCCTCATGAAGACTGACTTGATTCTGCAAGTGAGCAACGAGAGAGAGTGAGTGAGTGAGTGAGTGAGTGATACATACATACATATAAATATAGATTTATATATTTATTTATTATTCTTAATTTAAAGTATCCAAAACCCAAGAGCACTGTTAAAAAAGTAAGTGTCTTTTTGACATTTGCATTTTGATCACATGACACAGAAGTTCTAAACGCCAATCATGGAAAGAAAAAGAATAATATAGCAAATCTCCTACTATAAAATAAGCTCAATAGATTGAAATTTGGATAAATTTTTAATATGTATTTTTTTCAATTATTTAGGAGCTACGAAAAATTCCAATTCTTTTGTCGATCAAGAGGGCTAACCCTAGCAGCTACCTACACATTACACAAACCCTAAAGAATCATAATAATATATAAAAATATAAAGAAGATCATAAACACACTTCCATGCGTAATTCCAAATTTCCAATACCCAATGTGACTTGAGCCTTTTTTTTTTCTATAATCATTTGTGGACGAAAAAATAATGAAAAGTAAAAATGACTTAGGTTTAAGGGAATATCTCAAATTTACTTTTGGATTTGAAAATGAAGTTCACTGCAAATATTCATTATGACATTAAAAAATGAATGGTGAAAAACCTATCCAATGCTTTTTGAGCTCTTAGCGTAACTCTATAAGCCAACCAAATTTGAGATCAAGGTCTAGAGGATCAAAGATAAGATCTTTTTGTCCACCTCTCTTTTTTATAAGATCAAGTGTATATTTCACTCTCTTTTTCCTCCATTAATTAATGATCATATATTTCACCCCTTAAATATGCGGGTGCCGGAAATTCGGTCCGACTTTCCGGCTCACGGTAACTTTTAAATGTGTTGTTAATTATGCTTTATATTTCATCAACGACTGAATTTTAGATCATGTAGAACCCTATAACCTTTGTAAATGTGAAGCTGTAAATGATTATAATAATTAAGATGTGTTGTTTTGAAGCAAAAGAGGACCCTACGGGAAAGAAAGGTAAGGAATCTCTCTCTCTCTCTCTCATGCAATATAGATCATGAGATTGTTGAAAATATGCCTTTGCTTTTACCTTACCCCATGGCCTTGATAATCATCTCTTAACCATTCTTTTTTTCTTTTTTAATCTTTATTCCATTTCATTAGTACTTGTGCATCCCATAGCCCAATCAAGGAATAACATCTTCATTTTTTTCAAGGCCATTGGGTAAGGTTAAAGCAAAGGCATATATCACAGCTAAGCCTCTCAATTTTCGAGCTCAACCCGCCATTCTGAGACTAGATTACGTGATATCAGAGCTCACAAAGCTCATCAGACGAGCAAAAATTATAAAATAAAAAAAAAAAAAAAAAAAAAAAAAAAAAAACCTAAAATCATAAAGAAATTGCTCTAATTAGGTTATATAAAATGAACATGCTTGATATTCAATATAGTACCAAAAACACGCCTAAGTCAGAAGTCAAATAAGGCATATAACAGGAAAAAGAGAAACTATTATTCTCTAATATCATAAATAAACAAAACATCAACAAAAAACCCCCCACACCAAGACTAGAGTAAAAATAAAAAACTTATACCATTTTCACCACCCTCGTTTTTTTTTTTTTTTGGAAATTACAAGATCAAACCATTAGCAATGGCTCGATTGGTGTCGAAGTGTGTCGTTTCGTAGACAGGTAGTTCTTGAGTGTAATCCATCCCAATCGCTGAAAGGTTATCCAATTCAAAGAGATCCGAGCTCGAGCAGCTCGACACGTCATCGTTGTCGTTGTCGTTTTCGTACACGTCAGTGACGTCGCCCATATCGAACTCTTCCACGACGACGTCTCTCGACGTCGAGCTCTTCTTCTGGTAGCTCTTCAAGAGGTCGATTGCCACCTCCTGAACTCGCCGCCGGTCCTTCTCGTCGACGAGGCTCTTCTCGCTGCACGGTCTGCAATCGTCACCGACGAACACGCTCACCGCACCGAATCTCACAGACCTCTTGGCCGAGCCCGTGTCCCCGAATTTCGTGCTCGAGCTGCTCAAACACGACCGCGAAAACGACGAAGCCGACGAGCACGTCGAATTGTTCGAGGGTTTTGTCTTGCGGGGCGAGGCATTGGGGAAGAGGGAGTTTAGGAAGCTCGCGAGGCGGCCCCCGGGCGAGATCGGCTGCTTCGCCTTCTTGAGCTCGCTGTAGATCTTCAGTGCTTTGGACTTGGTCTTGACAAACCCGTCTATGCCGCTGTTCTTGAAGCCCGGCTTCGGCTTTGGTGCCGATTGGTGGTGGTGATGGTGGGACTTCTCCGATGGCGGGGCCGAGACGCTCGTGCGGATCGGCTTCGGGCGGCGTAGCGACTCTGACTCGGACGAGGAGAATCCGCCGCCGGAGCTCGAATCCGACGAGCTTGAGCTAGAGTTCATCAGCGTGACGTTACGATGCGAGGCTTTCACGCTGAAATCCGCAGCGGTGCTCCGGCTAACTTCGACCTGGACAATAAATTTTATTTAATATTTAGTTAGTCCAATTAAAATAAATACAAGTATATTGTTTGAATGAATTACAGTTGAAACATCTAAGACAATAATTCATTGTGATAAAAGCATTACCTTCTTCTCCATCCACTTCTCGATCATGCAAGCTCTCCTGAAGTTCGCCGCCTTCTCGTCGTCTTTCGAGCCAGCGGAGGCGGAAGACGAAGCAAGCTTGCTATTCTTCCTCATGGCCGTTTCGTCTCTGTAGAAGACGAACTCGTCGTCTTCTCCGGCGGTGTCGTCGATGGAGCGGTAAATGGCGTCGAGAAGGGAGGAGGAGAAGCTAGGGTTTTCTCTCCGGTGACGCGAGTGTCGTAAGGATGTGTCCATATTTATAGTGAGTTTGGGAGAATGATGTGCAATTATGTGTGTCTGGTCTGACTGCCAAAAGCTGATGATATAGAGAGAGAGAGAGAAGGGTTTGTTTTTGTTTGTATCGATGGAAGGAAGGAATGATATAGTTTGGTTTGTTGAAGGAGGAGTGGTGTGGTAGTACTATAGAACTGTTGAGGGAACAGATATTAGACGGAAGATAACAAAGCAGACATGCGCTTTCATGACTCACTCATCATCATCACCATCACCATGCATTCACACAACACAGAGAAAGATAGAGAGAGAGTTGTGGCCAATGAAAGCCAGAACGCCACGCCTTAGAGAGAGAGAGAGAGACTGTTTTGTATTTGTGTATGTATGTATTTGTGAGTATCAGTATGTGTGGTGTTTCAGAAAGGTTTTATAATAGGGCTCTTCTTTGTTTGTTTTATAAAGGGTTATTGGCGGTATAAGTACCAAATCTTTGACAAATGGAAGCGATATAGTTTAAATTGAAAATAGCTGGTAAAAATGCCTGAAGTTAACGAAACTGAGGGGATGCTTATTTCTGTCATATTTTTATATGGATGTTGGTCAAGCGTCACGTGGTAAAACAGACGCTGAAAAAAAATGAGCGGCGCGTATTTGAATCAATTTGATGTCACATGTCTTTGACCAATCTCCATAAGAAAATATGTCTCATCTTTCTTAGTTTTGTTGACTTTGGATATTTTGTTTAAGTATCTTATTATTTTAGACTATATATTGCTTCAGTTGGTCAAAATTTAAGTACTTATACCGCTTACATTATTTTTTAAATTTTTGCAAGCGCGTGCATGTAAACTCCAAGCTGGAACAGCTGCCAGCTGGCATTATGACGTTGGTTTTCGCAAATTTTATAATGGTTTTTGTTTTTGAGTATTATTGGCTGGGACTAGCCAATTTGGCATAACACCCTCTAAATTTTTTTGTTGGTGCGCTTTGTCCCTTAAATTTAATTATTTGCAGCAATACCCCTTATATTTTGAGAATGTAGCATATTTTCTCCTTCTAGTTAGAAAAATGTAGGAATCTTCCAATTTATTGACCTACGCGAAAGTATTTTCTTAACCAATTATGAAATGAAATTTGTATTCTTTCTAAGCTATGATATTATTATAGATCAATCACGGGGTTGGGTTGAGATCTCAAATAACGATTCGGGTAGTAGTAGTTTATAACGATATGCGAGAAAAAATTGATAATTTTTTTTCCTCAAATATTACGCACATTTTTTACGGTATATGAAGAAATTATATTGAACTATATTGTCATCAAAAGATAAACGTTAAATGCACATATGAAGAAATATGTACCAATTACTGTAATTAAAAACTATGCTACTAAAATTTTAAACGATATGTCAATGGTCGAGTAAGAAGTCCAGCTACAGATTTATGAATTCTTATTTCTTGTTAACATTTGATCTCATAATTTAATTAAAAAAAAAACACAATATATGTTAACATTAAAATAAATAATTATTTTAGAGAAAATAGATATCTGTGAATTTTCTTTACTTTTTTTCTTGGCCTATAGTTCTTCTATACACTGAAGAACAGTATACTCAATTATAATAAAATATTTGAAAGGAAACTGACAATAAAATAATATAGGAAAATAATTAAAGACAAGAAATGCGTTAATATGTAGGACCATAATTGATCCTAACAACTCAAACCGATATTGATTATGAGGATCTACTATATTATTCTAATCTATTTTATTCTCATCTCTCTTTATTTTATTTTATTTTATTTTATTTTAGCTCAAAATTATATTTTCTATTGGGTGTTATGGCAAGAGAAAATATATATATGACACGCCCTTTTTTAATTTATATGTACCCAATATTGATCATCTGGGTCCATAAGGTTTGGTTCAAATCTTTTTCTCTTTTAATTAAAATATTAATTAATGGATTTGCATATTTACTCAAGTATACTTTTCATAACAATATAGTGGAAAAGTGAAGAAGCCCTCACGAGGGTTAAATGCCTTCTTTGAAGATAGAATATTAGTGGGAAACATACCTATGAGTCTTGTTCTTAAGGGGACACGAGATTTAATTAGTTCCTTTATTTATTTAATTTGTATCATGCAATTAATTACTAAGTATGATTGCTCAAAGCAGTTTTGCATGCTTTGCACAGTCAACTACTGCGGCTATATATAAATCAAATGCTATAAACACACCTACTATAGACACACACACATATATATATTTTGCTAATAGAAGTAAGAATCTTGATATTTGGATATTTATAGACATAAAAAAAATCTTGAAAAGAGTGTTCTATTTTATTTTATTTTACTATATTTTTTGCATTAAGTGTAACTAGAATGTCGTGTAAATGCTCACTTATTTTTATTATTCAACGATCCACGATAAAAATTAAATAGGGACAAAGAGGTAGTTTGGCATATGGAACGTGAATTATACCCATTTTTTTTTTAATTATATAATATATACATATATAGTCAGAGAATAAAAAACAAATTGAATAATCAATTGTTTTGATTATCATGTCTTCTCACTACTGCAAATGAGGAGAAGAATCCGAGATGAGACCGTACGCGATTTCGTTACAATCCGAGAACAGTTATAGATTCAATCCGAGAACAATCCGAAAAGAAATCCTCATAATTAATAATTAAATCCATATACATACAATATTGCTTTGTAAATTTCCTGATGTAATCAATTATCTAAAGCGAACGCTTTAGGTGATATAATATCATTGTAATTTTTCATTTCGAAAATGTAAAATTGGTTTTTAATTATTTTAAACTCTGTGCTGGGCAATTGATCATCCAAGCTTTTAGGTGCATACTATAGTGATTGTTTTCCCAACAGTTTGATTGTTGTGAGCCTATTTAATTTACCGACAAGATAATTACGCAGTCCTTGGTTGTGATCATATGCATTATTTTGACTTTTCAGAATAGGCTTAATATAACCAAGCTTGTTTGGCCTAGTGGCAAATCCACTACAATAAGACTCTTCATGAAGTCTTGGGTGCAATCCCTTGAGACGCAGAAATTGCGTAATATATGTAATCTTGGCCGATAGTGCCGGTTGTTCTTACCGTGACAAATATCTTGTAATGTGAGTACATATAATATTGGCCAATAGTGCACCCAATTCAACAACAAAAAAATAGGCCTAATATAATAAATGTATATTGTACATATTATAATAATAATAATAATAATAATAATAATAATACGCTTCTGTTTTTAGAGAGATGAAAAAAAAAAAAAAACTCAAAATTTAAAGGCATATAGTAAGATGGTCAAAATATATTTTGGAGAATGTGTTTTTCCATGAGATATACACTAAAAATAAATTCGTGATTTGAAACATAATAATCTAGACATTTTTTATTTCATTTTAAAATTACATATCAAAAATGTAAAAAAAAAAAATGAATTTCTCATTATATTCATTTGCTTTAATCATATATATAATTTTTTTTCTTTTAAAATTGATCATTGATACCGTATTATTCATTTTTCTTTAATGCGTATTTAGCTCTTTTGTTCTTATTAAGAATGATATTTATTCGAAAGAGAATTTTAAATTAATGTGTTTAGTTCTCTTTAGCTCTCTAGCTCTCTAGTGTGTAAACGGTAAACCCTTATTTCTTTCTCATCATTTCCATTTCTCGAGTTCCAAATATATTTTTAAAAATATCTACAAGTTAGGTATATAACTACTTACTACCTAATAAGGATTTACTATGTAGTATCTTCATAAACACTACACTACATGTATATCGTACGAATACGTAAACGATTATGAGTCGGACATACAGCGTGAATGAGCATTAATGTTTGAGATTATATGTTCAATTCAAATAATGGAAATAAACATGCATGTACATAATTAATATTATTATGGGAATTTAATGCACATATATAATTGAATATCTATACTTGGAGTGTTTGTTTTCTTTAACAGGATTCAAAGGCCATTAATATATATAATGTCATCAATCCATAGCTGTACTCAAAGCTGGCAAATGGGATCTTTTCCCTTTGTACTCTTTCTGTTTGAGATTTGAATATTATTTAGTATTTCATAAAGAAATCTATTAAAAGATTAACAATTTATCGATCTATTATTCGTGTAGAGAAATGATTTAAAACACGCTGGAGAGATAAATACATCAACCATTCCCTCTTTATTGATTATAATATGTCAAATCTTGAACTAATATGTATTGCATACGTGTGTTATACTTAATATATATAATTATATTTATTATATATATAGAGAGAGAGATTCTGCATGTTGTTGTTAGTGGGTGCTTATTTGCACAATGATTGCACTCGTGGCTCCTAAGCTTTTTAATTTGGTATAACATCTCTCTCTCTCCTCTCTCTCTCTCTCTCTCTATATATATATAGAGAGAGAGAGAGAGAAAGAAAGTAAAGTCTAGATGTGATTATCTAAACATAAGCAAGGATTAGGACAAGGAATTCATGTATGTGTGTACACAGAATTGAGAAAGTGAAGAACACTACAAGGCCAAGCTATATATATTGTGTGTGTGTGTGTGTGTGTGAGTGTGATGAAATAGTAAAAGAAAAAGGCATCTCAAAAAGCCAAAAGCAACGTGCGTGTGCCTTAATGCTCCTTCATTGCCTTCTTTTTTCCCTCACATGTATTTTCTATCTTACCTTCAAACACAAGATATATTAATCAATTTAATAAAAATATATACAAATTGCGAGTGTAATGATACTCTAGTATTCCATAAAATAAACAAATTAATAACTACTTTACCCGAATTAATATTATTCCTATACATCTTCGATCGATCGGTGCATATTTTATATATTGAACCATGCAAGTACTGCACATGACAGACACGTACCCTTATTTATTGTTTTCCAATCCCTCATTTACCACTATATATATAGTCTAATTATAGTCCGTACTGTAGGTTTATAATCAATATTAATCAAGTCCTTAAGTACAATGAGCCATGAATGAAAAAGAATACATAGCTAGCTAATATTAGTGCAATTATATATAATAATTAGAGCCGGTCCTCGTTATAGGCAAGGAAAGCGTGCAAGTGGAGCCTCAATATTAAGAGACTCCAAAAGTAATAAAATTATTACTTAAATTGTATTTACATTTATGAATCACACAAAATTCGTGTCAAAATCTATTTATATTATATTTACGTTTAAATTAAAGCTAGACATTTCATGTTTAAAGACTACTTTCGACTATATTTTCACTTTTAAGTAAAAAAATAAAAATCTTCAAGGAGAATAAAAAATTTAGCCCGTCTAATATAATATATATACATATATATTTAAATGTAGATTTACTGCAGTACTGTATTACTATATTCTCTGAGAAGAAAAACTCAAAAGGAAGCCTACGACTCTATAGTCGAGAGAGCGAGAGAGAGAGAGAGATTCCTATCCTATCAGATCATGCGGTTGATGTGGGAAACAAACAATTCATGCATGAAAGGATTAAGATTCCATTCATATCATCGCTAGGGATTTCAACCCAACTTCGGGACCCAAAACGCCACACCAACAATTGATAAACATGCATTGACAAGCTCTTGTACCTCATCCTCATATCTATACATGTATATTACTACATATATATGCGTATATAACAGACCATCATGAAGCAAAGAATATATCCAGTCCACGATATATGGTCACATCGACGTAGAAATAGAGATTTCCACTATCTGATTAATGACTACATGCATGTAAAGTCTCCCACTAAGGTTTAGTATTGCATTTACTAACCTTTCTCTACTTTCACAAGTGGGCGACCCTAATTTATTATTAATATTAGTAGTAGACTTGTTTTAAATCTTAATTAAATATTTATGATAAATGTATTTACTAGCTAAATTCAACTTTTTCAATCATTGTTATTTATTTGGTGATTAATGGCCATAGTTAGAGATATAATAGGTGGGGTTAAAACACAGTGTTGGAGATATACACAAAACCGTTAAAAGCGATTATTATTAAAGGGTGGCTTCTACTTTTGTTTTTCTTTCATATGATGCCATTGAAATAGGTTTTGTCCCTACCCATATGACAAAATTGAATTCCTACTACTATGCCCATGAAGGAATTCACACTCAATATATACATGGTGTCCTAAAATTTTATTATTTATTTTTATCATTTGATAGTTGTACTAAAAACACTAAACTTGCTAGTCTACTGAAAGATATATTGGTAGGGTAATGATGTATATGATTTCCACAAGAGAGATGGAATCCTCATATTATTCCTCTTTCTTTTGTCCATATCTTCTATATAACTCTTTTTTGTCCTTGAGAACTATTTGATCATAAAAATAAGTTTAATATCATTATATCTCTCACACTTAAATTTATAGTAAAACTGTGGTGGCGTTTGGAAGCGTTTTGTATTTTCATTTTGTGTTTGCATTTTTAATTTTTTAAAATAGCTTTATAAAAACATCTTGAAAATGTGATTGGTTACTATTTTTGTCATGTTGTTTTTTGAAAAGGAAAATGAAAACAATGTTTGGTTACTTTTTTATTAAAATTATTTTAAAAGTAATCTGATTATAATTAATCGATATCAATCAACTACATGCAACTATAATAGTGATGTAGATTGATTAAAAATAATTGGTTCAATCTATTTAGTTTATGATAATTGATTTTCTAGATTTTTTCACATGCTATAATTTAATAAAAGTAAATATAATTGTTAACATTGTTTTTTAATCTTTTTTTTTTTAAATGAAAGCTATACTCGGTTTAATTTTTCTATTAAATTAATTTTTGTAAAGATAACCGATGGATTTTTTTTTTAATTAAAACACAATTAAATAAAATTAAAACAAATATATCGAATTAATACAATGTTTCATATTATAGGAAAATGGCATTGGTTAACTTTATCAATCATGATACATTAATAATATGATACAAAGTATCAATGGCTACATGTTATTAAACTAAATGAAGGGATGAGCAACATATTACCTACTTAATTGTTATATATATTTTTAATTAAGTATTAGACTACAAAAAAGAAAAGTGTGCCTATTATATTAGTCATGGTACATTAATTAAGTATTTTAGGGGAAAATACTACATTCGTAAAAAAAAAAAAAAAGTCTCAAGCTAAAATACATGTATTTTATTTTTTGTAAATGAATTTATTTTTAATAAAAATGGGATATGAGGAGTTTAATGAGGATAGAGAAAATGAAAATGGAAATGGAAATGGAAAATGAAAACACCTTTTTTTGTTTTTATCTTTATGTGTAAAATGTTAAAAAGAAAAAAATGATTTTGTAAAATATTTTATAAAAAAGTTAACCAATCATGTTTTTTTGATAAACTTTATTGGCAAAATGAAAAAACGTTTTGGAAATGGCTTTCCAAACGCCCCTAATATCCTTACCCTTGAACTTTGAAACTTATTCCTTCAATTTTTTCTTGGCTCTCGATAAAGTTATGCACAATTAGAGACGGAACTTGTAGTGACCGAGGGCCAAGTGCCCATATTGAGTTCTAAAATTTCGATAAATAGGCTCAGTGGTTGTTATAAATTGTTCTCAGACCCCGACCCTCTCAAGTCTCAACGAAGTAAGGTTTGAATCTAATTCAAATAATAGCAATTAAAAGATATAAGATTCCCTAAAATAAAACTATAAGAAAGAATAACTATGCGATACAATTAAAAACGAAAACCGAGTAATATATAGTTCTTTTTATAGAACAAAGTGAAGTTAAAAAAATATTGAATTATAAAATAATACGTAGAACCTCGTTAAATTATTCATGCTTAATAAATTATAATTTAATAAACTATAAGAATATATATGTTTAGAAAATATATCATATCAAATATATAAATTAATAATTCGGTATCAATAAAACATTTGGTTCCTATATATACTTATAATTAGATAAAAATTTAAAAATGAAATTGGCAAATAATTTTTTTGGAAAATTAGGGGGAAAAAATGTAACTACTTGTGCTTGTCTTGAGTATGGGAGTCGGAGGGCTGGCCCGGTCATTGTCATTGTGCACAATGGCCTAATATTTGACTCCACTTGGTCAACCCACCATCCAAATCGAAATAAATATGTGAAGCTCGATAAGACTTATTCCCATCATTTTTCTTCCGATTGCTTTATATTGTAGGTCACACTAAAACCCTAGCTAGCTCCAATCGAATTCCCTAGCTAGATACTGCTTTGGCGTGTCTTATTTATAATTATATATATATATATATATATATATATATATATATATATTGCAAGTGCAAACTGTCCAAGACTATTGATTATAACTTCCACGCTCATGTTATAATATAGCCCTTTCCTAATGACTAAACGACTCAACGCTCCCTATAGGCCAATCTTTAATCGACCATAGCAATAATCGAGTGCTAATCTTAGTTGATTTTGTTGTGAACTCCATCAAATAAAGTAGAGATTGCTAGCAAAAGATCGTTCAATATAATCTACAATTTAAGTCGAAAATCACACAGCAGTAGAAACTGGAGAGGACTTAAGAGAGGCAAAAGAACCCTTTTATGTAGGAGAAATTTAAGTTACACCTTGACTCGAAACAATGAAAATGCACACATGCTCAACTAGCTTCATCATTATGCCTTATATTTTCTCTTTTAAAATAAGTTCAAATCTTGTGACACTAATAAGTCGAATTTATTTAATTTATTAACGATTTGTTTTCAAAGCTTACACTATTAATATAAGAGTTTGTGACACTATTAAAATTACATAATATAAGAAGCATTTATGACATTACATATCAGGACTAAAGTAAGGATCTTAGGTGAAAGATATACGCGCCATTACTACTTAATTAAATCAAATTGATTACAATAAAATATCTATAAATTAATATATATATTGTTAGTTAAAGTCAGAACCATATAAAAATATTATTTAATCAAATTAATATCGAGTATTACACAAAACTATACTATATTTGTGTAACTAAAAGATGTTGAATCGTGAATGAATGAATCGATGAGCTCGAAGTCGAAGGAACGACTAGTTTGTGTACGGAGTGACGATTGATGAGGTCACACACAGTACAGTGCACAACTTTTAACGATCCCCAAACCAACAACGATGCGAACGACTAGTTTGTGTACGGAGTGACGATTGATGAGGTCACACACAGTACAGTGCACAACTTTTTTAACGATCCCCAAACCAACAACGATGCGAACGACTAGTTTGTGTACGGAGTGACGATTGATGAGGTCACACACAGTACAGTGCACAACTTTTAACGATCCCCAAACCAACAACAATGCTTTATAATTTTTATATATATATATATATATATATATACCTTAAGACTTAAGAATAGGATATTTGGTGGCATAAGTATTTAAACTTTAATTAACATAAGCGGTATAGATTTAAAGAAAAATATAACAATAAAAGTATTTATATAAATTGATAAAATTGAAGTCATACATATTTATGCTCTTTTTTTTTCGAATATTGGTTAAATGTATCATGTAGCGTCGAGTAGACAAAAATATACTATGCTTCACTTTTGTCTAATGTCCATCGTACTACATGGCTACATGCTATTTGACTAATGTCCGTCAAGAAAAATAGGCGAAAACATGTGTCGCGTCAGTTTTATCGACTCGGTACTTTACATATGCCGCCTCGTTAGTTAGTCAAACTTTAAGTAGAAATGCCGCCAATTGCCTACATATGAGAACTGAAAAGAGAGCATGCATGCGTGCGTAGTGGAATGGAAGAGAGAGGCTGACACTCTGTCAGAGCCGTACTCGTGCGGCACGTGCCACGAAGCTCCACTTGCTCCTCCTCCTCCTAGCTCTACGCTTCTTTCCATAACCGGCTATATTATTTGGAAAAAACAACTATACATTATCTACGGCGTAAGTATTCAAGCTTTGACTATTAAAATACATACTTACCTAAATTACTTGCTAGATAGAAAGAAAAATAAATAAATCTAATAAATTTCTCACTATATGCTACTAGAATCACACCCAAAGTTATATAATTGATAAAAATAATGCTATAAAAAAAAAATGGACAAAAATACTGAATTAAGATAAACTTTAAGGGTATTTTTTTATTATTAAATTTTAGGATATTATGTATTTTACAGGTTATAGAAATTTAGATCTTATTCTATGAAATAGTGTTAATTTTTTCAAATTTCTCTCCCATTTTCTCTATTATCTATTGATCAATAGGTACCTCGTGTGAATATGATCTTATAAATGTCAAGTCATTTTAAATAGAAGGAAGAATATATCGACGTCGTCTAGGAGGTCACATAGTCATAGACCACGGCTCAAGGTCTTAAGAAGATAAATTTATATATATAATATAGCAATAAAAATAGTCATATTATATTTATTTTTTTATATAAAAATCATAATGATTCTAAAAATAATGTTTTATTTAAAATTATTGGACCGGCCTGCTTGCTTGTCGGATTGAAATTATAAAATTCCAAAATTCTAAAATCTTCTTACATGCTTTTTAATTTAAGTACCCAAAGAAAAAGATATATGGGATAAGACAAGTAATGCTTGGAATTCAGTGTCTATAGTATTGGTGATCTTATAATTAAGTAACGATGAAATAAAAGGAAAATAAATCAATGAGTAAGTAACTATCAACGATGATGTGATACAAATTAACTCTTAACAACTTTTGAAACCAAAGCAATTTTTTACTTGAACTACAAGCCAAAAGCTGAAGAAAAAAATAAATTAAAGGGTCATATTTACTTGGTAGCTTGCAAATTACAGCACTTGATGAACTCAGCTACGTATAATTATAGTTGACTTTGGATAGATTTTGATGAAAAGAAGGTGAAATTAGAAGGTGATGAGTAATCATTCCCTTGTGAAGGCTACGAGCATGGAAGGGTAATTAGTGAAGTTTGAAATCGTGGGACTGAAAATGAATCAATTAGTTCTGAAAAGATACTGAATTGTAATAGAAGTCTTTACTAAATTTGACCATATTTAGTCCGATATCCGAAATCTAAGAAAAAAAGATAGTGTAAGCTGTCCAATCCTACACAACCTGTGTGATTTAACGGTAAAGACCTCGAGACGGTAAATGTATAGTAGAGCCTAAAATGATTCACTAATAGTAATGAGATATTCTATTTTTCGTTAACTTCTTGACATAGAGTAATTTTTTCTACTTATATTAGGTATCGAGTCTTAATTTTTTGCAATGCGGCACTTCATTGATCCTAATGATAAGATACACAACCAAAACAAAGAAACAAAGAGAAAATATAGAGTTAATAGCTATTTCCAAGTGGCCAAATTCTTAAATTTTACCTAAACCAAATATAGAAAGTTTGATAAAAATTAATAATCTCGATTAAATGATAATTTTGTCCGGTCTTGACTCGGGCCTAATTAGATAAATTAATAATTCTCTAAATTTATAAGATAATTATTTTAAAAGTATATAGGTCCAAACTGATATATAAATTAATAATTCAGTATAAAATAATAATATTACATAACTAGTTATGAAATCACGTTAAATAAAAATAAATTACACTAAATACATAATCATATAGTATTGTTAAAATATGATTATGAAATCGCTTATTCTTGAAATTGATGTCTCCTTTCACTTTATCTATAACCTTCCGCATCGCATTAAGAAAGTCTAGTGTTATACTTTTTTTAGCAACTATTAGTAGCCAAAGAGACTATCGTTAAAATTACATCATTGTGTGAAACAAACTCCAATTCATTTATTATCTTCAAACTATATTTATGATTAGAAATACGTATTAGTATTCTTGAAATGTTATACAACCATTTTTTTCGTTTTTAAGAATTATATAATTACTACTTTATAGATTAATAACTCAATAATATAATAGACCGGGTATTCGGTGCGGTATTTGATAAATAATAGACCGAATACCGCATCTACCGTATAATCGGTATTCGGTTTCGGTTGCGGTAATATCGGTATTTTATACCGCATTTACCGCTTCTAAGATCCACTACACATAACTATATTATACAAAAAATAATGACGTCTCAAATTACGTAAATAACATTGATATAGTTCGTAGAAGTCCTTACAACATTGAAGCAAGAAGTAATAATCCAAAAAATACTAATAAAAGTAAGTTTAAATTCTTATCATCCACAAGACCACAACTACACAATAAATCAAATATTGCTAGATTATAAACTTGGAGAAAGGAATGACATAAAAACTATTTTTGACATTGTGATAAGCATGACTATTACCGGTAAAAAATAATATAAGATATAGTGATAAAGCGGTATAAACGGGTATGCGGTTGCGGTTTTCATATCAAAACCGAAAACCCTATTTTATTCTAATCCGGGTATTTGGTTTTCTTTCGGTATATTTGGTTTTAACCGCTTTAATTCGGTTTGCGGTCTAATCGGTATACGGTAAAAAATTCGATTAACAGTTTCTTTTTTTCACCCCTAATCCCAACATTAAACTTAAAAGAATTTTTTACTGTATTAACAAAATCAATGATATCTTTTATCACTTACATATCTCTTTTTCTAGGATATAACCACTTATACCCTTGGCTTGCTTCAATATTTGGCTTGCTTCAAAAAATATTGAGCTTCGAGGATAGATCTTTATGATTTGAAACTAATAAATTATAACAAGAATGTAACAGGTACCAAATTGATAGTTTTCAATATTTATGCCTTTATGATCAATTAATAATTAGTTATATATCAGTAGACACTAACATTTGTAAGCTAAACTAATATTCATAAAAAAAATAAAGAAAAAAAGAGATTAAATGTGTAACTTTTCCCAAGGAGGCAGAATTAAACAAAAACGCAAATAGACGCATTTGATTAGAAGAAAATTGATGGAAATATTCTTTTCACAGATGAAACACTTTATATAGATCAATTACTCCTCAATCCCTCACAGTTAGATTGACATATCAGAAGTTTGAAGTCCAGTTGAGATGCCCGAGCGGGGCCTGTTGGTAGGCCTGTGGGCCCGGAGCAGTGGCGGCCACTCCGCCAGGCCCCATGTGGTGGTTGGCCATGCCGGCCGGCTGCGGCGGCGGGTGGTACATTCCCGGGAACTGCATGTGGGACGATGCTGCGTGGGGCGTGTGCGACGGCAAATACGCGGCGGCATGGGGAGATTGCCCCGCCATATTATAGTACGGAGCCGACTGCATGCCCTGAAGATCCCTTGGATTCTGAATCCAGATCTCCGATGTCTCAGCCTGTCATACAAAGCATGGATTTAATATAAGATTCCTCTTCGTCTTAAAGTTGAATTCTAGGCAGACCCTGAACTTTTAGATGGGTATGTAAATACCCTTAATCTCGATTATTTACTCAAATCATCCTAATTATTTAGTTGGACAACATGCCCTTTCTTTTTTCAACTTTTAAACATAATCTTTACACGGTTAGTAAGCAATTAAGCATTCAGTCAAAAGTTAAATAAATAAATAAATAAAAAACTAATGAGGGTGATCTGAGCAAACAATCGAAAGTGGCGGATTTTTGCAACCAAGTCGAGCGGGGTCATTATTTGCGTCATATACCCAAAACTTTGTTACTTTTACAAATAATAAAGGCCATGCACCAAAAAGGGGGTTTTTGCAAGAACAGCCGTAAGTGGGATCTCATTGCGATCCATACACTCCTTCGACACTATTCATGTTTCTTAGCAGTGGGCCCGATAAAGGTATCCCGATAAAGGTATGGATTGCACAAAAATACCAAAGGAGGTCTTTTAGCCTATTTTTTTCACCAAAAAGAGGGATTCAATGCACACACCTGTGGATTGGGAACATAAAGGTTGCCATCCTTGTACTTGAGCCGCGAAGAGTCATCCATTCCTGGGGCACCCCCGACCACACCGGGAGTGCTCATAGTGTAGCCATTGGGGTTAGAGAAACCTCCGAAACCCGTGGGGGTAGCGGCCGGGACTGGCTTGAATGGTTGGACCCCGTACTTGAGGCCGTTGGCATTGAGGTGGGTCCCGCCCGGAGGCATGAGCAAGAAGCTGTTGGCACCAGCGGGGTGGGGATAGGGAGGGTTTCCAGAGTAGCCAGGCATGGCCATCGGAGGAGGAACGTACACCGGAGACAGGAACTGCCGGTACGGCATCAGGTTTGCGTAGTGCGAAAGGTGAACTTGTTGAGGGTACATCTGGGCCACAGCAGCCTGCTGTTGTTGTTGTTGCTGTTGCTGTTGCACCATCGCAATGGTGGACGAGGGAACATTGTTGAAGTTGTGTGAAGTCATCGCCTGCATTGAAAAAAGAGACATTTGTTAATAGAACTCGTTCAATCAGAATAACGGAAACAATAACTGGCCTACGATTCAAAAGTGGGTTGTGTTCTCTCGCCAAACTTAGCAATGACTTATTGCCTTTAATCAAAGGCACTTATTATTTATAATATTTATTATTTATAATTGCAAAAATTACCAAAAATGCCGTCAAATTACCTAACCGAACTCCCACCAAAACTAATACTCAAGTTCAAAAGCGTGTATAGCCCTAAGAGCAATAAATTACACCTTATACCCTCAATTTATCTGAATCCCCTTGTCCTTCTACGACCTAACAAAAACATAAAAATTCAAGTTGTATAATGGGCGAAAAAAGTGCAATCCCAAAGCTTGATGTCCAATGTGCTTCGCAAGGCAATGATGTGTGTGATATATACAAATGCTAAGCCCGATCTATTGTCACATAAGTTCTAAATGAGGTTTTGTCAAAGTGATAAACTAAGAGGCAAAGCTGAGAGTAACAATGCCATACACATTCAACAGAAACCGTAGGGACATAAACTTTGGTAAAGTTCAAATGATTCACTACCTCATGAGGAGTTTGTAAGCCCTGCCTTATAGCCTCGTCCATCGACGGTCTGAAATATGGAATATCATAGCTCGGCTGGAGATCATATGCCTATTTAAAGATAGAAAATAAAGAATAAGAATAATGGTAAAGCCCATCAGCACAATAGCTTATCTGAACATAGCTCAAAACTCACTGAGAAGCCTGGCAAATCTGTGTGCTCTTGTTGCTGCGACTCTGAAGGATCATAAGATTGAGAGTTGTCTTGGACCAGTCCAATATCAGCATAATTATTTAAATCCCGAGGACTAGAGGACTCTTTCTTCTCCGCCAACTGATTCTCCGACACTGCACCTGATGGTGGAGAGCTGGATCCAGAGTTTCTAAGATTCTCATCGATCAAATCAACCTGCTTGCCGCTGGTAACATCTTCGATAGCTGAATCCGGAGTTGACAAACTGCAAAGAGAAATTGCATAATTTGTTATATTACGGCCAAAATTTCTTATGATAATATTTTTTTCTCTTCATTATATTGACCAATGCCCTTTTAAATTTGTATCAGTATAGGAAATTCCTGAAATCCAACGAACCAGAAATAGCACCAACCTTGCAGTAATTTCACCATTCGACTCTTCTAAGGCTCCTGAGATCCCGTTAACCAGATCTCGGGAAGGGTCAAAATCTTTTCCAAAGCTGCCAAATGTCAGCCGACAACGATCTGTCTCAGGTACTCGTATATGCTGCGCAATGATGACGTTCTGAGTTTCATGCATGCTAACTCTCGAGAGCTTATCTTCAACTTTAGCCACTTCTGACTCTGATTCCTTGGGCTCATTAGCAGGAGGCGAAACAGATTTAGCAGGATTCCCGATCACCCCAGGGCTTCTTGGTTTTTGGCTTGACTTAGGTCTCCACTCCTTATTCGGTTGGGAAGCTGCATGAAAATACATGGATAACACTAAAAACTATGCACGCATGAATACCAAACATAAGCTAAAACACAAGCTAAAACATTCGGTAGTATACTATGGACGTAGCGAGAATTACATTAAGGATTCCATTTAATTTTGTCCTATTATATTCCCCCGTAAGAAGCTAAAGTTTATTAATGTCATCTTGAGTTTCACAATAAAACAAAAAATGATATCGGAATCTTATATTTACCTTTCTGGGCTTGCTGATGCTGCTGTCTATTGTTGTAGGGACCACCTAACAACGATCTTCCAGCTGACACACTGGGCATAGTGGATTCAGAAGTTTGGTTTGGTCCCTCGTGTTTAGATACATTGGTGAAAGACCGGAACGATTCAGAAGAGCCATGTTCCCCCAGAAGTGAAGTTGAGAAAGAACTACTACTGGGCATCGATGTCTTAGAATTATCAGAAGACTGTCTCCGAACACCCACCACCCCAACCTCGCGCTTAATGGCACCGACAGAGCCAGAAGATCTGTTATCGGGAGATGGCACGTGAACGGGATCCATGGAAGAAGAATAAACCCCAACAGCAGAGCTGTTTGAAGCAGCCATTGCAGGATGTGATGATCGAGCATTGCTTGCCTTCCCTGAATGAGCTTCTTTTCTGACAAAGCCGGTGGAGTCAGAATTTTGGACAGCTCTAAGAGGTAAATCGGATAATCCATTTGAAGTTTGGAATGGGATTTTTCCGGAGATGGGATTCTCAGTCTTTGCACTTTCGGTTGACCTAAAAACAGAATAACATGTCAATGGAATGGAGGCGCAAAACCGCAGTTTGTTTTTTCATCTCACTTATTTTCCCAAAATCCTAAGAAACAAAATTAATATTTTCACAAGGCAATTTTTGTAGTATTATTATCTATAAATGACTCTAAGCTTATGAAAAAGGAAGAATATTGCTTAAATTCCATGCCAATTAAGTATTCCAAATAAAACAATAATGCCTCTGCTAGTTTATTATCCGAGAAGTATAATTATATTTAAGTCTTCAATTATCAACTGCAACGACTTAACACAGAAGAATTGGCATACCCCTTTCCGGGAACAATCTCAGTGGATAAAGCTGCAGATGCTACTGAAGCAGGCTTGTTTTCCCTGTTTGCATTATGATTAACTCGGTTGTCTCTTACAACTCGGAACTCTCTACTAACCCCTGCATCAAACAGTTGAAGGCAGAAATAACAGTATGAGATAAAAAAGAACATTTGACGAAGAATTATGCCACGTATATCCGTCCAAATTTAAATCGATTAAAATTTGATGGGGTTAGGCAAGAAGATTCTATAAAATAAAATAGAAGGCAAATACATAACGAGAAACCAAATATGCTAAGGTCGCTTGTAACTATTTAAGAAGCACAGATTGTTTAAATCTTATGAAACACACATAGATGATCACAGATCATATACAAATAAAACATAAAAAAAAAAAAGGTTAAAAAGATAATGAAACAGCCAGCTTTAATGTTCATCTTTATACACAGGCTTTCACAGCCAGCTTAAACACACATATATTTATATATATGGCATTTCATGATTGAAACTTCCCTCGAGAAACCAATAAAGAGAAATCAAAGAACAGGGTCTTAAATTCATATTTACCCGAATTAGCAGGTGAAGCAATCCTAGCATGACCACCTCGGCGAACATTACGATCAAAATGTGTATTTACTTTCGATGGAGGAGCTACAAACCCTGAATGCCTCCGTGGATCTGTGGCATTATCATTCTCTGCACTCTAAGACCATGAGCACAAACACTCAACTTATCAGCAGAACGTACTAAAGACCGTGAAAAAGTTCAATAAAATCATGACTGCTAGCCACTTTTTCTGGATATGATACAAATTTCATAACAAAACGCAAATTTACGCCACTAATAAGACGCACAAACAGAGCATAGAAATTGTCAGACTTTCAAATAGCAAATTAACTGAAAATCGTACCTCTTTTTTCTTGTCTCTCTTTCTCTTTACTTCGTGAAACGGGGCTGGAAACATCAATTAAAATATAAGCTCGTAAGATTATCGATCGTAGTGTTACCAAAAACAATAAATTAAAAAACAGAAAGAAGCAGAACAAATTGATACAAATACAATAACAATTTGCAACCTACGCTAGACGATAATACTAGTTTTATTAGAGAGTTATATGTAAGGAGTAGGCAAAAAAAAAAATAACAGAACCTACTAAACAAAGAGGAAATTGTATGGAAAGCAACATGACTAAACAAGCAAAATCGTGACTGTCAAGATACATTCTCGGCTTGATTGAAATCAAAAGCGAACAGCAATCAAAACATACTCACACAAACAAAAACAAACCGCCCATAAACTCGAGCTTAAGAGTTTAGAACATGCACAAGAAAGTGTCCTCTCTAGTGAAAAATCAATAGTGAAACACGCAGACCCGCAAACACTCTTCAAACACCACATCCACAGTCATTCAACCTAAAATTCACAGCATCACAAACTAAATTCACTCCTCATTTCAAAAATTGAGCAATCCAAACTTGAAAACACACAACGAAAAACCGCACACACGCGAATACACGAGCTCCCCAAACCCTAGTTCGACAATGCAAACGCGACTGCCCTATTCAGCTCCAGAATATACAATCCGGAGCAGAGCCGATCACGAACACCCATCTACCCAAACCAGAGTCACACGTCGGAACGAAGAAAACTCAGAAAAAGAAGAAAAAAAACCTTGGTTGAGCAATTTCTGGGTGGTTTCGTTAGGATCCATGTTATTCTCCTTGAGCGCCAAGTAAATGTCGGTGTCGGAGTGGTTCCCCACAACCTCTTTGATGGACTGAATCGTCTTTCGCACGCTCGCCGGGATATTCTGAGGCCCGCCTTCGATTCGCGTAGCAGAAGAGATCATCGCTTTTCCGAAGAACCCCCAAGAACCGAAGCCGATGGATATAGATATAGATATATAGATAGATGCAGGAAGAAGAAGCTATGGGATCTCGGAATCAAACTCCGAAGGGAGCAGAGAATGGGATGAGCGATGGAAGAAGAAGAAGAAGAAGAAGCTAGGGTTTTGGCGAGCAGGGAGGAATATATAGATATAAATATAAATATAAATTCCAAAGAGAAAAGGTTCGAGCGTTACGAAGACTCGTTGAATTTATAAGGGCGGGTATGGAAATTGTGGGGAATCCTTGTTTCTTTTTATTATTTATTATTAAATTCTTGCTTTGTTCACCATTAATCGTGTTTATAATTATTTGTAATTTGTATGCCATTCACGTTGCTTATCTCTAATCCTTAAAATCTTATGGGTACAAACTAGGGGTGAGCATTTTAGACCCAACCCGATGGCCCAACTCAATCCGTTAGAAATCCGACCCCAATCTAACTCGCTCAAAATTGGGTTGGATCGGGCCGGACCCGACCCGGCCATTATTCTGGTCGGGGGGTCGGGTCGGGGTCTCCGACCCGACCAATATAATTAATATATATTTTATATTGATTTTTATTCAAGTAGTGCAATCTTTAGTCTTTTAAAATTTCTCATTCTCGATTTTATTTACATTCAAAGACCGTTCAATCTCTCATTTTCATGTTTTACATTGTTTAGCGTATGTTTGTTTGATTAAATTTGTTTGGAGTCCTTCAAAAAAAAATTTGTTTGGAGTATTTTACTTGAATTTTGAGTTACATTGATGCATTTTTTTCATATTATTTTTTGTTATATAAGATTAAATTTTAATTAATCGGGCCGTGGCGACCCAAACCAACCCAACCCGGTTTTTTATTGGGTCGGTTTGGTTCGGGCATTAAAAAAATTTGGGTCCAATCGGCTTTTTGTTTTTTTAGTTTTGGAACCCGAAGTGATCGGGTCGGGTCCATAAAAAAGCATCGGGTCGGCCCAACCTAACCCATGCTCACCCCTAGTACAAACATAGGCCGGCCCTACCTTGATTATAAGCGAGCAAAGTCGACGCCTCGGACTCTTAAATTTAAAGAGCCCTGATTTTATATTTATTAAATATTAATTTTGAAATATGTTAAGGAACCCAACAATTTACTTTGATTAGGGTCCTGACCAAACATAACAGCCTCAGGGCTAGTCTGTAAGGTAGCGTTTGGAAGTGTTTTCTATTTTCGTTTTGTGTTTGCATTTTTTGTTTTTCTAAATAACTTTATAAAATCGTTTAAAAAATGTGATTGGTTACAATTTCATTAAAACTGTTTTTGAGAAGATAAAAAGAAACTGTGTTTGGTTAATTTTTTGTGTTAAGTTTAATTTTTTTGAATTGATTATTAAATACAATGTCTTTTGTTAATTAAGATAATTTTTTATTAAAAAAAAACTATGATGAATAATGTGTGTATATATATTTATTAAACAAAATTAAAGTGTTACTTTTCATTTACTCGTATTATATTAGGTATGTTTATATGGTTTGCTTGATCAAAATTATCAATATTAATGCATTTGATTAATCTATTTAAATAAACAAATACTTCATGCAAAGATAATAAAATAAAATACAACAATATTTTTACACGATTCACAAGCTAAAAATTTAACTAAACTCCTATATATGTATACAGTATAAGACTAACTCAAATAATACTCTAATTGTTTGAACAAACACACGTCTAACTTACTTCAGGTCGTATGATTGTTATAAGCAGTATTATTTTTTTATTTTTTTGAATGGGTTATAAGCAATATTATTATAGTCCTATAATATACTGATATTTTTTTTATTTTATAAAAAAAAGGGCAATTACATTTACGAGCATCATTACAAGGAGAGAGAAAATGTCAGAAAAGGTAAGCAAGAGAAAATAAAAACACCTCAAGAGGTGTTTTTAATTTCCTTCACAAATCCTTCAAAATGAAAATGTTGTTTATGAAATTGTATTATGGAAATAGACCAAGCAAACACGTTTTCAACTTTTATTTTCTATTGTTACAAAATAAAAACACTAAATCTGTTTTGAAAATGCTTCCAAACAGCCCCCCTAAACATTTATAGTTTTTGAAAGCTTAAGATTACATGTCGGTTTGTTTATCCGTACTCATTGGCTAATTCGAAAAAATGGAGTAGTTTGTAGTTGTCGTTTGAAGTTTAGTTTTGATTTGCATTTATATATAAGAGGAGGAAATGGCTTTGTTGGTCCTTTGGTTGATTCGGTCACTCCGTTTTAGAACGCGGAAATAGCTCGTCTATAATCATTTTAGTATGGATATAATAAAATCCAGTTCATGTATCAAATTTGAATGGAAAATTAAAAGGTAAAAAAATATGTCTAGTTAAAGTGTTTCAACTATCGTAAATTATTGATATTTTCAATATTTATTAATTGCGACGACCCCCGACGGTCCGCGTCGATGACGGATTGGCAACAATGGTAAGTTCCGCACGAAGTGGGGCCACCTCGAAAGAGAAGGGAGAGTCATGCGCGAGGGAGAAAACAAAATTTAAAAAGAAAAAAAAAACTATTGTAATGATTCATTTAATAAACATTTTTATAATCTCTTACTCATTTTTAAATTTAAAATTTGTTAATTTTTTTATTGACGTACATATACCAATGTTGCACCAAAATCACAACGGAGTTATTTTTGCTATTTGTATATTCATATTTCCTTGGAAATACAATAGAATCTATATAAATTAATACTTGATAAATTAATAGTCACGATTAAATAATATTTTTGTATAGTCCCGACTCGGGCCTAACAAGCTAAATTAATAATTCGCTAAATTTATAAAATAATAACTTTTTTAGAGAGTATATAGGTCCCAAGTGATATATAAATTAATAATTCAATATAAAAAATTACATAAATCATTATAAATAAAATATAACATAAATAACTATGAAATCACATTAAATAAAAATATAATATTACATCACTAATCATGTAGTCTTCTTAAAATATGATTTTATAGTAATTTGTTTCTTCTTGAACTTCATCTCTAAGTTTCGGAAGAACATTAACAAGGTCTGGTGTCGTATTCTCATGTTGAAGCAAAAAGTTGTTGATACTTTAATATTCTCGATATAATAAATTGAAATAATTTTATGTTAGTACCGGTCCTAACAGTATTAATTTATAGAGGTTCTACTGTACAAGAGCAACAGAGCTCATTACATTACAAATTATAGATTAATTAGTGGTAAAATTAGATGACATATTAGAGAAAGATTATTGTCAAATACACGAGTGACGAGTTTGCATATAATAACTTTTTTATTTATTTTTTACTATAGCATAACTATTTTGTTGTTTTGGGTAGCTATATGTATCACTAATTTATTATTATGTACATATTATCCTAAATTAATTTAGAGAAAGAAATCGAATATATGGATGTAAGCTCCTTTTGGGCTACTGAGAGAGCTCCATTTAAGCCTTTTCTTTTTTTCTTTTTCTAGATCCATATTACGAGGCACTTTAAACTTTGGAATTTCAATTTCACGACTCTTTTTTAATTTTTTTTGTAAAAAATTAATGTCATTGCTAACTTTGAACTTGTCACTTTGTAATATCGATTTTTATCAGTATCAAAAAGCTCTATTTTTCTCCCTCAAAAAAAAAAAAAAAAGCTCTATTTTTCCATTAAAAAAATTGTTTGTTAAATATTACACCGGTTAATTTTTAAGGGCGAATGCGTTATTCATGGTATACAAAGAAAAGAATGACGGGATTTAAAGCTCCGTGGATGACAAAAATCAGAAATCCATAAAAAAAAAGGAAAAAATAAATAAAAAACTGAAAAGGAATGTTTAAGAGCGATATCGAGTTTCTTTATACAAAACTTTAGTATGATTAAAAAATGTGAAGACGAGGGGTAAAGTGATAAACATTTGATTAGAGAATAAGGCATTTAATTACACATTTAAAAGTTAATGGGTAGGCAAATAAAATAAAATTATATGGGTAAACCGATACAAAAGAAACTTCATGGAAGAAACCATATAAAATTATAAATTCAGTAAGTAAACGAACACATAAAATATTTATGATTTTAAAAAAAAAGGGCTCGAAAAGTTGATCCATACTAACAAACATAGATGTGAAATTGATGATATGCCACTATGAAGTATGAATAAACTTTCCCCTAATCATCTTTTTCTCCAATTTTCCAATAATACCCCAACCAAATGATCATTTTCCATTTAAGGAAAAACATTACTCCAAAAGAAAATGAATAACTACAAAGAAAAAATCCCAAGATAACAGAGTTGAGAAACTCTAGGTATTTTAGCTGTTAAAAGATTTTTCATGGAGATGGAGGTCACAAGTACTGTTCTTGTATCCGTGCTTTGTTCTCTTCCCACCACACCCGAGCCTGCGTTTCGCTGAACTTTTCCCGGCTGTCAAACAGAGATTTACCGAGCAGAATAAGTACCACGGCCAACTAAGTAATCGTAAACCGGGTTTTGCAATTACACAAACAAATGGCGTCTCAATGGCTTCGGTTTTTAGTAGGTTAAGTTCAGAATCATGAAAATCGAATGTGAAAGGTGGAGTTATACGTATTTATTTAATACAAAAATGGTAGTTTAGTCATTTAATGTTATTGTCTACTATCCCTGATTGCTCTTTATTTCTTTTAGTTTTTGGGATGATTTTCTGATTCATTAATTAATAATTTTGAGTACAGTATACCATAATATTAACAATTTAAACCTATATTTTTAGCTATAATTACAATTAGTAACCACACATAATTATTTTTTACAGATTTCACCCTAACTTTTCAACATTTCTCAATGCAAATCCCATCTCTTTTGTTTGTTCCCCAAATCCTCTCTTCTTTTAAATTGATTTCTTAGTTAAAAAATCCTATTTTCTACTAATTGATTTCATCAAAAACTAAATAACTTTAGCCATAAACAATGCAGAATCTGCAGAAAAACACTAACCTGAACCTCACACGCCTAAGCTCCCGGGAGCCATTGGGCAAGGCTCGAACGGTGATGTAAACTCCCGGTTCATCCTGCTCGGCCCATTCGCTCTCCATGTCACTAGCGTTGCTCATCGACAGCTCTCCCGAGTGATCGGCCTCCCTTGACGAACCACTGGTCCTCACCGAACCGTCAATGGAAGATGTCTCGGTCTTTATTCCACTAATGCTCGAGAGTTTCGGCGTAGAGGCCAGAGCTGCGGCATCATTTTGGAAGCGAGACTGCTTAGAGTGGTGTTCGAGTGAATCAGAGGAAGAGTAGCTCATTCCGACCCCTCGGTAGTTGCCGGGTAATCTCTCCTTGCCAAGAGGTGGGGTGACGGGGCTGTCCCTGACTGATTCGATCTTTGGGCTCTGAAGCACAAGGGCGTTTCAGGAACCAAGCAAAACAAAATGCAACGAGTAATGGGTATTGTCAAGAAACAAAAACAAACTATTACCAGATATTTTTGAGATAATTGACCAGACAAAAACACGGTTTCATACAAGATATCTTGAGACAAGATGGGTCATGAATGATTGACCACACTGAAGAACAATCTTTTGGGTATATAGTTTAGTATTCTTGTCGAATTAAAAAGAGAAAACGGTTTAGAATCTACAAGAAAATTATAGATCTTCGACAGTGCGCGATTTAGGTTATTTATGAGCTTGAAAACAAATGCCAAATTCTTGATTATCAGATCACGTTAATTGGTATAAATCGAACACATAAGTAAAGAAAGGAAATGGAAACCCAGTTTGGGAAGAAAACCACAGGGCAGAAAAAGAGATACAAAATGGAGGAGAAAGCATGATGACAAAAATAAATGACACCTATCACCAATTACAATTATAGCCCTAATCTTGAAAGGTCTACCTATACCATATCAAAACTGGCCCGCCCGGCCAAGCGAAACATGTTCATGTCACAATCTCTAACATTAAGAAGGAGTTATTACTTGCTTTAAATACTCAAAACAAGTTTTTGCAGGGTGAGGACGTAATTTACCTGTTCTTCAGATCCCGGTGGGGTTGGGAGCGGGACGGCTTGTCGATTGAACATCTGCACGTTGTACAATTCCATCACCTTGTCATAATTCTCTGCCCACCATCTCTGTGCTTGCCATTTATTAAATAAATCCCGGCTGAACAAAGCGGAATAATATCATTAGCAAAATACGCCAATCCAGTGAAATTATAAACAGAAGAATGCCCAGAAAAAGTTTACTAGTAATCTGCACTCATATTCTTGCCAACAGTGGATATGGGTAAGTAAAATAACTGCAGTAATTCTTGAAGAACATAACTAACTTTTACCAGTTACCACCAACACCGTTGATGTATTTATTGTATATATATGTTTGAATATATAAAGTCGAGTAGTGCTTTATTGGACGTAGAAACAGAAGCGTGCACACATAATTCCCTTCCTATCATAAAGACCCACACAAGGACCACCAAACCCACAAAACATGATTCAAAAACCATAATCTCACGCACGTGCAGCTTCAAAGCCAGTCTCTTTACACTCTTTTACAAAAGAAGACAGGGTCACAAAGGCTTCATTATCAACACCAATTCCCATATCACATACGAAATCAGATCCTTACATTCGAAATAGGGGTTTAACTTTTGCACCGGTTACACGGTTTAGAAACAAATAGCTTTGAATAAGAAACCGGATCGGATATCTACCAGCCATGGGCGGACTCACGATACAAACTCTGGGTGGACTAAGTAACATGGGAGGAGCTGGGTAAACATAACTAAGAGTAAAAAATAAAATATAAATGAAAGTTTTGGGTAATAAATATAATTTAAAAGTTGGGGGAACTACAACCCCCTTAAAATGATTGTATGTCCGCCCCTACCAGCCATGTTTTGAGAGGCGGGACTCGTTTTATCATATTAACATTTTAAAATCGGGTACTAAAAAGGGGATTAACCGCTTTTACCGGTTATCACTTACCAATTCAGAATGGCAAATACCAGTTTTACAGGTTCTGATATCGGTTAGCAGTTACCGGAAAATGGCTTTAGCGAAACTTTTTACCAATACCGAATTTGAAAATACTGAATCTCAAACTACTGGTTTCTGCTCTCGGTTTCACTCCTCATTAACACGAAAAGCAGTTAGTCTCATCAGACACCAAACTGAACAAAGAACAAGGCACTAGTTCGTCGTACCTGAACCGAATCCTCTTGAGATCGTTGCCTCCCTGAGGCAAAGACACGAAGGTGATGAGCACGCCAGGCTCCACCTGAGCCACCCACTCCTTGGGCTCGTCGTCCTCCGTATACACCACCGACTCCGTCCGACCGCTCACCGACGCCGGCGTCGCTTCGCCGCTCGGAAGCCCCTTCAGCCGCGACTCCATCTCCTTCCCCCACACCCTTGGGGTCGAATTCGAGCTTCCCGTCCTCCGGTAGCCGCATCGGAACCTCGCCGACTCCGACCCGCCGTCGGACTCCGAGCAGTGCCGGTTCCGACCTCCGTCGGAGGATCCACCGGAGCAGGGCCTGCAATTCCTGTACGCTCCTGAGGCCTTCAACGCTATGTCTTTAATCTGAAGGAGGTCGCATTAGGTCCAAAAGTCAAAAACAATTTTCAATTTTCTCATTTTCTCGGGAGCCAAACAGAATCGAAATCAAAGAATTTTCTCTCCCTAATTTCCCCCGAAAATAATCATTAATTTCTTCAGCGTTTCCGCACTGAGGTCTTCGAAAAAGCCATGGAAAGTAGTGACAAAACAGAATCCACCTAATTTGATCTTCTACTGAGAGTGACATTGACATCCTAGAATCAACCACTCCAAAAACTAAAAACAAGACAAAACCTAATTCACACTTTCTCGGAAGCCAAACAGCAACAAAATGGTGACCTGAGAAGTGAGAGTTTTGACGGCTTGCTTCGTCCCCGGAGTTCCCGCCGCCACCGGATCCTCGTGGTCGCGGTGATTGAGAGACTCATGGCTGAGCTGCTTCGAGCAAGGCATGCACGTCAACATCTCTCTGTCTCTCTCTCTCTCCGGAAGTGTACGGATCAGAAGAAGAAGACTTGTGGGGAGAGATTGGAATGTGGAAAAGTGACCGTTAAGCGCCGGAGCTAATAATTACGAGGGCTCGGAAATAAATAATAATAAATAAAAATAATAAAGACACGAAAACACGGCTAAAGTAGAAGAGTTCGGAAGCAACAAGCAATTAAAAATGGCGAGTTTTGATCATGCCATGTTCTCTCTCTCTCTCTCTCTTCCACCCACAGATGTGAGTCTCACTCACACACACACAGAGATCTGATTACATATATATATATATATATATATATATATATATATATATATATTGATTATAGAACTCTCTCTCTCTCTCTCTCTTAACTTAAGTCTTATTTATGTGTTTGCATGTTTAGATAGAAATGGGGAAATAGCGGTACGAGTATTTAATTTTAAGTGTACTGGGAGTTTAATGATTTTATTGTGGGAAAAGTACCAAATGTGAAGAAAAGTGGGTCGACCAGATTTTATGTCTAAAACACTTGATACTTGTTAGTCAAATGCCATGTGACTGATGACGATTTGTCTGCCATGTGTCGATGCCACATCATTCTAGTTTTAACCGTGCTGAGAGAGATGGAGTGAGTGAGGTGGATCTCGGGGAAAAAAATCCAAATGAGGTGGCATTGACACGTGGCAATCGACTAAAAACGTTAAATATTGATTATCGGACTCATGCTGTCCATGTTGTCATAATATTTAATACTTTTGCCGCTATTCCCTTTTAAATATAATTATATGAGTATATGAAATTCAGTGTATATGTATGACACTTAAAGGAAGAACAAAATATATATATATTTAGCGATGTGTTTTTGTCCGTTTTTTATTTATGTAATCTGTTATGGATGATCCAAAAATCGTTTTTGGATATACCATTAATTGTCAGATTTTAGTTGCTATAATATTTTAAAATTTGAAAATTGTTGACAACAAATAGTTTATTTACATTTTAGTCCATGCATTATATTATCAGCAGAATGTGTGAATAATATGGAGGCTTGCTTATTGAGTATGGGACTAACTTAGAATTAAAATTAAAATAGAATAATATCCAAATCTTATAGGATCTGAGACCATGAGGTAGAAATTGAAATCTGTTGCAATTGAATAATGATATTCATTTTTTAATGGCTAAAGATTAGCAAAGGTGAGTTGTAAAGAAAGATAAATAATAAAAGTTAATTTTTATAGTTGTACTTCCTCGTTTGATAGCTGATGATGAAGTGCAATATTTTAGATAAAATTTGATAAATAAATAAATCATTGCAAATGGACATTTAAAATGACTGCTAAATATGTGGGTTTAAAAAAAATGTGGAATGTAAATTAATATACAAAAATAACCCAGATAACAAATGATTTTATTGCATCTTTTGATAATCAATGTCCATTTGCAATAACTCAATTAATCCTATAAATTGTAAAAAAAAAAATATGTTTAAACATCTTTGATTAAAAAGTGACATTATGAAAAATCTCTTCAATATCAAATTTTAATGAAAAAATAAAAAATAATTTTTAAATACAATTATGACAGCATTTTTTAATTTATGACAATAATTCATATGTATCTATTGTTATACAAAAATCGTCTGTGTATTTGTAAATCATATCAGTTATCAATATATTTAATTTTTTTCGAAAATCTCATATTTTATGGATCACTGACGATTGTGATTTTTGGACTCTTAAATATTATGCCCAACAACTTTTTTCCATTAAAGCATAGTGGAGTTGGTTGAAAGTAAATGTTAAGACAAAATTGTTCTTTATTAAAATTGAACATGTGAGGTTGAGAAGCACCATTTTCCCTTTATTTGCCATGTTTTTAGAATTTAGATAACTATAAGGCAATATATTAATCCTTAAAAGAAATAAATAAAGAAAGACAAAACGCCTAATTTGTGATAAATTAAATATATATATATACAAATATATATATGTGTGTGTCTCTCCAATCATTTTGTGTTATCACAATTACAAACAATAAAACAAACCAAGAAAGATAGGGAAGAATAATACACAAAATAAAATAAAATAAAATAAAGGTCGAAAAAATAATAGTTTCCTTAAAACCTGGAACTTAAGTGGGTTTGTCGTATTTGCAAACGACGATTTACTGTATTTGGAGTTTTGGGCCCACACTGTGTACTGTAAGCTGTGTAACTATCTTCAGTTCTTCACACGATAATTTTTTTTTTGGCTATAACTTTTTTCTATCTTAATTTTGAATATTTGCGGCACAAATATTTATATTACAAAAAAGTATAAAGTATATTTTCATTATCTTTTGGACAATTTTTTTTTATGTAAGTAAATAAATTTTTCTGCCAAGTAGTTTCACGTGACAATATATGATTTGATCATGTTTTCATTTATTTTGACTATATATGAATTATAAAAATTTCAAAGAGTTGACAACGAATACTAAATGTTTGCATAGTAGCCAAAACATGTTCTACAATGCAAATATATAAGGCACTATATGCTAATATTCTTGTCAAAACGGGCAAAAATAGTTAATGGAAAAACGTCGTTTGGTTATGTTTTTTGTTTATTCTATTTTAAATTCTAAAAACAAATTTAAAATTATGTTTTTAGAATTTTAGTGTTTGGTTATGTTTTTTTGTTCAACTGTATTAAACTAAATAAAAAATAACATTTTTAAAACAAATACGTCAAAACTATAGCTTCCCACCTAACATAGGATTATTCTAGGCGTAAGCTTTTCAACGATATAAATTATGAGTCCATCCGAGGTTAGTAGAAAAAAATAAAAATAAAATATATATTAAAATAGTTATACTAGGAGAGACAAAGAAAGAAATCATGTGGAATAAAGTATAAAGCATCTTTTATATGTTTTCTGTTTTCTGTTTTTTTTTTTTTTTAATTCAAAGCTACAAAAAATATAATCCTAAATTCGTTTTCTAAATACGTAACCAAACAAACATTGACGGTCCGTTTTCTAGAATTTGAATTTAAAAAAGGGTAAATGAACGAAATGCCCATTTGTGACTCAAGGTTTCAAAAAAATGCCCAAATCTATTTTTGGTAATTAGTAGAGCCACCAACTAATTGAAATATAGACCAATAGACCATTCTTTTTTAAAATATCAAATAATTAACAAATAATTAATCATCTTTAATTATTGCAACAATAAGGATTCACCACATTATTTAAATACAATTTATTTCCTTTATTATAAATTAATTACTAATCTTCCTATACTTATTCAATTCTATTCTATTTACGTATGTATTTTCGAAAGAGTTCTACAATTATGAAGTTGTAACTATATATACGAAACTGTAACAATATTTACGTATGTATGTTCGAAAGAGCTCTACAATTATGAAGTTGTAACTATATATACGAAACACATAAAAATTTGTAATTATATATACGATACTGGTACGAAAACTGTAACTATAATTACAGAATTACGATTCGGTAATTGTATTTATCAAACTGTAACTTTATATACGAAATTGTAATTCGGTAATTTTAATTACAAAATTGCAATTAGGTAATCATAACTATAATTACCAATATCTCTTTTAGGTAATCATAACTGTAATTACCAATATCTTTTGCACATCGAGCACAGACATCGACGGGATTGAAGAAGTTGCAAGAAATGGAGGTGTACGGAATCTCCAGCGTCTCGAATTAGGGCAAACAACAAGTGGGGGAGGTGCGGCGAATCGGTGGGGGAGGCGCGACGGAGGAGGAGGCGCGCGACGGAGGAGGAGGCGCATGGGGGAGGTCCGATGAATGCGAGCGAAGAGCAGAGAAGGAGGGAGAAAGAACGAAGAGAGATAGATAAAAGAGAAATAAAAGCAAATTTAAAATTTGAGGTCAAAGTATCAAATTAATTTGAAATCTGATAAATATGGAAAAAATTCAACCTTAATTTTAGGAAAATAAAATTTCGAAATTAAGCTAAATAATTAATAATTAATTAACGAAAATAAAAATATATAATTAAAATCAAGGTTATAATGGTCCAAAATTTATTAAAAATGGGTATAAATGAATTAATTGAAACTATGGGTATTTCTCATAAACCTTGAGTGTATTTTGGGCATTTCATGGGTTTTCTTTTTAAAAAACATAACCAAACGGTAACTTTTTAACATTAAGCATTTTCTTCTTAAAAAATAAAGTATATATCTTACACATAAGTATTTTTACCGCAAATATTCATCAAACTTTATATATATATATATATAGGGTTAATGACGGCAAAAATACCCAAAGTTTGGTCAAAGAACCCCTCGCGTACCCAAAGTTTAAAAGTGGTGGTAAAAATACCCAAAGTCGCATTTGGGAGTTGACCAGTCCATTCTCGTAACGCCGTTAACTATGGCCACGCAAACAAACGTGGGTTGCTGACATAACAATTTTTGCCACGTGGATGAGCCCAAACCAGCCTCGTTTATGACAAAATAACGAATTAAACCCCTAATAAATACTATTTAATACAACTAATTGAACCCCTAATGATTACACTTAACAAAACAAATTTGTCCACGTGGCCAGAGTTAACCGGTAAGTTAACGGCGTTACGAGAATGGAGTGGTCAACTCCCTAAATACGACTTTGGGTATTTTTGCCACCACTTTTAAACTTTGGGTACACGAGGGGTTCTTTGACCAAACTTTGGGTATTTTTGCCGTCATTAACCCATATATATATATATATATATATATATATATATATATATATATATATATTATGGGTTTTGAGAAAACGGATTGAACATGTGAAAGTAAAATAGGAAATAACAATATACAATAGAACCTCTATAAATTAATACTGTTGGGACCGGCAAAAAATATTATCTTTATCGGATTATTAATTAACATATAAATTAATAATTTATTAATTTATACATTAAGTGAAGAAAAAATTTATTAATCAGCTATAATTATATAAACATCTTTACTAACAAAAAATTATTTCAATTTATTATATCGAGAATATTAAAGTATCAATATTAAGAATATCAAGAGAGATTAATATGATTTAAAAAGATTTTATTAGAGTACCAATGTCTGAAATATTAAAGAGCCCAACATGAGAATATGATAGCCGACCTTTGATGTTCTTCGGAAGCGTAGAGATGAAGTTCAAGAGGACATTAATTTCAAGAAGAAACAAATTACTAAAGAAACATATTTTAAGAAGACTACATGATTAGTGATGTAATGCTATATTTTTACTCAATGTGATTTCATAGTTATTTATTTTATATTTTATTTATAGTGATTTTACAATTATTTATGTAATTTTTTATATTGAATTATTAATTTATATATCACTTGGGACCTATATACTTTCTAAAAAAATTATTATCTTATAAATTTAGCGAATTATTAATTTAGCTAGTTAGGCCCGAGTCGGGACCGGCCAAAAATATTATTTAATCGCGACTATTAATTTATCGAGTATTAATTTATAGAGGTTCTAGTGTACATATACGTATTAATTTATAGAGGTTCTAGTGTACATATACATGGACTGTGGTCGTTCTACTTCTAATTGTCTGCTTCGCCTTCGCCCAATCAAGCAAATGACAACTGACAAGACACATCTACATTACAAGTCTATTTCATTTCGTAGTTACGCTTTATTTTATTTTTCAGACTTTTTTTCAATAGAAATCCTCAATTCTCTGCTCAAATTCGATTTATTTTTTTCGGTTTGAAACACCTGAGTCTCAATTTGAAATCTACCGACCAATCTCGATGCGGATTCTCGAAATAAATTTTGATAGAAAAATCGATATCAAAATCATTTCAAATATTATAAAAAGATAATTGCGGCATAAAATTTTAATGTTTGCATTTTGCTAGAGGTATGGTATCAATAGTTTTTTTTGACATAAAGTCACAATTTTTTAATTTCTATATATAGTTTTTAGTTTTTAATCCCCGTCACTAAATGAACTATAAACATTAAGTTTTTGTGACATGCTCGACGATATTAGCAACGCACTCGGCGTTCTCGACGGTATCGGTGATGTACGTGGCAGTATCGGCGCACTCGGCATTGTCGACGAGGTCGATGACATACTCGGCGATGCCGGTGACGCACTCCCCGGTGTCGGCGACGTATACTCGCTGCATTTGGAGATTAATGTTAATATTTCAAAATTTATAAAAACATGATATATAAAAGTAAAACTATTATGTAAAACTATTAACAAAAACTTAATATTCAGTGTTTATTTAGTGACCGATGCTTAAAATTATACAAAAAATAATAACAAAACAAATAATACAAACATATAAAAACATATAAAGTCTTTATGCCGCAAATATCTCTATTATAATTTATATGATTGAATCTCAATTATAATTGTAGGTTCATAACTACTAAAACTTGTGAGTACTATTAACTAACCAGGTTTAAAAAAAAAAACTGAACTAACCATTTATACAACAAATAGTAATAATATATGTAAATATTAAATAAAATATATTTTACACTTTGCAGTCGCATTTGAGTTGCTCTAAAAGAAAGCTTCAAAATTCGGTGGCAATGAAAAATACATTTTAAAAATTGGAAAGAATAAGGAGTGCATAGATTTTATTTAAAGAGTGTAGATTTTTTTGCATGTTATTTGTATGCTTTGATGGCAACAAATATAAGTGCAAATAGACAACACCATATGCACGTACATGATAAACGACCTATTTATTTGTCATATAAAATCAATAATTTATTTGTTTTTGTCCATTTCGGTAATTTGGACAAATATAAGCTTGACACGGGTTTTCCTTCGTCGACACTGTGGTATATATTTATGAATTAAGACAAAGGATATAATTTTTTTGTGGGCTTTGGCTATTGGCCAATTTTTTTGTGAAAGGACGGCCGGCTCCGATGCACTATAAAAGACGGAACCCGTCAATTCAAAAGGGATTGTGGCCCCTATAACTTCTATAATATATCAAAATTAAGTCCTTAATTTTTATAATTTTATTCATCCTCGTAGTCATACTTGCAACTCCATGTCTCAATTTATATCACAGTTCTATTACTGCTACGAAAATGTAATATGCATTACAATAAGTATCGGGGTCTTTTTAAGTTTACAAATCCAAAGTACCATTAGGAAGCAAAGAAACAAAAAAGGAAAAAGAAAAAGAAAGATATTCTTATAGCATGTATTAAAAGGAGAAAAAAAGGTAAATCTTGTGGTACTTTTTCCACTTTCAATCAAATTAAGTTCCATCTAATGCAAATAAAAGCACAAAAACTTGGTCATGCAAGTTAAATTGCACTTTGTTTGTAGTAAGATTAGGCACTAAGTTATCCTTCCAAACACTTTGCTTTTTTAAACTTCTTTTGCCACATCATCTTCTAACTTCCCAACTAAGTATTTGAGAATTGAGATTGTCTTTTCATAAACATATAATAAAAATCATGAACTGCAGTCTATTTAGTACTAGTATGTAGTATCAACCACATCTGAAGTTTCAAGACTTAGTTTTAAATTTAATTTCTCTATGCAAAGCTTGTGTTGAACGAAGTGCTGCAGAGACCTATACGTATTTTCTCGGCCTCTCCTTGTCGTTGGAAATAATAACCTTACGACGGCTTTCCCTAAATAGTAATCTAGGAAAGGACTTCCGCGTTAAATTCCATTGCTTGGACAAAACAGAAGCTATAGCCGCCTCTCTGGGGGTGAGAAATGACAATATCCGATGCAAAATAGATATAGGAAGGTCGGAAATTATGTCTCTTCTCTTGCCAGTTTTACGCTTCCTGATAACCTTTACCTGAGCCTAAAAATGTTAAGACAATAACACACATGAGAGGACAGTAATCAAGTAGCGAGTTCAACTTCAAACGATTGATGAAGATTCATTAAACTTTTAAGCAATAGATTACAAAACTTTCGAATCAATACAAAACAGAAGCGGTATTAAAACTTACCGTACTACCATCGTCCAGCGCGCTTATTTTAAGATCTTCAACTATCAACGCATCGGAATGTGTTACAGCGGGACTTTCATCACGCTTCGGCTTCTTGTGAATAATTTATTAACCGATTAACGCAACGCAACGCAACGAAAGAATTTAATCGCCATAGAAGCGAAACTCACTCTTCGACTTTCTTTGGCCTCGTGGATTTCAGGTGCCGATTGCGACCATCCGCGGGCCAAACTTCGAGAAAGCTAAAAATCAAAGTGACAAAGATGAATACAAAAACCGATTGCTCATATTGATTCTAAATTAAATTACAGAATTAAAATTGACCCCAAAAACCCATGAATTATGAAGTAGTAATAAACTTCTTCTAGAACCCTAATCTTCCGTATCAGCAAATCAAAGAGATATCAGTAATCAAAGAGGAACTCTAAGAAATTCAAACTCTAAGAATTAGGAAATCAAAGATTGAATCGACCAACGAGAAACGAAAAACTCCATAATATTTGGTCAACGGAGAGTCAAATTGCCGGCGAAGATAGGCGAATGAAAGAGAGATCGGCGACGGCGAGGTGTACGATATCTCGGGAAGCCCAATATCATATCTCGGAAAGCCCAATACAATATAAATAGATATTTATAAAAATTCCATAATATAATTGGTTCATTAAGGATTTTTTATTCACAAAAAGACACCTTAATTTTTTATATAATAAAATTAATATATAGATTTGATATAACTATAGTCATACACAATACATTTTATGTATCAAATTATATTAACGCACCTGGCTCCCAACTACAATACAATGACTTCCCGTCGTTTCTTCCAACGTTGTAGTTTTTTTCCCAACAGATTCATTACAATATAATTTACTTTTCTTAATTTAAAATGGTCACTCCTTTAATTTTCTTAATTTAAAATAGTTGTAACCCGTAACCGTCAAGTCTATTCTCACGCTCTTCACTCGCATTATGTCCTCTACAATCGAATCGACACCGACAAATGTTATGATTCTTCTTCCGAGGAGTCATCTCTCACCAACGTGGCTACTCGGAGACCCAGTCCGACGGTTTAATACGTTACTCATAAACAACAAAATTTCAATGTGAACCGTCTTGATGAGTAATTGTTGTAATTGTTTATTATGTTCATATATTTAAGGGTTAATGATATCATATATATCGAAGTTATACACAACTAGGGTGGTAGATATTTACATTTTTTTTCTTTGGCTTCAATATGTACTCAAATTGAACTTTATTATGGATTCAATTCATTGAATCTACTTTTCCTTCAAGGCATTAAGTGCCACTAAATTTTGAGCATTTTTAGCGCATTTTTATTTTATTTTATTTGAATCGTCTTCTCTTTCTCTGAAATTCAAAAACCCTAAAAAGTTTTGAGATCATCCTCCGACACGTCCATTATACGGACGAGCCATCATCGGCAGTGAGGATAACGACAACGCAGCAGCTTCCACGTCGTCATTGGCGCCGCTGGGGAACCCAGTGATTCCAACGGTGAACAAGCTCACAAAATGAATCGAAATCACAATGAAATTGTACTTTGCTACATTGAAACCTCGATAAAATTAAACTTCGGTATACATACTACTGAAAAAAATTGGGTGTATGTTGCTCCAATTAAATATAACTTGAGTGTTTATGTCACTGTTAATCCTATTGTTAATTGTTAATGTAGCATAATATTTTTTTATTTTTTTTTAAAGTTAAAATATTATTTTATATGAAGTGGCATTTGTTAAGAATTTTGCCTTAATTCTCAATTTGAAAAACGATAAAAGCGATAAACGAAATTGAAATCGACACCAGAATTATAGTGGTTCGCTCCCAGTGTAGGAGGTACGTCCACTTGCTGCCTGTAAATCTCGATCCACTATCAATCTCTCAATCGGAGTTTCTGGTTACACCCTCAATCTCGCCTCTCTCAATTTGTGCTACAAAACGCACTAATGACTGTTGATGTACAAATTCGTCATTATTTAATATGACATAAAGTACTAAAGTTGTGAATTAATTAAATCCACAAACAAAGATTGAAGGCTTTAAAAGGAATAAATCGATATCTACAAAAGCCCAATTGAGAAGCCCACTAAAGCTCTCAATCAGACAAGGCCCAATGGATACAAAGCCACTCGGCCCAAAGGGCCCAAAGGCCCAATATCTATCCGTCATCAACCCAGAAAGACGAGGGTATAATCGTCATACTATCTACCCGGCATCTCACTTCAAATCCAAGCGGAAGACCAGGAGTACGAAGTCAAGTCTTCAACGGGCATAATTCAAATACGACGAAGAGAACGCAGTCGTGGGACACGTGTAGCAAGACAAGCCATTCAACCCGTTCAGCTCGGAGAGACGACCCCACGATTCCTGGAAGTCCAACGGGAAGGATTGAAGTCTATAAATATCAAGCTCAAGCCCAGATCAAGGCAGATACGTACGCACGATCCTGAGAGAATACATCGAAAGCTCCTATTCGGCATTCTTGCTCACTTAGAAATTTTGTTGTATTCTTTGTCCCCGTTTTCATTCTTTTCTTTTATTCTAGACGTAATTTGCTACCTGTAGCTATCCGTCTATGTTATTTGTGGCAATAAACTAACAGAGGACGTAGTCAACTACCGCCTTGGGACGAACCTCTATAAAAAAACCTCTCGTCTCGTTTACATCGCTTATAATTATATACATATATCAAGAGTGTATCGAGGGCTCGCAACGTGAGATATCGAATTCCACCAAGTTATTAATCTCAAGAACATCATACACTCACAAGTCACACTTGACTGTTTGAAGTGGGAAACCACGTCAACAGTTTGGCGCCGTCTGTGGGAAATTGATCTCACCAACATCCACGAGCTCGAAGCACTTCGCAAACATGAGCAACGATGAAATCGTAGCCGTGACTGAGTCTGAGGTGAACAACCCCAGGCAAAACACGGGAACCGACGAACTGCAGTCTCAACTGGAGGCAAGGAACGCCGAGAACCAAGAGCTGCGCAGGCAGATCGAACTTCTTGCGGCAAACCAAGCCCAAAATGAACAACACCAGAATAGTAGCCGAGTGGGTCCAGAACGGGGCTCTAGGCACCAGAGCCGGGCTAACCTCAGCGCTGTCCATTTTGATTTTTCTGATCTGGACAATCCGCAAGCATCGAGGCAAAACCAGCCCCCGCCGCCTAGCGGCCCCAGGCCCCCAACACCTCCGCCGCCTCCCGAAGTAGGAACACCCCTCTTCACCCCCCTGTCAGGATACTACCCGACTGGGACGGGGAACTTCGCATCGAGCAGTCGCCAACACTCTGGTCGCCCGGGCTATCTGTCCGGACCCGAGCAACATCGCGACATCACCCAAGCCCTCAATGGGCAGCCTAGCACGTACCCGAGGCATCCAAGTCCGGTGTACGGACGGGCACACCTCCAGGCCGTGCAGCCCGAACCCGCTCCCCAAAGCACGGAGCTGGAGGAACTTAAGCGCTCAATGGCTGAGATGAACGAAAAGCTCGTTCGTGTACACTCCCGTGTACACAGCGCCACCACCGCTGCTCCTGAGATAGAACGTCTAGTGGAGGAGTCAGAAAGGACCCCCTTCAGACTCGCCATAACTAGCGTAAAACTCAGAGACGGAGGACGAGTGAATCTGCCAAAGTACGATGGTACAACCGACCCCAAGGTACACCTAAGATCGTTCAGAATCGCAATGGGGCGGGCGAACTTGGAAGCACACGAGTTAGACGCTGGACGATGCCAGTACTTTTCGGAGAATCTGGCCGGCCCAGCAATGGAGTGGTTTTCAAAACTGGAACCTCGATCCATCGATAACTTCGGGCAGCTGACCACCCTGTTCCTCAAACATTTTTCCATGTTTATGGAAACCGAGACCACAGTGGCAAACCTCTATGCTTTACAACAGGAGAGAGGAGAGCCTCTCAGATCCTTCATGACCCGATTCAAGAAAACCATGGTCAAGATAAACGGAATAAGTGACGAAACTGCCATAGCTGCACTCACAGCCGGGTTATGGTACGACTCAAAATTCAAAACGGATATAGTCGTAAATCGTTACAACTCCATTGAAGACGTAATCCACAGATCGTCCAATTGGATCAGACACGACGAGGAGCTAGAGGCTTTACGAAAAAAGCACGGATTCCAGCCCGTCCATCAACGAAACCCAGGTCTACCCGGTCAACCGATGCAGCCCAGAACCGGAGGCCATAACAATTCCTTCAGAGGACAAAGGAGCTCCTCCCCGACCCAGAAGCATCCATTCCAAACCCAGAATCCAAGGGCGAACAACGGACCGAACCCGCGAAATCCGTACGTATTCAACGTAAGTTCGGAAACCGCGGATTTCGAAACACAGGCTGAAGCAGAAGAGACTCCAGGAGAAATCTTGGTTAGCACCAAGGACTTCCCGCCGTATAGTCATGAAGCGTTCCCGCGACACGACCCCAAAGCATGGTGCAATTTCCACAAGGTGTATGGACACCACACGAGAAACTGTATGGTGCTCCGCGCTCGCCTGGCCGAAAAATACATCAATGGAGAATTGGGAGAAATAAACTTCGGCAATGAGCTGAAAAACGGGCAAACATCCGAACAGAATCCCCCTCAAGACCAACCTCAGAACAGCCAAAAAAGAGCTGAACAGCAAAGGACCCCAAGAGAAAATGCCCAGCCAAACAAAAGGGGACGGGTACACGTGCTCGAAGAGCCAGACGAGCAGACGTACGAGGAAGCGGGAGATGTCAGCGAACAGCTTGATGAGATCCCCGAGCCCATTGGCAGAATCTACACAATAGTAGGAGGATCCCAACTGCACGGAAATTCAGTCAATTCCATCAAAGCTCACCAACGAAGGCTCAAAGCCGGACCAGTGATAGTTCCGAGGCGGGAACCGGATTTTGAAATTTCATTCAAGGACAGTGAAGCAACCACACTGATCGGTCCGCACGACGACGCGCTAGTTGTCACACTCCTAGTTGCCTCATACACGATGGATAGAATCCTAATCGACAATGGGAGCTCAGTCGACGTGATCTTCCTGGAACCATTGCTGAAGTTGGGAGTTGAGGAAACCGAGATCAACAGGGAAGCCATCCCCTTAACCGGCTTCGACGGAGGAACCATCAACGCAATAGGCACGGTACGGCTGTCAATCGCAGCAGCAGGGGTAGGAAGAACAAAGAATTTCCTAGTATTGGACTGTCCGTCAGTTTACAACATGATACTAGGAAGACCCTGGTTGCACATGATGAAGGCCGTACCATCAACTTATCATCAACTAATACGCTTCCCAAATAGGGAAGGAAAAATTGTTGAAGTCAAGGGAAATCAGAAACAATCCAGGATCTGCTATATGAGCGCATTCCGGAACATCCAAGCCGCTAAGACCGCAAGAGAAAAATTTACCGCATAGCAATTAATGTCGGTAGAAGGAAAAGAGGAGGACGGACAGGAAAGGACCGCCGACACGGATGGACCCAACTTGGAAATGACAGTCCAGGTCCAGATCGATCCCGACAATCCGGATCATCGGGTAGGGATAGGGAAAGGACTGGACAATAACGTCAGAAAAGAACTCCTCAAATTCCTCACTAAAAACCGGGATTGTTTCGCTTGGTCCCACAAGGACATGCCCGGAATAGACCCAAGCATCGCAACCCATCGCCTGAATGTAGACCCCAGCTATAAGCCGGTAAAACAAAAAAGACGAAAGCTAGGTCCGGATCGGGCCCAAGCCGTAAACGAAGAAGTCGCGAAACTGATGCAAACCGGATCCATCAGGGAAGTCAAATACCCGGACTGGTTAGCAAATACGGTCGTCGTGAAAAAGAAAAATGGAAAGGCAAGAGTCTGTATTGACTTCACTGACCTAAACAAAGCCTGTCCCAAAGACAGTTTCCCAATGCCCCACATTGACCGCCTGGTCGAAGCAACGTGTGGGCACGAATTACTGTCATTCATGGACGCGTTTTCGGGATACAATCAGATTCTCATGCACCCGGAGGACCAGGAAAAAACGGCCTTCATAACCGACAGGGGTATATACTGTTACAAAGTTATGCCCTTCGGATTAAAAAATGCCGGAGCCACATATCAAAGATTAGTTAACCGGATGTTTGCCGAGCAACTCGGCAAAACCATGGAGGTTTATATTGATGATATGTTGGTAAAATCCTCCCAAGCAACCGATCACGTAGCCCACCTAGAAGAGTGCTTCGCGATACTACGGAAGTATCAAATGAAGCTTAACCCGACAAAATGCACCTTCGGGGTAACTTCGGGAAAATTCCTGGGTTATTTGGTCACTCAGCGAGGAATAGAAGCTAATCCCGACCAGATAAAAGCCCTCCAGGACATGCCCTCCCCGAGGACTGTTAGGGAGACACAAAGGCTGACTGGGAGAATCGCAGCTCTTAATCGGTTCATATCAAGAGCAACGGACAAGTGCCTACCCTTTTACAAACTCTTGAAGGGGAACAAAAAGTTCGAATGGACCGAAGAGTGCGAGGAAGCATTCCAAAAGCTAAAAAGGTACCTCTCCACGCCACTCATACTTACCAGACCGATCTTGGGAGAGCCATTATTTTTATACCTGGCTGTCTCACCATCGGCGGTGAGTGGAGTAATAGTGAGAGAGGACCGCGGTGAGCAAAGGCCAATATTTTACATCAGCAAATCTCTAGAAGATGCTGAAACCAAATACCCAGCTATCGAAAAACTCGCATTGGCAATGATAACCGCATCGAGGAAACTCCGGCCTTACTTCCAATCCCACACCATCATGGTCATGACCACCCAGCCTTTGAGGATCATCCTCCACAGCCCGAACCAATCGGGAAGACTCACAAAATGGGCAGTCGAGCTAAGCGAGTTCGATATAGAGTACAAAATCCGTACCTGTGCGAAATCACAAGTACTGGCTGATTTTCTGATCGAATTACCGGCCAATGGCTCGAAAGAGGGTCACGAAGATGGAGAATGGAGACTCGAAGTCGATGGAGCCTCAAACCAAGGTGGATCTGGGATCGGAATTCGTTTGGTATCCCCTACGGGAGAAGTGTTGGAACAATCTTTCAGATTGAAATTCCACGCGACAAACAACGAAACCGAATATGAGGCCCTCATCGCTGGCCTCAAACTAGCAAAAGCCGTAGGAGCCCGAAGGATAAGGGCCCATTCTGACTCCAAGCTAGTTACTAGTCAAATCAGTGGCGAATACGCCACCCGCGACGATAGGATGGAAAAATACCTTTCGGTAGTAAAGGATTTAATTCAACAGTTCGATCACGTTGAGATAATCCAAATACCAAGGAGCGAGAACGCGTCAGCTGATGCATTGGCTGGTTTAGCTTCAACTTCGAATCGAGAAGTAAAGAGGATAATTCCAGTCGAAACAATAGACGAACCTAGCGTGACACGCGAAGTTTGCAACATCCAAATGGAAGAAGACGATTGGAGAACCCCAATCGTCAACTATATCCTAACCGGAACCAAACCCCAGGATAAGCAAAAGGCTAGGAAACTAAGAATCCAAAGTGCCAGATTCTGCGTTATTGGGGGGAAATTGTACAAGCGCAGCTATACCGGACCTTACCTGAGGTGCCTAGGAAAGACCGAAGCTCAAATTGTACTCCACGAAATCCATGACGGAGAATGCGGCAACCACTCCGGAGGAAGATCTTTGGCAAACAAAGCAAAAAGGCAAGGCTTCTTCTGGGCCACCATGCTGGCAGACAGCGAAGCGTACGCCAGAAGATGCGATAAATGCCAAAGACACTCCCCGTCCATACACCGGCCAGCAGAAGAACTCTCCTCAGTCTCAGTCCCATACCCTTTCATGAAATGGTCTATGGACATAGTCGGGCCTTTTCCCTTAGCCCCGGCTGGGAAAAGATTCCTACTCGTCGTAACAGACTACTTCTCCAAATGGGTGGAAGCCGAAGCATACGCTAACATCAGGGACGTCGATGTAGAAAATTTCCTCTGGAAAAACATCATTAGCCGTTTCGGCCTCCCAAAAGAGATAATAGCTGATAATGGACCCCAGTTCATTTCCACGAGATTTCAAAACTTCTGCATCAACTGGAAAATGTCCTTGAACACATCCACTCCGAGGTACCCCCAGGGCAATGGCCAAGCCGAGGTAGCCAATCGGATTATAGTGGATGGAATCAAGAGACGCCTAGACACCAAAAAAGGACGATGGGCTGACGAGCTCATTGGAGTCCTTTGGTCCTACAGAACTACCCCGCGCAGGGCCACCGGCGAAACTCCATTTTCAATGGTATACGGCACCGAAGCCGTAATACCAGCAGAGATAGAGACACCCAGCCTTCGAAGGGAACACGCACCCTTGAACGCAGAACTCAACGACGAAATGAGGGAAGATCAGCTCGACCACATCGACGAAAGACGAGAACAGGCTTTGATAAGAATTACCAACTATCAAAACTCGATAGCAAGGTATTACAATTCAAAGGTCAAACGTCGGAAATTTATAGTGGGAGAGCTGGTCCTCAGAAAAGTTTTCCAGAACACCACCGAGTTGAACGCGGGTAAGCTCGGGGCCAACTGGGAAGGACCTTACATCGTCACTGAAGTAGTAAAACCTGGAGTATACCGGCTAGCCACTCCGGAAGGAACAAGAGTCCTCCGGAGCTGGAATGCCATGCACCTGAGGAAATACTACGCCTAACCCGACCTACCCGGTCTCCCATGAACTACGTAATGACTTGATCCCCAAATATGGGGTACGTAGGCAGCCCGTCTTATCGACGGGCACAGTCTCAATCCAAATCCAAACCAAATCGGTCCCGCCATCATTAAGCGTAAAATCCAAAAATCCGCATTGACAAGGTAAAAATATCTAAACCCACTCTCTTAAGGCAACAAGCCTATCCGGGTAACAGACCCATTCCTTAAGGCAACAAGCCTATCCGGGTAACAGACCCATTCCTTAAGGCAAAAAGCCTATCCGGGTAACAGACCCATTCCTTAAGGAAACAAGCCTATCCGGGTAACAGACCCATTCCTTAAGGCAACAAGCCTATCCGGGTAACAGACCCATTTCTTAAGGCAACAAGCCCCACCAGGCAGCAAGCCTACCCCTTTAAACAAATGTTCATACTAATTTTATATCAACAGATATATTTATTCTAGAAATAAAACCAACGGACTACAACAAACAGACGAGCAAGAAACATTCGACGAGAAGCACCAACAGAATGATCAAATTGCAAGGTATTCGTGTATTCTTCCTACTTAGCAAATTTCAAATTTCGCGTAGTTTCGAATTCCTTATTCCATACATAGAATAGATGTGCGAAAATCTAGAGACCCCAATTAGCCGAGTGAAATATAGCAAGTATTAGAAAGGGCACGAAGGGAGAATTAGCTTAGAAGCAAAAGAATCATTTAGCATAGAAAGAAAAATAGCAAAGGCCCTAACCGCGGGCATATCCAAACCATACAAAAAAAAAAGGGTTCAAGCCGCCGTAGACTTGCCCACAGAAATTGTTCTGGCCTTAGGCCTTATTTAGCTAAAAACAAAAAAAAATGTGGGGTGAGCTCTATGCGTCAAACCCCGAGTACATCCACGATCTCCTCCTCGGCATTTTTCTTCTCCCCGGTCATATCTTCTTGCAAGGCGGGCTCCTCGGTCACGACCTATTCGGCTGCGGGTTCTTCAAGGACAGGCCCTTCAGAGACGGGCTCTTCGGCGACTTGCTGCTCGGACTGGGCGCTTTGATCTGCAAAGGGGAGCTCGGTCAAATCGGCATCAGGAGACATGGCCGGAGACCCTATCATCGGTACCAGTGTCCCCTCCAAGATAGCCTTGTAGCGGACAACGTTGCCTTCTAGGACCTCCTTCTCAGCCTCAAAGTCAGTGACCTTGCCATCGATCACATCCTGGACCAACTCGAGGCAACCTTCGGCTTGGTCCAGACAGCAATTATCGGCAGCCGTACCTTTGTACCAGTCAATCATCGCGTCCCTCTCTTTCACCCTTCGGCGATAACGGGAACGGATAGCGTTTTTCTCGACCTCACGGTCAAGCGACTGCTGTCGGGCCTCCGCCAGCTCAGAGATGAGGCGCTGCACGTCCTCCTTTAAAACCGCCACGTCCTCCTCCTTCTTCTTGGTCGCTTCCTCTGCCCGTCCTCTTGCCGCATCAGAAGTTAGCACCTCCCTGACGGCCGCATCTCTCGCCTTATCGGCCTCCTCCACCAGCCCGGAAGCATTTTTCAGCTTCTCTCTGAGATCCTCAACCGTGTTCACAAGGCCCTTGATCCTAGATTCGGAAGATGTTATCTTCCGACCCATCGTCAGTAGCTGATCGGACTTCGCCCGGATAGCCACCACGGCATCCGCCAGTTCCCTCTCTTTCAACGCAAGCTGCTCAGCAGCTTGCGCCCCCTCCTTCGCCTCCTCTAACTGGTCCTCGTAATCGAGAACCAGGTCGTTTATGGTCGCCGTGAGCTACACGTCAAAAATAAAAAGTATAAGTTAGAAAGATTTTTGACAATCAGCAAGCTTGGACAAATAAAAAATAAACGGAGACTTACGTGAACAGTCATAGCCGATACAGCCTTGTAGATAGGCTTCTCAGCAATAGACCTCGGAACTCTACCAACCCCGCCATTCGTAATTTGCCGGAGGAGCCCGGCCGCGACCTTAGGCGCTTTGTGGAGACCCTTGTCCCCGTACCAGGTGCACCCGACCTTGCGAGTAACCTCTTTCTCCTTAGCTTTACCCCCGATCACGAGGGGAGCCGATCTCATTTTCTCCCCAGTCTTGCCCTGGGAGACCTCTCTAGGGCGCTCAGCTTCGTGAGCAACCTCTTTCCCTTTGGCCTTCTCGGGGGCCCTGACCACTTCTTTCGGGGCCGAGTCACCCCTAGCCTTCTTGCGGACTTCAGAATCTCCCCCCTCTCGCGGCCGCTTCACCACGGCTGCGTCCTGAGAAGGACGAGTCGAATCCTTGGAAGGACGGATAGGAGCAGGAGGGGGAACATCCCTCCTTTCAGAATTCTTCGCCACAGGCGTGGCATCCGGAGTATTATCGCCGTCATCAGAAAGCACCACTACGGGCTGATCCACTGCCGTCTGCACAGCAATATCAGCAGGAACCTCCTCAGCAGGAGCCTCCTCGACCTTTTTCTCCGTCCCTTGACGGATAGCTCCATGAGCGGTAACGGTCGTGCCGGCCTGGGCCTCAACTCGTGGAGCCGGGCTAGACGTACCCGCCTGCTCCTCCAACTTCCTCTTCGCCCGAAGGCTTAAACCCTTAGGACGAGCAGCTTCCATTTCCTCTGCACATCCAAAAACCACACTTAGGCAGAAATCAAATCAACAATATCAAACGGAATGCTTAGAGAAAAAGACCTTACCCGGAAGATCGGGAGCGTTGTTATCGTACGCGATGAATTCCTCCTCTTCTTCCTCAGGCCACAATCCGACGGACTCAAGCCTCTCCCGGGTGAATGACGACCACGGCTCGGGACCAAAGGGGAACAACTTCTTCTTCAAAGTCCTCCACTTGTCAGTAATAGGAAGAGACTTAGGCTTCTTAGAATCTTCAGCTGCGTAGGAAAAGAAGAAGAGAATTAGCAAACTTATCAAAAAATCCAAATAGAAAATCTCGCCAACCCAACCCGGAACCTCACCTATCTCATGCACCCATACGTTCTTGTAGCCCGGCCAAGATCCAAGTGTCTCCTGACCGGCTAGGAAAAAGAAATATTTGTGGGTCCAAGCACTTTCCTTCTTAGGAAGACCAGCAATGATTTCCCCTTCTTTAACGGATAGAAAAAACCTACCCTTAGCCTGACCATTAGTCTTGACGACCAAGCCCGTCAACAAGTCTTCGAGTGTAAGTGTATACAAACACTCGTGAGCCCGAACAAGCAAGGCCGTCAGAATTCTAAACGAGTTAGGACTAAATTGCCCTATAGAAACCCCTAAGTATGAAAAATATTTTAGGGTAAGCTCGGGAATGGGAAATCTAAACCCCCCAGATTCGAAGAACCTTTCGTATACACAGATCCATCCGTCTATATTCTGTTCGTCAGCATGCTCATCTGGACCCGGCAATCTGAGCGAGATAGACTGCGGAATATTATATTTTACCCGGATCCTGGTAAGATCCTTAGGTTTTAAAACTGACCTCGGAGAATCTGTAGCCAGAAACTCCGTCCGCCATTTCTCAGTAACCTTTTTTGGACCCATTTTCTATCTAGAGAATCCTAGAAAAAACCAAAAGACCTAGACAAGCACAAAAACCAACCAAAGCTACCCGAAGACCAACAAAAAGAACAGAAAAACAAATCCCAGAAAAACCTCTTAGCAGACCCTCAGAAAACAAAAGATAATAATTAGAAGGAAACTAGAACCTGAGCTTCCTAGGAGTTCGATGAAGAAGACGAAGAAATAGACCTCGGAGCACCTTCGATGGCGGTTCGCAAAGTTTATATTTCTAAAAACTTTTTTCTCTCTCTCTAAAATTCGAAAATGATATTCGAATGCAAAACGTAATATATATAGAAGAGAGAGGAAGAGCAGTTACCTTCGATAAGACGTGGGCCGGATAGGACTGAAGAGACGTGCCCATAAATGTAAAACACTCGAGTACTTATACTCGAAAACCGTCGCTAATCCTACGGTTAGGGTTTCCTCGAAAATCGCAACAAACCTCATCCTACGGTTGAGATCAGCGAGCTATCCGGGGACACGTCAGCATGACCAGAATGACAGCTGTGTCAGAAGAATGCGAAGAGTTTATTCTCTTCGAACTTCGCAAAAAGGAACACGTGTCGTAACTGTTCCCGCCCAAAATTCGAAGCGACAGTTACAGCTTCAAGGTCCTACTCGTCCATCGTATCTCGAAATTATCCAAAATCCTATCCGGAATATGCAGATTTGTGGCAAAAGTCACAGATTTAATTAATTCTATCCGGCACGAATTTTATATGATTTCATCGAGTATATACTATAAAATTTACTTCGTATTTTTTATAGTAGGGGGCTGACTGTTGATGTACAAATTCGTCATTATTTAATATGACATAAAGTACTAAAGTTGTGAATTAATTAAATCCACAAACAAAGATTGAAGGCTTTAAAAGGAATAAATCGATATCTACAAAAGCCCAATTGAGAAGCCCACTAAAGCTCTCAATCAGACAAGGCCCAATGGATACAAAGCCACTCGGCCCAAAGGGCCCAAAGGCCCAATATCTATCCGTCATCAACCCAGAAAGACGAGGGTATAATCGTCATATTATCTACCCGGCATCTCACTTCAAATCCAAGCGGAAGACCAGGAGTACGAAGTCAAGTCTTCAACGGGCATAATTCAAATACGACGAAGAGAACGCAGTCGTGGGACACGTGTAGCAAGACAAGCCATTCAACCCGTTCAGCTCGGAGAGACGACCCCACGATTCCTGGAAGTCCAACGGGAAGGATTGAAGTCTATAAATATCAAGCTCAAGCCCAGATCAAGGCAGATACGTACGCACGATCCTGAGAGAATACATCGAAAGCTCCTATTCGGCATTCTTGCTCACTTAGAAATTTTGTTGTATTCTTTGTCCCCGTTTTCATTCTTTTCTTTTATTCTAGACGTAATTTGCTACCTGTAGCTATCCGTCTATGTTATTTGTGGCAATAAACTAACAGAGGACGTAGTCAACTACCGCCTTGGGACGAACCTCTATAAAAAAACCTCTCGTCTCGTTTACATCGCTTATAACTATATACATATATCAAGAGTGTATCGAGGGCTCGCAACGTGAGATATCGAATTCCACCAAGTTATTAATCTCAAGAACATCATACACTCACAAGTCACACTTGACTGTTTGAAGTGGGAAACCACGTCAACAATGACTTATGACGACTACAAGCCTTATAAGCGAAAAATAAACCTAGGGCAGATAACCCGTGTGAAAAGTCTAAAATACCCTAGCTACATAATGCGTAATACAAACGGGTCTCGGTAGCGCTTCCGTGTAGATTAAGCTTCACAGTCAAGAGCATTTCCTAAATAATTTTCTATGAATTAATCTTAGATAAATCTATATATATATATAAAAGGAGGAACTCACAAGTGACTTGGCAAAGTGTGGTGAAAGTATTTAGAAAATGAGTTACTACAATGAGACTTGACAATTTAGCATCACAAGATCAAGGCATTGAAAATTCTAATTTTTATAGCATTTTCATTTATTTTCATTGTTTTTCTTATTAATTGGATGACCATTGGTATTATCTATTCCATTGAATTTAGACTTTTGGTTTTCGTTTCTTAATGTTTAAATTTATTTACTTATATCCATGAATTAAACCAATTAATTAAAGCTATGACTTTTCACTTTTTTCTACTAACCTATAAATAGAGGCTTTTGAATCATTATTTTGGTAATCTATTTTCTCATTTTTTGTCTTCCCTCTTATTGTTCTTCTTTTGTAGTTAACTAGTTGAGTGCACCGCGCTTCGCGCGGTGGCGATAATAATTGTGAATTAAAATATTATCAATTCTAATAGTTAGACGGGATGAAAGACCAACATTGAAATTGAACTCATCAATTATCGAATTATTTAACATTACCGTTTGTGAATTAAAATATTATCAATTCTATTAGTTAGACGGGATGAATAATAGTTAGACGGGATGAAAGACCAACAATATTGAAATTGAACTCATCAATTATCGAATTATTTAACATTATCGTCATTATTAAATATAAGCATATATATAAACATTTGAAATAAATGATAATATAAAAAATTAAAGATTCGTCTAATTTCGCTTAAATTTTTTTATCTAACTGGTAAAGCTCTACATTTTACTAATAAAAAAGTTAAATAGTTGAAGACTATAAAAAAATGGTTATCTTTTATTTACTAATTTAAATGTAATACAAAAATAAAATAGTTGATCAATATTCAAATAAGGAACACTTAGTTTACTTAAATTCAAATTTTTACCAAAGAAACATAACCAAATTAATTAATTTAAAGTTTGGTTTTAAAATATTATTTCTCTATTTGATCTCAGCAATTATATCGTAAAAAAAAAAGATAATAAAGAACACATAACAATTACATACATATATAAGGATTTTCTTTATATAAAAAAAACATTTTGATGGTTGAGATAAAAATATATACATATATAGGGATTTTCTTTATAAAAAAAAACTGCCTATCGACATAACAATACATATATATATATATGCATATGTTATTTACGTAGGACTCTTTGTTTCCCAAGAAGTGACAATAACAATTACATTAGAATAGGATAAGTTTAATACAAAATTTATAAATTTTTTAAGGAAGTATTAATCACAAAAAACAGCGAAGGATCAGAAAATTTCTTTTTTCTCAATGAAGGTTTCTCAATCACCAACAAAAGTGAAGGGAATAACATGAAGAAGAAGAAAAAATAAAAATTCGTTAAATTATAGAATTGTAGGATTCTAGTTTTTGAAGCTTTTGAGACCATTCGTTTATTGTGGTGAGATTTTGCTTTTATATATATATATACATATAGATATAAATTATCATGCCCGGAATAATAACACGGGTCTTTTGGTCTTTTTCTTCCTTAAATAATAGATTTGTAGTGGACTTTGTAGCTCTTCGCGCGTTGGTAAATTTTTTTTTGTGTGTAAAATATGGAAAAAAAATCTAAAATTTAAGAAAAATACTAAAATCTAAGTAGCCAAGTCAACATAATATGCTGCTATATACATACACATATAAACTATATCCGATAAAAAGATCGCTCTCTTGATATTTTATTTTAATAGCTCTTTTTTGTCTACATATAGCCATGGACTGAATGAGATATAAGATCTTAATCATGAAACGTATGGCTCGTTCTTCGTTGATATCTTGTGAACTTCCCTGATCAAGAAAAGTAAAGCACAATTTTAAAAAGTAAATAAAAAAAAACATATTGAACAAAATAAATAATGTAGTAAGAATATAAGAACAATATTAAAGAGAAGAAAAAAAAAAGAGTTTGACTCATTGTACTCAAAATAAACAGTATAATGTATTTAAAATTGAGATACTATTGAGATTGTATCATTTTGTTATTAATAGAAAAAGAGCTATTGAGATGTATTTCATCTTACAAACATCTCTACTTAATTAGAGGCTATAAAAATTCAGTGAAAGATATTTTTAATTTGCAATCATTTACGTAAATGAATATGCATTAGAAAGAAGAAACAAAAGTTGTAGACATAATATTTTGGATTATAAAACACTCGAGGGCAGGTCATCATATGATTTACATCTAGAAGTGAAAACAAAAATTAATAACTAATTACTGCATCTGCATCTGCATGGTATACTTAATGAACATGAATTAGTATATAACTGTCACAATTTTAGCTAATTGTTCATATACCAAATACGTTTCGGACATCATATAATTTAATGACTATATTTAATTAATCTTTTACATTTTTTTTTTGTGTAAACCAACTTTAATGGCTTCATTTATAATAATACTATATAGTGTATTAATCATTACTTTTGTTCATAGTAGTAGAAACATTTTATTAATAAAATACATGCTTACAAAATAAAAATTCTAAAAAATAAAAATAAAAATTTCAATATTTAATATACATCATTCCATGTTAATTGTGAGTTCCTACTTTTTATATATATATATATATATATATATATATATATATATATATATATATATATATATATATATTAAAGATCCAAGTGTTATTTAAATGTTAGATATATTAAACATCTTTGAAATGTTTCGCTATTAGGTTCATGATTTTTGTAATTCTTAATTTTAATTGTGTAACCAGTACGGTTTTCCTCCATCACACGCGAGGGCTCTGTTAATACAATCGAGGCGGGCACACTATCTGAGTTTTCTTCCGTTATTTGATTAAAAAAAAGGTTCATGATGAATTGATGATCATATAGATTTGCTAAAAAAAAAAGTAAACATATTAAATTGTAACACTAATAGAAAATGAAAAAAAAAAAAACTCATATAATACGTTCCATTTTAAAGCTACTTATGTTGCTTCTACTAATGAAAGATTAATACTTGTAAATTGAATTAATAGCTATTCAATGGTTTTTTTTATTATTTCAATCCAAATACAGAAAATGATGTTATTAATTATAATCAACCACAAAACTTTAATGAAGAAGCATGGTAGACTAATAACCACGACTCTTTTTACTCTTCATGCAAGATACCAAGAAGAAAGAAATAGTGATATCCTTCTTATAAAACAGACATAAGAAAAAAAGATATTCTTGTAAAAGTAATATCTCCTAAATACACATTTTTGATCAAGCTCATCTGCAAAACCAAATAAAGAAGAAATATATAGTCAATGAGAGCTAGTTCAATTATATGTACACAAAAGTTAAACACTAATGACACTATAAAAATTAAAAGAAATAACACAACGATAAAATAAAGTACTATATATAGAATCGCCCATACAAATAAATCTCAACAATAAATAACAGTACATACATGATAAAATCTATCGTATTTACCTCTCAAAAAAACATTTATAGGGAAAACTATATAAAAATTAAATTCACTTAGATTATATTGCGTCTAAAATCTTAAACCGAGAAGAATAACTTACAAATTCTAAATCATTAGCCATAAAGAAATAGAAAGTTATCAAAACCAATTAATTGAAGGAGACCGTTGATATTGATGTTATATATATATATATATATATATATATATATATATATATATATATATATATATATATATATATCATTAGAGCTAATATGAGTATGGCACCAAAAAGTGTTTCTTTCTTAAAAACATGAAAAGAAAATACCCTCACCGATTAAAAATAGATTCAAAATAATTATTGTTGGACATATGTGTCCTTAAACAAGATATTTTATCCATTTGTAAAAGATTATGACAAGTCGTTGAATAAAGATGATGCTTATTATGATAATCTTATTATAGTTTCTGGTAGAGTAAAATAGAATGTTTGATTCCTTAGTTCATGAAGGATGCAATTATGTTATTATTATCACAACAGAGTCAATGTGAGGAAGAATTAATAATCATAATAAATGAACTTAAAATGTCCGTGACCTGATCAACTGGGTGGGAGCCCATTAATCGTATAAGGTCATTAATGTGACTAAGTGATAATCCTATTCTGGATTTTGTGTGTGTCACACTCACTAGAAGTGCATTAAGTATGAAGTGTCTTCATACTGGACTGGACCTGACTTAAACTCCGGAAGTTATCATATAAGACCGTCACTGATAACTTGGAGTTGAGTCACTAGTAGATGATCAAATGGATATTCGATCTAAGTCCTTAGTGATCTTGAGTCCAAGCTGCTGGCTTGATTGTTCTTTGATTTAACCGTTAAAGAACACGAAATATTACCGTTGTTCCCAACACTATTATTTTGGGAACATGATAGTCAGCATTAAGGGTAGCTTGGTCATAGACATGGGCATCACACAGCTCTCTTCAGAGTGATGATGATTCCCTTGATTGTCGGTGGTGAGAAGTGAGAGGTACCCGTGCGCAACTTATGAATCGAAACCATAAGTGGGTTGCTCATAATATTACTGACTGAGTCAAGGATGAAAATGCAATGAGGGGCATAACGGTAGAAACCGCCTGCTCGTGTGTGGATCATCAAATGAAAGATCAATAACCCGAATTTGATTGTATCAATGGACACCCTGCTATTATAAAGGGAATAATATATACCGTATCACTAAAGAGTGCAGCCTCGGGTCTATAGTGGAATCACTTCGAGGTTTGACGAACAACTAGCAGTTCGTTGGAGCTTAAGTGATACGGGTCCATGGTCCCCAGGATAGCTACGTAACGTATGATACGTACGTGATTAAAATACATTCTGGATAATGTTTAATCATTTGGCTTGACTTATAAAACTGAAAGGTCTGTGGCAGACGTCAGATAGTTTTATCGTTAGCGTGGCAAAAGTACCATATTTTGGTACACGAAATTAACTGATAAAATAAAGTTAGAATTTAGATTTTCTATCAGCACCATGTTGTTGGAAATTAAATTCTAAGCAACTTTGCTTTTTGAACCGAGTCATTTCGACTTACGGTTAGTGATTTATGGATTTTCTAAGTTTATGATCGGTTAGATAAACTTTGAAATTAAATCACATGTCACGAATTTAAATGATGGTGTGGCATCATGACATTTTAATGTGTGATATTGAGATCAGGAAATATTAATATAATTTAATTATTTGGATTTAATTATTAATATGTTATTAATAATTAATTAATAATTAATAGATTTATATTAATAAATAAAAATATATATTTATATATATTTATATGTGTAAATTCGAATTAGGGTTTCATAGTATGAAACCCTAGCCAATTCGAATAACATGATTTGGTCTTTCCATATTTGCGGCATAAGTACCAAATGTTTTGGTATCTTGGCAAATCCCTAAAATCAATTTAATCCATTGGATCGGTTATGATTTAATATCAACCGTTGGATTAGGATATTGATAAGTTCGAATTTAATAACTTGGTGACCAAGTTTCATTTTTTCGAATTTGGTTAATTAATTATATCCGTTGGATCGGTCTAAGATTTAATCTTTACCGTCGGATTGAAAATTAATTAATTATATATATTTATATAATTTTCGAATTATAAGTTAAGGATAAAATCAAAATTATTTTTAATAAATCTTTTTATATGTTATTTTATCCTAAACTAATTTGATCCATTAGATCGGTTTAAAGATTTTTCTCAACCGTTGAATCTAGATAATAATAATTCGAATTTTTATTATAAATATATAAGATAATTCGAATTTTATAAAGATAAGAAGATAAGATTGGATTTTTGATTTATCCAAATCTTTCTTATTTAATTAAATCCCTAATTAATTATATCCATTGGATTTAGATGAGATTAAATCTGGACCATTGGATTAAGATAATTAATTATATTTAATTATATGAAATTCGAAATTAGGGAGGGAAATTCTCCAATTCGGTTACGGTTTTAGCCTATAAATAGGAGGCTCATTCTACACATTTTTCACACCTTTCCCCAGAGAAAAATTCGAACTCTCCCTCTTCCTCAGGGTCTGCGAATTTTCTCTCTGATCTCTCTTTTCTGGTTCGGCTTAGGAGACTATTTATCCGGAAGCTTAAAAAGAACCATCAGTTAAAATTTTGCGACGGAGTCCTGCCGGCGAAGCCCACGCTTCGGTACGAGGATTCCAGGAGAATATCCCGAAAGATCACGGGAGTTTCCCTCAGCACCGGCGGAGCCCTGCCCGATTCAGAACGCGCAGCCGGAAGTCATCAATAGAGGTACGGCCTTATGCATTGGGTTAATAAATGCAACCATTTACTGCTTTCTATTTATTTCCTATTATGACTAGATTATTAATAATGATATATGAATATTAAATTACATAATATTTATCAGATCTTGTGAAATGGTTATTATCCGATATCCGGACCGTTGGACGGATAACAAGTTATTCCGCTTTGAAATTAATTTTTAAATGTTACCCGGACGGTTCGGAGGCTCAATTCGTGATAATATTCAAGGAATCCGAGACGTGATTCCCAACAATTATACCACAACGATACGATAGCCAGCAATAAAGAAAATCAAGAATATGATTTGTTATCTCACCTTGATAGAATTTGGGCTGTGACTGATTCGTTACCTTCAACAATTTCTTCATTGGACCTGGCATGTCTAACATTGTAAACCCTGTTTCCGAGAAGAAAATAGTGAAACTAATAGATATAGATTAGTTTGGGTGCGTAACATCGACTTAGAAGGAATATAAAAATAGTTTTATATTATTTGCGTAACACAACATCTCGAGCTTACCTGTTTGATAAGAAGTTAAGAAGAATCCATGCAGTTGCTTGTAAGAATTACACAACAATCAGACCATTACGAAAATGATTCAGGTTCTGGTCTTTTCACTGCTAAAATCAAGAAACCAAGCTTCACGTCTTCATCTCGGGTATGAAGAATTAGAAAAAGAACAATTGCGACAAAAAACAGAGTCAAAGCAATTGAACAAATTATTTATTGAATGATGAAGAACCCATACGAAATGATCCTTTCAGAGACATATATATATGTGTGTGTGTGTGTGTTGTAAAGAATTGTAACGATCTCATGGCACTCTAAAAGTTTTTATTTTATTTAATTCATGGAAGGAACTTTGTGATAAATGAATATATATATACTTTAAATTGGTTTAAGTAACCACACATAGCTCTATTCACATACTCAAGAAGGTTTGCTATAATTACGTACGTTTTTTTTAGGAATAATCTATATATTCATTGAATATAGCCTCTTGAAATTATTATTTTTACACAATAAATGAAGATTATTAATATAAATTGATCTTTTGGAGAAAAAAAATTCTAAATTCTATAAAAATAGAATTCTCAATTCTCTCTTGTTAGAACATGCCATGTCATCTACATGTGATTTTGCTTATATATATATATAGATAGTTTCTTTGTTTTCATTTTTTTTTCACCTTCTAATGTATTTTATTTTCTTCTGAACATGGACGTCCATGGAAAAGCAACAAATAATGATCATGATTACATCATTTCTTATGAAACAAAAAAAAATCACGATGAGTAAGGTTATTTTTTCATTTGCTCTCTTATGTAGTGTGACTAAAATTGTCTTATGTTTCTTTGCTTAGCATGTTTACTCCATGTTTAACACACTTTTTTTTCTATACATGTATGTAATCAAATTTTATGTTCGTGTTGACTATTTTCTTTTAAGTAAAGAGTTAGTAAAAAAAAAAACAATCGGCCGTATGTTGCTTACTAATTTGTACATTATTTACAAATAGATTATTACATTTATATATATTATAAATATTATTATTTGATAGAATATTCATTGGTTAACGATATAGTTATAAATAGCTCAAATTTAATAAATATAGTCATAACGATATAGTCTAATAAAAAAATATATTTTTCATTGATAACAATACAAATAGCTCAAATTTAATCAATTTGTAGTGCTTGAACGTTTCTGGATATGAAAGGATCCTATTTATTTTTAAAAAGTAATCTATATTTTTTATATCCACAAAACTTTCAGTGCATGAATTTAAGAAACATGAATGTTATATACACTACACTCATTAATCATATTTACACTTAATTATTACGTGCAACTTATGATATATACATATATACACAAAAATTTACAAACACGTTTGGTATTTTTAATGTTTTTATTATAAATATTTTAGACTATTATTTTCCTATTTGGTATAATTTTTTAGAAGCTTTTACTTTTTAAATTTTATACTTTACTTTTCTACGTTTATATGTTTTAAAACGTTATTGCTATCTTACGTTTTATTTTTTCAAGCAATTTAAAGTATACTTCATAGAGTATTTTGTGTAAAAAAAAAATTCTAATGATTTTAATATGTTTGATATAATATGCTTTCTTACATTTTTTTAATTGAAAAAAGTATATTTTATTTCTTCTATTTTTTATAAAAGAAAAATGCACAATTAAAAGCACAAGTAACATTAAAGAAGATGACTTGAGTGGGCGATTATACATACATTTTAAAATGTCTTTTGCTATACCATAACAGTTATAGGAGAGAAAGAATAAGAGTAATAAAGAATTATTCAACTGATTAACACAAAGGAAACCATAACATTTATCGTTGTTTGATGCATGTAGAGGTCTATTGCAACTCTTAAGTAAGTTATTATAATGCAAAGTTTTCAAAAGAAACAAAAACTACAGAATACCAATACAAGATTTCTATTTTAATTCCTTAAATTCGTTATTTCTAAATCTTACATGTTAAAAGGGTAGATAAAGTTAATTTTATTTATTTATCTGGACAACATCAACTATATCATGAGTGCCTTATGCAAATTGAGAAAGATTACCGATGCAAGCATAGATAACATTATTGTTGATGCTTAAAGAGGTCTATTGCAATTCTTAAATAAATTATTATTATGCAAAATATTCTGAAGAAAGAAAAACTATCGCTCCATTGCAAGCAAATTTTCTATTTGTCCATTCATGGCGTCCAATATGTTAACCATTCATGGCGTCCAATATGTTTCTACTACTTAAGGATGTGCATGGATACAAATTTTATCGATCATAAATGGAATTAAGAAAATTAACAAGATTTTAGAAAAAAAAATTAGATGTACATATAAGATCCATGAAAATCATATAACATTAATGTTATCTAATTAATGTTATCTTATTTGTGTATTTTGATCAAAAGGTAACTTGTTTTTTGTAAAATTATTTGTTTGGCTTTAAGATTTTGAGTTCTTAGGCGTGTTTTTGGGAAATCATTATTTAATAAAGAAAAATCAAAAGAAAGAAAACTTAATCATATTATAAAAAGAAATATGTGTAGCCGTTTATCCTAACAATACTTCATCATTTAAATAGTACACTTAATCATCTGTTGAAGTTTATCCGGGCAATGATTTTATTTATTAGGATTGATGTTTTTGTTGTTTGTACTTTGTTGTACATAATTTGAGAGTATATACTAAATTGATAGGATTAATAAAATATGAAATATGAGCAATATTTTTAAGAGTGTTAAGAAGTGACAATTTGTGCCACCACCGACACCGAACATGACAGTTGAGAAAAATCCGTCATTAGTCCGTAATTTTTTATTTATTAAGCCTACCATATAGGTAGTAATACATTTGGGATTAATTTTGGTCATATTTTTCTTACTAAAAAAATTGGGGCTGTTATTTTAAAAGTTTTTTTTTTGTCTAAAAAAAAGATAAAAAAATGACTCCAAACAAGTCAACCTCAGTCAACCTCACTGAGTGTTGTTGTTTTTCTAATACTTGCAAAAGATAGTTCGAAGAACAAAGAAGTTCCAACAATCTTAGACAATTGCAAAGACAGTTTTCATGGGGAGATGAGGAGTATTCCAAAATATACATTTGTCCAACATTATATATATATGTCGTATACATATATTTTTTTTATTAAACATCCTTATAATTAATATATATTATTTTACGCATATTGCCCAAAAAATAACATTATTTACTATTTTTATCAAATAAATAAACATAAAATTTGCATAACCGAACGCGCGGTCCATTCAATAATAAGGTATTAAAAAAAGAAAAGAAAAACAAGAGGGTCATAAAAGCAAAGAACATGCACTCCATAATATCCCCCACGCGCCAAATCTCTGTTAGGATCCATACACAGTGGTAACAACACCCAATAAGAAATATCCACGTGTACAAAAATAATTGAAGCCTATATCGTGGGACCCACGAGCTAGTAACTAGAAGCGCCTCTTAAATGTTCCCATTTCCCACCCTATCCATTCCATCCAAAACTACCAATCAATCCTCTCTCTCCTCAACCTTCTAGTCAAATTTCTATTATATAATTACGGCAAAAGTATTTAAACTTTAACTAAATGAGACGGTTAAGTCTAATATGAAAAATAACGATAGAAGTATCCAAAATTAATAAATATGAGATGATATATTTTTCCGTCTAAATTTTTGACGAATTTAATCATTTTTTTCATAGTAATATTAAATCATACCTAAAAATATCAATTTATGTGTTCATCTAACTATCTAACATCTTCTCTCATTTGAATTAGATAAAAAAATGGACAATAAAATATGTTAGCCTCATATTTGTTAACTTTGAATACTCTTACCTTTATTTTTTTCACTTTGAACTCACCCTGTTAAGTTTGCCGTGATTAATCCTAATTAATAATTGTCATAAATACCATTTGAATTTTATTCCGTGGTAAATTTACGCTCTTAATTCCTTTTGAGACACGATTGGCCCGTATTCTCTTAAAAAGTAGCATAGTATTCCTAAATATTAAAGTCGTAAACAAGAATATTTTACGTGCGAGAGCTATGCTATAATTTAACCAGGGGTGGAAGTACTTACAAATCAAAGTGAATTATAGTCCCTCTATAATAATAATAAAAAAAAAAAAGTTCAAAAATTATTTTAAAATTATTTTTTCAATTTTTACTCGTAAAGTCCTCCGGAATTCATGTACTAATTTCGCCGCTGAATTTACTTGCAGGGGCCAATATGCAGCAACTAACAAAGTTAAGTGGGCATCTTTGCTACAAATAAAAAATTTAGGCACTAAAAAAGTACCAGAGTTTTGGGAACACGTTTACCATCGGTTGTAAACTAAAACCATCTGTTTGTTTCCCGAGAAAATAAATAAATACCGAAAAAGTCGCGATTTTTTCTTCTGTCCGAAGCTTAATTCTTCCATAGCCGAACCGAAGCTCAATCTCCATTGCTCAGAGGAACCGATTCTTGAGCTATCTCTCGATTCTATGAACTCTAGCGAGAATTTAGCTCTGGAATTCTAGAAATGCCTCTGATTCGGAGAAGAAAAGCTCAGGAACCCGGCGAGGAAGAAGCTTCCGAGTCACGGCACAGCGAGATCAGACCCGAGGTGGAAGACGACAATGGCAGGAAGAAGGCGAAGAAGAGCAAGAGCAGAGGGAAGTGGTCGTGCTTGGACAGCTGCTGCTGGCTGATCGGCTTGATTTGCTCGGTGTGGTGGGTTTTGCTGTTCCTGTACAACGCGATGCCGGCGTCGTTCCCGCAGTACGTGACGGAGGCGATCACGGGGCCGCTGCCGGACCCACCGGGGGTGAAGCTGCGCAAGGAGGGGCTGCGCGCGGAGCATCCCGTGGTGTTCGTACCCGGGATCGTCACCGGCGGCCTCGAGCTCTGGGAGGGCCACCCGTGCGCCGACGGGCTGTTCCGCAAGCGCCTCTGGGGCGGCACATTCGGGGAGGTCTACAAGAGGTCAGTCATTGATTGATTGTCCATGAATTCAGAGCTGAATTGGGTAATTTAGTGTGAGATTGACTTTGAATTGAGAGCTGAATTTGCCTTAATAAGTAATTTATTGGTTTTTTTTTTTTGCTAAATTAGGCAAGTTTGTCTTGGTTTCTTTAGTGTGTGGTGATTTAAATAAGCAATGTCTATTTGAATTTTGAAGTAAGATTCAACTTTATCGTATGTTAGTGAATGGCCTATGATTAGGTACTCTCTTGTTTAATATGCCAAAAGTAGAGATTGTTTTAAGGCTTATATGGGTTGACTTGTTTGCTTGTAATTGACTCCAATAAGACTTAAATAGCTAATAATTAGTATCTGTAGGAGCAACTTTTCGTCTGCTTCTTCATAGTTTTCATATAATATGGTAAAGTGAGCTTTTGAATAAAGAAAGAGATAGCTCTTTTTTCTGCTGCAAACGGGTTCGAAGCTCGAGTTGGTTGTTTTATAGACGTGTGACTGATGATCTTAAATTGATTTCTGTTTTCTTTTATTTTTCTCGTAATTAGTTTCTAATATCAATGAGAATATGCCAATCAATATGATATTTTTGGATTTGTCACAGACACATATAATATGGTAAAGTGAGCTTTTGAATAAAGAAAGAGATAGCTCTTTTTTCTGCTGCAAACGGGTTCGAAGCTCGAGTTGGTTGTTTTATAGACGTGTGACTGATGATCTTAAATTGATTTCTGTTTTCTTTTATTTTTCTCGTAATTAGTTTCTAATATCAATGAGAATATGCCAATCAATATGATATTTTTGGATTTGTCACAGACACATATAATATGGTAAAGTGAGCTTTTGAATAAAGAAAGAGATAGCTCTTTTTTCTGCTGCAAACGGGTTCGAAGCTCGAGTTGGTTGTTTTATAGACGTGTGACTGATGATCTTAAATTGATTTCTGTTTTCTTTTATTTTTCTCGTAATTAGTTTCTAATATCAATGAGAATATGCCAATCAATATGATATTTTTGGATTTGTCACAGACCTTTATGCTGGACAGAACACATGTCACTGGACAATGAAACGGGATTGGATCCTCCGGGTATACGGGTCAGGTCGGTAAGTGGGCTCGTGGCTGCAGACTACTTTGCTCCGGGATACTTCGTGTGGGCCGTTCTAATAGCGAATCTGGCTCGTGTCGGATACGAGGAGAAGAACATGTACATGGCTTCATATGATTGGAGAATCTCGTTCCAGAACACGGAGGTTCTAATCTCTACTTTATCACAGTGCCTCTTTTATATGATGTGTTCATGTGTCATTTCCATAATCAGTGTTTTCAAATTCATGTAATTAGGTGAGAGACCAGACACTGAGCCGAATTAAGAGCAACATTGAGCTGATGGTGGCAACTAATGGGAAAAAGGCGGTTATTATACCACATTCAATGGGTGTATTGTACTTCCTCCACTTTATGAAGTGGGTCGAGGCACCGGCTCCGATGGGCGGTGGAGGAGGGTCGGATTGGTGTGCAAAGCATATAAAGGCGGTGATGAACATTGGAGGACCATTCTTGGGCGTTCCGAAGGCTGTGGCGGGGCTTTTCTCAGCTGAAGCTAAAGATATTGCAGTTGCTAGGTTTATTCTACTTTACCTTCTCGTGTCCATTTTTTAGCGAAAGCGTGCTTGAATTCACAGTAAAAGACTACTGTTTTCCTCCTAAATTGTTGGGATTCTTTTGTTTGTATGTAAATTATAGTATGTTTGACGTGTTTATATCGCGTATAGACTAGCATTGCGAACATCCTTGACAAAATACCCACCTCATAAAAGAAATCTCATTACTTTCCTGATAATGCAGGGCTATTGCGCCTGGTTTTCTGGACAACGACATATTTCGCCGCCTTCAAACTTTGCAACATGCGATGAAGATGACTCGCACTTGGGATTCAACCATGTCAATGATACCAAAAGGTGGTGACACCATATGGGGTGGTCTCGACTGGTCTCCCGAGGAAGGAAGTGATAATACGAGCGAAGAAAGCAGTGGAAGCCTGTGTTGCAAGTCAAAGGGTGTTCGTTATGGGAGGATTATATCGTTTGGAAAAGATGTGGCAAATGCACCGTCGTCTGAAATTGAGAGGATCGACTTTCAGGTATGTTCGAGACTAGACATATAAGAGAACAAGAACACTATTTTGATTAAAAAAACACGAGTACTTAATGTAAAGGCTATATATCGACCCTACGCGTAAAATACCTAAAATGCCCTCAATGAAAGGGTCTAACAAATTTCTATCCGGTGTTGACATTATTTTTTGTTGTTTGGTTCGCTTACACAACACGTAAAAATCTGTTATTTGATTTTTTTTTCTTCTTAATCTGTCTCTTAATCTGCACGATTAACATGGAGTTTCTCTTAGGCACAATGCTTTATAATATTTTTATGCTATTGTTTGAAGCAACAGTTCTCTATGCCAAATCAAAGTTTTAAGAGTATGTTCTTTGCATTGGCTTTTTGTGTTTCAGGGAGCGATCAAGGGTAATAACGCTGCGAATACTAGTTGCCGTGATTTATGGACGGAATACCATGACATGGGAATCGAGGGTGTTCGAGCAGTTGCAGATTACAAAGTGTACACGGCCGAATCAACTATTGACTTGCTTCGGTTCGTTGCCCCGAAGATGATGGCACGTGGCAGCGCTCACTTCTCTTATGGAATCGCCGACGATTTGGACGATCCAAAGTACAGTCACTACAAATATTGGTCAAACCCTTTGGAGACCAAGTAATAATCTCTGCACTACCTTGTCAACCAGTTCATTTGCCTCAAAGATGATTTATCTCAAAAAGAAGGGATTTATATGCATAGATGTTATTGATGGACCAACCAATGCTTTTGTTTTTTACTATCCAAGATCGTTCTCGTAAAGAGCTGTTGCGTAATTTGCCCGATCTCCCTTCTTTAGAACGTGTATAAAGTTAGTGAATGACTATTGACTATCATTCTACCAAGATTACAACCTAATTGGCCCGGGTTGGGCCCGACTAAAACAAACCTATAAAAACACAATTAACCAACGTAAGGAGTATCGTTTATTGGTTCGGTTTTGTTATTGGTTCGGGTCCTATTAGTTTACAATGGTTACACCCTAACCATCTAAATGACTAAGCACTTGATTTATAGTTTATACAGTAGCATAGTCTAACAAACACTAAGGCCTTAGCATGGTAAATGTTTAAATACCAAAATACCCTTATACATTTTTTTTAAAGAGAAAATACCCTTATACAGTTATTACGACTCTTTGACTAATGCTGCAGATCCTATCATCTCTTGTTTTCAGGCTACCCAACGCTCCGGAGATGGAAATTTTCTCGCTCTACGGAGTCGGTATTCCGACGGAGAGAGCCTACATCTACCGGCTAACTCCTTCAGCCGATTGCTATATTCCTTTCCAGATTGACACGTCGGCAAACGGAGAGGAAGACGGCAGCTGCCTGAAAGACGGTGTATTCTCCGTGGACGGAGATGAGACCGTGCCCGTCCTCAGCGCGGGATACATGTGCGCAAAGGGTTGGCGAGGGAAGACGAGGTTCAACCCATCGGGGATCCGAACGCACGTCAGAGAGTACGATCACTCTCCTCCTTCTCATCTGCTCGAAGGAAGAGGGACGTTGAGCGGGGCCCACGTGGACATTATGGGAAACTTTGATCTGATCGAGGATGTCATAAGAGTGGCTGCTGGGGCCAGAGGAGAGGATCTGGGAGGGGATCGGGTTCACTCTGGAATCTTCAAATGGTCTGAGAAGATTCCCTTGGATCTTTGACTTTTGGTGGTGAGGTTCTCTTTCCTTGGCAGTTTTGTTTGTGAATCATCTAAGTTTTGATTGCTTTGTTGTTACCAATTTTTCCTTTACATTAGATATATCTAAGTTTTTGGTGAAGAAAAAGGCTCTATTAATATGTCATGAAAACATATAAAGCAATTTGTAATTCTCCTGAAATTTGGTTGTTGGTGCCACTTTGTCCCTTGAACTTTAGTTTTGGCAGAAATGTTCATAACCTTTCAAAAAGTAGCGTATTGCCCCCTACGTGTTAAAAAATGACCGACAGTGTTTGCACGTGCGCAACACGTGACTTTTTTTAGGGTATTTTTGTAAATTTAATTTTGTGGCACTTTCATCCTAATTATGCTGCGAGAATTTTGGACTCTTAGATTGCTTCACAGATAGTCTCGTGATTGAGTATATCCATCTTGATTGGTACTTAAATGATAAAAATAATCCAGACAGACTAAGTCATGCGTTGCGCACGAGTTATATTTTCCGTCATTTTTTATTGCACAATCTACAAATTAGGAAACTGTCTAATAAAAAAAAGCAATAAACATAAAACAAATTATTTGACTAATATAAGTAATTTACACCTAATTTCCTATTATTTTCTGATTGAAATGAGTTATGGCTTATGACTCTGTATTGCTCTTGTTTGCAGAGTGAAGATCACATACCCGAAGCTAATCAACTGAGCTTGGAGGCAGAATCTGGCTTTTGCCCTTTTTCCATTTAATTTTAATTATTATTTTTGGTGATAATAATTATTAATGTGTATGTGTATCATAATTCTTATGCTTTCTTATATATATATATATATATATATATATATATATATATATATATATATATATATATGGCACAAAGTGCAAATACTTTGTAAATGTTCCAGTCCAGGATCTGTGGAAGTTTCATATAAACGACATGTCATGTTCATGGTAAAAGACATTTAAGTCAAACAGTTTTATACGCATAAATGGCACAGTATTCGAAACGACATTCCGTCTGCATAAACGGCAATGTTCTAAACTGATAAACGACGCGTTATTTCTTTGTCGTTGCAAAGAGGGAGATGTCGTTTTTCTCACATATAGACAACAAACTGACTTTCGCAATAAATGACATGATATTTGCCGTCAGGTAAAAAATTATATATAAATATATTTTAAATTTTCGGGTTTTATGGGAGTTAAGGCTTTAATTAAAGAATGGGCCACAAAAGTGATATTTAAAGTAATAAATAAATAAATATATCTACATTTGTTTATTGCAGTAATTAGACATTTATAGCTTGAGCTTTGAGGAACTCTAAATGGATGGTTGCAAAACTATGTCACAACACAAGTACATGTTCATCGTTAAAATGCAACGATATATCATTTTTAATCATAAGTTATTTATTCGATAATTATATAATACAAATATCAGTAATTATAGTGCCATGAATAATAATAATAATAATAATAATAATAATAATAATAATAATAATAATAATAATAATAATAAAAATATAGTCTTTAAAATAAGTCATTTATTCACGAGTCCTGTACAGCTTGATATTCTCGGTTATTGTATAGAGTAGTGTATTACATTGATACCAACATGCAAAAGTGATAGGCGTTGTTTTCAAATGTACAAATATAACCATTGATTTTTTATAGATCATTAGAACAAAAGTAAAACAAAATACCTTAGTTTGAACTTTGAATAAGAAAAAGATATAACTGCAACAAAAGTTCCAGAACTTTGATCAACCGAAAAATATTCAAAGTCAACAAACATAGCAACACATTTTTTTTCCAAATTTTTTGACGAGCATTAGTAATTTTTTAGCATAATACTACTAAATCACACTTAATAGATATATTTGCCTTAATTATCCCTAAAGATAATTTTGAAAACTTTGAATAAGGAAAACATAAAATCTTTAAAAAAAATAAATATACAGCCAGAAATAAAGTTATATTTTTCATATACCAATTGATTTTCAGTTTTTTCGCAGCATTCACATCTCTCTCTCTCTCTCTCACTTCAGTTTCTCTCTCATCTGAACTCTCTCTCGATCCTTTCTCTCTCCTCTCCTCGGCTATCCTTCGTGCTTAGCGATCCATTGATTCGCCCATTCCGAGCCCTAGGAGCAAAGCCCTGCTCTTCCAAACCCTAGCTCGCTGATTCCACTCCGCGCGCGCGCCACTGCGACTCGGAAGCAGCTTCGGTGGAATCGATCGATTGACTTCTTCCGTTTCGTCAAGGTGAGGATCGTGTCTTTGATTCCTCGAACCCTAATGTGTGATTTCGGCTTCGGCGATTGTTCCGCGAGCTTGGTCTGGGTCCAGTTCGCTTAACCTACTTTCCGTGATTGGGATTGAAGCTCGGACCTTCAATGCTAATGAGGCTATTAGTTTGTATACTATGCTTAGGATTGATTGAATGAATTCGAATTAGGCGATTCCATTGTAGGCCTTCTTCGTATTGATTTTTGACGTGATAGCATGGATCTTGTTTCTCCAGCTTTGAATTACATTTGATTTTGCCCGTGTGATTATTTTTGGAAGCTTTGTCGAGTGTCGCTAAAGCCTAATTCTGATAAGCTCCGTCAAAGCGTATTTAGTTGATTTTGGAGGGTTTCCTTCTTGAAATTAAATGTGGAATCTTGCTTAGATTCTTGTCCCATTCATATTGTTTATCATGGCCTTTGGATTTGAGATGTACCATTGACAACCGGGGGCGGAACCAGGATATGAATTTTAGAAGGACGGAGAGTATAATGAGATGGGCGGAGTTAGCGTAATAAAGGGTATTGAAAAATATAAAAATTGTTAAAGGTAAAAATTAGGGCTGTATGTCCGTCCGCCACTGTTGATAACCATGCATGTGGCATATGTTGTTGCTTTCTCTACTACATTGAAACCTGTTTAAACCCTTTGTGTTTGAAAATTATATCACATGTAGTTTTTGTCTTAGACTGCTCGTTGTTTCTTAGAAATACGGTAAACTGAGACTTTAAACAGCTCTTATGTTGATTTCTAAAAGTTAGTATAATTTATGAGTAATTCATGGAGTTTATTTCTTCTTTGTTTGTGCGTATCCTTAGTTGGGTAAGCTATGGACTGTTAGTAATTGTTGACCTAGACAGTAAAAAACTCTCTCAAAGGCTTGTTATATTGTCACGAAGTATGAAGTGGTATCACTGTTGTTTAGCATTTAATTGACTATCAGTATGCATTTTATATCATTCAGCCAGTGCACATGAATTTAGAGTAATTTATGCCAAGTTCTCTCTCTCTCTCTCTCCCCCATTGGTTACAAACAGGCAGCTGCAAAGGATGAATACGCAACAAGCTGTGCCGAGATCTTCGGCCAATGGTTTTGGCCGACGAAGAGGTGAAAGAGAAGTTGGGAATAGACTGGACAACAAATTACAGTCTGGGAAATCAAATGCTGGTATGGTTGTTTTTTTTGTTTGTTCTCGCTCTCCACAATTTAAGAATATATTCTTGACTAATATAGATGCTATGACAGGCAGCAGAGTTGGTGGACATGGAAGTCCTCCACGTGATCGACTGGTATATATAAGCACCTGTTTTGTTGGCCATCAAGTGGATGTTCAGGTGAAAGATGGAAGCATTTACTCTGGGATATTTCATGCAACAAATGCTGAAAAGGATTTGGGTATGCTTCTCTTCTTTTAGTTTTATTGAGGAGTTCTATCTGTCCTTCAGACTTTCATGTTTACTGGCTTGTCGCTTTCAGGAGTTGTGTTGAAAATGGCACGTATGACCAAAGACGGTTCCTCCCGAGGGCAAAAAGCCAATGCAGATTCAGTTAGCAAGCCTCTTTTGAAGACCTTAGTTATACCTTCTAGAGAACTCGTGCAAGTCATTGCAAAGGTTCAGCGCTGTTTTCAGATTGTCATAATTGTGCTTAAGGAGATATTTTAACATTTGTGTGAATATTACCATTTTTTTTTGTGGTGTTAATTTTGGTATGCTTATGTTTTTAACAGTGCATAGCTGTCTTCTATTTACATTTAACGGTTAATTTTGCATAAACTACCAAAACTACATAAATATTACTCATTCAGGTATAACTCAATTGTCCAGGACGTGTCTGTTACGAGGGATGGCTTTATCGATGAGTTTCAGTCTCAAAGACAGCATGATATTATGATCGATTCTTCAATATCACGAAATCAGAATGTTGAGGTGGAGAGGGAACTGGAGCCTTGGGTTCCTGATGACGATGATCCGCAACGTCCTGAGTTGGAACATGTTTTCGATGCCCCTTGGAAAAATAGGTTGTTATAATTGCTGGTTTTCTAGTCTTGGTGATTTTTCTAGATTGCATGAACTCCATCAGTGTAGGACCCTATTTAACAATTTCATTGCTTAGATTACCAGTTCATGCTGCCAGTTATGAGAATTGTGTATGTTGTGTTAATTTAATTTTGTTAAATTAATCTTTTCTACAAGGGCATGGAACCAATTTGAAGCGAATGCAGCATTGTTTGGAGTAAAAAGCACGTTTGATGAGTCAATTTACACTACAAAGATTGAGCAAGGTCCTCAGATGCGAGAAAGAGAAAGAGAAGCTTTGAGAATAGCGAAAGAAATTGAGGGTGAAGATACCCATGATCTTCACTTAGCAGAGGTGAGACAAAAAAATCATATTGGCTTATGTTGTGTTTTCCTAGTTTCTTCTATTTTGGGTGTTCAGTGTCTTAAACATGTTGCAGGAAAGAGGGCGCCAACTCAGCGATAAGTTCGATATTGACGAGGAGACTAGATACTCGTCTGTATATCGCGGTAAAGTAGTTGACGATAGTGGTTGTGATGAAGCAAATGACGACGGCTTGGTGGATTCATGTAACAGTGAAACCTTTGGAGATTCTTCTACTTCTGCAATTAAAAGCCCAAGTGACTGGTCCAAAGGCAAAATCAATGACGCTGCCCGTGTAGCGTCAAGCCCGTGTGCTTTGGTAGTCCCTTTAACTCTAATCTTTATGTTGTATCCTTGTATCAGAGATATCGTCATGGGTCTTACACTTACTAGAATTTTTTATAAAAATATGCTTGCCTCTTATTGATGGTGGCACCTATGTTATATTGGGATGCCTAAGATTAATATATAATAGACCCTAGACGCCTAAGTTGTGCATTCCTAGAATTTGGGAATTAAAATTTCCATTATTTATAGAAAGAAAAAATACTCCCAAAAATCAGAAAAATGGATCAGAAAAATCGAACATACTTAAGAAGCAAATCTGCCAACCAAAGTACAAGTTAGTCCCGAATATTCACCCAGTATCAGGTCCGGAAATAGAAGAGAATCAGATTTAGGACTTACTGTGCATAAATCAAACCTAAAAATTCAGATATCTTTTTTTGACCAAGGGATTTTGAAGTAAAAGATTTAGTTTGGCAAAATGAAATCCTGACATCTCTAAAACATTGATCCTAATATATTTTTTTAGATGTGGTTGATTCTAATATTCTTGCTAGCTGCAGTTAAGAGAGGACATGATATTAATGTGATTGTAATTGCAATCTTTGTAAACGAAAATTACTAATACCGAGTGGTTGTTGTTGGGTATTTCTTTGCAGGATCAAGCACAATCGTCTCAGTCAAATGCCGGTGGGGATATAAATAGATCTGGTTCTTCGGATCAGACCTGGCAGCCACTTTTTATGAATACGTCTACTGCCAGTGAAAGCAGGTATATATATATATATATATATATATTATCTATGAATTCTAAGTTCTGACATGGATTGAAATTTTATTCTGGTTTCCAATATTAGTTTAGAAACGGGATCTGGGAATTCGAGGTCCCGGTTTTGAGAGCCGAGACCGGAACAAGTTTTCCCAAACCGAAACTGGGAGATCCCGGTCCGGTCCCGGATTAAAATGTGATTTTCCAGATTATAACCGGCTACAGGGATATTTGCCCATCCCATGTCCCCTTAGAAAACCAGTAAAATACTGGTTCCTGAAAAAACTGATTTTTACAAAACTGACCCAGAACCAAAGGGAAAATCATAAAAATCCCTCTTTGTGGTCCTGGTGTCGCCCCTAATTCTAACAACTCTTTTAATTTGATTTTAGCGCCTGGTTTTTCTAATTACAACAAGCTCACTTTCAGATATTCTAGGAGCAAAGTGAACAAACGCAGTGAACACGTTGGGATTAGTGATGCCAATGAATGCTCACAGAAGCAAGATGTGAGTTAATTTCCCCTTTGTCCTTGGAATTATTTTTGTGTTTTCGCTGCTACTTGATTTCTCATACCCTTTTCTTCCATTTGCATTGATACAGCTACTTGAGGGGACGCCATTGCCTAGATCTGACGGTGATTCCAACATCTTTCTAATAGGCTCTCATTTATCACACACAAGTGCATGGAGAATTAAATTAGTTTATTTCTTTTTAGTAATTTTTTTTCTGCGTTACGCTTTTTTTTCCTACTGTTATTAGGTTTAGTTAGGGGCAGTTAAGTAATCCACATCCTTGTGTTATTAGGTTTAGTTAGGGGCAGTAAAGTAATAAAAAGGGTTACAGTGCACAGCATGAGAGAGATTTAAGATCAACCTGCCGTCAAACCGAACTGGTCATCCAAATTAAGCCCATCCCGAAAGAAAAGAGAAAAAATATTTTATTATTAACTTTCAATTTTTTTTTTTTATCTTTATCTTTATCAATAAAATTGTTGTTTCCTCAAAAAAATTATTTTAACTTTTAGTTAGGGTAGTAAAGTACCCTAGCCGACATTGATTTTTTATGCTTATATTGGAATAAAAAGTTCTCATTTTGCATCAACGGACAGAATCGATCACGCTCTCTAAGGAGTGATCACATTTTTGTTTTCGTGAATTTATTTTGGGTGATTTATTTACCCGGATCCTATCACTTTTTTTAAATCTCTTACTGTCTCTACTTGAACGTTATGAAAGTCATATTGTTTTTACTTTTTTCTTGCAAATCTGAAACTTCCCATTGGTAAGACCCTAAAATGTGAAAGTAAAGAGATAGCAGCCAGAACCTATTAGCCAACAGGAAGTCACCAATGTGATGAATCCCAGGATACTTTCTTACGGAAATCAATTTAAGAATAGCAATGTATCAAACATGCCATAAAGCCCTAATCCTTCGCTTATTGTCAAACTACAAATACCCCTACTAAGCTAAAAACTGATAATGACTTAAATAAAGCACTTAAATGACCGTCTTGGTCTTCCTCCGCAAGTTAGTTGAAACGACCCAAGTTTACCTTTTTGTTTAGTCTAGTAGGTGAGAAGTTAATTGATGAATTCTTAATATCTCCCTCAAAATTTGGAATTTGCTCTTCGTGTGTGCAGATCCTTCATCGTCATTGACCGTGAAGAAAGGAGACTCTGATAGAGAAAAGTCACCGCATGTGAATCTTCAGGCCCCGGCTCGTGTCCCTTCAAAAACCAATCAGAAGTCAAACAATTCCTCTAGTGAATCATTAGAAGTTCCAGTGTCTGTTAAATCACATGGTGAGACACAAACTGCAAATTACCATGGACGCCCTGCTAGCTCGGCATCGTCCAGGTCTGATCGTGCGGCTGTTACCGCTCCGGCTTTGTCACCAAGCTCTTCCGTTGGTTCCTTATCTTCCGAGAGATCAACTTTGAATCCCCATGCGAAGGTGCGTATAACACGTTCAAATTTCATGTTAAGGTATTTCTCAAATTATTATAACATAATCTTGATTGTGTTGATTGTTTAGGAATTTAAACTCAATCCAAATGCAAAGTCTTTCCAGCCATCACATTCGCCTGTTAGGCCTCCTTCGCCTGTAGCTGAAGGCTCCTACTATTATCCACCTAACATTCCCACAGTTGCCCAACTTCCGGGCATGCCTATGGGAGTAAGTTCACGGGATTTCTTCATTATTTTCTTTGTGTTCCTAGATTGATAACTTTTAATATATGTTTGTGGCCCTGTCGAACCTCCTGTTTTGATAGATGATAGGAAGAAACAGTGTTACATTTGTAATTTATATATATGCTTATCAGGTTAAGTAATCATGTCATTAGGTTCTTCTATTTAAATATGTCGTGTTAGTTTTTTTATTTTATTTTTTATTTTTATTTTTTTATTACATCTTTGAATGTGTTTTAGGGTATTTGGGGTATTTCGGTTTTAGAGTCAGAGGGCCTTGCCCTTTAAGAAACCCTTTTTAGGCTGTGCAATATTTTGTGTCAATTCAAGAAACCTTAAGTGAATGAGAAGAGAGCCAATAACCATATATGAAACTTATTCTCTATCAAAAGAGAGGAGATCCGTTTTTTGCGATAAGGTTGGGAAAGCTCTATTTTCGAGATCAGATTCTGTGTCGTAACATATAACTTTGTGAAAATTGTCCTACGCTTTCTGGATGTATTGAGAAATATCCTATCATAGGAGAGCAGGTGCTGTGATTTCTGTCCAGATAATCTCAATTGAAATTGATAAGTATGGGGGTTCAGTGAGTTGTTTTTCTTGTTTCGACTGGTTTTGGTCTTTACTCTTTACAGAATTTGTGCATATGATGCTTTCTTATTTATCCAAGTGTTGGTTGGGGCCTGAGAAATTTGATGCATGATAGACTATTAGTAGGGAGAGTATCTTTTTCGTTACAGCCTCGTATAAGCATAACCTTTAAAACTATTAGAACACCGGTCGACGGATCTTTGATTTTTACGTTTTTTTAATATGATTTACAGATGGCACCACCGCCCTTTGGTCACCAGCATGTGATGTTTAACCCACAAGCTGCACCACAAGGCTATCTTCCTCCTAATGCACCTCAGGTATTTATTTACTTGGAAGCTTTTCCTTGATCCCACGATTCCGGTAGTTTGGGTACCGAGACTTTGCCCTCTTTCCCACCTGGCCTCAGTAGTTCAGGCTTTCCAAAACTGGGCAAGTCCTATTTCAAAAAGCCCAATTATAGTAAATAAATACCTAGGGCCAGCTCGGTTTGTAAATAATAGTAAATTGGGCTCAAAAAGCCCAATTATAAAGAAACTGGAACTGGGCCAGCTCGGTTTTTAAAAACAATTTATATTATTTGAATGATTAAAGGGGGAAGAAATTGGGTTTTTAGACTAGCTTCTAAAATTGCTAAAAACCGAAAAAGTACATTCAAACCAAATAATATTACATGAAATAAGGATAACATATAACTCTTAAGGCGAAACCTACAATAAATTTCCCGATTCTCGTTATGCCCGTAATTTATGGTCTCTATTGTAATGCCGTTATAATAACTATATACTCATTTTGTAGCAGTATGCGCAACAGATGCTTGTTCACCCTAGGCAGCTTGTCTACATGCCGGGCTATCACCAACCTGTAAGTAACTTTTTTCTGAAGCAATTTCAGTTATTATTGGTTATATCGGCAGAGGACACATTCATAATATATTATTGCCGAGGGCTGATATACGAACACCTATTTTGAAGGTGTCTCGTGCACGCAGATTCGTATTGTGGAATTTTCACTCTTAAGTTTATAGAAATTTATGCGTGAGCTTATTGTTCTGGTTATGTTTCAGGATATGCCATACAGAGGCCGAGAGTATTGATTTGATTTGCGTGCTTCGCTCAATCATTATTGAATTTGCGTTGGTTGAACAGCGAAGAATAACCCTTTCGAGATTCTTAAGAACTTCTCCGAGGAAGCCGTGTGGCGGAGGAAGCTTGCCGTTAGCGTCGTCTATGCTTTTAAGTTTTAACCCTTTCTTTTTTGTTGTTTTTCTTTCTTTTCTTTTTCTATAATGTCTTTCCCTTGTTATTTATGCTACTTATAATTTTTCTCTAGAGTTAGATTTGTTGCTGATCTCACTCGTTTGGGTTAATGAACGCCATGATTTTGTACTCTTATCTCCCTTTCTCTTCCCATTAGCACCATAACTTAGTGTTATGGCCATTTCATTCATTTGAATTTTGACGTCAATTATATGTTTTTCTTCTTTAAAACTTGTTAATTTTTTATTTTATATACTATGTGGTTACTGGTTAGTATTCATTCCGTATCTCGGGTCGAGTAATCATATCAGGGATGAAAACTTCGGCCCCAAAGTTTGGTGGTTTCGGCCTAGTTATAACTCATAAAAACTGAGCTTTACTTTCTATAAGAGATGAGGCTGTTCCTGGTCTTGGTTTACAAACTGGGAATTGGGGCCGGGTCGGGCCTGGCCTGGCCGGGGCCACAAAATCTTGGTTCCGGTCGGTTTTCAGTTTGGGGATGGTGCTTAATAGTATTAGTTAGATTTGCAAACGGTTTAATAGTATAATATTGGGTATTTCTTACTATTATTTGCTAGTGAATAGTCATATGAGAATCCCATGTAATTTGTAGTTATGTCTTTGAATAGCTTCTCGCTTTATTAAACAATCTTATTATATTCTTAATTTTGTTGTTTTTGTAGCTAGTTTTTTGAATTAACGGTGTTAGTTGATGTTTGGGTATTCCGAGAATAAAAAAAGCAAAATCAAACACGAGCAGTTAAAAAGAAGTGAAAAGAAAAAAAAAAAAATTAAATCTCAAGGTTGCAAAAATTTCGTTCTAAAACTTCTATTTTTGTTTATGACTCAAAACTCCAGTCAAACCTTAATCTGCTTGATCTCGTGTCATTGATAGGGCATGATCTACCCTCAACTACAAGGACACGAGGGAATGCATGAGACGGGCTTGATCGACCCACGACTACAACGACACGAGGGAATGTATGAGACGGGCTTGATCGACCCGCGACTACAACGACACGAGGGAATGGACGGGACGGGCTTGATCGACCCGCGACTACAACGACACGACGGAATGGACGGGATGGGTGTGATCGACCCTCGACTACAACGACATGAGGGAATGGACGGGACGGGCGTGTTTCACCCTCGACAACAAGGACACGAGAGAATGGACGGGACGGGCGTGTTTCACCCTCGACTACAAGGACAAGAGGGAATGGACGGTACGGACATGTATAATTGGCGCCAGCACTGGAATAGAAGGCGTCAGGACTGGAAGAGAAGGTAAACATGAAGCTGTACACTTGGGGGGGAGTGTGACTTTGTCTGTAAAATGCATCTTTTTTGGGTCAATTTGTGGTTTTGTTTTCTTGTTTTTATGCAACTGAAATTGAGATGAGAAGAGTTTTCATATTTGTATTCTGGATGATTTTCAATAAAACATTAAATCTTTTGAAAAGAAAATAATGAGAGGAGATGAAATCCTTGGGTAGTTGAAAATTCTAACCATCAAAAATAGTTATTTTGTCTTGTTAAATTATGTTATTCTATTTTATATTATTTTAAACAAATTTTTGTGTGTGTAAAATTTAAAATAATGAAACAAGTATGTTAATTTAATTTAATTATAAATATTATCCATAGAAAACTCGACCACTTATGTTTGTTTTATCAGTATTTAAAAATGATACAAAATCATAAGTGTAATGCAGTCATTTTATGAAATTTAACCTATATAGAGAAAAGAAAACATTATAATTTATAAAGTTATTAGCGGTAAAAGTACTCAAATTATATAAAAAAAAAAAAACAAAGCGATATTGAGCTAATTTGAAAAAATTGTGACAGAAGTATCCTAGTTAATTTTTTTGGCAGATCGGTAGATCTCATCCACTATATCTATTTTTAGAATTTGCATTGTTGATGTTCCAAGAATTTGTGTTTACAATCATGTTCATTTTAGTGTTGTTTGTGGGTTTGATCGTTGAATTTATTTGATTTATTTGTTAGTTGATGTCATCACTGATAAAAATAGTAATAAAAAAAAAACTGACGGACGGACGGACAAATAGACGAAGTCTACTAATCCGCTAAGTAAAAAAGATAAACTTAGGTAAGTTTGCCATAAATCTTTAAATTAGCTCTATATCACTTCATTTGTAAAAAATAAAATAAAATAAAAAATAAAAAAAAATAAAATCACTGAAATCAGTGTCATTCACATCCTTCTCCCCCATCTGGGCATACATACCTAACCAGCTAAACCACCTGAGGATCTTTCTCGATCAAACCCCGTCCCCGTCGTACGCGTCTTTCAAGAACACGGCCCAGTTCATCTCCGTCCCGGCAAGATAGAATGTCCTCAGAAGCATCTGGTACGTGTGCTTCGTCAGGCTGAACTGGTGAATCGAAGCTCTCTTCTCCAATGTCAGGCTCAACAACTCGTGCAGCACCCCGCCCCGCTACTTCTCCGCCTCCAAGCTCCACAGATCCAGCTTCGGACCCTCCGAGTATGGCGACACGCGTGTTCAACAAGTTCAGCCAGTCCTCGTCCGAACCGAGCCCTAGGAGCAAAGCCCTGCTCTTCCAAACCCTAGCTCGCTGATTCCACTCCGCCCGCGCGCCACTGCGACTCGGAAGCAGCTTCGGTGGAATCGATCGATTGACTTCCTCCGTCGAGGTGAGGATCGTGTCTTTGATTCCTCGAACCCTAATGTGTGATTTCGGCTTCGGCGATTGTCCCGCGAGCTTGGTCTTGGTCCAGTTCGCTTAACCTACTTTCCGTGATTGGGATTGAAGCTCGGACCTTCAATGCTAATGAGGCTATTAGTTTGTAAACTATGCTTAGGATTGATTGAATGAATTCGAATTAGGCGATTCCATTGTAGGCCTTCTTCGTATTGATTTTTGACGTGATAGCATGGATCTTGTTTCTCCAGCTTTGAATTACATTTGATTTTGCCCGTGTGATTATTTTTGGAAGCTTTGTCGAGTGTTTAGATTCTTGCTTAGATTCTTGTCCCATTCATATTGTTTATCATGGCCTTTGGATTTGAGATGTACCATTGACAACCGGGGGCGGAACCAGGATATGAATTTTAGAAGGACGGAGAGTATAATGAGATGGGCAGAGTTAGCGTAATAAAGGGTATTGAAAAATATAAAAATTGTTAAAGGTAAAAATTAGGGCTGTATGTCCGTCCGCCACTGTTGATAACCTGCATGTGGCATATGTTGTTGCTTTCTCTACTACATTGAAACCTGTTTAAACCCTTTGTGTTTGAAAATTATATCACATGTAGTTTTTGTCTTAGACTGCTCGTTGTTTCTTAGAAATACAGTAAACTGAGACTTTAAACAGCTCTTATGTTGATTTCTAAAAGTTAGTATAATTTATGACTAATTCATGGAGTTGTGTATTGATAAATGATTTGTGTAGTGATCCTTGAATCTGAGTGTATTATGATTTGTGGAACACTGATTCTTGATTATTGTAGGTTTGAAATGTGTATACGGTATGTATGTGATTTTGGCTGTTAGACACCAATTCTTTGATTTAGCTTTGTATACTGATAAATGATTTGTGTAGTGATCCTTTAATTTGAGTGTATTATGATTTGTGGATGTGTGTGATTTTGAAATGTGTATGTGAATTTGAAATGTGTATGTGATTTTGGCTTCCTATAGTGTTAGACACCGATTCTTTAATAAATGATTTGTGTAGTGATCCTTGAATTTGAGTGTATTATGATTTGTGGAACACCGATTCTTGATTATTATAGGTTTGAAATGTGAATATTGTATCTGATTTTGGCTTCCTATAGTGTTGACACGTGAATTAGGTAAAGACATGTGTAGATTAGCTCTTCATTCTGATTAGAAAGAGCCAAGCACTAGCTTCCTATTCTCACTTCTTCACTCTCCACTGCACATCATCTCCTTCTTCCAGTTCACAAGTCACTCACACGTTAATCAAGCCATTCCTGATTTGACATGATTTCTTTGTGTATGAGTTAACTTGCACTTTGAATTTCAAATTTAATTGCGCTTTTTTAATTTGTATTTTACTAATTGCAGCATTCAATGCTTTGGAGACATTAAACAAGAAATTTTACCGGAGACGGCTCAGGCTGTTCTGCCCGATCCGGGCCGATTTAGGAAACACCATTAGGATCAAGAATCTCAACCGCCGGGTCACGAGAGGCATATTTGAAAGGAAATATGGAGCATACGGAGCCCTTGCCTGCCAGATCCACACGAGCCATAGGCACGGCAGAGTTGGGATGGTCTCGTTCAACTCTGTACAGTCACTTGGTAGAGCAGTGACCTCGACGGACGGTTAAGCGTGGAAATCACGAAATAGGTAAGCTTCTTGAAATTCATTCTATTTTCTGTTTTAATTCTTGTCCATTTTTTTTTTCCAGATGTGTTTCGCAATCGCTGCTAGGGGTGAAACCGGGTCGGGTACCCGGATCCGAAAACCGGGTATCAAAAATTAGATACCCGGATCCGGTACCCGGTTTTGAAATTGGATTCGGGGTTTCAACCGGATCCGGGTTTATACCCGAATCCGTTTGTTTGTTTGTTTGTTTTTTTTTTATAAATATATTATCTCAAAATAAACATTGTCTCATAAATAAAAACATATATCCATTGTCTTAAAATTAAAATGCATAAAAAAAAACATTGTCTCGCGGTTTTTTTTTTTCCGTTTCCGCCATCATTTTTTCGTTCCGCGCATCAAGCATCATCAACATCAATTGTAAACATATGATATGACAATAATAAAAAAAAGTATTACAAGTCAAATAAACATGAGATAAAAATAATTAAATAGAATTTAAAGGAAAATAAAATAATAAAAAAAAAATCGGGTATTAAACCGGGTACCGGGTACCCGGTTTCTATGATTTTAATACCCGGTACCCGAACCCGGTTTTAAAACCGGGTTCGGGTTTTAAATCCGGATACGGATTCGGATTTTTACCCGGTTTTCGGGTTTTATTTTCACCCCTAATCGCCGTGCACCCTTGAAAGAGTTCCCGTCGTTGAAGAGCCTCGTACACGAAGGTCTTCGTAACCGGTCTCGGGCAAGACTCGCGCGAGGAGAAGTTGCTGTACATGTTTGCTGATTTCGGTGCCGTCCAAAGCGTGACTATCATGAGAGGTGTAGGAAACGCACATTGTGGCTTTGTAAAGTTTGTATCATCGGACGCGTCTAGGGGCCAAATTGGCCTTGAATGGCACCTTGATAGGTAACATTAACCAATTTTCTTCTGATTGTCATTGCTGTAAACTTGATCGGCTTACTTTTTATTAATTGAAGGGGACCAAGAAGTGCATGTGCAGCCTGCCCGAAAACTCTGCAACTTGCTCGTAAGGAATATCCACCCGATGATAACTAAGGCGGATCTTGAGAAAGCTTTCGGGGAGTGCGGGGAAGTGCGCTTAACGAATGTCGTTAGGCATGACGATGACTCGAGCAAAGGCTTCGAGATTGTATTTTTCCGGATGCACGACGCAGCGGTTAAAGCTTTTCAAAGATTTAACAGTAATTTTTTCTGTCGTCGGTATTTAATAATTGTTCAATATAGATTCTATAATTTTAAAATCTATATTGAACAATTACTAAATACCGACGACAAAAAAAATTACCGTTAAATTTTTGAAAAGCTTTAACCGTTGCTTCGTGCGTCCGGAAACACACAAACCCGAAGCCTTTGCTCGAGTCATTGTCATGCCTAACGACGTCCGTCAAGCGCATTTCCCTGCATTCCCCGAAAGCTTGCTCGAGATCCGCTTTATTCATCGTCGAGTAAATGTTTTTGACGAGCAAATTGCACAGTTTGCGAGCAGGCTCCACATCAATTACTTGCTCCCCTGCAATTAATAAAAAATAAGCAACCCATCAATTTTACATAAATGGACAATTGAAAGAAAATTGGTAACGAACTTATCAAGCAAGGTGCCGTTCAAGGCCGACCGGGCTTTCCTAGCCGCCTCCGTTAACTCGAATTTTACAAGCGAAATGAGCTTCCTACACTGCCTCTCATGAGAGTTACACTTCGGACGGTGCCAAAATCGGTGAAAATCTTTAACAAATTCTCCTCGCGAACGTCTCGCCCGAGACCGCTTATGAATAGCTTCGTGTAACCTTCGGCGACGAGAACCCTATCAACTGTGTGCAGGGACTGCGACACGCATCTGACAGAATTTGGATAAAGATTAAACACTGGCAAACAAAAAAAAAAAGAAAAAAAAGAAAAAAAAGAATGAATTCGAGAAATCGCTTACATGTTTCGTGATTTCCACGCTTCGCCGTACGTCGAGGTCACGGCTCTACCAAGTGAGAGCGTAGAGAGTTGAAGAGACCATTCCAACTCTGTCGTGATTTTGGCTCGTGTGAATCTCGTAGGGTCTATATTTCCTTACAAGCATGCGTCTCGTCACCCGGGGGCTGAGATTCTTGATCCAAATTGTGTTTCCTAAATCGGCCCGGATCGGGCAGAACAACCTGAGCGGCCTCCGGTGAAATTTCTTGTGGTTTAATGTCTCCAAAGCATTGAATGTTGCAATTTGTAATATACAAATTAGAAAAACGCAGTTAAATTTGGAATTCAAATTGCAAGTTAACAATCATGTCAATCAAGCCTGATCCTGATTAACATGTTAGTGACTTGTGAACGGGAAGGAGGTGATGTACAAATAGATAAAATAAATCAGTGGAATGAGAATAGGAAGCTAGTGCTTGGCTCCTTGTGATCAGAAAGAAGAGCTAATCTACAGAAACATTATTTAATTACCTAATTCACGTGTCAACACAACACAAATCACATACAGTGTACACATTTCAAACCTAAAATTACATTTCAAACCTAAAATAATTAAGAACAAGTGTTCCAATTTCACAGAAAGAAGAGCTAATCTACAAACACTATCTAATTACCTAATTCACGTGTCAACGCTATGGGAAGCCAAATTACATACTGTATACACATGTTGTCTGTATGTGATTTGGCTTCTCACAGCGTACACGTGAATTAGGTAATTAGATAGTGTTTGTAGATTAGCTCTTCTTTCTGTGAAATTGGAACACTTGTTCTTGATTATTTTAGGTTTGAAATGTGTATACTGTATGTGATTTGTGTTTACACGTGAATTAGGTAATTAAATAAAGTTTCTGTAGATTAGCTGCTGTTTCTTTTCACAAGGAGCTAAGCACTAGCTTCCTATTCCCATTTCTTCCCAGTCCACTGATTTATCTCTTTGTACATCACCTCCTTCTTCCAGTTCACAAGTCACTCGCATGTTAATCAGGCTCAGGCTCGATTAACATGATTGTTAACTTGCAATTTGAATTCCAAATTCAATTGCATTTTTTTAATTTGTATATTACAAATTGCGGCATTCAATGCTTTGGAGACATTAAACCACAAGAAATTTCACCGGAGGCCGCTCAGGCTGTTCTGCCCGACCCGGGCCTATTTAGGAAACAACATTTGGATCAAGAATCTCAGCCCCCAGGTGACGAGATGCATGCTTGTAAGGAAATACAGACCCTACGGGGCACGAGCCAAAATCACGGCAGAGTTGGAATGGTCTTTTTCAACTCTCTACGCCCACTTGGTAGAGCCGTGACCTTGACGGACGGCAAACATGTAAGCGATTTCTCGAAATTCACTTTTTTTTTTCTTTTCTATTTGTCACTGTTTAATCCTTATCCAAATTTTGTCAGATGCGTGTCGCAGTCCCTGCACACAGTTGATAGGGTTCTCGTCGCCGAAGGTTACACGAAGCTATTCATAAGCGGTCTCGGGCGAGATATTCGCGAGGAGAATTTGTTAAAGATTTTCACCGATTTTGGCACCGTCCGAAGTGTAACTCTCATGAGAGGCAGTGTAGGAAGCTCATTTGGCTTTGTAAAGTTCGAGTCAACGGAGGCGGCTAGGAAAGCCCGGTCGGCCTTGAACGGCACCTTGCTTGGTAAGTTCGTTACCAATTTTCTTTCAATTGTCCATTTCTGTAAAATTGATGGGTTGCTTATTTTTTATTAATTGCAGGGGAGCAAGTAATTGATGTGGAGCCTGCTCGCAAACTGTGCAATTTGATCGTCAAAAAATCCACCCGACGATGAATAAAGCGGATCTCGAGCAAGCTTTCGGGGAATGCGGGGAAGTGCGCTTGACGGACGTCGTTAGGCATGATGATGACTCGAGCAAAGGCTTAGGGTTTGTGTGTTTCCGGACGCACGAAGCAGCGGTTAAAGCTTTTCAAAAATTTAACGGTAATTTTTTTTGTCGTCGGTATTTAATAATTGTTCAATATAGATTTTAGAATTATAGAATCTATATTGAACAATTATTAAATACCGACGACAAAAAAACAACCTTGCCGCAAAAACGAATCTCCCCTCGTTTGATAGAGATTATTATGTTTTTCATATATGGTTATTGGCTCTTTCTCTTCGCTTTAAGGTTTATTGATTTGACACAAAATATTACACAGCCTATAAAAAGTTTCTTAAAAGGGCCAGCCCGACTAAAACCGAAGTACCCCAAAGACGCATTCAAAGATGTAATAAAAAAAAATAACACGGCATGTTTACATAGAGGAACTTGATAAGCATATATCATCGAGCAACGCAGGAGGTTCGACAGGGCCACAAATATATATATAAACTTGAAAAAAAGTCTCCCAAAAAGCAAGTTCTACCCCTTTTGTCTCTCACTTCAATAAATCTGAAAATATATTCCCCAACTCAATTTTTACCACAATTTTGACAAATATACCTTTTTTTATCTTCATTTTTACTCATCATTTTCACCCCTTTTTCTCTCTCTTCACACCCGACCTCCCCCCCCCCCCCCCCCCCCCCCCCCCCCTTTCCTTCTATCTTTCTCTCACCCGAAATCGAAACCTTCAGCCCACTCCATGCCTCCCATCGGCAGCTCGCCGTGGTGACCTGCGGCGGCCACGAACGTCGGCGACGCACCTCCCTCCTGTGGGTTCCCCTGCGACGAACCAGGACCATCGGCCATGGAACTGCACAAAACTCCTCCTACGAGCCCTCCCAAATCGCAAGAAAAAGATGAGGAAGATCCAATAGTCACTAGTGAGTGTTGGTGATGGTGACCGACAACCTGTGCACTAGAGGATGAAGGAGAAGAGATGGGTTGAGAGTTAAGATTTTGTGGGTCTGCTTGGAGAGAGAAAAAAGTTACTGAGGTACTCGCTCTCCGCCGTTGACGACGTCGCTCTCCAACTGAGGTACTCGCACATCTATGGTTTTTATATGGTTTTTCTGTAGATTTTGGGTTCCTCTTCTAGGGCTTGGCATCGATTGATTTCTGGCTTTTTGGTTTGGTTTTGTTCCAGCGATTCATCGATTTGGTTTGGTTCTGTTCCGGCGATTGATTTGGTTTGGTTCTATGAAGAGTGTTGGGGTTTGGAGTGCCCAGAAGCTGTTCGATGAAATGACTGACAGAATCGTCATGTCGTGGACGAGCCTGATTTGCGGCTACGCTCGGAGGGGTTCCCGGAGAAGGCGTTTTATGTCGTGTCGTAAAGCCAAATTAGAAAGAAAAAAAAAACGAAATAGGTAGACTATGTTATGATAGTATTTCATTTGTATGGTAGTTAACATAACTTTGTTAAAAATATGCATGTTTAGATCTTAAGATTAAATAATTATATAGAATAATATCATAAACTATCAACTGTCTTAAACCGTATAGAAAAACTATTCGAACAAGCTCTTTATACAATTATAATTATTTAATCTTAAGATCTAAACATGCATATTTTTAACAAAGTTATGTTAACTACCATACAAATGAAATACTATCATAACATAGTCTACCTATTTCGTTTTTTCTTTCTTTCTAATTTGGCTTTACGACACGACATAAAACGCCTTCTCCGGGAACCCCTCCGAGCGTAGCCGCAAATCAGGCTCGTCCACGACTTGATGATTCTGTCAGTCATTTCATCGAACAGCTTCTGGGCACTCCAAACCCCAACACTCTTCATAGAACCAAACCAAATCAATCGCCGGAACAGAACCAAACCAAATCGATGAATCGCTGGAACAAAACCAAACCAAAAAGCCAGAAATCAATCGATGCCAAGCCCTAGAAGAGGAACCCAAAATCTACAGAAAAACCATAGATGTGCGAGTACCTCAGTTGGAGAGCGACGTCGTCAACGGCGGAGAGCGAGTACCTCAGTAACTTTTTTCTCTCTCCAAGCAGACCCACAAAATCTTAACTCTCAACCCATCTCTTCTCCTTCATCCTCTAGTGCACAGGTTGTCGGTCACCATCACCAACACTCACTAGTGACTATTGGATCTTCCTCATCTTTTTCTTGCGATTTGGGAGGGCTCGTAGGAGGAGTTTTGTGCAGTTCCATGGCCGATGGTCCTGGTTCGTCGCAGGGGAACCCACAGGAGGGAGGTGCGTCGCCGACGTTCGTGGCCGCCGCAGGTCACCACGGCGAGTTGCCGATGGGAGGCATGGAGTGGGCTGAAGGTTTCGATTTCGGGTGAGAGAAAGATAGAAGGAAAGGGGGGGAGGGGGGAGGTCGGGTGTGAAGAGAGAGAAAAAAGGGTGAAAATGATGAGTAAAAATGAAGATAAAAAAGGGTATATTTGTCAAAATTGTGGTAAAAATTGAGTTGGGGAATATATTTTCAGATTTATTGAAGTGAGAGACAAAAGGGGTAGAACTTGCTTTTTGGGGGACTTTTTTTCAAGTTTCCCTATATATATATATATATATATATATATATATATATATATATATATATATATATATATATATCAAAAGTTATCAATCTAGAAACCCAAAGAAAATAGTAACAGTAACATGCGAATGTGAGGGCTGGAAAGACTCTGCATTTGAATTGAGTTTAAATTCCTTGAGTTTAGTGGTTGCTAGGATAGCCTAGTGGTAATTCCACACTACCTCCAAAGTGGAGGTTGTGGGTTCAATCCCCACATCACCACATGCAACAAAGCTGCCTTAAAAAAAAAAAAAATTGAGTTTAAATTCCTAAACAATCAACACAATCAAGGAGAAGTATACATCCGTATGAATTTTTTAGTCCGTAAAAGTATCAAATTTTCAAGATAATACGCCTGGGCTGATTATAGGCAAGAAAAGGGTTTTGCCTTGGAAAGAGACTAAAAATTGGCACTTTTACCTCTTAAGATGGTATTATATAATTTTATGTACTTTTATCGACCACAAAATTGGTACCTCGAGTGTCTAAAATGATTCGGTACGTCAGTCGTAATTATAATATATTTTTTGTATGCTCGGGAAGAGAGAAAACATAAGTACTTATGCCATAAACAAAAGAAATATCTTAAGTACTTTTGTCATGAATTAATGATACTATATGTTGATCAAGGGAGTGACGCGTGGCATAACGTCCAAAGACGGTATTGTTAACGGAGGTTTACTTTTAGTATGTTTTAATACTTTTGGAACATATGTGACCAAAAAAAAAAAAATGGGAACAAAAGTCTAATGTTAGCAAAGAATGGGTACATATGCAAGTAATGGGTGTTATCTTTGTTGTTGCTTAGGATAATTAAATAATGTTTGTAATTGTTAATGCTCGAAAATGGATCAACACTAATGCGGCCCAATTCGTGGTTTTGGGCCGGGCCCAATGCTCGCTTGATGATTGGATCGGACTGATTCTTGGCGGCTGGGGTTGAGTCATTGCCCCAGGCGAGGCGACTGAGTCGGCGATGCCTTCGTGGCGATGTGACTCGTCGTTGTATGGTGGTGAGTTTCTGCAAAATGAACAAACAATGCCGGACCTCGCAAGATGAAGGCTGCCTGCGTACCCAAATGGGATCAGAGCATCACGTAGTTCAGGTTAGTAGGTGTTCAAATGGGTTGAGACGTCTGATTATATGTCTCTGGGGGGTTGGAGGTGTTTTCCGGTACATTTCCCTTTGTTTCTTTTCCGAGAACGCCCTCCGAATCTGGAGAGAAACGAGAATAACGTCGCTCCTGAGCTAGGCTGACCGAAGTTCGTTAGTCTCAGACCTCGTCTCTGTTAAGGAAATATTTCACTCCTCGAGCTGGGCTCGTCAGAGTATCGATCCCGGACCTTTGTCCTTAGGAGAGGGAATGAGACGTGAACTTAGAGTGAGGCACAGAGGGGGACTTTGTTGCTCGTTTTACTTCTCCATATTAGTCGGGCGATATTACGTCGGAAAAGGTGAGAGGAATGGTAAACAGAGTTTTTTCGGAGTTGAGAGAATGTGTCCTGAAGTGGAGAGGAGTGGAGGTATTTATAGGCAAGGAAAAATGAATTTGGTGGGTTAAGGGAGGCTTTTGGCGTGTTGTGGGCACGTTTTGGCACAGATAGGGCACTTGCCCTTGCCCTGGTGGGCCACCTGTGGGGCGCATAGGGCATTTGCCCCCTGCCCAGCAGGCCTCCTCGTGGGGTGCTGTTGCAAGTTGCCCCCTGCGCAACGGGCCTCCTCGTGGGGCGCTGGTGGGACCCCCGTGGGGAACCCGTTGGGGCCGCGTGGGCCACGTGCTCGTGCCTCCCGAGGCCTTGCCGTGCCAATTTTTTGACCCGGACTCGATTTTAATGTTTTCATAAATATTTCTCGGGTCAGGGCCCGTTGACTTTCCCTAGTCGGGTTTGACTTTATTTTGTTGACTTTTTCTATTGATTTTCTCGGGTTTGAATTTTTGATTGGGCCGTTATTTTTTGAGGCTGCAAAAATACCCGTAACAGTATTCATAATCTTTGATTTTTGTGTAATTTATTTGCAGATTACGCGCTAAGTCCGAAGATCCGGAGATCCTCGTTTTTTATGAAAAAATTATTAATCTCACTAATATTTCTAAATATTATTTTTGTTACGAAAATATTTATAGTTTATCCATTACATTTGCGGTCTACTCATCGTTTCTGTTTTTTTTTTTTAATCTTAAAGAAATCCTAACGGTCTTCCGTTGTGCCTACGGTATACCCATAGGCGGAAGGGAACTACTCCAAAAGGTAATGGGGTCAGAGCCCCCAATTTTTTTCAAATTACTGAAGAATTCATTTAATTGCTATATTATCAGTCTTTAGCTTAGTAGGGGTATTTGTGGTTTGAGTTTGACGATAAGCGTAGGATTAGGGCTTCCTAATCCTGGCTTTTGGGCCTAAGATCGTGTGCGCCCTTGAAGCCCAATAAATCAAAAACTAAAAGATGGGTCGAAAATACTGGCTTTTGGAGTGGTGATTGTCTAACTCTAATTAGCTCGAACTGCCTTATTGGTATATGTACTAATTTTTTTGCTACCATCTTACTTATGCTCCATTTTCTTTTCGTTCTATGTTCTAAAAGTTTTAAAACGTACTCAAAATCAACATCCGTTGATGATTCTGTCTTTGGACGTTTTTTTGCCAAGTGTCACGCCCTTAATCACCACATAATGTTATTTATTGATGGCATAAGTACTTATGCTGCAAGCAAAAGAAATATCTTAAGTACTGCTGTCGTGAATTAATGATATCATGTGTTGATCAAGGGAGTGACGCGTGGCAAAAACTAACGTCCAAAGACGGTATTGTTAACGGAGGTTGACTTTGAGTATGTTTTAAGACTTTTGGAACATATGTCGCAAAAAAAAAAGGAACATGTCTAGTGTTAGCAAAGAATTGGTACATATGCCAGTAATAAGTGTTTTCTTTATGACATGCATTCAAAATAAATAAATATATATACAACACTAATAAATAAATACATAATCCTTCCTATTACTCGTTAAATTAATACTCGATAAATTAATAACCTCGATAAAATAATATTTATGTGCAGTCCCGACTCTAACTAACATAACTAAATTATCCCTCCGTGAATTAATAACCTCGATAATATCATAAAAAATTCCTGGTCCCAATAACATTAATTTATAAATGTTTTACTATATACATTTTATCTTTTTAACCAGTAAACTTAAATATAAACACAACACAGTTTTTGTGTAGCTTCTGTTAATGGTCTCAAACAATGTTTAAAATGCGCAAAAATCTTTTACACTTATCGGTTGATTTTCGCTCGATTATCACTCACGTTTTGTTGCCGATAATGAACGGTATGCCAAAAAAAAAAAAAGGAAAATTAGGTATCTATCTTAAATTTTCATTTTTTGTTGAAAAATCCTAGATTACTTCTTTCTTCTCACTTATTGCAGCAGCCCTATTCTTCACCCTTTTGGCGATTTTCAAGCTGATAAGGTCCTCAGTTTTCGCTGGTTTTGACTCAAACAAAGAATAATCGTTGTCGGTTGTTATTGGTTGGTCACATGAACGACGTGTCGTTGATAACGTCGATTGCCTGATGCAAACAAAGAATGTCGTTTTTGTAAAATGTGTCGCTTTAAAAAGATTAAAACTGTATATATATATATATATATATATATATATATATATATATATATATATATATATATATATAAACATTTAAAGTTATAATAAATGATTATAAATTGTCAACCGTAAGTTACGTGCCTTTCCGAACAACGAAAGAGGTAATTGCTTTACTTTCATTATAATATTTATTTATGTACGAAGTGGGAGAAAATGATATTTATAGAAAGTCGTTGCTATTTAGATTTTTTTTTTTTTAAATCAAGGGTATTAATTAAAAGAATAATACTAACGCTTTGAGTGTCTGCATCATCGTATACGAATACGAGGTTTTAATAGGTATATAATATGGAGTGACGCCAGCAAAAGGATAAATGTTCCAAAATAATTGAGCCTTGAATTAATTATTATTAATCTAATATTAAGGCTAAGGTTAGATTAAATAAAGCATATCTTGCAAGCCATTAATGAATAAGACACGTGAATTAGTTGTCCAACTGACAGACAACCACAACCTTCATTATTAAAGTGATTATTTAGTATCTAATCCATAATTGCGATGAAGACTAATTAATTAAAGTTTTACATATGTTTTTTTTATGTATATTTATGTAAACTTTTTTTTAAAATAGTTTTAGTACAGCATAAATATACTAAAATAGAAGAATAGACCGACTAGTTGGGGAAGTAGGTTTAAAATAATAATAAAAAAATATAGATTGATTTAAAGGTCTAAAATTAATACAAATCCTAAAGCTTCAAATAAATTTTAATGTGAAATTTCTATTGCTCTTTATAATAAGATTATGTTGCTCTCTTTCTCTAATGCTTGTATGAAAGTGTGATGTGATCCTTATCTTAAATAAAAGATAATAGTACAATATTTTTTTTTTCTCTGTTGTTGCATCATTTTTTTAAAAGAAGTGTGTTGATTTAGATAAAAATAAAGGTTGAAAAAGTTAAAAATAGTTTCATAGGACTTTTTTTTGGAATATGTATTGGGAATCAAAGTGCTTGGGATTGTAGTGGTTACAAAAAATAATATAAATATATAATATCATGATAAGGTCGTACTTAATTATTTACAGCAAATATTAATTCATATTATTATCTTCTATCATTACCCTTACTATAAGGATAATAAAAATTAATCGCTATAAACTATAATAAAAACTACATTAAAAAGTAACACACTTCTCTATTTATTTTGAAATAAAGTATTAAATGTTATATTTGATGGATCAAATATCAAGGTTGTCATAGTTAATTTAATTGGCAATTTCTTTATTTATTTAATCTCATGGTCTAAACTCTTAAGAATTCGTTTATATCAATTATCTATATATAATTAATATTCAATCTTCCTCGCATTCTAAAGAATATGGATGCCTTATAAACTCTCAAACTTATAAACGACAGATATAAAAGACAGTCAAACATTTAGTATTTATTACATTTGCTTAGAAAATATAAAAAGCGAATATTATATATGTATTATATTTTTTTATTATCGTGCATGTTTAGTAACTATCAAATTTATGAAGAGTTATTATGTAGAGTAAGTTTTAATAGAAACGACCAAAATGGTAAATATATGACTGTATTGACCTGATTTACCATATAAATTTATACATAGTAAATCACACATATAGAAAATTAAGATTCAAATGTGAAAATTATTGACATTCCAATGAATTAAAACTTGATGAGTTTTTTCAATGGGCATTTTATATTTGCAATTACAATAAATTTAATAGTTATTGCCCGTCAACATATTAAGAATTATATGAAAAACTAGTCACTCGAAAAAAAATATGGAGAGTTTTTTTTTGTACTGTTTTAGAACGAAAAATGGTATTATAAAAAAAATTATGCAAATTTAATTTTTAAATTGTTGTAATATGAAATCCAATCAAAGAGTAAATTGATAATTAGCTTCAAAGGCCACCAACTTCGTCATTATAAAGCGAGCAAAAAAATGTGAGTGTGAGAGGAAAAACTCATAGCGAACTTGTACAGTTCTAGGCAGGTCTCCAAAGGCAGCGATAAAATACTTGGAGAGAACTTGTATAGCATAAAAACCAGAGCCTAGAGGTGAGTTTTTAGGGTGTATTCAATAACTCCGGTTGAGATTATAGTGAATCTTGTTTTGCGAGCGGTAAGTGGATGTAGCTCCCACATTAGGGGCGAACCACTATAACTTCCGGTGTCACCTTTATTTCATTTCTTCACATTTACGTTTTTTGGTTCACGGGCAGGGGCGGACCTATGTGTTAGTGGGGGTGGCTTATGTCACCCCCAAATTTGTGGGAAAAAAATATTACACTATGTTGAAGTGAAAAGGAAAAAAATTCATCTCTTTCACACGACTCCCCTTCCATATGTCACCCTCAGTTTGTCACTATTATTGCTGGAGAAGAAGATGAGTAGAAAAAAAAAAATGTTGAAAAAATGATATATAAAGTTGAGTCGAAGTGAGGAAGATGAAGTTGTCAGAGGAGGTGTATTTGTTTTATTTTTCACTTGCTCACATTTTCTTTTCTTGAATTGTGTGAGTTTTTTTTTTATTTGTTTTAGATTTTTAATTGATTTCTCAGGTTTACTTACTTTTGCACATAGATTGATGATTCATGTGCTGATACTGATTGATTTATTTTCATTTATTGCAAGAAACCTAATGACTAAATATAACTATAGTTTGATATGGCAGCTTGAAAATATATATTTTTTTTTTAAAATTTATTAATTTTATTGATAAGTAATAATTATAATTTAAAAATTTATCGGTTCGGTATAATGGGTATTGTTTTTTTTTTATATATAAATTTTACAAAAAAAATATATCTATATTGTCCTCGTGTACACATAAATTTGACTTGCGGACAGTTTGCACAAAGCGATCTTTAAAACATTGACGATAAGACCGATATAATATGAGTGATGATACCAAAAAAATTCGCATATATATATATATATATATATTGGTACTGATTCAATTATAGAAAATTTTCGTAATATGAAAGTAATATGCTTTCAATTTTTTTATTATCTGTTTTGGAATATTATTAATTTTTAATTAAAGCTTAAATTTTTGGTATTTATTTGTCGTTCGTCTTCGTCACCCCCGAAGTCATTTCCTGGGTCCGCCTCTGTTCACGGGGATTGTTGATATTTCCCTAACATAAATTACGTTTCTTTTACAAGAATGTCATCCATTAAAATCGTAATGAAAGGGCCATTTCCATACCTAAATTCTTTTTTAAAAAAATTACATTCTGATAAATTCAATTTCAATGGGCATGATTCTAGTTCATGACTTCATTTATTGTTTTTTAATAAGTAAATAATTTTCAATAATTCATAAAGCATAATTCAAATAAATGGAAGGGATCAAGGGAACATTATAGAAGTCAATATTTTTTAATGGGAACAATGGAAATAGAAAAAAGGCTTATGTTTTCTATATTGTTTTGACTTTTGACACGTGAAATTGGTCAAATTATATATATAATTGTTTATTGTGATTTTTATTTTCATATATACAGTATACATATATGTTTATTACTTTTAAAATATTGTGTATCTTATCATTTAAGTAACAATTTGTCATCATTTGAAGAAAGTATAAATAATTATATAACATGTGATGCTTAATGATAAAAAAAAAAATCTTAATATCTTTTGTTCTTTTATTTTCCGAGTAGACCCGGTAATGGGCCATGGTTTTTTTTTTTACCGCGGCTTTACCACATAATCTTATTGGCGGCGACGGTTGCTATGAGCTCCTCTCTCATTGTTATTTATTTTTTAAAACATTTTTATTTTTATATAAAAAACAATCGCGTGTTATAATATTTTAGTTTATTTCTTTTGAATTCTGTTACAATTCCTTTCAAATTAATTTTGTATTTCCTGTCTCGAATATTTTCTTAACTTTCATTATAAACATTTGGGTAAACTGCGGCTAATGTACCCAATGTTTGATCTTCTGCGGATTATGTACCCAATGTTTATTTTCGGCGGCTAATGTACCCAATGTTTGATCCGTTAGATATTTTCGTGTTTTCCGTCACTTGACCGTTAGAGAGTTATCCTCCTCTATATGCACACTTTTCGTATTTTTGACATAACTCACTCATTTTTTGTCCAAATTTTATGCACGACGTATGGTTGGAAAGATAAGAGATAGATCTACAACTTTGGTGTTTTAAGTTTTGTAAAATCAGTTTTATAAAAATACGAAATTTCAAATACAAGGTAAAATTGGACATTAGTTTAATGTAAAATATTTGTTTCGAGCAAATTTTAATATACTTAATGACTTTTTATGATGAAACGTAAAACTAAAAAGTTGTAGATAAATATTTTATCTTTCTTAAGGGTGTTTATTTATAAATTTTAGACAAAAAATGAGTGAGTTATGCCAAAAATATGAAAGATGTGATGTGAAATAATCTTTCATATTTTTGGCATAACTCACTTATTTTTTGTCCAAAATTTATAAATAAACACCCGTTGGAAAGATAAAAAGTTTATCTACAACTTTTTAGTTTTACGTTTCATCATAAAAAGTCATTAAGTATATTAAAATTTGCTCGAAATAAATATTTTGCATTAAACTAATGTCCAGTTTTACGTTGTATTTGAAATTTCGTATTTTTCTAAAACTGATTTTACAAAAATTAAAACACCAAAGTTGTAGATCTATCTCTTATCTTTCCAACCATAGGTCGTGCATAAAATGTGGACAAAAAATGAGTGAGTTATGTCAAAAATACGAAAAGAGTACATATAGAGGAGGATAACTCTCTAACGGTCCAGTGACGGAAAACACGAAAATATCTAACGGATCAAACATTGGGTACATTAGCCGCCAAAAATAAACATTGGGTACATAATCCGCAGAAGATCAAACATTGGGTACATTAGCCGCAGTTTATACTAAACATTTAATCAACAATTTTCCCCTCAGTCCAAGAAAATTAGCGTTAGTTTAAAGGAGAGAGAGTACTGTCCACTCGCTTCATAGCGCGCGTGAACAAATATCAAGGATCAAGGGGCGGCTGATAGCAATTAATAAATGACTATTTTAACCCCAAACCTATAGGATAATGATAACCAAAGCCCTATAATTTATTTTCCTTTCATTTTCACCCCTCTGTTTTCTAATTTAATCATATAGTACAAAAGAAGAGGAGGAATAATTTGTTTAATCATTTGGGCGCTAAACGACAAAACAAACTACGTATTTATTTCCGATGTGGATATATGTTTCTATGTTCTGTCTCTGCAACAGAGTACATATAGATATCGCAAAGATAACTAGATAAGTAATTAAAGTAAAAAAAAAAAAGATTAAAAAGCAAAAAAGAAAATAACTTTATACTTTTTTTTTATTGGCGAGAAGATGGGAAGATGGTGGTGAGGTTGATAGAGAATGATGATATTGGGACTCCTATTGGAGTGAGTTTTAATGCAATAATAATAATAATAATTATTATTATTATTTAAATCTCTCTCTCTTATTTGTTTTTTCAATTTGGAGATTCAGTCACAGAGTGGACAACACCAAATGCCCAGAAGACCCTCAAATCCAAGTGAGCAAAAAGAGAGAGTTTTGAAGAAGAAGAAGAGACATGCAAAATAAATAAATAAATTAATAAATAAATTACCACTCTTCTAATCTTCAAAGGGTCTCTCTCTCTTTCTCTCTCTCTCTCTTCTGCAAAGGTCTCTCCTTTTCTCTCACTGGGTTGCTTCTTCTTCTTCTTCTTCTTCTTCTTCTTTATATATTTTTGTATATATTATACATATATGTATATGTATATGTGTTTCAAATTTCATTTTGTTTGGTTGATATCATGTGGAAAAGAGTGTTCTTGCATGTGGAGCTATGCTTGATTTAAGTCCTCTTTGGGGGTTATGGGATGGGATTACGGCTTGCTAATTCTGGGTTCATCTATTTATTATTTTTATTTAATCTAAAATATTTTCATTTCCAAGTATTGATTGCTCTGTAATCATGGAGTTTGTTTACTATGTATGAAAATTCAGATCAAGGTTCAAGATTTTAGAATTGGGATATTTTTTAGATTTCAGAAATTCGCATGATGAAGAATATTAATTCCAAGTATAAATGCTCTCGAGTGTGGGAAAGAATGGAGGGTATTTTTCAGTATTTACCATTTTACCCCCGGAATCTATGAAGAATCCATCCATTGTACTATATAAGGACAATTATTGTTGCTCTTTTGAGAATAGTATTATAAAGCTTCATCTTTTTCCGTGGCTTGTATCTAATGGTTGATACGCTGTGACAGTGTATTGCTTGCTTGAGCTCCGAATCCCCAATGACTGTACAAGCTCAACATAAGGTAAGATTCTCCTGTTCTAATGTGTTTGATAATCCCGGGATTCCGTCGTCGTGATTCTCGATGTCCTCGGTGACAGCTCTCAGATTATGCTTAAGAAGGATAAGGGGGTTGGTTCGGCTCTGTCGGGATCCCAGTTACTGGATTGCTCGTCGTGGGATAACTCGAACGATCCTTATACCCAACACTCGTCGGAATCACAGAATCTGAGCTTGAATATGGGCGTTTCGGCTCGTAACACCAAGCAATTGTGCTTTCAGTTTCAGGATCAGGACTCTTCGTCGACTCAGTCGACTGGTCAGTCGAACTCGGAGGTGGCTAGTGTAAAAGGCGGCAATATTTACGTGTCTGGCTTAGTTTCGGCAGAGTCAGGTTCGTGTAAACGGGCTATTGGTCGAAAGTTGTGGTGTTTCATTTAAAAGCGATACTTGGTGTGAATAGAAAAATCCCGTGAAAACCACTGGATTCCTGCATTCACGTTAAGTTTCGCATTGCATTCTACGACTCGATGCTTCTATCAAACGCTGTTTTGAGCACTCAATTGATTTTTCTGAAATTGAATTTTGCTAAATGGCACGAATTACTGCTAATTGCCGTGTTATACTTCATTTGGATTTAACGAAAACACAGGGAAGCCAATGGGAAGCCACATGAAAGAAGTCTCGTCGATGGGAACTCAAGACTTTGTCTTCCCCGGTCAACTCGACTGTGGTCAACCGATCGTAAGTTGACTCTTGGTTCTCTTGTGTGTTTTGGAGATCGTTGGAGTCTTACATTATTATATTTGTTTCTATGTTAGGCTCACATTCCGTTTCACTATGCTGAACCGTACTTTGGCGGATTACTCACTGCTTATGGCCCACCGTCTATGGTAAGAGCTTCAGTCCAAACTTTTGTTCTTTTTCCGAAACTTTGAGTTTGATATTAGTGTTGCATTGTGTAATGGGTTTTGATTAGATATTTATTATCTTGATTTTGTTACTTGTGAAGCTTTCTCAAGTTATTTTGTTAACTGATTCATTCATGCCGAGCCTTTCCCTGGCAAAACCCCGTAAATTTTTCAGAGCTTGAAATTCATTATCTATGAAATTATAGAGCTACGAATGTTTCAAACGTAACCCATCCATTAAACTGTTCTTTTAAGACGGTTTTCGCTTAAGCATCTGCAACCTCGGTGAGGCAAAGCATGCATTAAGGAGATTTTTACAAGAAATTTAGACGAGTCTCTTTGAAGAACCAAGGGTTACAAACCTTTGTGCTTTTCTTTTAGCTCAACTTTGCATCTTCTTTGCTCTTATGCCGCTTTAATCTTCTTATGCATTATTCCCGATTGCGCAAACTTTCCCCCGCTTTTAACTATTTATTTGAAAGCCTTTCCTTTTTGGAGATTATAATAATAAACTAAGGTTTTCTTAATGATTTTCTAAAGCAGCAAATAAACCAAAAAGTTTGGGAGATATTTTATTTAATTTTGTGTGGTTTCAAACTCTAGATTCCACCACCCAATGCTATCCTTATAGATTCTGATTCTCTCAACTCTCTATTAATCCCTGGACTGAAATTCATAGAACACGACAATCTCGTATTCTCATCGTACAGGACATCCTTTTTTCTGAAATATCCCAGGTGGTTGGAATGGCTCCGAATCGAGTTCCTTTGCCTCTTGATCTTGCGGAGGATGAACCCATTTACGTCAACGCGAAACAGTACCGTGCAATCCTGAGGCGGAGGCAATTCCGGGCTAAGCTCGAAGCTCAGAACAAACTCATCAAAAATCGAAAGGTACATGGCATATTCAATCCAGTTTGTATACTTTTATATACTATATTAGTATTGTTACATAGTACTTAGTTTCCTAGATTGATCATCCAGGAAATAGGCTCATATGGTAATCATTTTAAGTATTTTTCATTTCTTTAATTAGAGATTTTTTGTTTTTCATAACCTTAGGGACTAAATAGTTAAAATTATTGTAAGATTTTCGTATAAATGAAACCGAGTACAAAACACGTACGAATTTATGAATTGTTACAATACAATTATCATTAGAAAGTACCTACAAAAAGAAATGTTAATACATATTTAAAAGTTTAAGCCAAATCTTATGCAGCCGTATCTCCATGAATCCCGGCACCTTCACGCCCTGAAGCGAGCCAGAGGATCCGGTGGGCGTTTCCTCACGGCGAAGGAGCTCCGAGAAGCGGAGAATTCTGTCCGTGTCCCTGATTCCTTGGGCCCCACTCAGCTGCATTTGCACGGGAAGAGGGCGGAATCGGATTTCCATCACCTGGAGAGCTACAAAGACGGCTCTTCCACCACCTCATGCTCGGAAGTAACCTGCGGATCCCACGGCGACAGCGTGTTTCCGCCGCCAGAGTTCAGGTTCTCCGGTTACGCCGTGCACGGTCAAACAGTTGACTCGCGCGGAGGCGGAATCCGGTGAGAAGTGATCCTATGCAGATGTCACCAACGGTTGACACTGCGACTCGAATTCCTTTGGGAAGTCATCCTTGGCTGATTTAAGTTTCTGTTCTACTTAGTATTTTTCGGGTTTTGCTTCGTGTTCGAAGCGAA